>JAUIMM010000128.1:10442500-11734166 GCA_031769625.1 Taudactylus pleione
AAAAGATGCAAAAAAAGAAGACGCCCGGCGCTAGCAGACTTGCACGATACCTGGCAGCTCTCTCTCACCACATGGCATATTGAGGCTACATTTATGAGGACCCCTCTGTATGGCACGTTGGTGAACTCTGAAATCCATATGCTCCAGACTATCGTATCAGTCATAGTCCTTTCAGGCCAAGGTGGCGCAGCTATCCAAATCCCTGCTGCAACAAGACTATTTCAACATCTTCGAAAAAGTCTATTTGCCCAAAACAGAAGATGACCTTCAGTAGGCTGGGGTGAACTGGTGAGATCAGAGAACACTCGAGAACCACCCCCCTCAAAATGAAATCTGTCCCTCAACAACAGTTTAGATAAAAGCACCTCCCCTTTCCTTAATATTTTCCGTTTGGCTGTTTCATCTGGCCGGGCTAGAAATCGGAGAAGTCCGCAGCAAAATTAAGTTTAAATATAACATTTATACACAACTTGTGTGCATAAGCTGCATTAATTCTAAACTCAATTGCCTAATAAAATGTTACCCAAGTCATTTATATAGATGCTTTCATGTTTTTTTCACATACACTAGTGGGCGTTACAGGGCACTTGCACTGGTGCCACATGATGGTGATCTAGGACCAAATTCAATTATTTATGGTCCACGTGATAGACAAAACTAGTGGTAGTGGCTGCCAATCATAAAATACAAACAGAAGTCCAACCCTGTACACACCACATAAGTGAACCCAAGGATGACAGGTAAGCACAATTTACTGAAATTAAATGTTTTGTTTTTTTTCTGAATTTTTTTTTAATAAAAAACTTTTGGCCTAGGGGTCAGGGACGTGTAATCAGAATAGGCAGAGCCTCCACTATCATACTCCAGAGTGTTGATATAAAAACTGTGTTTTTATAAATGTGTACCTCCTCAGCCATTGACCTCCTCGCCCGTCACAGCTAGGGTTGTCGTGAAAAAAAACAATGCTGATACTATAGATCGCGTTGATACAAAAAAGTTTGATAACCACTGGCATAGACTATTTTTCATAAAATAACAAATGTACCCACCTAGCAATCTGAACAATACAAAACCAAATAGTTACTCAGTGCCAGCCATCTCCATTTTGCACTAGACATCTTCAAATTAAGAAAACTAGTCCTTTACATATAACTTCTATAGATCTACGGAGCATTGTCCTGTCCAAACCACACATTACAGACTATTATAGGGACATTTATGAAAATTGGATCATGGAAACATTTAATTTAACTTTCTAAACCAGGGGTTCTCAACTCGTCCTCATGTACCATCAACAGGTCACATTTTGTGGATTTCTTTACTCATGCGCAGGTTAGTTATACCCCTTTCAGACATAAACTCCGGCTTTAAACCGTCTCAGAATCCTGGACACTAGTTAAAGCCGGGGTTTCAGTACTTACCCTCTTTCACACCTTGATGATGGTCCTGGGTTATTCCCAGGTTGTTACCCTTCACATTGGACCCGGGTCTTCCGTCTAACAGTGGACATTTGGAGATGATGACATCTCCAAGCACTACTGCGCCTGCCAATCAAGTCTTTTTAGGCATGGCCTGGGTCATCAAAACCAAGGTTATGCCTTTCAGACATTAGCCAAGGCACTGACTCAGGTTGCAAGTCTTGGGAATAACCCTGGAGGATTGCAGGATCGCGGACCCGGGTAGTTTCTGTTCAGACATAGACAAGGTCCGGGTCGATGAGCGCGCACAGGAAAAAAAATCTGGGTTTTTTGCGTATGTGTGAAAGGGCTATTAATCTTCTGCAGACAGAATTCCTCAAAATAGGACCTGTTGGGAAAACTTGAGGGTTTAGGTTGAGACTACTGATCATTTTTGTGTGTGCAAAATCTGCTACTGGACAGTTCCAGGTAGGAGAATAACATTTAAAATTGGAGTAGTCTTTGGTTCTCTCTGAATGTCATACAAATATTGTATTTCTCATAGATGAATGGGCATGTAGTCTACTCCTCCAGATTTACAACACAGAATACGGAACCCTGTTCTGGAGGATGTAAATATGTAAGCAAACAGTAATATTCTGCACAAATAAACCTGCTAAGCTTCAGTAAGCTTTCTATTTTTCTTTGGGGTCTTTTGGGAAAAACAAGAGGGGCGATGTAACAGATCACTGCAGTCTCAATCTTAGAAACTTGGATCCAAAAGGTCCCCATACATCTGCGTTAGATTGGGGCAATTCCCAGTTTCGCAGATGATTGGGGAAAAAAATGTATAGGGTACACCAATGGCCGATTCCGACCAAAAAGTGATCAGAAATGGTAAATCGCTTTGCCCAACATGATGGATTTCATCAACCAATCAGGGCTATAGATTGGTAGTGTAAAGCTATGTACACACTGAGTGATCGGCCGACATATCGGATCCTGGGTACACATCAGAATGAGGTAATGAGCAACGGAACATTACCTCGTGCCGTCCTTCATTACCTGCAACGGGGCCGCTTGCGATATTGTTCGGTTGGACCTGCTGCACAGCAGTCTGGACAATGTCACAAGTGGACATGGGAGCCGCCGTACACACTGAGCGATGCGCCCTATATGTCGTTTCAGATTCGCTCGGAGGCGACATATCGTGCCAACATCGTCTCAGTGCGTACCCAGCTTTAGGTAATTACTTGCAGATTTGCAGACTGTTACTAGTAAAATTATGAGCCTTTCAAGATTGGCAGATCTGTCTTTCCTGAAAATTATCTGCAAATCACTGATAAATAACTGCAATGTATGGGTGCAGATTGGTGGATTGGGGAGGAAAAAAAAAATCATTCATTTGTGATTGCTGATGTATGGGCCTAGCAGAAACACAGATCTTAGCCATTTGCCAGCAGGATGCGTCAATTTAAATGGCATGTTATATAAATGGTCTCTTGTGCTTTTTGTACATTGCACATCTTAAAAGTATGAGCCACTGAAAGCTAAAGTGCTCTAATATTTCTGTCTGCAATCACATAATTAACCCCCTCAAGACTTGTGAAGATAAACTCCCTGACTGCAAAGGGCAAGTGTTATTCATCTTCAGAGGAGCAATTCTTCTGAGTCCAGTTGGATAACGGGTGGCTACTAAAGGAGCCCCAATTCCCTTCACACGGCCCCAAACAGCAACAGGAAAATTCTTGTTGGAAAAAGCGGAGTTACCCTATTTCAATACGTGGTGCCGTTTTGTAGTTCTATTGTCTGTGATCACTACCATAAAGTAAAAAACAAAGAGACCAAGTATGGAGGGAGTATTTTAAAAAGTATTTATTGTCTACATCTTGGCTTATACATGAGCAGGTTTAGCTCATTTTGAAAGAGGGGAGTACACTGGTGCCTGTCAGTGTGTATATATATATATATATACATACACAGTCAGGTGCATAAATATTGGGACATTGACAGAATTGTCATATTTTGGCCTCTATTCACCACCACAATGGCTTTGAAATGAAACAAACAAGATGTGCTTTAACTGCAGACTTTCAGATTTAATTTGAGGGTAATTACATCCAAATCGGGTGAACGGTGTAGGAATTACAATGGTTTCTATATGTGCCTCCCACTTTTTAAGGGGCCAAAAGTAATGGGACTATCAACTTAAAAGCTATTTCATGGACAGGTGTGGGCTATTCCCTCATTATTTCATTATCAATTAAGCAGGTAAAAGGTCTGGAGTTGATTCTAGGTGTGACATTTGCATTTGAAATCAGTTGCTGTCGTCTCTCAATATGAGATCCAAAGAGCTGTCACTATCAGTGAAGCAAGCCATCGTTAGGCTGAAAAATCAAAACAAACCCATCAGAGAGATAGCAAAAACATTACGTGTGGCCAAATCAACTGTTTGGAACATTCTTAAAAAGAAAGAATGCACCGGAGAGCTCAGCAACACCAAAAGACCCGGAAGACCACGGAAAACAACTGTGGTGGATGACAGAAGAATTATTTCCCTGGTGAAGAAAAACCCCTTCACAACAGTTGGTCAAATCAAGAACACTCTCCAGGAGGTAGGTGTATATGTTTCAAAGTCAACAATCAAGAGAAGACTTCACAAGAGTGAATATAGAGGGTTCACCACAAGATGTAAACCATTGGTGAGCCACAAAAACAGGAAGACCAGATTAGAGTTTGCCAAACAACATCTAAAAAAGCCATTACAGTTCTGGAACAACATCCTATGGACAGATGAGACAAAGATCAACTTGTACCAGAGTGACGGGAAGAGAAGAGTATGGAGAAGGAAAGGAACTGCTCATGATACAAAACATACCACCTCATCAGTGAAGCATGGTGGTGGTAGTGTCATGGCGTGGGCATGTATGGCTGCCAATGGAACTGGATCCCTTGTATTTATTGATGATGTGACTGCTGACAAAAGCAGCAGAATGAATTCTGAAGTGTTTCGGGCATTATATGCTCATATTCATAAGTCAAATGCTTCAGAACTCATTGGACGGCGCCTCACAGTGCAGATGGACAATGACCCGAAGCATACTGCAAAAGCAAACAGAGTTTTTTAAGGCAAAAAAGTGGAATGTTATGCAATGGCCAAGTCAATCCCCTGACCTGAATCCCATTGAGCATGCATTTCACTTGATGAAGACAAAACTGAAGGGAAAATGCCCCAAGAACAAGCAGGAACTGAAGACATTTGCAGTAGAGGCCTGGCAGAGCATCACCAGGGATGAAACCCAGCGTCTGGTGATGTCTATGCGTTCCAGACTTCAGGCTGTAATTGCCTGCAAAGGATTTGCAACAAAGTATTAAAAAGTGAAAGTTAGATTTAGGATTGTTTAGTTTGTCCCATTACTTTTGGCCCCTTAAAAAGTGGGAGGCACATATAGAAACCGTTGTAATTCCTACACCGTTCACCTGATTTGGATGTAATTACCCTCAAATTAAATCTGAAAGTCTGCAGTTAAAGCCCATCTTGTTTGTTTCATTTCAAAGCCATTGTGGTGGTGAATAGAGGCCAAAATATAAAAATTCTGTCAATGTCCCAATATTTATGCACCTGACTGTATATCTATCTATATATTATAAGGGCACAGTCTTGCCCTTATATTAAGGCTGCATCTAAAAAAACGGAATTCTCCATAGAGAATTCCGGAGGGGGGGGGGGGCAGGGTGTTCAAGGGGCTACACCTCAAAAGCTATTAGAGGTATGGAACTGAAATTTGGCATGGCCGGGTAGAACTGTCACTGGGTGCTGCAGGCCAAATTTCAGGGCAAAAACATAAAAAATTAGGATTTGGGAGTAATCTAAAGCTCCAACTGTCACTTTTTTCTGACATTCTCAATTAGGAACCCTTTTCTACTATAGTCTATGGGGGTTTTTTGGGAAGGCAAAACTCAGTGTAGGGGGCGAATTTAGACTTGGGGTTTGTTTTATTAGGTAGCTATTGTGCCAGGGTACATGCTTTTGGGGTTCAGGTAAATTAGAAAGTTACAGTTTTTAAACTATTACCTCAAGAATGCACCATTGTAGAGATAGGACTTTTCAACAGCCTCCAGCAGGTGTAATAACTATGGCTTCACTTGGGTGCAGCAAAATGACCATCGTTTGCAGGCAGTAGCGGGGGCCGGCAGCCAGCGTTTGCTGCGGCCGGGATGCGAGGGTAGAGGTTAGCGGGCATTAGCTGCGGCCGGGAACCGGGGACAGTAGTGGGCGTTAGCGGCGGCGGTGCGGGCGGCAGTAGTGCAGGTGTTAGGACTCGGGGGAGGTAGCAGAACACAGATGCAGGCTCGGATCTGGAAGATCCGTGATACCTGCATTTGTGTTTAAAAAAAACAAACACAGAAGCAGGGACGGGTCAGTGAGACCAGTCTGTGCTTCTGTGTTTAAAAATGAAAACAAACAGTGTAAAAAAAATGAAGAAAATGGCGTGGCCCCCCTCCCCCCCAAAAAAAGTAGTGGTTCTGCTAAATACAGGGGACAAATGATGTAGGGGTCCCTCGTATTAAGCACAACCAGCACCAGGCTTTTGAAAACCTGTCCTGGTTGCCAAAGTACGGGGGACAAATGATGTAGGGGTCCCCTGTATTTAGCGCAACCAGCACAGGGCTGAGCCAGTCCTGTATTTCCCAGAACCAGCACCGGACCCTTTCTAGTGCGGGGGCGATGCCACAGCCAGGGGAGCCCTTTCACCGGGTCCCTCCAGCCGAAGCATCACCCCTGACCGCTAGTCAGCCCAGGCCGGGGATCCCTGGGGAGTTGGGGATCCCCCCCAATAAAGGGATCCCCCCCAATAAAGGGGTCCCCCTCCTCAGGGCACCCCAGGCCCAGGCTGATAGCCCGGGGCTATCCCCGGCACCCCTGGGCGGTGGGTGCCGGGTTGATTATGTAAAGTGTGGTGCAATTAAGTTTAAAATATTGTCTTTTGCTGTGGAACTACAGTTCCCACCAAGCCACCACCGCATGCTGGTACCTGGAGAACCACAAGTATCAGCATGCGGGGCATTACGGGCATGCTGCTAGCCGTAGTCCCACAACAAAAGCATTATTAAAAAAACACACAACACACACACACCATAGAAAAGTATAATTTTAATAAAACATACTTGCACACACACATGTACTCACACATGCATACACACTATCTCACATACTCACCTACAGTATGTATCCCTGAAGTCAATCTGTCCTCTTGTCCAGTAGGTAATCCAATGGTGTACCTGTAATAAAAAATTGCATACTCACCTCCTCCTATGCGTAGATCCGTCTTCTTCATTCCAAAGTAGGCAAATCCTGGGTCTTGGGAAAAAAAAAAAAACACGAATTACCCGAGCCCACGGACATTAGTAGTGTCCTCCTCTAAGGACACTACTACCTGAATGACAGTCCAGAAATCCCGATGCGGAGCGCTCATTGGCTGAGAGAGGCGAGCCTTCCGCCTCTCAGCCAATGAGTTGTTCTCACCATTGAATTCAATGGTGAGAATCGAGCGTGCCCTTTTCAAAAATGGCGCTGCAGCGTCATTTTTGAAATTCAAAGATGGCCGCCGTGAGCCAATCACGGCTCGCTACGTCATCGCCCCGCCCCCTCGGCTTGCTTAAATACTGCCAGCGCGAGTTGCTGTGCACTCAGTCGGCGGTGGGGAGGCAGCAGGAAAAAGCTGCCGCAGGCAGAAGATAGAAGACGCCACGGAAGCCCTGGATGGGCGACGGCCAGGAAAAAGAACTAAAGGCCGTCGCCCTCCAGGTGAAGATGCCATAGAAGTCCTGGGGGAGCGGCAGCCATGTAAAAGAGCTTAAGGCTGCCGCCCCACAATTGAAAGGCCTTCTAAATAAAATATTTAAAAAAACGGTGTCTGGTCTGTTTTATTTTAATATTTCTCTTGCAGGGGTACTATAGGTACCAGCAGGCCCTTAGTGCCCCACCTGCTGGTTCTTGTGGTTCTCCAAGTGCCAGTATGCGGGGGATGCCTGCTGGGACCTGTAGTACTACTGCAAAAGACAATATTTATATATTCATATGCACCACATAACACAAATCAACCCAGCACCCACCGCCCAGGGTTGCTGGGGATAGCCCCGGGCTATCAGCCTGGGGTGCCCTGAGGAGGGGGACCCCTTTATTGGGGGGGTCCCCAACTCCCCAGGGATCCCCGGCCTGGGCTGACTAGCGGTCAGGGGTGATGCTGCGGCTGGGGGGCCCGGTGAAAGGGCTCCCCTGGCTGTGGCATCACCCCCCCCCCCACCGCTAGGAGTCCGGTGCTGGTTCTGGTAAATACAGGGGAACCCTATGCATTTTTCCCCCTGTATTTCCAGAACCAGGACCAGCTCAGAGCCCTGTGCTGGTTGCACTAAATACGGGGGACCCCTACGTCATTTGTCCCCTGTATTTTGGCAACCAGGACAGGTTTCAAAAGCCTGGTGCTGGTTGTGCTTAATACGGGGGAACCCCTACATCATTTGTCCCCTGTATTTAGCACAACCAGTACTGGGGCTCCAAAGCCCGATGCTGATTGTTTTCTGGAGGGCGGGGCTATGCCTTTTTTTTTTTCACATTCAATTTTTAACAGATGCGTAGATGGACCTCACTGCTGCATTCGTGCATCTATGATTTATTGATTTGATTTTCTCAGGTGCATACGTACTACCAGTAAGCCCTCTGTCGCCCACTGATGCCCCCTTTGCACTGCACCGCTGCCACTGCTCTGCACCACCGCTGCTGCCGCTACCCCACACGCCTACAGCTGTCTCGCACTCTGCACCTCCCAAACCAACCTCCTGTGAGCTGTCCCCTCTTCCACCTGCGTTAGTGTACCATTTTGTTGCCCTTCTCCCCTGCAGGTGGCCCGGTTTGCTCATCCAAACCCTGATAGTTAATATATTTTAAAAAAGCTATGAAATTCCACAGACAAAAGAACCTTACGGTTTCACATGTCCCATTAAGGCTGCTTCGACATTATCTGAAAATTCACAAAACCTATTGATTTTCTGCCACTCAAACTTCAGAAAGCAATGAAATTACGATCATTAAGGTTGACGTCTTAATGGACGTGTTCCTTGTGCAATACAGATATGGTATGCCATCACACCCTGTGGTTAACTGCAGATTCAGCACTCTCACAGAATGAGATTGCCATCACTCACAAAATGGTGGAGCTGCTAATTCACAGAATTGTGTGCTCATTAGAATACACACATGCAGTCTATGCAACTGAGGTCAAAGCAGAAAACAGAGCTATGCAGATGAGATAAAAGTGGTGTGGATGGGGGGAGGAGACACAGCAGCGTGGATAGGTGAGACACAAAGGCATGTAGAGGAGGGAAGGTGAAGCAGTACAGAGGGGGGCGGGGGTAGCCAAAGTAATGCAGAGGGGTGTAAAACAGTGGTGCGGATGGGGGGGAAACAGAGTGGCACGGTTTGGGAGGGCAGCGACGTGGATGGGGGTAGGGTGGCATGGACATGGGAAGACAGAGCAGTGTAGATGGGTAAAGACAGCTTGATGCGGATAAGGGAATACAGACTAGCACAAATAGGAGAACACACAACAGTAGGTATTGGGGAAGACAGATTAGTGTGGATGGGTAGGAAGACAGAGTAGTGCGGGTGGGGGGAGGAGACAGAGTTGCACAGTTGGGGGTGACAGAGTGGTGCAGATAGAGAAAGAAAGCGTGCCACAGAGGAAAGGAATACAGCGGCGTGGCTTAGGGGAAGGCAGTGGTGCAGAAGGAAACAAAGTGGCACGGATGCAGGGCGGTGCAGATGGAGAAAGACAGATTGGTGCAGATGAGAGAACACAGACTACCATAGTTCGGAGACCACACAGCAGTAGGGATTAGGGAAGACACAGATTAGTGTGGATGGGGAGGAAGACAGAGTGGTGCAGGAGGTCGGGGAAGACAGAGTTGCATGGTTGGGGGACCATAGTAATGCAGATGAAGGAAGAAAGAGTGCCACAGATGAGAGAAAGACAGCAACGTGGCTGTGGAGAAGGCACGGATACAGGGTGGTGCGGCTGGGCAAAAACATTGGTGCAGATGAGGGAACACAGACGATCACAGTTGGGAGACCACACAGCAGTAGGGGTTGGGGAATATACAGCAGCATGGAGGCATATAGGGGAAGAAAGTGTACATGCATAGACAGAGTATGATATTTTTAAAAATAAAGGAGCTGAATGTGTATTCTAAATGAGATAAATGTATGCAGTGATAAGGATGTTGGAAGCCAGTGAGATTGTTTTGATGATCAAATGGGAAGATTGTGGGCACTGAGTGGGATGTGGGAGCCACATAACTGCTCAAACCTCAGTTGCACAGACTGCATGTGTGTATTCCAATGAGCACACAATTCTGTGAATTAGCAGCTCCACCATTTTGTGAGTGACAGCAATCTCATTCTGTGAGCGTGCTGGATCTGCAGTTAACCACAGGGTGTTATGGCATACCATACCTGTATTGCGCAAGGAACACATCCATTAAGGAGTCAGCCTTAATGATCGTAATTTCAATGCTTTCTGAAGTTTGAGTGGCAGAAAATCAATAGGTTTTGTGAATTTTCAGATCATGTCTAAGCAGCCTTAATGGAACATGTGAAATAAATATATATATATAATATATATATATTTTTTTTTTTTTTCTAATCGCCGACAATATATCAATGTGGTACGCCTCTTTTCAGAAGATCTACAGCTATTCAGCAAGGTATGGCAATCACTGGTATGAACGTTTTTTAATACATCTGTCAAACAAAAAATATTTAAAAAAATTTGTCCCCAGCTATTGTGCCAACTATTGGAATCTACTGGGTAATTCAGTCTTAAGAGTTATTAAAGGTAAGAGACCTTAGTTTGATACGGTAGAATTTTTTTTCTTTTTGTTAATGGTGTGCCTTTTTAGGCAATTAATACAATTCCGTAGGCATACACGGTTGGGGGAAAGGGATGGTGAGGTGGGGTTCCAGTTGTCTGGAACCATCTCCCCCTCCCCAGCCTTCAGCTCATATCATGACCACAAAAACAAAAAAATTTTAATAGAGTTGCAGCCACAACATGCAGTATAAGGCACAGAATGGAGCTGCTATGCATGCCCAGTGCCAGCAGCTTTTGCAGACAAGAGAGACATGAGAGCAACTACCAACCAGAAGAGACAAACATGAGTTGGAATAATGTATGCTTAGAAAAGTCCTTTATATCTCCTACTGGTCATACTATGTACGTAAATTTATTACAAGTTGTTTAACCTTTACCTGACCATTTAATTAATATGTTTCAGACAGAAAGATTTTTTATACTCTCTCCTCTACAACATATAGTATATACTATCTATAGTGTTAATTATTAATATTGTTTTACATACACTATCCATCGTATAAGGCAAGTCCTGCTCTAGGACCATGTGGTCAAACAGGGGTGCCACCCCATAGAAATGCAGTTCTCCCATCTGTCCCGCGGGCTGAAATGTCCTGTGAGCGTGGGGGACCCTTTGCTTAGCAAACATAGCTGCGCGGTGCCAGAGAGCAGCGCTGCCGCGTGCATCTTCCATTTAGTGCAGGGAGACGGATGCTGGTTGAGTGCTGAGCTCGCCCTCAGTATGACGTTAAACGGAATGAGTGTCATATGTGCAGGCCCCCATAATGGAGTCATCTAAGGGCGTGGTATATGGAAATTAGGCCACGCACCCTTTTCGGGCTCGAGCGGCAAAGCCGCATGCGTGGGGCGCCAAACAATTATCATACAGGTTCAGCCCTAATATAAAAAAAACAATATGTACATATAATGTCCAGGGCCGTTGCTGAGTTCTTCGGCAACTTCCTGTACTTTCTCCCATGCTTTGCAGAGCAGGAGACTTGGAATGTGGAATGAAGCCCACAGTTAGCTCAGACGGACTGGCCCTACTGCCGCATCTAACGGCTTATTGTGAACTGCTGTATAAGGCAGACTAGAGCTTGTTACGTCCTAATTATGCTCTCTAAAATGCGTTTGCCGATGAATTCCTACACATTTTATACAATATAGTGCAAACTAGCAAAATAAAGAACAATTTGCCTAATGGCGCTAATTTTATTAGGAAAACTTGTTTGTAAACTTCATATTTTGCTGCTTTAGAAAGGTGGATTGACACCAAACCTGTAACCCAAAAGTGTTTCTTGGTGGTGTTTAGCAAAAGCAAAAACTTACACTTTCTTGTACTTATTTGTAAATTTTTGGGTTGATTTGTTTTGCCATTTGATTATAGAGAAACCCATGGCAATTTGATAATTACTATTGTGGAAATTGAAGAATGACTTTTGTGGGTACTGCACAAATAATTACTAATTTGATATTGAAATGTGACAAAACAGACCCGGCACAGGGATGAAAAAAGTCTCATCAGCGAAGAGGTGAATCAATTCCAAGTTTGAGAATTGTTATAATACAGGTTTATAAGTCATTGAATTCTATCCACCTGCTGGTCACGGTTTTAAAAGTGCAGAGCTGCCAATTGCAAAGTGGTTTTCTGGTTAAAAGTAAATGTATAGAATATACGTAAAACATTCTCTGTCTATAAAGTTAACATGTAAACCTCTGGCCAGTTGATTCAATTTCATATAACCCACATCTTGTATGTAGATGTCGGCCTTGTGGACATAAGTCCTACTTTTTGTCTTATACAACAAGCTCAATCCAAACTCTACTGTCATTAGATACAATAAATCTGATTGGTGTACTACCCTTCCAATGCTATGACCATAACATACATCATTAACATCTTTACACTGGATGAGAAGCTTTGGAAGGAACATTGATTATAAAAAAAAAGAAAAAAAGATGCCGCTCTCAAGCACTCAGTAGTTCAATCTTCTGGTGTGTATAATGCTGCATGTGTGAAATTCCATTTAAGATAATGCTGGTACAGGAATGAACAAGCAAAGAAAAAAAAGCAGATAAAATGGAAGACATAAATGAATGTACTTCAGGTAGAATGATAAAGAAGTGTAATCATGTAATATGACGTTATAAATGATGCTGAGCCAGTCCTCTAGATCTGTTAACACATAGATCTGTATTTAGGGTGGATTAGTGACTGGAATTTGCTTTTTATTTGATTTAGTGGAGTAAGTGGCTTGCTAGTATCGGTATCAAGAGATGTACATAACCACTGATTATTATTCTCCTGATCAATGAGCTCATAAAAAAAATGTTTGAAAAATATGTGGCTGCAGATGGGTTCCGGTTGAAAGATCGACAGTAAAAAGATTGACAGTCAATAGGTCGACAGGTACAAAATGTTGACATGAATGTAGGTCGACAGGTACAAAAGATCGACATTGGAATGGTCAACACAAAATGTTTATTTTCATTTTTTTATAGAGTCCGGGTCAAGCACTTACCGGAGGGTTAGGCACTTACCCCAATGGTTAGGTTTAAGCACTTACCCCAACAATTAGGGTTAGGCACTAGGAGAGACTGTTAAGGTTAGGCACAAAGGGGAAGGTTAGGGTGAAGATTAGGGTTAGAAAAACATAACATGTGTCGACCATTGTTGTGTCTACCATTCCAATAGCGACCTTTTGACCCTGTCAACCTACATCCATGTCAACCTTTTGTACCCATCAACCTATTGACTGTGTACCATTTGGCGTCTATCTAGACAATGTCTACCTTTTTACTGTCGATCTAATGAACCACAAACGCTGCGGATATTTGGAAAATCCAAAGGAAAGCAACTCTAACCCTTCTTTGTGCTCCTACCCATCAGTTGAGAAAGTGAAACATAATTTTTCACATAAAGCAGGTGTGTACATATATAGTTTACATACACACACATACAGTATACTGTATGGCAATGATGGTGTTTGTTCTCAATGTGTTTGCATATGCTTCCTCTGCATTAGGGGATTTATGCTGTAAACTCTAATGGGGAAAGGACTGATATGAATGACAAAATATTCCTTGTGCAGTACTGCGTTATATGATTTGCACTATGTAAACTATAACAATGATAAGAATAATACATCACATATATGACAAAAACAGTCAAAAAGAAAGGGAAAATAAATGAATAGCGGCCATTCTACCAACCAGAGAGAAATCAAACATTAAGGGCCCCATTTAACAATGAGACATAACCCCTTTAGTACTCGCTCCTCCTTTCAGTATTTAATAAACAGTGGTAAGCTTAGCTTACTGCTGTTTGTCACTGTACATTTTACACCATCTATATATGGCGATAGCGATATGGTCCCCATTGCCGACAATGTGAACCCAGCAACAGCCTTTCCGGCATCAGCAAAGCCTCCCAGGCATTGGCAAGTTCCCGCCGGGTGAAAGTGTCATGCGCCTGTGCAGACTGGCCTTCGCTCATGTGCATGACACAACAACCCATCGCTGGCAGTGGCAGGCTGCCAGCAACAGCGTGGAGGATGCCACAGAGGACTGGGACGTCGCTGGACCTCAACAGTGGGGTAATTAATGTAAATACCAACGGCATATTCGTTAGTATCACTGCGATGCTAAACAAAATATGCCTCTGGTAATGAGCATTGTTGTTAAATGGGGCCCTAAATTGTAATCTTAAACAGGGAGGGAGAATGTACATGGTAAAAATCTAAATGTTTTGCAGATTGTAAAAGTTTTTTTTATTATCTAACTTTGACTTTACCTGTCTCTGCTCCTTCGAGAAGGGAAAGCAGCGCTGCAGCCATTGATCGTACATAAATGCATTTCTTTGGGGTGTACATTTTTGTAATGCATTTTAACACTGTATGGGTTTTTAAAAGCTTTCTTACAAATTTCACAGTGGAAACGATTCTCTTCTTTGGGAATATCTAAGTGCTGGTCTCTGCGTTCTAGCTCTGCGGCGTTACCTAAGCCAGGGCTCTTGTTAGATATTGCACCAAAAATGCCTCCGGTCAAAGGGTAATGTCGAAATTCAATACTGTCCTCAGAATCTGCATGTTTTGGCTGTTCATTATTATACAAGGAGGGGTCAGCCAGCTGCTTCACTACATTAAAGTGGTTTGAGTGTTCATATTTATTTTCACTAGGATCCACTTTCAATGCTGGCTCTGATTTGAAGGGATGAAACTCATTTTCAGAATCGGAAGAAGTATTGTCATAACTTTTATCTAGTACAGAGTGGAAATTTCGTTCCTCCCCATTCTGGGGCTGTAATGAATTTGAAAAATGCACATGATCCCTCTCAAGTCCACTTGGAATTTCTAGAGAGGGCTCTAGGTTTTTATCACAATTATCAAAAATGTGGTCATCATCCTTGTTGGCTTCCAGATCCTCTTCAGAACTAACATTTTCTGTGCTTACATTTGGGGCGTCCACAGATTCTTTCTGGATTTTGATGGGCATGCTAGATTTTCTAGACTTCTTTTTGGGCATTGCATCTAAAGGTAGATCTGCGGAAACCAGCTTCTCACCGACAGACGAAGAGATGGACGGTAGGGAAGGAAGCATGCCAGGAGTAGTGGCAATCTCAGCTGGGGTAACTGGATTTCGGTAGAAAGGTAGAACCGGTTGAACAGTTTTCAAGTTAGGAATAAGAACACAAGACTGTCCAACATTAGGCAGACCAGATGGTATCTTTAGGTCAGTGCCAGGACTACCATAGTTATTAACAGATCTGTTGTCCACAGAGGGACTTTTAAGTCCCAGCCTTTTGTGATCCTCCGATACAGAGATGATTAGTCCATTCCTCAGATCTTTATCTCTGTTATTTCTATTCATTGGCATATGTAGTCGTGGGTTGGGGTTGGAACTGTGACGATTTCTGCTGCGTAGAGAACTAAATACCATATTGCAGCCCTCAATTGTACACCTGTGTTTTATCTTCAGATGGACAGCATTGTAATGTATCTTTAATGTTCCCTTGTCATAAAATGTCTTTTCGCACGCAGTGCAGAAGACACGGCCCTTCCTGGGTCCAACGCCATTTCGCTCAGCAGCCTTCAGTTTACTGTCAGGAGAAACTGGAGCCATATCATAGTTTGTCACCGTGTTGTGTGAGCTGGAATCACTTAACGGGCTATCATCTTCTGCTTTGGTGATGACATCATGAGCACTTATGCTGGACTCATTTTCCAAATGAAATGATGCAGAACTGGAAGTTAAGAAGCTGCTCTCAGAGAATGACATATGGGCATCTTGTTTGCTTTCGTTCCCTCGGTCATGACTTCTTTCAGTGTGTGGCCTCTCAGGTGGTGACCCTATGAGAGGGGGAGGCACCGGGCTAAAAAACTGAAATGGTAGTGTGAAGGCCATGTTATTGATCATGTTCTCAAATGGATGTAACGAGGATGTAGACACTTTATCCAGCGTAGAAGGTAGAATAGGGCTGCTCCTGGTGTTACTGCTTTCAATAAAGGCTCTAATGTCAGAATTTGTTCTAGTGCTGGGCACGAGCACAGAGTATCCTTCTTTCTCATGGATTGCCATAAGTTCTACAATAGATTTTGTTTCCCCAAAACGAAGAAATTGCTGCAATGTCGCCAATTCTTCTTCAACTGTCATAATAGACCAGTGATCTAAGACTTTTCCAGATGCATCCTAATATATATTATATATGAAAGAAAGAAAAAAAATTTTTATACATGTGCACATATGTAAAAAAAAATAATTGATTTATAACAATCAAACAAAAAAAAAACATATCTACAAAAAAAATACAATAAAAAAGAAAACACTATTTACAGCGGAAACTCTAAATTTGGTTAAAATCCTCTAAATGCAATGGTTAGGGTAGGTGTATTTTGGAGCGGATTACTAAATACACTTCAAATTCCAATAGCCAGTTTTACCACTTGCAATATATAAGGGGGGAATTCAATTAGCAGCGATGGGTGCAAGGTGCTTGCATTCAGAACGTTTCTCCAACACTTAGCATGTATATCCCAATATTTCAGTTTTAATGGAATTTTATATTCAAAGTCAAATTTAAAGTAAATTTTTGGGTATGTTTTAATAAAGCAAGAATCACCTCAGTCTTTTGTCTGTACACAGGGGCATATTGAGAGGAGGGGGCCCATGTGCAGACTCCGTCCGGGCCCCCTCCTCTCTGCCCGGCCGCCAGCAGCACACTGAGCGCAGCAGACTTTGGGCACTAGAGTAGACTCTAGTGCTATGCCGGAGTCTACTACGCATGCGCAGGTCACCGGGAAAATGGCTCGGCAGCCATTTTCCCAGTGATCACCTCAATGCGCCTGCGCAAAACACCGGGAAAATGGCCGCAGTGGCCATTTTCCAGACGATTTGTAGAGAGATGATACCGCCGACGAGGGACTCCGGAGAGGTAAGTATTCAATAAATGGGTGCAGGGTGGGTGGTGTGGGCCCCCCCTGGACCCAGGTTCCCATGTGCACCACACACCCTGCACCCATTATAGATACGCCCCTGTCTGCACATTAGATATAGGTGCCGCCCACTTGGAAAGCTTAACAGTCTTTGAAGGCAAATCCAGGTCATTATTATTATTATTTAATACACTGTTTTTAGATAAAGGGAATGTATTACACATAAAGAACATTTCTCATCTAAATTTAAATTGATCAGTTAATGTAGGAATATAAATCAACACACTCTTATGTTTTAGATTAGCTACTCATTTGAGTATCATTTCCCCCCCCCCCAATCACAAGTTTAATAATCTTCCAGGCAACTAAACATCACAGAATAAATGAAGGCATATTGATCTATAGCCAGCATCCACAGAGCACAGCTGTAATTACACTTGAGTGTTGGGAGTTATATCAAACTCTGGCCTTGTCTAATTTTTCCCAATAACTACAATAAATATTTTATCACAGGACATGTGTTTGATAGCCTACCAAGACTTTTCACAGACCATGAAAGACTTTCCAGGTTCATAACAAATGTATCATCAGATTTTTTTTCATGCTGTAGAGGTTTCAAGATAATTGATTCCATATTTTTAATCCCAACACTAAAACGTAAGATTATCCAAGTCATTAAATATTGATCTTTGTCATAATATAAGACCATAATCGAGCTTAGCATTAAAAAAAAAACATAATTGAAGCGAGCAGCAGAAGTGTAAGGCTTTTGCAATGTGTTTAACTCTGTTCAGTTTGTGCTCTTAACAATTACATGGAAAAGATTTACATGATAATCAAACCCCTGGACCTAGAAACATGTAATTTGGGGAGTATATGCCTTCCATGATGTAAGCACTAACTGAGCAGGGATTTTTCTTAATTTGGACTCATAAGGGGGTGAAACAAGAGCTAAAGTGTTTGCAATGTACTGACTGACTGACTCATCAAAGCCCTGCTCAAACCCCTTGACCTAGAAACATGTAATTCGGGAAGTATATTCCTTCTATGATGCAAGTATCCACTAAGCAGGGATTTTTCTAAATTTGACCCCTTAAGAGGGTGAAAAGTGGTGAAATGTTTCCTCTCGACCCAGGTGATTGGGTGACAAAGTGACGTGTCCCAAGTACTGTGGGACTGTAAGCTCATTGTCTGGGTGGAGTGGCAGCTTCAGAGATGGGGCTGCAGCACAGTGCAATATTCAAATAGGGGAGCCACACCAACTGCCAGTGATGTTTGGCAGCAGTTGGGGTGACAGTTGGTGTAGCTCCCTTATTTGAATATTGGACAGTGCTGCAGCCTCACCTTTGGAGTCGCCACTGCTAAGGATTAAACACTAGTTTTTTCCCATTTGGATACTTCACTTGCTTTGTATTTAGATTTTTAATTTTTTCGAACATGGCAATTGGGTTTGTGAATGTTAAAGGGTAGAAGGTGCTTCACATTGTCCCCATCACAGGAGATAGAGCCTGCCTGTTTCGGTCCCTCTCCTATCTCATCTATGACACTGAGCTAATGGCTAGAAAGGTCATTTAAATAATTGTGAGGCACATGGTGGACAACTGGGAGGAATGATCATCATGTCCTACAACAGCGAGGGTGACAACTACACCAGCTCTGTTGAGTACCTCCTTAACATGTCCCAACTCTTTACTGTATGGTGGTTTATGCAAACTGGTGGCGGCTGGGCAACTGTTCTAGTTAGTCTTCGAGGTTTACCGCTCTTAATATTCATACTAGCATGCTCCTTTACACCAGAGTCATAAAATAAACTAAGCATATAAGTTAAAATGGTATTAATGAAATGAAAATATCTAAGGTTAACCCAGGTGAAACCGGGGACATCAGCTAGTATAATACTACTTAGGTGAATCCCACCACAACCTCCCTAACCAGTCCAAAAAAAATTGTATTTGGGTCTTGTGTCTTCGGTTCCAAGCCTTAGGGGGCAGATTCAAAGCTGTGAATTCTGTACTTTGAAGTCCTATGTTAATATTTTATGCATATAGAAGGGATATTTTTGGCAAAAAAACAGAACAGCTTGTGCACTTCACTGCAATGTCTTCAACTTGTCAATTGTAAATGATGTCACACGTCAATTCTGCACTGTGTGAATTGCATCAACGAGGGGAAATCATCCTGAACACCAAAATTGTGGGAAATAAGATAGCAGGGCAGTGCAGGAGGTTGTTAGTGGCCATTAGCAAAGCATAGGAGGCTGTTATATGGTGTTACAAAGTTGAATTTTACTACTTTTACAAAGGAAGGAAAAATGATAGCCAGGATGTGTATATCAGTCAATACAAGAATTTAGAGTAATTGCGGGTACATTTTGTGAATTATACAGTAAATGTCTATATACAGGTAATAAAATATTGTTTAATAAAAACCTTGGAACTCCCAGATATAAAACACCTTTTCCATCAATACAACACCAACATACATGTCCTACTTCATTAAACCCATGATTCTGTTTTTTAGTGAAAAGCACATAAAAAATGGCTTTATTGGATATATTTTACTATTTAGACATCTCTAAATATATTACTTAGTGAGAGGGGTGTACCAGGGGTACTGCACTATATCATGCCATTTTTACATGAAAATAAGGACTTTTTCATAGCTGTTACCTAGTTTGGAGGTACAAACTAAAAGCTGCAATTGAATAGTTAAAAAAAAAGTTGCAGCTGTGGGTTTTGTCCACGTGAATACGCTGCATAACCTAGTTCAGAATAATTGAATTTGCGCCTCAAACTGCTATGCAGTAGCCAAAAAAGTTACTTAATAATATTACACAGAGCATGAGTAAAAAATACAGTTAGGGTGGAGAAATTTTATAAACAGGTGGCTTATTTAAGAGAGCTACCATTAACATTCAGAAATATGTCAAAGTTTCAAGAGCTTATTGAATTGACTATATATATTAGAATAAGCAAGGAACATAGGGAACCATTTTCCTATGCACTTCTTCTCGGCAATCCCACTGACACAGCAACCAAATGCTTTTAGAGGGGAAACAAAATAGTTTGTGCTCAGCTGCACAGCAAATGAGACGTGAGCCATCTGAAATTCTGTCAAGGTGTTATACATTTTACATATATATTATATTTTAAGAAATCTTATGGTAAAAAGACATGCCAAAAAAAATGGACTATCACTGTTGCTCTAGGTATGGCGGTAACAATTACACCACAACAGTACCTGAAGAACATAACCCCGGATGTAGTCTTGGAGTGTCCAGTCAAGTGAATGTAGGATCTGTATAACCTCTTCTTGCTTTAGGACACTGAAGAGTCGGTCAAGCAGAATTTTCAGACGAATGGGAATGGCTTGAGTTCCATAAAGCATAAGGCTGCTAATATCGAAGACTACGCTGGACTGAACAATCTCAACTTGGCTGGTGGGATAGAAGTGAGGAATCTGTAACTTGCTCAAAGCTAAATCAAAACAGGAGAAACATGTATAAGAAACAGGGTATCAATAAGCAACCCTCCATCCCCGAATAGTTCACAGTTTAATTACATAACAATAAAACATATTTACCATGTGCCACCCATCCGTGTCTACACTGCTCACAATGACGGGGGCTAATTTTTGCAGGCTTAAATCCCAGACAGATGCAGTTTACCAATGTACATCTTATTGCCTGTGCAAAAAAAATTTTAATAAAAAAAAGTATATATATATATTTATTAGAAAGTTCAAAATATGACACTAAATCAGTAATAATTATCATTATTAGATTTAGAAAAAACAAATACAACTACAGGTTGAGTCTCCCATATCCAAAATGCTTGGGACCAGGGGTATTTTGGATAACGGAATAGTCTGTATTTTGGAATATTTGCATACCATAATGAAATATCTTGGGAATGATACCCCAATATACACACAGAATGCATTTATGTGCTATATACACCTTATACTTACAAGCCTGCAGGTAATTTTATACAATATTTTTAATACTTTTGTGGCTCAAGCAAAGTTTGTGTACAGAAATGAAACTCATTTATGTTTCATATACACCTTATACACACAGCCTGAAGGTATTTTATACAATATTTTTAATAATTTGTGCCTTAGACAAAGTTTGTGTACATTGAACCATCAAAAATCAAAGGTTTAATTATCTCAGTCATGCCAAAATTATTCCGTATTTCGGAATATTTGGATATGGGAGACTCAACCACCTGTACCAGTTACTGATCTAACAAATATACTTGTTTGATTCATGAATATGTTGAATTATTAGGAAACAGCAATGAAATACAATTATAATTATACACAAAATACATATAATATTATGATGATAGCTGACCGATTATAGTCTGTAATCAAAGGTTTAATGCCTACACAGGCAATGCAATTATCACATTTAGCTAAGGAGCACATCTATCTATCTGTATATGTTATGCAGGTCATAGTGATCACCAATAGGATAGCTTTTCATAGTCAGTTACACAAACTATGGTCAGAATCTAGTGTATTGGAAGGCACAGGAGGTTAGAAAAAACTGCTAAAGGTTCCATGTCTGTTAAATATGTGCAGTGCCCACTATTACCAATGAGCCTACACTGGGGAAACATATTAATCCTCTGGGAAAACCATTCCTGTACAGAGTGGAAAACAGATTATGGGAGTCTAAGAAAACCAGTCTCAAGTTACTCCTATTAGCATTTCATCAGCAGCATTTCCTACAGGGGTTTAGAACATCTGTTGAAACTTTGTGTGCAAGTGATTTATATTTAAACAATGTATATAAATACTTAAATTAAAAAACAAACAAAAAAACAAACAAACACTATTTTATAACCTAATATTATCCATTTTATATTGCAGAGGAAATAAGCACTACTGGGTCAGTCAAGGTTTACAGAGACCTCAACATGACCCATTTCATTTGGGAGATAATCACCCTGAAAATTATGTTCAAAATAAATTAACCTGGCTCAATTAACTAGTATAAACAATTTACAAATATTCATTCATTAACTGTGCCAAGGTCCATCCAGCTAGAAAGTCAGGGCTAAGGCCAGGAGCAGAGAAATACCCCCAGGATGAGAATTAAATGGGTCTGGTAGACATCTCTTCGCTGTGATCTAACAACTTGCACTTACTGCACATGTTTCCCCAGCCCTAGTGTTTTACACTAATGGACAGAGTGCAATTCTAAAACGACTTTAAATAATAAAAAATAAACACAAATTAATAACACTAGTCCTGGAACATTTAAATAGTTCAAACAAAATCCATAAAGAGACAAAGATGAAAGAATATATATGACCTTATTGAATAAAGGTAAAGTGTTGGGGGCTTACCTCATTCATTTTGCACTTTGGTTCAGTCCCCACAAACAGCTGAATCTCATTCCCTGGAATGCACTCACTAAGACACAAAACATAAGGTCAAGTTACTTTCTGAAAACTCTTCTTGGCAAAGCTTCCCAAACCAGCTACCACCCTCATTACAGATATTCACTCCGCTACAGCTAATGACTTCTGTTTAGTATCAATAAGCCTTAACCCATTCACACAGCGTATTACAGAGGGGAAGATCAGACTGACAGGTCAAGCCTTCTCCTTTTCCTATCACATGGATGACTGAGATCGTACTCATCCAGCATTGTTTAATATCTGTACTTGTCACCACCACATCCACTGGATGACGACTCAGTGTATTTATTACTGATTCTTTAATGTTTTTGTGTTGCCTAGCAAATTATATCAGTTACATTGCTCAGCTCCAATATTGCTTAATCCATTTGGATACCCCCCCTTCCTCCTCCGACTTCCATCTGTACTCTAAGTTACATAGAAACATAGACCACCACATCTGCCAAGAGACTGATCTGATCCATGGATAGGTCACTCTTTCAGTCTCCCTTGGGAATGTGTCCCCTTGTTCTAATAATCCTCTTATTTTTTTTACCTTTTTTTTTTTTTAACTACCTTCCTAAACAATAATATGATCTTTGATACACTGGAATGTTCTATTATAATCACCTCTGGCCATTATCTCCACCTTTTTAGTAGCACTTCTCAGATTTATTTCTATTTCACAAATGTGTTTTTGGAAACAAAGCTTGAAGAACTGTGTAGAAAACTGTGGGTGACATTCTACCAGCAAACCGAACCGGGGTCATCTTACGATATGCAGAGAATGCCTAGAGGACATATTTGCACTAGTCTTCTGGAGACTCCAGCAGGTAGCTCAGGTGGGTTTGGGGGACAGTGTGAGCCTTTGAGTAGCTTCCGACAAGTCATTGCCAGGGCCCCACTCACCTCTGGCCCAGTAGCTTTCACATACCCAGTAGCCCAATGTTGTTGCTCAACTAGCTTTACCCATTCCACAGGGTTGAAAAAAAAAAGTTTAAAATTAAACTTTTTTTTCCCCTAAAACATGGTTGATCAAGGTTCCAATACATAACAATGTTTCGCAGTATTAATATAATATGCAGTATTTCATTGTTTCCATTAAAACATTAATGCAAAAAAAGGGTTTAAAAAGAAAAATTGTAAACAAATTTTTTTTATTTTTTCTAACCCTGTGATACCACTGAGTTAGATCCAAGGATGTTCATTGTCAGTTTAAATTAGAATGACACATCACAGCTACGTAAACTAGAGGCACTGAATCCATTCACCATAGTCATTATACAGATTATGATATATTTAGAAGGATAACAATTAGTAAAACATTAGACATACAATAAACTAGTATCAATTTGACAACTGCTTGCAACAGTGCTATTAAAAGAAATAAAAAAATTATAATATTATATACACACACACACATATATATATATATATATATACATACATACATACATACACAGACACACATATATACATATACACACACACACACACACACACACACACACACACACACACACACACACACACAACAGGTTATAAATGGAGCCTATACCCTGAAAAGAGACCGACACTAACCTGGGGATTCACACTGCTACAGAGACTTGCATTAGAGTATCATACAGCCTGGAGATTGTTAATCTTCCATTCAGAAAGTCCATACTAATGACAAGCCTAACAACAATATTTTATAACACACACACACACACACACACACACACACACACACACACACACACACACAGAGTTGAAGCATACCTTGGTCATGAGCTTTCTAGAGATTTTATTAAAGTCATCTGTTTGTAGATACATGCAATCACTATGTACAAAGCGCAGCAACACATCTCTGTCTCCTGTGAGTAAAGTAACAGCAATCGCACAAGTACTGTCCTGACAGGAGACTAGTCAATATTAATGAGCATTACACAGACAAACTGATTTGGGATCATGGCAGGCTCTCCATTGTCTACATGTGTCTACAATCAGTTGATCCTAAAATGTAAGAATAGGCAAAATAGCTATACAATATAAGTCATGTCTCAATATCAAGAGGAGAACTCATACACTAGGCCCGCATCAGTTCCACTGTAACCCTTCCAAGTCTGGCAGTAATCTTACAACGACTGTGTGCTCACTCAATTTAGTCATAAAATCCATTGTATTGTTTGTTTTCAATTCCACCAGATCAGTATACAATAACTTTGCTTTTTTATAATATTAATCAGAAATAATTCATAGAAATTATTTCATGCAATATAAATCTTTAAACATTGTTACTGAATTTGGTCAATATTGCAACAAGCAACATCTTTACAAACAGTGAACAGAGATAAACTTGGGATAATCTCCTTTAAATAGCAAACTCTAGAGAGCATGGCAGACTTATCTGCTATTTCTATTACAGGGACACATTGTTATCATGCAATGTCCTATCATTCTGCCTGAAAATACGGCCCTGTGGAACATGTTGGCGATATATACATACAAATATTTATTCCACCAAACACAATCTCTAATTTCATGCCTGTACTTTACAGCACTGCTGAATGTACAATGCACATAAATGCATTTTAATCCATATTCACACACACATCAGCTAGGCTTACATGTTTTACACTGAAGTGAGCCCCCCCCCACAGACACAAAAAGGTTTAATGATTTAATATATGATGGCCATCCAATTTCATATACATATTTGATGCTATAGTTTAGAAAAACTGCCATTTTAATTGATGCTGAAAGACCAGAATTGATCCGGTGTAAAATGTACAGCATCATGAACTTGACCTAATTGCCAAAAAACCATACAAGTGTAATTCATGGGACCAGGTTTACATTTTATCACAATCTCAAGATAATATACAAATTAATACAATGAAACACCAAAAAACACTGTAAATTAAATTTCTTTGAAACAAGTGTAACAAAAATGAAAGCTAAGTGGTCATATCTGATATAAATCTGCACCAAGGACAGATGAACTAAAGTTATAGGAACCTCATAGCTAATGCTTCCAGGGGTTTCTTTGCCCAATTTTTCACAAGTTCTCTACACACTTACGTCTAAACAGTTTGTGCTACCTGGTAGCAATCACTTTAAGTGCTCATTTGATTTATGCAACTTAATAAATGCATATTTGGTGGCAAATTGGAACACTGGCAGTAATCACCACACTGCACTACCATGTTTGTAGAGTGTAGCTGGAATACATGGGCAGAGATGGACAAAGTAACACTAAATTCATAGCCGCTGAGTGCACCTGGCTACAGACAATTATTAACATCATCTCCACATCTATTATAGAAGTAACATGGATTTAACATGTGCTGCAAACCTGACCCACAAAAGGGGACCTAAGCAAAGAAAATAATTGAAGTCAAAATTACATATTGGCAAAACGACAGTGATGCCTTTTAAATATATTGTGCCGAGAGATTTTATTTGTGGCACACTGGGATGGTAATGTATGAATGACAGATTTTACGCTTTCATTTGCTTTTGTGTTCATGTTTGCTGTGCAATGCCTGTTACATTTACACAAGTACTCTTAGTAGCACCACTGACACAGCAAATACCGTTAGCCATACTGAATGAACAAGAGGCAGTAACCTAATTCCTACACACCTAGAACAGATCAAAGCACTGTGCTAAAAGTACTACGGCCAGTGAGGATGGGAGGTGCACAGGACTGACAAGTGACTAGCTACAGTACCACCGACTATCTCTAACCTTGTATTGCACCATACAGGGAATCACTTTGGGATCTACTGAAACTAAAGAAACTTAACAACGTAGATATCAGTCATCAGATGCAGATGAGTTAGTGTGGCTAAAGCCCAAACCTAAATAGGTCCCACACTGATAAATGAGCCTAGCCAAGCATAACACATTAGCATCATTCAATGAAGGATGGAAGGGTTAATTGGTCCTTATTCTACATGTCTGTACTCATCTGCACCCACATAATAATACCCTATATCATAGCAGTGGAGACATCTTTACATACCAACGTAGATAGCTGATCTCGCATAGATGAAAATCACAAATTATTGACAGAGGCTGTCAATTAACAGCTGTACTTGGATATGCGTCATGCCGATGCCTGTGCACGTAACAGCCCATCCAATACATGGTCATTGTGTTACACTGGCCATCAGGCCCCTGCACCGCCAAACCTTGGCAAAAGTCTATGAATATCTAATAGGGATCATCATTCTTCACTTTAAAGCTCACGCTGTCATTACAATTAGTTATTTTAGTCACCTTTGTAACTTGCGAACTTAATGTGCTAATAACAGTTTGCCTACTGACATTACCTGTGGAAATGCCTTTAATATAACTTAGCATTTGTCTAGAGTTCGCTGTCCAGTACTCAATAAGGGATCATTAAAAAGAAAGACAGACCAATACTGGCTGCCAGTACAATGCTAATCCCAATAATCAATTCCTCACAAAAATACTAAAAACTAGGTTTGCCGAAATTATGAATGTGGCAACTGTATAGCCCGAATAGGAAAGATCTGCCCAAACCACATCACAGCAGGGGCACTTGTACACTGTATTCACGTGGGGACCCAATTTGTCCTTGCAAACACTCTCAAGCCTCACGCAGAATACTTATTAACCTCAGCACTGCCTGCACAAGTTGGTGAAACAAGAGTTTTATAATGAGTGACGTAACTGCTCAGGTTTTGTAATTGTGATAAAAGCGCTTCCTATGACATAAAATGTAAGGGATGATAAAGACTTTGGTTGCTTCACAGACAGACATGCTACAAAAGACCATTATCCACTCTAGCCTGTAATAAACCAAGAAGTTGAGACAGTGGCAGCTCAGTGGAAACGAGGAGCAGTAGAGAAGAACATGTTTCTACACTGCCTTTGAGAAAGTTTAGCTTCCAGCTATGCACTGATTAATATCAGATCTCCTCCTTTACTTGCCTCTTGACAATCGTGTCACATCTGGCTGACAAATCCTTACAAGCTTATCCAAACCTAGGCAGCCCAGATCATGCTCCAGGACTTGCTAGGAGGAAGCAGCAACACCAGTCCTGTACTGATGTGCCATCATGAGACTAATGAAGCTGACTTCACTTGTAGACTGCAGAAACACGAAGCAGCATAACATGCCTGGAGCTCCTTCCAACAAAGATGTTAGCTTACCCAACAGATAAAAACAACAATAAGTGTTCCAGTTCAAGAAGCCAAAACAGCTACACGATTCCAAGCTGTGCAGGAGATAATCACAGATTAACATGAGAGCAGTAAGACACCTATACATACAGGAGAAACAGGACAGTTTGTCTCTAGATTGTACTTTCCATCGCTGGCATTACATCAAACTCAGAAAATGGCTTAGGCACACCTATGTTAATGGATACTGCATAGTTAAAGCCATCTATCAGTGTATTGATTGTTCTGTACCAAGTTCAGTGGAAAGATTTGTTTCCTATCCATAACTACAGGAAAAGCTTAACGTAAAAAGAGAGAGAGAAAGGAGAAATATGAATCTCGGCACATTTTCCCATAAAATAGCAGCTTTTTAAAAATTAATAACATGCACTTGTAAAGAACATATATTTAGTCCATTAAGTGTTACGACAATAGAGCGCACAGAGAATATTCCATATAATCGGAGAATTGAATCGCACTCTGATGCACAGAGCCCACACTCTCATCATCATCATCATCACAGGGCTTTCAATGCACAGGGACTGCAGGACTAAGTGTGCTCTGTGGGAGGACAATAACAGGAGGAGATGGTATGCATAATTTACACACACTGATCACTGGCCACTAATAACACTGAGGAGGACTTTAGGAAAATTGTTTTTACTGCCTGCTCTAAAGAGCATTTCTGCATCATAATAAGAACATTAAAGCACTTTATACAGAACTCCTTTAAAGTTACATTGTCACTTATCAGCATTAGTCAGTATGTGTACAAAATGCACTAGTCAGATACAATCACCTGATTAAAAAAAAATACCCACAGTCTTCATATAATCAATAAATATACAGTTTTCAAAATTTACAGAAACAAAATCAGAAAATAAATTGGTTTACAATTTGGCCAATTTTATAAAGAACATTGTAATGTAAAACAATAAAAAAATGACATGTATAAAAAGTTTCCTTACTTTGTCCATTTCTAGGGAGAAATCATGTCACACAGGCAGTTCCTCATTCCCTCAATGAGTACTCCAGCTATGTACTTGAAGCGCACTCCTGTCTGTACAAGTACTAAAACAGAACATCACACGCCTTCTTAGCCTTGTCTGAATATGAGCACCTCAAGGTCTGATGAATACTAAGACTGCACAGGGGAGTGGAATGAGATCCTCCCACTTGGTGTTCCGTGGGCCCTCCAAGTTTGTGTCTGCCTGGCTCACCTCTGCAGCATGCTCTCACCTCAGTGCCCTGGTGTGCTCTGTTCCAGCATGCTCTCAGTCACAGGGCTGTCCCCTCACAGCTGGCTTGAAGAGGGCATGACACTCATCTTTCACAGAGATTTGATCAAAAGGAATCACAGAGGCTTGAGGCACTCCTGATGCAGTCTAAGGAGATTCTACCTCAGCTCTGGCAGCCTAAGTAATGCATTAAATCAATGCAGCTGACCTAAGGCCACTTACCATTTTTTTTCTGAAGAACAGAACTATATGTATAAACCACCAGGCTTATTTCAGATTGGAATTACTTGTTAGAACCAGTGACCTAACCCCATCTAACTCCCCAAACTGATAATATTCACCATCTTTCTAAAATCGCACACTGAAAAACGATTAAGAAGATCTGGAAATCTGGAATCTAATGCACAAACTTGTAAATATTGCACAAAACTGAAAATATTCACTATGTTTCTCAAATCGTACACTGAAAAACAATTAAACAGGATCTGGAAATCTAGAATCTAATGTACAAATTTGCAAATATTGCACATAATTTAAATAAGAGGGATAATTGTAACTTATTCACAAAGCATTAATTGCAAATAATATCACCTCTTGTTAGTGTAATTACATCAATAATTTGCAGGGACACTTTTGTAATGAGCAGGTGCATTTCAGCATGTACATTCTACAGTAGGTAAGACATTTGAGGACTACAATTGCTGTTATGGCATGCTTTTCTCATGTGGCTAAAATTACATTTATTTACATTTGCAATACATTGCTTCAATAGATATCAAGTCAGTGCAGGGACATCAGAAGGGCCGCAAATTACCCTTAAATCTGCAGCAACATATCAGGAGGCAGCGTAAACAAGTGTTACAAGCAATAACAATAAAGCAGGTAGGAGCTGGGAATGCTGGTGAACGCTTGGCGGGCTGCATGTGGACTTAGTGTCACCTGTTGTCCATCAATGTATTACATTATAACAAGAATAGTAAGAATTGCAATAAGAGTTGAAGAAAGCAATTGGTCAATATTATATTGGAAGTCCATGAAACATCTTTAAAACCTGGAACTACTGCCGGATATTAGGAGCATTGGTCATCTGTATGTACCTGTTAAAAAGCAATGCTAACACAAACCTATACGTATTGGAGGATGTGTGTAAAAGTGTACAGAAATTATTGTTAATGCTTTGTGTCTTATCTACTAAAGTAGCATGAAGCAATTTGACAAAGTGTCATCAGAGAGACGGCACAGAGAACCAACCAATAGGAAATGTTTCTCCTTCTGTTAAGCTGGGTACACACTGACAGATATATTGGCCGATCACTTGATCGGTCAATATATCTAGTGCCCGGAGGCCAGTGTCTACCAGCGATATGTCTGTGAACGACATCGTTCACAGACATATTGCGTCGACTGCGCTGCACAGCCGATGGACAGATATATCTGCAGACACATCTGTCCATTGGCAAGTGTGTACGGGTGATCAGCCAATCGCCTGTACACATGATTGGAAGATGATGGTCGTTCAGTGTGTATGAACGACCATCATCTTCTACAGATATATCTGCAGATCACTCGATCTGCAGATATATCTGCTAGGTGTGTACCCAGCTTTTCTCTCCTGATCCTGGTGACATTACGGTGTCTCTTACAAACTTACCTGCCAGCCAAGCCCACTACGGAATGCAATGCACACAGGGGTGTAAATACATTACGACAGGAAGAAATTCCTGCACGGTGTGCTTGTGTGTCAGGCAAGTAAAGGAAGGCATAATAGGAGGAAGACTTAAAGGATAATTCCACACAAAACTGAACATTCAGTCTTGTGTGTGAAATATCCTATGTGAAACCCGATCTCAAAAAGTGCAATGACAGCATGCAGAGAGAGCAGCAGGCACACACAGGATGTCAGGGGGCCCAGCGCAGAGCTGGAACGCTGAACCCCAGGTAAGTAAGTTTTGGGAAACAAGTTTAATTTAGACTATTGCACAAAACATTGAGTTCTTAGTTATTGGTAAAATCACTAATACCCCTTTCACACTGCATTAACGGGTCGCACTCAGGATTTTGTACACGGGTCCATCCTGGATGCGACCCGGCAAACCCGGCTGAGACCTCTTTCAAACTGGCTCCCCGACCAGACTTATTGCCAGGTCGATGAAGTCACCACCACCACGTGCCGAGCCGGCGCTTGGAGATAAGATCACACTTTATCAAGTGTCTTGATAAAAGAGCAACGCTCTGAAACGTTGACAACTCACTGTGCAGTTGAAGTGTCTGCTTTTTTGTATGGATGTAGATAGCCGGAGTGCCGTCCTGTTCCTTCTTGTGTCTTTATTGCTATTTGGGAAAGGCACCTGGAAACGCTGTGGGCTATACTGTGGAGTGCCGAACATACATAATCTAATATATATATAATATATATATATATATATGTTACTAATATGTATAATGTCAACATGTCTAAAAGGGAATTCCCCATTTCCTTTATAAGTGTGGTCTTAACATTTTACTGCCTTCCATAAATACAGTACTTCACGTTGGGCGTCATTGAGAGATGGACGTTAATGCAATCACAGCTGCGATTTTATACGCAATGCAGCTGCAAAAATATGCTAGGTTCCAAAGATCACCTGAGCATAAGGACGCCCACTGCTGCCTTCGTACATGCGTATGATGTCGCTTACCTGCGTAAATATTCGTAACATTGATGCACATCGAGCGGCCATCTTGCATTTGCGGAAGGTCTGACATGTTGCAGACTTGGCAGCTCTCCTGACTGGCAGAGGGCTCGCATGCTGCGTAGGAGATTGCAAGGGCTAATTTATGCACACCCATGTAACGGCGTTCAAAAGGCCAGACACGCCTTTTTTCAGACCACCCCCAAACGCTGACTACCTGTCACTCACTTTGCGAGTGGATCCTCTGTGCGTCCAGAATTGTAAGTGCGATGTGATCGAAGCACACGTATAGTGTGACTTATACGCATGCGCACTGGCAAACAATCACTCGATCTACATCCGTACTGGCCATTGCGTTCTTCTCTGAATCAGGCCCATTATTTCTAGCAGTAACATTCACAACAGCAAGAGGACAGCCCTGAGAGAAATTCTAAACCTGTAATTGCTCTTATCATTTTGTGCTGCCAAAGTGGTCACTCTCAATCCCAAAAGAAACAGACTGTAAAATGTATACTTGGACTGCATGACATGTAGCCCAAAAAAGGTTCCACATGAAAATGCAAAGCACCTGGGAGAACAATTCAAATTTCACAGTACACTGTCCAACATTCCCAAGAAATAGGCTTTGGAAACCTAAGCTTCCTCTGATTTAAGATTGCTGCATAGAAAGCCGAAATCTGAAAGAGAATCAATTTTCTCTGCTGCAGCTCATACAAGAGAACATTTACAGTCTCCAAAATGTACTCTACAGACAGGAAGTGGACGGGACCAGTAGCCACATCTGGAGAAAACTTTATTTTTTAAAACAACACAAATTTGACATCTCAGAGGAAACATTATATCCCCTTCATTATCCACTTTACACCTAGAGAACAGACTTGTTCTTCAGGAGGTATTTAGATCTGGTAAACCAAACAGTCTAATGTGGCATTCACCTTGTCAGTCACATACCATTGCCAGTTCTACACAGCATATATTTTGGATCCTAAACCTGTGCTAAACTTCCATCAAGCATATACCATCTTCTCCAGCACTTATCTACAGTAGCTCTTCACTTTTTGAAATACTGTGTGACATACGTATTTGTGTGTGTATGAACATTATATATATATATATATATATATATATATATATATATATCCAGCACTCCTTGTATAAAGGTACTTAGCTGGTTGCCCCTACGATTCATAATGTGTATATTCTATACAGTGCGGCACTCCACGCTTGTAAATGACACAACACAGTCGGTTTGATGTGATCAACGTTTCAATGCTATAATCAGCATTTTCTTTAGGACAATAATACAAGTGTTCGTCTTACCTTATATAAGCATGAAACACCCAGTGCACACACGCAGCCAGGCCGGGGCGGGACCACGCACCCGACCTGCGGCGCATCCCTGATGACGTCATCACGTCATGCCGGCAGTGTACCATCACCATAGTTACAGGACGCTATAACACAGAATCACAATATGCTAGGACTGGACATCGATATAAAGATATTACAGAGAATACATGCTATACTCTATCCAATCGTCTCATAACTATATGAAAAAATAAGGTGTGGAAATGAAACACACACAATAAATATATATATATATATATATATATATATACATATATACATACGACAGACTCAATCCACGGCACTCGACCATCTGGGGTGCCCTTGGTATGTGGCCACACCATCTACATAAAAAATATCATACAAACTCGGCACTCACATGCTTTTCAAACTGCAACTCCTTTGAACATAGGGAATGTTGGTTCCAAAATATTGCAATAATTTGTTAAGCTGGCCACCGCTTCACGGTCATTCCCATCTAGCCAGTCCCTACACTGATTCTCAGATAAATGAACTTGATCTGCCATCTTGGGCTCAAGCTTGCATACATTTTAAACATGAAACTGGGTCCTGCCTTAAAGAGACAGGACCACACCCAGGGCTATCAGTTAATAAGCACCTGGAAAAAGAAAAAAGTTTGTCTTACATTTGAAAAACAGGGTGCCCTAGCAAGTGTGACCACAAAATTTAAATAAACGACAGGCTCAATCCACGACACTCGACCATCTGGGGTGCCCTTGGTGTGTGACCACACCATCTACATAAAAAATATCATACAAACTCGGCACTCACATGCTTTTCAAACTGCAACTCCTTTGAACATAGGAAATGTTGGTTCCAAAATATTGCAATAATTTGTTAAACTGGCCACCGCTTCACTGTAATTCCCATCTAGCCAGTCCCTACACTGATTCTCAGATAAATTAACTTGATATTTTTTATGTAGATGGTGTGGTGTGAGTGCCGAGTTTGTGTATATATATATATATATATATATATATATATACACATACACACACACACACACACACACACACACACACACACATATCCCTGTCTTATAAATGATATAGCTTTATAGTTAAAGAAAATATCATCTAGGGCAGGGGTTCCCAACCACGGTCCTCAAGGCACACTAACAGTTCAGGTTTTAAAGGATAGCCATAGTTGAGCACAGGTGACTTAATTAGTACCTTAGTTATTTTGATTCAACCATCTGTGCTTAAGCATTGGATATCACTAAAACCAGGACTGTTAGTGTGCCTTGAGGACCGAGGTTGGGAATCACTGATCTAGGGCAATGAAATACCAATCGGACATATTCAAAGTACATGCCACAAAGTACCAATCATGCAACAACATAATGTCCACCAGTAACCAAATGACTGACTATATATTAATAAGAGAAACTATAGAAATGCGCCAAGGCCCAGTTGTGCATTTAAACCCCGCGGAGCTAGGGTACCTAAACGGAATATCCACCTCACTTCGCACTGCATTAATTTTCTAGCTTTATTACCCCCCCTAATCGATGGGAGTATATAATCAATCATGCGGTATTTGAGTGTGGCTAAGGCATGTCTGGCGTTGGCGAAATGCCTCGCCACAGGTTGTTCTCTCCTACCACCATTAATAGCTGCTCTAATAGTACTCCTATGAACAGCCATCCTTTCCTTAAATGCCCTCTCGGTCTTCCCTATGTAGGACAGACCGCAAGGACAAATAATCTGGTAAATGACATGGTTTGAATTACATGATAATTTATGGCGTATGGTGTATGTTTGTCCTGTGTGAGGATGATAAATATTCTCTCCCGGAATCAAATACAGTCAGGTGCATAAATATTGGGACATTGACAGAATTTTCATATTTTGGCCTCTATTCACCACCACAATGGCTTTGAAATGAAACAAACAAGATGTGCTATAGCTACAGACTTTCAGATTTAATTTGAGGGTAATTACATCCAAATCAGGTGAACGGTGTAGGAATTACAACGGTCTCTATATGTGCCTCCCACTTTTTAAGGGGCCAAAAGTAATGGGACCATCAACTAAAAAGCTATTTCATGGACAGGTGTGGGCTATTCCCTCGTTATTTCATTATCAATTAAGCTTTTAAAAGATCTGGAGTTGATTCTGGTGTGACATTTGCATTTGGAATCAGTTGCTGTCGACTCTCAATATGAGATCCAAAGAGCTGTCACTATCAGTGAAGCAAGCCATCATTAGGCTGAAAAATCAAAACAAACCCATCAGAAAGATAGCAAAAACATTAGGTGTGGCCAAATAAACTGTTTGGAACATTCTTAATAAGAAAGAAAGCACGGGAGAGCTCAGCAACACCAAAAGACCCGGAAGACCACGGAAAACAACTGTGGTGGATGACAGAAGAATTATTTCCCTGGTGAAGAAAAACCCCTTCACAACAGTTGGCCAAATCAAGAACACTCTCCAGGAGGTAGGTGTATATGTGTCAATGTCAACAATCAAGAGAAGACTTCACAAGAGTGAATTATAGAGGGTTCACTACAAGATGTAAACCATTGGTGAGCCTCAAAAACAGGAAGACCAGATTAGAGTAAACATCTAAAACAGCCATTAAGTTCTGGAACAACATCCTATGGACAGATGAGACAAAGATCAACTTGTACCAGAGTGACGGGAAGAGAAGAGTATGGAGAAGGAAAGGAACTGCTCATGATCCAAAACATACCACCTCATCAGTGAAGCATGGTGGTGGTAGTGTCATGGCGTGAGCATGTATGGCTGCCAATGGAACTGGTTCCCTTGTATTTATTGATGATGTGACTGCTGACAAAAGCAGAAGAATGAATTCTGAAGTGTTTCGGGCAATATTATATGCTCATATTCAGTCAAATGCTTCAGAACTCATTGGACGGTGCTTCACAGTGCAGATGGACAATGACCCGAAACATACTGCAAAAGCAACCAAAGAGTTTTTTAAGGCTAAAAAGTGGAATGTTATGCAATGGCCAAGTCAATCCCCTGACCTGAATCCAATTGAGCATGCATTTCACTTGATGAAGACAAAACTGAAGGGAAAATGCCCCAAGAACAAGCAGGAACTGAAGACATTTGCAGTAAAGGCCTGGCAGAGCATCACCAGGGATGAAACCCAGCGTCTGGTGATGTTTATGCGTTCCAGACTTCTGGCTGTAATTGCCTGCAAAGGATTTGCAACAAAGTATTAAAAAGTGAAAGTTAGATTTAGGATTGTATAGTTTGTCCCATTACTGTTGACCCCTTAAAAAGTGGGAGGCACATATAGAAACCGTTGTAATTCACCTGATTTGGATGTAATTACCCTCAAATTAAATCTGAAAGTCTGCAGTTAAAGCACATCTTGTTTGCTTCATTTCAAAGCCATTGTGGTGGTGAATAGAGGCCAAAATATGAAAATTCTGTCAATGTCCCAATATTTATGCATCTGACTGTAAATTTGGATATCACAACATCCATTCATTTGAAATTCTGCTTGTCGACAATCAGATGTTATGCGTCTAATTCTTAGCATTTGGGAGTATGGCAGACCCAAGATCAGAGCCGTAATTAGACATTTTGGTGCCCTGTGTCAGAAAGAGCATTGGCGCCCCCCTCATTTTTCAAAGGGACATAATGCACCTAAAAAAGGGGAATGGACTCATGGGGAAGGAACAGGGAAGAGATAGGGGAGGCCAGGAGATGCTGGGGATGAAATAAGAGGAAGCTACAAGTGAGAATGATAATAAACAGAAATTTTACAGGCCCAAACAACGCCCCCTGACTTGTGGTGCCCTGTGCGATGGCACCGGCCGCACTCCCCTAGCTACGGCCCTGCCTAAGATTAAGGGTCTCGGATGGCAACTATCAAAACTCAATAAGTTATTTTTGTCAGTATCCTTTTGATACATGCTAGTAGTAATATCCCATTATTAATTGCGATCTTGACATCCAAATAGTTAACACATTCATCACTGATGTTAATTGATAATTTGACTGGACTAGAGCTAGCATTATGTTTCTCTATGAGATCCATCAAATCCTGTTTAGGCCCTTTCTGGCTGGCTGTGCGGCCCCTGCGCCTGGTATTAATTCCCATTTACCCTGACTGCTGTGTGCACCCCCCTCCGTACCCCTAGCACTGCCTGTCCCTAACCTCCTCCTTGCCCCCAATACTGCCCTAGCTATCTACCCTTGCTCCCTCCCAACACCCAGGCCAGGCATAGTATGCAATACAGGGCCATACTGTGTGGGCATAATGTGCAATAAGGGGGCATACTGTGTACATATTGGGCAATAAAGGGGCCATATTGTGTGGGCTTAACATGAATTGGTACTATTGTGTGGCCACGCCCCCTCCATGTAAAGCTACGCCTGTTTTTGCACGAAGGCTGCCACCCGGCTGCCAAAATTTTCTGGGGAGAATACTGAGATGTGTATCCGCATGATCGGCACTGTGGTCAGGACGTCCGATCGGGAGTTAGGTCTATCGAACCATCGCATCAAAAGCTTGATTGTATATGTGTGTACACAGCTTTTGCTAGCAAGTTCCGATCTTGCCTCCTTGATCCTCCCCCTTAGGTGTAATTACTGGTACTATTGTAAAACAGTGTGTCACTAAATAATTCTGCCCATCTGTACAGTTTCAGTACTTTGGGGTCTATTTACTAAGCAGTGTTAGGAGACAGAGTGAAGAGTGATAAGAAAGTGATACGGTGCCAGCCAATCAGCTCCCAAGTGTCATCTCACAGGCTGTGTTTGAAAAATGACAGTTGGGAGCTGATTGGCTGGCACCTTATCACAGACTTAACACTTTTCACTCTGTCTCCTAACACTGCTTAGTAAATAGACCCCTTTGTCAGTAAAAATATTTGAGAAGGTTAGCAGCCGTGCTCTGACCTTGGCTGCAAGCTTCCTGTATCACTTCTGAAATCTAACATAGCAAAGAACTGTGGCAAGGCATAACAAGGTGAGGAACACAGGCTGTTTTAGGAAAAGGTAAACAGAGACCAAAAGAAAACTTTTGAGTGACCTGATAATAGCCCAGGAGAGCAGCAGAAAACACTTAATACCCTTCAGAATAAGGTCATAAGAGGGTTGCATGTCATGTACATGGGTAGTACTGCTTAAACATCACAGACAGCCATCCTAGTACTATGAGCCATTCAAGGATTTACAGGGCACTTTAGAGTGGCTGAAGGCTATGAAAATTGAAGGGTACAAGTGAGAGTCAGATTACAACCTAAGGATATATATATACTTGTACCTTTGAAAAGGTGCACAGAAAGCTTTCAACATTCCTTTATTTTAAAAGGACATCAACTGGTAATCAGCAGTCCCATGGAAGGAGTTGCCAATCGCATAATTAACTCCTTCACTTCAATTTCACTAATCTCCTACATACAATGTTCAATTCAATTGTTACTCCGTTCGGGCGCGCACAGCTGCCGTCGCTGACGTCATAGATTCCAACTGTCCCGTTTTAGCCGGTATTTTTTACGGTCTGTACCAGTAAACAGCACTGTAACGGTTTATACAGAGTTCCAGATTTCTTAGCAGCACTGCAGGGACACAGACTCCGTGGCTATCTGCAGGCTCTGTGTGTAATGAGGCAACTGGCTGGCTACTGTTATACTGTTAGCGTGCACTTTGCAGTTCATCTCGGGCAGGGTGCCAGCTGGCGCTGGCTGATTACTGTTTGCTATGTAAAACTACAGTAGCCATCCAGCGCTGGCTGGCCCCCAGTAATATATAGACATGAACTGCAAAGTGCACATTAACAGTATAACAGTAACCAGCCAGCGCCAGCTTCCTCCAGCCTCCAGTGTAAAGTTCCCGTGGCCATGCCCCCTTTACCAGTGGTCACGCCCACTGTACAGTTTTTGTACTGTGAAATGTTGGAGGGTATGTGACATTTCAACTCGCTGCCCCCACGAGCTGGCGAGCAGAAATTACTTACTTTTCGTGGGCACAACAATGTTCTCCCATTTTGACTGGCTGCTAAGAATTTTTATGTGTATGTATATGTATATATATATATATATATATATATATATATATATATATATATATATATATATATATACACACAGGTTGAGTCTCCCATATCCAAAATGCTTGGGACCAGGGGTATTTTGGATATCGGAATATTCCGTATTTTGGAATAATTGCATATTATAATGAAATGTCTTGGAAATGGGACCCAAATATACACACAGAATGCATTTATGTGTTATATACACCTTATACACACAGCCTGCAGGTCATTTTAAACAATATTTTTTATAATTTTGTGCATCAAAAAAAGGTTGTGTACATACATGAAACTCATGTATGTTTCATATACACCTTATACACACAGCCTGAAGATTATTTTATACAATATTTTTAATAATTTGTGCCTTAGACAAAGTTTATGTACATTAAACCATCAAAAATCAAAGGTTTCATTATCTCAGTCATGCTGAAAATATTCTGTATTTCGGAATAATTGGATATGGGAGACTCAACCTGTATATATATATATATATATATATATATATATATTATATATATATATATATATATACACACACACACACACACACAGTATGAGAGTATTACCCAGCAGCAGCAAGCAGGGGGTGACCGGTTCGTGATATAATTTATCATCTCTGCGGTACGTCTACAGTGTATCTATGTATGTATACGTCTGTGATCCGTCCTCATCCCGCACTGCACATGGGTCCATGGTGTATGATATTATACTGTATTGTATTATGTTATGTGGCCTCTCTGTGTATCGGGCAGAGACCAATAGTGTGTGTGTGTATGTAGCATATCTATATATGTAAAAGGTTAACGCTGCTCCTCACCTCTATGGGGGGAATTCAAGTGTTTTTCCAAGCCAGCAGCCACAAGATGGCGCCCGAAGGAGCAATTCAATTGTTGCTCCGTTCGGCCGTGCACAGCCGCCGGCACTGAGATTTCTGATCGAGGCCCCCCGAGCTGACGAGCAGAAATTACCAAAAAGTAACCAGTTTAAGCACTCAAATGGGACTTTTTGCGGGCGCGACAATGTCCCATCAATTTGACGGGCAGCTAACTAGTATAATAATGAAAATGAAGCCTATCAATTTTGCTGGAGACTAATGTCATCACAGAGGCATGATGTATTTTGTGCCTCACAGTAGCTTGCAGAATTGATAGGCTGAATATTGCTTTAACACAAAATGATGCACTTTAAACAAAGCTCTAATTGTGAATTGTTAACTTGTACATCAGACTGGAGATGAAAGGGACCCTGAACTGCCTGTAAGAGTATTTAAAAGGTTAAAGAACAGGGTATTTATACAACACAATAGTTCATATACTGATGCAAGTACAGTGTTTGGTATCCAGCACTTTCAGAAGGAGGACAGCGTCAGGTTATGTCAGATTCCTTGCTGACACAGAAGCGGTTAATTTTATGTCGCTGCCAGCGGTAGACTGGTAAAGTGAAGCACTGGTTTCAAACAAGCACAGTCTCCAACAACAAAAAACAGCTCTGGTACGGATGTTCCCCAGAGGTGTGGTTTTTAATCCATAAATTGCAACACAAGTTTTAACAGGCAGGTCTGGTCTGTCACCAGGAGTTTAGTAATTAACAAAAACGGCTTTTTTTTCCCCCATCTCTGCTTAATGGTTTATGAGAGATGCATGTGAGCGAAGGCACCAGTCACTGCTTTACAGAGATACCAGTCTACCGGGTGATCCTTTTTCTGTTGCATCCAATTAAAAGAAGCCTATAGGCCAAGAGTACACATAAACACAACATTCCTGAAGTCATGTTTCAACTTCAGTGATGTTTTCAGAAGTGCAGATAGTAGCGTGAAATAGGTAGAAAACAGGAAGACACAGTAATGATGTCAGAGCAGTCTTCACAGAAAATAACATACTATAGCAGCAGCCACATCCAAACTCCTCACAAAGAGAAGCAAGGATTTGTACCCAGCTTGTTCTGCAGGTTTTAGTACAAATGAGATCATTAACCTTTTCACTGTTCAGAAAATGGAGATCACTTAATTCTAGCTTCTGCAATACAGTTATAGATAAAATTGATCAGTCATATTTACCAGCGGTTAAAAGCCAGAAATAAAAAAACCCAGGAGAACATGTATATTGGTTGGTCCATATCAGCTACATCTATGCACATAAATGTTAATTCTAGGGACAAAAAAAATGTTTGGAGCCAATGCAGACCTACAGTGGTGGCAGGGGCTTCGGTGGCTACGGTTTTAGCAGCCGTAGACAAAAGACAAAAGCAGCGCCTTCTTCTGAAAATTTTTATTATCTTATTTTTACAGGCACCAAAAAGTTTCCGTAGTACCATACAGAGTTAATACAAAGTAACAGTGAAGCGGACATATAATAAATACAGTAAATGGAAGTTGATATTTCAAGCGATGCAGTACATCCCGCCTTTCTTCGGGTACATACCACGGTAATCAACTGCGGTATGTACCTAAAAATGCGATTTACAACGTAAAGGACAGCTTTCCTGTTAAGAGGCGTCCTTTGTGATACCCCCTGCTCCAGGTTTAACACTCTGAAGTCCCTCTGGCACCCCACGGGTTAGGCTAGGGGAATGGGGGTTAGGCACCCCACCGGGAGGGTTATGTTTAGGTGCGGGGAGGGGGGGGGTTAGGTTTAGGCACTAACGGGGGGAGGTTAGGCACCCCTAAAGGAGGGAAAGGGTTAAGGGGGGGAGAGGGGAGGGTTAGTTGTAGTTACATCCGTTGTCGGGATTTGAACCGGCGGCTATACAGTGGATAATTTATGCACGTCCATGCAACAGCATTCAAACGCACTGGCACACCTGCATTTCACCGACCAGCCTCCCCCCCCGTCACCACCCACAAACGGTACTACCAGTCAATCACTCTGCGATGGGTATGCGTAGTCTCTGCACTCATAGTCCCGATCACAGTGGCTGGCTTGTGCACTGCGATGCATGCGCAGAACGCAACAAGCAGCCGATTGAATGCATGTTAGCGACTGTGGTTAATGCAAGAAGCGCTTTTTTGGGGGGGGATTCGTATGTACTAATTACTATTGATACCTGCTGGTCCACAGAAAGATGAATAAATAATCAAACTGCAAACCAAACGAACAAATAAAAAGGAGGTATGTAAATACTTAAATAAAATTAAAAAGAAGAAAAGAGGATGCGTTACTTTGAATAGAAATGAAGATAAAATAAAATAAAAATAAAATCAAACCACAAAAACGAAATGTGGCTAGTGCAAAATTAAATGAAATTGATAAAGTACCAGTGATATTTAAGCATAAATGTTTACACTCCTTTTGTGGGAATGATAGGTGCCCGCTGCTTTGGTGCAGTGCAAACAGGTAACTGTCCCTATCTTACCGTAAAAGCGGCGTTTGTCCTTTGTTGCTGGTGAACATGTGCCGCTTGATGCTGTACTCGCTCCCACTCTGCTGTCAGCGGACTGTACCCAGCCTGTTAGCGGGGGTTGCAGCTCAGCATGCAGCGATCTCCGCTGTGCCTCCGGCAATCTTTCTGGCCCAGACCACTACACAAGCCACCAGCCACCTTTCATCAATAGAGCCAGAGGCCAGAAAGATTGCCGGAGGCACAACGGATGCTGTACTCGTTGTGGGAACGAGTACAGCATCAAGCAGCACATGTTCACCAGCAACAAAGGACAAACGCCGCTTTTAGGGTAAGATAGGGACAGTTACCTGTTTGCACTGCACCAAAGCAGCGGGCACCTATCATTCCCACAAAAGGAGTGTAAACATTTATGCTTAAATATCACTGGTACTTTATCAATTTCATTTAATTTTGCACTAGCCACATTTCGTTTTTGTGGTTTGATTTTATTTTTATTTTATTTTATCTTCATTTCTATTCAAGGTAACTCATCCTCTTTTCTTCTTTTTAATTTTATTTAAGTATTTACATACCTCCTTTTTATTTGTTCGTTTGGTTTGCAGTTTGATTATTTATTTATTCATCTTTCTGTGGACCAGCAGGTATCAATAGTAATTAGTACATACGAATCCCAAAAAAAAAAGCGCTTCTTGCATTAACCACTTTTTACACTATTTCGAGTAGTGACAACAGAAGCAGCTATAAATTTCACAGGTGCGCTACTAGATTATCAACCAGGACAATATTAGCGACTGTGATCTCAGCTTAATCAGGCCTTCTGTCCCAAAGGTGGGAAAGCTGTGAGATATCAACTATTTACCATGACTCTGCACAGAAAAGCAAAAGAATACAATAAATAGGTGTGTGGCGGGTATGCGGTCACATTGCCGACGGACGGAATGCCGGGCTTCGATATCCCCACGCCCGCATCCTGCCGCCCGCCAAGATTCCGGTGTCGAAATCCCGACAGTGAACAGGATACAGACGCCGGCATCTCAAAGCTCCAGAATCCCAAACGTCCAGACAGGTAACGCCAAAGTCCCAGGGGAAGGGGGGGGGGGGATTAGGGTTAGGCGCCACTAGGGGGGATGTTAGGGCTAGGCACCCCCCGGGAGGGTTAGGTTTAGGGTGCAGGGAGGGGGGGTTAGATTTAGGCACCACTAGAGGGTAGGTTAGGGTTATGCACTCCCTCCAGAGGTTAGGCGCCACCAAGGGAGGGTTAGGGTTGGGGAGGGTAGGGGTAGGTTAAAGTACTTACTTACCGTTGCCGGGCTTCCACTGTCGGGATTTCAGGTGGCGGCTTTTTAGCCGCCGGCTTATCATACCAATCCCGTGTGGAGGAGATGTGGAAAAGGGGCAGAACAGCACTTCAGTAGCTAGGCATGCCCCAATTTTTAAAGGAGTCCAGTTTCTTCCATATTGTACAGATTAAAATTAGATATTACAATAAATGCTCAATACCAAAAGGAAAACAAAATACACAACATTATCATGAAGTAAACTTGCTCCACCATACATTACTGCTAGTCAGTATTATTAGAAGCCCCCACAACAGGCACTATCAGCTTGACCAACGTTTGGAGACTTTTCGGATCAGCTAGCATGCTTCCGAACAGCAGTCTAGGACTATCTATCATTAATCAGTGGTACCTCACCTCTGGCCATTGTGACCCCCAGAACATCAGAGGCACCAAAGCGAGTTTTAGAGGCCCCCTCCATCAACTCTCAGGACAGAATATTAGCAAACCCTTTGCGTGTATAACTAATGGGAATAGAGAATACTTTCATCCAGTGAATACGCACCCTAAGCTCAGAGCAGAAGAGGTTTGTGAACCTGGAATTAACCTGGAATTAATTCTGAAAATGACATCACGCAAGTCCACAGTACATGTAATAAGATGGCTCAATCTTTGGGAGAGGACAATCACCAGGAAGCTGACCAATGTCTAGGTCCGGCACCAAGAATTGGCACCATGAGCCAATAAAATAAATTTCGGTGAAGAGTATGGCCATGCCAACCTGGCTCAGAGCTTTTTGAGCCAAATATTTGTACAATCATATTTTCGATGCAATTTTACTTTAGATATCACTTATGTTTCGGAAGTCTCCATCAAAGTGCTGATTCGTGCATACACACCTGTACAATCTAATTTTCAACCCACGAATCTCGTCTAAAATATTGTATGAAAAGATTATGACACCATACACACTCTACAGATTACAGGCTACGCTGATGCCAGATATAAGAACGATTAGCATAGTACAGGAAGATAACTGGAAGCATTGCATCAACATTTTCTACAGTAGTGTTGAATGTATAATATGTTCTGTTAAGTCCCCCATCATGAGTTTGAACTGAAAAAAAAAAAAAAAAAACTTGTGCTTGCTGTATAGTTGCTTTGATTACAGCATTGCAAGCAACTAATGATTCTTCCTTCCATTATCTTCTCCAACTGGTCACCCCACTCATAAAAAAGGAGGACAGGTATTTTAGGAGACTTATATCTGCAGAGCACAGACTGGTGGTTACATTATGATTTTTGGTTACTGCAAGGACAGTGGCTGATCTGAGGTACAGTACAGCTATGTCTTCTCAAGCCCTGGAAGAGATAATACCTGGAGACCTGTGAGGCCATCATTCAAGTTCTTCAGGGGCAATTCATGAGGGTAAATCAGGTCATCTTTTAATTTGGAGAAAGTGCTTAGGTGGGTATGGGGGTGGCTGAGGCAAAGGGGCAGGACAGATGGGCCTAAAAGCTTGAGATTGGGGTGTTTTCTGTTAGACAGGTATATCGGGTCAGTTCACACCTGTTGCCTCTATATAGGACCTCATTGGTGATCCCTCTCAGCCTCTGCCCCATTTTCAGGATGCATCCTCCTCAGTTTTTTTGTGATTCCCAACTAGGTCCAGCTTGATCTCGTCCAGGATTTGACGAGTAATGAGCTCATATTGATCATTTCCCACAAGTGGCCTTTTCCTTCCCTTCCTGAAGGACATGGCAGGTTGCTGGGAGGGTTTCTGTGTGATGGGGCTAGTACATTGGTTGGGAGATGGTGTCAGCCAGTTTATCTTTAGTAACCAGTCACCTCTTCAACAAACACTGATAGCTATATTAGATAATTGATGTGACAATTGATTTTACAATTCCACTATTTTTTATTTCAGTTCCCTACAACGGTTGAAGCATGGCAAGCTGTTGCTCAATATTTTGAAGTACAACGTAATCTCCCAAATTGTGGTGGAGCCATAGACTGAAAAAAATATCTGTATTATACCACCTGCTAATAGTGGATTTTTTTTTTATAAATATAATACAGTTCTAATGTCCATTGTAAATGTCAAATAAATTTATATTTGTGGACATTGGAAAAAAACGGTAAAGTGTCAGATGGTGGTGCATTGGAACAGACGCAGTTCCATAAGAGCCTGAAAAATAATGCATTCAATTTACCAGGATGTGAGCAAAATAAACTTGGGCTCAATTTGTTAGGCTTTTGCACTCCATGTTAATGTTTTAAATAACCTACCCACAAAGAACACTCACTCAAGAAAGGAGAATTGTCAATTATAGATGGTCTAGAGCCAGGCGAGTGCTTGAGGAAGCATTTGGCATACTTGGCAACAAGTTTAGGATATTTCATCCTGTCATTAATCTTTACCAGGACAAAAAGAACATTGTGGCTACAGCATGTTGTGGACTGCACGACTATTTAAGGCCTAAAAGCCATACAGCGCACAGCACAGTCTCAACCATGAACAATAATGATAATTGATGAAGCGATACCACTGGAGCCAAATTAAAGCAATAATCCCAGTGTTGGGGCAAAATTAAGCTGGGAAGAGCATTTGCAGCATTTCAATGCGGTAGAAGCTGTGTCATGGCAGCATGACATAGTATAATGTCATCATTGAAATTGGAATATTTCATCTTCTGCTCATGTAATGTTTTACAAATAAAGAGTTTAAACTGGTCTTGTTATGTATAATTGAGTGCGTACTTACAATGCCACTTGAGGCAACATCTTCTGTATCCAGCGGAGTAGCCCAGGACGTAGAGGCACACAAATTGACTGGCCGTGCCAAGTTCCCAACTGATGGCCTTGCTAGTTCTGGTGTCCACTGTGAAGGACAGCAGATCAAAGTACCACAGTCTGGACACATACAATTTGTCCGCCCCTGCCCCTGGATTTTATGGATGACTCCTGCTTGTTCAGCTCTTTCTTGAAGACTGTCCTCATGTTTGCTATTTTCCCTCTGACCCAATCAGTTGTGTACTCAGGAATATGTGGCTGGCTCACCCTCACTAGGGGAAGATGTATCAAGCCTAGGAAAGAGATAAAGTACAGTACCAACCAATCAGCCCCTGTAACATGACAGAAACGGATTGGTTGGTACTTTATCTCTATCCACTTTCTCTCCAAGGTTTGATATACTGTATCTCCCTGAAGGTCTTCAAGTGCCTTGACCCTCTTCTGCCTGTTCAAGTAGTCCTTACACCTTGTTTGCCATAAACAGGTGGGACTTGTCGGCCTCAATTAAATCCTTCATTAAGTCTAGATTCTTTTCTGCCATGATCGAAATCTGAAAATAAAAGTTCAATTATTATTGCACAATTCCTATTAACAAAAGCACAACATATACATTGTTATTATTATCATCATTTATTTATATAGCGCCACAAGTGTTCCGCAGCGCCTTACAAAGTACATTAACAAATAAGTAACCAGTGACTTACAATACAGTACAATTCAAAGCAGGACACGGACATGGATAATAAACATTGTTTTATTAGCGACCTTTACACCCACATAAGCAGCCGAGTGTTGTTTGCCCTAGCGGGGAGTAAGAGATAAATTAAATTATAGTAGGGAGAAGCACAAGAGGGTAGAGGGCCCTGCTTGAAAGAGCTTACATTCTTTAAGGGAGGGGCAAACAAACAGGAGTGACACAGATGGGGTAGGCGGGGAGGAAGGAAGATGTAGCAGCAAGTTAGGATGAGAGCTGGAAGGCTTTAATGAAGTAGTGGGTCTTAAGAGCTTGTGGAGCTGACACCAAAATGCTGGCTCCTCCTCAGTGAGCAGGAGTGTGGCGCTGCACTGTGATGTTACTGTGCAGCGCCCGGAACCCTGTCACTGAGGAGCCAGCAGTGCAGAGAGAGAGTCTTTGGGGGTAGCCCGGCATCTCCGGGAGTGCTTGGACCCCCCAAAATGTCAAAGCTTTGCACACTAAATATAAATATTCAGCAATATTAAAATACACAATTCACTTAATTAGCTTTTCCATTTAATCTGTCTATCAAAAGCACGGACATATACACCATAATATGCATTTAAATATGTATTCTAATTTTATATATGAATGAAGAAAGTATGAAAATCCCGGTAATCCGCTGACGCTGGAAAACCATGTCCTCCTACAGGCAAACGTTAATGGCAAATGTGAGGAAAAGAGAGGAGAGTCAAAAATATTTGCAGCATCTCATTCCCTGCAGCAATTAATGAACTTTTTAGTCATTTCATTCCCCTATCCGTCTGCTAGTGTATGTGTGTTCATTCCCAGGACTTATACTTTTGCATTAGCAGGTATATTATATACTGTAATAATGTGAGGAAATGTAATGTGCAATACTTTTTAGCCTTTGTTTAGCCCTTGTCCATATGCCTGTTTTATTCATAACCAGTAGAGCAATGTATCACCTCACAGAACAAAAGACCTCGTGGGTTAATTTCCACCTCCACAGGGGACACTCAGGATTTACACCTCCTTCCATTTGCCTGCCTTTGTCCCTCACTGGAGTCTGGCAGACTGCACGGAGCCAACCCAGCAGGTGTTCATCAGGGAAATAATATCTGGGGGAGGTAGGAGGAAGCTACAGGATAAGGGACCTGCATCAATCAGGAAACTGTGCAACTCCCCTGGGTGGTCACAAGGACCATGCGAAATTGTAAGGTTTTAAAAGAGGTCACCGAAGACAGCTCCTTATGTTAGCCACTGACCTTGGTGCTTAGTGGAATGCATCGCCAGTCCTGTGTGGACATATACATTTGGAAACTCCTGTGTGGAGATCTTTGTTCGCCGGTGTGGACTTGTACTCTATCACTGCTGTGTGAACTGTGGTAGTTTCGACTGTGTGGTATCCCGGAAATGCTTGGGTGGACGTTGTCAAAGCCGGATAATTGGCCGAGACAGAATATGTTGAAATTAAAATCTGCACGACGCCATTTTGCAAATGGCCGCCCAGCGCCATTGTAGTGAAACTCACACAGTATCAGTACATATGGCGATGTTATTATTTACCGTTGTGCGATTCCCACGCAATAGAACACTATTAATAGCCCTCATTATATAAATACATACATTTACTAAACCATATAATATGAACAATCCTGCAAAACATGTACCACGGTGTACTCCACAAACACGTAGACGCATAACTAGCGTCTTTTCTTAATATCCTTACACTTACATAGGAAGGTTACCTAGCATTAAGGTTATTATTCAAGGTTTAATTCATTATTAATTATGTAATAAAGCGACTGTATTTAAGATCTCAGGTTTAGTACATGATAAGCAGATCTTGTTTGGTGCCATTCTGAACCACTGTTTATTTGCAGATTCCCGGTTCCATCGGCGAGGAAATTGCAACTTGCGTCTGCAAATTATGGATCATAGAGAGATAGGCATTGAAATGTACTCTGTAATGTAGCCAGTTTAGACTTGTTCTTCAGCGGGAAAACGGACACAAAGAACTGTTGGAGGCTGAACTATTACAATGCAAACTGACCTATGAACTGTATCGTAACAGAAGAACCACCAATGGGATTAAGCCAACTTGTTCTATTGTATTGCCTATCTCTGTCGGGGTACATATACAGGCACTCTGAATCTGTTAGTTAGACATCATTTTCTTGCTATTGACGGAGGCTTCACCTTTGATGCCGGAAATCTGGATCCAGAGTGCATGTGTACGTATTTGACTGTACCCAGTGATTGTATAATTTGTTTGCGCTAATTGTATTTAGATCACAGCATGTAACTATCTGCCTTCTGGTGAATAATATCTTTGTGTGCTTTGGAACCACAATCAAAGTCTGGAAAGTAATTATTTCTTGTGCGACTTATAACGCTAAATAGCGACATTTAGGGTGTATAGATCATCAGGTATTCATAGTTGGGGGCTCGTAGAGTGAGATGACTGCTAATTTACACGGTAACACGCGGTTATCGATCTCTCAGCAGAGGGTGGAGGCGCCATACGCAGGAAAGAACGCATTGCTACCACGTGATGCTGAGACCGCTATCCGTTATTGTGTGAGTTCAAGGCGCGCTGATTAGAATCCAGGGACAAGGAAGGAAAAAGTTTGTTTTCCTTCGTTGATAAAAGTTAGTGTTAAAAGGGGAAGTCGCACAATAGCGTACGCATATTTCCTGTATTGCTGCCACGTGTTCAATGTTCATTGTATGTATAGCGTGATTGCTTGTTAAAACCTCTGAATTATACTGCTCTATTAAGGGAAAAAGGTTTTTATTTTCTGTACAGAAAAGTAGTGTATAAGTGAAACGTGTCATTGCAAAGTGGAGGCTACTGTGGTTACTGTCTGTTAAACCTCTGTATAAACTCGGTAGGTGCCCGACGGGGCAGCACAAACTACTTGGCCAGTGTACAAAGCAGGTACATTGTGGTTTAGATTATCGAGAAACTAAGGGGTTTCTTCGTCCGAACACCCATTAATCGCAAAGTCCATTGATCAGTTAGGTTCTTTGGGCAATGCGATCAGACCGCATGATTATATAAATTGTGATTGTGAAGTGGGTGTCTTGGGAGTGAAACTGCTGGCAAGGGTAGGGGTTATTGGAACTTCTAGATGCTAGCAGTGGGAGTAAACTCAAAGTAGGAAGCTAGTGGTAAAGCTTGGGTTAAATTTACCACAAGTAAAATAATTTGCTAGGCGGTTACTTTACTCCTCATGTATACACACGGATCATAACGTAGAGGTGAAGCGGGAAGGAGCGAGCGGCTGAAGCTTGGTTTAATATGGCCGCAAGTAGAATAATTTACAATAGGTGGTTAGTCTGCTCCTCGTTGTGCAGGCCGACTGTAATGCCAGGCGGGTCAGCTGGGTATAACGGGAGGGAGTGGGTGAACGTTACTCTCTGAAAATCGTTCACCAGTCGAAATTCTGTAGAAATTGCTAAGCGTTTTCCCAGATGGGTGCAAAGCCATCTCTAGTAATGGTCGATGATACACTGCAGATGGAAGGGCCGTTAGGATCGGCCAGGTATGTTATGTTTAAAAGTATGGTGCTACAGCGTATTGCGACATATGGGTCAAAATGACCAAGAAATGTAGAACACCTTTTCCGAAGATTGGTAGCTTCTGAACAAATCTCAGAGACAGTATATGTTTAGTGAAGTCTCTGAAGAAAAGATTAAAGTTTAATGATTGCTTGAAGTTGTGGCAGCACGAGGGGGATATGTGGCTTAGCGGTGTGCACGCGACACAAACTAGCGTTGTGCACAATGCAAGTGAACGCGCATGCAAATAGCGTTGTGTGCGCACCGCAAAGTAGTGCGCACGCACAGCAAGGTAGCGTTGCGGAAGGTAATGTCAGTGGTACACGCGCATCACTACCGCCCTATGTGGATGGGGGTGTAGGTACAGTCGATCTAAAAACTCATAAAAATGTAACAAGTAATTTGCACCCTCTTCTAAGTAACTATATGGAACATGTTTATGATGTAGATGATGAACCTGTTGTGATGTCCGCTCTCTCCCATGTTGCACAAATGTTAAATGTACCACCACAGCAAGCACAGGTAGCTGCCCTGATAGTACCAGAAATGGAGGTAACCCCACCAGTGCAGGAAGCATTAACCCCCGCTTTAACGGTAGCGGAGACTACTAATACAATACATAGTAGCAGTAGGCTGAAGCCTCAACTAGGTAACCAGGCCAAAAGGTAGCATTATGGCAGGCATCCATCCCGTCCGGACAATAACTGTTCCCAATGGAAATCCGGACGCGCATGGTGTAGTAGCCACAAGGGATGTAGCGATGCAATGTCCATGGACGAGAGCAAAACTACGTTCCATAATGACAGATTTCCCTGATCCTAGGAAAGAACTAGCAAAGTGCCAGAGATTTGTAAAGGATTTAGGTAATGCTCACGAGCCTACCAATAAAGATTGGCGAGTGGTATTGGAAGGAATGCAAATAACACCGCAGCATTCTTATCACACCCAGCCACAATACACTCATCCCATAAAACCTCCAAACTTGCCTCATTCCCCAACCCACACAACAACAACCTTTCACAACACGTTAACTACGAAGGTGTTATAGGTGTAACCAGGAGGGCCATATAAGTAAGTTCTGTAAGGCTAAGAAATGGGAAACACCAAACCAGGGAACACCGACATACCTACAGAAGGGGCACCCACAACAGACAGTATAATTCCAGCCATCACCTGCTCACGTCGCAGCAGTGAATGCTTTGCTGGAAGAAGATAGTCAGCTCTAGGGGTCAGGTCACACCTGTAGTCTATAGTCAGTCAGGTTAACTGGGGATGTTCGAGAAGAACCTGTAATGTTAATCGATGTAGCTGGTACTAAACATTCTTTTCTTGTAGACACAGGGGTGACCAGATAAATGATAAAAATCTCCATCTAATTTACAGGTGACCAGCGAAATAGTACCAGCAATGGGTGTAACGGGTAAAGTGCAACATTATCCTTTAACCAAATCTGCAGAAGTTACTATTGGTCCATTGCATACCAGGCACGCCTTTCTCCTGGCAGCAGCGGCCCCTGCTAACCTACTGGGAAGGGATTTGTTATGTATAATGGGATGTGACATTTGTTGTACCCCTGATGGTATATTTCTAGATATCCCAGAGAGAGTTGCGCACGAGGTGAGGGATTTTCTGGACACTCCCCAAAGGTCAATGTTTCACTCTACTGTTTCAGATAAAAATCCATCTCAAGTACAACAAATGTTATCTCAGATACCGGGGTCCCTCTGGACCAAAGATGGACAGGACACTGGATTGATGGCAAACACAGCTTCCGTAATGGTAAATCTAAAAAGCGGTAGGCAAGCTCCAGAAATTCCCCAGTACCCTTTAAAACAGGAGGTAGAGATAGGGGTTTATCCCATAATTGAGCGGTTACGACAACAGGGAATTTTAGTCCGTACAGCGAGTGTAGCCAACAGTCCCATCTTTCCTGTGAAAAAGAGTGGTGGGAGGGGTTATAGGCTGGTACAAGACCTTACAGGGGTTAATAAGGTAGTAAAAAAGCCAATTCCCCATAGTGCCGAATCCAGCTGTCATCCTCATGCAGATCCCACGAAATGCAACCCATTTTACTGTCATTGACCTCTGTTCTGCTTTCTTCTCTGTCCCTCTTCATCCTGACTGTCAGTACCTATTTGCATTTACATACAGGGGGGTACAATACACATGGACACAACTTCCCCAGGGCTTCATAGACAGCCCCAGTATCTTCTCCCAGGCCTTACACCACTGTTTACAATCTTTGCAACCTGCCAATGGATCTGTTCTAATACAATATGTGGACGATTTATTGTTGTGTTCTGATTCGTTTATGTCATGTTTAAATGATACAAAACTTTTATTGCTTCATCTCTCGCAAACAGGACACAAGGTTGCTAAGGACAAACTACAGCCATGCCAGTCCAGGGTTAAATACTTGGGACATTGCCTAAACCAGGGGTTACAACATCTGACCACTGACAGAATCCCGGCCATACAGACCATGACACTGCCACAGAACCAACAGCAAATCCGTACCTTCTTGGGAATGTGTGGATACTGCAGAATGTGGATCCCAGGTTTTTCTATTTTGGCTTTGCCATTACAATACTTAGGACCTCATTCAGACCCGGTCGCTAGCTCTGCGCTCTCGCAACGGGGTCGATGTTTTGGTCCTGCACACACGCAGCGGCCGCACTGCGCGTGCGCAATCCCCGGAGCGAGAGAGAAACTCTCTCGCTCCGGAGCTCACTACAAAAGGGCTGCCTGTCGATGTTGATCGACAGCTCGGCCCGTTTTGTAGGCGGGGCAGGGGGTGGTTTCACAAATGGAGGCGTTCCTTAAGGAACGCCTACCGTTTTGTGGGCGGCCGCACTGACATCAGCAGTGATGTCAGTGGGGAGCTTCCTGCTTGATCAGAGCAGGAAGCTCCATGGGGCTGGCGGTTGCAAAGACCCAACCTTAGGGTCTCGTCGCAAGCCCCGATGGTCGCAATGGTCTTGACCATCGCGACCATCAACCTGGTCGGTCGCCAAGCGGAAATGAGAGCAATGTCCTGTTTGACCTGCTTGAGGAAAAACATTGGGAAAACAATCCCTACTGAGCCATCCCACATTCCCCCGTCCGACGGATCTTTTCAGGTAATACAAATTGATTTCATCCAATTACCACCCTGCAGGAATCTCAAGTATGTATTAGTGTGCACTGATGTGTTTTCTAATTGGGTTGAGGCATACCCAGCTGCCACTAATACTGCTGCGTTTACTGCTAAGAAAATAGTTCAGGAGTTTGTATGCAGATATGGTATCCCTAGAATTATTGAGAGTGATAGGGGTACTCATTTCACAGGTGATGTCTTCCAAAACATGTGTAAGTTGATGGGTATTAATAGTAGACTTCACACCCCCTACCGACCGCAAGCCAGTGCCAAGGTGGAGAGGAAGAACGGTACTATTAAAAATAAATTAAGTAAGAACATGGCAGAAACTGGACTGGGGTGGCCAGAAGCACTACCACTTGTCCTTCATAGCATCAGGACAACTCCTAGACCCCCTCTCAATCTGTCCCCCTTTGAAATACTGTTTGGTAGACAACCTCATTTGATTATAAGTCCGCAGGAAGATTAGAAAAGTAACAACAAGGTTACTGTAAGGTATCTTATAATAATGAGTAAACAGTTAAAGCAGCAACAACAGAAACTGAAATTGTTGTCACAGGATATGCCAGAAACAAACTGTCATGATGTTGAACCTGGAGAATTTGTTATGATCAGAAATTTCTTGCGTTCAGGTTTTTTGACAGATCGGTGGGAAGGTCCATATCAGGTGTTGCTGACAATGTACAACATCCTTGAAAGTGGCAGAGAGAGATACCTGGGTCCATTCCACTCACTGTAAGAAGGTCAACCAACCGGTGGAGAGACAAGGCGGAACCGAGGCCGATATCGCAGACCTGTCAATTGCGAGTCTGTTCCAGGAGGGTTAAAGGTTACAGTGAGATACCTGAGCTAAAGAAATTTGTAGATCATTGTTTTCGGCAATGGAGTGGTCTGCTGTGGTTATCTTTGTGTTTTCTCCCAGAGTTCTCCTGGGTTGTTTCAGGATCTCTGGTTTCTGTGTGATGGAGGACAGAGGACAGAGAGGGGAGCTGATGGTGATATCAATGGAGTGGAGTTGGAAGAAGGAGCAAGGAGTGCCAAGATATTACTACCAGAAACTTGCATGAGTCAAATGGGAGAACCTGAAATAGGATCACTTTCTAGGGAAATGTGTGGGTTACTGATGTTTACTATTCCTTATGTTCTCCCCGATGATGTATATTTTATATGTGGTAGAAAAGCGTATAAGTGGCTCTCTCCGAGTTCTGAAGGTCTGTGTTACCTGGGAAGAGTAGTTCTAGAGGTTATGACTCTTACACATGGTGAAATGCTTGGTATTCATAAAAACACACCATCACCATATCTTCACACACAGAATGAACAGACAAAAGAAATATGATACCTGGTGATGTACATAAAGCCACACAGTTGATTAGTGAAACAACTGGCTTCCAAGTTTTGGTAGCATTGGATCCCACCAGGATCGCTCGGGGTATGCTAAATTTCAGATATATTCAAGATCTTGCTAAATTAATAGATAATATCACCGAGAAGTATGATGACACGTTTAGGTATACAGGTAGGGAGTTGCAAGCTTATAAGAAAGAACTTGTGCAACATAGACTAGTGTTAAATTATTTAACAGCTGTCACTGGAGGGTATTGTGTAACTTTGGCCACCCAATTTGGTGTAAAGTGTTGCACCTACATCACAAACGATACTAGTGACCCCAAGGAGGTGATAGACCGGAAGATGGACGAAATTCTGCAGTTAAAATGGGAATTTCGGAAGAACCATAATGCTTCAGTGGCTGAAGTAGAGGAGAAGCTAGAGGAATGGGTTTCTTGGTTGAACCCAGTGAAATGGTTCTCCGGTCTAGGAGAGTGGGTCCAGGAAATGATTGCTAGTATAGGTAAACTCCTGATCCTCATATTGGTTGTCATCTTAGTAATTGGCTTATGTGTCAGGTGTGTTCCTGCTGTGTTGAAATGTGGAAAATGTAAAGATAAGGTAAATCAAAGGAATGAAATTTGATGGTGGTCAGTAGTAACAGTATGAATACCAAGGTGAACAAAGTCTGGAAAGTAATTATTTCTTGTGCAACTTATAACGCTAAATAGCGACATTTAGGGTGTATAGATCATCAGGTATTCATAACGTATACGCTATCACTGCTGTGTGAACTGTGGTAGTTTCGACTGTGTGAAACGTTGTGACGTTAGCCATTTGTGGACTTGTCCTGGAACTTTATCCTCTACTGAGACTGGCTCTGCCTGGACTGCTACCTGCATATTGCCTGTTCGCTGTATTTACTTCTTGTACTCGCATATTATCTTTGTGTGCCGTGAAAAATAAACAATCACTTTGGTTTCATCTGCTCGGTGTCTGGGTGATTGAGAGAACCCCATATCCTCATAGCGAATAATCTTTCTGTATTTACATCCTACAACGGGATGCGATTGTCCATACCAACTGAATGGCCCCACTCAGCCCATGTTTGTCATAGATTTTTCACGAAAAAAAAATAGAGGCACATTGCTATCCACAGCGGTTCTTGAAAAGAGGATAGGAGGAGGGGAGGAGGATAGAGAGGAAAAGTTGCAGATAGTTGCATGGAGGAGGCACGAGAAGAGATTACAACAGATGTAAGAGGTGATGGTTAAAATCCTAGACCAACAAGACTATTAGGGGGAGAAGTACTAAGCCTTGAAAAGTGATAAAGTGGAGAGTGCTAAAGTAACTACCAATCAGCTCCTGCCAGTTTTCAAACACAGCCTGTAAAGTGACAATTAGGAGCTGATTGGTTGGTACTTTATCACTCTTCCCTTTATCACTTTCCAAAGCTTAGTAAATCTCCTCCAAATTCTACCAGTACCTGATGTGCGGTGAGGTAAATGGCTGGGGAGGCACTGGCTAGTATCAGAGCCAGATTTACAGATACATATATGACCCTGAGGGTTCATGTGGGCATTATACAGCAGTATATAGTGACGGAAATTTGGTGAGTTTTGATCAGGGATGTGTGGAAAAGGTAGATAGTTGAGGCAGTGCCTCACCTGCCATACATTTTTTACTCCAGAGTTTTGACTATAAAAATGATTAGAATTATACAAAGAAGATATAATATTTTCTTTAGATTTTTCTCATAAACTTTATAGTCAAAACTCTGGAGTATACTGAAGTATGACAGGAAAGGCTCTGCTCACCTCACCGCACATCACAGTAAAGAAAGAATAATGCAGAGATTGATTACTATTTGAGAGAGAAACTAGGAGCAAAGAGAAACAAGTTCTAAATACAGAAGAGATGCTCTGATCTTAAACACAAAGGGCCTGATTCAGACCCACTCGCGAGCGGCTGTCCGCTCGCAAGTGGGTCGATGTTATGCACTGAGCATGCGCACGACGGAGGGAGCTCCGTCGTGCGCATGCGCCAGACGCGACGAGCGAAGGAAAGTCCTTCGCTCGTTGTGTCCGATCAAAGGGGGCGTGCTGTCAATGTTGATTGACAGCACGCCCCCTTTGGTGGGCGTGCCGGGGGCGTGCCTCCCTGATGGGGGCGTTCCCACGGGAACGCCTCCCGTCAGAAGCCGGCCCACTGACATCACTAGTGATGTCAGTGGGAGTGATTTTGGCTCTGATAGAGCCAAAATCACTCCGGAGCTTGCAGTTGAAAACCTCAACCGCAGGCTCCGGCTCGCAATTTCGATGGTCGCGATGGTCTCGACCATCGCGGCCATCACAAAGCACGCTCGTATAGCCTGTGGGTGGTGACCCACAGCTATACGAGCGTCCAGGAGGACGCTCCATGAAAATGGAGCCCGGCCCTCATTCAGTGTTCGCTCTGCTCAGAGCGTACGGCTCTGAATGAGGGCCAAAGAACGGAAAATTAAAGAAAATTTGTACAAACATTTAAATAGTGAGTAAAACAAAATCAAATTTATTGTCAATAGCCGTCATTATCTTATTGATTGATGACATCAGTGGGTTAAAAAAAAAAAAATGTCACATCTTTGTAGAATGCAGAAATTGTGAAAAACCAGGAGCATCATCTGGACAAACAATGCAGAAGCCATTGCCACTGTTGAGATAAAACAGGAATCATACAATAATAAATAAAATAATGCCCAACAGTTCAGGACTTACTACAACATACATGTCATACCAATAAACATTGGTGAATATATAAAATAAATATTTCACTTCAGCTGGTATAGTGTTAAGCTGGGCACACGCTTGTCGATATACCGTTCGTTCAACGAACAATATATCGCAAGTGCATAGGCGAATATGTACACCCGAAATTTCTATGAATTACCTGCAGCACAGCCCATGTCGTCATCTGCACATGTGTACAGGTGATCTACAGACCGCCCGTACACTTGCTGCAGGGTCCGCGGAATACCGGCATCACAACTGGGCATGCAAATTAAATTTCCGCCCAGTTGTGATGTTAGATCACTACACATCGAGCGTGTATAGCTTACCAGTCGGCCGCTTCTGACGGCAGATCAGTCTACTGACAGATCCGTTGTCTAAGTGAACCCAGCATCAGGGCCGCCATCAAGGGGGGTACTACCAGGACCGGAGTCCTGGGGCTACACAGAAAGGGGGGCTCGCCTGCAATCCATCCTGCTGCCGGCCCACCCACAATCCATCCCGCTGTCCACCCACAATCGATCTCGCTGACCGATGCCCGCCAGCGTTGTGCAATAAAGTTTTTCTTCTTTGGAGACTCAGCCTGGCGCTTAAGATGTCATGCCGCGTCGCGCTGCTGAGAGGAGCCGGGTCGCTGTCGCATGAGAAGCGGCAAGAGGAAGGTGTCAAGCACAGGGCTGGCTGAAGCTGGAGAAAAGAGTCCAACAAAGCAGGGCAGGAGACACAGAAGGAGGGCTAGCAGGAGAGGCACAGAAGGGGGCTGGCTGGAACTGAAGAGACACTACATTGCTGGAGTTGCAGAAACATGGGGGGGGAGTATTCCATTTTTCACATATAGATATAATAATTTCTAACGAAAGCTCAGAAGGGGAAAAGAAGGGACCAAACAACAAACCATCCGAAAGTAGTGTGGATGAGAAAATGACGCAGCTAGATCACACTCTCAGGGCATTGTTGAAAAACATTACTGAAGTTTCAAAAAGAATGGTTAATACTGAAAAATATGAGATATGGTAAGAACTTACCCTTGTTATCTCTATTTCTACGAAGTCCATAGGGTTCCACAGGATACCTTGGGGTATAGGTGTGACGTCAGTCGCAGGGCACCAAAGAGTTAAGCTTTCAGCCTCCCAGGATGCACTAGGTCCCCCTCCTATACCCCGCCCCCGGGCCAAGGCACCTCAGTTAGTTACCAAGCCATAGGCCGGAGGAGGAGAAGGAAGAGAGAGAACAAAGATCTGGACACATAAAAGAATCACATTCTCACCAGAGGGAGACGGAAAACCGGTGACCAGAGCAAAGCCCATCTGCAGCACAGGTGCGACAGGGCGGGAGTCCTGTGGAACCCTATGGACTTCGTAGAAATAGAGATAACAAGGGTAAGTTCTTACCATATCTCATATTTTCTACTTCAGGGTCCATAGGGTATCCACAGGATACCTTGGGGATGTCCCAAAGCAGTATCCTTTAAGGGTGGGGACGCTCCTGTGCAGAAAGGAGAATCCGCCGCCCGAAGGAAGCATCCTGAGAGGCGAAGGTGTCAAACCTGTAATACCTCACGAAGGTATGGACAGAAGACCACGTAGCAGCCTTGCAGATCTGAACTGCCGAGGCACCACGTCGAGCTGCCCATGAAGGACCCACAGACCTAGTGGAATGAGCCTTCAGAGAAGGAGGGACCGGTAGGCCTTCATGAAGATAAGCTTCAGAAATAGCCATACGGATCCAGGCTGCCAAAGTTTGCTTTGAAGCAGGCCAACCCTTTTTACGGAAGCCATAGAGGACAAACAAAGCGTCCGACTTCCTAAACGAAGAAGTGCGGTCAACATAAGTCCTTAAGGCCCGCACAACATCCAAAGAGGCCTCACCCACAGAAAGACCCGGTGAGTTAAAGGCCGGAACAACTATTTCCTCGTTAACATGAAACTGGGAAACAACTTTGGGAAGAAACTCGGGCCGAGTGCGGAGCACTGCCCTGTTCCCATAAAAAAACAAGAAAGGGGGTCTACAAGAAAGAGCCCCTAACTCAGAAACACGTCTGGCCGAAGCAATGGCCAGAAGGAAAACAGTCTTAGCTGTTAGCCATTTAAGATCCACTGAGCCCAGTGGTTCAAACGGCGGTCCTTGGAGAGCCCTCAGGACCACAGCCAAATCCCAAGGCGCCACAGGTGGAACAAAGGGCGGCTGAATGCGGAGAACACCCTGCATAAAGGTGCGCACATCCGGGATTGTAGCAATCCTACGGTGAAACCAGACAGATAGGGCCGAAACCTGTACCTTCAAAGAAGCAAGGCGAAGCCCATGATCTAGTCCCGCTTGCAGGAAGGCGAGAATCCGAGACAGACGAAACTCCCGCGGTGCATAACCTCTCGGTCGACACCACTGGAAGAACGTATGCCACACGCGATGGTATATCCTCGCGGAAGACGGTTTCCGAGCTCGTAACATGGTACGCACCACAGAGCTGGAAAACCCCCGGGACCTCAGCATGGCCGTCTCAACAGCCACGCCGTCAAAGACAGCCGAGTCAGGTCCAGGTGAAGGCAAGGACCCTGAGACAGAAGGTCCGGTCGTAGCGGCAACCGCAGAGGAATGTCCACGGACAGACCCTGAAGGTCTGAGAACCAGTGCCGTTTGGGCCACGCGGGAGCTATCAACAGGAGCGTCCCTCCTTCCTGTTTGAATTTCCGGATTACCCGTGGAAGAAGGGAGACCGGAGGGAACAGGTATGCGAACCGGAACGTCCACCGGACGGACAGAGCATCCACCAGAGACGCCCCTTCGTCTCTTGTGCGAGACCCGTACACCGGCAACTTGTTGTTGTGCCGGGACGCCATGAGGTCGATTTCTGGAAGACCCCACCTGTCCACCAGTAGTTGAAAAACGTCCGGGTGCAGGGACCATTCCCCCGGATGAACGTCCTGGCGACTTAGAAAGTCCGCCTCCCAATTTAGCACTCCCGGGATGAAGACCGCTGATATGGCCGGAAGATTGCGCTCCGCCCAAACCAGGATCCGAGAGACCTCTACGAGAGCCGCCCGACTGCGAGTTCCTCCTTGCCTGTTTATGTAGGCCACGGTGGTAGCGTTGTCCGACTGGACCTGCACCGGGCGACCCTGGAGAAACCGCTGTGCCTGCTGGAGAGCATTGAAGACCGCACGGAGTTCCAAGATATTTATTGGAAGCTCCGCTTCTGTCGGCGTCCACCTGCCCTGGAACAAGTGTGGACCCGAAACTGCTCCCCAGCCCCGAAGACTGGCGTCCGTTGTCAACAGGACCCAATTTGGAACCCAGAACGGACGTCCCTTGTTGAGGTGGGTCGTCTGTAACCACCACGCAAGGGACAGGCGAACCTCCTGGGTGAGCACAATCGTCTGGGACTTCAAAGACTGAGTCAGCCCGTTCCACTTGGACAGGATCAGGTGCTGCAGAGGTCTGGAGTGAAACTGGGCGTATTCCACCATGTCGAACACCGACACCATGGAGCCCAGTAACCTCATTGCCGAGTGTAAGGACACCCGGCGGCTGTGCAGGCAACTGCGCACCCTTGACTGTAAAGCAGAGATCTTGTCCTCCGTCACGAAGATCCTTTGCTGTCCCGAGTCCAATAAGGCTCCAAGATGCAGAATCCTCCGAGACGGGATTAGAGTGGACTTCTGCCAGTTGATTAGCCAGCCGTGCCGTTGCAGCAGTGCAATGGTCAGGTCCAAGTGGCGTAACAGGAGCTCTGGAGATCCTGCCACCAATAACAGGTCGTCCAAATACGGCAACATGCGGACTCCCTGCAGCCGCAGAGAAGCCGCCATGACCGCCATCACCTTGGTGAAAACACGTGGTGCTGTTGCCAGGCCAAAAGGTAACGCCCGAAACTGGAAGTGGTCGCTGCGGATTGCAAACCTGAGGAACTGTTGATGGCGCCAAAGAATAGGGACATGCAGGTAAGCGTCCTGTATGTCCAATGACACCAAGTAGTCCCCAGGTTCCAGCGCCAGAATGATGGACCGTAGGGTCTCCATCCGAAACTTCGGGACCCGCAAAGACTTGTTGAGTGCTTTGAGGTTGAGAATCGGACGATATGACCCATTGGGTTTCTGTACCAAAAATAGATTTGAATAGAAACCCTGGCCCCTCTGGGAGAATGGAACCGCCACTATAACTCCAGCCTGGAGCATAGTGTGCAATACCTTCCGCAGCTCCGTAGCCTTGTTCCGGTCTGATGGGAGACCCGTGGTGAAGAAGCGAGCCGGGGGTCTGTGCCGGAAGGAGAGGGCGTATCCGTGGGAAACCACCTCCAGAACCCAAGTGTCTGTCGTAGTGGTCGACTAACACTGGGCGAACTGTAGCAGGCGGCCTCCCACCCTGGGATCCCCCAAAGGGAGGCCCGGACCGTCAGGCCGCAGGCTTGTCATCTGGCTTGGGGGCCGGACGTCTGGTACTCCATGCCTGCTTCCGGGGCTTGACCGATTTCTTAGGGCCAGCCTGTCGAGGAAACGACTGTGGTTTGGGCCTGCCCTGGGCCCTAGATGACCGAAAGGACGATGGTCCCGAACCAGAAGGAGCAGCGGCCGACGGGAGACAAGCAGATTTGGCTGCCGCCAGCGTGGCCACAATCTTATCCAGATCCGGACCGAAGAGAACTTCTCCGGTAAACGGCAACGCTTCCAGACCTTTCTTGGAATCTGCGTCCGCCTTCCAGGATCGCAGCCACAAGGTGCGACGAGCAGCTACCGCTGCTGAAGAAATTCTAGACACCAGAGTACTAATGTCTAGAGCCGCCTCGTTGATGTAGGTGGCCGAATCACGGAGATTGCCAATCAACTCCGCCTGTTCGGCCGGACAGTCGGATTCAAAAGAAGCCTCTAATGAATCCGCCCAGCGCTCCATCGCTCTGGCAACCCAGCAAATGGCCATAGCCGGCCGTGCTGCCCCCCCTGCAAGGGAATAAGCGGACTTCAGGCAGATTTCTACCTTGCGGTCCGTAGCATCCTTAAGGGAGGACATGGATGGCATCGGCAATGTGGCACTACGGACAAGACGGGTCACGTGAGAATCCACCTGTGGAGGGGATTCCCACTTAGCAAAATAATTATCCGCGAACGGATAAGCCACCGCCAGGCGTCTCTGCGGCTGGTATCTTTTGCCAGGTTGTTTCCACGCCTCCTCTAAATGGTCCACCAACTGACCCGAAAGAGGAAAGACTGTGGCATCGCCCTTCACATCTTTGAAAAAGGCATACTTAGATTTAGCCGCTGGGGGAACTTCGTCCTCAATCACCAAGGCTGTGCGGACCGCCCGAATAAGTCCAGAAATATATACTTTGGACTTAGCATCAGCGTCCTTAGTATGGAGAGGTTCCTGATCGTAAGGATCAAGAATCTCCCCATCATCAGACGTCCCTTCGTCATCCTCATAAGGAGCGGACAGAGATGCCACCGGCCTTTTATGAGGCCGCATCACAGACTCCCCTTGCAACACATCCGACAAGTGCTGTACAGAACTCGTCAGGGAGTTAACCCACGCTGGCTCCTGAGAACCCGGGAGCGGGGAAATAGGGAGACTGTGGGGTACCACCAATTGTCGTGGGAACCCCTGCATGGGTGACGACACCACAGACTGCTGGGACAAACCCCTCGGAGTAAACGCGGGCTGCGGAGCTAACTGGCCCACTAAAGCTGTTAACGCCTGAGCGAAACAAGCCCAGGGCGGCTCCTGTACCGGTGCTGTAACCGTAATAGGCCGCGCCATGGACAAACACTGCCGGCAAAGGCCCTCCGCGCTACCCTCCCCCTCCGCTAACGGTACTTTGCACGTGGTACACTGTAGCCGGAGGGGAAAATCACTTTCAGACATGATGGCACCACGTATGTGACCTCTCTCACCAATTAAGTATTAAATAGGCGAGAGACCACCCTGCAGCACCGCACCGCAAGGGCTTTAGCAGAAGAACAGGGACAGTAATAAAGCTGACAGTTTAGAGAAGAAAAGTTACAGGCAGCAGCGCTAGCACAGTCACATACAATGCAGAGAAATAACAATTCCTGCACTAACAGCGCTGATTACTCAACTACACAGACACAGGGCCTGGTAGGACACAGCGCTGCATACACAGACCTGAGCCACAGCGGAGGAGAGGTATGCGGGGGGACCCAGACCACGATGCTTCCGTCCAGCGCTTCCAGCAGCGTTCACCATGCGTTCTGGAGAAGATGGCCGCCGAGGAGCAGAGAGGAGGCTGGCCTGGGGGAGGAGCGCTGCCACAGGACCAGTCGGCAGCATGCAGAGAGGGCTGTGTGCAGCGGGGGAGGCGCCGGCTGTGAGACAGGGAAGGCGTGCTCCCCTGGCATGCATTTAACCCCTGGGACGCCGCAGCGCTACCGCTCTGCTGCGGTCCGCTGTCCCAGGGGGTAGTGGAAGCGCAGGTTGGTCGCCTGGCTCCACGCTGCAGCCAGTCCCCAGGGAGCCCCCTGCCTGGGGACTTAGGACCATGTGATCAGCGGGGACCCACCGCGGGACCCCGCTGCTTACCTCTGTCCCCCTTGAATCCGGCCATGGACCGGAGCATCTGGGGTCACCGCTAGCTGTGACCCCAGACGCCCACCAGCATCCCCGGATCAGTACCGGCGTTCTGGTACCGGCGGGGTGTAGGGAAGACAGCATGGACGTCAGGACTGACTGTCCATGCTGTTCATCCAGATGTGCAGCCACAGCTGCATGAAGAAAAAGCTTCAGGGGCTCTTCTAGCCCCCACTCCAACAGGTGCACCCGACTCCGGCCGGGCACCAAACTAAACTAACTGAGGTGCCTTGGCCCGGGGGCGGGGTATAGGAGGGGGACCTAGTGCATCCTGGGAGGCTGAAAGCTTAACTCTTTGGTGCCCTGCGACTGACGTCACACCTATACCCCAAGGTATCCTGTGGATACCCTATGGACCCTGAAGTAGAAAGGACTTTACAAAGGCATATCATTTCTATGAAGACATGTTGCATGGGTACTGTGGTCATGACAATATCGGATTATGCTGCAGTGCTCAACATTTCTGTACTACTGTTCCTTGTTAAGTTTCTATTATGTAGAGTAGATGCATTTAAAAAAAAAACTGTATAAAAACCAGCCTAAATTGAAAACTTTAGATGTATATATGGTGCTACTACAAATGTATAGTTGTATATTTAGGACATATAGGACCATGCCAGCATTACATTGTGTAAACATGCCGAGATGTTTACATGTGATGTATTGTTGGTATGTGCCTACATGGCTGACATATACCACTACGTTTGTCATGCCTTCAGCATAGGGTTTGTTATGTTACACTAATTCACATTAGCCAGCCCCACCTAGTGGTCAGGACAGCAGCAGTTTAAATCTGATCTATTTTGTCCTTCTTAACATTCCATAGCGGTCTAGCAATGCATTCTGGGCTAAAGGAGCTGTAAGCAGCCATTTTCCTTTTCTCCTGGTCCCAGACAGTCATTACATATGCTCAACCTTGTACAACATCCGATGGTGAGTTCTAAGATTCAACTGTCCCATAGATCTGCTTAGCCAGTTATGTTATACATGTTAGCTGTACTATGTGACACTACAGTCTATACTTTGCATACTGTATGTTTCATGTTGTTTGCATATCCCATGTTATGTATATGTTTGCCTTGCATTCCCATGTACATATAGTAATTGTTTTTCATTGTTTGTTTACAGTTTTACCATTATCATCGCACACATGCGCACACTTGTTTATACGCATCGATCTGTGTACACAAGTTCCTCTATCGAATAATAAACTCAGTTCTTCAGATCACATCTGACTGGATTATTGGAAGATAGAGTATTGGTTATGCTGGCTGCTCCAAATTTGTCAGACACTTAGTGCGGGGCAGTACAATGTTTGTAGAACCATAATTGTTATGCTGTACAGCAGGGGTCAGGGAACTTTTTTAACTTTTACCCCAAAATAGATTTAGATACGCCGACGTTACCCCCTTGATTTGAAAGGAAGGAATCATATAGTAGTGCCCCCATATAATGCCTCTGTAGTGCCCACATATAATGCCCTTGTAGTAGTGCCCCATTTAATGCCCCTGTAGTGCCGCTTGTACAAAAAAAAAAAAACCACTTACCTTAATCCCTGCTCCTGCATCTGCCACTATCCTGTCTGCCCGGGTGAGAGAGGCGGAAGCTGGAGTTCAGAAGAGTACTCCAGCCTCCGGCTAATGCGGCGCTGCAGGGAAGGAGCCAGGCGCCCGCTGATAATAACATCTCAGCAGGCGTCCGGCTTAGAGCCTCCCTGCGGCACAGCCGGGCATGTATATGAATCATTCTATATTATAGAATGATTCATATGCATGCCCGGCTGTCCGTCCATTACCCCAAGAAATTTAATTTTTACCCCATGTGGGGTAATTTACCCCTGTTCCCTGACCACTGCTGTACAGCCATGTGGTGTGGGGTTGGGGATTTCTAAAAATCTTGTAGTGTTGAGATTCTATACCACACTTACTGACTTTTTTTTATCTGCTCCCCGTGAAATGCCCAGAGAGCAGACACAGCTGGGTACTTTGGGGGGTGGGGCTGGGTTACTAGGTCATTAGGCCCCGTACCGACAAACTGCTGCGAATCGCGGGAGCGCAAGAGGCTGGGGCTAAATTAGGAGTTTTTGCATCATTTAGCCATACCCCCTCCATATGGAGCTGCGATACACTGCAAACATGTCGCAATTCCCGGCAATTATCTCCCCATCCTGCCCAGTGGATGTGCACTGCTGCATCTGAAAGCCGTGTCATAAAACTGATTACATTAAAATGTAAACGAGTCCCAAAGCAGTTAGTAAGATCTATTTTTTGATGAAAACACACTGATACTTTTCAGGGCTTGTTCATGTATTTTCTATTAGTCAGAAATAGTCAGAGACCCATGAAAAACCAAAAACATGAACTATCAGCCCTGCATTTCAACTAGCCTCTATCTTACTAAAGTTGTTAATCAAAAATCCCACAGAAAGTAAACAGGGACTGATGGAGGGAGAGACCATCCTACAAAAGACACACTGATCAGGTACACATTCCAAACTTCACAGGAAGCAATTTTGTCAGACTTTCTGCACCTGACTGTAAGAAACAAGGGGTGGCTATTCTGATACATAACAAAATTCCCTTTACTCCAAGACGTTACCTGAACTAAAAGGGAACTCCTTAATAGTAGTCGGCACTCACATATTCACAATAGTCTCCATCCAAGCTTCAAATAAAGGGCAGGACATCTTTTTGGATGCGATTTCAAGCTGGTCTTAAACCTGGCACTATATTCCCCATCTGACAAAATGAAAACTACCCCTTCGAGAGATGCGCAAACACTTACTGGTTACCTCAGGCGCATGGCACTTAAAAAATACTCTGCAACAAGAGACATCTCTCAATTCTTGGCTCTGCATAACATTTTCTACCAAACAGACATATTTGTCATACAATCTCTAATGCATACAGTCACAGGGGCTGGTAAGCCTCCTGTCTGCTGTACTGATCATGGAGGAGTATACATTCTTTTATACCCAATTACGTCCTTACCGCAGTGCTGCAGATGGTAAGTTGACTGCTTGCTACTTTTAAACACCAGTCATCTAGAGAACAAGAACATATTTACAGATTATTTTGAAATTCTTCTGTGGAAGCTAAACATGGGATTGCATGGGAGGTTCATAAAGCCAGTATAAGAGGAAGGGTACTTAGTAGCGCTTCCGTAATGCTAGCAGCCCATAGGATCACCTCATTGGAGGAAAATATTTTTACAACTTTGGGGTCTATGCACTAAGCCTTGGAGAGAGATAAAGTGGACGGATAAAGTACCAACCAATCAGCTCCTGGCACGTTACAGGCTGTGTTTGAAAAATTACAGTTAGGAGCTGATGGGTTGGTATTCATCTCCGCCCACTTTATGTCCCTCCGAGGCTTGATTCATGGACCCCTTTATCACACCACAAATAATTCCCATTGAATGGCTATAAGAGTCTTCATATAGCTAGCCGAGAGTTGCCTGATGCGAGTGGGCACTTCGCATCCAGATTCAGCCTCAGCCGCACACAGATATACAAGTGTCACAAATCAAATTAATCAGTGCAGTCTCGTGAAGCGGTTTGTCACATCCAGTTACGACTAAGATGTGAAAAAACACATATATAAAAAGAGACACAGCGCAAAACAAGATTCACCAGACCTGGAATGCAGAGTGGTTTGCTGCCACTGCAGCAATGGTGTAGAGGACACATCAGTACATTCCAGTAGCCCAAAGGTCTTCTTAACACTTTTCTCCAATGCAACATTTGGACGGCCAATTGCATGTAGGCAAGTCAGCTAAAACAAACAAGGGCAGTGCCAGATAACTGAAATCAAAAAGTGGGATAAAGGAAAAGCACATGACCCTGTAAAAATAGTAAGGGAATTTCGAGACTACAGTGATGCCCAGTACCATTTGTTCAGGTTGTTCTGGCTCCGGCAGATATAACGGAGGACAAGTTAAACTCTTATCTAATAGATAAACTACTTTCAAAACTTTCAGAAGAACACTTTGCTCTGTTGAATGCTAATATCAGATTGGAAGAAACATCAGCAGATAAACAAAGCATGAAAATCCTCATCAGCATCAGACCCTGATGGCTTAACTCGTCAATAACACAAAGATTTTATGAAGGTATGTTCCCAATTTTTATTTTTTTAAAGATTTTTACAATAAAAATACAGTACTAGAGTGAGCTGTACTTTATTTCACACTCACTTTAGAAAGCATGGTGGCGACTCCAGAGCTGGGAAGAGACCGTAACTTATCTCCAAATTATAGCAGTGTTCTCCCCAGGCTGTTTTTTGTGGGTGCACCACCCAGCAAAGAACAGCCTACCACCCGGCACTTTGGGAGCCTGCAAGAGGTGACCGTATCAGGTAGCTGTATAAAAAGGACCAGATCCTACAGACTTTGCAGCTTTTTCATAATCAAGACGACTGGGCCTCTAATAAGAAGAGGAGAATTTATATATAAAATATTATTTCAAGTTTCAAGTTTAAATCATTATAAGGTCAGGGTTTAAAACATTTTATTATTGTGAATTTTCTGGGGAGAACACTGTATAGACCAATATTGTTACTCAGGGCGGGATGTATCAATGTAAAAAAATGCGGTCAAAACACTCAACCTAGGGCTCTTCATATGTATAAAAAAGGTCCGCAGCAGATAATGGAGATACCTTCTGCGGACCCCTGGCACAGCAAGCCCCATAAGAGTTCTATAGGGCGGGAATGTGCCCATATGCTTCAAGATCTGGAAAGCATAACTGTTAGGCAACTGCATCTATAGAGATCGTTGCCTAAAGACGCCTATGGGCTACTTTCTGCCGGAAATCCTTTTTCCTTTGCGGCTTGTGCATGTGCTGGCCAAGGGCCACGCATAGCAATTGGACTCCCAGGTCATAAACCTGGAGGTCAGCACTTCACCAGGACAACTCTACATTGGAAGAGCTGTTCCAACAGGTAAATAATAATGCAAACCAGTATGCATGCGATAAAGGGTGAGATGTATCAAAGTATTTGCAAAACTTGATACATCCTGCCCTCATGTTGATCTCAAAATATATGCCAAAACGTTAGCGAACAGACTACATACACTCTACCCTTTTCTGATCTGTCCCGATCAGGTTTGATTTATCTCAGGTTGATGGGCTTTGGATAATACATGGCAAGCAGCCACTCCCAACTCTAAATCAAATTGCACATTTTAAATCCACACACACATACACACACACACACACACACACAATGGTGTCACTTGGTCTTGCCGACTTGTAAATGTATGATTTTTAATTATTTTTTTTGCTCCCATCTCTAAGTGAGGCCTAAATCTCCCAGTCCAGCCCAGTCCCAGTATATAAACAATGGCAGGGCCATGTGGTGGGGACACACGTTGATGGCACAGTGGTATATAAACAATGGCATGGCCAGGTGGCATATGCATTGGTGGCATAGTGGTATATAAACAATGGCAGGGCTATGAGGGGGGACACACATTGGTGGCATAGTGGTATATAAACAATGGCAGGGCCAGAGGGGGACAAATGTACTGAGTGCCGCGATGTATACTCAACACACACACTGCGATGCTGCTGCTCGGAAAGCCGTCTCTCATGACATAATGGAGGAAGGGAGTGGCTAGGGATTTTTATACACCTCGTAATCAGACATCGGATCGTATTACCTGCCAAAAGTGATACAATGTGTGTCACATCGTGGCAAGATAGGTCACCCTCGTACGGTTTTCCAGTACGAGAGGCGATCCAATTATACGACTGCAGGGAGGAGCATCTCCATTGTATGAACACCAAAACAACATGTGATGTGTACGATCCCTCGTTACTTTCGATCGAAATTGTACACATCGTGTAAAAAAATCTTACCGTGTATGGCGGCCCTTACAGGCATGAGAGTGGAGAGCAGGTAGTGCATGGGCAGGGAGGAAAAGTTGGGAACGACAACGCCTTGCCCCTGGGAGCAGTTTAAAAATGTGTAAAAACATCTAGTTCGATTCACAAGCATGATTTGTAAATTAGACCTGACTGGTTAAAGGGATGGGGTTTTGGGTAGCTGGAATACTCCTTGCCAACATGAGTGTAGTAGAAACATTATAAAATGTGAACAGTCCTTGTAAGGGCTACCTACAGTATGAACAATAAACACCATTCTGCTTACAAGATCCTGTAGGACACCTACTAGAATTCATTTACCTAGAGCAGGAGTTTAACTGGGGTGGAACTGTGGGGGTCATTCAGACCCGTTCGCGAGCAAAGGACGCTCGCAAATGGGTCGATGTTGCCCCACTGCGCATGACGGAGGGAGCTCCGTCGTGCGCATGCGCGAGACCCGGATAGCGACGGACTCTCCGTCGCTCAGGGTCTCGCACCAAAGGGGGCGTGCTGTCGATGTTGATTGACAGCACGCCCCCTTTGGTGGGCGTGCCGGGGGCATGACTGCCAGACGGAGGCGTTCCCTACCGTCTGAGTCCGGCCCCACTGACATCACTGATAGAGCCAAAATCACTCCAGGGCTTGCGGCAGCGAGACCCTACCGCAGGGTCTCGTCCCAAGCCCGATGGTCGCGATGGTCATTGACCATCGCGACCATCTTTTTGGCCGCTCGCATAAGCTGTGGGTGGTCACCCACAGCTATACGAGCGGCCAGGAGGCCGCTCCAAATTTAGCTTGGACGGCCCTGATTCAGAGCGAGCGATCTGGTCAGAGCGTTCAGCTCTAAATCATGTCCTGTGTTCCGTCAGTTCCATTTGGAGACTGAACCAGTTCCCTGTGTTCCGTCAGTTCCATTTGGAGACAACCAGTTTACGGCCCACCTTACCCACGATGTTATCCTGTTACCGCAGGGAGTTGCTGGGCACCCGCTGAGATTTTGTTACCAGCGGGAGCCCGGCTCCTTCCCCACAGCAGCAGCCGGAGGCTGGAGTTTACTCCTGAGCTCCGGCTCCCGCAGCGTGCACTATGGGAGAGATGTTAAGACGTCTCTCCGATAGTTCCAAGGAGCGGTCCTACGGACGGCAGCGGACGCAGGAGTGGGGCTTAAGGTAAGTGTGTTTCTTTTGTGTAAGGGGCACTACTAATGGGGACATTACCACTGGGGGCACTACCACAGGGGGCATTACTACTGGGGGCACTACCACAGGGGGCATTACTACTGGGGGCACTACTAATGGGGCCATTACCAATGGGGGTACTACTACTGGGGGCATTACTACTGGGAGCACTGCATAAGGGGCACTACTACTGTGGGCATTGTATAAGGGGCATTACTATTGTGTATTAGGGACACTACTACTGTGGGCATGGTGTATAAGGGGCACTAATATGGGCATTTTGTAAAAGGGACACTACTATGTGGTGTAATGTGAATCAGGGGCACTATGTGCGGTGTAATGTGAAGGAGGAGAGGGTAGCAGGCTAAACTTATTCTGGCACATTCATGTTTAGGTGTCAATTACTTTAGGAGCAGTTTTCATACATTTGGGCAAAATGTACTAAACGGCTGGTTCTAAATCCCGGCAGTTTGGTGGCATTTGGCGCCTGTTTTAACCATTAGAAACCACGGCCAAACACCACCAAACCGCTGGGGTTTAGAACACGCCACCTAGTAAATTTTGGCTATTGTGTGAATGTGTGCACCCGAAATACGCAAGATTCAATTAGAAATGGCAGTTAGCAGTAGTTGTGATGAAGATGCTCGACTACAAATATTGACCTGGGATAAAGTGAGAAAACCATCCTGGGCATCAAAAAAAATTACAACTGAGGGGGCCTGATTCACTACCGATCACAACTGCAAAATGTAACAGCAATTACGCATGCAGTTCAACTGCGATAGTATGCTAATCCACTGCGATCACTACGCCACCACAGCACAAAATAAGGATTCCCACTTTACCTCACACACATTAGCAAGACTGTTAAACCAACGGTACAATAGAGTACCATCGCAGCCTCACGCACGCTTGCACAAGGTCTGACCTTACTCAGACATTGCTAACTTCATTGCACGTTATGAGTCCTCATGCTGCGTACTGCTTCGCAGTGGCTAATTTATGCATGCCCATGCAACGGCGTTCAAATGCACTGGCACGTCTGCGTTTCTCCGCTATGAGTCCCGATCGCAGTGGCCGGTTCGCATACGCGCACCGAGATGCATACGCAGTACACAACAACTGGCCGATTGCGTGCGTAATCAAAGTTGCGATCGGTAATAAATCAGGCCCTGAGATAGCAGGACCATATACTGTAGAAGGCTGTTAGTGGTCATAAGGAAAATACTGGAGGTCTTTAAAACGGTGTCAAATGTCTGATTCTTGCACTTTTTTTATGAATGGTTGAAAAATTATACAAGCAAGTGTTTTTCATTTAATTAAAGTGTTTTCAGGATTTTGGGATACAGAATCATGTCTGTAGAATAGTTTTTCAGTGTGTTTATACAAGTTTGTAAAAAGTTGGAATAAACACTTCTCTCTCAAGTTCAAAACCCTTCTCCCACCAATATAACATCTCCACATACCTGTCCCACATCATTTAACCCATTAATAAGCTTTTTAAAGAAACTCACCTCAAAACGGACATGTCTTTTTGGCCAAAATATGCTAGTTAAACCATACATGCCTATCCTCACAGAATTCGCGGGAGGCTCCCTATTTTTCGGGTAAACTCCCACACACCTGGGAGGGTAGGCATTTCTCTTGCATTTCTGCCCACTTCCTAGAGAAGTGGGCAGAATGGGGAGCATTTCCGTGGCGATCGCAGGTCTGCGTGTAGGGGGCGGGGCTTAAAGACGCAAATAGTCAGGGGCCGCCCCCCCTGGCGCCACCCTCCTGCGAGGCAAGTATGAGTTAAACCCCTCCCACTGAATGATTATTAATTGGGTGGGGTGTACCAGAGGGTTTGCACGGTGTCCAACATTTCTACATTAAAATAAAGATTTTTCCTAGAGATGTGTGGGTTCGGTTTTACTCGGTTCTTACCGTCAAATTATCGCAAGTTCAGATGTCTCTTATTGGCTATCCAAAACTCGTGACAGCCGGATAGCCAAAATGATGCCGTTTTTTGAGATCCGAACATATCCGAGTAAAACCGAACCACACATCTCTAATTTTTCCCTACCTTTTCTCCTATTTAGGGTGGTACACTCAAAAAAAATAAAAATTCCTCTGAAAACTCAATGCGAGTTTGGAATTTAATTGCAAAATGTAATTCACAGTGCGAGTGCGCCTTTAGAATGGTTCGCAAGACCCAACTTGTGCCTAATTGAATTGACCCCTTAAAATGTTGCGGTAATGGTATTCTCCATTAAATGCCAATGGCACCAAACACGAGTGGCCCTTCTCTCCATTGAATTTAGGGCTTCATTCAGCAAGAATCGCTCTTGCTTAGGCGAACACAGACGGACGATTGTTGCATACTGCGCATGCATCGCAGTACTCAACCGCGAAGGCACCACATGCGATCACGGAGACCATGTAGAGCCAACGTAGAATTGACAGGCAGTGAGCGTTTGGGGGTGATGATGAAAGGGGGGGGGGGTCGGAGACGCACAGGCGTGCCTGTCCGTTTGAACACCGTTGCATGGGCGTGCATAAATTAGCCTCTGCGATTGCATACTCAATGCATGCAAAGAGGTTAGCAATTTAGAGCTCTTTGCAGTGAGATAAAACAGATAATAATAGGTATAAAAGGTTGAAAATATAGAGCAGGAAATTGGACTTTATGCAGACAATGTTCTTCTAACATGGCAAACACAAAACCATCACTTTTCAATCAGAAAGAAACAAATAAAAGACAATTATGTTGGGTCTGGTACAGATGAGAAAATGAAAATAACTATGAAATTTGAAAATATAAAAAAAAAAATTGTCTGTGAATCTAAAAAAAAAAAAGTAAAAATTAAATTGTATTCTCAAATTATAAATAATTTAAAATATAATATAAATAGTAATAATAAAAGGTAACAATGCAGCATACTCAATATCACAACAACTAAAGTCAAATTGTATATATACTGAATGTAATATCAAGGCTTGTAAACAAATACAAAGTAATTTAGAGAGCACAATACTCTGGTGAAGCCAACGCTAGCACATGCAAAATTCATGATGTCAACACCTGTAAATGTGCTATAAATAATGAACAACCACCCCAACAAATGAATATGTTTGTAGTGCACTTGAGATCAAAGTGAAGACTTTATCAAAGATTTTAGGGGCATGGTATAGAATGTCCTCAATCTTGCAGATAAAATGTCACAGGTGAGATGATGAGAATAATGTGATACTGATGAACAGGTGCGTATCTACTCCTTGGCCAGGATGGCACTCGCCTTGGGCGCCGGCCGAGGGTGGGCACGCCCCTGGCTCCTACCCAGGGTAGATGTCCAGAGCCGGGCAGTCGCTGACACTTTGAGTGAATAAATGTTTTTTATTTGTTTTTTTGAGACAAGGCGAGTGATGTCATGATGTCACGCGTGCCACATAGCTGCGTGCGAGATGGAGGAGCTGGCAGCAGCCGTAGCCAGAACGGGATCTATCCACTACCAAACCAGAAGAGATGGTAAGTATGTGAGCTTGGGGGCTGGATGCGGGGCGGTGGTGGGAGGGTGGACATGGGCTGGAGAGACAGAATGGGGATTGGCTGGGGAGACAGAATGGGGATTGTCAAGGGAGACAGAAAAGGGATTGGCAAGGGAGACAGAAAGGGGATTGGCAAGGGAGACAGAAAGGGGATTGGCTGGGGAGAAGTTAAAAGTACAGAATGCAATTCAGAAAATATGGGGCAGTCCATTACTTTGACAGGGCACTCGAACCCCTAGATACACCCCTGCTGATGAACATCTGATTCTGATGTTTTGCAACATTACACTAACATTTTTCAACATGGCACAAGGTGGAGGTCAGGACATCCAGAACTTAAAGCATTATTATGCAGCACAGTTCACTAAATGTAAATGTTTGAGCAGCTTAAATTCCGGTTCCCAACCACGGTCCTCAAGGCACACTAACAGTCCAGGATTTAAGGATAGCCATATTTGAGCACAGGTGTCTTAATTAGTACCTCAGTTATTTTGAGTTAACTATATCGGCTGAGGCATGGATATCACTAAAACATGGACTGTTAGTGTGCCCTGAGAACAGAGGTTGGGAAACACTGCACTAGAATATGGAAAAAGTGTACATTGTGAAGGTGTTCTCACTCTTCCTCCTCCTTCCGGTCCACTCTAATATTCCAGTCACTTGCAATCTGGGACTGAGGGCCTGATTCACTATGGATCGCTATTCTGCTTATACACACGCAATGCAGTTGCCAATATCAGCAGTTATATTTAATTGCTTGCATTCGCATTGCGATCGCAGCCCAACATAAGGACGCCCACTTGCCTATACTCCCATTCGTATACTTGGCCAACATAGAGAAACAAATCGGTAACATCAGACAGTTAATGAAGCCAAGACCTTACTCAGTATTTGCTTACTTCAGCGCACACTATGAGGCCTCAGGCGGCCTCTGGTATCGCAGTGGCTAGTTAGCACACTGCGATGCATATGTATGCGCAGTACGCAACAATCAACCGATTGCATGAATATAAGCAACTGCGCTCTTTGCTGAATCAGGCCATGAGTCAGTAATTCTCTGGTCTCCCCCATCATCAACTCTTCAGCAAATCAGAGTTTGCCCTACTGTAGGTCAGACTTGAACCATTACTGGCAGGTGGCAAAAGGCTCATAACCTATATTTTATGTAAAATATATTTTTCCTATACTTCACAGACATCCAGACAAAATTCAATATTCCCAACTAAATGATTTCAGTTCCTTCAAGCAGGGTTGCCATCAGAACTGATAAAATAGGCAGCCCCCTCGTGTTTCTGAAACTTCAGCCCCGCAGTGTCTCTCCAGCAGACCCCTTCTTTCTCTCCAGCCAGCACCCCTTCCGTTTCCCCAGCCAGCACCCCTTCTGTTTCCCCAACCAGCACCGCCTTCTGTCTCTTCAGCCAGCACCCCTTCTGTCTCTCCAGCCAGCACCCCTTCTGTCTCTCCAGCCAGCACCCCTTCTGTCTCTCCTGACAGCCCCAGCATCTAGCCCCCTGCAACACTTACCTGTGCCTTCTGGCTGCTCCTCTGTCAGTGGTACGGTGCGTGTGATGTCATGAAGTCTCAATTATATAAACAAACTTTACTGTACCAGGCAGCCGCCCAGATGACCCCACAGTAATGGATAAGATAGATCTATATATAACCGCTGCCTGCGTCCTGCTGATCACTGCAGCAATTATTTATGGACCTCTGAGCCCTTCTGACAACTGGCGACCAGAGGCTAATGCTTCCATGGCCTCTGGGAGATCCGCCACTTTGCAGCTCTCTAGGTGTCAGTGGTAGGAGCTAGGTGCAGGGCAACCCTGCCTTCAAATCAGACACTTCCATAGCAAAATAAGGCTCCATCCATCCAAAAGAAACCCATCATCAACTTGTGAATTACATATCCTAAAGCATGAATCTAAAAAGGGCTTATGGTCCACACTATGCTTGGGATTATAAATGTCAGGGTTGTCTCCAAGACACCCGCATTCAAAGGTGCCATCAGAAATTGTGGGGCTCAGTACAAGTTAAACAGGCAGCTAAATAAAAGGATAAAATAGACAAAAATAATCAAAATATTTTAAGTTAGTGGATTAAAAAAAAACGTTTTTGTCAAAGAATAAAGCATTCTTTTTTTTTTATTATTTTTAGATCTGGCGGTTGTACAAGTGCAGCCAAACCACTAAACTGGCTAATATTTTTTTCCAAAAAACGCTCAGAAATTGTCATATTTATTTATGATTGAATTAGGTCAAGAACATCTATTTAAAACTGACTGAAAAGTGTTTCTTTGTTACATGTAAAATATATCACAGTCAATAAAATTATAAATATAACAGTCAATTGCAAAAAAAAGACAGCTAATGAAATCACATTTATATTTATTATTTTAGGTACTACTCGTGCAAATCGAGTTGGTGGTGCTCACGTTACCTGAGAAAATTAATAATAACTTACCGATAATTCTGTTTCTTCGAAGGCTCCATGGCAGCCATTACAGTGGGTTAATCCTCCAGCTCCCTAATGACAGACTGGAAGTTTTTTCTACAGGGACCTCCCACTTGGTGTACATAAGCTAGCTCCTCCTGTTCCCCTGTGTCTTTTGAGTGTCTCTTCATCACCTTCTCTGTAGAAAAAACACAATCAAGGGAGGGCAATCTAAAGGCTGCCATAGAGCCTTCGAAGAAACTGAATTATCGGTAAGTTATAATTCATAATTTTCTTCTTCAGTCTCCATGGCAGCCATAACAGTGGGATGTACCCAAGCTTACATATGCATATACCTATCTGACCCACCCTATATATATATATTTATATAAAAATATAGTCGAGACTCCAAATATGATGCAAATCTATTTATTTAAGGCCCCTTAAAGTACTTGACCTCCAAAGTGAGGGTCCGCAATCTGTCTTGAAAATCTATGTATGTATAGAGGACCAAGTTGCTTCTTTGCAAATGTCCGCTGCTGATGCCTGAGCCTTTCCTGCCCATGATGCTGACATCGCCCTAGTAGAGTGTGCCTTTATCATTTCTGGAACTCTGCGTCCTTCCTTTTTATATACGAAGACAACTACTTCTCTGATCCATCTGGAAACACACACTCTGATCCTTGGTTGGCACACAGCTTCTCCTGACTCCAGTTGGAATAACCAAGAGATTTTTTGTTTTCCTAATATCCTTCACTCTTTCCAAGTATATAGTAAAAGGTATTACTAAATCCAATTTATGCAGGTTCCTTTCTTCTTAATTTTCTGGCTGCGGAAAAAAATTAGGTAAAACAATTTCCTGATTCAAATGAAAAACGGAAACCACTTTAGGAAGAAACGCAGGAGTAGTTCTCACCACTATCAGGAAAGATGTTAAGAAAAGGTTCTTCTGCCCATAAGGCCTGTAGTTCACTAATTCTCCTAGCACATGTAATTGCAATTAATAAAACTATCTTCCATGTCACATACTTCAAATCCACCTCTTCTAACGGTTCAAATCGGGCTGCAATCATTGCGTTTAGTATAAAAGATTTAAATGCCAAGGCGCTACCAAAGATCTTATTTGTGGTCGCATCTTCTTTATGATTTGACAAAACCCCTTAATTAAGGTTTCCTCTGACAACTTTCTTTTCATTAGTACACTTAGGCCCTCATTCAGAGCCGTACGCTCTGAGCAGAGCGCACGCTCTGAATGAGGGCCGCCCTCCATAATTATGGAGCGTCCTCCTGGACGCTCGTATAGCTGTGGGTCACCACCCACAGCCTATACGAGCGTGTAGTTTGATGGCTGCAATGGTCTTGACCATCGCGACCATCGCCACTGCGAGCCGGAGCCTGCGGTTGAGGTTTTCAACCGCAAGGCCCAGAGTGATTATGGCTCTATCAGAGCCAAAATCACTCCCACTGACATCACTAGTGATGTCAGTGGGCCGGCTTCTGACGGTAGGCGTTCCCTTGGGAACGCCCCCGGCAGGGAGGCACGCCCCCGGCACGCCCACCAAAGGGGGCGTGCTGTCAATCAACATCGACAGCACGCCCCCTTTGATCAGACACAACGAGCGAAGGAAAGTCCTTCGCTCATCGCGTCTGGCGCATGCGCACGACGGAGCTCCCGCCGTCGTGCGCATGCACAGTGCACAACATCGACCCACTTGCGAGCGGACAGCCGCTCGCGAGTGGGTCTAAATCAGGCCCTTAGAGCGGAAATCTGCACTTTAATAGTTGCCACTTTTGCTAACTTTTCATAAAACCGTCACACAAAAATTGTAAGACTTGGGGAATCTCTATGTTCAAAGGATCAGTTGCTGGCCCAATTCAGACCACAAACGTCTTCCATATTTTATAATATACTTCTAAAGACAGTCTTTTTCTTGCCTGTAGAAGAATCTTAATAACTTATCAGAAAGTCTTTTTTATTTTAAGAATGACCACTCAATCTCCATACCGTTAAATTGAGCTCTGTTATTCTTGGATGAAAAACAGGTCCCTGACTTAGAAGATCCTTTCTGACTGGAATTACCCATGGCTCCTCTACTGACATCCTCAGGGTTGTTGGAAACCAGAGTCTTCTTGGCCAATATGGTAACACTGCTAGTAACTCCACTTGCTCCTCTCTTATTATCTTCCGAACTCGAGGTATCAAGATAAAAGGTGGATAAACGTATCCTAGGTGAAAGCTCCACTTTATCGATAGTGCGTCTACTGCCTGAGTCCGCTTCATCTGATATCAGGAAGTTCTGCTTTCAGATTTGTTGCCATTAAATCTATTTCGGGCACCCCAAATCTCTTCATTAGTTCTTGAAAGGTTTCCATATTCAACTCCCATTCTTCTGCTATAATCTCCTTGCGACTTAGAAAATCGGCTGTCACTTGATCCCTGGGACATGGATTGCTGAAAGGGACTGAAGATACCTCTGTGCCCAAAATATAATTGTCAGAGTTCAGCCAGGGATCGGCCATCCCTTACCGTCCTGCCGGCTTCCTCTGACTTCCCGGGCAGTCGGGCGGCTGGCGCGGCAACGTGGGAGGAGCTGAGCATTCACCCTGTAGCTGTCTTGTCAGGCGACCCGGTGAGTGGGGATCGCAGTTTCTGTCATCGGCGCCACCATGACACTTTCCCTATGTCAGTACTTCCTTCCCTGACTGGCCCGGCTGGTCAGCTGACGCTGTGGGCCTATCAGCAGGCTTCCAGGGGTATATATCCGGCTCCTGTGCTCCAGGAAGTTGCCTGAACAATCATTGTCGCCGCTAGTGTAACTAGAGGAGTCTCGTTCCAGGTTCCCGTGCTTCCATTGTGTTTCTTCCAGAGCTTCTGAGCTATCTCACCACAGTGCCTTTACTATCAACAACCTGTGTGCAAGTTTAATCTCCATCTCTCCACAGTGCCTTTACTATCAACATGCTGTGTGGCAGCTAACCTCCATCTCTCCACAGTGCCTTTATTAATCAACAGCCTGTGTGCAAGTTTAACCTCCATCTCTCCACAGTGCCTTTACTAATCAACAGCCTGTGTGCAAGTTAACCCTCCATCTCACCACAGTGCTTTACCATCACAGCCTGTGTGCAAGTTAACCCTTCATCTCATCACAGTGCTTTTACCATCACAGCCTGTGTGCAAGGTAACCCTTCATCTCACCTCAGTGCTTTTACCATCACAGCCTGTGTGCAAGTTAACCCTTCATCTCATCGCAGTGCTTTCACCATCACAGCCTGTGTGCAGGTTAACCCTTTGTCTCATTGCACCCTAGTGCATGATCTCCGGCCGGCAATCCGGTATATACTTCGTTGGATATCCAGCTGTTACCTCAGCCTACCAATAAATCTCCACACCTCTCTAGCCAGCACCTCAAGTGCCTTTCTCCAGCCAGGAGTTCTATCCCACTCCCCACGTGCCTATTCCAGGCATTACCCTTGGGCCACGGGTGTTTTGATTCTCTTTTCCCTGCAGGCCTTGGTCACCAAGTCAAAGGACCGCGACAGGGAGCTGCACAAGCCCATATCCCGCTTGGAGGGGTCACTGGCGAACACCTCCTTGTGAGTTAGACTCCGTACCATTGACTAGGTCTAGCCAACGACCAAGACTTGTGGATGCGGAGATCATACGTCCAGGCCCCTCGCCTTCGCCTCCTCCCACAGCCTCAGACCTCGGCTTTCAAAAACCCGCCTCCCAGCGTGACAATAATGTTCTTTACTTCTTCCATAAGACTTCTGCTTTTGGTGCCACCCTGCCGATTCAAGTAAGCTACTACTGTCATATTGTCTGATAGAACCTTCAAATGAGAATCTCTGATCTGATCTTTGAAAAACATCATCGCATTCCAGGCTCTTCATTTCATTTGTCTTTGATTTGATGATCGTAGTCTCTCCTGTGGAGACCATTGTCCCTGAGCAATTAGATGTATTAGTTATGCTCCCCAGCCTGTTGAGCTTGCATCTGTAGTTAGTCTTCGGTACTGTGGCTGTGCTAACTATATTGATCTCTCCTTTCTCTTCAAAGTCCTCCAACACATTAGGGACTTCCTTGTGTGCTGTTCCAGCATTACGTAATGATGTAGAGGTAATCCCCTGCGGGTAAACTTTTATATATTCCACTGAAGATGTCTCATTCGCCATCTTGCCCATGGTACGATCCCTATTGTTGAAGACTTCCTTCCTAGAAGAGAGACAGCCATACGTAATTGTATTCTTCTGCATTTTAGGACAAATGCAACCAGTCTTTGAATCTTTTCGTATCTGTCTTCTGAGAGTGTGATCTCGTATTGAACAGTATTTATCTCAGACATTACAAAATCTCCTCTGCTTACTCCCATCAGAATTGTTTTTAAAGTTTCCATCCGAAATCTTTTTGTCTGAAGAAACTTGTTTAAGTCCCTTAAATCCAAAATTGTCCTGAACTGCCCGATGGTTTCTTTACTAGAAACATTTGAGAATAAAAACCCTTCCCTCTTTCCATCTGAGGTACTGGTTTTATGGCCTGTAAACTGATTAACTGATTATACTTTCTCTTAGGATCTTTAGTTCTGATGTTGGAGTTCTTGAGATCCGAAATCTGTCCCGTCTGGGAAATTCCTGGAATTCTATCTGATAAGCCATGGAGACTATCTGTAAAACCCTGGGTAATCTTTTTCCATGTTTCTGCAAATGTTAAAAGTCTGCCCCCTACTGGTAATCTGGGGAGGGACTGTATATAGTCATTGTCTTTGTCCATAAGATCTACCCTGGGTCTGACTAAATGACTGTCTTGTCACGCCTGTAGAGTATCTTCTATTGTACTGTCTCCCTGGCCTGCAACTTTGTGCCTCCTTAAACTGTTGTTTAGAGGTCTGAGCCTGATAGCTTGTCCACTTGTCTTGAACTTAGTAGATTTCCCACCTGTTATCCTCTGTATCAATGCTTCTAATTTATTTCCAAACAGTAATGACCCCTCATATGGTAAATTTGTTAATCTGTTTTTAGAATGAGCATCAGCAGACCAAGAACACTAAGCCACAATGCTCTACTTGCATCCACTGCAGCAGCCATTGATCTTGCAGTAAAAGTTATCACATCCAAAGAGGCTTCACATAAATATTCAACTGCTCTCTGCATTATCTCCAGATTTTTTTTAACAAATACTGTTTTTAAATCTTTTCTTCTAAATCAGTTTGCATATTAGCACTCCATAATCCAGAGCTCTGGAAACCGAAGCAATTGTTACACCAGATCTTAACGAGACCGCTGAGGAAACATGTCCCTTTTTAAGTGAGAGTTCCATTCTCTTATCCATTGTATCCTGAAAAGAAGCTCCATCCTCTAAAAGGAATAGTTGTTTTAGACCTCATTTCTGCAATCGGAGCATCCACCTTCGGAATAATGCACCATTTAAGAAACTCATCATCCCTTACAGGATACATACAATCAATTCTGGCCAACCTTACCTGTCTTTTATCCAGATTCTGCCATTCCTTTAAAACAATTTCTTTCATGACCTTATGTACAGGAAAAAATCTATTTCTTTTTGCTCTATCTTCAACCAATAAATCCTGTTGTTCATTACCTTCAGGCACATCCTTATAATTCAGAGACTTATAAATATTTTTTAACATAATTTCTACAATATCCATATTAAAAGATCGTTCCAATCCCTCCATAACACTTTGTTCAAAAGGACTCTGCCTCCTCATATCCAAGACATGTCTGAGACCTAGCTCTCTAAAGGTGCGTACACACTGGGCGATATTACTGAGCACTTTTATGTCAGAAACGACCAGCGATGCGCGCTCTCGCTGGTCATTTCCGACATTGTCCATCGCCTGAACATGCAGGCCAATTTGCCGATAACTACAGATTGGCATGTTCAGCAATGATGGACTGTGCCTGCACTGAACGACTGATCGTTCAGTGCAGACATTACAGGTGATCAGGAACGACTGTACGATTACGATGTTGTTATCGTACTGTCTTTCCTGATCGCCCAGTGTGTACGCACCTTTAGACCCCTGAAGGGTTAAAAATTTATTTTTCATCCATTCCATAAGATCCTGAATCTGAGTAACCTGCTGACTCTGAACAGATGAAGATCTATGCTTGCAATCATCACAAAAAGAGACATCCTGACTTCCAGAAAATGGTATATCACATGCTGCACATTTAACATTCATGTTTATTTTTTGAAAGTTTCTTCTTGTGCTCCACTGAACTAGGCACACTGCAGAGAAAAAGAAAAAAAAATCCTACCATTATCTGCCCTAAACTAAAATAGAAAGCTGCACCCATCTAATTCGACTTTTGGGGGGGGATCCTATTCCATGTCTGCACTCACAGTAACTGCTTGGCAGAAACACACATGAGATGCTACTCCGGTGTACGACGGCATCTTAATAGCCCTCTGACCTCAATAATGGGCGGACGCCTGCGCGGTCAGAGCCGCAATGCCTCCTGGATGATCGACTCATCTGCTTCCACCGGCTGCGTTACACAAGGCCGCTGGCACATCAACCACTTGTCCCACATCTCCGGGGCGCCACACCACAGACTGCGACTAGTGGCGCACAGCTGGGCCTGAAAGAATGGGTAGGGCAGCACAGATGGTGTAATGGTTAGCATTACTGCCTCACAGCAATGAGGTCATGGGTTCAATTCCCACTATGGCCCTACTTGTGTGGAGTTTGCATATTCTCCCTGTGCTTGCATGGGTTTCCTCCGGGTTCTCTGGTTTCCTCCCACACTCCAAAAATATACTGGTAGGTTAATTGGTTCCCCACAAAAATTAACCCTAGTGTGTGTGCGCATGTGGTAGGGAATATAGATTGTAAGCTCCACTGGGGCAGGGCCTGATGTGAAAGGCCAAATACTCTCTCTGTAAAGCACTGCGGAATATGTGTGCGCTATATAATTAACTGGTAATAAATAAATAAAGTCTTTCTGAAAATAATAAACTTCCCTACTCTGTCTAGAGACAGGAAAAAAAGACACAAGAGAACAGGAGGAACTAGCTTATATACACCATGTGGGAGGCCATGTAGAAAAAACTTCCTGTCTGTCATTAGGGAACTGGAGGACTAACCCACTGTTATAGCTGCCATGGAGACTGAAGAAGAAAAAGGCGATTACGTTACATTGTATGACAGTGTAAAGGAGCTCATTTTGGTTAGATGGAAAGATGTTACGGTGTTGACAAATCATTCAACTGTGGAACCACTAGCCACAGCCAGAAGTTATGAACGTGGGCAAAAAAAGCAGGTCAACGTCAATGTTCCATTGGTGGTCAAGGTTTATAATACCAACGTGCGAGGAGTTGACTTCACGATAACGCTTTAGGCAATTACAGAATTGGAATTCGCTCAAAGAAGTGGTGGTGACCACTTTTCACCAATACTCTTTCAAACATATTGGTGAATGCTTGGAAATTACATGTTTTGGTAGCAAAACCCCTTACCTTTATCAGATCTAGAATTCAGAGATGAAGTTACTCATGCACTTTTATTGACATATCAACCGGTTGATAGTGATGTTGAAAAAGGTGGAAGACATTTACCCATACTTGCCGACAATGTGACTCAGCCTAGATCGGCATAGCATAATTGAATTGTTGATTCATTTGGCAGGCCACACAGCCACCGGCGCTAACATTTCTACTCACATGCCCCTGAGCTGGTGAGCAGAAATGACTAATAAGTGACCTGTGAGCGCTCAAATGGGACTTTTCGTGGGCACGACAATGTCCCGTCACTTTGACGGGAGGCTAATAAATTAATACTTACCTTACATTTACTACTGATAACATACTGTTAATACTCGAAACTAATCTATATTGTTGTTATAATTATGAGTTTATGACAAACAGAAGCACAACCCTTAGGATGACAGATCAGCACAATTTACTTAATTTAATGTTTTATTCTGAATTTCTCAATAAGAAATTTTTGGCCTAGGGGTGCCACGAAAAAAATGTTGATACTCTAGGGGCAATGGGATTGAAATACCGTTCACATCCCGACAGCGGATGCCCGACAGGATGAAGATCCCGACTGGGGCAGGTAAGTACCCTAACCCTCCCCTGTCCCCCCTAACCCTCCCTTAGTGTCTAACCCTAACCTCCCCCCAGGGGTGCCTAACCCCCTGTTACCGCTCCCTAAACCTAACCCTTCAGGGGGGGGTGCCTAAACCTAATCTCTCCCTGGGGGTGCCTAACCCTAACCTAGACCTAATCTCCCTCCCCCAAACCTTACCCCGCTAGACTCCCTAATTCAAACCCTCTACCCCCACGGCTAATGCTAAGGGCGCCCCAGACTTGCCTTTGTTCAGCCTGGCGTCCTCGGCGTTCTGGCATCGGGATTAAGATATTCGCCGGTATTTCGACGCCTATCTTACATCCCTTTCCGGGATTCCGATGTCAGGATTGAGACCGGCGGCCATAACTACATCCCCTCTAGGGTGTCGTCATTCAAGAAAGTTTGGGAACCACTGGCCTAGTCTGTTAATCAGAAATCTTTACCCCCCAAAAAAAATTTTTTTAATTGGGACAAAATCCTTCAAGAAATCTCGAAAAAATTTAAACTGATTCAGGTACTGGGCCAAAACAGGTTAAATAATCATATACTTAGGAACACTAACACAGAATAAAAACTTAAAATGTAATTTGACAGGTTCATCCATATTTGATCCTCTTGAATGGTTATATTATGTACTATAATAGTAAGGGGTCTATTCAGCAACAGTGACGATGTTGCCCAGAATATAATCGGGCAACATCGTCATGAGATTTTATCAATTATGATAGCATATGTAAACTGAGCAGGGAGGGCGGTAACACGCTGTCCCTGCAATGTCACAGAAGGTATTGTTTTCGGGATTCCGAAAACAATCCCTTCTGTGTGTTCCTCTGCGCATGCTCAGTCATGTGCTAGGGAACAGTCTCCGTCTTGGCTTTCCGGTGACCGCGGAGGGGTAAGTACAGCTCCAGCCTCCCGAAACCTGATTGATATGTGTATACAGGCTTTATACTAGCCTCTATACATGTATATTTATGTGCTTTTATATTTAACATTTATATATAAATGTTAAATATAATCGCACATAAATATACATGTATACAGGCTAGTATAAAGCCTGTATACACATATCAATCAATTTTGGGAGGTTTAAAAAGGCTCTAGAATGACTTACCTGCCGCCGATCACCGTGAAGCAAGGACGGAGACTGGGCGGGCTTACAAGATGCTGCAGGGACTTATGGGAAAATTTCCCTCTATCCCTGCAGTTTTCGGCATATTTAAGTATTGTCTTCGTACAACGCCATTCTGAAATGGCGTTATATAAAGGAAATATTTATCGAGCAATTTAACACTTTTTGCTTTGCTGGATAGCAAAAAGTGTTAAAGCACTGTAGAGATCAACGGCTGATCCATACAGTGCGGTACTCAGCGAGATGGGAATCAATGGAGAAGATAATGGCGTTATCTTCTCCATTATCCCATTGCTGGCTGAACAGCAGAGTTACATAAAAAATACGGAAATCATAGTTTCCGTATTTTTTATGTAAAAAAATCAATGCTGAATAGACCCCTATGTTCTATAACAACATTTAGCAGCTGGTCTATATGGTTTTATCTAGATTTATGGTGACATCAAAATAAAAGTAAACATTTCAATGCTTTTAAATAACAGATACTGCTCTGTAAGGCAAATTATTTGAACCTAACCAGTTTATAAAGCATCGCTTTACCCACAAATTACCTGCTATAAAATTTTCCATCAAATTATTTAGGGGATATATTTACTATACTGCAATCAGCCAAACTGAATAGTTATCACGTAACATCTTCTAATTTTTAAAAGGGTTAAAGCCAAAGGAATCAGAGATATTGCTGGCCTTCACCTACTTCCCAGCACTTACCACCTTCACCATAGACGTCTATGGGGAAGGCGGAGTTAGGCAATTAATCAAGGGTCAAAGTGAAGCATCTCTGTATGGTATTCCCCAACTTTAACATGGGATTTAGCACCACCAGATAGGCTTTGATGAATCACTGAGCCACAGTGCTATGCGCATGCTATGAGGTTAGCCGTGAAGGCCTATATCACTTCCTCTTCATGGAGGAAACAATTAGAATAGTGGAGGGTTTCTTTTGACAGCGCTTACAAATCATTGCATAGTAAATAGGGGCAAAATACAGCAATAGTTATAGCTGCCCATTAGTATGATTACAAGTTTTTAAAAAAATGTCATCTAAATAAAATGTTTATGAAAAAAAAAAAAATGTCATCTAATTTGCCTTTTTTATTTCATTAATTTAGGAAAAAATAAATAAAACATTTGTTAAATTACCTTTATATAGTGCACTCAGTACTATATAATGTAATCATATCAGTCCCTGCCACACCGAAGCTTACAGTCTAAACTCTGTACCACAAACACACACAAAAGTGGTGAATTCTGAGTCGCACACAATGGCGAAGTTCATGTAAATTAGCCATCTTTGTAACTGTGTACGTATTGTGATAGAAGCACTGGAGAAATCTGGGATGGCATATATGTGTGTCCCAGATTCCTATCATATATGTTTTAAAAACCCCAGGAAAAGTCTGTTATGCCAAACAGACCAGAAGTGTTGGCTTTTGGCAAAAGACGGATAATGGGTCCTATGGGTGTGGATGTGAGAAGAGAAGGGAGGGCTCCATCCACAGGCCATTCCAGGTGTTGGGCCTTTCAGTCTGAGAGCAGGCTGATTAGTGGTTGCACCTGGAAGTAGCTCAGATAAGCTGTGTTAGGTTTTGGTTCAGTGTCTCACAAACCCTGGGGAGAAACAGACACTGAGGTTTGTTCTGAGACACTGTGATATTTGAAAGTGCTGTGTTTGTGGTAAGGTAGTAGCCCTGCCACTTGTAGAGAGGGAATAACCTGTCTAGTTAGTGCCCAGACGGGCTAGGATTTATTTTTATGTTTTGTTTATTTTTTGATTTACATTGCACAATAAAAACTGGTTCTGACCAGCTTGCTCAAAAATCCTGGACTGGTGTGCTGTTTCCTGGCTGCTGTGTGTAAGGAGGTGTCCATCTACCCCAGGAGAGGGACCCCCTACCCCGACTATATCACAGTATCTAAATCTCTAAAACGTTGCGTGCACCCAACGGTATCTATGTACAAAGCAGAGCTGATTGAGCAGCACTGATTCTGGAATATATTGGGTGCTCCTGGGCGGTGGCTAAATAAATGCGCAATCTGGGTGTGTTAAGGGAGTGTCGCAAACTCAGATGCTTAATCTCGTATATTTCAGGCCATTCTCCGATAGAGATTCCGCACCAAGCGTAGGACTGTTGCAAGTCCCAAAGGAGCTTCCGATGATTGTGACTATAGACGTACTAAGTGGACGTTCCATCCCTTGCGCATATAAGGTGCGTACACACGTTACGGTCAGTGATAACGATATTGTGCACCTTTCCGTTGTGCTGGATGATCGTTATCGTTCATCCAGCACACCACCAACGACGGGCCAGCGACCCACGATCAACGATCGCTGGTCCCTATGTAACCTGATCGATATCGACCAGGTTGGCCTGCATGCACATACGGTGGTCGATATCATTATCGTCCATACGTGCACATGCATCGCTGGTCACCAAAAAATTAATGATCTGAACGATAATGATATGGTCGATATTATCGTTCATTTTGTGCATTTTTATCGTACAGTCTGTACGCACCATTAGATGCACGCTTGTACACCAGGGGAAACACGCAAACACGGTCGCTGCAACATGCAACTAAGGTACATACTTATAAATATATATATATATACACACACACACACACATATATATTTGGCTTCTGTCAGTATGTTTTTGTACTGTGGCAGAAAATCAGAGCACCTAGTGGAGACCCACACAAACATGTGGAGAACACGCAAAATGATATGCATAAATGCAATTAGAAAGAAGGTGTATTTTTGTTTTTCTTCACATGACTGTATACTGCAAACATGGAAACAAAATACCAGCTAAAAATGGTAATTGTAAAATGATTGATGTAGAGAACATACCTAATAATCAGAGACGCTCTGAGAGTAGGTGGTTTTAATCAATTCAACAAAACTCTTCTCAGTCTCTACATATAGGCTAAAATATTTATCAAATCGGAGATGATACTGGTATTAAAAGGTTATTGTTGCAGGAATGTTCAGTCATCAACATCTTCAACAGGACTGCCAAGGTCAAAGAGGCTTTGCATAGACAAGGGGATTTAATGGAATAATGTTTATAGAAGAGGTTCTAATAAATCTCCAAGGACCGTGATGTAGTCTAGTAGCGAATTAGGCTAGTCCATTCTTCATACTAAACGGGACAGACAGAAAGACCAAAGAGGAAATGACAACAATATGCAAAAATCAGATTCAGGATATTGGAAGCTGCCCACAGTCTAGGAAATTATTTAGAAAACTGCAGCTAAAAACATACCAAACTTGGTTAAGAGGTTAGACCAAACATTCCAGGGCCACAGCAGAACAACTGTACAGAAAGGTCCACCTGGATGCCATCAGTCTCGGCCATGTAAACAACACTGACACCAGCATTAGCCTGCTGACCAGTGCAGGTTATAAAGGGTCACACAGACTTAAGGGTGACCAAACTGTGCCTTAAGCAACAGAGGTTCTGGAAGTCATCACAATAACCAGGAGAGTACCCCTACCCTCTATCTTATAGGACAACTTAGAATACCAAGACATACAAATAAACTCATTGGTAACTAAAAAAAAAAAATTATTTAGAGAAAATCCAAAAGAATCCACAACATTTTGAAGATCTATACAGACAGCTTTACAGATCAAACAAACGCCATGTGCTGTTTTGCAGATAGCAACAAATGAAAAGAAAAAAAAAAAGGACTACCGTGTGCACCTGCATATTGTTAAACCCAAGTTGTAAGAACTAGTGACAGCTAAAGTCACTAACGAAGATGGACATTATTTTAAAGATACATAAAAAGCAGACTATCAGCCCTTGCTCTGGATGGATGAGGAGAGTGTTGTAGACACTGGTTTCTGTTATCAGATGCAGAATCTCTCAGAGATAGAAAACTGTAAAATAAAACAGGCCACAAATTTTAAAGAATTTTCCTTTGCTCTGAAACCTAAATAAAACGGCATTTTAAAAAGTATTGTTAGGCCTGATCTCTTTTAGGTAAATGCCGCCAAAATGTATCTAAATATTGGTAATATAATATCGCCAGAAAAACCATTCCTGAGATGGGTATTTAACCTGACTGCTCTGACGAGATTTCAACAACTCGGCTGATATTTAGGAAACCCTAAAACAATATAAGAATTGAATCTATACACAGTTACCATTTAAAGAGCTACTAAAGCGAAGATAGTTGCATAATATAACTTGCACATATGAAAATATTCTCATACCCCGATATTCTGGTCCTGACCACTTGTGCGACATGAAATAAGAAAGTGTGGTTTTTAGACTAGGGGGTAAATTTACTAAAGTGAGAGTTTTTAGAAGTGAGTTTTAAAAGTGATGTTGCCCATAGCAACCAGATTCTAGCTATTATCTTCCAGAATGTGCTAGCTAAATATTAGGTAGAATCGGATTGGTTGCTATGGGCAACATCACTTTTAAAACTCACTTCTAAAAACTCTCACTTTAGTAAATTTATCCCTAAGAATGTAGATTAAGGAACACCTATAATAATAAAGAAAGAACAGCAACATATATATAATATATATAGCGGCAATACTAAAATGAGTCCAATTACTTTTGTCTTTTATGAATTTGCTTTGCTTGGAAACGTGTGATATGCTATTTTTGACCAAGGTGCATTTGACCAGTAAGACACCATATGTTTCTTGCCTCCTTTCCATCATTAAATGTGTGCCACAACCTCTGGAAAAAAGCCAGTCTAATGTGTAGGCAATTAGTAGTGTCCATGTGCTCATTCCAGCAGAATTGTAAGTCACAACTTGCTGAGTGAATGCCAGAGGCAGAGGAAGCAATGCTGTGCTAGTGCTGCATATGTAACATCACATTATAAGAAATATTCTCCTGAAATAACATTTTATTTTTCTACCCTTCACAGCTAACATTGGTTCTCTAACTCACAGAGGAAGAGAAACTGAAATGTACAGATGTGTCCTCATACATCTAGCCTCAAAACACCACGCGGTGGGAGATGCTTGGCGTGAATGAGACGCCTGGTCCCGTGCGACTCTGTTGGCGTCAGCATCTTTTTTGGGTCCTTTTGTGCAGAAAATGTGTCTTAGTTGCAATGGGATGGGACTAGGACACACCTGGAGAATGAGCCAATTAATTTGATATGCAACACTATACAGTCTCCTGACACAAGCGGTCGCACGGGACCTGGCGCACCAAGATGGGCTATTTGGCACAACTGCAGCAATGATGCAGGAGGACACACTGGCGTCACAAGGGGGGTGCGGGCCGCACCGGGTGACACCATCCAATGGGGTGACACCAAAATAGCAGAGCTGCTCTGCTATTTTGGTGTCACCCCGTCGGATGGTGTCACCGAGAAGCCAAAAACCAGAGCGAGGCAGGGGAGAGACTGTGGGCTGGGAACGTTTTCAAGTTCGGCACACATAAGGGGCGTGGCTTCATGGAGCCACTCCCCTGCCTGCGGCGCACTGAGGAACACCGACCTGCGGCACCGGGTGTCACTCATTTAAGTGACGCCTCTGGGAGGACACATCTGTACATCAAGGTCTAAAAATGTCAAAATCATGAATTGCAGCCATGTAACAAAAAAAAACAATCATATGTAAACTCATAGCGTGGATCCACTGCACAATTGTGAAATTATCTCAAAATAGAAAATGGATAATTACACGTTAAAAAGCTGAATGTAGTTGCGCAATGCAGTACCGCAACTGTGGATGTTGCATGGCCAATATAACATTTATTTTCGTTTATGAACATGAGTGACTCATAGAAAAATTGCAGGAAGTTAAAAAGCAGCGTAAAGCTCTGAACAGACTATGGCCCTCATTCAGAGCCGGATGCTCTGACCAGAGCGCTCGCTCTGAATCAGGGCCCACCTCCATTAAAATGGAGCGTCCTCCTGGACGCTCGTATAGCTGTGGGTCACCACCCACAGCATATACGAGCGTGCAAAAAGATGGTCGCGATAGTCTTGACCATCGCGACCATCGGAACTGCGAGTGAAAGCCTGCGGTTGGGTTTCCCAACCGCAAGGCCAGGAGTGATTTTGGCTCTATCAGAGCCAAAATCACTCCCACTGACATCACTAGTGAAGTCAGTGGGGCCGGCTTCAGACGGTAGGCGTTCCCTTGGGAACGCCTCCGTCTGGCAGGCACGCCCTCGGCACACCCACCAAAGGGAGCGTGCTGTCAGTCACCATCGACAGCACGCCCCCTTTGGTGAGACACTCCGAGCGAAGGAAAGTCCTTCGCTCGCCGGGTCTCGCGCATGCGCACGACGGACCTCCCTCCGTCGTGCGCATGCGCAGTGGGGAACATCGACCCACTTGCGAGCGTACTGCCGCTCGCGAGTGGGTCTGAATGACCCCCTATGTGCATTGATTTTCATTGGAGAACAGATTTCAGATGGAGCAGCAATTAGCACAGGCAGGGCTGAGGTATTGCATGGAATGAAGGTGTTCCTTACCAGTGGCAAACGCAGGATTTCTAGAGGGGGGTTTCCAAATGCTTGATTTTAGAGTGAGTGTGGCCAGTCCATGAAGAGGGCATAATCAGTACTTATCCAGCTTTAATATGTTACATACAAAGTATACTGTGTTGCATAATTCCAGCATATACAGGACCAGCGATCACAGTAAGCCATTAGATGTGGCAGTAGGTCCATTCTGTCTGAGCAGAATGTTTTATTTTCAGATGTGGGCACCATTCCTGAGCATTAGAGGAAGCAGCAGAAGAACTTAGCACTGCCCTGGAAATATATGTACATATCGGTCTCCTTATGTACTGGATAGTGTATTATTATACAGTATTAATTATTAACCCTATTGATGGTCTATAGTAGTGCACACCTAACAGTGCATGTTTTCCACATCTCCTAGTTGGTGCACATGTATATTATGACTGGCTGACACATTTTAAAAGATCCACAGTTGGTGCTAATTATTTAATTTGTGATACTGAGAAGAACATGCAGCACTAGTAACATTCTATTATATTACTATTTCTATTGAGGACATGGTGTGTGCTGGGGAGGGGGGTTTCCAGGCAGACGGAACCCCCCCCCTGCATTTGCTTATGCTTACCAAGTACAGAGTAGGCATTAAATCTTTTATTTTGCTTAACCAGAGTAACTGGCTCCCAATTTCCTCCATACATCTGTGGGCTTGTCACAAGATACACCACAGGTCATCAGACTTCTACCTCGACTTATGTCTCTGCTCCCCTCTTATAAACTCCCATCTCCAAGATATCCCTGGTGTTGCTCCCTACCTCTGGAACACCTTACCTTTCCTTAACAGACTTTACCCAGTCTAAAATTCTTCAAACATTCCCTCAAAACTCCCCTTCCCCCTTCTAGAGCCTCATTTCCACGCTATATCTTTGCTCACCCACCACATTTATTTCAAATTTGCTCCTACTGTCTCTCATTATGCCCTTCCCTCTAGAATATACACCGATCTGCCATAACATTAACTCCACCTACCTAATATTGTGTAGGTCCCCCTCGTGCTCCCAAAACAGATCTTACCCATCGAAGGCATGGACTCTACAAGGTCTCCTGTGCTATCTGGCACCAAGACATTAGCAACAGCTCCTTTGATGGAGTGGCACCGAAGACAGGCAAGTGTCTTATTCCAAAGGGTCACACTCCCCTGTGCATAAACATTCAACATGAGAAGACTATTAATCTGCCAAATATGCCTGGTGCTGTAGCTCTATAAAGCAACAGCCCCAGGGGAAAAACTACAGTGTGCAGCTCCCAGGACTCTTTTCCCCGATAGGACAAATATGCATAACCCTTTCCAGAGCATAGGTGACTTACAATTCTATGGCCAGGCCCTATGCCTTCCCATGCTCCATACCTAGGAAAATCACTCCCAACAACAACAAATCAGACTATCCACCATTCTCCAGTGCTTCAAACGCGCATTAAAATATCATCTATTAATCAAAGCTTGCCAGTCCACCCTTCCCAAACTGGTCCTCTCCATACATCTACTTCCTTACTTTGGCGCAATTCAATTCAAATTGATGCAGCGTGGCCGGCACTTTAGTCGGATATCTCCTCGCACCCTCAGGAGGGTGCGAGAAGAAATCTTTTAGTCAGACCAAACAACGCAGTCAATAGAATAGCTCTGGGAGCTCCCTACCAGGCTTTTCAGCTTGACTCATATGGCTCCTTATAAATAGTAATTAGCAGTTGTACCACAAACATGTTCATAATCATTCAATCAATTTTCAAACCAGTTTGCAATCTCACCGCTACAAATTCCTGCTGACTGCATAACCTGGACTTTCTACACTGAACTCTGGTTGCTACAAAAACTCTGGCCATCACTTGCTACTATTTGTGCTGCCTCTGTGCTTAACAGATAATCTTACTGAATACTGTTAATATCAGCTTAACTCTATAATAATGTCTTTTAACATTAGCTCTTTGGCCTAGTCTTACATGATCTAGCTACTGCTACTCTCTACTCTAAAATTAAATTTCTGCTCCATCTTATCTCCACTTTTCAAAACTCTATAATATATTCTTGTTGTGCTGACACTGTACCTCATCCTGACCATGACCATGTTGTCTTCAACTCCTCCCTTCACTCAGTTTCTAACTAATCTTTTGTTCTGCCCTCTGACTCCACCTCTATCCTTTCCCCGTGGTCTCCTCCACCTCCTTCTATCTCCCCTTCTCTCTCTGCCTTCCTCCCCCTCTTCTCCCATTACTCCATTTTCTTTCTCTTATAACCCCCAAGGATCCTACTACCCCACTGCTAATCTCTCCTCCCTTACTTATCTCCCTGTCACTTCGCCCCACTTTCATTCACGTTTCCTTAACTTCCCTCCCTGCCCACTTCCTACAGAGTCACCTCCTAGCACAGGAGCACGCATGATCCCTACACTCTATTCATCTCGGTCTCCCAAAGTATTCTCATCTCCACGCTATTGCAACCCTGATAATCTCATTCACATCTCTCCTATCAACTCTGTCACTCTATCCTGTGCCCTCTGGAATGTCAGATCAGTCTGTAACAAACTGGCCCCCACCCATGACCTTTTCATCTCCAACTCCCTGAATCTCCTTGCCATTACAGAAACCTGGATTTTACCCTCTGACACCACTTCTCCTGCAGCTCTCTCTTATGGGGGTCTCACCTTCTCCCACACCCCCAGGCCTGGGGGTCACCATGGTGGTGGTGCTGGGGTCCTTCTATCCCCTGGTTACTCATACCAACATATACCATCAGAACCATCCCTTACATTCTCCACATTTGAAGTTCATGCTATACACCTCTTCCAACCAGTACACCTCAGAGTAGCTGTCATCTACCGTCCCCCTGGCCCTCCCTCCTAGTTCCTTGACAACTTTGCTTCCTGGCTCACTCACTTTCTCTCCTCAGACCTTCCCTCTATTATCCTCGGTGACTTCAATATTCCTATTGATATCCCCACAGAATCTGCTGCCTCCAAACTACTCACCCTCACTTCCTCATTTGGACTCTCCCAATGGACCTCCTCACCCTCCCATGCGAGTGGGCATTTGCTTGATCTGGTATTCACTCACCGTTGTGATATTTCTGCCTACTTCAATTCCCCATTCCCCCTCTCTGACCATCACCTCCTCTCTTTTAACCTATCCCTCTCTCCTTCCCCTCCACTACCTCCGAGAGCCACCATCACTAAGCGTAACATTGAAGCTATCGACACTGCTTTCTTTTCTTCCCTACTTGACTCACTTCTCTCCCCTATCCTCTCTTTCTCCTGCGCTGAACAAGCTGCTTCCCTATACAATGCCTCCCTTACTTCTGCTCTTGACTCTGTTGCTCCGGCAATCACTACTCACCCTCGCAAATTCACACCTCAACCCTGGCATTCCAAATGCACCAGATACCTGCAAAAATGTTCACGAACCGCCGAGCGACAGTGGAGAAGATCACGCTCTCAGGCAGGCTTTCTCCATTTCAAATTCATGCTGTCATCCTACAGTGCTGCCCTTTCCCTCTCTAAACAGTCATATTTCAAGAATCTCATCTCCTCCCTGTCCTCAAATCCCCAGCGTCTCTTTTCCACCTTCAACTCCCTCCTCTGCCACCACCTCCTCCCCTCCCCTCCTTGCTCTCTGCCACTGACTTTGCTACCTATTTCACATCTAAAATTGATTCCATACGTCAGGACATCAGATCCAACCAGTCCCCCAGCTCTCCATTTCCTCCTTTCCCGCATCACCCCTCCCCATCCATTTTACAGACTCTGACATCCTTCTCCCCTGTGACTGGAGAGGAAGTTAAGGCCCTTATCCAGTCCTCCCCCCCTTCCACCTCTCCCCTATCCCCTCCCACCTCCTCCGCTACCTCTCTCCTTCTGCCTGCTCCCATCTTGCCCACCTCCTTAATCTCTCCCTCTCATCTGGCACTGTTCCTTCTGCATTCAAGCATGCCCGTGTCTCCCCCATTCTTAAAAAACCTAACCTTGATCCTAACATTCTCTCTAACTACCGACCAATCTCTCTCCTCCCTTTTGCCTCCAAACTCCTTGAGCGTATTGTTTACAACCGCCTCACCACATTTCTTTCCTCCCACTCCCTCCTTGACCCTTTTCAGTCTGGCTTCCGTTCTCTCCACTCCACTGAAACTGCCCTCACAAAAGTCAGCAACGACCTCCTTGCTGCCAAATCCAAGGGCCACTACTCCCTGGTCATTCTCCTTGATCTCTCTGCTGCTTTTGACACTGTGGACCACCCTCTATTGCTGCATATCCTTCACTCCCTTGGTCTACATGACACTGCTCTCTCCTGGCTGTCCTCCTACCTCTCTGACCGATCCTTCTCTGTTTCCTCTCATGGCGACACCTCCCCCCCACAGCCTCTTACAGTAGGTGTTCCCCAAGGTTCTGTTCTTGGACCTCTCCTATTCTCTCTCTATACGTCTTCTCTAGGTAAACTCATCAGCTCTTTTGACCTCCATTATCATCTCTATGCTGATGATACTCAGATCTACCTTTCCTCACCTGATCTTTCCCCCTCTCTACTGACTCGTATCTCTAACTGTCTCTCTGCTATCTCTTCCTGGATGTCCGAGCGATTTCTCAAACTTAATATGTCTAAGACTGAGCTGATAGACTTCCCACCCTCCCACATAACATCATGTCCGACTATTTCTTTATTAATAGATGGTATTACTATCTCATCTAGTCCCAAAGTGCATTGTCTTGGAGTCATCCTGGACTCTTCCCTCTCCTTCAAACCACACATTCAGAACCTCTCGCAGTCCTGTCGTTTCCATCTCAAGAATATTTCAAAGATCAGACCCTTTCTCACCCAGAATGCTACCAAAACTTTTGTACATTCACTGGTCATGTCCAGATTGGACTACTGTAACCTTCTCCTAGCTGGCCTCCCCAAATCCCATCTCTCTCCTCTCCAGTCTGTGCTCAATGCTGCTGCTCGGCTCATCTTCCTCTCCAAACGCTCTACATCTGCCTCCCCTCTTTTGCAAGCCCTCCACTGGCTCCCATTCCCTTTCAGAACCCAATTCAAGGCTCTCACACTCACTTACAAAGCCCTCACCCATTCCTCCCATTTACATCTCTGATCTCATCTCCCTTCACTCTTCTGTCCGCCCTCTTCGTTCACAATAAACGCCGCCTTTCATGCCAATTGATTACTTCCTCCCACTCCCGCCTCCAAGACTTTGCCCGTGCTGCTCCTCACCTTTGGAACTCCCTCCCTCTCCCTATCAGACGCTGCACCTCTCTACCATCTTTCAAACAAGCTCTTAAGACCCACTACTTCATTAAAGCCTTCCAGCTCTCATCCTAACTTGCTGCTACATCTTCCTTTCTCCCCGCCCACCCCATTCTGTGTCACTCCTGTTTGTCTTCCCCTCCCTTAAAGAATGTAAGCTCTTTCGAGCAGGGCCCTCTACCCTCTTGTGCTTCTCCCTACTGTCATTTAATTTATCTCTTACTAGCCACTAGGGCAACTAACACTTGGCTGCTTATGCGGGCATTAATGTCACTAATATAGCAATGTTTATCAATGTCCTGTATTGTATTGTATTGTATGTCAATGGTTACTTTTTACTTTGTAAGGCACTGCGGAACACTTGTGGCGCCATATAAATAAATAATAATAATAATGATAATAATAATTTCTGGCAGACAGGCCTGCTGCTGATCTGGGATGTCATTTTGCAATGAATAAGGTCCCTGTTTGAACCGAAACATCAGCTGATTTGTGGATTATTATATCTGAATAAATGGATCTTTCCTAAAATTTGTTAAAGACTGGTGAGTGCCCTGCTCTGTTTAAGTTTGGATGTTCATCGTTGGATCGATTGATGTAATCCTCCTTTGGTTGCAACAGGAGCACCCCAGCTGGTGGAGTGGAGTAACTGAGTGCCCAGCCTGGAGCTAAGGGTGTTGCTGGGCCTTGTAGTGCCTGAGTGTGGTAGCGGTTAATCCGGTGGTAGCACTAAGAGCGGTGGTAGTATAGTATACTTGCGGTCCAATTATGTGGCTCTGAGTGGCTCTATACTGTGAGTCTTCTGGGTCCATTCGTCCTCATGGAACGCCAGGGAGTAAAGAAATGCACAGACCCCGCTCATGCGCAGTAGAGCACATCAGAGGTAGAGACCTGTCTGACAGAGCTCCATCAGGTCCAAGAGATCACCGGCCTCCAGTCAGATACTGCAGGGAGGTAGAGCAGGAGCGCACATCTTTCAACAAATAAAGCTGTTCCTAGCAATCTTTCTATATCCAAGATCAGTGAAACACAGGACCCGATTCAGCTGCGAACGCACTAGCTGTCGCAGCTGAAAACATGGTAGCCACTGTGATAGCTCTAATATGGTACTGCAGCAGGTGGCATCACGCCTTCTGCATGCATTACTGATCCGTGTTGTGTTTCCATGTGGTCTCACAAGCCGGCCACCACAGATGCTAAAAAGAGGCCAGGAAATCTCAGTCAGCCGATGGAGATCCAGGCTTCATCACTCCCCCATAACGGCGGCAACGAGTCTCCTTTTAGGCCGCCCCTCCCCGCCCCGAACTGCGAGCGATATTGCAGACCCGTACTGCACATGCGCAGTACGGTTCCGCTGCATGCGCAGATCTGTGACCGCAACTGAATCAGGCCAACAGACACGATTTTCAGGGTGTTGTTTTCAAATGGCAGCGCAGCTTTATCCATCCACTGCAGTGATTTCTTAACATGACTTGTCATCATGAATGGGTTAACCACACAAGCACCAATTTATAAATTATTTAGTCAGAAACTGTCAAACTTTCAGTGCCTTATGTTATCTGTGGATCTCCAACAATATAATTATCCAAAACTTTATTTTTCGAATACCCACTTTTAACTCTCAAACACACTTTTATTCACTATAGCTTGGGTTTAAGTTATCGGAGGATTATCCAATTCCAAGCATCACCAAACGGAGGAACTTTCCAGAATGGCAGCAGACATGTTCCATAAAAAAAAAAAAAACAATTTAACTGCTTCGTGATGGCCATACAGGAAATACAATATGGTTATTGTGTGGTTGATGGTTGATAATTTTTTAAGGTGATCTAAACAAATAAATTAGCACAAACATCGAATACAGTGATTTTCAACCTTTTCAATTCGAGGCACACTACACAAGATTTTAAAGTTCCCAAAGCACACTAAACGGCTATGCGGCATGTGTGACCAATAACAAAACATACACATTGGCTCCCACATAAAAATATATACACACATTGAGACCCCATACGCCCACATTCCAGACCCACAGCCTACTCCCACCGAAGCTCCTCATCCCCACGGGGACCTCCGGCTAGCCTCAGCCGTCCCATTTGCATCGCACCCGCACTTGTTGCTGCAAGCGCCTCCACCCTAACCATACAGACCACAGAACGTCACACATCAAGCCCATCCCGGGCAGTCCATCTACCTGCCAGAAGGGTGACCCACACCGCACCCCCAGCTCTCACAGGGGAACCCACCCCCCCACTCCAGTGACCCAGTGGCAACTTCCACAAGCAACTCAGGGCCTGATTCTGACCCGGTCGCAAGCGCTGTGCGCTCGCAACCGGGTCGATGGTGGGCCAGTGCGCATGCGCAAGACGGAGCTGGCTCCGTCGTGCGCATGCGCGAGACCTGGATAGCGACGGGCAAGCAGTCGCTCCGGGTCTCGTACCAAAGGGGGAGTGCTGTCTTTGTTGAGTGACAGCACGCCCCTTTGGTGGGCGGGTTGGGGGAGTGGTTGCCCAAACGGAGGCAATCCCATGTGAACGCCTCCGTTTGGGGGCAGCCCCACTGACATCACAAGTGATGTCAGTGGGAGAGCTTTCGGCTCTGTTTGAGCCGAAAGCTCTCTGGGGCTTGCGGCAACGAGACCCTACCACAAGGGTCTCGTCGCAAGCCCGATGGTCGCGATGGTCTTGACCATCGCGACCATCTTCCTGGCCGCTCGCTATTGCTGTGGGTGGTCACCCACAGCTATGCGAGCGGCCAGGAGGCCGTTCTAAAAAAAAAAAAATAGCCCGGCTCTGATTCAGAGCGAGCGCTCTGTCAGAGCGTCCGGCTCTGAATCAGGGCCTCAGCCCCACTGCTGCATTCACAACCACCAGCACCACCCGGTCACTGACCATTGCAAAATAGAAGATCCTCTTGAACAACAGCTATTCATCTTTACCACCGCAGCAGCTTCAATCAGTCAACAAGGAACTGCAGCAACGCAACACCCCTACGGCCTACTGACCTCAGGCCTTACCTACCGGTAGGTACAAGACTTTTCATTCATACGTGGGACGCTGCCAGGTGTACTACACCCAGACACCACACCATACCACTCTCGCTCTCCCCCCCTCACCCACTGAGACTCCCAAGACTGTCGACCATAGTGTCCAGCAGGGGTAACGTGCCGGTCTATTGAACCGCACGGAAAGGAGCCCCCTGAAAGGGTTGTCCCACCTCCCCCAGTCTCTCCCCCTCACCTCTCTCACCCACCACCACACCCACCTTGTTACCCGGGACTATACTGGAGAAGCACTGTGACTACTCCAATAAAACCATTTACTCCCACCTTGTGTCCGCCTCTGTCATTCCATTGGTCCACCCCTCCCCACTCATTCACACCACACACACTAGCAACCACATACACAGTCCAACACTTCCCCATCATCGCACCCACAGGGCGAGCGCACCATCCGTACCCCACCGTCTCTATCCAATTTTACGCAGGACCCGGTACGCCTGCGATCAGGAAGTGCAGCACCCCACTCACTCATATAGCACAACTTTCAGCCCACTAACATATCACATCTGCCCACACAGCAGAGCGCAGTCCTACCCAAACATCACCATATACACACATTGGCCTCCACAGGAATAAAACACAATACAGTACAAGTGCGCTGAGCTGACAGCAGCGGCACACTTGAAAACCGCTCGCGGCACACTAGTGTGCCACGGCACAGTGGTTGAAAAACACTGATCTAATACAAACGGAGGACAAAATGCACAACAATGGAACACCATTCCCAAAACACAAGACCATCGAATACCAAGAGGACACATGTAACATTAAAAAAGTGTCACTACAGTGCAAATGCTGTTTTGGGACATTGTGTTCTGATTTTTTGTGCAAAGCACCTTTTTATTAGCAAAGTAAATAGACTGAGCAGGGCAAGAAGTATTTTCTGTCTTACGCTTCATCAACTTTTTGTTAATTTTTATTAACCTTCATATAAACCTGCCATATTATGCAGCTCTTTACAGGGGATAATCACTGAAATACGTCTCTGCCCTATTCCAGCTTACAACTTATGTTCCCTATCACAGAAACGCATACGCTAGGGTTCATTTTGTCATAAGCCAATGAACCTAGTATGTTGTTTTTTTTGAAGCATGAAACCAGAGTGCCAGGAGGAAACCCATATAAACACAGGGAGAACTGTACATACTGTACATATTACACATAGATAGTGCTCTGGTTGGAACTGAGGGCCTGATTCAGAGATGGACGCTTATGTGATATTCACACAGCTTGAGCGATTGTTTGCCATTTCGCATGCATATGAGCAACACTGCACGTGCGCAGCAATCGCTTTGCCATTACGGACACACAAAGGATCCCATCACAAAACAACTGAGACTGTCAGTGTTTGGGAGTGGTAATGGCAGGCGCGCACGCAGGGGGGGATTTCCGAGTACCTAGAAACCCCCCCTGCCCGCGGATATATTGCCGCGCAGCTTAATAAGGCACCAGAGGAAATTTGGCCACTAATGCCGGTCGCGCACGCCAATCACGGCGCGTGGACCGGCATCCAATCAGGAGCAGCACGTGGCCGCTCCTAATTGGCTGTGGGTCCGCGTGGCTGCCAGCCAATCATGAGCGGCCACGTGACCGCTCCTAATTGGCTGTCGGTCCGCACGGCCGGCGCATTGTTCTAAAGTGCCACCGGGTATCCTGAAGGGAAGGTGCACTCTGCAGCACACCCAGCGGCAAAGCGAGTGCTGACGTGGTGGGGCTATGTATGTGCAGAGATGCCGGTGAGGTGGCTGTGTGTACTGTGTGTATACAGATGATAAAAGGGCTGTGTGTACTGTGTATGCAGATGGTGTAGGGGCTGTGTTACACACAGGGCCGGTTCTCCCGTTACACATGGTACGCAGCTGCGTAAGCGCCACATAGTGAAGGGCGCCTCAGCTGCGTAACATGCGGGCCGCGGTGCAGACTGTGTCTCTGTGACACAGCTGCACCGCGTGTGTAGCGCTGAACGGACGGAGTTCGATCAGCGCTACACAGCACAAACACACAGCCGCCGGAGCCGGCAGCTGTGTGTTTGCTTTAGCAGCTGATGAGAGTCTGACAGACTCTCATCGGCTGCTGCTCCCACTGCCGGAGCCAGACATCTTCCGGCTCCCGCAGTGGGTAATGGGAGGCGTCACTCCCATGACGCGTCACTCCCATAATGCAAAGCGGCGGACCGAGGAGCTGATCTCAGCGGCGGGACCAGGAGCGGGTGTCAGGTAAGTGTTTTTTGTTTGTTTTTATTATGTCTCTACTGCGGGGGGGCGGATTACTACTGGGGGCACTACAAGGGGGGGGGGACTACTGGGAGCACGACAGGGGGGGGGATACTACTGGGGGCACTACAAGGGGGGGAATACTACTGGGGGCACTACAAGGGGGGGAATACTACTGGGGGCACTACAAGGGAGAATACTACTGGGGGCACTACAAGGGGGGAATACTACTGGGGGCACTACAAGGGGGGAATACTACTGGGGGCACTACAAGGAGGGAATACTACTGGGGGCACTACAAGGGGGGAATACTACTGGGGGCACTACAAGGGGGGAATACTACTGGGGGCACTACAAGGGGGGCTACTACTGGGGGCACTACAAGAGGGGGGACTATTACTAGGGGCACTATATAATGGGCACTGCATAGGGAGTTACCACTACTGGGGGCACTGCATGGGGGGGGGGTGTACTACTGGGGCACTATATAAGGGGCTTACTACTGGGGGCACAAGGGGCACTGCACTGGGGGGACCACTACCGGGGGCACTGTAAAAGGGGGTTCAAGATTTGGGTCTGCCTAAGCAAAGCCCCACCGATATTTCCATACCCCCACTTCAAAATTTCCACTTCGACCACTACTATATTTATATATTTTCAACAGACTGGGTGCAAATCCTAAAATCTAAGCATAGCTCAGTCTCATACAATCAAATACAGGCAGCTCTCCTCGGGTACTCAATAATCCAAGTTTATTAATCCATTTCTTTGCCACGTGTCAGATGCATTTAACATATTTTGTCAAGGCATCTGAAAGGTTGCACAATAATGGATTAACAAGCTTGGTTTATTGAGGAGGAGGAGTGCTGCCTGTATGTGTTTAGATTTTTTGACAATGGTTTTGTAACCAGGTATTGGAAACCCCCCTTTCAAAATCCTGCATTTGCCACTGCACATGGGAGGGGGGGTTGTCAGAAAAGCACAGGCATGTCTAACTGTTTAAACACCGTTACATGGGCTTAAATTGCCTAAAGGATGATCAGATATGATTCTCAGTACCCAAAAGTAATTTCTGTAGGCCTGCAGGGAATACGGACAGTTTTAGGAAATAGATCACCAAAGTTACACTAGGGGTAATTATGGCTTTAGTAATGGTATTCCCTAGTTATGGTAATAGCCTACATAAATTTCAACTTATCCTAGTGTCAATGTGCATTTAATTACTTCTGATCCTCTAAATAAAAAATTGTCACAAATATAAAGTTAGGGGTCTATTCATGTATATGATATTGTAAGGAGTGTTCCTTTTCACTATTTATCGCATCACATCAATGCACTATATAATAATTGTAATTACAGAAATATTTACCTGTCCAGCAAAGAGATCTGAAAAGGAGGCCCCTTTGCGATCCTGGGCAGAAGTGCGGCAAGTTGGACATTAGTGCGCGCATACGCTGGAAATGCTACTATTTGAGGAGCAATCAGCTCCCAACTGTCATTTATCAAACGCAGCCTGTAACATGACAGTTGGGAGATGATTGGCTGGTGGTTTATGACTTACCAGAGCTTAGTACATCTCCCCCAGAGTAAGCTGGGATGGGGGGGGGGGGGGGGTTATGGTGCAGTATGCAGTCTGAAGTGACCTAATGCGTTTTGGGGACGTGTCCGCAAGTCACTCTCCCTGCATTAAATGGATGCCGCGCACATGCGTGAGGCATCCACTCAGCGTCACAGCACCACTGCTCTCTTAGCAGTGCTGAGTAGCCCAGACACCTCTGATTGGCCGGTGAGAGTGAGGGGGCGGAGAGGACAGGGAGGAGGCTTTTCTCCCTTTCTTGGATACAGAGCTGGAGCACCGCTGGAAAAATCAACCTCTACCAACATATACCCTTTCCTGAATACAATGAAGCAGTGAAAAGCCCTGTTTTCTGAAGTGCTTTCTGAAACAGGGCTTTTCACTGCTGCATAAATAGAACCCTTAATCACAAACATTTAATTTTCTATTACATAATCAAATTCACAGATATGAAAGAGGAAAGCTGACCAGGCATTATAACACCTGACAGTACATTCTGTGAAGTGTATGTTCTACACACACCATATTTTAAGCCATCATTTTCATGCTGAGAACTGGTAAAAGTAATCACAGGTATTAATTATATCAGTTACATCAGCACTTCAGTAGAATGTGATTACGATTATAAACATTGCTAAAGATGATAATTACGTTTTTTGGACAGATCTCAACTTGTACTACCATCATGTCACAGAGAGGGAAAAGAGCACCTGACTCATGTGATAAGGAATTACCCTGGGCTTTGCAGGTGAAAAGCAAAACGGAACTGAATAATAGAAGAAAAACTGTAATGGAATTTAAAAAAAAAAAATAATAATAATAAATGTACTGAAGATACAAGTTTTTTTTTCACAATTAGTATCGTGCTATTTTGAAAGTTATAATTATTCATGTGTATCAGCAAATCACTCAGATGTCAGGATATAATTTACTCATCATTATAATAGTTAGACAGTCTGTCAAGCTGAAGTATCAGCATACAATGGGCAATCACTTTGAATTTGTATTGCTTTACCTGTATGATGTACGATGGTATGATTTGAATTTATTTTTATTAAAAAGAAAAAAAAAAATATAGGATTTTGGTACTTACCAGTTAAATACCTTTCTCCGATTCCACAGGGGATACTGGAGATCATGACACTGGGGTATAGACGGGTGGATGAGTGGAGCTGGCACTTTAAATTTACAAGTGTGAGTGACTCCTCCCCCTCTATCCCCCCAGAAAGCCACAGTTAGAGAACTGGAGCCCGAGAAGAGGGAAACAGAAGAAGATAGAAACTGAGGAGAAGGAATCACAGAACAGGTGCGTAAAGCCGGAAGAAAGAACTGTAACCAAACTCAGAATACACACAACATGTGGAACAGAACACAATGGCAGGTAAACCAGTGCTGGGAGGGCGTCCAGAGTCCCCTGTGGAATCGGAGAAAGGGATTTAACTGGCAAGTACCAAAATCCTATTTTCTCCTTCATCCACTAGGGGACACTGGAGATCATGACACTGGGGACGTCCCAAAGCTTTCCCCCCCAGGTGGGAGAGCTCTGAGAGACCTGTAAAACTCTGCGGCCAAAATTCGATTCAGAAGCCGCAAAAGGTATCAAACCTATAAAAACGAACAAAGGTATGAACCGTGGACCAAGTGGCCGCACAGCACTACTGATAGGCTGAGGCACCACAGCGAGCAGCTCAGGAAGCACCCACCGAACGAGTGGAATGTGCAGAGATCAAAATCGGAGGAGGTTGAGCATGTGCTATATAAGCCTGACGAATGACCAGACGAATCCATCTGGCTAAAGTCTGCTTGGAGGCAGGCCAACCGCATTTAGCAGCATCATAAAGAACAAACAAAAAGTCTGACTTACTCAAAGCAGCTGTACGGGCAACGTAAATGCGAAGGGCCCGTACAACATCTAAACTGACAGAAGACTGGGGAGTCATCTGAAAAAATCGGGACCACAATAAGTTGATTAATGTGGAAGGCGGAAACCACTTTTGGAAGGAAGGACGGTCTTGTACGGTGCTCTGCATGATCATAAATAAGGAGGCCAACAAGAGAGGGCTCCTAACTCGGAGACTCGCCTGGCCGATGCCAAGGCCAACAGGAGCACCGTCTTCCAGGTAAGAAATTTTAGGTCCGCATCCTCCAAAAGGTTCAAAACAAGAAGACTGGAGGAATGTCAGAACTAGATTAAGATCCCATGGAGCAGTAGGTGGGATAAAAGGAGGTTGTATCTGAAGGACTCCCTGTAGGAAAGTCTGAAGCTGAGGGAACAAAGCAAGGCGGCACTGAAAAAATATTGACAGTGCCGACACCTGAACCTTAAGGGAACCCAGACGGAGACCCGCGAAAGAGAAGACAACGAGACAAACGGAAGGCGGTGGCAGAATACCCCCGCTCCTCACACCAAGCCACATGAGCCTGCCAGATGCGATGATAATGGGCTGCAGTAACCAGCTTACGAGCCCTGAGCATGGCGGGGATAACGGAGTCCGGAACTCAACAGCCACGCCGTTAAACGCACCCACTGTAAGTGTGGGTAAACGAACGGACCTTGAAGCAGGATGATGAATCGTAGAGTAAGTGGCCAAGGATCCTCGACTAGGAGAAGTCTGAGATCTGAGAACCAGACTCGGCGTGGCCAATATGGAGCTACGAGAATGACAGTGGTTGTGTCTGGAGGTCATGAGATCTATATCCGGCCTGCCCCATCTCCGGACGAGCGGTTGGAAAACGTCTGGATGCAGGGCTTATTCTCCGGGATGAAGGTCCTGACGACTGAGGTAGTCGGCCTCCCAGTTTTCCACTCCTGGAATAAACACTGCCAAGATTGCCATCACGTGGATCTCTGCCCAACGGAGAATGCAACCTATCTCGAGCATGGCCAAGCGGCTGCATGTCCCCCCTTGTCGGTTTATCTATACGACAGCCATCGCATTGTCTGACTGGATGCAGACTGGCCGACCCTCTAGAAGGGAGACCGCTTCCAGAAGAGCGTTGAAGATTGCTCAGAGTTCCAGGACATTTATCGGTAGCGTCGACTCCTGAGAGATCATCAACCCTGAAAATGGTTGTCCAGAACTACCACTCTCCAACCTCTGAGACTGGCATCCGTCGTCAGAACTATCCAGTCCCAGAGTCCAAATCAGCGGCCTTGTGTAAGATGGTCGATCTGAGTCCACCACAGAAGGGAGATACGGGCCTGAGGACACAAACGGACCAGGCGATGCATATGAAGCTGTGACCTGGACCATTGCTCTAGTAGATTTAACTGAAAAGGGCGAGAATGAAACCTCCCGAACTGGAGAGCCTCGATCACTGCTACCATCTTCCCTAGAAGGCGGATGCATCAGTGAATGGAAACTTGTTTTGGCCTGGTGAATTTCCGGAGCCTTGTCCAATGGGAGGAAAACTCGCTGAGAGGTCATGTCCAAGATCATCCACAGGAAGAGGAGTCGCTGAGATGGGTTCAGCCTGGACTTCTGAAAGTTGACAATCCAGCCGTGACGGATTAGAACATGTTATATCAGAGCAACATGGTCCAAGAGAATCTGAGCGGACGAGGCCTTGATGAGGAGATCGTCCAAACATGGAACAATGGTGACACCCAGCGAGCAAAGGTGAGGAGTCATTACAGACAAGACTTTTGTAAAAATCAGGGGAGCAGACGAGAGACCGTACGGCAAGGCCCAAAACTGAAAATGGTCCTCTCTGATGGCAAATCGTAGAAAAGCCTGATGTGAACCACAAATTGGAATGTGGAGATAAGCGTCCTTGATGTCCAAGGACCCGAGGAACCCCCCTTTTCCAGACCTGCAATCACCAAGTGAAGAGACTCCACCTTGAACCGGTAAAACTCCAAATAAAGATTTAACGATTTCAGACTTAAAATAGGTCTGACAGAGCAGTCTGGTTTCGGAACAACAAAAAGATTCGAATAGAAACCTTAACCTCTCTGATGAGCCGGAACTGGGATCAAAACTTTGGGAATCCACCAACTGGTGGATTGCCTGTAGAAGGACCGTCTTTTTTTGCTGGGAGGCAGGGAGACCCGTAGTGAAAAAAAATCGATTTGGAGGGAAAGCTGCAAATTCTGTCTTGTAGCCGAGAGACACCAAATTGTGAATCCATACTGAAGAACTGGTGTTGATCCAAGCCTCTATGAACTGTAGAAGACGCGCCCCCACCTTGGAGTCCCCGAGGTGGGACTGGAGCTCGTCATGCAGTTGTTTTTTTCTGCCAGCTTGGGGTCCAGACGACGGGCGGCAACAGGTTGGTGTCTTCTATCCTGCCTCCGGGTGGCCGCGGGGTTGAAAAGCCTGGGGGGCCCGAAAGGAGGGACTGGGAGTAACACTGAACAGGTGCAGAAGAGGGTAAGAAGGTAGACTTACCACCAGTAGCCTGAGAGATCCATTTGTCCAATTCTGGACCAAAAAGAAAATCCCCCGCAAACAGAAGGCCCTCCACAGCCCGTTTAGATTCTGCATCTGCCTGCCAGGATCTAAGCCATAAGGCTCTGCGAGCTGCAACTGCAGAGGCCGAAATTCTGAAACCAATGTGACAGATGTCCCGGGAAGCTGCTCCAAAGTAAACTGCAGACTCACGAATGTGTTCGGCTAGGATGATGAGATCCGATCTAGGTACTCCAGATTCCAGGCCACTGGCCAACTCCTCTGCCCACTTCCCTACAGCCTCGTTGACCCAAGAACCAACCAAGGCTGGTCTGAGCAACACACCTGCTGCAGAATAAATAGATTTCAAGGTGGTTTCCAACTTACGGCCAGAACTATCCTTGAGAGTAGAAGCTCCTGGAACAGGCAGGGTGGTCTTTTTGGAGAGCCTTGGGACAGGTGGATCTACAGGAGGCAGCATTTCCCATTTCTCAGTAATAGACCTGGAAAAAGGGTACATGGCTAAAAATCTCTTGGGCACCTGACATTTTTTGTCTGGATGCTGCCAAGCCATCGACAACGGACCATTTAATTCCTGTGAAATAGGAAAAATTGTTAACCTCCGTTTTGTACCAAACATAGATTCGTCTGGAGAAACTTCAGGCCCTGAGTCATGAACATTCAGCACCTGGCGGGCCGCCAGAATAAGGGCCTCCACCTCTTGAGCCTCAGTGTCAGAAGTTTGCTGGAGAACTTCGTCACTATCAGAACACCCGACTGGAGAACAGCTGGGAGAAGTCTCTTCTTTGATGGACGAGTACTGACCCTAGAAGAGGAAGTAGAAGCGCTCATAATTTATGCTAAACCTTCCACTGAATGGCCAGATCCCTTGCCCAAGTTGATTCAGTGTCCATTTGACCCGAACCTGGGTTTTTTACTTGCAGATTCCCTTTCCCTGCGGGAAGCGGATAATTCAGGAGGTGAGATCGGACATAACGCCTGCCAAGGAAGAAAACCAAGGCAGCGTAGAAGAATCTGACACAGTAGAGCCCTCCAAGACACAAGTGTCACATAGGGTTGTTCCATCTGAACATGCCTGAGACAGCTTAGCAAAACAATTGGAACAAATAAACATCATCTGTGATGCCTTTGTAGCTGTACCTTTCCCTGTCATGGTATCTGTCTAACATACACACACATAGAAGATAACAAACACAGGTAGAATAAAGTAAAGCAATAAGGCACAGAGGGAGGAGTCACCAATCTCTCTCCATGCAATTCCATCTAACACTCAGCAGCCAATAAACACCCCAGTGCTCTCACGACCTTGCAGGAGAATGTGCTGGAGAGTCTGCAACAGAGCAGGGGACTTGAGTAAACAGCGCAGGCAGAAGGAGCCGCTTGCGCTGTGCAGCAGTGCTTATTAAAATGGCGCCGACAAGAGGGACAGTGGGTTGTACCAACTCCCCTTCTACAGGAGGGAGAGCGATGAGGGAGCTTCCTTGCAGCCAATATGAGCGCAACTATGCACGCTGAAGAGACCGCAGAGTGACAGCGCATTTAGCTCTGCCCTCTTCTCCCTGCTGGCGCCCTGCATGAAGAGAGAAATACAGCGGTGTTCCCGGCTGGCTGCTTTCTCTATGCAGCCGCCAGGTGATAGCTGCTTTTGTTACACTCTTCTCCCTTATTGGCGCTATTAAGCACTTGCATCCCGTAGTGCCTCCCCGCTCTGGGGAGGAAGGGGGGGGGGGCATATACAGCGTGGGCACAGCGGGGGGACCACAGGTATCTCTTCCTCCACTAGTCGGGGGAGGAGACCATACTTCCCGCTGCCGGCTTTCAAGTGTGCGGTGGGCATGTGGAGATTCACGGACGCAGCCTCTATATTTAGGCTGCGGCGTGTCCTCCCTGAGCCATTGCCAGGGTGCCAGAAACCCGGACACCCACTCTTAATAGCGTTGGCGGGTCCCTCCTGATGCCTCCATGTAGCAGGTTGACAGGAGCAGCCCTCTGTCAGCCTGTCCTCAAGTGTAATATAAATTTAAAAAAAATAAAATAAGTGTGGGCTGTGCTCAGCCCCTAGTGACCAGCTCCCTCAGGCGCAATTTTTTTTAACTGGGGCTTTCTGGGGGATAGAGGGGGAGGAGTCACTCACACTTAGAAATTTAAAGTGCCAGCTCCAATCATCCACCCATCTATACCCCAGTGTCATGATCTCCAGTGTCCCCTAGTGGATGAAGGAGAAAAAACAGAAGTAGTGGAGCTCCTATATAGTTTCTCTATATGCTGCTTCACAGTCCGACATTATGAAAGTGGTTTATTCCACAGTGTGGATTCTTCTTAGATAATTATTACAACTATGGTTGAGATTATGCCTAGTTATGGTTTTGATACTGTTCCTGCAGGGTTGGAAAGTCGACACTAAAAAGGTTACCGGTTGATCAATAGTCAATAGGTAGGCAGGTACAAAAAGTCGATAGGTCAAAAGGTCGATACACATAAGGTTGACGAAAGGTACAAAAGGTCGACATGGGAATGGTCAACACAAAAATGGTTGACACTTTTTTTTATGTTATGGTTAGGCACTTACCTTGATAGTTAGGGCTAGGTACTAGGAGGGATGGTTAGGGTTAGGAACCAAGAGGAGGGTTAAAGTGAAGATTAGGGTTAGAAAAAATATATATGTGTCGGCCATTGTTGTTTCGACCATCCCCACAGTGCCCTTTTGTACCCGTCGACCTACATTCATGTCAACCTTTTGTGTGTCAACCTTGGGAACCTGTCGACTTCTTGGTGTTGACATATACATTGTTGACCTTTTCGCAATGGCTGTACAAGCGACATATTATCCAGTGTGTACACAGCATTAGTACCTTGTGGCTTCACGTTTCAGTTTGTGATCAGTTGGTGGTTGCAGAGACACAGATGGCATGTGCTAAACTTTGAAAATCCAGAAGAAAAGAGAAACCAGGTATAAAAAGATAAAGGTGGATACGACTTGCGCATAGCTATTTTTTTGCCCTTAGTGTATAAAATTTGCAGAGAAGGCAGAACTAAATAGAGTGAAGCTCTGACATTGTGAACTCATCCTTTCCTCTCTGACCATCATGTCCTCTCCTGTAGTCTCTTCCATCCTATCACCAACTCCCCCTCCAAAACGCAACTTCAAAGCTCTAAACTGGGCCCCTCTCTCCTGCTCTCTGTATTGCTTGCTCCATCTCTTCCCATTCCTGGCCTGAAAAGGCTCTATCCCTATAAAACTCCTCCGCCACCCCAGCTGTAACTTCTTGCAGTCATCATTCTACACCACAACCATTGCAACCTCAAACTCACGCGCTACCTCAAAAATGCTCTTTCACTGCTGAGCGACACTGGTGGAAATTGCAGACTTCTCCCAGTTCAAATTCATGCTTCCCTCTTACAACCCTATACTATCCCTCTTACAATCTTACTTCCAATCTCTCTTTTCATCTAGACTTCTGATGCCTATTCGATACCTTAAACCACCTGCTTTGCTCCCTCCTCCCATACACTCCTCCTCTAATGGACCACCTTGTCCTCCTTCAAACACTCCACTCTTTTGGTGTCTGTTACTCTGTCCTCTCATGGTTGATATACTTTTTCTCTAACTGCTCTCTCTCTTCTGTTTCTTCCTCTAACTCCACTTCACCCTTTCTTCCTCTACCAGTTTATGTTCCCTAGGCGTCTGATCTTGGCCCCCTTCTATTCTCCCTCTACACTTTCTTGCTTGGAGATCCCATTAACTCCTTCAGCCAGCAGTACTATTTCTATGCGGAGGTACTAAAAATGTCCTCTTCTCCCCTGACCTATCTAGTGCTTCTAACACTTTCTGCTATCTCCTCCTGGAAGTTCCCACGCTCTCTTAAAATGAACATGTCCAAATCTGAACTCAATGCATTGCCCCATTCCAGAACCCTCTCATCACCCCTCCCCCCATCACACCATCCTGACCTCTGTTCCCCAAGTCCGTTGCCTAGGCATAATACTCGACTCCGCCAACTTTAACTCCACACATCCCGTTTCTCACACAATCATGCGGCTTCTGCTTACACAATATATCTAAAATCAGACACTTTCTCTGCAAAAATGCCACCAAAACTCTCATTTATGAATTTAATATTTCCCACCTAGACTATTTAATATTTCCCACCTGGACTATTGCAACCTCATACTATCTAGTTTTCCTCTCAAGCGCCCCTCACGTTACGGCTACTTCACTGGTTCTCCATCTATCTCAGAGTACAATTCCAATCCCTTACCCTCACATATAAAGTCCTCAATCAAGCAACTCCCATCTACATCTCCAACCTAATTTTGTTCACACTTCCTCCTGTCCTCCCTGCTGATCCACTGACCGACACCTCACCTCTGGTCACCTTCTCTCGCTGCCACACCCAAGAACACTGCTGTGCTGACCACTGCTCTGGAAATTACCTCACCCTTTCAGGCTCTGAATCTGTATCCCTACCTTCAAACAAATCTTTAATACTCACTGCTTCATAAAAGCCTATTGGCCTTTCTCATAACTCATTATCCCTCTGATCTCCAATCTACCCTTTTTCCCAGTTCACCTTCTTTGTTACACCCTCCCAATAGAATGTAAGCTCTTCCCTCGTTCTCATTGCAGTACATAAGCAACTATGAGCACACAGATATAGAAGTGTTGCATATCAAATGAATCAGTGCAGTCTCGTGAAGCGGTTTGTCGCATCTGTTAACAGCTAACACACATTTTTGGGTGAAAGACGCTCGGCGCAAGCAGAGTCACATGGGACCTGGGGGCTCACTCACGCCAGGCGTCTCGCTGCATGGTGTATTGAAGCTAGGTGTAAGTGTACACATCTCTACAATTGTATTGCTAATACTGTACAGCACACCTTGGGACGCCATGTAGATAAAAGATAATAACTTACATAAAAGTAAATCAAATCACATTTCGTGGCTTTGTGATGCTTACGGACTACCGTGCCTATCAGAGAATGTCGGTTAAAGCGACTGAAGTGCCGGCCACGGGGTTGTTAGCTCCGCGCTAAGCCAGAAAATAGCATCACTTAAGTTGGATTTCTGCTCGTACCTCAGGCGGGTGCGAGAAGAAATCCTGTAGTCAGATTTAACAGCATGGTCAATTAAATAGCTCCGGGAACTCCTTCCCAGGGCTATTCAACATTGCGCTGAATTGAATTGCCTCCATAGTGTCTAAATATTTAACTTCTGCTTTTGTCAGGTAATTCAGATCTCTGGAGGGGAATTTACTTTTTCTATTTACAGCATTACACTTCAGTGGAGAAGACACCATTCGATCAAAGACTGTACAACAGTTAACTTTTAATAAATGGGTCAGACCCCTTACCAATACCTGATCCACCGATGTAATTACCTAGTAAACGGATCCCACTATATTGTAGGTAATTACAGATTGTTAATTTGGGAAGCAAAATCAGTAATACACATGGGGCTCGGCTCATATTAAATTATATTGTGTGGCTTTCACATTTGAAACATTAATCTACTAGTTTGTATTGATATTTACAATTCTAATTGGGATACATGCCATGCAAATTATTGAAACGTCTTAAATAAGTAAGTCAAACTTTGTCTTGCAAGTACGGTTTAACATAGGATCAAATAAATCTTATCTACAGCTGTTATTCATATAAGTCGACTTGTGGACCTCTTCTTTTTAAATCACAAATTATTCCCCTATGTGAATCACAAGGTGTAGTAAGTATTACCGCCGGCCGCGTGGCCGGCGGTTCAAATCCCGACAGCAGAAGCCCAGCAGAGGTGAAGATCCCGATCGCTAATAAGGCAAGTATAACTAACCCTATTTTCTTTCCCCCCCCCCCAACTCTCCCTTAGGGGTGCTTAACCCTAACCCCCCTCTAAGTGCCTAAACCTACCCCCCCTTCCCCTAACCTAACCCTAACCCTCCCGGGGGAGGGGGGGTTGCCTAACCCTAAATCCCCCCCGGGAGCCCCTAACCTAACCCTCCCCGCGGCCGTCCGCACACGGCTTACCTTCGTTCGGTACACCGGGCATCAGGATTTCGACGCCTGTCATTTGTACCTTGCCGGGATTAGACAGTCAGGAAGCCAGCGGTCGGTATTTAGACTGTCGGCTTCCTGACCACATCCCGAATCACACTATGGGGTATATTTACTAAAGTGAGAGTCTTTAGAAATGGAGATGTTGCCCATAGCAACCAATCAGATTCTACTGAACATTTATCTAGCACCTTCTAGAAGGTAATAGCTAGAATCTGATTGGTTGCTATGGGCAACAAAACCACTTCTAAAAACCTGCACCTTAGTAAATATACCCCATTATCTAGATCTATATTTTATATATACTATTTAAATTTTTTTGGTGTATTAGGCACCATGACAGACCACAGAGTGTGATTTTAATCCATAGTGAGTAAAGTGCAATACAGTACCTTCTAGAAGATAATAGCTAGAATTTGATTGGTTGCTATGTGCAAAACTCTCACTTTAGTAAATATACCCCTATGTGTATTTGTCTTGTTCCCCCATTTAATGTTTTGCATTGTTTGGGAGTTGAATATGTTAACATATCTTAATATTTGTTTATTTTATTTATATTTTCCAAAGTGCACCCCAATATCCCTACCTTTCTTTCTTTTGTATTAAGGACTAGCTGGAATACTCGGCATTGCCCGGCTTGAAGAATGAACCTTGAAGTACATCTGCAGCCTTAATTTTTTACATTGCAGACCAGCATCGGAGACCATGGTACATGAAAATGTGCTTGGAGTAAATTAGTAACTGTCAGTGCAGGTGCAGTGTGACAGTTGATCCTCTGACTCACTGCTCTTCTGTTGGAGCTCTGCCTGCCCCCCCTCCCCTGGTACATATTAGCCCGTGGCATCAGATCAGTGCAGTTTTAGGCACTGGAAGACATCCTGAGTGAACTTGCTTAAACCGTAATTTCAAATCTGAGACTCCACAGTCTACTTGGTGGGCACCATGTAGACGTCCATAGCACTGACGAATTTCAAACATAGCTAAAAACCTAACCCTGGTCAAACTACGCCACCATGGTAAATTTTTTGGAGCTAGGTACAAAATTTTGGTCATGCATAAAAGACAAACAGACAGACACACAGACACACAGACACACACACTTTCTGGCTCATTATATAGATTATTCATTTTAGGTTGGGGGCTACACCTCACAATTTTCTGCCCATGGGGAGTGGTCATATTAGATGAATACTACTTCAGATAGAGGTGCAGATCATACTTCTCTTGGTAATAATTAGCATCTTATGTAGTAAAGCTGTAAAAATGCTGTTGTGAGATTATGTCATACAAAATGGCTCATAAGAGACAATCAAAATGTTAAATGTTAAACAGTCATTGAACCAAGTTCATAATTCCTACCTCACTTTTTTGGGTCCCATCATAATTTGCCCCTCAGAACTCCACATATGCCCTTTTCATACAGCAATACCCATGTGCCCCTTTTATGCCATTAAACCATGGAGGGGGGAGGAGTTCTAGCAGAACAGTTCTTGGAGGGAATGAGGGTAGGGAACAAATGAGTGGGACCCGGCCTCCGTGTTTCCAGTTACTAACGCTAGTGAAGTAGAGAAGTAGAGAAGCCAAAGCAGACTGCATGAGGAGGTGAACTGCGATCCACAAAACTATCTGCATTTGTTTGTTCTAATTAAGGGACTGATTTAATAACGAGTGATATACTTGTTGTCACTCGTTACTAATCTTGAATGGTGCTCCAACCAATCAATGCCTGTCCTTTTTCAAACACAGCCTGTAAAGTGACAGTAGCTGTTTGTTTGGAGCACCATTTAAGATTAGTAACGAGTGATTATAAGAATATCACTTGTTATTAAATCAGGCCCTTAATATTACAAGATAGGAAATACTGACTTCTTTGCTCTGCTGAATCAGCACTCCTTGATTTCTGTTGTATAATAGAACGTAGTCTGCTAAAAACCCTCACAAATCAGTAAAGCTCTGACTCCTGTGCTCATCCCAACCTTAACTAAAGTCTGCAATCCCTCTCGCTCTACTGATATTTTTCCGTCACTGTTCAAGCATGCAGTGATTACTCCCATTCTGAAAAAAAAAATTCTGACCCCAACTCTCTCTCAAATTACTGTTGCATCTCTCAGCTCCCATGTCCCTCCAAGCTCCTTGAGAGATTTGCCTACACTCGCCTCACACACTTTATTAACTCACACAACATATTGGACCCATTTCAGTCAGGCTTTTATTCCCAGTACTCCACAGAGACAGCACGGACTAAGGTAGTGAACGATCTGGTCAATGCCAAGTCTAAAGGCCATTACGGTCTTCCTATTCTTCGTTGTCTAGGTGTCATCATTCTGAACTGTCCTTTGTTCCCCATATTTATATCGGTCTCAAAATCATGTTACATACATCTAGAAAACATAATACAACCATATCTTACACAAGACACAGCAAAAACTCTAATCCATTCACTCATTTCCGGCATGGATTATTGCAAGAGTCTCCTTATTGGTCTTCCAAAAAAAACAGACTCTTACCATTACAATCCATTTTAAATGCAGCTGCGGGGCTTATCATCCTCGCCAAACGTTCATCGTCTGCTGATCCGCTCTGTCAGTCTGTCCATTGGTTACCGGTTTTCAATATAAAATACTTTTAGTTACACATAAGGCTACAAACTACACCAACACAAATCTCTTCACTTATCTCAAAATACTTCCCAACCCGAACTGCACAAGATCTGCGTCTCTCATCCAGACGCATTACTTGCTCCCATTCATGGTAACAGGACTTTTTTCGGGCTGCACCCACTCTGTGGAATGCCCTCCCACACACAATAAAACTCTCTTCTAGTCTCCAAACCTTCAAGCTTCCCTGAAAATGTACCTCTTCAGACAAGCTTATCAGATTCCAGAACCGCCCACATAACCTTCATAAGCTTCCCCATCTAATTACATCCCTTCTTACAGTCCACACATAACCTCACATATTTTCTCTTTTGTCACTTTCACTTCCTCCTGACCCTTGGCCAACATTCTTTGTGAAAAAACCTTTGCAATCTGGTGTTCTATTATGCAATAGGTAGCACCTATCCTTGTGTATCAATGTCTATTTCCCTATAGATTGTAAGCTTGTGAGCAGGCCCACTTACCTCCATGTCTGTCTGTTATTACCCTGTTTTATTACTGTTGTTTCCAATTGTAAAGTGCAAAGGAATATGCTGCGCTATATAACACTGGGTACACACTGACATATATCATGGTCGATCAATTGATCAGCCAATATATCTGCTCCCGTCGGCAAGTGTGTACCAGTGATATGTCTGTGAACGACGTCGTTCACAGACATATTGCGTCTGCTGTGCTGCACAGCCGATGGACAGATATATCTCCAGATATATCTGGCCATCGGCCAGTGAGTACAGGCGGTCTGCCGACCACCCATACACATGCAGCAGAGGCCGCGGGGAGGGGGGCGGACATGCCTGCGGCCAGAAGCAGATGATGGCTGTTCAGTGTGTATGAACGACCATCAACTGAAGATATATCTGCAGATCACTCGATCTGCAGATATCTGTATAGTGTGTACCCACCATTAGATAATAAAAATTAGAAAATAATTAAAAAAAGACACCAATCACAATTGTTGAATACTTCGATCTGACAGCCTGCAGCTTCTAAATGCTCCACCAGCTCACCCACCCGGGGCATCGGATAGGAATCAAACCGACACTTTATTTAAATTACGAAAATCATTGCAGAATCTTAAAAGCACCTGAAGGCTTAGGCACTAAAACTATGGGATTATTCCATTCGTTATTTGATTCCTCTATGACCCCTAGGCGCAGCATTTCCTCTACTTCCTGTTTAACCGCTGCCCGGTTTGCCTAGGGTATACGGTATGGCCTCTGTTTTATTACCACTCCAGGAGGAGTAAATATATCATGCTGGATAATTTGGGTTTTCCCCGGTATGGCAGAGAACACATCTTGGTGCCGTGCTACTAAACTCATTGCCTCCTGTTTCTTACAGGGATTAAGGGTAACTTCAATGGGTACCTGGCATTCCGAGGTTTTCTTGGCAATCAAAGAGGCCTGACCAGCGCTCTCTTTCCAGGGTTTTAACATGTTTACATGGTAGATTTGCACTTCTTTCCTTCTACCTTCCTGTCAAACCTTATAATGAACAGGTTCCACTGCCTCTATGACTTCATAAGGGCCTCGCCACTAGGCATACATTTTGCTTTCAGTGGTGGGTACCAGAACCGGTACCTTGTCTCCCGGTAAAAAATTCTAACCGTGGTCACATCATAGACGTTTTTGCCGCCGTTGTGCCCTATCCATGTGCTCATTCACAAGTGGCGCAATTTGCCTTAAACAACGATACAATTGGGTCAAAAGCTGTACGTGCTTAGGCTCTTGGCATGACTGTTGTTCAAACCCTTCTTTCAACAGATCTAGAAGCCCTCTAGGTTGCCTTCCATAGAGGAGTTCAAAGGGACTAAGGCCCTCATTCAGAGCCGTACGCTCTGAGCAGAGCGCACGCTCTGAATGAGGGCCGGGCTCCATTTTCATGGAGCGTCCTCCTGGACGCTAGTACAGCTGTGGGTCACCACCCACAGCCTATACGAGCGTGCATTGTGATGGTCGCGATGGTCGAGACCATCGCGACCATCGAATTTGCGAGCCGGAGCCTGCGGTTGAGGTTTTCAACCGCAAGCTCCGGAGTGATTTTGGCTCTATCAGAGCCAAAATCACTCCCACTGACATCACTAGTGATGTCAGTGGGCCGGCTTCTGACGGGAGGCGTTCCCGTGGGAACGCCCCCGTCAGGGAGGCACGCCCCCGGCACGCCCACCAAAGGGGGCGTGCTGTCAATCAACATTGACAGCACGCCCCCTTTGATCGGACACAACGAGCGAAGGACTTTCCTTCGCTCGTCGCGTCTGGCGCATGCGCACGACGGAGCTCCCTCCGTCGTGCGCATGCTCAGTCCATAACATCGACCCACTTGCGAGCGGACAGCCGCTCGCGAGTGGGTCTGAATCAGGCCCTAAATCCCATAGAGGATTGGGGTACCTCTCGCACTGCAAACATTAAGTAGGGTAGGAGCTTTTCCTCAGACACCGCCCTTTTTATCATTTAAGGGTCTGGTTAAAGTGTTCAACAAGCCTGTCTGTTTGCTGGTAAACTGAGGTAGTAATCCTATCCCCCTTTAACAGTCGGCACATACCTTTCATTAGTTCAGAGACAAAAGGGGTACCTTAGTCCGTTAAGACCTCCTTTGGTATTCCCAAACGGGTATATAGCATCAACAATTCCCAGGCAATAGTGCTAGATTTCATATTATGTAGCGGAATGGCCTCTTGTGGCATAATCTACCACCACTAATATGCATTGATGCCCACGAGCAGATTTTTTCCACTGGCCCTATCAGATCCATACCAATTCTCTCAAAAGGTACAGAAATGACAGGGAGGGGAACCAAGGGTGCCCGAAACCCTGGCCGGGGTGCTGTCTTCTGACACAATGGACATTCCTGTTTGGCTTTGTTTAACATCCCAAGAGTCAGGTACCATTCAATCACCACCGCTAACTCCTCAAATGTTTGAGGATCAGCCTGTAGGGCCCACTGCTGCACCACACGATCTAGTACCTGCACGGTATGGTCCAAAGCCACCATTCTCTACTATACGCTGAGCAGAGTTCTTATCCTGCTGCTGCAACCATGCCTTACTCAGCCTGGCTAATTTGGCTAACTGGACCCTTGGAACTTCAGATGGGTTTAGTCGCCATTCCTGAAACTCCTGAATCTGCTTAATATGGCCTTTTTCAGACACGAATAGGAGTTTGCCTCAGTCACGTTTAAATCAACAATTGCTCTCTGAAGTTCCCCTGTGAGACAGGGAGCAAGTCTGGCAGCCCACTCCTCCTCAGGCCATTTTAAACGTGCAGCAGTACGCTCAAAGGTGCACAGAAAAGCTTCAATGTCATCAGATGGAGTAAGCTTCCGTAACACCTCTCGCTCATGCCCACCTTTCCTCATTCCAGTTAACTCTACATGTAATAACTTAGAGTTTGTTGACCCTGAATCAAAGTTTGCGGTCCTTGCACCTGTGCTTTTTGTCCTGCTGCTAGAGCTTGTTGTCCTGCAACTAAAGGCCCCCATACATCAGAGATGGATTGCAGCAATCGTGCAATTGATTGTGTATAAAAATCTTTCCCTTTTTCAATCCATTGTGGCAATTCTGCAATCTGAAATCGATTGAAAAAGGGAAAGATTTTTATATACAATCGATTGCAAATTGCACAATTGCTGCAATCCATCTCTGATGTATGGGGGCCTTGACTCAGCAAAACTTTTCAAAAGCTCCTCCATATTACACTGCTTTATCCGTTTATAGACCAACTTCACAGGCTTTAAACTGCACCAATTCCTTGGGCATTCAACCACGCACATAGGAATTAAGCAGTTTTTATATTGTGCACAATTTGCATATACACAGACAAATTATTACTGTGAACAACTGCCGCTTTATGGCTGGCCTGCCACATTCACCTACCCAGCTGCTAGTAAAGCGGCTCAGACTCACTAAGCCGATGCGCAGTGGGTAGCGTCCTGCAATGCATCTCACTGCCGCTGTGGGTGGATCCGGTAACTGTATCCGGGCTCTTGCTGTGTAGTAATTTTCCAGCAAGTCCCTGTTCGGGCGCCAAATGTTACCAGATTCACATAGACCGGGTAAAATCCTTCAGCATCTTTATTTCTCACCACAGACAGGTATGCAGGATACGGCAGTTTCACAGGCAAGATGTTACACAAAGTCTTCAAAACAGCAATATTTTCTTCAGTGTACTCGCAGGTCCAGGATCCCTAACACTAGTCACCCCCGGGCCTAAGCGCTGGGCGACTATCTCACCGTCAGGCTCAGTTTCCCCAGTGTCTCTGCAGTTCTTAAACCAGCCTCACACAGGTGTCTAATCAGCTGCCTTCCAGATTCTGATTGAGGCAACACCTGAACTGGACATTTCACATTCCTAATGCCTTTGCTCTGCCAAATCTGGGAGATGTGGATATTCCACATTTACTTCATGTGGAATTATGCTGATCCTGTCACAATATATACACATACATATAGACACATAGCGTTCCCGCTAGGCTATTTTAGCGGGGCGCGGCGCCCTGCCCTCCTTCTGGAGGGCAAAAAGCACCCTGTCCTCCAGGAGGAGGGCAAAAAGCGCCCTGCCCCCACAGCCTGCGGGTGTCGTTCTCACCCGCGGGACGCAGTGTCCCGCTGGTGGACAAACATGCGGTGACCCGGTCACCGCCGGAGAATAGACGCCGGGCGCATGCGCCCGGCATCTATTCTCCCTTTCTGCAGCGCTTGGGGGCTGCCCGGCATGTCCGTAAGCGCCGGGCACGCCCCCAAGTATGACGAAAAGGGAACGCATCTTATAGACACGCCCCCTTTTCATGACCGCGCCTTCGGCACGCGCACAAGGTTGCCCTCTCTAGCTCCGGCGCCCTGCCTGCCGCCGAAGCTAGAGTGAACACTACACACATATATGTGTGAATGTCTTGATAAAAGACATTTTATCAAGACATTGATAAAAACAAAGATGCATCCAAGTTATATTTATCTAACCTTCCTGTGCTTGGACAATAGTCTAAATACATCAACTGCAGTAAATACGAGGCAGTATTTTACTGTATTTGAGTTTATTACACCGGCCGTGCACTGTTATATATTACTGTTGTATATACATATATATATATATATATATATATATATATATATATATATATATTACACACACATATATATATATATATATTTATAATACAAAAAGTGTAGAAGAGAGCGCCTCCTAGTGCAATATTATACAGTATTGTTGACCACCACCAGGTGTAGTCCCCTCTGTGTGAATGGGGGTGTACCTTGAGAAGTGGAAACACCACTTTTTAACAACTCGAATAACCTTAATAGTCCTCAATTCCAGGATCCTATGAGCAACCCGATATCACAACTCCATCATAATGAAAACAGAAAAAGAGAGAACCATAGTGTAATACTACATAAACAGATTTATTCCACAATAAAGACTAAAATAATTGCCCGTACATATAAAAAGATAATTAAGGCTTATCTGTACATCTGCAACATCACAATGTCGCCATCAGAGGATGTCACCTGTCAGAGTGTCTGTCACCTCAACGCGTTTCGTCCGTTTACATTCATATGGACTTCATCAGGAGGATATCTCATGATCATATTAGCACTGTTTATATACCCTGAGTGATTAGCCCAATTAATGGGCGTGTGTACCGCCAAAACACCACCCTTCTGGCGTGCGTTCCACACTCCCGTAAATAATCCGGAATTACGTTCCAAATCCCGGATGTACTCACATAACCTCCGCTATATAATACTATCAAGCTCTTACCGGAGGCCCCTAACTATGTATCCCCCATCTGGGAGTGATCAGGCGTCCTGGACGTCACTGACTGTCACAGTCCTATCAGCTCCAGGCGCAGCGTCACCCTCCGGCCGGGTCCACACATTATCTGTGGTGGCCATTTTGTTGTAGATTTACCTCTAGGGTTTCCTCGGCGGCCATTTTGCCATATATTACAGCCATAGAAAAACACTGAGTTTAAGCACTTTTGGCAAACAGACATCTTACATCTGCTTAGCATGGTACAAAAATTTACAATATAGAAAATAACAATGATAATAAGTCTAAAAATGATCATCAAGGGCATCAATAAGACAATAAAACATTCTGATAAAAACAGGAAATAGCCTAATTGGAATGGCAATTAATAGACATATTATACTCACACAATCAATAAATATAGGTCAGTAACCTATTGTTATAATAAAAAGATACTAATATATATAAAAAAGGAGCATTAATAACCTACACTAAAAATTAGTATGATCAAATTACTACATTCATAAAACATCATACATAATGACATTAAAACCATCCTAAAAACCATCATATTAAAAAAGGAGCAATTTCATAATTATCGTTCAAACCGTGGGGAACTAGAGAGTATTAAGTGTGTAGATCCAAAACATCTCTCTTTTCGATAATTTATTCTCTAACTCACCTCCTCGTTCTCCCATTGTCACATGCTCTATGGCTCCTACATCAGAATTATTAGCTAATTTAAAATGTCAAGGAACACTATGGTTATCCTGTTTATTTTTAATACTCTGCACATGTTCTTGTATTCTCATTTTAAAAGGGCTGTTTGTTTCACCAACATACTTCAACTTACAAGGACATTCAAGTACATAAATTACCCATGTAGTTGTACAGTTCATATGTTCTCTAATTGGAAAGCTTTTAGAATCATCGAAATTCACAAACAACTTTGAAGCAGGATGTGCGAACCTGCAAACATTGCAGTGACTGCACTTATGAAAGCCTTTACGCTGACTTTCCCATATATTCATATTCATAGGTGGCTTTACTTTCAGCTGGCTGGGTGCTAGTATACTCTTTAGATTTCTCGCTTTTTTGAAAACCACCTTTGGTTTATCTGGTAGGATACTATTCAAAATCCCATCCATTTTCAAGATCCCCCAATGTTTCATTAAAGTATTACGTATCCTTTTTTCATCCTTATTAAATGGGATAATGAATAAAACTTAATTATCTTTGTCACATGCTTTCTCTTTATATCTCAAGAAATCCAACCTGTTAGTACTTCTAGTCCTATCAATAGACTCCCCTCAGGAGGTCCTTGGGATAACCCTTATTTCTGAACCTCTCTGAGTATTGCTTTAGTTGTTCCTCGCATTGATCTTGTGCGCTACAATTTCGTTTTATTCTACAAAATTGTGAAAACGGTATATTCGTTTTCCATTTTAAAGCATGGCCACTATCAAAATGCACATATGAATTTGTATCAACCGATTTCACTGGAATTAGATTCCAGTCTCAGTGTTTATCAATATTAGGTCCAAATATTCTATTTGGTGGTCGTCAAATTTATATGTTAAGGACAAATTGTATGTATTAGCCCCAATAAAACTCAAATTCCTCAAATGTCTCCCTACTTCTTTTCCATACAATCAAGATATCGTCAATATAGCGCTGGTATAAAACAACATTGTCCATAAAAATGTTATCTCCATAGATAAAAATATTCTCCCAGCTCCCCATGTGCAAACTGGCAAAACTAGGTGCGAAGATAGTCCCCATCGCTGTTCCACAGACTTGTAGGTAAAAATCATTCAAAAATTTTAAATTATGTTTTAATATAAAATCTATTAAAATGCAAATAAAATTTCTATGTGGTTCACTTAATTCCGAGTCTATTGATAGAAACTTTTTACATGACTCAATCCCTCTAGCATGGTCAATGGATGTATACAATGATTGGACATCAATGGTCACCCAGTGATAGTCCTCATCCCAAACAAGATTTTCTACTATTTGTAATATAGTTGTAGTGTCCTTAGTGTATGACTAATTTGTAAAACATATTTACAAAATTTCTACATATTCAGAAGCATGTGCCGTAAGGGAGTCAATGCCTGCCACTATTGGTCTCCTGGGAAGGTTTTTTAAGCACTTATGTATTTTTGGGAGAAAATAAAATATATGTATCACTGGAGTATTTCTTACCAGGTATTGGAATTCATCTTTAGTTATAATCTCTTGTCTTAAAGCATCTACCAATATCACTCTCAATTCTTCTACAAACCCCAGTATTGGGTCCCCATCCAATTTAATATAAGAGGAAACATCATTTAAAAGTCTAAGACCCTCAGTGTCATAATCTATCCTATTAATCATAACCAGTCTCCCTCCTTTATCTGCCTGTTTTAATACAATCTCCTTGTTATCTCTTAGCTTTTTAAGAGCATTCTTTTCTAAATTCGTCAAATTACCTTTAATTTTCAGTCCCTGATGGGTGTTGCCTCCATCACACTAGTTGATAGAATGTCTCAATGTGTGTATTCCAATGAGCACACAATTCTGTGAATTAGCAGCTCCACCATTTTGTGAGTGACAGCAATCTCATTCTGTGAGAGTGCTGAATCTGCCGTTAACCACAGGGTGTGATGGCATACCATATCTTTATTGCGCAAGGTACACATCCTTAATGATCATAATTTCATTACTTTTTGAAGTTTGAGTGGCAGAAAATCAATAGGTTTTGTGAAATTTCAGATCATGTCTGAGCAGCCTTAATGGGACATATGAAACCGTAAGGTTTTTTGTCTATGGAATATATATATATATATACATATATACACACACACATACAGTATATATATATATATATATATATATATATATATTAGGGATGTGCAGGCTCGGATAGGTTCGAGTTTGCACGTGGAGTTCGGATTTTTCCCTCCAAAAAAACGGAACTCAGAACGAGGCAAAACGTCATCTTACATGGACGAACATCATCATTCCTGGACAAAAGACCCTATCCCTAATATATATATATATATATACACACACACACTGTATGTGTGTATATGTATATATTTATATTCCATAGACAAAAAACCTTACGGTTTCATATGTCCCATTAAGGCTGTGTCAGATTTTTATCTAAAATTGCAACTCAGCTCACCACCTCCAACACCTTGTGGACAAATCTGTGGGAAGCATGATAACATTTATATTCCATCAATATGACAAAAGAAAAAAAAAAACACACATACACACAACAATAAAACACCACTACCAAACGTTCCAATGTTTATAATCCCTAGAGCCCTTCACTGTACTTTGTACAGGAGCAGTCACTTATATCCCTTTTCCAACAAAATCCCGGGTTTGGAACACAGTTCCAAGCCGGGTCAGACCCGGGATTTACCCCAGTCCCACTGTGGTGCCGACCCGGAAATATCCCGGGTCGGCGCCGTTCACACTGCACACGGGTGCAGTGCCGGCGCTTGGAGATGATGTCATCACAAAGCGCCGGAAACTACAGCTCTCCCCGGAATGCCAGACCGGAACAGTCCCGCGACCAGGGGAGGGGGTCCTTACCGGGGCGGGGATGACTTGACCAGGGTTTTACCCACGTAAACACCCTGCTCAAGACCCGGGAAGAAATGCCGGGATTTTTCCCTAGGAGCCTCTTCAACTGAGCTGCTACCCAGGTTGACACAGCAATAACCCAGGTATTTTGGCCAGTGGGAAGGGGGTATTACAGACTTCTGGAAACACAACTCTTTCAGTCAATACTGTACTCCCTGGGCATAAAATGACACGTGTAAGTGCCGAGACATACCAGACATCATTGTACTGGGGCTTGAGGGTGCAAAGCTCATGCAGATCCAGATATTCCAACCATCATGATTCACAGAGAAGATTATTTCTTTTTTCTCTGCATGCCCAAAATCTTATGTGTATTTCTTATGTCTGCATTTTGTTTGTTTTTTTAAACTGCTTTTTTTGAAAAACGTTGTTTGCAGAACAGTAGTTTCCAGTTCTATTTATTCTGCAACTAAACTAAATTGAAAAAGGTACTGTTTCTTGGGAAGAACAGCACACATTCAACATTATAACATAAAATCAAAATTAAAATGAGTATGTTCCCCTAGAAGATTCAAGATCAACCAATAGTTTAGTGAATTGCTGTCAATCTGATAGCCGTCATTTTCACAAATAATGCACATTTTAGAATTTTCCACCAGATTAAAAATATGGAAATTACGCAATTATTATCAAAATGGACTGTTAATACAATGAACTGCTTAACATCTAATAACAATTTGATGCAGCAACCATGGACTTTCCAAACAACCAGCGCCAAGACAAACAGCCAGTATACATGCAAATTTCACAGCATGCACATCATTCAAAACCTACTCTATATCTTCAGATGTACAATGTTATTAACTGTAGTTATAGTGAAAAAAAAGTATGCAATATGTTTTTCTTACAATGACAAAGAACAGCTATGACCTCCCCCCTCCAGCTGATGGGTGGACTTCAAGTTCGGTTCTTCTGGAAGAAGCCACAGGTGGCCGTCTTTGAGCTGTGGGTTTACAGCTGTTGAGTGACAGCTCCCATCAGCAACTCCCTAATGAAGGAGGTTATAGGGAAAAGGATCAGATTGCATCAGTTTATATCTGCACCTACCTATTCACCCTAAGGATTTAAGGGAAAAATAGGACATAAGGCACACAAAACAATATTAAACCCTTGCTTCTAAAAAATGTTCAGAGCGGAATGCCGTGCTAATATATAAAAGTGACACGGAGCAGAATTGTGTCCTACAGGAGGATTACAAACTCAGAATTCAGAAAAATGTCCCCAGAGGCATTGAGGAATGTAGATTGTTGAGCGAGCATTTTCAACAATGCGATCCTTCTCAATATACCAGCATTTCATTCAGAGTATTGTGGGACATAATGTGTGCAGCACAGACACGTATAATAAATACAATCACAGTAAGGACATTTTGGCATCGTGACATTGGACATGGATTATTTATTTTTTTTTTTGGCATTTTATGGGACTTAAAATGAACTTTTGATAGGAAAACATCTGTCTGCAGGGTTACGTCACCATATTTTATAACATGTCTAAAATGTATCTGCATCATTTACTTGCCACATTATCCAAACGATTTAACATTTTAGGAGTCTGAAATGTTTGGTATGAATGTTCAAAGTGGCTATTTGAAGCAGAGAGTTTTCGATGAAGTATCAAATGCCCCATGAAAGAATAAATTAGTAATGAATTACAAATTTATGCATTAGGCAGATTCCACAAGCCGGCTAGACATCTTCTGGTTAGTGGTTACAAAAAAAAATACAAGACTTAACTGGGCCACACACATACACATATGGCTGGACAACTGTACTACACAGTACAACCTATTGGGAACATATGTTGTCAATCACTCTAGTCCAAGTCCCACAAGATTATGAGGAATTTTTACAACAAAACGCCGATTGACACTGCAGCTTCCCAAGAGGTTCTGCAGAAGTGAACATCTGAGGTGGGCAAAATGGTATTCATGAAGCAATTAGAAGGTGCAGAATTGCAGACAGACCCTGCAAAGGAAAATGTATCAAGTCTCTGTCAGGTATAGTAAAACTTAAATGAAGCAAGATATTATATACTTATATTATATACAGTCATTGCACTGATCCATCAGAGAGATCTGTTAATGTACAGTTAAGCATAACAAATACAACATGCTACATCAAAAGAAAGAAAATACCACTGTTGTAAATTTTTTAAATGTGTCAGTGAGTGATGAACACACCTGTACACCTGCTGGGTGACCTGGAAAATGTGAAATGTGTGGGGTCCTGAGGACAGAGTTTGAGGGGATGTAGCCTGGAAGCCGACGGTCTAAATGCCCACTGCCAGCTTCCAGACTTTCTAATCCCGGCGTGGTACTAATCTAGACGCCTGTCATTAATCATACGCCGGAAGACCGACGCCGGGCGCGGACAGCCGCAGGGGGGGGGGAGGGTTAGGGCTCCCGGGGGGACTTAGAGTTAGGCACCTCCCGGGAGAGTTAGGTTTAGGCTAGGGGGAAGGGGGATTAGGGTTAGGCACCCCCGGAGGGAGGTTAGGGATAGGCACGCCCCGGGGGACTTAGGTTTAGGCTGCAGGGAAGAGGGGGTTAGGTTTAGGCACTTAAAGAGGGGATTAGGGTTAGGCACCCCTAAGGGAGGGTTAGGGGGGGGGGAATTAGGTTAGCAATACTTACCTTAGGGACGATCGGGATCTTCACCCTTGTCGGGCTGCCGCTGTCGGGATTTGAACCATGCGGCCGGCGGTAATACCTACTACACCCAGTTTGAGAACCACTTTAGTACAATATTTTTTTGATCAACTATTAATTTGATGCTTATAATGCCATTTCTGAATCTTCCATTCAAAAGCTAGCGGGGTGCAAGTTAAACCATTTACTTCATTATGTAACAACTGTTACTATAGTTTTTCCCAACAAAACAAATCTTCTAAAAGAACCGCCCTACAAAACAACTTTCATTTTCAAGCTACAGACAGGAATAAGGGTTCCATTTTTTTTAGATTAAAAACTAGGTGACAAAGTTTTCTCGGGCCATAAAACTCACTGAATATTTCCTTTTAGGACCTCAATAAGATAAAACACAGTAATATGAACCTATTCACACTGATTATATAAAATTATATACAATTTAAATGACCATTATGAATTAGGTGCTGTTAATACCAATGTTTTAATAAACTGTAATGTAGAGATGAGCGGTTCGGTTTTGTCTCAGATCTTCCCGCCAAGTTCGGTTCTCAGAATGAGGCAAAAAGTCATCTATCGCGAGCAGCTGTGCTGAGATGTCCATGAAAAATGACAATTTGCCTCGTTCTGAGATCTGAACTTTGCGGAGAGATCTAAGCCAAAATTGAACCGCTCATCTCTATTGTAATGCAGCTTGTATGAACTAATTAGCCCTTTAAAGTTTTATTACTTTACTGGGAAGAGATATGGACTTGGCAGATCACATGATGATTTAAAAACACTACACCTAAAAGCATTCAAAGTTTGCCAGCACTTTAAATATTATAAGTGTGCACACAGATATTGATCCTTCTCTTACTCTATGATCACCCCAAATTAGTGGTGTTAAAGTCATTAGAGCTGAATGTATTACCATTTCTTCTGTCGTGCTACCAGGAAATTGGTCCACACTCAGGACCACCATTAAACTTGATTGGAGACCATCTGATTTTCAGTAGGTACAATTTCTCAGAGCAACTATCTAGTTTGTCTCATCAGACTCACTAGCTGCTGCTAGGTGGTTAGCCTGCCGAAGAACAAAAAATGGCTTTTAAATGTGAGATTTTGCCCTATGCTTATTATAGGGCTATCCAATTAGAGCCTTTTTTTTCCACAAGAAAAATGCACCGTTTTTGTCCGAAAACACACAGGGTCAGTGAATCCTGTGCGTTCTCGCGATCGCTTCAACGAAAACGAGGCCGATTACCGGTGCTGGGAAGTCCAATAAATAAAAATCAGCAGTGCAAATGTACGATTGCTAGATGGTGATTCTAATACATTACAGATCATAAATTCCAAAAAGTTTTGTTTTTTTTCATAATGTGATCTAAAAAAATAAATAAAATTGTGGAAATGTTTATTTTCCCCAAGGTATGAGAAAGCTGTGGAAATAGCAACACATACACAAATTAATACCTGTATCCAGTAACTTTGTGGCATAGGAGACTATGGGCCTGATTCAGAGCCAGACGCTCTGACCAGAGCGCTCGCTCTGAATCAGGGCCCTCCTCCATTAAAATGGAGCGTCCTCCTGGACGCTCGTATAGCTGTGGGTCACCACCCACAGCATATAAGAGCGGGCAAAAAGATGGTCGTGATGGTCTTGACCATCGCGACCATCGGACTTGCGAGGGAAACCCTGCGGGCGGCTTTCCCAACCACAAGTCCTGGAGTGATTTTGGCTCTATCAGAGCCAAAATCACTCCCACTGACATCACTAGTGATGTCAGTGGGGCCGGCTTCAGACGGTAGGCGTTCCCATGGGAACGCCTCCGTCTGGCAGGCACGCCCACCAAAGGGGGCGTGCTGTCAATCAACATCGACAGCACGCCCCCTTTGGTGCGAGACCCCGAGCGATGGAAAGCCCGTCGCTCGCCGGGTCTCGCGCATGCGCACGACGGAGCTCCCTCCGTCGTGCGCATACGCAGTGGGGAACATCGACCCACTTGCGAGCGTACTGCCGCTCGCGAGTGGGTCTGAATGACCCCCTATATTAGCTGAGACAGAATAATGTTTCTAGTTTTAAAGATTCTTAACGGAGAGTGATTACTAATGCTGGGCATACACTATAAAATAATCTTTCGGACATCTGTCCAATCTGGCTGGTTGGAAGGAAAATCTGGTAATGTATGGGAGCATATGATATTCAACCATATGGTCCCAAACACAGACAAAAACAATTGGTTAAATTAGTTACATTTGTTTAATTTAACCAATTGTCTGAACGACCATTTTTTGTCTGTTTTCCAGTGTTTGTGATCAAATGGTCAATTGTCATTTGCTCCTATACATTCCTAATGTGTCCAATCTGGCTGATTGGAATGAAAATCTAGTAAAGAAGACTGAAGGTGCGTACACACGGGACGTTTCGCTCCATGAACGAAATCGTCCTGTGTGCCCCCAGCAGGGGTGTACTCAGTGTCGTTAATGACACTGAGCAGAAACACTGAACAAAATCAAGAACAATTTCGTTCAGTGCCGGCCACCCTCCCTCATACCCGAACATGTTCAACCTGACATTATCGTCAGGTTGTACGGGAGGTTCGGGCGATGAACAATAACTACCAACTACAAACGGGAGCGCATTGGTAGTTATCGTTCATCGTTTTGGTGCAGAAACTGGACAATTTTTTTGACGACTGAATGATAACGATATAGTTATCGTTCAGTCATCCAAAAAAATCGCTACGTGTGTACGCACCTTGAGAGAAAGGTCTTTCCTTTAACAGGTATGAAGGCTCATCTGATTAAATTTTACATGCAATAACTGGTAAAGGTAAACACAAGCTTCCCGGATATTCAGTACATTGTAAATATCGTGGAACAAGACAAGATGAAAGACATGAGAGAAATGTCCAGCACATGGTCAATAACACAGGATCCACAGTAAGAAGAACAGTGTCTCAGATCAGTGCAGACTGGTAGACAAGCAGCCAGAGAAAAGTAGATGCAGCGACACTGTACATTGGCGACAGAACTAAAAACACATGACGATGGTCTCATCTACAACCATAGATAGTGTGTGTCAATGTATTAGAACAACCAGTTAATAATTAATAACTGCTTTTTGCAGCCTTCAAGTTGACCACCCATAAAGCTTCAACTGTAATGTGCCACAAGGTACAATGCAATTAATTTTCTGCTGTTTAACAAACAAGTAACATTACAATATAGTGACGAAGTATAATTGATGTACAACAAAAGTACTGGAAAACCCATAGCCAAATATAGTTTTCAACTATGACATATTTGTAATAATAAAAAATAAAAAAGTTACATTATGTACTTTACAGTACTGAAAAGGTGGACACATACAATTGCTGGAAGTAAAACCAACAGTCTATATACCTAATGGGGCAATTCAATTCAGCGCCATGCTGAACAGCCCCAGGAAGGAGCTCCCGGAGCTATTCAGTTAACCGCGATGTAAAGTCCGACTACACGATTTCTGCTCACACCGTCCTGAGGTGCGAGCAGAAATCTGACTTAAGTGCCGGCCACGATGATGTTTTTTGGCTTAGTGTGGCATTAATAGCCTCGCAGCCAGCTCTTTAGTCGGAGAATGCCGGAGAGTGCGACTAAACACCCGGTAACCAACATTCTATGACTTAAGTCAGTGTTGGCTAACCTTGACACTCCAGCTGTTATGGAACTACATAACCCAGCATGCACTGCTACAGTTTTGCTATTAGGGCATGCTAAAACTGTGGCAGGGCATGCTGGGATATATAGTTCCACAACAGCTGGAGTGTCAAGGTTAGCCAACACTGACTTAAGTGGTTCTAGTCGGACTTAACAGCGTGGTCAATTGAATAGCCTCGGAAACTCCTTCCCAGGGCTATTCAGCATTGCACCGAATTGAATCACCCCCAATAAGAGAACAGTTTCAAAACATAATAGCTATTGACAATTCTCAATGTGCACGTTTTAAAAAAAAGTCTATTATAAACTAGACTATATTTAAGAAGCGGCTGCTTATATAAGTCGCCACTTCCCGGCAGGTATCAGTTGAAAATTTAAGGTGGCACTCATAATAAGTGTAAAGCACGGCGAACTTTACACTTAATTGAGTGTCGGTTTAAATTTCTACCTGAAACCCGCCGATAAGGGGCAGTTTATGCAAGTAAATATAGTCCGAGAACACTATGCCACCCCAACCAGATGAAGTACTGTATCACTCTGATACAACCACTGAGGGATGACCTACAGGATTTGTATGCTAGATATACCATAGTACCTGTCTAGAAAAGCACAGGCTGTATAAGGAGTAAATAAGCCATCAGGTACATAAGACTATAGCCCATGTCATGGACTCTGGGCCTAATTCAGACCCGCTCGCAAGCGGGTTGATGTTGGCCAAGTGCGCATGCGCACGACGGAGACGGCTCGTTATGGGTCTCGCACCAAAGGGGGCGTGCTGTCGATGGTGATTGACAGCACGCCCCCTTTGGTGGGCGTGCCGGGGGCGTGGCTGCCCAGACGGAGGCGTTCCCATGGGAACGCCTACCGTCTGTGGCCGGCCCCACTGACATCACTAGTGATGTCAGTGGGAGTGCTTTTGGCTCTGATAGGGCTTGCGGCAACGAGACCCTACCGCAAGGGTCTCGTCGCAAGCCCGATGGTCGCGATGGTCTTGACCATTGCGACCATCATTTTGGCGGCTCGCTATAGCTGTGGGTGGTCACCCACAGCTATGCGAGCGGCCAGGAGTCCGCTCTTAAATTCAGAGGGACGGCCCTGATTCAGAGCGAGCGCTCTGTCAGAGCGTCCGGCTCTGAATCAGGGCCTCTGTTCCAAGATACTCCAGTCTCTAACCGCTGTCTGTAACTTTCTCAAGATCAGCACTCACTTTAGTCTGCATGACATGTGTCTGATACAGAGTTAATCAAACAACACACAACTAGTTTGTCTACAGAAATTATTACACTCTCCACTATTTCTCCCACTCACTATTAATTCTCAGGTACTGCCACCACTTAAGGTTGATTCAGGAGCCACTCACTCCTTAAGTCCTCCTTAAACTTACAGTTAAGTCCCAGTTACCATTACCCAAATAATAACCTGTAGTACAGATATGTATCATGGATTAGTCAAATCCACAGGTAAAAATGGATCCAATAGGAATCACAGAGACCAATCTTATTAAATGAAGTTTAATATGAGAAAGATACAAGGTTTAAAAAAGTATAAACAAAAACAATTAAGAACGACATACAAAGAATCTTATTGCTATATAGTGTTCACGCCAACCTTATGATCGGGCAGGGCGCTGATCATGAAACAGGGCAGTTCTGCGCGCACCCGTCCAAAAAGACAGCAAGGCATCTTGGGGGGAGGAATATGTCCTTGCAACCTGTCCCCTTTTCATCACTCTAGGGGGCATGCCCTGCACTCCTGGAGATGCTGGGCTGCCCCCAAGCTCTCTTCACACTGTCAATAGATGACAGCTATTCACCAACTGCTCAGTGCACCCACCCCAACAATTCACCTGTGCGGGATAGCGTGGAGGCGGGGCATCATGCGCCTGCTGGCATCAGGCACCCTTCTGAGACAACCTAGCGGGAACACTATATATAGCCTATTGGGTTAGTGGTCACAATAGGTGTCGGGTGGAATGTAAAACTGACTGCTCGGCCACAACGAGGGCCTGATTCAGACCCGCTGGCGAGCGCATAGCGCTCACCAGCAGGTCAGTGGCCGGGCAGTGCGCACGTGACCCCCGGAGCGAGAACTTCACTCGCTCGGGGCTCGCAGCAAAACATACCCCTTGTAAGTAATGTAGAACTCTCAGGGGTAAATTTACTAAAGTGAGTTTTTAGAAGAGATGTTGCCCATAGCAACCAGATTCTAGTGATTATCTTCTAGAAGGTGCTAGTTAAATGTTAAGTAGAATCTGATTGGTTGCTATGGGCAACATCTCTTCTAAAACTCACTTCTAAAAACTCTCACTTTAGTAAATTTACCCCTCAGTATTGATCTTAACCGGCATGTGTTCTTGGTATTGCAGCAGTTTAGCCCTCACAATCTCAGTTGATAGTTTTGACGCAGTGGATTTTAAAGCCGTTCAGCCGATAGATTCTGCAGCATTACCCTAGCAATCTCCTCATCCACCTGCACTCCTACAGATGTCAAATGCTGAGATATCCTACAGATGTCAAATGCTGAGATATAGAGAACATCTTGTCAATGTAGTTATTCATGTCTGTGCATGGCACAGTACAATGTATGCCTCAGGTTTATCCTCCTCATAAGACCCTTGTCTTCCTAGGCTGTCTGCAGGTTTACCTTCATGTCAAGTGCTGACATTTTCCCGTTAATTAAGGAAAACAGGTCTTCCTCCACAGCTAGGCCTATGGTCCCCATGGCTCTATCCACTTCATCAGGTCTTGAATTGTCACCTGGATCATATATTTTCCACAACTTGTCCCTCTTCAGCTGCAGTGTGCATCTTTCTGTATACGTGGAATCAAATACAGGAAATTTACTTCACACTTGGGGTGCTTGGGCCCATAATCTATTGATATAGCCTTTTAGGGTGGTGGTCACAATAAGTGTCAGGCAGAATGTGAAAGTGACTTTTAGGCCACACAGAGAGTCATTAACCAGGATGCTGTTTTTTTTTTTCCAATAAAAACATGGTAACAGACAACAGCAGTAGCACAGCAGAATCGTTGGTAAGCAGAATAGTGGTACTACAAGGTTAACAGCAGTATTTAGGGTTTCTCATCTCAGGAGGATCTGCATAGAACTGTGACACTCTATCAAGCAAAAATGGTGCCAGCTGCTAGCTCAGCAGTGACATCAGGTCGGCGGTTGCGCCTCCCCCTGTCTGGTACCCAGCATGTATAATAGAGGACAAATCTTAGGCAACATAGGTTTCTTTTAAACAAAAATGAAAACAGGAACAGAAGTCTCACTTACATAAATCACACAATTCCCCTTCTGTTGGCTCACTGACTTGTGCAGAGGATAAATAGGATTTGTGGCCCTTTATAAAGACGATGCTTAAACCAACTGTCTGTGAGGAAAGTTAAAACACAACACATCTACACAGGTGTACATCAGAGAAGGAGATATGGGAATCAAATAATACAGCAACTCTTGACCAACAAATTTACAGGAGATATTGATACATTATATGGAAGTCTTCAAAAGTTATAATATAATCTCCTTTATTCCTTCTTCCAAAATGTAAGTTTGTCATAGCTGGAGGGGTCTTTGGTGTAGGATCATGGTCTGCGACGTTTCCACGATCTTCAAGGAATTTGTGGAGTAGATGATCATGTCATGTGAACATTGACATATTAGTAACAAGAGTCACCATACAAAGCTTTATGACCTTCCCATAAACCATTATCTGTTCACGGATTTGATCAGCTGCCTGACACCCTGTCTCCAAGCATAGGGAGAGAAATAATACATTTGGAAAGTGATCAAGTAAACATATCAGATGGGAATGTCACAAGTAAATATGTGTATTTCACTGACAGCCTACAGATGTGTCCGCATACATCTTTCTTCCTTGCACGTTAAACAGCCCATGCCGTGACTCTGTAGCGCCAAGCGTCTTTTTGTGTGACTATTTCCCTTCAAATGTCTTATTTGCACACCGATGTGAATAGGACGCACAAACAGCTTCTGCTGATTAAAATGATATGCGGCATGCCTATATTCTGTGTGCAGCTGTGGGTGCATCTGTATGCGAAACGCTACATTACAGGGTCACTGTCGCTGACACTAATGTAGCATTTCATATGCAGATATATCCGTAGTTACACACATAAAATGAGACGCAGCATGCATATATTCTAAGTTGCTTATGCATCCTGTTTGCATCACTGTGCGGATAAGATGCATTTGAAGGGAAAAATTTGCACAAAAAGACGCTCAGCGCTACAGAGTCACACGACACTCACGTGTTATGTGTAACGCGACTTGTAGAGCATGGAGGATAGATTTTTGTGGACACATCTGTATAATAGAAAACATTTTGCCAGATATGTCCAAAGCTATAGTAATTAAGTATGTGACGTAAAAATTGGGTTTGTAGCATGTAGTATTAGGTGGAAGAATCAGGCTGACAACATTTTCGGATTCTTTTGGTTGACTATTGTAGACATAGTCTGGGACCATAGTTTTAAAAAAAAGCTCAAATCAAGCTCTAGAAGGACTATCTAAGATATAAATCATACCACATGATATACTTCTCATTGGAGAAGGCGAGGAATCTGCAACCGGTACAAGATTTTCACATCAAAATTAACATGGAGAAATTCAAACTGACTGAGGTTCATACGCTGGACATCTTCTGACCTCAAATGGATTAAAAACACAAATAAGGAAAAGTCCAGGCCAAGCAACAAATATCTTGACAAAGTGCTACAAGCATGAAACGTATTGGTTGAGGATAGCGGAAAACCGGAAGCTCACAGATGCAGTCACCGGAAGTGGCCGCACAAGTGGAGAGGGGACCAGCCAGGAGGAAGATTCGGCACTACATTAAGGTACTAGATAGGGAAAGTATAGTAAACATAGTACCTGTGGACCCACCTCCACAAGGCTTACATTAGAATCCTGCACAATAAAACCCGAGCCCGCAAATTTCCTTATCCAAAAAGGGCTATAAACACATTTTATAAATAAAACCTTTTTTACAGGTATTTGCATGAATAATAAAATAATTTCATTAATAATTACTCATAAGCGCTCTGATTATATAGTCTTAAATATCTGCACCTACAACTATACCTGGAGCTCAGTGTTTCCTCCGTACTTGAATTACCTTTCCAATTTCAAAGTAAATGGTCTGATATGTGTGAACCTTGAGAAAACATATAGTGATACTTTATAATCGGATTGAAGCACAGCAAACATTTGAGTTTTGAAATAAGGTATAATAGAAACAGAAACAGTTGGTGATCAGCAGTGGCGTAACTAGGGGCGAGCGAGCGAGCGGGGCACGTGCCCTGGGACCGGCGGTGCGGGGGTCCCCCCACCGGCCATGGTACAGGCCCGCCCTAGTTAGCCAGTGTAGTGCCGACTGCAGTGTGTGCGGTCAGCACTACACATTTGCACAGGGCCGGAGCTAGGCTTCCCAGCGCCGGTCCTGTGTCTGCACAGCTGAGCCCCTTCCCTCCCCCTGAGCGCTTACCCAACAGCGCCAAGAGGAGGGTGGCAGGCGGGCGGGCTCAGGCTGTGCTAACACACACATCGCCGCCAGCGCTGGCGGCGATGTGTGTGTTAACTAGCAGCCAATGAGAGTCAGACGACTCTCATTGGCAGCTGCTGCTACTGCACACACATCGCCACCGAGCGGCAGCGATGTGTGTGTGAATCAGCAGCCAATGAGGTCAGACAGACTCATTGGCTGCTGCACACAAATCAACACCAGTTCTGGCGGCGATGTGTGTGTTAAACAGCAGCCAATGAGAGTCAGATAGACTCTCATTGACTGCTGCAGCCGCAGCGCCCACTGCAAGAGCCGGCTCCTGCAGTGGGAAATGGGAGAGACGTCATGACGTCTCTGCCATAATACAGAGCGTGCCAGCCCGGGAGGATTGATGCGCGGACGGCGGCGGGAGCCGGAGCGTGGATTCAGGTAAGTATTTACATTCATGTTGACACGCCCCATTTTTCAGTGGCCACGCCCCTTGTGACCACACCCATTTTTGCGGCGCGCACACATGGGAGGGGGGGGGGGGCATATTCAAATTTGCCCTGGGCTCCAGATACCCCAGTTACGCCACTGGTGATCAGTTCTCCCTGCTGCAGCTCATCTCTGGGCTCACAGTGATCAGCATATTAGTGCAGAGACAGGGGACACAGCCGAACGGCAATCGCATGGGACCATGTTAGTGAAAGCCCGGCTGGCTGTAGTCGCATCCCATGTGGCCGTGCCAGGTAAAGGGTTAAGTGACATTATAACCTAACTCTTCTTGCTATTGATGCATCTCACAAACAACCAAATATTCTAATGCAGTGATGGTCAGCCCACCAACCTTCAAAAAGGCAGCATATTTGCACATTAATTTTAATTATAATAAAAAAACAGACCATCACATGCCACTTCGACCTTGTAGTTAATGCAAAATGCCCCCACAACCACATGCTCTCTGAAACATGGCACACAGATTTCCATACATGTCATACAGACTTCCCCCACACGCCCATCACATGTTGCAAACCACTTTACACACCCCCTTACATAACACACAGACCTCCCTAAACGTTTTCCACCCACTAGTTCACATACTAAGCTTTAGTAAAAATACTTACATTTAGCCCAAAGCACACAGCGAAAGGAGGGAGAGCACGTGGCCTCCACCAATTGTATGCAATGACGTCCTTGCAATGTGCAGAGAAAGGCATGCAATACAGATGCGTTCTGCTCTCGCTCAGATAAGCCACAGTGGGCAAAGCACTGGAAGTCCATGTGGCTCTTCTACTGCTTAACTAAATTGCATCTGAAACTATAGCACAAGCTTCCTCTGTTGCAGTGATTAATTTAAAAAAGCAGCATAGTTTGTCTTTCATGTTATATGGAATTTGTATAGTTTGTTACTTTATTATCATTCTGTTAAAGAGAAAGGATGTAACCACTAGATGTCTTGGTAATATAGACAAACTGGTTACAAGTGAGGGACTTGTTGAATGCACAGCTCTTTGGATTTCTGTGGCACCTACAAATGAACAACTTTATCATAAAAAAAAACTGCTCATGTCTTTCAGCTGCTGTTGGAAAATATAGTAAAAATGTTTTACAATCACGTCCCAGTGGAGGGTAGCAAAATTGCAGTAGCCAATAGCAACCAAATTATGCACTTCTACACTAAACTAAACACGAATGATAATTTCACATCTCATAGGTTGCTACTGGTTTTAGCTGTGATGACCACAGAGTGAATGCATCTTATTAATATACAAAGGGAACTTAATGCTCCAGAGAACAAAAACATAACTGGACTCTATTAGGCATGCTGCATCTTCTGGACCTCAGAATGATAAATATATTCTGCCAGCTTTGTTCACTGTAATGTCTTCTCTATTACATACAGTAAATGTTATCCTGCATCAGCTTTACTGATGAAGTAATTATTGTTAATTGGAAATACACCATTGCTCCACAGCATTTGACTGTGTGAAAAACAATACGTGCATAAAACAAGGTAGACAATATAAATAGAGGCATGTATACAAATGGTACAGGGGAAAGATCTAAGACAAAAGAAAAGAGAGTGACTCAAAAGTGGAGATTATGACAGCTGTGTGGGTGCTTGCATATTTCTGAATTATACTGATTTTGATGGGACAGATGTATTGTTTTGTATGATCGGGCAGCTGGGAGGCAAGCCCCTCAATGCTGCATTAGAAGGTCCCCCGTGATGTGTGACCATGACCGGATGTAAGAGGATTATTATAGGGGCAGAAGTAGGCAGTGTCAGACTGGCCCACTGGGGCTCTGGGACTCTCCCCAATGCGTCACACTGGTTCAGCGTTCCACCCACAAGGTGCAGATCCAAGGCAGTCAGTAATTGGCAGGCGCCATCACCGCTGCAACACTGACAGAGAGTGCATGAAGAGAAGAGCAGAAGGGGTCAGGAAGGGACATGGTGACAGGAGAATCTGTTCGCGTGAGTGAGGCCCTTAAGAAAATAAAGCACTGCACTGGTTCAAGGAAATAGAGGGGGTGGGGGGGGGGGGGGGGGGGGGAGTAATCAGGACACTATAGAAAATATGAAGGGAAATTATAATGATGGAGCAAAAAGTAATTCAAGTAAGATTAGGATGGCACAGATTATATAGTAAACATATTTTCTAATAGTAACAAAAACTGAAGAGGGCACAGATCATGATCATTAGATTAAAAGGGGCACAAATTATTATAGTAAAACTAATGGCTGCACTGATTATTATTCAACTAAATGGGGGCACATATTTGACTACAGGGCACATTAAAGGCACAGCTAATTAGATCTTACATTTAACCTTAATTGAGATGTTTTTAAAATGTCACATATTTGATCTGAGCAATCCATGTTGTTAGTTGTTCTAATGCGCTGTTTTATGACCCTATACTCCATGGAGGAGATATATGAAACCTTCTACAGAGGACAAGTAGAGGTGTTGTTCAGATTATAGCCATCAGTTATCAAGTGGATTCTATAAAATGATCGGTAGAAGCAGATTAGTTGCTAGGTGCAACAACTGTCCCCTTTATAAGGTTTGAACCATCTCCTCCCCTGTTCCTACCTTGGAATTGAACCTGCATTTCTTTTAAAAATTTCCAGTTGACCTTACAATCATGTTACTTGCCATCTTGGCAATGCATTGGAGTAGTCTTGTTGGGTTTGGTCTGTATTTTTTTTTTTATTTGCTGCAAAATAATTTCTCAAATTATCCAACAGACAGACCCCAAAATTAAATCTTTTCCGTGGTGCAAATATTGGGAAATCAATAGCAAGTAGGAGAGATACTGGGGAATCTAACCACTTTAAGGGAGACTTTTTTTGATTAACTCTGTGTCAAACACACATTATGCAGGCTCAAGTGGGTACTGCTCGTCAATGTTACGGAAAGTGGTCAGAGATTGGAGTAGCTTTGAACCGAGTCAGTGATATATATTATAACACATACACACATAAAATACATATATACACATGCCTCATCCATATTTAAAAATGGACACAACCATAGAGATACGGTAGGTTCTACCCTCTTGGTTGATGAAAATACTTTGTAAAAAATCCGGATTGTTTTCTGTGAGGGGAGAACGCTGCTGCACATTAAAAATGTGAATAATTCTTCAGAAGTTGCCAAGTCTCTGGATGGCCATTGCCTCAAGTGTATGTCTGCTGTGGTAGTGTACAGTCTGTAGTGCAGAAAGGGAGAAAGTTATATTACTGTACTACAGTGCAATGCATGCCACAAGGAAGGTGTCAATGCAAACCTGTACTAAAAGTATTTGATCACATCACAAAACATTATGTAGAAACTGTCACAAACTATAAAGGGGATATGTACTAAGCCTTGGAGAGAGAAAGTGGAGAGTGATAAAAGCACCAACCAATCACCTCTTAACTGTTACTTTACAGACTGTATTTGAAAATGACAGATAGGAGCTGATTGGTTGGTACTTTATCGCTCTCCACTTTATCTCTCTCCAATGCTTAGTACATGTACTTCTAAAGCTGGCCATACACGCTACAATTATCGGGACGATCCGCCCGATATATCCGCGGATCGCCCCGATAATTGTAGCATGTGGGGGGGCGACCGAGGGTTAAATATTGCTCGGTTGGGCATGCCGGATTGTCCGGCATGCGCGTCCAATGCGAAATTTACCGGTATCGGCCGCATCGGGTAGTGTATGCCCAGCCGTGGCTGACAGACAGACATTTTCTGTGTTCCTTCCCATGGAAGGAACAGGGAAATGTCTCCTCCCCCAGGGGCGGAGCGCAGATGTCGGGCTAATACACTGTGAGAGAAATCTCAGTGTGTATGCGGCGGACATCTGCGGCTGGCAGGCTGCCACATAAAATGTCTGTCGGTCTGACAGACATTTTACCTCGCCGTGTATGCCCAGCTTTAGAGAGAAAAAATAATTAGGTAAATATGAATTAGTGATAATATAATTCACAAAGACATGTTTGTCAAGAGGAGGGAAGTGCGAGGGCTAAGATGGAAATGAAATTTTAAATATTTTAGGCATGGTTCTCTAAACTAAAAACAAAAAACTTGAAAAATTTTACTTCTAGCCTAGTACTGTATTAGGATTGTTTTGACTCTGCATGACATAAAGAGGCAGGTATTCAATTACCCGCGGGGTTTACCCTGCGACTAATTGCCAGCCAAAATCCCCGTGGTGCGGGGAATAGCTATTCAATAAAGTAGTTTTTTCCCGCGCCGTAAATCGAGACTCACGCGTGGAAACACACCGATTCCGCATAAACTACAGAATAAAATGGTTTTATTTCCCCGCGCGTGAGCTCGATATGGTGTTTTTTTTATGTGGATTTTACCTCACACCTACATGAGCTGAGAGGTAAAGTCCGACTGCGGGGATTCACGTACGAGAAATCCTGGCTAATTTAATAGGTCCGGCGCAGCAATTAGTTGAATATGCCCCTAAGAGGTAAGTACTGTGTGCGCATCAGGCGCAACTGTAAACTGTATATAGCTAATTTAAGCCAAAAGCAGCCCTAATGGCCGCTATATAGTTACATTGCAAGCATAATATGGTTACTATGCTTACTAGAAAAGGGTGGTCCATAAGTGTGGATACACCCTTATGAAAAGAAAATGAGTAAGGATATATTAATCCAGTGTCTACACACATGATATGAGAGTGGGGGAAAACTTTTTAGGTTATGTCACCAGTATGGCAGCCATCTTGAAGTTGGCCATGTTGGATGCAACTATTTTTTAAATTGGGAAGGTAGTCATGAAAAACAATGGTGCTATTTGTTTCAACGTATCTTTCTTCATTCAAGTAAACTGAGTTTTCTTTTGGAGGTAGTGACATTAATAACCATAGCACTAACACAAACAGAACGTGTTGAGATTGTCTTGATATCTGGAGAGCGAAGAACACGTGCCATTTCAAATGATTTCAACCAACGTCACCCAAATAGGCCACCCATTACTCACAGTGCAGTTGTCAAACTCCTTGCCAAATTTAAAGAAACCGTATCAGTTGCAGATAAACCAAAAAGTGAACAACCAAAAACTGTTCAATTTATTTGGTAATATCACAGGATTAAAAAGCCTTCCATAAAATCAATGATTCAATTGCATATAATAAGACTTCCCATGGGGATCCAGATGGTAACAGCAGTCCAACCTCAGTCTGTCCAGCATGTGTAGCATCCAGCCAGGTGCAGCATCCTCAACAAGCGTTCAGTCAAGCCTAGCATTTAACATGATTCGTTGTATAAGCAACTTCTTCAGGAACACACACACACACACACAGAATAAAGAAGGTAACAAGACGTCTCATTGCATTAATGTATTCAACTCATACATAAATTATATGTATAATCAATAGTATGACCTTGGTACAGATTATTTTATCACATAGTCCCCATTTGTCCCAAAAGTCCACAAAAGCATCTATACGGCATAGAAGAAATCAGTGTCAATCACGTAAAGGCAGGACATGACGGCTTGCTGAACCTCACAGTCTGTTGCAAATCGCCTTCCACCTAGGTGCTTCTTCAATGGTTCAAAAGGATGAAAAACTCATGCGTGTAGGGCACCAAACCTGTTTCCGTGACATGACGTTATTACCGTACACCTATGGTGATGAATTTCAGCTGCTGATGTGCCCTTTAGACACAGAAATCTGATCACAATATGCACCTCAATGTTTGACTATGTTTCAGGTTGCCCCTCATGTTACGACTGATGTTGGGACAGTTTGACTGATATGAGGCGAAGTTTAATAATCATGAGGTGAAGCAGTGGTCTACCAGTTCTGGCCTGGAAAATTAGAAGAGGAGTCTTTTGGTTATTTTAATATTTATTTTGTAGGTGAACTAGAGGTACCAGTGGGCCCCTAATGCCTCGCATGCTGGAACATGTGGTTCTCCAAATACCAGCATGTTGGGGAGGCTTGCAGGGACCTCTAGTTCTCCAGTAAAAGACAATATTAGTCAATCTAATTTTTACTCAAACCCAGCACCCACCGCCCAGGGGTGCCAGGGATAGCCCTGCACTATCAGCCCAGGCCTGGGGTGCCCTGGAGAGGGGGGACCCCTTTATTGGGGGGACCCTACCTCCCCAGGAATCCACAGCCTGGGCTGAACAGCGGTCAGGCATCAATGCTTTGGCCAGGGGAACAGGTGAAAGGGTCCCCCAGCTATGGCATTACACTCCCGCTAGAAAAAATCTGGAGCTGGTTGCGGATAATATGGGGGACCCCCACTCATTTTGTTCCCCGTATTTCCACAACCAGGACCGGCTCACTGAGCCTGGTGCTGGCTGATGAAAATACGGGGACCCCTACTTCATTTTTTCCCCCGTATTTTCTCAATCAGGACCGGCTCAACAGTGCCTGGTGCTAGTTCTTAAAATACAGGGGAACCCTACGCATTTCTCCCTTGTATTTTAAGTATCAGGGCAGGCTCAATAGAGCGCAGGGCTGGTTATGCTTTAAAGGGGGGGTGGGGGACTGTACATCTTTTTTTTTACATTTTACCTCTTACCATTTTATTACACACAGAAGCATGCATGGATCTCACGGATCCATGCATGTTTCTGTGTAACTCGGACCTGCTCAGGCTAGGCTCGCTAGCCTGAAGCAGGTCTGGTTTTTTTTTGTTAGTTTACAGTGAGTAATAGTGTGTGAGTTAAACACTCACACTCTATTACATTGCCTGATTTGCATCCTTACATTGGTAAAATATCTGGATGCCTGTTTTGCCATTACGAGTTGTTTTGGTGAGAAAATGTGAGTGTGCATGCTCTCGCGAGTTCTAAAAATGTGCATATAGCTCTATACTCGCACATTTTCAAAACTCAGTCCCTATTACATCTCACACAGTCTATGTCATGATTGTGGTTGCCTAAATGACATACCAGTCGACATTATGGTGTCTATATTTTAATAATATACCACACCCAATTCTAGAGAAACTCTTACACTCTTAATTCACAAGCATTCTATGCTGATAATATGACATTCTCAGTTTAGGGACAGTTTCCTCTCCAAACTATAACCCGAAGAATTTTGCAACTCGTCACCGCTGCTTTCTACACTCATGGGCCCTCATTCAGACCCACTCGCAAGCGGGCGCACGTACGTTAGGCGTACGTACAAAAATATTTAAATTCAAGGGCTCGCTCGTATTTTCGATCGCATCTAAAAATCCTCCCCAAACTCAGACGACCCCTCCTCTAACTAACGAGCGTGCGAAATAGCGAGCGTACATCCCCGAAATGGCTTGAAGGGAACGCACGCACAAGTATAAACCGGAAGTGGCCATGTCAGATGTCGATTACCTGCTCCTTTATTCTGCCTACCTCCATCAATCGTATCATGCCAATCAATGTATCAATTAGCTTAATTGGTTTTTTTTTCAACACAATGCAAGAAACTTTACTCTTGTCCGTGTTTGGTGTTTACCCGCAGAATACATACGGCTTAAACATTCGCTTTTATTGCTCAAAAAACATGTTAGCCACAATGAAACAATTGTTCCATTGCTTTGGATCCCCGCATATTTCCCGGGGTTCATTTCTTTATTTAAATTTGCTTACGCATGTCACTGCATCAAGCCTATCATAACTCTCCTGAGATTTCTGGCCCTGTCGAACACATGACTCATACACTAACCAATAAAATTGCTCCTGTTAATTTCCAAGATACATTAGCCAATCAGAAATTTTTGGCACACTTTATCAAAAATGAATTTTAAGAAAAACACCATTGCCATCATGAGAGCCTCCGCATTCACCAGGCGCGAGCTGCTGGTGCTAACGGAGGTGATGGATCGGCGTATCACCAGCCAGCCTCCACCCATCACCAACCGGCAGAAGAGTTCCGCGTATGCGGAGGCACGGGCCCGCCTGCGCTCCTTCGGCTCATGCCGCAACATCGGCCAGCTGGAGCGCAGGTGGTCTGACCTGCAACGGCGAACGCCCCGCTTGCTGGCATGCTTTCGCATGCAGATAGTGGAAAGTAAGTGTTATGTATTGTGGTTTTCATGTTTGTCTTTGTGGGGCAAACTGCGTGTGCATGTTTTCATGTCTGTCCTATTTTTTCATTCTCATCATATCTGCGTGTGCATGTTTTTATGTCTGTCCTATTTATTCATTCTCCGCATATCTGCATGGCCATGTTTTCCCTCTATTTCTGATATATTCATTCTACTCATATTTGCATGTTTTTTGTTGGTGGTGGGTGATTTTAAAATGTTATTTGGCCAGGATTTGGCCAGAAACTAACCACAATTTGTTTGACATCTTTTAGGGGGACAGGCAAGACTACGCCGTCACCGTCCGGCCAGACGGCGGTCCCACCCACTCTCACCCACCCCCAGCCAACACTCCGCCCCAAATAATTCCCCTATTCCCCCCTCCTCCCAAGCCTTCCAAGACCCTCTCCCGGAACTGTCGGGCCTCCTTCCCCTCCGTCCCCCTTCCCCCTCTCCTCCAACCACCCCTCTTCCAATTACCCCCTCCCCGGAGTCCGTGATAACCCCGCCCCGTTCTTTGGGGAATGAAGGCTCCTCCGAGGATGAAGATGGAGGGACTTCGGGATCTGCCGTTTTGGCTACCAGTATGTTTTTCTTTCGCGTTTTTTTTTACCACAAACTGTTTGTATGTAATCATGTGTCGTTCCTTTATTCGTGATTTTTGGGTTGTTTTTTGGTGATTTAGCAGTTTGCCTTTACCTCTTCCTGCTGATTTCAACATACACATATCACACCTGTGGGTATTTCTACATAGGCCTTGTAATTTTTGCAGCACCCCTTTTTTTTTAAATTTTGGTTTTGGAGTGATTTCGTTGTGTTTTTGTTTTTTTAATGTGGATTCCCTATTGTTTGATTAATCCACACACTTTTCTCACCCACAGAGGAACAGAGGCGTCGGCAAGAGGTGGAAGATTGTGTGGCACACATGCGCCAAAATGTAATTGGGGTGCTTGTGGCCCTTGACTGGCTGTCTGGCATCCTTCGGCAGTAGTTTTTTTTTGTTTTTATCTTTTTCAAAATAAATTGTTTATTTCTAATATACGTTCTGCCTCATTCGTTTTTTCAAAACCAAAGATAGTTAACCCTGACATAAGTAGACTGTTCCTGCAAGGTTTTGCATTTTTTAAAAATTAGATTGGGTTTTGTATTTGTATGTAAAACACCCTCAAGAAACACATAACAGTAACAATGTCATTTCCCTTTTTGTGTGTAGTGTCAATTAGATATTTCTACATTTTACAGGTTCCTAGTTGGTGGGCAAGCTGCTTAGGCGAATCTTACAAAGCCAAATGATTGGACAGGCTTCCTTTTGTTGTGGGTTGGGAACCTGAAAACATATTTCATTTTTGCTCAACTGGCGTCAGTACTGGATTACCCCTTAGTCAAATGTAAGGTGTGTTAACCTGGTTAAACTTGCTGGTAACGTCCAAAAAAAGGAAGAACATTTCATTCTTCAAACATTTATTCACAACATAACTGAGAAATCAAAGTGGTCACTCACAAAAAAAAACACACAGTGATAATCTCAAATACAACACATACCAATAAAAACAAAAAAACAAAAAACAAATCAAGAACTGGTTGAGGAAGGACCATGCCAAAATGATTCCACAAACATGGCGTTGCGATATGGGTTCCAGAATATATTCCCAAAATGACCAGATCCAGGTTTGGTAAGGGTAGCATGAAGTAGTGAGCGTTGTAGTGCCAAAGATTATGTGAACAAACCGAAGATGGTGAAAAAAAGAAAACAAAATTAGATGTTCGCAAACAAACACAAACACATTAGGTTTAAACACTGTTTTGTTAAAACTTACCTAAAAAATCTGGCCACCACATCATCGCGTATGGCCCCCCCACATACTGACCTCCGACCAACCTCGGGGGGCCATCCTCAGGTAAGGCATCCTCTGGCTGCATTGGGGCACCACTCCTTATGGCGATGTTGTGAAATATCCCACACAGGACCACAATTTTTGACACCATATCCGGCAAATACATGAGCTCGCCACCAGAGCGGTGGAGGCATCTGAATCGGCCTTTTAAAAGGCCGATACAGCGCTCCACCACTTGCCTGGTGGCTGTAAGTGCGGAATTAAACGCACTTTGTGGGCCTGGTGTGGGAGCCAAATGAGGAGTGAGCAGCCAGGACATGCAAGGATATCCACTGTCTCCTATGGAAAAGAATTGACAACATCAGGAACACTGTGTATCAAGCTTAACATTGTTATGTACTAAAGCTCTCCACTTACCCAGAAGCCACGCATCACCAGCTTGTAGGTTGGTTAATTTGTGCCATATCCCTGATTGCCGGATGACGAAGGAGTCATGTGCACTTCCGGGTAATTTAGCATTCAGGGACAGGATCTGGAGGGAGGCATCACATACCACCATTACATTCAGGGAGTGATAGTGTTTCCTGTTTCGAAATATGGCCTCCAGCCGTGCTGGAGGCTGAAGTGGTATGTGAGTACCATCCACAACCCCTATGATGTGTGGGAAGGCAGCTATTTGGTAAAAATTGGCCTTGGCCACACTAAGGGCACCCATATCCAAAGGCATTTGAATAAAATGATGGAGGTGCTTGAAAAGTGCCTCCATCACTGCCCTCAGGATCCGAGAAAAGGAGGATTGGGAGATGCCCGCCACTATTCCCACCGTTGTTTGAAACGATCCTGAGGCACAGAAATGTAACACCGCCATAAATTGCGTAAGTGGTGGTATTGCTGTTGGACTGTCAATTTGCCGCTCAAGATCACTTTCTATTAATGAGAGAGTGTCTATGATGATTTTGGGAGGTAGACGGTAGCGCCTTAAAACCTCATCATCGGGCATTCCAAAAAGGGTGACACGTGTTCGAAATATCTGGGGCCTTGCATGCCTACGATGCATACGCCTGGGACGAGATTGAGGTTGGTCGGCTTCCGGGAGCATGGCCAGAACAATCCGCCCCAGATCAACCTGAAATTCAAAGATTTCAAAGTAAGGCTTTGACCCACCCCAAAACTATATTAAAACAACTTAGCTTGATGATACCATCCATTGCTGCTTACATGCCGGGGTATTGTCATGATACGTCCAAACTGAATATAAACACCAAAATTACTTGACACATTTCACTCTGTGCATTTTTGTTTATAAATTTTGTGCTAGACCAAAGTTAAAATATGCCAAACACCCATTTAGCAAAACAGCAAAACGACATTTAACACAGTACATCAAAATGGGTCGAAATGTTGGCACAAAAAGCGAAAGAGAAACCACCAAAAAGTTAGAATGATTATTAAGCTGTTAAAAATGCGCTAATTAGTTCGCTAATACAAGTCACAAGAGTAACTACTAAAAATGCGCTAATTAGTTTGCAAATACAAGATAAAAAATGGACTTACCAAGAGCAAATATATAAGACTCAAAATCAAAAGGTCTTTTGGGTCGAAAATAAACAAAATCTAAAAAAGAAGAAATTATGGATCCAAAAATTACAAAAAATAAGAAACACAATGAAACAACAATTGAACAAAAGTTAGACTTCACAAAACTTACCAAATCAAGAAACGAGGTCCAAAAAATATAAACCAACAAAGATAACGGAAAAAAGAAACGCAAATCTAACCAACAAATGAATCTCCAACCGCCAACTCCTTTCTACGCAATCAATAAACTCCAGCCAAGATAACCTCCAACAATCCAAAAACGCCACCTCGACTTCAGACACACCAAGCCATAAATAGTGTTTCGTTTCCCGCACAAATTAAGGAGGGATCATAGGGCCGCACAATCAATGATGCGGCCGCAAAATAAGGACGCATGTATAAATACGTCACGAAAAGACATTCAAATTCTGGTGTATTTCTTGTTTGGACCTCAGACATGGCGACAGACCAGGGAAAAAATGCCCAAGAGTCAGGCGGTAAGTCTTTCATGCATTTTGTATCAATGATTAATTTGAAACATAAGATTAGGCAAGTTGTGATTTTGTGAATTCTGTAAATTTACACAAATAGGTGAGGAGGATGACATGGAAGAGGCTGCTGGGCCCAGTATTCCGGCCAAAGCGGCCAAAAAAAAAAGGCAGCCACATTTCACAAGAAAGGAGATGGAGGTTTTGATCCAGAAGTGTGTGGACATCCTGCCACAGGCAGACAGGAATATGAGTCTAAGCCAGAAGTGGAGAATGTGGGAAGAGGTAGCCGTTGCTGTCAATAGGGTGGGTGATTATGTCCGTCTAGCCCGGGATGTCAAACTGCGGTAAGTAAACCCTTGCCCCCCCTAAAAACAAACCCCATTTTAAACCAAAGGATAATGGCTTCCATTTTTCCCCACAGATGGGGCGACTTCAAATATCGCCTAAAGCAAAAACTCGCGGACAGGGCTAGGCATGCAAGGGGGACAGGTGGGGGTCCCACCCCTGTGTCATTGGAGTTGACGGATTTAGAAGAGCTGGCACAGGGGTGTGTGCAGCCTGTGGAGGTGTTTGGTGTGTCCAACATGGATACGGACATGCCAGACTTTGCGGCTCCTCATGTTGTCCCAGGTAAATCTTTGGATGTCATCAACTCTGAAATGTTATTGTGCCAATATGTAGATTGTAATGTGAGGCGTTTCTCTTTTTTTCCTAACAGAGACACAGGCGGATGAGTCTGCTCCAGAGGGGAGCCTTGGCCGCCGAATTTCTGCTGGCTCTGCAGGGGAGGAACCAGTACATCCGGCTGAGGACCCTGCAGAAGCCAGTCCAGGACAATCCCCCTCGCAGGCAGTGGCCCTCCTCACAGAACTCAATTTCAAATCGGATTCCCATACGGAGATTCTGCAGAGGATGGACGCCAGTCTGCTACGGGTGGCTGAGGCCCTGGAGCAAAATGCTGCGGCCAACGTGACCATTGGTCAGGCCCTGGCGGAAAATACCAGGGCCAACATCCGCATCGCCAATGCCCTGGAGCAGCTCGTTCGCCAGCACATGGTGGAGCCGACCTCCCTTCCTGCCGGAACATCAGGATCCTACACCTCTGGCACAACATCAGCCAATCCTCCAAATGTGCCTAGCCCTGTGCCTAGTCCAGAGGCCACAACATCTGCCTCTGGACAGGCCAGCCCGATGACATCCCGGACCCGGTCTGGTGCCCTCCCTCCCCCATCCAAACGGGTGAAAAAACGGTGACAGCAATGGTGACTTTTCCCACAATCCTTCTGTGCTTGGCTCATATTCCTTTCTGGTCAAAACTTCCCTCTCCTTTCTTGTGAAATGTTTTTATTTTTTTGTTGTATGTTTATGTCAACAGTTATGTTGGGCCAATTTGTTTGATTTGGGAACATATCTTTGGGCAAAAAAGATGTCCCCAAAATTTTAAAAATAATTTTTTTTGTTTGAGCAATAAATTGGAAATTAAACAATGACATTGGATTGTGAAATTATTGTACAAATGGGTTACATTTAATCCTGGGCCAAAAGGCAAAAACTCGGCCAAAACAAAAAAAAAAAAAAAAAGGGCTCTTTAAGGAACGTTTAAAAATTCTTATAATTCGGCAAATTCAAAAGGCACAAATAAAATGGTGCAAAACTGAAAACATGATGACATTATTGTTACAATAGGCCCTAACCACCAAATTGCTGCCCAAATAAACCCCCACAAATGTACGCAAATTGATTGTGTCATCCTGACATTAGCAGCTCTGAGTTCCACCTGCGTACGGTTTTGTGCTATCCCAAAAAACTGATTTCAAAACACATACCAAGCCGGTTCTCAATCCAACACTAATTGCTTTTTTGCCCTCCCGCGATTAATCGCAACAACATCGTGGAGTCCCGGGACGGAGGAGAAGGCCATCGCCAATGTGGTCGAGTAATCCAGACCCTAAGCTGTGCGAGCATTTGGAAGGGAAATAGGATCATCCAGTGACGTAGGAGTCGGTCCGTACACATTTTACGCTCGCATCTGCTAATGTATGTACGCCCCAAAAACGCCTCGCCACGCCTGCGTTTTTCCATCTCCACCCTCGTCAACACCCTAAAATGGCCTGTTCTGTCAATCACATTTGACATGTCACTTCCTGTACGCTATTTTAGGAACGAGTCCAAAAAAACTCGCAATCTGCAGTACGCACATGCGCAGTGTTACACCGACGCATGCGCGGTTATTCAACATCGGAACGCAACGAGCGTACTGCTATTAACGAGCGGCTCTGAATGAGGGCCATTGTCCAGTACAGAGTTGACTGAAACAACTGGACGCAAGATTTCTATTTTATGCATGACTGGGAATTAGAGTACAGTGTATATTTATACTACATGCTGGGTCTGTCATCTTTAATAATCAGATTATATCCTTGTAGGCAGGAGAAAACTAGAAATCCAGCTGTTTGTTGTTCCTATAACAGATCGATTGCATCTGCAGTGAAATCAATAGGACAAACATCTGTGACATAAAGCAATAACTTTGCATATTATATAGTCATACTCTGTTGGATACAGTACAATCCAGGTTATATACAGGCTGCTTGTTATATATAAATCAAGCTTGAACTAATAATATACAAAATACATAAAAAAGTTTTAGCTATGTAATATAAATATCAAATATTAATATAAAAGTATTTATCTGCATAACTGATTTATGTTTAGTGAGACATGCCATACTGCTTGCTAAATATATGAAATAATTAACCATAGCCTCAAATTCAACAGTGACACAGGTGGCCAAATTAGATTACTCCACTGTAATTCTAGTAAGTACTGTAGTGTCCATTTTTGCCACAGCCACAGAATACAGGAGGGTGAGTTTATCATGGCCTGGCCCATTGCTGTAAATGGAGTGTGGTGTTGATACTCCTAATGAGGCTAAAGGTGCGTACACACTAGACGATATTTTGCACGATTTGCCAGATTTCGCCGCATCGGAACGACAAATCATGTAAAATATGTCCAAATCATGTGTCCACTCACGATCACGATGCGCGTCCCCGCGGGCAGGGGCGGATTGGGCCGCCGGGACACCGGGCCGGTTCCCGCTGGGCCGGTCACTACAGTGGCCGGCGGCCACCCTCCACTTACCCACGGCCACTGCCGCGATCGGAGCTGAGCTCCGATTGGGCAGCAGTACAGTACTAATGAAAATGGCTATGGGGAGCTGATGCGCATTTCAGCCCCAGCCACAGCAGCTCCCCCACAAGCCTTTGCGGAGCCTGTCAGTCACCACTGACGACGGCTCCTCCTCCAGCTCCTCCGCGTCCCAGCCCTGGACAAACTCAGCAACAATCAGCCTGCCCTGCATGCTGGGAACGCTGGCCACGCCACAGAGAAGCAGCGGGCAGCCAAGCAGAGGAGCAGCAGCAGCAGGTAAGTGTTGGCGGGTGGACGGACGGACGCAGACAGGGGCTGAGGGCTGGTGACTTGGGATTTATGCTGTAGGCTGGGACTGGTGGCTGGGGACTTATGCTGGTGGCTGGGGCTTGCTCCGGAGCACTGCGGCTGGGGAGTGGGGACTGAGGCTGAGGACTGGGGCTGAGGACTGGTGCTGGTGACTCATGCTGTGGGCTGGGACTGGTGACTGGGGACTTATGCTGGTGGCTGGGGAGTAGGGACTGATGCTGAGGACTGGGACTTGTGGCTGGAGACTTATGCTGAGGGCTGGGGCTTGATTCTGAGAACTGGGGCTGTTGGCTGGGGAGTGGGGACCGATGCTCAGGACTGGGACTTGTGGCTGGAGACTTATGCTGAGGGCTGGGGCTTGATTCTGAGAACTGGGGCTGGTGGCTGGGGAGTGGGGACTGATGCTGGTGGCTGAGGACTGATGCTGAGGATGGGAGAGATGCATACTGGGGCTAGGGGGGAATGAGGCTGAGAGACACACTGGGTCCTGGAGAAATGGGGCTGAGAGACGCGCACTGGGACAGAGATGTGCACTGGGGCCGGGGGGATGGGGCTGAGAGACACGCACTGGGGCTGGGGGGGAATGAGTCAGAGAGACACACTGGGTCATGGAGGAATGGGGCTGAGAGACACGCACTGGGGCAGAGAGATGTGCACTGGGGCCTGGGTAATGGGGCTGAGAGATGCAAACTAAGGCTGAGGGAATAAGGCTGAAAGAGGCACACTGGGACCGGGGGAATGGGGCTGAGAGAGACACACTGGGGCCGGGGGAATAGGCCTGAGAGACGCACACTGGGGCCAGGAGAATGGGGCTGAGACACATTGGGGGAATGAGGTTCAGTGCCACAGGTGGGCCTGGGGATGGAAAGATGCAGTGGGGCTTGTAGAGAAGCAGTGGGTCCTGGGGATGGAGATACAAGGGGGCCTGGATATGGAGAGGCATGGAGGCCTGGAGATGAAGAGACACAGGGAGCCTGGATAACCACAGGGGTCCTGGAAAGCCACAGGGGGACCTGGGGATAGAGAGACATATTGGGTCTGGAGTAACACAGGGAGGCCTGGAGAGACACAGAAATTGTTTGATCAGGGAAATTCACATGTTGCCCTGCACAAAACATTCTGTTACTATATATTATCTGGTTATGATGATGACATTGGTTATGTTTCTACATAAACAGACATCTTCCAGTCAATGTTATCTCCTACATGAATAGTGAATACCGGCTGAAGGCGCTGCCCAGTGAGGCTCAAATTCCTCAGAGGTTCCCCGTTGCAGAGAAACCACCATATAGGTAAGAAAAGACTTTCAAACTGACTGGCCTGTACCTAGTGCAGAGGGATGGGGTGCCCCAAAAAAAGTGCATCATTGACCAAGATTTATGTTGCCGACCCTGCTCCACTCAGTGGCTTGCAAAAGCCCCTCCAGGCCTTAAGAGGAGGGAGTATTCTGCCCTCCTCCATAGACCACGTCCTTTCAAAATACCCACCTCCATTAGGGCTGCTTTCAGAAATTTCCCGGGCTGGTTTTAAACCCCAATCCGTCCCTGCCCGCGGGTCATACATCGCATCTTCAAATCTTGCCTTAAGCAGGCAAAATCTGCCAAACTCATTAACAAGATTCAGGTCGTTGGTCAGATTGGACAGTTTATGAAAGATATCGTTTGTCTGGGAGTGCAGGTGGGTTGCCGGGGGAGTTCAAGGGAAAACGCTTGACGACATCACATCTTTTGCGAGTCGTCTAGTGTGAACGCACCTTAGCAGTATTGGGAAATGTGTTCTGCATGCTATAGATAAAAATGGTGGGATTATATATATATATATATATATATATATATACACTAGTACTGATTCTCAGAATGCGAATATGTATCAGGAGAGCTTGCAATGTCTCTATTTTTCAATTCTCAGCAGCTAAAGCATAGAGCTATGGTTTTTACCACCAAGATTCAAATCAGGTATGGATACTACCACCAAATAGGGGACAGCCTTGTACAATGTCCACCTGGATGAGCAGGTGCACCCTATATAGTACAGTCTTACCAGAATGTGGGTGCAATGGTGACCAGACTGTGACTCTGCATCATATATAAGTTAGATGGGTATATGTAATATTATTATTACAGAAACAAACTGACAAATCACAACTTGATTTCTGCACTAACACCAACAAATGCCGTCATTTTCAGGATCTAGCACGAACTGTTAGAAAAAAAAAAAAAAAACACATAATGGAGTCATTCTGCCTCAGCCCCATGGGACTCTCTGTAGTTTAGCTTGTATCTTATATGTACAGTAAAACATGAGCAATTACATTTAACCAAAACATACCAGCTGTATTCCTTTTAAGCATTACAAAATGAAAAAGGGAGCACCGATGCACTATTATAGTCCCAATTACAATAGAAACATTCGTCTTCTGCATGTAAAAGAACAGGAAGCATGATACAGATTGCTGTTACTTTGATAAATATCTGCTCTAGACAAGAACATTCCAATTGTGACACGTCTCCAGGACTAACCCGGAGGATGGAGGAGATTTACGTCATGGGGAATCATACAATTCAGAAATGTACTCTTTCAAACCAATCTGTAAAAAGTCTCAAATGCATAGATGTTTACTTTTTTTTTTCTTTTTTCAACCTTACAATACGAACCAAAACTTTTGCACTTTAATTGTTTGCCTTTGTGATTCTTTCAAAACTTTGTGAGGTCAAAGGGAAACTCTTTATAAATCAATCTTTCTTTTGATTGCCGTATTTGATCATGTCACTTGGAATGGAGCAGAACGGGGTCTGATGAAATTGGAAAAGCATGTGTAGATAGAAATCACTTTCAGATGAATTCAGACACTTCCTGCCACTCTGCAGATGCCACAGTGCTGGAAGCCACCCTCCCAGGAGAGATGATTCACCTGGAAGGAGGGCCAGGCTCTGCCAGATGTGTAGGAAGCTGCCTGGGACCCACACGCTAACACTGTCTCAATTGTATGAAGCATATGCTTTAAGTCAAGGGTGAAAAATGCAGGCACCAGCACATGCCAAAACGCTTTCAAGCATGGCCCACCAGTCAGCCTCAAGCTTAAAGCGCTGATCCATCGAGTCAGCAGATGTGTGTCACTGCAGTACAAGTTGTGGCTGGTTCTAACTATAAAGGAGTTAAGTGACCTAATCCAGACATTCAAACTTCATGGATAAAAACACAGTACTGTCACTTCAGAGGCTTAGAGTAACAGACATCCCTCCAGTACTGGCACAAAGATGCTTATTTTAATCATCACATGAGGCAAACAAGGAAATTGATAGCCAAACTCTGCCTTTCTTTAAAAGGATTATAAAATAAAATTCAAGGAACAAATAAATACGTAACATGTATTTTATATCAAAGCACATTTTGCAACATTCATGAGATTCTAAACCAGAATCTTGTAGTGTTATATTTTTTTTATTTACTGATAATGCTAAAAAAGTATTTTGAAAGCATGACCTTTATGACTTTTGTTACTGAAACAAAACAAAAAACACATTTAACTCCATGTAATCATTAGTATTTTTCCTGATAATTTGGCCACCAGGTGCGCTATTCCATTACAGTGAACTCATTTTTAAATCTAAGCAGTTAAGTAAGCAAAAGTATATACATATATATATATATATACACACACACATATACATACACATATACATTATATACACAAATTGAAATATACAGATAAGTAAATGTTCTCTGGGCTACTTGTTTCACTAAACATTCTTGAAAAAAAAAATAAAACACAAAAAACAACACACTAGTGAACCTTACTTTTGTATGTATTATTTTCCCTTCTGGAGTGATTCTTCCTAAACACAAAATCAGTAACAGCACTGCCACCTATCCTGACTGAAAGAGCAGACTGCATGAAGGACTACTGTCACCAATATCACATGAAGATACAAAGATATTGCAATTTGTTGGCAAACTGAAAACCAAGGACACATGCGCTGTGAAGTAGCAACGCCAACCACTGTGCCACCCATCTGTGTAGTGTGTGGGGTCCGTTTGATTTATATTTTATTAAGCAGAATACATCACAACATAAAAATGAAATTAAACAAAAAAAAAACACAAAGTAGACAAAAAATAAAAAATAAACCTTAAAAACAGTCACTCAACACACCATTGCATGCGAGGGGGGCGAGTTGCCGTTGCAATGGCGTGTAAACTCTGGCATCGGCACTCACACCCCTCGTGGCTTGCACAAAAATGTGCGAGTCCGAAGGTACTATAATGGCATAATGGCGCACTTACTCGTAGGTGCTATATTGTCACATCAAATTTAATTCCTCTTAAATGTGTACTTGTCCAACTATTAACAGGATAGTAATATTGTCAACTAGACCAATATTCACTAATACTAGCAACATCATTGAGGTACTTTGAACTTGTGTCATCACTGAAGTATGAGACATACCTGGTACCGTGTAGGACCCCCTCCAGCCTGGCAAAGTGCAGGAACTTGAGGTGGCATTGATTCTACAAGTGGACGGAGGTCCTCTGGAGAGATATTGACCCATGCAGTCTGGATAGCTTCCGAAAGCTTCATGATATTTGTAGGTGCAGGATGGCAGCGAATGGACCATGTCCCATAAATGCTTGATTGATACATTTCGGGGGTACATGGTGGCCACACCATTTATCACCACACCCGAACCCTACCATCAGCGCAAAACAACTAGAAAGGTATCATCGGACCACACCACAGGTTGCCAGTCCTCCAGGGTCCAATTAGCGACATCACAAACCCAGGTGAGGCGCTGTCTGATGTCATAGTATTACGAGGGGCATTCCGGTCGGTCTTCTGCTCCCATATACCATTGAAGCTAAAGAACGCTGCATTGACCTGCTGGATATGCATCTGGTACCTTCTGCATTGAGTGTGGATGTGATTTGAGAAGGTGTTGCTTGCCTGTTAACACAGACAATTCTGGCCAGACGCCGCTGGTTCCGATCAGTAAGCGCCAGTGATCAGCCACTGCGCTAAGGTGGCTGGTAATGCCTTCCATGAAGTATTCTCAGTACACGTGACACCGTAGATCGAGGAAGTTGGGTATGGGATCCCGATGGCCAGATTACCGACAGATATTTGTAGGTATTATAACCCTTATCCTAACTTTCCCACGAAACCTAACCCACCCATCCCGCAGCTTAACCCTAACCCTCCTGTCCTGCAGCCTAACCTAAACCTCCTGTTCGGCAGCCTAATACTAACCCTCCCCTACCGCAGCCTAATCCTATCCCTCCCCTCCCGCAGCCTAATCCTATCCCTCCCCTCCCGCAGCCTAATCCTATCCCTCCCCAACTACAGCCTATGCCTAACCCTCTGCCTAACCCTAATACGTACCTCAGCAATCTGTCAGTAATCTGACAGTCGGGATGCTGCTGTCGGTATTGTGACCATCGGCATTCTGTCAGGATGCTGACTACATTTTGGAAGTTGTGCAGACATTCAACATTCCTCAATGTAATGTCCCATCCATCAGGCACCCACTATCATGCCCGGTTTGAACTGATAATTCACGTTGTCTTGCCCTGAGCAGCCTAGCAGGTTTTCAAACTGACGCACGTGATGTCAGATTACAACTGATGCAGGTCTAGGCATTTCCAAGATGTCACAGAACAGTGATGACCTCTACTAATACCTTTATATGCTGCTATCTAAAGACTTTTGCAACTACAGTGTATATGGAGAAATTAATTTTTCTGCATGGTTACATGCTAATATTACACGGGTTGTCAGAGAACGATAACTTTGCTAATTTTTGCTTGTAACCCATAGTGGTTTGAGCAAAAAGCGAGCAAGGTTTACCTCCCATAATTACCGGCTACCTCGCACAGCATGTAAGACACTGACGGAGCCACGAGCTTAATTGAATCTCCCCCATACTTACTTGATGGGCTAAATATTGCTTCAGCCCATAGTGGTTTGGTTACTTACTTGATGGGCTAAATATTGCTTCAGCCTAGAAAACCGCTGCCTCCAGTATGACTAGGTGATATGTACACACAAGATAACGTGAAACAAAGTCAGTATTGTAACAAGGTGTTGGTCAATAGTGTCATTTGCTCTCTTTTTCTCAACATGCAAGAGGCATTTGTCTTTTAAAGCGCACTTCCCTTGAAGGGGTTAATAAACACTGCGTGACTTGTACCATCCATAAATGTCTCGGGTCCACTTAAACATAAGGCAGAGCTCCAAACATACCTAAGATGGAAAAAAAAGTTTATTTAAGGAGTACCACCATGTACTTGGTATAATCGCTGGGTTACATAAGGTATTCATTCCCTCACTCCCCACAGAGGGCCGACAGTGTCAGTACCATGACTTGGCTGTGTTTTCTCACTCCTTCAGCTTTGTTTCCTGAACTCTTATTTTTGTTACATTTTGTGGGAAGCTCCAATAAATACTCATATTCATTAATTAGTTCAATTCCACTTACCCTTTAACTGTAAGGTGCACTAGTGATCTTATATATACACACTATAGAAAACACATATTTAGCAAAGCCATGTTGATCAAAAAGATAAACCTGTAAACTTGGCTGGCCCCCTGGGTCACAAATGTGACTATTGCTAGAAATATGCAAAGTACATCAGATAGGATTTTAGATTTGTTACGCATTTCTGCTTTCAATTTATTAATTATTTTTCTCAAATCCTACTTTATGTACTCTGATTTAGTGGAGAAAAATAAACAAAATAAAATACCTGAACAGTTTCTTCAAAAGCCAATAGGTTTTAAAGAAAAAGTACAGCACATTTTTCACATTAAAATACATCGGAGGGCATGTATTAACGAAGAGGATATATATATCTATATATATCTCAAAAGTCAACATTGAATAATGTTTTATTAAAAAAAAGTTCATTACCAACCTGTGATTGCAATAACAGAACAAATGCTGTAGCAGTACACGCGCTACCACAAAACTAGTTAAATTGAGGAAGCTATTGCCAAGTGTGTTTACATCTATTACAGCACGGGATACCGCCAAAGAAAACGCACCTTTCCAATGGTCATAGGGTTCCTGACCCTTTGATAAGTATGCCATTAAGGGGTATATTTACTAAGCAGTGGCTTTTCAAAGCAGAGGGATTTGAAAGGGCAATAATATTAACCACATTAAAGAAAACTTTGCATAAATACACGGTTTGGATTGGTTTGATTCATACATGGTGGCTGGGCCACTGAGGTCACAGTAGCTAAACAGACTTAGCCAGTGGCATACCCAAGTGGGGGCAAACATGGAAAAATAGGCCCCCCAGGACAAAAGTGTTTCCCAAGTACCCCTTAAAATACTAGTCAGACCACCCAGATGCCCCTTATATGACATCAGACCTCTATGTTACTAATTAAGCTAGTCCATCCATACAGGAACGCCTTGCTTCTACTTTTTTTTTTTTTTAAGTAATAAAAAGATTAATACTATATTGCGGAGGTTCCCAAACTCGATCCTCAAGGCACCCTAACAGTCCAGGTTTCAAGAATATCTATGCTACCACACCTGACTTAATAAGTACCTCAGTCAACTTGATTTAACCACCTGTGCTCAACAATGGATCTCTCTAAACCCTGAACTAGCTACTGTAATATTCACAGCTTGGCAGCACGGCACACTGCAGTGATGAATTGGCCACATACAGGTGGCCACAGCAAGTCTTTTAATGATGAGGCTTGAAACCTTGGACCTACATGATTTCCATAGCCCCTTAGTAAATACTGATTACTTTATCTGTGACATGGCAGCAAATGCCAAGAGGCGACCCAAGGCCATGTCATCCACTGAACCACCAGGGCAGGTACTTGGCAGCAGGCGGCTTGGAACACTCGGTGGCAGTGCAGCTGCTGGGAACAGCGTAGATACTGATTTTCAACTGGTGAGGCAGTAAACAAAACTATGCCAAAAACAAAGCCAATAGGGGAAATTGAAAGACCTGGCTTGGAAATGGCACATTTTCATTGCAGGCAGAAAATAGTGTACTGACTGAAGGCTATGACCATATCTGGTTGCCACTTCAACCAAGGTAAAAGATTAAAAAATATAAAAAAATATACAAACATATATCTTTGTAAAGAGAAATACTGAGTGACAATACATTTCATCACATTGTTGGGGAATAACTGAAAAGAGCCAATGCACGCTAAATAAATAGAACAAGCAGATGCAGAGTCTTGTCTTTGAACAACATGGCTCCAATCTCTCACCTGGGATCCATTTCCCAGATGTCATGCTCTCTGCTTAAAGTCTTTGTAGGAATGCTGGCGTTAAACAATGACCTCATTGTGCTATGATAGAGCTTTCCTAAGCTACAGTATGGGACACACACACCTGTTTCACCTATGCCAAAAGGCCACTCAAGCCAAATTTACATCAATCAGCATACACAATCATTAAATAAACAGTCTGGGACAGAATTTTATATATATACATATACACACACATACACACACACACACACACACACACACATACATAATAAAAATATTTAAAATCTCAGCATGACAGAAAAACACAACCATAAAGCCTGTAAACAATCTATATTTTCCTATTGATGTCAGGACTATGACATGGAGTCTGGCTGTAGTGATGGACAGTAATGTTATCATAGTGACTGCAAGCTGACTGGAATGCACCCGTTTCCTTTGTGCATGAGGACTCTTTATGGGCTGTCTTGGCGACAAAAGCAGGTACAACTCATCCACCACTAACCAGTATGAAGGTAACCCAACATAAATATACATATTAATTTAAAATCTCAACATACAATAAGTAATTATGCTGCACAAAAGGAATTATGCATCCTTGGCATAGTACGACTCTACATATTACAAATTTGAACTCCTCACCCTGAGCATGGTTTTGTCATTGATACTGGTGGACAGCATCTGCTAGTCCAGATCAAAAAGCAGTATGTAGTCCAGATGTGTTAAGCTGTCATTACAAGAGTAAACAGTTGTGATGGACAGCGTGTTAACAGCAGCCTGCTCTCCATTCTGCATGCTGGTGGCTGCATGTCAGACGCACAGGGATCTGGTGTGAATACCTTAGACACTTCTTCATTCATCATTATTGCAGAAGTGTTTTTGATCATCCTGTCCTTCAGGGATATGCCCAGTATCTTGAATGGTTTTACAGTCACATATCCTGTAATATGTATAAAGGTATAAAATGCTATACATGGAAGAAGTATAAAATCATTGTGATACAGTAGGATGCTGTATGTTCTCAGGCTGAGACATATGCAGTATACTACACTTTACTGTTTCACAACTATATAGTAAATTAACTTATTAGTGACTTCTTAAGATGCCACATAAATTTAACTGCAATAAAACAACTGCCACTCACATCTGCAACCGTAAAGACTACCTAACTGCCAAATATCACCTGATTACTTATATATTATAGGATATATACACATAACCATATTAAATACACATGAACATATACATTATATAAATAAATATATATATATATATATATATATATATATTATTACACTGGTAAAGCTGTTGCTTGTAGTTTGCTATACTCTACTGGAATTGAGATGTATGAAGTTTACACTATAGGTTTGTGCGAAGAGACTTTTTTTTTTGCATGCAATGTCACTTACAATATGAAAAGGAGTCGGCCAAAACTGCCCTATCACTCATATAAAGCCAATGGCATTAATATGAAACAGAAACAGAAGAAGGTAGCATGCACAGTTATAAACAAAAATAGTTTTGTTTTTTTAAATAATTTAAAGACACTTGTATAGTGTACCAGTAAATTTAATGTCCTAGAAATTGTTGTTTCATGTAAAAGTAAAAAAAAAACAATTAAGCTCTGGTAGTTTTTTCTGGAATTACTGCACAAAATATTTCCCCAAATCTTCGAACCTGTGCTGGAGTGGCTGTGTTCGGCAAGGTACCCTGTCCCATAGTCTCTGGTCATGTCTCAAAATAAATTCATCACCTTATTTTGTCTCATTACTTCACCTTACCATACTCACTGCTCTCCAGACCTACACCAAATATCCCTAAACCTACGCAGAAATACATGTATTTGGCACATATTAAATGCCAGATCTCCCTATTCTGGAAGCATATTTCTCCTCCCTTCTTATCTTTGATTAAAGAAGCAATCTGGTTTGTCTATGAAATAGAACATTTCTCCAACATCATGGCCAACAAGACTGACCACTTCTCAGCATTTGGGCTCCTGATTGTCATATCATGGAGCATCTCCCTACCAGAACATGGCAAAGTACTCTCATGACCATTGGCTGGCTGCACGTTATCTTCGAATATTGGATTGCTATGCCCCCCCAACTCCCTCCTTTCCCCTGTTTCTTTCTGAACCCTTTTATTTCTTTTGACAAAAATCATTAAAAAAAAAGGAGCATTTACAAAAAAAAAAAAAAAAAAAGTAAAAGTTAATAAACAAGCTATTTAGGACAAAACATGTAATGTAATTATGGTCCACATTCTCAACCAAAGGATTGTAATAAATATGAATAATGGCCATTTCAGGTCATTAACAATATTCTGTAATCCAGAAGGCATGTGGATTGTGACTACACCACACTTGACTCTAATCCAAAAGGTACTTTATGATGTGGCCTTGTCACTCGTCAGCAGAATTATACACATGGAACAGTCATGAAATTAATACAGCAGCATTCTACCCTCAACTTCTGATCTAGACTAAAATCTACCCATAATTAAAAAGTAGTGGAAATCATCAGCAATAGTTTACATACTACAGACTGATCTTGTACCATTGACCTCGACAAAGAAGAATGTTGACCTCTGACTAATGCTACAATTTCCAGACAACAAAATTCAATGCTCCACGTCCAATTAGCTCTGGTTTAGAGAGCAATTTCAAATTGAATCCTGGAAAACCTTAAAGCAGAATGTCAAGTTTAGACCCTGCCTCTAGTGATCATTCAGATATTAAACATTCTGTATTTTGGAAAATGATTCTGCCTCCATATTATTATGTACTGGAATGCTTTGTCTATTACTGCACCTGGTTTTATTAAAGATCACACTATAGTGCACTTTATAATGGTAGTCCGGTCATACCTTCAAACATTTTAAATAACCAAATGGTCACTATGCAGAGATCCCAACCCAAATTTCAGGATGTGATGTAAAGGCACAACAGGACAAAACTGTAAGGTATAGAGCCACAAAAGTAGAACATTGGGAGTATAGCATGTCTTTATTATCCATCAAGGAAAATAATATATATATATATTATATATTACACATACATACACACAGAATGAGGACGGCCGCTTCTATGGTCAGAGCCGGCCTCCTGGCCGCTCGCTAGGCTGTGGGTGACCACCCACAGCTTTAGCAAGCGGCCAGGTTGATGATCGCGATGGTCAAGACCATCGCGACCATCGGGGCTTGCGACGAGAGCCTTGTGGTAGGGTCTCGTCTACCGCAAGCCCCAGTGAGCTTTCAGCTCTATTAGAGCCAGAAGCTCACCACTGACATCACAAGTGATGTCAGTGGGGCCACCCCCAAATGGCAGGCGTTCCGTCGGGAACGCCTCCGTTTGTGTAGCCACCGCCTCGCCTACAAAACAGGGCGAGCTGTCGACAGTCGCCTCTTTTGTAGTGAGCCCCGGAGCAAAACAATTTCTCTCTCGCTCGGGTCTTGCGCACGCGCAGTGTGGCCGCTGCGCGCGCGCAGGGCCTCAACATCGTCCCGCTTGCGAGCGCATAGGCGCTTGCGAGCGTGTCTGAAAGAGACCCCTTGAGTATGAGGTTACACTGAGGAGGGCACCCAGTCTAGCTATCACTTGTACCAGCGAGTGCCAGGTTTTGGAAGTGCATATGTATGTATTTTATTTATATATATATATATATATTTATTTATTATGTTTAATTTAGTGGTACTACTTATGCTTACAAGATTTGAGAGTTCAAAACTGTATTGTAAAAGGTGCCTATCCACTAGAAGACAGGCAAAAGACTGCATGATTACAACATTGTAATTGTGCAGTCGTTTGTCAGTCTGTGATGTGCCTAAACTGAAAAAGGCAGTCGTTCAGTGTAGGCACATCAATCATCTGCAAACATGCTGAACCTGACGTTATCGTCAGGTTGACCAGCATGTTTGCACGATGATAGATGTCTAAAAGACCAATTTTTTAAACAATCTGCAAATGATTTTCAAACGATTATCAAACGATCTAACTAGATCGATATAGTTATCGTTCAATCGCTGATTTTAATAGTCTAGTGGATAGGCACCTTAAGTTATACAGTTCCAGGACAAACACTTAAAAATGTTACACAATAACATTTTTGAAGGTGATCGTGTAGGCGGGGGTATGTACAATGGGCCAGATTCAGACCTGCTCGCGAGCGGACGCTCGCAAGCAGGTCGATGTTGGCCGAAAGCGCACGATGGAGGGAGCTCCATCGTGCGCATGCGCGAGACCCGGCGAGCGATGGGGAATACGTCGCTCGGGGTCTCGCACCAAAGGGGGCGTGCTGTCGATGGTGAGTGACAGCATGCCCCCTTTGGTGGGCGTGGTGGGGGCGTGGCTGCCATACGGAGGCGTTCCCATGGGAACGCCTACCGTCTGAGTCCGGCCCCACTGACATCAGTAGTGATGTCAGTGGGAGTGATTTTGACTCTGATAGAGCCAAAATCACTCCAGGGCTTGCGGCAGCGAGACCCTACCGCAGGGTCTCTTCGCAAGCCCGATGGTCGCGATGGTCTTGACCATCGCGACCATCATCATGGACGCTCGCATAAGCTGTGGGTGGTAACCCACAGCTATGCGAGCGTCCAAGAGGCCGCTCCATTTTTAGGGAGGAGGGCCCTGATTCAGAGCGAGCGCTCTGCTCAGAGCGTTCTGCTCTAAATCAGGCCCAAAGTCTCGGAAAGGGGCACATCAGGCCGAGAGCTTGTCAGCCCTGCCTTAGGGAGTATATGGACAACATGGCTTTTGGCCTGGCGCAGAAATTCACACAGGAAATGTGGGAACTATAGATTTTAGGATTTGCTTCTTCCGTTGGTCCTCCTACACCTTCTTTTTGTGGGTATATCATGTTAGATGATAGATTATATTCAGTTGTAGAAGGTGTGTTTTCTTATCACAGTAACTCTAATAGTCTTCCTTCTGTAATGCTGGTCAGCTGGTAAAGTTTTGCAATAAATGGGGCTAGTACACGGGTTCTACAGGACTTTTTATTATCGGAGCCATTTAACAAAAGCTGAACACAGGAAATATCTCCTACATTCAGCCAAGTACTGCAGTCCCCATAATTCTTAATAGGGACATCAGTTTTAAACTTTATCAAAACTTTGAAAGCTTTTTGGAACTTGACCAGTGATGGCAAATGCGATCTAAAGTTAGCCAGAGTTGCCTAAGGCTATCTCTTTGCTATTTTTTGATCTTTGGATCCCTCCCTACTTATAATTACACATGAGCGTCCCTATAGCAGGGCATGCAATGTAGGTAGGCGGAGTCCGAATCCAGCAGTAAAGTGACAGCATGGTGTGGCATAGAGCTTAGCACAGCTGCCTTACAACACCACTAGGGTCATGGATTACATTTCCAACATGGGCTCTGTGTTGAGTTTGTATATTCTCCCTGTATTTTCTCCAGGTGCTCTGGTTTCCTCCCACAATCCAAAAATATATTAATAGGTTAAATGGCTTGACAAATTTAACCCCAGTGTGTATGCATCTGTATGTAAGGAATATAGACTGTAAGCCCCATTGGGGCAGGAACTGGAGTGAATGACTAAATATAAAAAATGAACAAATAAAAAACTGTCAATCAAATAATTAAAACGATTACTTTACTTTTCACGTGGAAAGGCTTATATTGGAATCATTGCCCCAGCAACAGAATTGGATAAATAGGCACACACACTTTCTTACTGCCAGGTTAAGTGGCGCAGAGAAACAATAGTTTCTAGGGCCTTACTGCCACAATGGTAAAGAGGCCCTTAACATGGAAGAAAATACTGTATATAGCGCATGAAAAAGCACACCAATCATTTCCGTTTATTATGGATATAGGATACATATAAAATATATCCTAAGGAGGGGAGCCATAGAGACAGACATACGTTATAGATGCCCCAACATCGCAGATACATGCTTCACATCATCCACAAGTCATGAACAGAGGGCCAGCAGCGATCCTCCCAGACACTAAATCATAAACTTCATGTTTTTGGTATTTCACATTCTAGCCACAGTTTCAACATCCCACATCCCGTGACATTATGGAATGATAAATCAGCAGGCGTGACAGCTCCCTTGTAGAGACTGGTACGAACCTAGGATCTGCCACAGCCAACACCCACAGCTTCTGCCAGATGTCTTCATAAGGTCGGCTGCTTTAACCCTACAAATGGAACAAGGAGTAACACTCTGCTACATGACACCGAGAGGGGTGCCGGAATTCACTGTTGTCAAGATTAGTGAAAGATAATTTTGCAACCAGAAACATTCGATAGTAAGAACAGTGGCTTTATATATTCAAGACAGCACATGAAAAAATAAATAAAATAGACCTTTGGATGCCATCCATTATTTTAACATTGCAGTAACACAAGTAGTTTGCACAAAAAGACTTTGAAAAAAAGTTGGGTTTACGAATGTAGAGGGAACTGTTCCCCACAGTGGATAAAATGAAAGTTTTGACAGATAATTTTATTTTAGTGACTGAAGAACACATGATTAGGTATTACACTGCAACAAAAGGGTTAAAGTTAAAGGACAATACTTAGTAAGTATGGAGACAAAAAATTAGTAATGTGCTAGAGGCTATTTAAAACTGACAGATGAAAATCGCCATTATTGCAACAGACTGCTCATGTTTATTGAGACAGGTACTAGGAAACAAAAGTGAAAACCTATACAGGTAGATATGTATAAGTATGTGGCCCAAAATTGTTTAAAAATTGTTTTCATTCACATATTGGCACAAAGAAGCAAAGTTTGTATGCAGAAATGTAACAGCTTTAAATACTTTGCTTAATGCTGAAGCTGCATACACACACGATTTTGTTACCAACGATTTTATGAACGATTTTCTGTCAGATTATCTGTCAGATTTTTGAAGTGTAATGAACAATTTTTTGAACTACAAACGATTTTTGCATATTCCCTTAATGAAAATCGTTCAGTTGGTCAGTCTGCCTGAACTACAAACTACACACTACAAACGTGAACGCGCATGAACGATAATCTTTCATCGTTTTAACTCAGAAAGTGAACGATTTTTTCAACGATTGAACGATATAGTTATTGATAATCGTTCAAAAAAATCGTTGTTAGGGATGTGCGCCGACCCCCGTGTTTTGGTTTTGGATCTGGATCTCCCCTGGTTTTGGATCTGGATTGGTTTTGCCAAAACCCCACCTCTGTGTTTTGTTTTCGGGTTTTGGTTTTGGTTCTGAATTTTTTCTTAAAAAAAAAAAAAAAAAAAACAGCAAAAAATCACTAAAAATGGGCCTTTTCTTGTTCCTACAGTATGAATAACCTCAATAAAATTTATTTCCAGTCATTTCCAATCAATTTTGACCACCTCACAATATAATTTTTTTCATCTAGTTAAGGCCAAAAGGTTGCCCCAGCTAGCTGGCTGACTAAGTTAAGTGACACAGTGGGCGGCACCAACATGTGGCAGTTAGGCTTCCAATTTCCAACACGGATACAGTGTGTAATACAGTGTGGGTTGAATACACCAATAGTGCACTTACTGTGACAGCAGTGTTGGCAGAGCGGGGTTGCTGACGGTGTCCTCAGTACATGGAATGGCAGTGCTGGCAGTGTCCTCAGTGCAGGGTATCGGCGGTGTCAGTAGAGTGGGGGTGCCAGTGGTGTCTGCAGTGCAGGTCTGCTGGCTGTGTCGGCAGAGCAGGGGTTGCTGACGGTGTCCTCAGTATGTGGAATGGTAGTGCTGCGGTGCTGGCAGTGTCCTCAGTGAAGGGTACTGGCGATGTCGGCAGTGCGGGGGTGCCAGCGGTGTCCTCAGTGCAGGTTTGCTGACAGTGTCGGCAGTGCAGGGGTGCTGGTGGTGTCCTCAGTGAAGGGTACTGGCGATGTCGGCAGTGCGGGGGTGCCAGCGGTGTCCTCAGTGCAGGTTTTCGGCAGTGCAGGGGTGCTGGTGGTGTCCTCAGTGTGGGAGTGCCGGGAGTGTGGGTGTCGCTGACGGTGTTCCCAGTACCTGGGGTAGCAGTGCAGGGGTGCCGGCAGTGGTGGTGTCGGCAGCGGGGGATGCTGCCAGTGGGGGTGCCGGCAGCAGGGGGGGGCGGCGGTGTCAGGCAGCGGGGTATGGCAGGTGCCATCTTTTTTTGCTTCCTGTGTGCATATTACATGGGCTTAATGCTGATTGGCTGAGAGAGCCGTCTGTCATGGCTCTCAGCCAATCATTGTTAAGCCCACTCAATACCAAACCTCGCGACCAGACAGCGGGATCGCGAGGTTTTGCCTCAGGTGAGCGACAGATTTCCCGTCGCTAGCCGGGTCTTGCGCATGCGTAAGCCGGTGCCGGCTCCGTCGTGTGCATGCGCTGTGGGCCACCATCGACCCGGTTGTGAGCACTCAGCACTTGCGACCTGGTCTGAATCAGGCCCACGGTGTATACCTGCTGAACCCTGTACTGTGCTCTGCTTTGTATTTGACTTGCCTTTTACAAAGTGTGTTCTACGTGCAAGTGTGTGCTACCTGCAGTCTATCCTGTTCCTGAATTCTGTGCTGATGGAACCCTATCGGTATAGAGTGTTAGTCGCCTATGCTGGGGTCAAGGTGATGAAGGAGAGGGCCCAGCGAAGGAGGAGAGCATGTTGGACCAAGGAGTGGCTGCTGCAAAGGGATACTCGCTCTCACGTCCCTGCTGATGGAGATCAAGGAGAACAACCCGGATGACTACCGCAACTACCTGCGCATGGATGACGGCACCTTCCAGGAATTGCTGAGTATGGTGACCCCCCACATCTGGAGGCAGGACACAAGGCTGCTGAGGGCAATCCCTGCTGAAGAGAGGCTGGTGGTTACCCTGAGGTACCTGGCTACAGGAAGGTCACTGGAAGACCTGAAGTTTAGGACCCTCATCTCCCCTCAGTCCTTGGGTGTCATCATCCCGGAGACCTGCAAGGCTATTGTTAAAGTGCTGCAGTACCAGTATTGCAACGTAAGAAAAAAAAAAAAAAAAAAAACACATTTCTTTCTTGTGAAAGAAAAAAACGTTCTTTTTTTTTTTTCACTCTTTAAATACCAATATTGTCAGCCAATAAGGCTGCATTAAAAACACTGTGCCAACAACACTGCAGAGTAATAAATACATTTTTTGGTGTTTTTTTTATATATAAAATTATGCATACAAAATGTAGAAAACAGCATTATCATCAAATTTTATCAGTCCCAATAGCTAGGCTGCAGTATGGTATACGGTGGGTCAGGTGCCAGATTGAACAGGCCAATACACACATGGCACAAGTACAGACTGTGGCCCCGGTTTCCATCAATCTGTACTTGCGCCATGTGTGTAGTGACCTTGTCCAATCAGCATCATCACCACCGTATACCACACAGTACCTATTGGGAGTGATACAATTTGGTGATAGTACAGGCAACAATAATAAAAAAAAATACATTACATCTTCAAAAAATAGGGCAAATCATCTTCTGCCTCCAGCATGGCAGTGTATTGGCATTATGTTTTTGTCGCAAACGAGGCTTTTGCTTTACATGAACATGTGATGAAGCCATTTGCACAGAGGGGCCTGACCAGAAAGAAGAGGATCTACAACCATCGTCTATCCCGGGCACGGCGCATTGTGGAAAATGCGTTGGGAATACTGAGTAACTGGTTCCACATTTTCCACACCACCATAAACCTACGTGTGGACAAGATAGACTGGGTCGTGATGGCGTGCGGTGTGCTGCAAAACTTTTTGCGAAGAAAAACTACACAAAAGGGACCAGTCACAGCTAGGCCAGAAGATGCAGGACATCCTGAGGAGATTGCCCAGTTTACATCAGTGTCTGCACCACCAATTCAAACAACATCGACAGCACGTGCAGGTGAGGGAGGAGTATATGGCTTATTTCATGGACCAGGTGCGGTGCCATAGCAGGAGGACTGTCTGAGATAACTGACTAAGGTGGACATTTCGGATTTTTCGAAAATGTTTTTATTTTATTTTTAAAGATTTTGGTGTATGAACTATGGGCCTGATTCAGACCCGCTCGCGAGCGGGTCGATGTTTGGACACTGCGCATGTGCACGCCGGAGCCGGCTCCGACGTATGCATGCACGAGACCCGGCTAGCGACGGGCGCTCCGTCGCTCCGGGTCTCGCACCAAAAGGGGGCGGTTGTCGATATTGATCGACAGCTCACCCCGTTTTGGAGGCGGGCAGGGGGTGTGAAAGGCCAAACGGAGGCATTCCCGACGGAAAGCCTGCCATTTGGGGACGGACCCACTGACATCACGAGTGATGTAAGTGGTGAGCTTCCGGCTCTATTAAGAGCCAGAAGCTCACTGGGGCTTGCGGGAACGACACCCTACCACAAGGGTCTCGTCACAAGCCCCGATGGTCGCGATGGTCAAGACCATCGCAACCATCACCTGACCGCTCGCAATAGCTGTGGGTGGTCACCCACAGCTAAGCGAGCGGCCAGGAGGCCGCACAAAAAAAACAAAAAACCCTGATTCAGAGCGAGCGCTCTTTCAGAGCGTCCGGCTCGGAATCAGGCCCTATGTCTCTACTTACCAAAACATCCTCAGATGATACACTCACTTCTGCCGTCTCCTCTTCTCACTCTTTTTAGGTACATTTCAGTGTGTTTGTTCATGTTGTGGTGTTGTAATATTTATTTTTACAGGGTTTTAATATATTTGGTATGGTGTTTTAATATGTTTGTTATGGTGTTGTAATATTTTCTAGGTAATTAATAGGTGGCCCATGACATTGGTGGACACTGGACAGTGAGTAGGTGGTGTATAATGCAGGACCCAGCCACTGCCAGCCTCATATAGGTGGGCGGTGGCTGGGTCATGCTTTATACTTTTAGGGGGACAGAGGGTGGGTGACATTGGTGTCTAGGTGGGTGGCTCACATTGGTGAACAGGGTGTATAATGCATGACCCAGCCACCGCCCGCCTCATATAGGCGGGTGGTGGCTGGGTCATGCATTTATGGGTGGACAGTGGGTGGCTCACATTGGTAGACAGTGGTTATTTACAGGTGCATCAATGCAGCGGCAATACTCACCATAACACAGAAATCCAGACTTGGGTGTGCAGGCTGAATCGCGTCCTTCTCCTTCAAATCACGATACTGCAGAAGATGGCGTTTGGGCGTGTACAGGGATCTGTCAGTCATGTTACAGGACGTACGATAGATCATGCGATAGATCGTGAGTAAAAAGTACTCACGACCTGCACCAAACAGTGTACGAGATCAGCAAATCTGCCCTACAGCACGGCAGATCTGAAGATGCGATGCATGACCTGCAGGTACGCGCATCGGCATCGTGATCATGAGTGGACACTCACGATTTGGGCATATTTTACACGATTTGTCATCACGATGCGTCGGAATCGGGCAAATCGTGTAAAATATCGGCAAGCGTGTAGGTACCATTACAGCCTGGAACTCTCCAGTCTTGGCACATTTTAAGGTCCCATCATGCCCATCAGCCACAAATCACAGCCCATACTGGGACTTGTAGTTCCACAACAGATGGAAAAGTTTGCCTTCTTCTGGTGTGGAAGAAAATAGGCTATTATGGGCTTATGTGACTTCACCTTGCTTCATCTAAAATTTAGATGAAGTAAAGTGAAGTCACATTATCCCATAATAGCCTAGATTCTAAAACAAAACTTCACCACCAGTGGACCAGGACCCAGATACGATCCAGTCCCATGATCCCAAATCCCAAACCGCCCACTAAATCAAACAATTTTGTATGACACTGTTAAACAATCATCTCGTCCAATGCAATAAAATGTAGATTATAACATTTGTTGATAATCCTATCATATTAGGGGGAAATGCTTCATTTAAAATAAATGTAATGATGCTGACTGAATTGGTGTGTATTTTAATTAGGGATGTGTGCCAACCCCCGTGTTTTGGTTTTGGATCTGTATCTCCTTCAAGGTTTTGGATCTGGATTTGGTTTTGCAAACCACCCTCAAGTGTTTTCGTTTTTAGATATTTTAAATAAAAAAATAGCTAAAAAGTTTTAAAAACAGCTGAAATAATGTAATTTATGCAATCCAAAATCCGAAATTCGGATTTAAAATCAGAATTCCGAACCGCAAAAAGATCAGAACCACGACCCGAATCTCCTCAGGAGATTAGAACCGCGACTCGGATTTACCGGGATTCATGAAATTCGGGTGGATTCGGATTTCTGGAGAACCGAACCGCACAGCTCTAATTTTAATTATATGATTAAAGTCTAAACTATCCTACAATAAGTATGTACTATAATGTATTTGTACAGTTTTGGCAACATACACACTAGCAAATGATGGTCACACCCGTTTTGCATTAAAAGTGCCTGTACTGTAAAGCGCATTTTAAAAACACCATTGGGTATGATCCATTATATCAATGCTGCAGAAAAGTGTGAGGCACCCATTTTAGGAGTTACATAATAATTAAAAACAACTGTATTAAAAACAATCGTACACTGAAAAACAAGAAAAACTGATGCATGTGTTGTCATTTTTAGCTAAAATAACAAAAAATTTAACTAAGGTCTAATCGGAAGTGTGCTGAAAAAATCATCACGACTTCAAATGATATTAGACTTAACTGGTCTAGTGCGCACTTTCCTAAACTCCGCCATTACAGTTCAGGTTTTAAGGATATCCATGCCCGAGCCCAGATGGTTAACTCAAATTGACTGAGGTACTAATTAAGTCACCTATGCTCAAGCATGGATATCCTTAAAACCTGGACTGTAATGGCGGAGTTTGGGAAACTCTGGACTAGTGTCTAGTGGTCAGGACGTTCTGCTGCTGACCAATGCTTTCCGCAGACAGCACATAAACAAAATCTAGTACAAAAGGACAAACATTAATCACTGAGATTTAGGGCGGGATGTAATAGAGATCAAGTCTGCTGGAGGTGCGGGATGCAGACTGATCTCGATAGTTTTTTGAAAGTTGCAGTCATTTACAAGGCACTTTCGGCTTTGCCTTGTAAATGCTTTAAAAAGAACAAATCGAGATCAGTCTGCGTCCCGCACCCCCGGCAGACTCTATCTATTATTTTCTAATGATAAAGTTGCAGAGTACTCCATTTCCTAGTTTCTCTCTAGCAGGTCATTGACTGATTTTATACAAACACAATATTCTTATGTCTATTTCTGCCAATTTAGAATTTTAGTATTGTATCAGTCTGATGTACAGTATGCCTCACATTCCATACTGCGAGATCCAATTCCCATTTCCCCATTAACACACTGTGTTTTAGTTGATGGACAGACTTCTTTGTACTCCCGACAGGTTTCGCCTTTCACTGCACACAGTTAAGCAAAAACAACTATATTTTGAGAATTATTTTAACAAAAGAACTGGTGGAATTCATTATCAGTGAAACCCAGCAATGTGTTTTCTATCTGGTAACCCCAGGACCTGTAAACTTATGTGACCAGGCTCCTGAGGATCCTATCCAGAGGTAGTATTATTAACTTAAGACTTGGGTCCTCTCTCCTAGATGGTCATAAAGGATGGTGGAGGCAGTTGAACAATGACCACATCTGACAGTGCATGTGGTCATCATTTGGACTGTCCAAAGACAAATCCATCCATACACAAAAGTCAAGCAAAATCAGACCTCTCAGCTGTTGAGCAGAGAGGCCAGAACACCTTGTGTACCGGCACCTTTATTGTACGGACATTGCCAAAATGCAGTTTATACTGGGTATATTTACTAAAGTGAAAGTTTTTACAAGTGGAGAGGTTGCCCATAGCAACCAGATTCTAGCTATTATCTTCTAGAAGGTGCTAGTTAAATGTTAAGTAGAATCTGATTGGTTGCTATGGGCAACATCTCCATTTCTAAACTCTCACTTTAGTAAATACACCCCTAAGAGTTGCTCATATGTTCAATTCACAACTGTTCATAGAAGCCAGGGGTGACACATATAAACCACTGCTATTTCTCGACATCTGTTTTTCTAAAGACTGCAGTTCCTATGACGAAAATATATCCCGAATGTAAATATTTTTCTGTGCAGTTCCTTATTACTATAGAACACATGGAATTTTAAGTTCTGTCAGTCTTATTATCTACCATGCCTTTAAAAAAGGGATAATATGCAATGACACTGCAAAGCCAAGCTTCAATCCCACCTTATAAACAAACGTAATCTTGCTGATACAGGCCCACCCCAAATATGCCATAAAATGCACTCTACATTTCATAACAATCATATCAAACAGTCTATACAAAAATATACATTTGTCAAATAAAATAGCATTTTCGTGTTGTGATATTTTTTTAGCACCAATCCCTGGGAACTGGAAATTTTTATTTTGCCTCTAATGGGCTTGACTGCACAGAGTTAATTAGATATTTGTATTAGTTTTAATAAGCCAGACATTTGTCATATCTAACTCACTTCCTGTGAGCCACCACTAGTGACAGATATTCCCAGGATTTCCTAGGTGACCAGACAACATTAACAAAATGCCATATGTATGTTATTATTGGATCTCCGACCCATCAAATGCCTTTGTTCACATACTGGCACCTGTAGGTCCCTCCTCCCTTGTAGATGTATCTGGCATTTGTTAGAAAAGACTCATCTGTACTGGTCTGCAATGAATCTCTGGCACTGAAGGAGTTGTTTGGCTCTTTCTAACCCATTTACTGGTCATTTATATAATCACACTGTTCTGCAAGTATGCACCCTTACATAAATACCTTGCTGGAAATGATAAGAAAAATGTTCCAACTCTGGCAATTTCTAAATTCCAGACTGATCTGGAATGCAGGGATTACAATTAGAGATCTTCTGCAGACAGTTAACGTAAAACTATCATGAAATTTTTTGTTGCTGCTTAAGAGGTATGTACGCAATTTAATTTAAAGCAGATTCTGAAAATCAGGTTAATTTACTTAATATTACAGCCATGCATGTGGATGAACACAGGAGTCTATGAGCTCAGGGCCTGATTCAGGTTGGTTTGCAAGGCTGCGTTCCCACGCACCCCACTCGCTGCGAAAATATGCTAATGAATGCAATCGCACAGGAACCGCAGCTCTATACCAAGACACCCACCACTGTATAAAGCCGCCCACTTCTCATGACATGCATCCGCAAGTCAGCGATAACATCGGAACCATCCGCACAGTTGTGGTTGACCTGACCCTACAGCAGAAACTGCTAAACTTCCTGTCGCCATCTAGACTTCTGCCAGCGTGTTCTATCGCAGGGGCTTAATTATGCACGCCCCTGTAACGGTGTTTAAACGCCCAGGCACGTCTGCGTTTCTCTGACAACCCCCCCGTTACCACCCTCAAACCGTCACTTCTTGTCAATCACTGTGTGAGGACTCTGCGTGCTCACTGCAATCTCTTCCCGATCACAGTGGCCAGTTCTCACACGCGCACTGCGTCTTATATGCATGCGCAGAATGCAAACATCGGCTGGCTGCGTGCGAACGCAACCTTGCGATCCAACCTGAATCAGGCCCTCAATCCATTTATCCGCAATTTACTCGCGGGTGCAAGTATGACTAAATGCCGCACTTAAAGTTCCCCAAATTTGTGTATTTTTAGCGCAGCCAACCAGGGCTGCACACAAAAATCACTCCCGAATATGGGGCAAGATAAAGCTGCAAGGGGGTGAATCCCGATGCCGTTGCCGGCGTTTATATCCCATTGCAACAGAAACTTCATCGGTTTGAGCCCTATTTGCTAATTTGTCTTTCAAATGGTGCAAAATGGATTGGCCAGTACTATTAAGTTTTTGATATACAAAAATGTTACTTTAATAAATGATTATTGAAAACACATATGTATTATTCAGCTTTCTATTTGCAGTGTTCATCCTGACATGCATATAAATGTACATTTTTCTTTTCTCTTCCAGAAAAATGCAGATATGACTTTTCTTAAAAAAATCCATTTATTTGAATGACGCAATAGAAGCCCAGTCATATAAAGAGACTGGTGTTTTAGGAGCATCTATCAAAGAGCCGTAAACACGCAAAATGAAAAGTCCTGGACCCTGTACACTGAAGGAAACCATATACAGGCAGCATCCACAACACGCGACCAGAACTTCTAGACACAATAATAATTATGCACAGAAATGTCAGTTATGGAAATTCCAAATAGTTTTCTTTAAAAAAAACCTCAACCCATGCTAGGGCACCACTGTTTGCGTAGTGGCAAGCATTACTGCCTCGCAGCACGAGTTTAATTCCTGACTAAGGTATGATCTTCTCCCACTGTTTGCATTGGTTTCCGCTCACCACTCAAAAACATACTGGCAGGTTAATTGAAGCCTGGATAAAAAAAAAATAACCCTAGTGCAGAGGTTCCCAAAAGCGGTCCTCAAGGCACCCCAACGATCCATGGATCAGCATAGATGGTTAAAGACTGAGGTACTAATTAAGTCACCTGTGCCCAAGCATGATTATCCTTAAAACCTGGACGGTTAGGGTGCCTTGAGAATTGAGTTTGGGAACCTATGCCCTATTTACTGGGTATATGTGCCCATGTGGCAGAGAATATGAAGGGAATACTGATTGTAAACTCCACTAAGACAGGGACTGATGTGAATGACCGAAATATTCCCTGTAAAGCGAAGTGGAATATGGGGGAGATTTATACAATTTTGGAGATAAAGTGGGGAGAGATAAAGGACCTAGGGCCTGATTCAGACCCACTCGCGAGCGGCTGTCCGCTCGCAAGTGGGTCGATGGTGTACACTGAGCATGCGTACGACGGAGGGAGCTCCGTCGTGCGCATGCGCGAGACGCGACGAGCAAAGGACTTTCCTTCGCTCGTTGTGTCTGATCAAAGGGGGCGTGCTGTCGATGTTGATTGACAGCACGCCCCCTTTGGTGGGTGTGCCGGGGGCGTGCCTCCCAGACGGGGGCGTTCCCAAGGGAACGCCTACCGTTAGAAGCCGGCCCACTCTCTGATAGAGCCAAAATCACTCCAGGGCTTGTGGTCGAAAAACCCGACCACAGGCTTCTGGTCGCACTGGCGATGGTCGCGATGGTCAAAACTATCGCGACCATCATTCTGCACGCTCGTATGTGCTGTGGGTGGTGACCCACAGCTATACGAGCGTCCAGGAGGACGCTCCATTTTTATGGAGGACGGCCCTCATTCAGAGCGAGCGCTCTGCTCAGAGCGTCCGGCTCTGAATAAGGGCCCTGGTTCAGAGATGGACGCTAATGCGATTGGGCTGCGATTTTGCACGGAACATAGCTGCGAAAATATGCTAATGTCCGCAAAGATCACCAGAGCATAGACACGCCCACTGCTGCCTTTAAACCTGCATGAGACGACGCATACCTGCGTAAATAACGGTAACATTGCCACACAAGGGTGGCCATCTTGCCTTAGCGGCAGGTCTGACCAGCCACAACCTTGGGAGCTCTCCTGGCACGCAGAGCTACGTATGCATTCGCACTTGGCTAATTTATGCACGCCCATGTAACGGCGTTCAAACGGACAGGCACGCCTGCGTATTTCTGACCACTCCCCATTACCACCCCCAAACGCTGACAACCAGTCACTCACTCCGAGATGGATTCCTACACATGTCCGTGATCCCTGCGCACGAGCAGTGCGGCTTATACGCATGTGCAGCGGCAAACAATTGCTCAATCTGCACGAGAATCGCAATAGTGTCTATCTCTGAATCAGGCCCAAAGTACCAACCAATTGGCTCCGGTCACTGTTTTAGCACAGCCTAAAAAATGACAGTTAAGAGCTGACTGATTGGTACTTTACCTTTCTCCAAGCTTTGGTAAATCTCCCTTCTGTGTGCTCTATATAAATAACTTATAAAATTATTATTATTAAATAATACTTGTAAAAATCTACAAAGCAAACAATATACAGTGTACAAAAAAGAAAAAAAAAAAAAGCTCAAATTGTACAGATTATGAGCCCCAGCGACTGAGAATGGGTTCTAAAGGATTTAGCTTTAGCAATATGTAACAAATGCTCTGCTGTAATTGAGACTTTGGGGTCTGTATGACTAGGAAGATGGCTGTTGTGTTTGATACAAAGCAAACGTGCACAGAATGGGGGACCCTGTGCTCTTCAATGGCTTCCCTGCACCCTGGTTGTTCCCTGTAATCAGGAGATTGTGCCATTTAGACTAGGGCTGGCCAACCGCTCAAGCATTAAGAAGTCATCAGAGGGCCAGATCGACCTTTCTAACAAACCCAAACATGGAATTAATTCACTGAAAGAGATCCAAGGGTGTGGTATAAAATGTCAACGTTCAGCATATCGACATGTCAACATTCAATGACATAATATCGACACTGCAAATGTCGTCAGTCGGCATGTCGACAATGCATTTTCCCCATTCAGTTAACCCTAACCGTAGCCTAGCACTGCCAGCAGCTTAACCCTAAAATCGTCTGTCAACGTGATATAACCAGATACAATTAATAGCAGCGTATAATTTGCATTTTTTAGTTTAGCTAGTAAAAGCCATACTTTAAAAAGCCCAGCTCTCTTATTAAGAACAAAACTGAAAAAAACCTACAATTTACGTCAGATGCTGGCTCTTTTCCCCCCCCAAGAGGACACAAAACTAGGTCTCTGAAATATTCAATAAATTGTGACCAATTTTCAAAAGTACAGGTTGAGTCTCCCATACCGAAATACGGAATATTTTTAGCATGACTGAGATAATGAAACCTTTACTTTTTGATGGTTCAATGTACACAAACTTTGTTTAAAAACCCCAAATTATTTAAAAAAAAAAAGTATAAATGACCTATAGGCTTTGTGGATAAGGTGCATATGAAACATAAATCAATTTCATGTATGTACACAAACATTGTTTGAGCCACAACATTATTGAAAATATTGTATAAAATACCTTCAGGCTGTGTGTATAAGGTGTATATAATACATAAATGCATTTTGTGTTTAGATTTGGGCCCTATTCCTGAGAAATTTCAATATGGTATACATAAAAATACCCCTGGTCCCAAGCATTTTGGATATAAGAGACTCAACCTGTACCACAGTCAGGCCTCTGAAGAAAAGAAAATGAAATATCCCAGTATTGTACTTTCAGAAATCCCTGCAATAGCAATGGCTCTAGCCAGTGGCTTCTGTAATGATACACCAATGCGCTTTTCATACTAGGAAAAACGCAAGACCGCAATCATAAGGATCATTCACACTTCTCTGCTTTTGTTTGCACTGACATGTTAATAAATACACGAAAGGCTTATTAAAAATAAGTCACACGCGGTGGCTTTAAAGTGCGGCTTAGTAAATTTACCACTCAGGTAAATTCAGGGGGAGATGCATCAAGCCTTGGAGAGTGATAAAGTGTAGATATATGACAGTTAGAAGCTGCTTTGGGCAACGTCTCTACTTTGTCTCCTAACACTGCTTAGTAAATAGGTCCTTGAAGAGAGATAGAGTGAAACGTGATAAGGTGCCAGCCAATCAGCTCCTAACTGCTATCTCACAGGCTGTGTTTGCAAAATGACAGTTGGGAGCTGATTGGCTGGCACCTTATCACTTTTCACTCCATCTCCTAACACTGCTTAGTAAATAGACCCTTGTCTTGATACATCTTCCCCTCAATTTCAGCACAGCACAATCCCATGCATTAATGTGTGCTACCATTACAATAAATACAATAGATTGCATTGATAAAGTGCAATGCATGAAAAGTGCATAGTATAGAAGCAGAAATAAAAAAACTAAAAAAACACTTAAACAGCTTTCATGCCTTAAAAGTGTAGTGCATCTAACTGTGCACAAGCCAAAAAAAGGATTAAGGGCTATCAAATTCTGAAATACTTAATTCAGCATTGTATATGGTGTTTAGATTGTGAGGAAGTATGCTGCCTACAGACAGCTGTGTATATTTAATGTCAAATCAATATTATTGGAATGTAGTTTGATATTTTATGTCATTTGCAAAAAAAAATTAAAAACTGGAAGTATGGACAGAACTTGGATCTGCTTTACCTCTTTCATGACCTCTTCTCTAATTGTATTTTTCCCAATCCCACCAGTGTTGTTTTCTCCCATAATATTCCTCGCAGCCTTACATAAATGCCTGACTGTTCTGGCACATCTCGTGTCAATATCCTTAAGACTGTCATAGATGTATATAAACAAAACCTGCCCTTCTGACTGAATGAGACAACCTGCAAAATGACTGTACAATGGTAGACTGGCAACAGTGCGAAGAAACATTACTCCCTCCGGCCCAGATAGCAGTGCTACCAGGGCGGCTCCCTGCCACTACAGAACTTCTTGCGACTAAACATGTGAGAGGACATAATTAGAAATGCAGGATGAATGAACGTGACAGGGCATGTCACCAGTAATGTTGCAAAATACCACTGACAGTGACTTACCATGTGACGGTGTACAGATGCCGTCTGAGCATGCCAAGCCAGTGTTCCCTGTTTAAAATGCCACCTGGGGCAAAAAAAGTTCTTTTGAGAGTTTTCAAATGTTCATATATCTAAAAAAATCTTAACATGGTAGCACCTACAGAAGCTTGTATTGATGTACTGTACGAATGCAAACAGGGATATTCTTAGTAAAAATTAGTTTAATGGTAGTCAGTCATACTGTACACATTTCATGTTACAGTTATTACACCATTACTATTTTGTAGCAGAGTACAGTATTTTGTGTACAGTACAGAGTACTCCACTCAAATATGGTCATTGGCCCATACTGTACATTGTTCATGTGGAGGTTACGTATGTACAGTACAACTCTTATTGCTTCTGCAAAACTTACAGTGTCTCACTTATTGGTAGAGATACTGGCCCTGATACAGAGCCGCTCGCTCTGAATCAGGGCCGTCCCTTCTCCTTTTTGGAGCGGCCTCCTGGCCGCTCGCATAGCTGTGGGTGACCACCCACAGCTATAGCGAGCGGCCAAAATTATGGTCGCACTGGTCAAGACCATCGGGCTTGCGACGAGACCCTGCGGTAGGGTCTCGCTGCCGCAAGCCCTGGAGTGCTTTTGGCTCTATTTACCCGTGGGAACGCCTCCGTCTGGGCAGCCACTCCCCCGGCACACCCACCAAAGGGGGCGTGCTGTCAATCACCATCGACAGCATGCCCCCTTTGGTGCGAGACCCATAACGACGGCTTGGCCGTCGATATTCGGGTCTCGCACATGCGCACGACGGAGCCGCCTCCGTCGTGCGCATGCGCACTTGGGCAACATCGACCCGCTTGCGAGCGCTCATCGCTCACGAGCGGGTCTGAATGAGGCCCACTGTACAGATATATATATATATATATATATATATATATATATATATACACATATATACATACACACACACACACACACACACGCACACACTGGCTATGTAACTGCAGCTACACTAGAACAGGACATGCAGTCATACTTGCATAACTCTACCACAATGTACAGGAGACTTGCGAATTTCAAGGAACTCTCTTGGACAGCAAGAGAGTAGATCGGCTTTCTAGATCCACCCACTTGCCCAGCACAATTGATTATGTAATTCGCAATGAATTACATCATCATGGCCACGCTTCCCGTCGTCACAAGTGGCGGCAATGCAGATATTGAGCAGTGGGGTATGGAACCGTGATGATGCAACTCACTGAACCATGGCTTCCACTCACCAGGATCTCCTAGAGGGAACATTTAGAAAATGGGTATGTATGATGTAGGTACAACAAATACTATAACTACAAATACTATAGTGCAGTTGCAGCTGTTATACTTTTCTCCTTTAGGGGGAGATGTATCATCAGCGAAAATGTGGTAAAACCCCCGAAAATGCAGTTTTCGGGGGTTTTACCGCATTCCCCGTATGTATTAAGCAGCAGAATGCAGCGGATTTCTGGGTGTTAAACCCGGAAGTCCCTGTGCCCGGCAGCATCGCAAAGGACAGCTCTCATCGAAAGAGCTGTTCTTTGCGATATTCTTGGTACATACCGTGGTAATTAACCGCGGTATGTACGTGAAGTCGGGGGGGGATGTACCGCATCGGCGATGTCGCCGACTTGTAAGTTGTTCCCTGCACTGCAAGATAACAGGGGCGTTATCAGGAGCATAACAAAGTTGCATCACCAGGCCCAATAGCAACATTTGGGAAGGGGCCCCAGAATACTCCTCTAGCCTCTCATGACCCTGCTCTGCTCTGCAATGAAGAAAATAGGAAGAAAGATGAACTTCCTCCATGCTGGCCCATGAAAGCGCTGCCCTTTGCATGTACCTAGTTTGCCTGTATGGGAACTACAGCTTTGTAAAATATAGTAATATTGGATTTTTTTCTTTTTGAGGTGAACATTGTAATTCCATTGCAGGTTCTATATAAATTATGTAAAAAAAAAAAAAATATATATATATAATTTACCTTTTCCCTTATTAAAGCAAAGCACTATTAATATTTGCCTGGAAAAGAAATATATATCCTCGGCAATATGTAACCCATTATATCCTTCACTGTTCACAGACTGTTGCCCTCAGTGGGATGCGAGACTGCACCTTGAAAACCACTGTATGGAATCTTGGATCCTTATGTTTTAAGGCATTATTTATGAAAGTTTCCCAATCCTGTTCTTTGTCAGGGTTGGGTTGTGAATGTGACCATTGTGCATTGGAATTCCTCTGCCACAGGCGGCAGGATGTTCCAATCAGGCACCAGCTGGGACATGCTGCAGTATTCCTACTAAGGTCACCCATATTAACCTCTTCCTAACCACAGACATGGGCAGAGTTACACTTCACTGCAAGGCTTCCTTGCAAACTCCAAACTTGCTATGGCTTGTTTAGTGCCACTAAATGTTCAGCAGGCCTGTGTGCTCTCAGGGTCTTTTGATTCACAGATGACAGAGATCTGACCTAAGATTTAATATGATTTATAGAGACATGCTCCAATACCTGTGGATGTGCCCTGAAGATAAGTGGATGTTCCTCAGGAGTCATTTGGGGGGTTTATTTTTGTACAGTAACAGCAAGGTTGATAAACAAAAACATCCAAGCACTTACCTTTGTGCTCATCCTGCTCTTCAGCAATAGGCTGTGCTGGAATGGTGCTCCGATTTGTGATCTTCTAGTACGTGCCTAGGTTAATTGCGTCCTGAAGAGAAGGCCAATGTAAACCATATTGCTTGAAGTCCATCAGTGCATTACAGAGTTAATGTTATAGGAATAGGTATTGCAATTAAAAGACTTTTGACATGACACAGGTGGCAATTATCATAATATAGTTATAATCATCATGCAGTCAAGGATCACTGCATTCAGAATACTCAGTTCCTTAGGATAGTTATCCGCAAATTGCTGGACTAATACATTACAAAATTACTTAGTATGACAACTGCATGGCGCAATATGGCCATTTATTTGCGTCTGTGTTTGGTTTTTTTTTTTATCCATACACATATTATTCAGAATTGCAAAAATATGAGATATGGTAAGAACTTACCCTTGTTATCTCTATTTCTACGAAGTCCATAGGGTTCCACAGGATACCTTGGGGGTATAGGTGTGACGTCAGTCGCAGGGCACCAAAGAGTTAAGCTTTCAGCCTCCCAGGATGCACTAGGTCCCCCTCCTATACCCCGCCCCCGGGCCAAGGCACCTCAGTTAGTTACCAAGCCATAGGCCGGAGGAGGAGAAGGAAGAGAGAGAACAAAGATCTGGACACATACAAGAATCACATTCTCACCAGAGGGAGACGGAAAACCGGTGACCAGAGCAAAGCCCATCTGCAGCACAGGTGCGACAGGGCGGGAGTCCTGTGGAACCCTATGGACTTCGTAGAAATAGAGATAACAAGGGTAAGTTCTTACCATATCTCATATTTTCTACTTCAGGGTCCATAGGGTACCCACAGGATACCTTGGGGATGTCCCAAAGCAGTATCCTTTAAGGGTGGGGACGCTCCTGTGCAGAAAGGAGAATCCGCCGCCCGAAGGAAGCATCCTGAGAGGCGAAGGTGTCAAACCTGTAATACCTCACGAAGGTATGGACAGAAGACCACGTAGCAGCCTTGCAGATCTGAACTGCCGAGGCACCACGTCGAGCTGCCCACGAAGGACCCACAGACCTAGTGGAATGAGCCTTCAGAGAAGGAGGGACCGGTAGGCCTTCATGAAGATAAGCTTCAGAAATAGCCATACGGATCCAGGCTGCCAAAGTTTGCTTTGAAGCAGGCCAACCCTTTTTACGGAAGCCAAAGAGGACAAACAAAGCGTCCGACTTCCTAAACGAAGAAGTGCGGTCAACATAAGTCCTTAAGGCCCGCACAACATCCAAAGAGGCCTCACCCACGGAAAGACCCGGTGAGTTAAAGGCCGGAACAACTATTTCCTCGTTAATATGAAACTGGGAAACAACTTTGGGAAGAAACTCGGGCCGAGTGCGGAGCACTGCCCTGTTCCCATAAAAAACCAAGAAAGGGGGTCTACAAGAAAGAGCCCCTAACTCAGAAACACGTCTGGCCGAAGCAATGGCCAGAAGGAAAACAGTCTTAGCTGTTAGCCATTTAAGATCCACTGAGCCCAGTGGTTCAAACGGCGGTCCTTGGAGAGCCCTCAGGACCACAGCCAAATCCCAAGGCGCCACAGGTGGAACAAAGGGCGGCTGAATGCGGAGAACACCCTGCATAAAGGTGCGCACATCCGGGATTGTAGCAATCCTACGGTGAAACCAGACAGATAGGGCCGAAACCTGTACCTTCAAAGAAGCAAGGCGAAGCCCATGATCTAGTCCCGCTTGCAGGAAGGCGAGAATCCGAGACAGACGAAACTCCCGCGGTGCATAACCTCTCGGTCGACACCACTGGAAGAACGTATGCCACACGCGATGGTATATCCTCGCGGAAGACGGTTTCCGAGCTCGTAACATGGTACGCACCACAGAGCTGGAAAACCCCCGGGACCTCAGCATGGCCGTCTCAACAGCCACGCCGTCAAAGACAGCCGAGTCAGGTCCGGGTGAAGGCAAGGACCCTGAGACAGAAGGTCCGGTCGTAGCGGCAACCGCAGAGGAATGTCCACGGACAGACCCTGAAGGTCTGAGAACCAGTGCCGTCTGGGCCACGCGGGAGCTATCAACAGGAGCGTCCCTCCTTCCTGTTTGAATTTCCGGATTACCCGTGGAAGAAGGGAGACCGGAGGGAACAGGTATGCGAACCGGAACGTCCACCGGACGGACAGAGCATCCACCAGAGACGCCCCTTCGTCTCTTGTGCGAGACCCGTACACCGGCAACTTGTTGTTGTGCCGGGACGCCATGAGGTCGATTTCTGGAAGACCCCACCTGTCCACCAGTAGTTGAAAAACGTCCGGGTGCAGGGACCATTCCCCCGGATGAACGTCCTGGCGACTTAGAAAGTCCGCCTCCCAATTGAGCACTCCCGGGATGAAGACCGCTGATATGGCCGGAAGATTGCGCTCCGCCCAAACCAGGATCCGAGAGACCTCTACGAGAGCCGCCCGACTGCGAGTTCCTCCTTGCCTGTTTATGTAGGCCACGGTGGTAGCATTGTCTGACTGGACCTGCACCGGGCGACCCTGGAGAAACCGCTGTGCCTGCTGGAGAGCATTGAAGACCGCACGGAGTTCCAAGATATTTATTGGAAGCTCCGCTTCTGTCGGCGTCCACCTGCCCTGGAACAAGTGTGGACCCGAAACTGCTCCCCAGCCCCGAAGACTGGCGTCCGTTGTCAACAGGACCCAATTTGGAACCCAGAACGGACGTCCCTTGTTGAGGTGGGTCGTCTGTAACCACCACGTAAGGGACAGGCGAACCTCCTGGGTGAGCACAATCGTCTGGGACTTCAGAGACTGAGTCAGCCCGTTCCACTTGGACAGGATCAGGTGCTGCAGAGGTCTGGAGTGAAACTGGGCGTATTCCACCATGTCGAACACCGACACCATGGAGCCCAGTAACCTCATCGCCGAGTGTAAGGACACCCGGCGGCTGTGCAGACAACTGCGCACCCTTGACTGTAAAGCAGAGATCTTGTCCTCCGTCACGAAGATCCTTTGCTGTCCCGAGTCCAATAAGGCTCCAAGATGCAGAATCCTCCGAGACGGGATTAGAGTGGACTTCTGCCAGTTGATTAGCCAGCCGTGCCGTTGCAGCAGTGCAATGGTCAGGTCCAAGTGGCGTAACAGGAGCTCTGGAGATCCTGCCACCAATAACAGGTCGTCCAAATACGGCAACATGCGGACTCCCTGCAGCCGCAGAGAAGCCGCCATGACCGCCATCACCTTGGTGAAAACACGTGGTGCTGTTGCCAGGCCAAAAGGTAACGCCCGAAACTGGAAGTGGTCGCTGCTGATTGCAAACCTGAGGAACTGTTGATGGCGCCAAAGAATAGGGACATGCAGGTAAGCGTCCTGTATGTCCAATGACACCAAGTAGTCCCCAGGTTCCAGCGCCAGAATGATGGACCGTAGGGTCTCCATCCGAAACTTCGGGACCCGCAAAGACTTGTTGAGTGCTTTGAGGTTGAGAATCGGACGATATGACCCATTGGGTTTCTGTACCAAAAATAGATTTGAATAGAAACCCTGGCCCCTCTGGGAGAATGGAACCGCCACTATAACTCCAGCCTGGAGCATAGTGTGCAATACCTTCCGCAGCTCCGTAGCCTTGTTCCGGTCTGATGGGAGACCCGTGGTGAAGAAGCGAGCCGGGGGTCTGTGCCGGAAGGAGAGGGCGTATCCGTGGGAAACCACCTCCAGAACCCAAGTGTCTGTCGTAGTGGTCGACCAACACTGGGCGAACTGTAGCAGGCGGCCTCCCACCCTGGGATCCCCCAAAGGGAGGCCCGGACCGTCAGGCCGCAGGCTTGTCATCTGGCTTGGGGGCCGGACGTCTGGTACTCCATGCCTGCTTCCGGGGCTTGACCGATTTCTTAGGGCCAGCCTGTCGAGGAAACGACTGTGGTTTGGGCCTGCCCTGGGCCCTAGATGACCGAAAGGACGATGGTCCCGAACCAGAAGGAGCAGCGGCCGACGGGAGACAGGCAGATTTGGCTGCCGCCAGCGTGGCCACAATCTTATCCAGATCCGGACCGAAGAGAACTTCTCCGGTAAACGGCAACGCTTCCAGACCCTTCTTGGAATCTGCGTCCGCCTTCCAGGATCGCAGCCACAAGGTGCGACGAGCAGCTACCGCTGCTGAAGAAATTCTAGACACCAGAGTACTAATGTCTAGAGCCGCCTCGTTGATGTAGGTGGCCGAATCACGGAGATTGCCAATCAACTCCGCCTGATCGGCCGGACAGTCGGATTCAAAAGAAGCCTCTAATGAATCCGCCCAGCGCTCCATCGCTCTGGCAACCCAGCAAATGGCCATAGCCGGCCGTGCTGCCCCCCCTGCAAGGGAATAAGCGGACTTCAGGCAGATTTCTACCTTGCGGTCCGTAGCATCCTTAAGGGAGGACATGGATGGCATCGGCAATGTGGCACTACGGACAAGACGGGTCACGTGAGAATCCACCTGTGGAGGGGATTCCCACTTCGCAAAATAATTATCCGCGAACGGATAAGCCACCGCCAGGCGTCTCTGCGGCTGGTATCTTTTGCCAGGTTGTTTCCACGCCTCCTCTAAATGGTCCACCAACTGACCCGAAAGAGGAAAGACTGTGGCATCGCCCTTCACATCTTTGAAAAAGGCATACTTAGATTTAGCCGCTGGGGGAACTTCGTCCTCAATCACCAAGGCTGTGCGGACCGCCCGAATAAGTCCAGGAATATATACTTTGGACTTAGCATCAGCGTCCTTAGTATGGAGAGGTTCCTGATCGTAAGGATCTAGAATCTCCCCATCATCAGACGTCCCTTCGTCATCCTCATAAGGAGCGGACAGAGACGCCACCGGCCTTTTATGAGACCGCATCACAGACTCCCCTTGCAACACATCCGACAAGTGCTGTACAGAACTCGTCAGGGAGTTAACCCACGCTGGCTCCTGAGAACCCGGGAGCGGGGAAATAGGGAGACTGTGGGGTACCACCAATTGTCGTGGGAACCCCTGCATGGGTGACGACACCACAGACTGCTGGGACAAACCCATCGGAGTAAACGCGGGCTGCGGAGCTAACTGGCCCACTAAAGCTGTTAACGCCTGAGCGAAACAAGCCCAGGGCGGCTCCTGTACCGGTGCTGTAACCGTAATAGGCCGCGCCATGGACAAACACTGCCGGCAAAGGCCCTCCGCGCTACCCTCCCCCTCCGCTAACGGTACTTTGCACGTGGTACACTGTAGCCGGAGGGGAAAATCACTTTCAGACATGATGGCACCACGTATGTGACCTCTCTCACCAATTAAGTATTAAATAGGCGAGAGACCACCCTGCAGCACCGCACCGCAAGGGCTTTTGCAGAAAGAACAGGGACAGTAATAAAGCTGACAGTTTAGAGAAGAAAAGTTACAGGCAGCAGCGCTAGCACAGTCACATACAATGCAGAAAAATAACAATTCCTGCACTAACAGCGCTGATCACTCAACTACACAGACACAGGGCCTGGTAGGACACAGCGCTGCATACACAGACCTGACCACAGCGGAGGAGAGGTATGCGGGGGGACCCAGACCACGATGCTTCCGTCCAGCGCTTCCAGCAGCGTTCACCATGCGTTCTGGAGAAGATGGCCGCCGAGGAGCAGAGAGGAGGCTGGCCTGGGGGAGGAGCGCTGCCACAGGACCAGTCGGCAGCATGCAGAGAGGGCTGTGTGCAGCGGGGGAGGCGCCGGCTGTGAGACAGGGAAGGCGCGCTCCCCTGGCATGCATTTAACCCCTGGGACGCCGCAGCGCTACCGCTCTGCTGCGGTCCGCTGTCCCAGGGGGTAGTGGAAGCGCAGGTTGGTCGCCTGGCTCCACGCTGCAGCCAGTCCCCAGGGAGCCCCCTGCCTGGGGACTTAGGACCATGTGATCAGCGGGGACCCACCGCGGGACCCCGCTGCTTACCTCTGTCCCCCTTGAATCCGGCCATGGTCCGGAGCATCTGGGGTCATCGCTAGCTGTGACCCCAGACGCCCACCAGCATCCCCGGATCAGTACCGGCGTTCTGGTACCGGCGCGGTGTAGGGAAGACAGCATGGACGTCAGGACTGACTGTCCATGCTGTTCATCCAGTTGTGCAGCCACAGCTGCATGAAGAATAAGCTTCAGGGGCTCTTCTAGCCCCCACTCCAACAGGTGCACCCGACTCCGGCCGGGCACCAAACTAAACTGAGGTGCCTTGGCCCGGGGGCGGGGTATAGGAGGGGGACCTAGTGCATCCTGGGAGGCTGAAAGCTTAACTCTTTGGTGCCCTGCGACTGACGTCACACCTATACCCCCAAGGTATCCTGTGGATACCCTATGGACCCTGAAGTAGAAACAACAATACCACACACAAATTAAAAGGGAAGTAGTTATTATCCCGGCTGTTGGGATGCCGGCGCTCAGAATGACGATGCCGGAACCCCAACACCAGTCAGAATCCGGTTGCCGGCATCCCGACAGTAGTGGGGTTAGGGGGAGGGTTAGGGTTAGGCACTAAGGAGAGGGTTAGGTTTAGGGGTAGGGTTAGGATACTTACTGACAGGTGTCGGTATCCTAACCCTGTGGGGATGTTGGCGTCGGGATTGTAACCGCTGGGATCCCGAGTGCCGGCATCCCGTACCCAACCCAAAAGTACATACTTAAAGGTTTTGTTTTTTCTTAAAATATAAAAATGGATATAATGGTAAGGAATCGGTATGAAATACCGCCGGACCTAAGCCCGGCGGACGAAATACCGACACTGGAAGGCCAGCACATGAAGATCCCGACAGAGGTAACACCCCTAACCCTCCCTTAGAGGTGCCCAACCCTAACCTCCCCCCCCAGGGGTGCCTAAACCTAACCCCTCCCTCTAGGCACCCTGAAGCTAGCCCTCCCGGGTGGGTGCCTGAACCTAACCTCCCCATGGGGGTTGCCTGACGCTAACCCTCCCTTCCACTAGCCTGACCCTATCCCTCCTGTTGGGGGTGCCTAACCTTAAGGCCCCCCGGGTGTCCCTAAACCTAACCCCCCCCCCCCCGAAGTTCTAAGTTCGGCATGCCGGGCATCAGCATTTCGACGTGGGACTAATGATAGGTGCCGGTATTTAGACGCCTATCATTAGTCCCATGCCGGGATTTCACTGTCGGGAAGCCGGTGTTCGGCATTTCGACCGCCGGCTTCCTGACTATATCCCAATGGTAATGTGGTGAAAAAGGGCATATATATATAACCTATACATATAGTCCCCTGGGTAGAAGTGTAGTATGGATCTATAATGTGTTTTTACTGTACTCTGGGATTGTATTTATTACCTTATAACTTATAAGTATTAATTATTTCCATTAGTTCTGCTTTGATAGAGTAAACTGCCTATACAATACTCCATTACACACAAGGGTCAGAGGTATGCACCTAACTAGACTGTTGGGAGGAAATTCAATTCCTCATGATGTCTGGCTGTGCACATTACAGTCTATTACGGTAGACTAATTTTTCTGGGCACCTCTATGGAAAGCAAGGGGAAGAAAAACAAGATTACTAGTCCTGAAATGCCTTCACCCAACCGTTCTGGAGGCACTTTGCTGCCATGGCGCAGAATGGAATTCTTCTCATAAGGGCATAGTTATCAAAAAGAAATTTGAGGGATATAGGCAAATTTCAAGCAATCCCAGAATGTATCTAGTGGGGAACCGCAGCTTTTGAGATCGAAAACGGGTATGCATCCCATTCCGGATATTTGTAAATTTGGCAGCATCACATCCCCCATAGTAACCTACTGCCAGCGGGAATGGAGGGATCACTGCAGGTATCGGAGATATCTGCTGCAGTCCCTCCTTCATACATCTGGGGGGGAAACATAATATTTGCTTTTAACCCACAAAAACGGGGGTTCTCAGGGATTAAGCCGCAAATATAATGATAAATGGGCCCCTATGTAATAAAAGCTAATCCCCCTCAAGAGACAGCAGTTGGGAAGATACATAAGGAATATGCACAGACTTTCAAAACTGAGCAGATAATTTTATTGCCAATACCTATATATTGCTTTGCTCTCTAATGAGCCAACAATAGACACATATGAATCCCTGACATACCTACCACCATTATTCCCAAATGCAAAATAGGGACATTTTAGGCTACACCCTAAATCTATGTCCCAATCCACTCAAACCAATTCCATTTAATTCCATTTAGGGCGCGGCCATGCCCTTTTCTGCTTCTAAAGTTGGGACTCTCCCTGTCTCCTACAGAAATCTGCTGCCGGAGGTGGCCTCTGCTCCTTCCTTATATACAATAAAGCAGACATTTGTTCTGCACAGAATGATGGCAGACATTGCCACATTAATGGTCATATGGTCTGCCAACAAGGTAGAAAGCATTGCCCCCAAACCACTCTAGTCACTACTAGTAAGTCTCTCTGTAAGGCATACACCTCAGCTTGCTGCCTCATTACACAACCCTCTTCAAGTGACACAGTAGCACACACATACAAAACAGGTGTCACAGAGATCTGTTTAAAACATAACTTGTATAAGAACACAATATAAAATGCATCTAAAAAAATCTTTCCTAGGATGATTGTCATAGGTCAGCAGCAAGAAAGTGGCTTCATTCTACAGTTATCCTATCCGCAGTAGCGTTATAATACATGATTATTATCTCCCACCTGCACATTAGTTTGTGTGCTGGCTTTGCTGCTATGACCCCAGGGTGTGCTATAGTATAGGCATGTATCACATGAGCTGGCTGACCTGCAGCAGCCCCAGGCACTGATCACTTCTTACCTCCACCAGTTTGCAGGGTGACTGCGACTGCACACCCGGCTCCAACAGGTCTTGCTCTGTCCTGCTACCTGCAGGAGGCCCAGCACATGTTCTCATCAGCAGATATTGGTCTCCACTGTGAGGGAAAGGTGTTGTGTGACAAGCTGATTGTCACCTCAGCGTCATGTCACAGCCTCTCAGTTCATTAGCCACTAATCTGCTCAACAGCTCCGCCCCTAGGCCAGGGTAAGAGCAGCTCAGCACCTGGGAACATCTCCACTACATTGTTTATCTTGTTACTCCAGGATGAATACCACCCAGGGTCCCGCAGCAACGGGCGCAAAGTACAAAGGAAAGGTGCAATCAAATAGCATACATCATTACAGGGCCACTACTTTCATGTAGACTTCCACCTCGTTCCTATGAATTCCTAATTTACCCAAAGGGTCCTAAAATAACAAGTAAAAAAAACAACCTATAAAGTGGTTGCAGATGCTGGACACAGTAATCGTCAGACTCTGCCAGTGTGACAACACACGAGTCACTGCAATGGAAGGCCTTATCCCTGTCAGTGCACTACAACTGTGAGAATGTGTCTGATGAAACTATGTTGGGATAAGGACTATAAGCAAAGCAGGCAGAGCCTTTTACTAGTTCTTACCCAGCAGTGTTATGGATGGGCTACAGTCATGAGACCCTCCAGCTGCTGTGGAACTACACATCCCATCATGCCCTGCCACAATTTTAGCGTGCCTTAATAAGAAACTGTGTCAGGGCATGCTGGGATGCGTAGTTCCACAGCAGCTGGAGGGCCAAATGTTGAATACCCTGCATTCAGCAGTGTACAACGAACTATGGAGGAGATGTATCAACGTATTGTGTAGAGAAGTATTTACACTGGTGTGCACTATATCACAAAGTGATCATTGAGAATGCCATTATTAATGCCCACAATTCTCTATAGAGCCACTAGTTGTCTCTATTCTCTAATGAGCCACTGGTTGTGACCACCAAATGACACACCACAAGGTGGAGCTAGTGAGACAAGAATGCTATAAACGCAATGAGATCACCCCGATGGGAGAAAGTGTCTGAGCTGTCCACTGGTATTATGTCAGTCACACACCTGACAGCAACACGTTCATTATCTTTCTCACAGGAGTAATAGGACAGAACACATTTGTGCCTTTAGTATCTCAAATTAAGATCTATTTGTATGGTATAAACAGAAACATTTTCAGTTGTCCCTCACTGTCCACCTGAAACCCAGCAATGCACAATGCTATTGGAAAATGTAGGAGGGGACAATTAAAGTTACAGCTATAAGATTATGAGGCCCATTTATCAATAAATATTGACAGCTTATTCACCGTAAACACACGTTTTTGGGGGTAACCGCAAATATTTAGTATCCCCCGAATGTATGACAGAGGGACTGCAGCAGATATCTCCATACCTGCTGCCATCCCTCCATTCCCGCCAGCAGCTACAACCCCCATAGGTTTATATGGGGGGTGCAGGGGTGTATTTATAATGGGTGCAGGGTGTGCGGTGCACACGGGCAGGGGAGCAGAGAGGGAGGGGGAGCGGGCACTATTTACCCGGCCCAGGACTGTTGGAGTGTCCCGGGTCCTTCATCCCACCCCCCGTCCCCTCGCCGCCACTACTTATACCCCTTTTACACCGGAGCTAAAACCCAGGTTTTTGAAGGGTTAACCCGGGCAGCTTCCTGGTGTAAAAGGGGAGAGGGTTGGATCGCCGGGTCGAGTGACCCGGCAATCCAACCCAGGTAACTAGCAGGGTTTAACACGGGCGTAGCCCGTAAAACCCTGCTGTGAGAACAGCGCACTCCGGGTCACGATGACCTGGAGTGCGCTGCTAGCCGGCCGATTGGTCCGGCTTCAGTGGCGCTTGGAGATGACGTCATCTCCAAGCGTCCACTTTCACTCCGCAAAAGCCAGGTCTATGCAGACCCGACTGCGGTGTGAGCGGCGCTGACTCGGGAATATCCCGAGTCGGCGCTGGCAAAATTCCGGGTCTGATCCGGATAGGAACTTTGTTCCAACTCCGGGTCAGGCCTGGAATTTAGGTGGAAAAGGGGTATAAGTTAGGACAGGGAGAGAGAGAGCTGACTGCTGCTGCAGCCTCTCTCCCCAGCCCAACACACACACTGCTGTTACGCTGTGTGCTGGCCGAGCTAGGGAGAGAGTCTCATTCAAAAGCAGTCAGCTCTCTCTCACTCCCGGCGCTATATGCAGGAGGGGCGATTGCGCCCCGACCCCCAGACCCTTCGGCTCCCAGGGCGTGAGTGTGGCCGCGAGATTATTTTTTTAAATCTTTTGTAAGGAGGGGGTCTGGCCACACCTCCCCAGATTGGCCACGCCCCCTCCCTGTACCTGGGCCCGGCAATGCTGTCAGCAGCCCTGGACCCTGGGTCCACAGGGGGCCCGCACAGCACACCCTACACCCATCATTTTTTTTTATACTTACCTCTCCGATGTCACCCGGAGTAGCGCTACACAAAACGCCTGAAAATGGGCGCCGCAGCCATTCTCCCTGCGTTTTGGGCATGTGCAGTAGGAAATCACTGGGAAAATGGCTGCCATGCCATTTTCCTAGTGATGTGCGCATGCGCAGTAGACTCCGGGCACACTCTAGTGCCCGGAGTCTACCGCTACTATCAGTTCGCTGACGGCAGCCAGTGAGAGAGGAGGGGCCCCCGGATAGTGAGTGAACACGGGCCCCCTTCTCTCTTAATACGTCCCTGGGGGGATGCCATGCTGCCATATTTACCAACTTCCAGAATGCAATGCATTCCGGAGATTGGCCCCTGCAGCTACCGCCATCTGAAGATGGCGTTAGCCACTGTAGCCTACGAGCTACACATTGCAAAAACTACAGGGAGAGGATTCCATAGGAACCCTCCCACGACTATAATCACATCACATGCGTGGTTAGCAGACTGCGCATGCGCTGGAGTCCCACCACAGGAGTGAAGAGACCACTGATGCGGTCACTTCACTCCCAGCACATTGCAGGGACAGGCTCCTTTTGTTACATCCGGGCGGTATGTAACTAAAAGCATTGCAATCTGGGCACGATATATGTTTTATCGTGTTCAGATCGCCAGAGCCGTAACTATTTGGTGCCCTGTGCCAGAAAGAGCATTGGCTCCCCCCTCATTTTACAAAGGGACATAATGCACCCAAAAAGGGCCATGGCTTCATGGGGAAAGGCCAGGGAAGAGATAGGAGAGGCCAGGAGATGCGGGGGATGAAATAAGAGGAGCTACAAGCAAGAATGATAATAAACAGAAATTTGACAGGCCCAAACAGTGCCCCCTGACTTATGGTGCCCTGTGCGATGGCACCAGCCGCACTACCCTAGCTACGGCCCTGCAGATCACATTGCAAATGCAATCATTAATATATGGGAACCTACGACTGTCCAGATGGCCTTTTTTTTTAACATATTTATGCTCTTTAATGCCTGCCACTGATATACTAATAAAACACAACTCTAAAGGCCGGTACACACTAGACGATGTCTAGTTTGTACTGACCTCAGTAGCGACATGACCCTGTAGGGAGCCGGCATCGGCAAGTACATAGACACTTGCTGATGCCGGCCTCAACGGAGCGACAGCGGGGGCCATGCTGCATTCAGCAACATGGCCCCTGCTAACGATATCGCCCGTCGGATCTGCATGCAGGTCCGACGGGCGATGTCGCTGACGACGCGCAGGAGCTTGCATCATCAGTGACATAGCAGGTACACACTAGACGATGTGCACGATATGTCGCTCCAATCAGCCGGTTCAAACGACATATGGTCTAGTGTGTACCCAGCATAACATCGGTGGAATAGGTAATAAAAAAAATACCAGGTAGGAGGGAACTACATAACTATCCATGCTGCTAGATTCGGCAGAAGGGAAAATGCACATAATCAGAGAGACAGAAAAATAAGATCCACCTGCACTTGAATTAAGAGTATTAGTATCATACATGCGTTGTTTTTAGCTTACTAATCATATCAATGTGTGAATGATGAAGATATATCACACTTCATCAAAATAAAAATTCTGTAAACATAAGACATTTTTAAAGTGAATATTTTCCTGTGAAAGCAGAAATCAGAGACACTTATTACAGTAAAATCAAATCAGAGACACTTGTTACAGTAAAATCATCTCTTTGCACATATACTCCATCCAGGATGGACCATCTCTATTTATACAAATAATTGTGCCAAGTAACCTGTGCTCATTATCAATTTACAGTAGCTGATAATGGAAGAGCACCAGGCGCCATACTGAATAGTAGTGCATTTCTGCAATTTACACAGATTGGGCAATTATTTGCCTTTGCGCATGTGTGTAGGTTACATAGCGCACGCATTGCGATTGCTTTTCAATTGCGCATGCACTTAGGAATCATTCGCAAGGTGCATGCCATGTGGTCATCGTTTGGGGGAGGTAACGAGCGGTGGTTAGGTGAATACAGACGTGCCTGACCATTTAAACGCCGTTCCGTGGGCGTGCATAAATCAGCCATTGCGATTGCTTTCGAACCATGAAACCTCTCTGCGTGCAAGGAGCAAAGCATTATTTGAGAGAGGTCAGAACTGCCACAATGGCAGCATGGCTGTCTAATCTGTGTCGATGTTACTGATGTTTATGCAGGTACGCGACAGCGGATGCAGATGAGAAGGCGATCGCATTAGCGTCTTCTGCTGAATCAGGCTAAAACTGTTTTCTATGTGCTGGAGTGTAATTCTACCTACAATATATTCCATAAGGCCAGTGGTTCGAAAAAACTTTCTTGAATCTCAGCTAGAGAACCAGCATTCTTTTACGACACCCCTAGGCCAAAAGTTTCTTATTGAGAAATGTATAAAAAATTATTAAGTTAAGTGAATTGTACTTGCATATCATCCTTACGTTCTTTTATATGGTGGTGGACAGGGTTGCACTTCAGTTTATCCACATATTTTATGACTGGCAGGCTAAACCAATGCTGATGGCTATAGCATGGACCATAAATCATTTGATTTGTTCCTGGATCACAACTTGTGGCAGAACCACTGCATAAGGTCAAAAATCTTCTAAGGCTTTTGGACATTTAAATGTGTGGCTGATGTTGGTGTATGCCAGTGTAACCCCAGTAGGCATGTTACTTTTCTAAAGAAGAAGGAGGAGGAAATAATTGCCTTAGGCTAAGACCTTTCTCTGTAATTCTTGTTTTGGCAGCACTGCATAATATGTTGCTATTATATTTGCATGAAGCATAACAATATTGATAAAAGTGTCTCATGGTGCTCTCCTGTTAAAACAGTCCCAGGTAGGATATTTGGGACTGCTATTTGCTATACAACTAGGGGTCTATTTATTGTATCAGCCTGAAAAGACAGAGGGCCTCCAGGCCGCGCTCGAACAGCTATAGCTTATTTACAATGACAGTTGTAATTAAAGTCCCACCGTTGTTCTCTGATCACTGTCTCCATCTCAGGATAGCGTTAGTGGGGAACAGCACAGTAAAAATAAAAAGCCTTATTAGTAAAATAAAGCCCAGGTTTTTTTTTACAAAAATAAATAAATAAATATATTTTCAAAATTTTTATTTATTTAGAATTTGCTACTGCATGCCCAAGTCTAGTACAGTGCGCATGCGTGACCTGTCCATACCGGGTCACACATGTACACATTGGACCTCGATTTGTGGTCAAAGAGGTAAGTCTCTCCACACTCCTGCCAGCCAACATTGTTAGGTGCACTGGGGAGTTTTTATTGATACATTGGCTTGTTAAAGTTTTTGGGGTTAATAGAAAATATTGATAAGTGGGCAACTTAGGTTTGTAATGATGCAGAGACATATGAAAGACGGTGAAGCTAATTGTCCTTTACATATACAGTATCACTAAACTGAAATCATCCATTTCATATGTGAACACATATTGGGGAAAATTTATAAAAACTTACATAAGCCTACGGAGGGTAAGGACCCGCACAATTGTGCTAGTTATAGGCCTATCTCCCACCTCATATGTTAAAATCTATGCCAAAATTTTAGCTAATAGACTTAACCAGGTCCTTCCCTCCTTGGTCCACTATGATCAGGTTGGCGTTGTGCCAGGGCGTCAAGCTCGGGATAATACCCGCAGGACCATAGACCTAATCCATGTCATAATCCCTAGGAGATCCCCAGCTGTTATCATTTCTCTCAAGTCTGAAAAAGCATTCAATAGGATCTCCTGGAACTTTATGTCACAAACCCTACAGTCATTTGGAATATCGGCAGACTTCCTGTCTGGTGTCATGGCCCTACATTCTAGTTCCTCCGCTACAGTCTCCATCAACGGCATCCCATCCGACCATTTCCCTATCTCAAATGACAACAGGCAAGGCTGTCCTTTGTCCCCTTTGATCTTCACCCTGGTGATAGAATCTCTGGCCTCTCTTGTCCGACTGAACCCTAGTATCCATGGAGTGCCGTTTGGGAATACCTCTTCTAAAATTGCCCTTTTCGCTGATTATATGTTGCTTATGCTCAACCTTGGATTTCTTTACCCAACCTTTATAATCTATTAGACCGCTATGGTGTACTCTCCGGATGTAAAATCAACTTCTCTAAATCGGAGGCCATGCTCCTCCATATCCCCCATTGGGACGCTGAGACCCTTAAATCCTCCTACAACTTTAAATGGCAACAAATCAAATATCTTGGGGTGTTCCTGACATCCCAATATGATTTATAATATCAAGGGAATTTTCCACAGCTTTTTACGAAGCTTCAAGCAGAATTGGCCTCCTGAAAATGGCTTATACTTTCGTGGCTGGACAGGATCATCACAGTCAAGTAGAGTATTCTCCCATTAGCAGTTCCCCTTACCCTCCTTCACAATTTTCAGAAATCTGTCAACCGTTTATCTGGAGTGGCAAACCCCCTAGGTTATCCTCGACTATCCTTAAAAAGACTATCTCCAGGTGAGGTAGAGGTCTCCCTGATTTTAAGCTCTACTACCTGGCCTCACACTTTTCCCAATTCTTTCCTCTTACTCCCCACATGGAATGACCTCCTGGCTTGATATTGAATCCAACTATATCAACTTCCCAGACCTATCTTCCCTGTGGGGCCTACAAAGGAAACACCATCCTCCTCCCTCCAACCTACTTCCAACAATTAAATTCCTCTTACACATATGGGTTTTATACTCATTTAAATTTGCTATTACCACCCCTATATCTCCCCTATATGGCATAATCCCAATTTCCCCCATGTTTGCATGTGGCCCACATGATGTCGTGGATAACAGCTCCCTTAAATTTCCTGCTGATTTTAGCTCACAGGGACTCTGGCATTCTCTCTTAGACCTACAACTGCAATCTTCAACCTTACCCCTACATCCCTTTGAATATTTCCAAATATGGCACTTTTTAGGCTCCTTACCACAGGCCCCGCTTCTCCGCGACCTCACCCCCTTTGTATGACTCTGTAAACATTGCCCTATGTCTAAAGGAATGATTTCTCAAATGTACAGTCTTCTCATCAATTCTGCTCTCCCTACTAATAATCCCCATGAATCCTCCTGGGAGATAGACCTCGGCCTTCCACCTGACGAGGAGGCTTGGGACAACAATTGCTAAAACCTCTATCTCTACTCGCCTTAAAGAAACTTCTTACAAATTATACTACCGCTGGCACTATACCCCAGTGCGGCTCTCCCATATGTACCCCTTTGCTTCCCCCCTCTGTTGAAGAAACTGTGGCCTCCGGGGTACCCTAGCCCATATCTGGTGGACCTGCCCAGTCCTCTAACCTTGCTGGACTTCGGTTCGTACTCTTCTGAATAATATATTTGAGGTCCCGATTGCGAAGGACCCATGGACCTTCTTTTTAAGTTATCCCCCTCCTGATCTTAGTAAGTACTCTGTTAAATTGTTATCCCACATTTTAGTCGCTGCTAAAGGTTTAATTGCTCGCAACTGGAAAAACCCTCTTCCGCCATCCCTCTCTGTACTATAGTCACAAAGTTACAAATCCGGCATAGAGCGGAGATGGAAAATATCACTTACTATCTTCACGATAGGGGCCATGGGCCAAATGTAATAGGGTGAGAGTTTAGAAAATGTGAGCGTTTAGCAGTAAAAATCTCACACTAATACATTGATCGAGTTGTATTTTCAAAACAGGAAACACCTGGATGAGAGTTTAAATCTTGACAGTTTTTTGAGTCTGAAAAACATACGAGTTTGTATGTTCTATGACTTTATTACATTGGCTGAGTTTAAAAATGTGACCGTTTTCTCTCACATATTCTAAACTCTCACCCTATTACATTTGGCCCCATATGTTCTAATAGGTGTGGGCTCCATGGCACTTCGCCACCTTTGCTCTCCACACTTACTACCCATGAATGATTCATGCGCGATGTATGGGTCCTCTCCCCCTGCTCCGACCGTTCAGTGACAAACCCTCCTAACTAAATAAATACTTTGCTGGTCTCCAAGTGGCATTCCTTTCCTCTTTCCAATGCCTCCTGCCCAGCATCTGGTATTCTTTATGGTACTTTGCTTCACTTGGTAGTCCTGTTTTCCCCCCTCCCCCACCCTTCCTGCTACCAACCCTTTTATATGCTTTTTTTCTGTTCAACTTTTATTTTTTATTTTTCTAATTTTGGTTTATTGGCAATTATCTTATTTGCAAAACAGCTCATTTTTAATGCAGCAGCCGCCGCCACCCGTTCCAGGCAGCGGCAGCACCACGGACAGGGACACGGCACGCAGACCGTACAAGGAGGCCTCCTTCACATCACGGCACACATTTGTGCCACACCAGCAGCAAACTACCAAACGGCACTACAGGATGAGGTAGGGGGTGCATGCACCCACGTACAGACACTGCAATACTGCATCATATGCAGCATCTAGTAGCCACCGCTACCAACTTTAAACAACAATTATAGCACCCTATGCAGCATTGGAAGCGGTATGAAATACCGCCGGCCGCAGGGCCGTGAGTTCAAATCCCGGCAGCGTGAGGCAGACAGCTGGAGAGATCCAGGCAGTGGCAGCCCAACAGCGCTGGAAATCCTGATCGTCCCTAGGTAAGTACTTACTAACCTAACCTAACCCCCCTAACCCTAGCCCTCCTTAGGGGTGCCTAACCCTAACCTCCCCCCCCTGTGCCTAACCCTAAAACCCCCTCTAAGTGCCTAAACCTAACCCCCCCCTTCCCCGCTGCCTAACCCTAAGTCCCCCAGGGGGGTGCCTTACCCTAACCTCCCCCCGGGGGTGCCTAACCCTAACCCCCTCTTCCCCTAGCCTAACCCTAACCCTCCCGTGGGGGTGCCTACCCCTAAGTCCCCCCGGGAGCCCTAAACCTAACCCTCCTCCCCCCACGGCTGTCCACTCGCGGCGCCCAGCGTCACTTCGTTCGGGATGCCGGGTGCCGGTCTCCCGGTAAAATGACAGGCGTCTAGATTTAGACACCTGTCATTTAACCTTCGCCGGGATAAAGCAGTCGGGAAGCCGGCTGTCGGGCTTACGTCAGCCGGGTTCCCGATTGCACCCCACAGCATTGCATAAGGACTTTGCTCTACCAGACAAGACATTCCAAAATGAATTGTTACAATTGTCTCTATTTACACATGCATTGTCTGTACTAGAATCAGCTGTATCCACTACTGGTTACATTGTAGTACCATTTTAATTATACTGTATTGTTTTTTCATATGTCATTTTTTATCATATTTGTAATCCAATTTTATTTGTATTTTATTTCCATACATTTATTTATGCCATTTTTTGATCCATGTTTTAATTAAGAATAAATTGGCCAATTTTACAGACTTATACCTTGTTGCACTATCAATAAGACACAACATCATACCTAATTTATTATACTTGTGTCTTTTCATATTAGTGTCTGTGAGCTTTCTAAATAGAGAATAAAAAAAACGTACTTAAGTAAGTGATAAAAGGAGCTGTAACCCATAGCAACTAAACATATTCTACCATTGTCCTTGTACATTAGATAAATGTCTGGTTGCTATGGGACATACAGTTATCTATGTTCCATAAATGCTGTGTCCATAAATGTCTGTGACTAGATGTGAGCTAAGTACAGGTTTGCTATTCATTTGCATAGTACAATGGTTAGGTACAGTAGCTGTGTTGTACATTGAAAGAAAAAAATAACATATGGTGTGTCATAATTATTTGCTTGCAGAGCAACTGTCTGCAAGATAACTGGAGCTGATTTGAGCTGACTTAATAAAATGGCGTTAGTTGTTAATGTCATCATCAAGCCGGGCTTCCAAACCCTGAGGAAAACATCCAGCCGTACTTATAATTAGGACCTCTCCCCACCTGCTATCCTGCTTATGTGGCACACTGTGGAATGTGTAAGGAGGACCAGACCTACAATGATTCACTGCAACTTGCTAATCCAATATGTCAGAGATATCTCTACTGCAAGACAACATGTCTGCTAAGTCAAACACTCTACAGAGATGGGTGTTAAAGGGACAGTAGGGATTATTCAGTTAAAAACTCTGAAATGTAGAGAGCAGAAAAGACGTGCATTTTTACTGATTGTTTATTATTTTGCTTTTACTATTCTGTAATGTAATGCTTTCAACTGTTTTGCACCTGTACACATTATCGCTATTACTCTTTACGTAGTGATCACAAATTAATAATTCTGCACTGTTCAGATTATGTTTATTCATTCATTCACATAAAATCAGTCCTTTCCCAAGTGGAGTGTACACTAGACCACAGGTTCTCAAACAATGGGCCTGATTCAGAGCCGCTCGTAAGCGGCCGCTCGTTCGCTCCTAGCGATGTTCGCACAACTGCGCATGCGTATGGGTTGTAATACGCATGTGCGAACCAGTCATTGCGGTCGGAAATTGTGTGCTCGCAAAATAGCGAATGCCTGCTAATTTGAGTGACAGAATGAGGCATTTGTGGGTGGTAACAGGGGAAGGTGCTTGAAAACGGGGAGTGGAGATCCGAACGCAGGCGTGCCAAACGGTCAAAACGGGCATTTTAAGGGTGTGCATAATTAACAAAGCAGCATCATCGACCACGTCACTTGGTTGTCTTTTAGCCTGAACTGCTCGCATGATTGCGGTAGGAAAATCCAACCACAAGCACTGCGAGCAGTTCATACGCCTTTCGATGTTCTCGATTAATCTAATAAATAGCAGAGATGACGTAGGATGTGAGCGGCCAGGGGGCGTTTAAAAAAAAATAGCGAGCGCATGTTTCGTTCGCTCGTTCAGACATAGAGGTGTCAACAGACCGCAAAGAGCGAGCGCTCTATTTAAATATCCGGCCCCTTTTTCTGAACGAGCGAGCGCAAATAGCGTCCGGCTCTGAATCAGGCCCTCTGTCCTCAGGATCCCAAACAGTGCATGTTTTGCAGGTCTCCTCACATAATTACTAGTGAAATAGTTAGCTCTACCTTTGGATCTTTTAAAATGTGTCAGTGAGTAATGAATACACCTGTGCACCTGCTGGTGTGAAAACGTGACCTGTGTGGGGTCCTGTGGACCGAGTTTGAGAGCCACTGCACTAGACCACAGGTTCTCAAACTCAGTCCTCAGGACCCCAAACAGTGCATGTTTTCCCGGTCTCCTCACAGAATCACAAGGGAAATAATTATCTCCACCTGTGGAGCTTTTAAAATGTCAGTGAGTAATGACTACACCTGTGTACCTGCTGGGTGACCTGGAAAACGTGACCTGTGTGGGGTCCTGAGGATCGAGTTTGAGAACCTCTGCTCTAGACTAAACTATGGGCCTGATTCAGAGCTGCTCGTAAGCGGCCGCTCGTTCGCTCCGAGCGATGTTTGCCCAACTGTGCATGCGTACGGATCGTTATACGCATGCGCGAACCAGTCAGTGCGGTCAAAATTCATGTGCTCGCAAAATAGCGAATGCCTGATAATTTGAGTGACAGATTGAGGCGTATGTGGGTGGTAACAGGGGAAGGTGCTTGAAAACGGGGAGTGGAGATCAGAACGCAGGCGTGCCTAAAGGTCAAAACGGGCGTTTTATGGGTGTGCATAATTAAAACAGCAGCATCATTGACCACGTCACTGGGTTATTTTCTAGCCAGAACTGCTCGCAAAATTGTGGTAGCAAAAACCAACCACAAGAATAGCGAGCAGTTCATACCCTGTTCGATGTACTCGATTAATCTAATAAATAGCGGACATGACGTAGGATGCGAGCAGCCAGGGGGCGTAGTTTCCCAAAAAACGACCGCAAGTTTTGTTCGCTCTTTCAGACCTAGAGGCGTGAACAGACCGCAAAGAGCGAACGGTTCATTTGAATAGCCACCCCTATTTTCTGGACGAGCGAGCGCTAATTGTGTCCGGCTCTGAATCAGGCCCAATGTACCACAGGGAAAGACATGCACAACATACGCTTCATTCTTTTGCGGTTGGACTTACCAACCTGCTATCCCACAGTGTGCAAGGATATCAAGGACATTTTCTGGGGCCATAAACTACCCTAATACTCTCTTATTGCTTAAAAGTATCATTTACTTGTACATACAACTATAATACATATGCAATCTTCTTGATGGAATTTATGGAATAGCAGTGTTTTACTGTATTGGCGTCTTATGCATATAGGTCCCTTGTATATTACTATGTGGCAATACTATAATTCTACTAATACTACTACTGTAATTCTATTGCATTAATGGAAAATTAGTAATGCAAAACAATATCGCCGGAGCTGCTGAGTTATAGTCAGCTGACCAGTAATAGTTTCTGGGAGCACTAGCCTTATCGCTTCCATAGGCCAGTCTGCTCATGCGTGACCCAGCTTTCTGGCTGACATATGTACAGTATAAACTGGTATTCCTGACTTTGGGCCACATGTAATAGCCTGCGATTTGCAGGAGTCAGCGCATTTCTGGGTTAGTTTCGCCTTTTAACTATTTGCAGCTTTAAATGTAATGAATGGCACGACCTCCCACAAATCGCGGACTATTACATATAACCATTTTCTGTACAGTGTAGTGGTGTATAATATATGAGCAGTATATAAAGAGTAGTAGTTGCCTTTGAGTGATAGTTAATAAAAAAAAAAACAATATCTACAACAAAAAAAGGTATTAGTCTGTTCTCTGTTTAATAAATAGATCCACTAGTGATATATCTTGTTTATCCTGATAATAATAATAAGAAAAAACATTTGGCACTCTCTAGTGCCAGTACTGACCACAAACACGGGCATAAGGTAATCGGGTTTATACTCCTGGCAGAACATATCACAAATAAATCACTCCCTCTTTTATATTTAATAGGATTTGAAGTCAGTGTGCAAAAGGTATACTATGTCACACATAGAGGTTTTATTGAATGGGCAAAAACTTTAATGCCCTATTATAGAAATTTGCCAGGCTTCAGTGATCTATATTTCTCCACTTCATGGGGTACATTTACTAAAGTGCGAGTTTTTAGAAGTGGAGATGTTGCTCATAGCAACCAATCAGATTCTAGCTATTTTCTTCTAGAAGGTGCGAGATAAATGTTAATGTAGAATCTGATTGGTTGCTATGGGAAACATCTGTACTTCTAAAAACCTGCACTATAGTAAATATACCCCCATGTCTCATGAGATGAGTCTGTGTGGAGTGAAGCTACCATTTAGGTTAGCTCATCAGAAATGATGATACATTCTGAAAAAACCTAGGGCCGCACACCACAAAATTACCTCTTAGCAAATTTGTAGATAACCAAAGACACCAATATACTGGTCACTGATAAACAGGAGTCATATTAGGGCTGCCAGGACTAGAAATCTTTATCAGTTCTCGTAAAGAATGATTATCCACACAATTGCGTTTCAAAACTGTTTTGTTTTTTTATAGGGGTGTGATTCAAAATGTTGACAATAAATCGACACCAACCCTAAACCTAACCCTAAAAAAATAACAACAAAAAAAGTGTTGATAATTTCTGCGTTAATGACTTCCATGTCGACATTTGTAACCTGTCAACCTTCTGTACTGTCGACCTTTTGTAATGTCGACCATCTTCCATGCTGACCTTCTGGTGTCGATCAATTCATTGTCGATCTTTTGTATGGAACCCGTTTATAGCTACTGTTCAGGTGGCACAGTTATGTGTGTCTCTCTCTATCGCTACACATACGGGAACAATGGGATTATTTGGCTTTTTGAAGCTGTGAGTCACTACTTACTCATTGGACACAAGTTACCAAGAGGTGCCGTTTTGCCACCATGGTTACCTGAAGCCTTATATAGCTATCCTTCATCATGGTAGATGGCCCAGAAACAACCTCATCTAACAGGATATTTACAGTACTTCATTTAAAACAGAACTACTCACTTGACTGTAGAACTAGGTATGACAAAGGATAACTTAGTGTGTGCGTGTGATGTGCGGTGAGGTGAGCAGAGCCTTTCCTTTCATACTTTGATATACTCAAGAGTTTTTGACTACAAAAATTATAAGAAAATATGATAAATATCTTTTTTTGTATTATTCTAATCATTTTTATAGTCAAAACTCTGGAGTACAAAAGTGTATGGCAGGTGAGGCACTGCCTCCCTCGTCTACCTTTTCCACACATCCCTGATCAAAACACAACAAATTCCCAGCACTATATACTGCTGCACCTTTGTATAATGCCCACATGAACCCTCAGGGTCATATATGTATCTGTAAATCTGGCTCTGATACTAGCTAGTGCCTCCCCAGCCATTTACCTCACCGCATGTCACTGGCGTGTGTGATACAAAAAGTCAAACATGGTCTGAATGTCGACCTTTAGAATGTCAACATGGCAAATGTCGGCTTTCTCAATGCCTACACTGACATAACGTCGACATTGCCAGAATGTTGACATTGTGAATGTTAACAGTCGGCATGTAGACAATGCAGTTTTACATACACTTATCATCTACACCTAACCCTAACCGTAGCCTAACCCTAACCCTTACTGCAGTTTAACACTAAACCTAAGCCTGCAGTAACCATAAAATTGGCTGTCGATATTCACAACGACTTTATGACAATGCCGATATTCTGTCAGTGTCAACATTAAGAATGTCAGCATGCCAACATTTTCATTGTAAACATTCAGCCCATGTCAACATTCTGGTGGTGACATTCTTAATGTCGACATTCTGAGAGTAAGCAGCTGTCAGGCTGTGAGTAGCTGCTATGGATGTCCTTCCAGCATTCTGCTGTAAACTTCTACGTACAGGAGAAGGGAACATTGGTGTGGAAGTGCAACGCTGTGCACCCGAGAGAAAAGGGAGGTATTGGCTAATCTAGTGGTTCCCCAACCTGGTCCTCAAAGCACCCTAACAGTACCTCATTCTCATATAATCATCTGTGCTAAGCCATGGATATCTTTAAAACCTGATAGGGTTCCTTGATGACCGAGTTTGGGAACCACGGTGTTAATCCCTTAGTAAGATTAGTGAGGAGAGGAAAGGTTTCTCTATCTAGAAACCATAGCGGCCCATTCAATTTTGCTACTGGGCCCAATTAAAGTTCTAGCTATTACACTATTCAGTAGGGTCAGACAAGCACAATGGGGGTCATTCAGACCCGGTCGTTAGCGCCGATGCGCTCGGACCGGGTCGATGGCCCCCCACAGAGCATGCGCATGATGGCGCCGGCGCCGTCGTGCGCATGCGTGAGACCCGCTACGACCGACAGCGCCTCAATCCAAAGGGGGCGAGCTGTCGATGTTGATTGACAGCTCGCCCCGTTTGGAAGGCAGGCCGGGGGGGTGGCAGCCCAAACGGGGGCGTTCCCATGGGAACGCCTACCATTTGGGGGCGGCCCCACTAACATCACTAGTGATGTCAGTGGAGAGCTTCCTGCTCAGACAGAGCCGAAAGCTCTCCGGGGCTTACGACAAGGGAGACCCTACCCTAGGGTCTCGCCATAAGCCCCGATGGTTGCGATGGTCTTGACCATCGCGACCATCACCTTAGGCGGTCGTAAGGCTGTGGGTGTTAACCCACAGCCTTACCACCACAAAAGAAGGACGTCTTGAAAATTCAAGACGTCCTCCCCTCATTCAGACCGACCGCACGCTCTGTGCGACCGGCTCAGAATGAGGTCCAATGTCACAATGCATCCGTGTTTTGATGGTGATAGCTTTCCGTCAGCTTGGCTATGCAGTCATAGGTTAACCTACATGGTCTGTATGTACACTTATTGCTAATGCTCTGATTTTAAGATGAGGCCTGGTGTTTATCAGTAAAGGTAATGTGTGACTCTCTGTGGTACCCTGGTTGTTGGTGTGGCATATGGGCAGTGGCGTATCTATAATGGGTGCAGTGTGTGCGGGGCACAGCGCCCCCTGGGTCCAGGGGGACCCCGCACCGCATACCCTGCACCCATATTATTTTAGACTTACCTGTCCGTGGTCCCACGTCGCGTGTCTCGCGCTGCTCAGAACACCGGAAAGTGGCTTCCACGACCATTTGCCAGCGTTCTGCACATGCGCAGTAGACTCCGAGCACACTCTAGTGCCCAGAGTCTACTAAGGCTCCGGTGGCTGACTAGCCGCGTCAGTCGGCTGCCGGCCACTGGGGAGAGAGGAGGGGGCCCTGCACAGGGAGTGCACACGGGCCCCCTCCTCTCTTAAAACGCCCCTGCGTATGGGCACAGATAAGTTAGGTGTAGATGGTACCTTGCAGCTGAGATGGCAGCTCCAGGGGATATTTCTTTTTCTTTTGCTATGACTCCTTAAGCTTTATCCACCTCAGGCTGTAGCAGAAAGGCTAGCCCCATACACACAGTAAGATGACATAACGTGCTGGTCTTGGTAAATAGAATAATGAAATAGATCTAGGGCAGGACAGTAGTGAATAGGCAATAGGTAATAACTTTTTCCAACAGTAAAACGTGTTGCTTTATCTATACCGCTGCAGCATCTCTTTGGCTATGACTAGGAAAAGGACAATTTCTCGGTTGTTTCAATATATTATACTTTAGTTTAAACACACATACACACATTAACTTTTGCAAAACAAAATATACAGGAATGGCAGATTTAGCAAAACCTCAAAACTGTGCAGCAATTTACTCTAAGGTGCATACAAAGTGATGATGTTGGTGTACTCTGTTGCCGGACAATCACTGACCTATAACACGCATGTACATTATGTAGATTGGACACTGACAGCAAATAGATCAACAACATTTTATTGACGTCAGTACTTTGTAGGTCTACCACGTGCAGTGATAACTGCAGACACCCTTCTTGGCAAACTGTCCACAAGTTCCTGGACAACAGCAGGCGGTATGTTTTACCATTCCGCCTTAAGTTCAGTGACCAACTGTTATACTGAAGAAGGTCGAGTTGGCCTAGAACGCATCCGTCATTCCAATTCGTCCCAGAGGTTCTCAATGGGGTCAAAAGCTGGCCAGTCCATCCGGGTTACCAAATTTTCTGTATACCAGTCCAGCTTCGCTCTGGAAACATGACAGGTTGCATTGTCGTCCTGATAAAAACATTTGTTTCCATAGAACTGCAAGTGCATGGGCCTCCCTACGAAGTGTTCGCCACATTGGTGGCCATTTGGAACTCGTGTGCAATGGTATGCATTTTGCTTGGATGGGGGTGTCCAATCACTTTTATCTACATTGTGTGTTTAGTATTTGTAATCCACAGTTGTTAATAGCAATAAGTTTAGCATCCTCTTCTGTTTGTTCCTGATTCCAGAGAGCAATAGCTTTGTTTTTTCAATGACAAGGCACAATAATCAACAGTTCCACTTGCAATATATCCCATTTGTCTTCAGCACTGCACAATAGCAATAACTCAAGCCCTCATTCAGACATGCTCGCAAGTGCTATGCACTCGCAAGCGGGCCGATGGTTGTGCATTGCGCACGCACATGGGGGGAACACAAAATGTGGGATAGGGTTGGGAAGCACAGTGTGGGGTGGGGGATGGGAACACACAGTGTGAGATGGGGATGGGAATGTACAGTGGGGGATGGGAGAGCACAGTGTGGGATGGGGGATGGGAGGGCACACAGTGGGATGGGGATGGGAGGGCACAGTGGGGTGGGAGAGCACAGTGTTAGATGGGGGATGGGAGAGCACGGTAGGGGATGGGAGAGCACAGTATGGGGTGGGGGAAGAGAGAGCACAGTGTGAGATGGGTGATGAGAGAGCACAGTGTGGGATGGGGATGGGAGAGCACAGTATGGGGTGGAGGATGGGAGGGCACAGTGGGGTGGGAGAGCACAGTGTTAGATGGGGGATGGGAGGGCACGGTGGGGGATGGGAGAGCACAGTATGGGGTGGGGGATGAGAGAGCACAGTGTGAGATGGGGATGGGAGAGCACAGTATGGGGTGGCGGAAGAGAGAGCACAGTATGGGGTGTAGATGGAAGGGCATAGTGTGGGATGGGGGATGGGAGAGAACAGTATGGGGTGAGGGAGTATGGGGTGAGGGATGGGAGAGCACAGTATGGGGTGGGTGATGGAAGAGCACAGTCTGAGATGGGAGAACACATTGTAGGATGAGATATAAGAGAACATAGTGTTAGATAGGGGAATGGGGGAGCACAGTGTGGGATGGGTAGGTTATGTGTATGTGTAAAAATAATGGAAAAAATCTAAAGTTATTAAGCAAAGGAGCTAATACCAGGCCCATGCTGCTTAGGTTAAGGCCGTCGAGAATCAAGAAGTAGCCAGCTGTGTCAAGCCAGCACCGAGAGGCAAGAGAGGATCCGGCGCTTGGCGAGCTGAGGAGTGGCGCTGACCCAAAGAAAAGACACCCAAGCAGAGATGCCGCGACAGGCAGACAGAGAATAAGGTAACTGTGGGGCATGGAGGGACACTGAGGCTCAGCGTCTCCCCAGAGAAACCACATATAGGTAAGGCAAACTCTCAAGCAACTGACCTGTACCTGCCAGGGACCCTGGGATGGGGGGGCCATAAAAAAATGTGTGTACCGGGGCCCCATGATTTCTGTCGCCAGCCCTGATTATCAGTATCTGTCAATATTCTCAGTATCTCTCATACACTGTTGCAATAGCTCTGTAACAGTTCTCAGTAGCTCTCAAACAGTAGAGATGTCTCCCTGTTACAGCTCTTCTAACCACAGCCTCCAAGGATCTCAGATGCAGCTCCCAGTGCTGACATACTGTCTCCAGTCCTCAGCTGGCGCTTCTGCAGCAATCACTCAGCACACCATCAGTGTGTATTCAGTCACCTCATAACATCAGCAATAAAACTTTGCCCAGTCTCTTGCCCCTCACAGCAGACTTGTGGCAGCTCACTTTGCTCTGCCCATGATGTGTAACCACAAACACACTGACCTGTTTCTGGCTTGCCTCAATTTTGGCTCCGTCTGGTGACAGCCTCCTATATTGCAACGTCCATTGGCTCCCATCTGGACCATGGGTATCAAATATCCATTGCAGTACCAATGCCCCTGTCACAAAACGGTCATACGGCCCTCTCTGGCTGTGCTTTATTTAGATGTGCCGTTCTTTTCCAGAGTGCTGTCATTGTACACCTGAGGGTCATGGGCACAGCCATGTTTATTATCCAGTCACTAACTGTCTGTTGCGCTCACATGACTGTCTGCTCCTATCCATTGTAAGAGTGCCCTATTAAAGGCTGTACCTGCCACTAGCACATGGTCAGAACAATGTGGTTCAATAATCTGCTGTGTGCTCACTCACCAGAGTGTATCTGCTACCTCCGTCCACTGCCTGAACCTGTGCTGCTGTCTGCTGGATTCCTGCAAGCAGCTGCTTCATCCACTCTGCAGTCCTGCACTGTGACCAGTCTCCAGTCTGTTCCTTTACCAACCTGTGGGCCTGATTCAGAGCCGGACGCAAGTGGCCGTTCACTCGTCCGCCGTACGAGCGGAAATATTTAAATTCATGCGCTCGCTCGTAAGTTCGCTCGTAGCTCATTTTCCGCCCCATAGTCTCCCAACCCCTCCTCTAGCTAGCGAACATTCAAAATAGCGACCGTCCGTCTCCTCTTTGCTTGCAGGGAAAGCTCGCACAAGTCAATTCCGGAAGTGGCCCTGTCAGTTTTCGATTGCCTGCTATTTCATTCTTCAAACATACTTTAATCGTTTCATGGCAATCACTATATTAATTACCTTAATTGCTATTCACATGTTTTCAATCCTGTTTTTTTTTTCATTGTCAATAAACTTTATTCTTGTCAGTGTGTGTCATTTGTACCGCAGAATACGTACGGTTTCACCAATGGTATTGTTTTTCGAAATTAAAGGTTTTTTGGAATGATACTATTGTTTTGCGTTGTTTTTTATAGGCATTTTTAGTACTTTAATTTTTTTATTTAAATTAGCTTACCCATGTCACTGCATCAAGCCTATCATAACTCACATTATATGTGTGAGGCTGTAGGTCACATGGCTCATGCAATAACCAATAGAATGGTTCTTGTTAATTTACAAAGTACATTAGCCAATCAAATTTTTTCTAGGGCCTTTATTAAAACTGTTTTGTGTTAAAAAAATCATTGCCATCATGAGAGCCTCTGCGTTTTGTAGGCGTGAGCCAGGGGCGGATTGGGATGGAAAACCAGCCCGGGAAATTTCTGGAAGCAGCCCTAATGGAGGCAGGGTTTGTCTAGGGGGCGTGGTCTGTAGAGGGTAAGTTGGAAAACTCCTTCCTTCTAAGACCTGATTCTGTCGGAGGCAGTCGTGCTGATCCTTGTGTTTGTCATCTGTGTGTCTGAAGGTGCAAGGACTGAGACGCCCACTGTCAGTGTCTACAGATGCTGTAATCATGATTTGTGCATATTTATAGTTATACGCCACCATAGTTTGCACCAATAAACTTGCATCAGCCCTATGCTAGATGCAGATCATCTGTCTTCATATGGTCTCCAATTTGAGTGATCCGGTGTCTTTGTACGCAACCACTTTCATCAACACAGCCATGTCACTCAAATAATGCCCATACTATGCTACATCTGCATCCGAACGGACCCCGATAATTAACATTCTAATTAGCCACAGACGCTGGAGCAACTCATCATTCCTCTGGTGCCGAGACAGCTGATGCGAAAATCAGCTGTCTCTGTGAACGACTTCACTGCTCCTTTCTTAGCAGTGACACTAGTGCACATGTGTGACCTACATGTGCACAGGAGCCCTGACGTCCGGCGGAGCTCTGATTCAGTAGAGGATGGGAATGTAATCGCAACTGCATTCTGTCATGGATCACAGTTGCTAAAATTTGCTAATGTCTTCCAAAGCACAGCCGATCATAGGAAAGCCCACTGCTGCCTTCTCACACCAACCCAACGATGTGCAACAACGTAATCATTGGTACTATCATCGCATATCGGCCAAACATTCAGCATGAAGTCTGCCAACCCGAAAACACTGTAGCTGTCCTGACATGCAGAGAGCTCTCATACTTTGAATGCAATCTCTATGGCTAATTTATGCATGTTGTCTGGGTCCTCAGACTCCTCATTAATCCGGTTTTAGTCACCTGTAGGAGGGGGACCTTGTGTGATATCAGGGCAGGGTTAGACCAAGTAGAGCCCAGGGTGAAAATTCCTTTTGGTGCCCCACTTAAAAGGACAAAAAAATCAATACTGTATTTGTGTGTACTAAATAAAAACTCACCTTACCTATATGGTGGTTTCTCAGCAATGGGGAACCTCTGGAGAAATTGATCCTCGGTGGGCAGACAATGTCTCAATCAGTAGTCACTATTCACGTTGAAGATCACATGGTCCGGAGGATGCCTGTTTGTGTAGGAATATAACCAATGTCATCATCGTACAACAGAAGTTCAACCAAAAAATGTGCCCCGTGTCCCCTCCAGCCTCCTGCTCCATGTTCCTACCAGCTTCCACCCCTCTATGTCCCCTCCAGCCACATGTCATTCCAGCCTCCAGTCCTTTGTGTACCCTCCAGCCCCCCATCATTCCAGTCTCCAACCACTTGTCATTCCAACCTTCAGCCCTGTGTCCCCTCCAGCTTCCTGTCCCCTACAGCCCCTCATCATTCCAGCCTTCAGCCCTCTGTCCCCTCCAGCCTCCTGTCCCCTCCAGCCCCTCATCATTCCAGCCTTCAACCCAGTGTGTCCCCTCCAGACACCTGTCATTCCAGCTTCCTGTCCCCTCATCATTCCAGCCTTCAGTCCTCTGTGTCCCCTAGAGCCACCTGTCATTCCAGCCTCCAGCCCCGTGTCCTTTCCAGCCCCACAACATTCAGGCCTCCTGTCTCCCCTCCAGGCCCTGTCATCCTGTCTCCCCTCCAAGCCCTGTCATCCTGTCTCCCCTCCAGGCTCCTGTCATTCCAGCCTCCAGCCCCGTGTCCCTTCCAGCCACACAACATTCCGGCCTCCTGTCTCCCCTCCAGGCCCTGTCATCCTGTCTCCCTTCCAGGCTCCTGTCATTCCAGCCCCATGTCCCTTCCAGCCCCACAACATTCTGGCCTCCTGTCTCCCCTCCAGGCCCTGTCATCCTGTCTCCCCTCCAGGCCCTGTCATCCTGTCTCCCTTCCAGGCTCCTGTAATTCCAGCCTCCAGCCCATGTCCCTTCCAGCCCCACAACATTCCGGCCTCCTGTCTCCCCTCCAGGCCCTGTCATCCTGTCTCCCCTCCAAGCCCTGTCATCCTGTCTCCCCTCCAGGCTCCTGTCATTCCAGCCTCCAGCCCCGTGTCCCTTCCAGCCACACAACATTCCGGCCTCCTGTCTCCCCTCCAGGCCCTGTCATCCTGTCTCCCTTCCAGGCTCCTGTCATTCCAGCCCCATGTCCCTTCCAGCCCCACAACATTCTGGCCTCCTGTCTCCCCTCCAGGCCCTGTCATCCTGTCTCCCCTCCAGGCTCCTGTCATTCCAGCCTCCAGCCCCAAGTAACCTCAACAACCAACCAGCTCCCCGGCCCTCTCCAACTTACCTTCATTTCGGCAGCTGGACTGCTCCTTTTACTTTGAGTTCGGCGTCCTGCTGCTCGAACCACGGCAGCCAGTGTGCTCTGCCTGCTTCTCAGGCTCTTCCTCTTCCTGAGCACTTCTCCCTGTAGAGAGCCGTCTGGATATAGGGGGCGTGGCCTAATCGCGGGGTCCGTGGCCATGCCCCCTTATGGGGAAAAAAACTTTTTTTTTCTTCTTTTTTTCAGTTGTGTTACGTGGGGCGATTGCCCAGATCGCCCCCCCTTGGATCAGCCACTGGGTGAGGAGGAGACGCAGATGAGGCACAGCCACAGGCAGTGATCAGCCCAGGAGGCAGAAACAGGAAGAGGACGGCTGCTCCATTCAGCCCACTTAGAGCCCGGCGATAGTTTGGCTGGTCCCTGGGGAGGGGCCAGCCAGTGTAAACCAATGTCTGACCGGCCGGCCCCTGTCCCCGATATGGCTGCCGCTGGGACATTCGCTTTGTGGGAGGCCGCCCACGGCACACAGGCAGCGCGGCTGCCTGTCAGCACCGTTGTTCACCGCCGCTCCGGCTTGAGCTTCTGCGCATTTACAGAAGCTCTTATCAAAGCAGCCAGCTGCAGTTACAGTCCTCGGCCAGGCATGGGGGAAGGGAGTGCAACGGCACAGCCACTGAGGGGAGCGTGGGGCCCGGCCCAGCGGGAAATGGCCCGGCGTCCCGGTGGCCCAATCCGCCCCTGGCGTGAGCTCCTGGTCCTCACAGAGGTGATGGACCAGAGAATAACCCATCATCCTCCCCCCATCAAAAACCTCCGCAAGCGGATGGCGTACGCGGAGGTGCACCGCCGCCTGCACTCCATCGGCTATCGCCGAAATATCGGCCAACTGGAGCGCAGGTGGTCGGATTTGCGCTGCCGAACCCCACGCCTGCTTGCACGTTTGCGTCTCCAGATTCTGGAAAGTAAGTGTTTATGTGTTTGTATATATTTTTTGTTTTATTTTTTTGTGGCCCTACCTGCGTGTGCATGTTTCCAGTATAGCCCTGTTTGTGTTTTTTGGCCCTACCTGCGTGTGCATGTTTCCAGTATAGCCCTGTTTGTGAATTTTGGCCCTACCTGCGTGTGCATGTTTCCAGTATAGCCCTGTTTGCATTTTTGGCCCTACCTGCGTGTGCATGTTTCCAGTAAAGCCATGTTTGTGAATTTTGGCCCTACCTGCGTGTGCATGTTTCCAGTATAGCCCTGTTTGTGTTTTTTGGCCCTACCTGCGTGTGCATGTTTACAGTATAGGCGTGTTTTTTTTTTTTGCTGGTTTTCTTTGTAAAAAAAATATAAACAAAAAAGCATTGTCATTAAAAATGTTGGTCTCCATCATTTAGGGGCTGAGCGGATAATGAGAAGGCGCAGACGGGTGTCTCGACCCCTATCCCCCACTCCCACCCAAACATCCTCTGCCCACTCTTCCCCAAATTCCGCCTCCACCCCAGACCTTGCCGCACGTCAGTCCCCTCCCTCTCCTCACCTTACCATCCCTCCAACTTCCCCCTCCCCTCAAACCCCCCCTCTCTTTTCCTCACCCTCCACTTCCTCCCAAATTACACCTCCTCCTTCCCAGAGCCACTGGCCAACCTCTGAAGAGGAGGATTTCGGTGCCCCAGGGCCAGGCACCAGTTTGACCAGTATGTTTACATTTTAAACTATGGTTTTTTTATGGTTTTTGTCATTTGGGTTGATGTTGTCCTTTTGCCTGTGCAGTTCAAAATAGTAAAGTAGTTCCAATGTTTTTGATATATATCTTTGTGAAACAATGTCAAGGATGTTTTCCCCTTACACATATGACACATGTCCAAACACTCACACTTGTGTCTTTCTTGTTAACACTACCCACAAATGTTGTATTTTTTCCCCTTTGTAGTTTTTTTTAGTTTTGTATTTTTTTGGGGGGGGCCCTTATTTGTTTTGAATCTGTTCGTTTTGCATTCCTTTTGTTTTGGGCCTGTTTTGGATTTTTTTTTTTTCTTAACGATAGTCTGAATTGTTAGATTTTTAAAAAAATATAAATGAAGGTGTCATTTTACTAATCCACACATTTTTTTACCCACAGAGAAGCAGAGGCAGAACGAGGCATTGTCTATGGGCTTAATGGAGCTACGGGGCCATGTTGTAGCAATGCTGGTCTCCTTGGACCATATTTTGGCGAGCATGCGCCACTAAAGTTTTTTTTTTTGCAAAAACAGTTTGTTTAAAAATAAAGTTTATTTTGATTTATTTAAGTCTCATTTCTTGTGTATAATTCTTAGATTGTTGAACCTTACATAAGTCTACTATTTGTCCCTGATTTTTAAAGTAATGTAAATTTGTTTGTCGAAAGCTCAAGTAAGTATGTAAGCTTGCACATTAGACACATAACAATACCAATAGGTTTGGAGAAGTAACCTCAAAATCTGATTCTTTTTTGGTGTGGGTAATGTTAAAATTAAAGCTACCTGCTTAGGCCTACAATTGCAAACATACTGATTCACCATAATACCTTTGGTGTTTGTTTTTAGCAACAAAGCAGGCTACTAAACTTTTCCAAATAAGAAATTACAGTATTAGGCATTAAGCAACTTTGCATTTTTAGAAACAGGTTACACTTAGTTGTAATTTACGATGGAAATGGTTGGTTAACGTAAAATAAAATTTTACTGCACACAAATAATAAACACCAAGTGAATAGACACAATAAATTCAAACATTCAAAATACACACACAAGTCAAAACCACACCAAAACCCCCAAAAAAACACAATCAGGAACTGTTTGAAGAAGTAGCATGCCAACATGAATCCACAAATGAGGAGAAGAAATCATTGTTCCCGAAGATATATCCAATGTGTCCACATAAAGTCATTTGTGTTGATTAGGTAGTAGGCATGGATTTTTAGGGTCATTTGAGGGATTAAAAACAAAAAAAACAGTTAAAAGTGTACTTTAAAATATTACATGTCTACATTGTGGCAATTTTAAAAATTATGAGGAAATAATTACCTAAAAAATCTGGCCACAACTTCATCGCGTATGGCCCCCCCACATACTGACCTCTGACCAACCACGGGGGGGGCGTCCTCAGGCAAGGCATCCTCTGGCTGCAATGGGACACCACTCCTTATGGCGATGTTGTGAAATATCCCACACAGGACCACAATTTTCGAAATTATAGCCGTCAAATACATGAGGTCGCCACCAGAGCGGTGGAGGCATCTGAATCGGCCTTTTAAAAGGCCGATACAGCGCTCCACCACCTGCCTGGTGGCTGTAAGTGTGTAATTATGCTGACTTTGTGGCCCTGGTGTGGGAACCAAATAAGGAGTGAGCAGCAGGAGTGTCTCCTGTGAAAATATAAAAAAAAACATCAGGACCATTGTGTAACAAGCTTTGCATTGGTTTCAACAGAAGGTTTCAACTTACCTAGAAGCCACGCATCACCAGCTTGTAGGTTGTTTAATTTGTGCCAAATCCCTGATTGCCGGATGACGAAGGAATCATGTGCACTGCCGGGGAATTTGGCATTCAGGGACAGGATCTGGAGGGAGGCATCACATACCACCATTACATTCATCAAGTGAAAATGCTTTCGGTTCCTAAATATAGCCTCCAGCCTTGCTGGAGGCTGAAGTGGTATGTGAGTGCCATCCACAACCCCTATGATGTGTGCGAAGCCAGCTATTTGGTAAAAATTAGCCTTCGCCACATTAAGGGATCCCATATCCAATGGCATTTTAATAAAATTATGGAGGTGTTTAAAAAGTGCCTCCATCACTGCCCTCAGGATCCTTGAAAAGGAGGATTGGGATATTCCAGCGACTATTCCCACAGTGGTTTGAAAGGATCCTGAGGCACAAAAATGTAACACCGACATTAATTGCATAAGTGGTGGTATTGCTGTAGGACTGTCAATTTGCCGTTCAAGATCACTCTCTATTAATGAGAGAGTGTCTATTATGATTTGTGGCGGAAGACAGTAGCGCCTTAACACACTCATCATCTGGCATTCCAAAAAGGGTGACACATGTTCTATATATCTGGGGCCTTGCACGCCTACGAGGCCTACGCCTGGGACGAAGTTGAGGTTGGTCGGGTTCTGGAACCATGGCCAATATAATACGACCAACATCAACCTGAAATGTTAAGCCAGGTAGTTATTGGTTTAGACAAATGTGTTAAGAAAAATATACTTATCTTTTCCAAGCAAACCAAAGATGCTTACAGGCCTGGGACATGTCATGTGCAAATCAACCTACGTTTCAAAAGTAGAAATTTTTTTTAAGATTAATTTAATAAACTATGATTGAAAACAAATTTCGTTTTAGAAAAAATAGAGAAGGGAGCACACATTAGTTCTCAAAATAGTACGCTACATTTAGTGGTAAGACATGATTTTACACAGAAAAATTCAAAAAACATTAGTTTGCAAAATAGTACGTTAATTTTACATTTAAAAACAAAAAAAACATTAGTTCGCTAAATAGTATGCTACTTTTACAGTTAAAACCACTAAAACATTAGTTCGCTAAATAGTACGCTACTTTTACAGTTAAATAAGGACACAAAAGTTCGCTAAATACTACGCTACTTTTACAGTTAAATAAGGACACATTAGTTCGCTAAATTGTACGCTACTTTTACAGTTAAAACCACTAAAACATTAGTTCGCTAAATAATACGGTAATTTTACATTTAAAAAAAAACAAAAAACAAGTACTCCTTCTACACAACAATCACCAACAATCCACTCCAACGCAAAACCTCCAACAATCATAACATGCCACCTCGACTCGAGTCACACCAAGCCATAAATAGGCTTTATTTTCCCGCTCAAATTAAGGAAGGACAATAGGAGCACACAAGGAATGATGCGACCGAATAATGCTGACGCATGTCTAAAAACGTCACTGAAGGCCAAAATCGGTCTGCTACATTGAGAAAAAACAATGAGTACAGAGCAGCAAAGTACTAGCCAACAGGCACCAGGTAAGTGTTTTTATTTTTGATGGGAAAATGCGTATGTTTAACATTACATTTTAAAACATTTTACTAAAAAAAATTTTTAACATTTAAAAAAAAAGGTGTGGAGGATGCCATGGAAGAGGCTGCTGGCCCTAGTAGGCAAACTAGGGCCAAAAAAAAAAGGCAGCCACAATTCACAAGGAAGGAGATGGAGGTTTTGGTGCAAATGTGCAATGACTTCCTGGCACAGGTACCAAGGAATATGGGTGCAACCCAGAGATGGAAACTGTGGGACGACATAGCCAGTGGTGTCAATGGTGTGGGCGAGTTTGAACGTTCAACCCGGGAGGTCAAACGCCGGTACGTAAAAACGACATTTTAGTAAAAATGTTTACAGGTCAAAATACTGCAGGAATAATGCCAAATTTTAAACCAACAGATGGAGCGACTTCAAATATCGGCTTAAACAAAAACTGGCTGATAGGGCTAGGCATGCAGGGGGGACAGGTGAGGGTCCCACCCCTGTGTCACGAGCTCACAGATTTGGAGGTGCTGGCCCAGGGGTGTGCGCAGGATGAGGAGGTGTTTGGCGTGTCGAACATGGATACCGACATGCCAGACTTTGCGGCTCCTCATGTTGCCCCAGGTAAATGTTGTAATGTTAACAACTCAGAAATGTGTTTTTGACAATATCTATATTATAATTTTACTCTTTTCTCTTTTTTCTCACAGAAACACAGGCGGATGAGTCTGCTCCAGAGGAGAGCTTTGGCCGCAGAATTTCTTCTGGCTCTGCAGGGGAGGAAGCAGTAGATCCGGCTGGGGACCCTGTGGCAGACAGTCCAGGGCATTCCCCCTCGCAGGCAGTGACCCTCCTCACTGATCTCAATGGTAAAATGGATCAGCAGACCGAGATTCTGCTGAGGATGGACGCCAATCTGCTACGGGTGGCGGACGCCCTGGAGCAAAGTGCTGTGGCCAACGTGACCATTGCTAAGGCCCTTGCGGAAAATACTGGGGCCAACGTGCGAATAGCAAATGCCCTAGAGCAGCTCGTTTGCCAGCACATGTTGGAGCCGGCCTCCCTTCCTGCCGGAACATCAGGACCCTCCACCTCTGGCACAACAACAGCCATCCCTCCAAATGTGCCTAGCCCTATGCCTAGTCCAGAGGCCACAACATCTGCCTCTGGCCAGGCCAGCCAAAGGACTTCCCGGACCCGTTCAGGCTCCCTCCAACCCCTGGCCAAACGGCCTAAAAGGCGATGACAGCACTGGCTAATTTCCCCACAATCCATCTCTGTGTTTGCCCCATATTCCTGCATGGCAAAAACCTCCCTCTCATTTCTTGTGAATTGTTTTTATTTGTTTTATTTGTGTTCAAATGCCACTTATTTTGTTGGTGTGTGGGCAAAATGATTTCTAGATTTTGTCCCATGAAAAAAAATATGTTTACTTTAAAAAAAACTTGAAACAAAAATAACAAAAAAATTAATAAACTTTGGAAACAAAATTGCAAAATTCTATTGTTGATTTATTCACAAACTGGTTAAAAGGTAATCCCTCTAACAAACTTACAAACAGTACAACGGAAATAGAAACATTTCATATTTGCCTAAAAAAAAGGGTTAAAATCAATTTATGAGTTTTAATTAACAATTATCAAAAAACAAAAGGGAGATTGGTTTCTTGGTCAAAAAATAAAATAGAAAAAAACCAAACATGCGTACAATATTGTTTGCCTACAAAATAAACACTTACAAATATGTAAAAAGCACTCAAAAAACCCAAACATTTGTTAGCTAATTGATTGTATGCCCCAGAAATTAGCAGCTGAGTAGTTCACCTGCATTCGGTTTTTAGCTGCTAAAAAAGGTCAATTTGCTAAACACCTTAGAAGCTGTTTAGCAATTAAAAGTTAATTGTTTTTGTTGCCTCACTTGATTAATCGCAACACCATCGATAAGTCCAGGGAAGTACGAGGAGACCATCATCATTGCGGTAGACTATACCAGACCACAAGCTGAGCGAGCAGTCTTAATGGAAATTGGATCACACAGTGACGTGTACAAAATAGCGTCCACATTGGATGTTCGCACAAGATAATACATGTATGCCCAAAAAACGCCTTACCACGCCTGCGTTTTCTCATCTCCACCCACGTTACCACCCATAAACGGAACATTCTGTCAATCAAATGACATAGGTCACTTCCTGTTCGCTGTGTATACGAGCGAACGAAAAATGACCGCAATGATCCGGCCGCACATGTGCAATGAGAACCGGACGCATGCGTGGTTTAAAACAATCGAATGCGTACGAGCGAACGGCTGATAGCGTCCGGCTCTGAATGAGGTCCTGCTGCTCTAATCTGGTCCCTGTCCGGTTCAAGAATCTGGTCTTATTCCAGTTCAAGCCTCCGATCCCATTATGATCCTATTGTTATTATCACCAGTCTCAGTTCATTTTAAGCCTCCGGTCCCATTCTGGTTCTATTGCTGGTATCACCGGTCCCAGTCTGATTCAAGCCTCCGGTTCCAGTCTGATTCTGTTGCTGTTACCTCTGGTACCACTCTAGTTCAGTCTGCATTACTTTGCCTGTGTGTTACACTCTGATTCCAGTCTATGCAGTAGTCTGAAGTATCCTGAGTGTATCATAGACAAACCTAGTGCTTCAAGTGCCAAGTTTTCAGGCTACAGTGATCCTGGCTTCCAGCAAGTCATTGGAGTACAACTCTCATGCTTATTGCGGGTTCATGTGGACTTTAGCTGTATTGCACTTCAGATTACTCTGCTGCTCAGCAAGTGTATTGCTCATTCTCATCATTGCAACTCCTAACCTTGCTTTGGGACTCTCTACTCACCATACCATTGGTACCACTATCAATGGTGGTTGTTGCTCTGAGGGTCCTCTCTTTGAGTGTTAGAGTTTGTGCTGAGTCTCTGCTTCAATGTTCACTCCGGTTGCTTGGACTGAGTACTAGACCTAGATTACTTTTTCAGCGTTTAGGCTCCAGTTACCCAGGTCTGGTAATCAGTTTGCTAGTAATCAGGTGGGCTACCAAGTACCTGTATTACTCGCTGCTCTGTGCTCTGAGTTCTCAAACACTGGTTCCGGACCCTTACTCCTGTATTCAGGGTGAGTGATTGAGGTCCACTCAATTGGTTCCAGGGGCAGACTGGGAGCCTTCCAGGGTTCACAAGCCTCTCCGAAGGCATCAGGCATTTACGACATGGGTCACACCTATGAGTAGACTCCTGATACAACTACCACAATTCCATTACGACTCAGCCAAGTCCACGGGTCCTGACTCCGGATCTGAAAACTCAAAATGTGACAGGCCATGTGTGAAGTCACGGAAAGATATTGATTGCCCACCACTGGGGATGCAGTCAGGAAGCCTACAGTCGAAATGCCGACCACCGGCTACCCGACTGTCTAATCCCGGCAGGGGTCTAATAATAAGCGTAGAAATCTCGCCGCCTATCATCCTTACGCCGGGAGCCTGACGCCTCGGCATACCGAACGAAGGTAAGCCATGCGGCCGGCAGTCATACATACTGATTCCCACCACTGAACTAGAATCGTTAAAATACACTTTCCGTAAAAGTGAGACTTGCCAGAAGAGCTCTTCTCCCCATGTAATGAAAAAGAAAAAATGGTTGTTCTTATTTAAAGTTAACAATGCTGTCAAGTAAACGTTAACATGCAGCGCTGACATGACCCCCATTTTATTTTTTGACATGTGTTATGAATATTATTCTTTAATTATCGGTTATAGTAGGCTGTCTGAAAAGTGTTTATCTATGCGGATTGCTGATGGTACTCATATAACCTTTATCTCAACAGCCCTGTACAAGTTTACATAATTGTATGTGTACAGATAATGGTGCTCACTTGATTTATTCTGTACTCAGAACTACTGCTGCCCTAGTGTCTCTTTTATGATGCATAATGTCTGCAGAAGAAGTTATGAATGCTGGGCAATGGCAGCAGTGCAATCCATACTTACTCTGCAATGAACTCACTGCTATTGCAAACATATACTTTGCCAACATTTTCATTCATAGCTTTTAGCTGTTCCACAAGCACAGCTTTCTCTCTGAACATATACTTAATAGAGTTCCAATGAGCTGTAACCATTCTCCTTAGATTATGTTGTTTCAAGTGGTTCGGTTCCCACAGGTTACAGTATGATTAATTTAGTATTTCAGTGTCTCAGTGTCTCTGTCAAAGTAGATGTAATGCTTTTAGTGTCCTTTTAAAAATATTATATTTAGTAATCCATAAATCAGGTTTGTGGTAAAGCACAAATGGAAGCTAGAGTTTCCTCTGAAGCAGATTGTGTTGTTTAGTGTCACAGAAAAACACTGACTCTGTACCTTGTGAATAAAAAAACCCTCATTCTTCTGACATTCACTGTGCATTACTATGCCGCAGGTTCATGTTACTGTATGCATGTGTTCAAATGTTTCAGCTACAGTAAGAAAACACTCGGCAATCATACCAGTGATTTCAAACTTTTGGCCCAATATTGTAATGTATATGGACGCAAATTTACTAATGCCTGACAATTATACAAGATATATAATTGAATTATTATTATTATTATTTATTATTATTATTATTATTATTATTATTATTATTATTATTATTATTATTATGCGTATTGGAATATGTGGCTGGATGACGAACGTTTCCAGCCTGTGTGCATTTGTATGACTGTACTAACAGCGTAGATGCAGGGCTGGCTCCAGGGGTAGTTATTGCCGTGCGCATCTGAAATAGGGGCATGGCCTAATTACAATATACCATGCCCCCTAAATGATGTTATTTGGGGGCATGCCCACATGGCACACCTCTCGTGTAACATCAGGCTGGGGGCGAGCCCGGCTCTTCATCACTAGCTGGGTTTCCTCCAGCCCTCTCCCTGCACTGAATGGATGCCGCGCGCATGTGTGCAGCATGCATTCAGCTACTCTGAGGTCTGGCACCATCGCACAGCTGCGGTGGTGGGGGTGCCCAACCTCCCGACCAGACCACCCGCGGGACACTTCGGCCCACGGGTGGAACAGCGTGACAGTGCTGTCCCGATGAAATCGGGATGTTGGGAGGGGTGTGCCCTCTATGGGGTGGCGCCCCTGTTCGACCGCACTAGTCGAACACTCCTAGAGCCGGCCCTGCGTAGATGGAAGTGATTCTGCATCTTAGTCCTATGGCCAAATTACTAAGGGCTCTATTTACTACAATCCGCATATTGAATGCAGATTGTAGTGTGATATTGTCGACTGAATTTGCATTGCGAATTCAGGCAATATCACAGGGATTTACTACAAATCCCTTGCAGGGACAGAGCTTGCGATAAAGCTCCCTCCGCACACTAGTCACGGTATTTTTGCCAAAAAATACTGCGACCTGCTACCCCCCGGCGCTAAGCCCCGCCCCGGCAATCGCGGACCCCCCACGACCCCCCTTCCCCACCCCCGTGACCCCCCTCTCCCTTAATTAAACTTACCTGCATGATCCGGGCCTCCGGTGATATCCTCCATGCCTCCGATGAGGTGATCTCCCATACTGCACTGGGACCCGATCACCTGATGACCGGGCCGCAGTGCACTATGGGAGACCAGTTGACTGGAGGGAAGACATCACCGGAGGCCCGATCACTGGTCCCTGGAGTCAGGTAAGTAAAAAAAAAATTTTGACAATTTTCTTTTCTTTTTTTTACAGTAATCAGCTTGCGGTCTGTTTTGACAACACAGCTGATTACTGGGACCGACTCCCGGCTCTGCTCTCTCCGTTATAGCAGAGTAGGAGGCCAGTAAGGGGAGACCTTGGATAATGCCACCTTCAGGTGATGTTATTATCACAGGGCTTTCCCAGATATTTTTTTACAATTTATTTTTAGTAACTTTGGCCAGATCACATTTCACATTACAATTATGGGAAATGCGATCTGATTACTAAAAATAAGTAATAAGTAATAAGTGATACTTAGGGGTTAATTTTACGAATTCTACTCCAATTGCCCTGTAATAACTGTAGGTGATACTAAAATAATGTGAAAAGAGTGTGAAAACACCATTTTTCACTTTATTTTAGAAAAAATAATGTTAACAAATAGAGCCCTAAATCATGTGCTAAGTGACCAAATTGGAAAGTGATCTTGTCATTTAATGTAGCTTGTTCCTCAAGTTGTATAGCAGGCTGAGCCCATTGGTGACCAGCTTTACACTCTGAAATCATTTATGGGATATGCTGGAGATGTGTTCCAAACTTTTTATTTAGATGCAAACAGACACCCTTATTTAACTTTCTCAGAGGTCTAAATATCTGGGCATACACAACTGCAACGTGCCAGTGTGTAGTTCTAACATTCCAACAGTCACAATTTCCCTGGCACAGTTCCGATTTTGGCAGACAAAGGGGACAAGGTGTTATAAGAAATGGGTATGCCATGCATTTCTCAACTCCATCCAGTATCCACAGTTATACTTTGTCTTCTTTGATATAGATAGTCTCAGAATGGACTATAAGGTTACCAGGGGTGATCCAGAAGTCTGTCCTTTCATTCTTTGCACACTAAATATTTTGTGGGTCAGAAAACTTTGGAGAGATCCCCCAATCTGCCCGGTCACCATGTCTCAATATTACTGACCGCGCACATGAATGACTAAGCAGCTTTTACTGGCAATAATTCAGTACAAAATGAAAAAAATATTCAAAGGGGGATGGGGTGGGGGAGGTTTGGTTATTATTAAAACATTCCATACTCATCCCTTTATATTGAAGTATTCCATACTCATCCCTTTATGTTATATATTTTTGAACCAGAATTTGGCCTCTATGTATATCTTAGATGGTCCAGTCCAGTATGAGGTGTAAACATCCCTAAGGAGAGAATGGTCGCTGAGTGCTGAAAGGTGAATCTCAGGAATTGTACATATGACATATCTGAGTAATTATGGCTTGAGTATAACAACCTACTATATACTGATTGAGCGCTGACAGTGTCATCTTGAATATCGGAGATATATATATATATATATATTTTTTATTTTTTTTTAAATAAGTGAACTTGGAACATTTTATGTAACACTCTGGCTGGAACCTGAACTGATCATGGTTTCATTAACAAACCATTAACCACACCATAAAAGTATGAGGCAGTCAGCAGTACTTGAGTGGTAGCTGAAGAGGTAAGTCGGATGTGAGCAGGCAGTTTGTAATGAATTTCTCCTGAGGGAAAAGATGAAGCTAATGTGACTGCCATGAATATATGGAACATAATGGACTGCGCTTGGAGATGAAAGATTCATCATTATAACAAATGAGGAAGAGAGTGGTCACTTCTATTGTACATTAATGTGTATGCTTCTTGCTGGTTATTTATTATATATATTTGTGTCACTCCCACTAAGACATTTGCAGATTTTCTCTTCCAGAAAGGCACATTTGCTTACCTGCTTACCTTGTAGAAAAGTTAGAGTCTACACAAACCACCTCAACCAATCAGAAATCTGTTTGTCTAGTGTATATTGGACAATAAGCCATGGTCTGATTCTGATGCGTACGAAATTAGCATCACTGCTGCGTCTTTGGACACAGCAGCCATGCAAACATATGCAAAATCAGCAAGAGGCGTCTGCAGTGACGCCTCCTGCATCAGTGCCTTAACTAGGGTAGTGCAGGGCAGGGGGCGTTGTTTGAGCCTGTCAGTTTCCTGTTTATAATCATTCTCAGCATTCTTCTTTTATCCCCAGCATCTCCTGGCTTCCCCTCTCTCTTCCCTGGCCCTTCCCTATGAGACCATGGCCCGTTTTCTGTGCGCATTTTATGTCCCTATTTGAAAATAGGGGGGGGGAGGCGCCAATGCTCTTTCTGGCACAGGGCACTAAAAGTACAGTTGCGCCTCTGTACTGCATGCATCAGTAATCCGCAGCTGCGCAGCCATCGGATTACTTGCATGTACATCGGCCATATAACCTTTAGTTTACTCAGGATGGCCGGTGGTTTCACGCTGCCGGGGAAGACACATACTCTGGCCTCGGTGTTCCTACAAATGGGGGTGACACTTCCCCATTTTGTACAACAGTCATTGGCACCGCCCCACCCCAAATCCAAGTGGCCGCAGCCTGTGATCCAACCCAAGTGGTCCAGCTTGATCGCAGGACCCGTTCTGCACATGTACAGAGTGCGGCCTGTGCATGCGCAGATGCCCCACCATCGGATTTGTATGTAAACCATCTAGTTTGCATACTAATCTGAATCAGACCCCAAGTTGTTGTAAACTACAAGAACCATTCAGACACTTAATTTAATTGTGTTGGAACACCATAACGGGCCTGCATAAATTAGCCACTGCGGTGACTTACTATGTATTACGGATGTGAGTAAGGGGATGTGGGTGTCCTTATATTAGGCTGCGACGGCATTGCAATCATTAGCATATATTTGCAGTTGGTATGTGTGCGTAATCGTAGCTGTGATCGCAATAGAGAGCCGTAATGAATCAGGCCCCTATTCCAGATCCCAAATCAAACCCAGAATCTGACACTGCAGAACAGCAGATGGGACAATGCGATGAACGATGGTTGTTAATGACGGATCGGTGTACACACTGGGCCTGATTCAGATATGGACGGTATTGCAGAGCTGCTCAGAAGCGGCTGTGCAATAACCTCCAACAGATATAAATGTAGCAGGAGGTGTCTGGAGGAAACAGACACCTAATTGCTGCATCTGAGAGATTTGTGTGCAGTGTCGGTAGACGCTGCCTTGGATCACCATCACAACCATAGCGACCATGTGTCTAAATTGTGCCTCTTTTGCCATGCTGCGTAAGCTTAGACTCACTTAGCCTGGCCAGTTCTTGGCCACTGGCCCATTTTCAGAAACGCTGGCCAGGAACAGTCCCCACTCTGCACCCCAAACGCCACAGCCTGTCAATCAGGCTGCAGCTGGGAAACACTGCGAACGGACTTGGAGATGGAGCGCTGCACATGATCAGTGCACATTCTGCACATGTGCAGTCCTCCAACAATCGGAGATGTGCACTAACCATCGGGTTAGCGTACATCTCTGAATCAAGCCCATTATACAATGTGTGCGATATTCTGCAATGGAACAATATATCGTATAGTGTGTACTCAGCTCAAGTTTTGAAGAATTAACTGTTCCAAAGTGTAACAATAGTGATGTCTGTTATAATCTGTATTCGTGAGTCAGTATATACTATATAATGGGGAGGAGGGGACCTGTGAAAGCCCAACTACTATGTTTTTTTATTTATTTTATTTTTTTTCAAATTATTTGACAAAGATCAACTTGAGAGTTAAAAAATCTGTTAAAACGAGCTTTCTCAAGTACATTTTTTATAACAAAAAATTATATAATTAACCATAATTAGAAAAATTGGGTGTTATACAATTTAACACACTTTCCTTTACATTCTTCATTACCTCTCACTCTAACCATTCATAGTACATCCAAATGATTTATATTATACTCCTCTCATCAATATATTCCTTACTTTCCAACACATCCTTCAAGCAAGGGCCATCACTACCAATAGTAAGTTTTAGGCAGCTTCAAAGGGTGCCAGCACCTGATGGGCACCACTGAGGCCAGCTAGCTTTAAAATTAAGGATTAGAAGTATTCAAATTATTGCTGGCAGCAACCACGGATCTTACAACCCTCCCCCTTTCTTCTCCTGCACCATTACATTGGACTGGCCGGGTCTGGCTATGCTGTGTGACAGGCAGTCATTGTCACTGAAAAACCTGGTGTTGCTTCAGCAAATGTTCTAAATGCGATGTAGTGTAATATATCTAAATATAGTGTTCACCTTTCAGAGACAGAAAGTTCTGCTAGTTGGTATCGGACGATTCTAATGGGTTGGGTATGAAACCCCGCTGTTGGGATGCCACTGATCAGAATACTGTACCGACAGCGGCATCCCGACATCCAGAATCTCGACACCCATAGGAAGTAATGGTGAGTATTTTTCTAACCCCTACCCTAAGTCCTACCCTAACCCTAACATACCCACCCCGGTGCCTAGCCCTAACCTCTCCACAGTGCCTAAACCTAACCTCCCCCTCCCCGCACCCTAAACCTAGCACCCTCTCCCCGATGCCTAAACCTAACCTCCCCCTAGTGCCTAACCCTAACCTCCCCCTCCCCACACCCTAATCCTAACACTCCCTACCCGATGCCTAACCCTAACCCTCCCCCTAATGCCTAACCCTTACCCTGTACCCTAACCCTTACGTCCCCCTAATACCCCATCACTTATCTTCGGGATGCCGACGGTCGGTTTACTTGTGCCTGGATCCCAACCTGTCGGGATTTCGGCCTCGGTATTCAGACCGTCGGTATCCCGCACGCCGGGATGCCAACTACATCCCATTCTAACATTTGAGCATTAACTGTAAAAGTAAGCTATCTTTATTTCAGTATTATTTATTTTGCTAATTGATCGCGGCAGGGCTATCCTATTAGCCGCGTGTGTGGCCCGACGCTGGCACTTATCGTGGATATTTTTCGGGACCCGATGTGTCCAAAAAAATAATCCACTATAAATGCCATTTTTTCACCACCTATTATCTTATCGCGGGTATTATGTGTTTTTGGGAGAATTATCCCATTATTTTGGATTATTTAGGATAGGGTGAAAAAAACATTGGCGGAAAACAGGGATAATCCCTGTTTTTCGACGATTGCGGCTATCCATTAGCACCCGAACTATGTTCGTGGGGTTAATTTGATACAGCCCTTAATATGTGGTATATAGAGTACATGAACCCTTATCCTTTTAAATATCATATTGTGATATAAGAGAATATGGGTTTCCTATATACTTTATATACAGATATTTCAGTACAGTAACACATGCGCTGAAGGAAGCCAGACTGGTCTGCAATGTGGTAATGCTGCCCACACACATAGCGATTTTTCATCCAATTAGGCCGATTTCAACGAATCGCGACGCCGAATCGGTTAAAATAAGTCCAAATTCTGAGTTTATACTCACGAGCACGATGCCAATGCGCGTCCCCGCTCGTCGTACCACGCATCCTCTGATCTGCCGTGCTGTAGGGCAGATTAGCCAACCTGGAACACGATGGGAGCCGATTGTAAGGGTTTTTTTTGCTTACGACACACAATGCAGATTTTTATTGGCAGAACCCTGCACACGCCCCTCCGCCATCTTGTGCAGCATCGTGCATGGAGGAAGAAAGAAGCACAGTCCGGAGCCTGCACACTGAAGTGTTTTTTTGTGGAAGTTTGGTGAGTATTTGTGCTGTTTAAATGAAACCACACTGACCACCAATGTGTGCCCCCCACTACCCACCAATGTGTGCCCCCCCAGGTAATAAATGCATGACCCAGCCACCAGGGGCTGGCTGGCAACTTTTAGCCTGGGGGGCAAATGCATGCAGGCGGCCCTGGCAGAGGAGTAGCGTGTAGCCAGGGTGCCCGAAGAACGTGCGTGCTACGGCGCCGCCCCCCCTCAAGTGTTTCAGGGAGGAGGCGGGTCCATATGGGATTAATGTAAGGTAAAAATAAAGATTAGGGGCAGCCCCCTGTCGTAGTGCCCATATGCAGTGCCCCCGTGTGCCACAGGAGATAACACCCTTATGCAGGCCTCCAGTAGTGCCCCCAGTAGTGATCCCCCCCTATGCAGTGCCCTTTGTGCCCCCAGTAGTGGTCTTCCTTGTTCAGTGCCCCTTGTGCCCCCAGTAGTAAGCCCCTTATATAGTGCCCCCAATAGTGGTACCCCCTATGCAGTGCCCCCAGTAGCAGTCCACCCCCCCATGCAGTGCCCCCAATAGTGGTAACCCTTATGCAATGTCCCTTAAATAGTGGCCCCAGTTGTAGTCTCCCCCCTATGCAGTACCCCCAGTATTGCCCTTTATATAGAGCCCCCAGCAGTGGTCCCTCGCAGTGCCCCCAGTGGTAGTCCCCTCCCCCTATGTAGTGCCCCTAGTAGTAGTCCCCTCCCCCCTATGCAGTGCCCCTAGTAGTAGTCCCCTCCCCTTGTAGTGCCCCCAGTAGTAGCCCCCCCTTGTAGTGCCCCCAGTAGTAGTCCCTCCTTATAGTTCCCCCAGTAGTAGTAGTTTCCCCCCTTGTAGTGCCCCCAGTAGTAGTAGTCCCCCCCCTTGTAGTGCCCCCAGTAGTAATCCACCCCCCTGGTAGTGCCCCCAATAGTAATCCCCCCCTGGTAGTGCCACCATAGAAATCCCCCCCCCTGGTAGTGCCCCCATAGTAATCCCCCCATGGTAGTGCCCCCATAGTAATCCCCCCCTTGGTAGTGCCCCCAGTAGCCCCCCCCCCAGTAGAGAGAGACTTAATAAAATAAAAAAATAAACACTTACCTGAAACTCCTGCTCCTGGCGCTTCCACTGGCTCCTCTGGCCGCTTTGCATGATGGGAGAGACGTCGTCATGACGACGGCTCTCCCATTACCCACTGCGAGAGCCAGAAGATGGCTCCCGCAGTGGGAGCAGCGGCAGCCGATGAGAGTCTGATAGACTCTCAGCGGCTGCTGATTACAGCAAACACACAGCTGCCGGCTCCGGCGGCTGTGTGTTTGTGCTGTGGTCAGCGCTACACATGCGGTGCAGTCTGTGTCACAGTGACACAGACTGCACCGGCCCGCGGCCCGCATGACGCTGCGGCCTGGGGGGCACATGGCACCCTGCCCCCTGGCCCAGCCTGCCACTGCCAGCCACCGCCCGCCGTAATGAGGTGGGCGGTGGCTGGGTCATGCATTAAGCTCCCACTACCCACCAATGTGAACCCCCACCTAACCAACTGCCCAACAATGTCATGGGCCCACCTAACAATTAATTAGAAAACAATTCAACTTTTTGAAAAATGAATAAACAAATATATTTAAACAAGATAAACAAATACATTACAGGAAGATTATTCATATTGAAATAACATAAAATATTTGTCAAAACATGTTTAAAATAAATACAATACAGATAAAATAAAAATACATTTAAAGTAATAAAACTTAAAAACAAAAAAAAAAAAAACACGTGTTTACTGTAACCAAAAAAACACCATACATTACATTTAAAAACAGACATCATTCCTATAAAACAGGGGTCTTCAACCTTTGGTCCTCCAGCTGTTCTGGAACTACACATCCCAGCATGCCCTGCCAAGGTTTGGAAATATCAGCATGCTAAAACTGTGGCAGGGCATCCTGGTATCTATAGTTCCACAACAGCTGGAAGGCCAAAGGTGGAAGACCCATGCTGTAAAACAAAGAAAAACATTAAAATACCACAAAATAAACACATGACATTCCAGTAAAAGAAAACACGATTAAAATATCATACCAAATATTAAAAACCTGTAAAAAAAATTATTAAAACATTAAAAATTTTAACCATAACAACATTAAATATAACAAAACTATATACACAAATATTTATATGTCCTTTTCTTTCCTCTTCATAGATATGTCCATGGATAGTGAACGTGAGTTCGTTAGAGGATTCATCGAAATCCTGCACTCTAAAGAGTGTCTGTGGAAGATAAGTTCTCGCAAATACCACAGCAAGTCGCACAAGTTGGCCGCATTACAGCTGCTCTTGGAGTATACGAAACGATACATTGTCGATGCTGACCTGAGAACTGTCCGGCAGAAAATTCAAAACCTCAGGACAGTGTACATTAAAGAAAAAAAGAAGGTGGATGACTCCAAAAGATCAGGAGCAGGCATAGATGTTATATATGAGCCCACGCTCTGGTACTACCATATGATGTCCTTCATCAGTGATCAAGAGCCACAAAGGGAATCTATTGTGTTGATGGCTGAGTGAGAGGGAGAAGAGGAGGTTGCAGAAGTGCCTGGACCGTCTGCTGAAGTCTTGGTAAGTAGTGACACAGTTAATACACCAAAATCCTTAATGTTTTTGTTGTTCAATCCCAAATGTCCAATATAGTCAGTTAGTTCACATACATTCCACTGTAAAAATAGTAAAAAAGGGGTTAAAAAATGACTATAATATATTTTTTTCTTTGTTTCCTATATAGACTCTCACCCAAGACCCTGATTTGGGATCCACATCGGACCTCAGTCTGCTTGGGGAAAGTGATGTGGAGAATACCACACAACTGGCAACACCCATTGCACCTGGACCCTCATCCTCTTCCCAACAACCCCCCCCCCCAAAAAAAAACAGGGGAGAAAGGAGAACCATACGGAACGGGAGGACATATTTCTAAAGAATGCAGAACGCCTGCTTCAAAAACCTCCTGATGCAATCGATAACTTTACGGCACATGTAAACAGCACTATGAGGAATATGGATGAAGATACAAAAAAATTTCCTCAGGCTAAATTATGACCTAAGGAGTAGGTGTATGAGCAAAAACATACACAATTCAACATATATAGCTGACCCAATGCTATATTCCCCTGCCCCAAACACCTATGTCAGGCCCCCCCAGCCCAGTTAGAGATTACTCCCCCACCCAGCACCCCAAGCACAAGCACCACCATGTTTAATGCTCTGCTGGATGAAGCGGATGAATCGCCCCGTTATACAGATATGTAATTTATTATATTTTTTTTGTTCTAGCTTTTACTATCACCAAATTTTATGACTCCCAATAGGTGCTGGCTGCATGGGATAGGGTGGTGATGACGCTGTTTGGACAAGGTCACTACACACATGGCGCAAGTACACATTGCTGGAAACCGGGGGCCACAATGTGTACTTGTGCCATGTGTGTATTGGTCTGTTCAAACTAGCGTCTGACCCACCCGATCACATACAGCAGGCTACCTATTGGGATTCATAAAATTTGGTGATAATGTTGTTTTGTAAAAATGTTATTGCAATCTAAATTGCATACAATTTAGTGCACACTTTGGGTTGCCTACAGGTCGGTGCACATTGTAGTTAATGCAGCCTATTATTTGCTGCATAAAAATAAAAAAAGTTGTATACCAAAAAAAAATACATTTGTGAGGACATAGGGCCTGATTCAGAGCCGGACACTCTTTCAGAGCGCTCGCTGTGAATCAGGGCGGCATTTTTTTTGGAGAGCCGGCCTCCTGGCTGCTCGCTAAGCTGTGGGTGACCACCCACAGCTTTTGCGAGCAGCCAGATGATGGGTCTCGTCCATCGCCAGGTGGTAGGGTCTCGTCCATCGCAAGCCCCAGTGAGCTTCCGGCTCTAATAGAGCCGGAAGCTCACTATTGAGGCTGCCCCACAAACAGCAGGCGTTCCTTCGGGAATGCCTCCATTTGGCCAGCCACCCCTCCTGCCCGCCTCCAAAACGTTTTGGTGCGAGACCCATAGCGAGACCCATAGCGAGACCCGTAGACGCAGGCAAAGATTTTCACCAGTATTACTTCCAGTCTTGAAGTGAGATTAAAGTGTGGTTAAAGTGGGCCGAAACGGGAAACGGAACCAGTTCCGCCTCCTCCGGCCCACCTAACCCCGGCACCACAGGGAGGTTTCATTAGCCAGGCGCCCACTGAGATTTTATTAACAGCGGGCGCCCGGCTCCCTCCCGCAGCGCCAGCCAGAGGTTGGAGCTCACACCTGAGCTCCGGCTTCCGGCTCCCGTAGTGCACTATGGGAGAGACGTGAGTGTGGCCAGTCCATGAAGAGGGTAGAATTAGCACTTATCCATCTTTAATATGCGTCATACAAAGTGTATTGTGTGTAATAATTCCAGCATATACAGGACCAGCCATCACAGTAAGCCATTAGATGCGGCAGTAAGGCCATCCTGCCTGAGCTGAATGGTTTTATTTTAGATGTGGGCACCATTCCAGAATATTAGAGCAAGTCTGGGAGTCTGGGGGAGCAGCAGAGGAACCTAGCACTTCCCTGGACATATGCTGTAAATGTACATATTGGGCTCTATAGCAGCACATCCCTAACAGTGAAAGTTTTCCAGATATCCTATTTGGTGCACAGGTAATTACTGGCTGATACATGGTAGAAGATTTACATGTGGTGCTAATTATTTCATTTGTGATACTATGAAGAACATGCAGCACTAGTAAAATTCTATTATATTACTATTTCTATTGTGGTCATGGTGTGGACTGGGAAGGGGGGTTTCCAGGCAGACGGAAACCCCACCTGCATTTGCCTATGTGGGGGCACTACTGTGGGCACTACATCTGGGGACACTACTACTGGGGGCACTACTGCTGGGGCATTACTATTGGGGTCACTACTACAGGGGCACTACTTCTGGGGGCACTGCTACAGGGGGCTCTACTATATCATCCATATTTAATAGGGGCCCCCACATATTTGTTGCCCAAGGCCCCACAGACCTTAATCCGGCCCTGAGTATATCTTATTTCCTGGAATCTACATTGGAGTACATGAACTGTCACTACAATACTGCCAGCCTGATACATTTCTAATTTATGGTACCATCAGTCTATGCGGCTATATGTCCAATCATGGCCAGTTCAACAATTGTTGTGTGTTCTTATATCCATTTATATTTTTATTTATAGCATTGTTTTATCCATTGTCTATGTTGCCCAATAAACCTTTTTTGATTTGATACTGGCCTCAGCCTGTTGAAATTAGCGCTCCCCATCCTTCCTTTATCTCAACTTTTTGGTAGGTACAGATCCTACTTTGTGTGGAGCGACTCTAATTCAGAGGTTAAATAAAAGTGATATCAAATCAATCAAGCGCACCATGGGCTCCATTTGCTAACAAAATATAACCCCTTTAGCGCTCGCTAAACGAGTGCCTTCCAGGCACTGCCGAGTCTCTGTGTCATGCACATGCGCAGATGGACCGTCGCGCATGCGCATAACACTGGAGCCCCGTCGCTGGCAGCGTTAGGCTGCCAGCAGCCGAGCTGGGGACCTCGCCAAGGACCTGGACTTCGTTGGACCTCGCCGGAGGGTTAAGTATTAATAAAAACCAGTGGATTTTTCGTTTCTATCACAGTGATACTAAACGAAAATTGCCGTATTTGTTAGTTTGTAAATGGAGCCCTATATATCCTTTCTCTTTCTAACTTATTCTATACCAGCTGCAAAGTCATTTTCTTTTATTCACTGTTAGGTTACTAGTGAGCAGCAAATTGTGGGAAAGTGTACAACTTGGGCCTGAGTCAGGGAAGTACGCCATGCTGATACTATCACAGTTGAGCGGTTATCAGTAAACTGCACATGCATCTAAGTTGTACTGCGCTTACATCAAAGTACTTTACCGTAGATGCTCGCTGCTACTTTTCCCTCACAATGTGATTGACAGGCCAGCATCGTTTGGGGGAGGTAACAGGGCGTGTCGCAACCATTTTCGTGGCATGTCGCTGCTTGCATCTGCGATCCCGTACGCAGGAAACATGGCTCCGTCATCTCACATCCCTCAGCCATTCTGTGGGATCATAGACTTAATTAGGACGGCGATAATCGAATGATCTGCACCCGATGCTGTGTCTTTGTACGCAGATGCTGCAACTTTTTACGTAGCTGCTTGGATTTTCAAAGCCGCAGGTGCGCATCTCAATACTTCTGCCGGCGGCTGCTTCATTTGTAGATTTTCTCATAGCAGCTGCGTACACAGCTGCAATGCCATTAACGTATTTCTCTGAATCAGGCCCTTTATCCCAACGTTTTTCTGTTTCTTTTATTAACATAACTAGAAAATACAGTTTTGGTTATAAGTATATATTTTTGAAAGAAACCTGTTTTTATTTAAAGGTAAATGATATCCTATTTATAATTAGGGTTGTTATAATAATTTATTTCCCTGGAATACATAAGAGCACATGTAATGCTGCACAGGAAAAAAATATCTTTGAACATATTTGTATTTATTTAAATGAGCAGGAACTACTCTGCTGCTTGTTTGGCTGATATAAGATGAACTAAGGGTAAATTTACTAAAGTGAGAATTTGTAGAAGTGAATTTTAAAAGTGATGTTGCCCATAGCAACCTATCAGATTCTAGCTATTATCTTCTAGAAGGTGTTAGTTAAATGTTAAGTAGAATCTGATTGGTTGCTATGGGCAACATCACTTTTAAAACTCACTTCTAAAAACTCTCACTTTAGTAAATTTACCCCCTAGGGGTAAATTTACTAAGATGGGAGTTCTATTAAGAAGTGATGTTGCCCATAGCAACCAATCAGATTCCAGGTATGATCTTCTAGAAGGTGCTAGATAAATGAGAAGTAGACTCTGATTGGATGCTATGGGCAACTTCACTTCTTAAATAGAACTCCCATCTTAGTAAATTTACCCCCTAGTATCAATCAACCTTTGTTTTTTAATGGAACACTGCCCCCGGTGGCCATGTATACACAAAGAATGATAGAATACTTTCCATTATAATACTATTGTTTTGAGCAGCAAGACGAGTGGGAACATTGATAAAACTACTTTGCACATGAAGACCTGCTCATTAGCGTTGCTGAGCAAAGTGCCAAGTTGTACTGTAGGTGTGCAGACACTGTGGTAGAGTATCTCCTGCTAGACTCCAGGATCTTTTAGATCTGTCAAGTCTGTGATGCCATACCTCGACTACCGGGGATGAACCTGATGAACCAGGCCAGACGTGGACTCGCCTTTAGTAGCCCCCTTTTCCTTTGAGTAGTAGGGACACATCGGCACTTGGTTGCCACAAGTCTTAGGTACGTAGTAGTAGAGGCTTATTCCGAGACTGATTTTATTACTGGAAATATATGAAACACTAATCTAGTGATAATAAAGTTGACAAGAAATGGAGGCGCTCACACAGGCCAGCAAGAAGTAATTACCTTATGTCTGCATTGTAATCAAAATCCGATACAGGGTCAGGACGATCAGCGGTCAAAGAGAAGTCAAAAAAGTAGTCTGAGTAGAAATCAGGGGTCAGGACAGGCAACAATCCAGATAGTACCAGGGGGTATATTTACTAAAGGTCTATTTTAATCGATTTAAAATCGATCAAAATCGATTAACATCCATGTTGTGTTTCTGAAGCTAAATCACACATTTACTAATACTTAAAAACTAAATAAAAAATTGTATGTTAGTAAATGTGTGATTAAGCCCCTGAAACCCAACATCGATTTAATCGATTTTAAATAGAATAAAATCGACTTTTAGTAATATACCCCTAAGAGTCCAAAACTAAAGTCAGAACCAGAATCAGAGCAAAACATGTTTCACAGGCTCAGCATGAAGCTTCCTACACAATAAGGTGCTGGGAGCCAATCAGGTGGCTACTGGTGAAGTGAGGTCCTTTGTGATGATTCACTGCAAACAGAATAGTAGGGTACTAATAGTGGAAACAAATAGATAAAGAGCCTACCTATGGAAATGAAAGAATCCAAGCCTGCCCACCAGGGTTTGCAAAATGTGGTAACATAGAACATTCTGCTGGCACAAATGGTAAGTTATAAAATGCATTTAAACATGTCAGTACCACAGAAGGTAACATTGATACTATAGCTAACATGGGGGTAGATGTACTAAGCCTTGGAGAGAGATAAAGTACCAACCAATAAGCTCCTGTCAGTTTTCAAACACAGCCTGTAAAGTGACAGTTAGGAGCTGATTGGTTGATACTTTATCTCTCTCCAAGGCTTAGTACATCTACCCCATGGTGTAGAGCACAGGTTCTCAAACTCAGGGCCTGATTCAGACGCGCTCGCGAGCGGATCGATGTGAGGCCACTGCGCATGCGCACGCCAGAGCCGGCTCCGACGTGCGCATGCACAAGACCTGGCTAGCGACGGGCGCTCCGTCGCTCCGGGTCTCGCACCAAGAGGTGCCAGCTGTCGATTTTGATCGACAGCTCTCACCGTTTTGGAGGTGTGGCATGGGCGTGGCTTCACAAATGGAGGCGTTCCCATGCGAACGCCTGCTGTTTGTGGGCGGCCCCACTGACATCACCAGTGATGTCAGTGAGAGAGCTTCCGCCTCTATTAGAGCCAGAAGCTCTCTGGAGCTTGCAGCCACGAGACCCTACCACGAGGGTCTCGTCGCAAGCGTGATGGTCGCGATGGTCTTGACCATCGCGACCAACATCCTGGCCGCTTGCAATAGCTGTGGGTGGTCACCCACAGCTATGCGAGCGGCCAGGTGGCCGCTCCAAAAAAAACCCAAAACGCCCTGATTCAGAGGGAGCGCTCTTTCAGAGCGTCCGTCTCTGAATCAGGGCCTCAGTCCTCAAGACCCCAAACAGTGCATGTTTTCCATGTCTCCTCACAGAATCACAAATGAAACAATTAGCTCCATCTGTGGATTTTTTTAAATCTGTAAGCAACTCCTGCTGGGTGACCTGGAAAAAGTGAACTGTGTGGGGTTCTGAGGACCGAGTTTGAGAACCACTGGTCTAGAGCAGAGGTGCTCAAACTCGGTCCTCAGGACCCCACACAGGTCACTTTTTCCAGGTCACCCAGCAGGTACACAGGTGTATTCATTACTCACTGACACATTTTAAAAGATCCACAGGTGCAGGGGCCGGCTGGCAACTTTTAGCCTGGGGGGCAAATGCATGCAGGCGGCCCTGGCAGAGGAGTAGCGTGTAGCCAGGGTGTCCGAAGAATATGCGTGCTACGGTGCCCCCCCTCAAGTGTTCCAGGGAGGAGGCGGGTCCATATGGGATTAATGTAAGGTAAAATAAAGATTAGGGCAGCCCCCTGTCGTAGTGCCCATATGCAGTGCCCCCGTATGCCACAGGAGAAAACACCCTTATGCAGGCCTCCAGTAGTGCCCCCAGTAGTAGTCCCCCCCTTGTAGTGTCCCCAGTAGTAGTAGTCCCCCACCCCCTTGTAGTGCCCCCAGTAGTAGTAGTAGTCCCCTTATAGTGCCCCCAGTAGTAGTCCCCAGTAGTAGTAGTCCCCTCCCCCATGTAGTGCCCCCAGTAGTAGTAGTCCCCCCCTTGTAGTGTCCCCAGTAGTAGTAGTCCCCCACCCCCCTTGTAGTGCCCCCAGTAGTAGTAGTAGTAGTCCCCTTATAGTGCCCCCAGTAGTAGTAGTCCCCAGTAGCCCAGTAGTAGTAGTCCCCTCCCCCTTGTAGTGCCCCCAGTAGTAGTAGTAGTAGTCCCCTTATAGTGCCCCCAGTAGTAGTAGACCCCAGTAGCCCAGTAGTAGTAGTCCCCTCCCCCTTGTAGTGCCCCCAGTAGTGGTAGTCCCCACTTGTAATGCCCCCAGTAGTAGTAGTCCCCCCCTTGTAGTGTCCCCAGTAGTAGTAGTCCCCCACCCCCCTTGTAGTGCCCCCAGTAGTAGTAGTAGTAGTCCCCTTATAGTGCCCCCAGTAGTAGTCCCCAGTAGTAGTAGTCCCCTCCCCCATGTAGTGCCCCCAGTAGTAGTAGTCCCCCCCCTTGTAGTGTCCCCAGTAGTAGTAGTCCCCCACCTCCCTTGTAGTGCCCCCAGTAGTAGTAATAGTAGTAGTCCCCTTATAGTGCCCCCAGTAGTAGTAGTCCCCAGTAGTAGTAGTCCCCTCCCCCTTGTAGTGCCCCCAGTAATAGTAGTAGTCCCCTTATAGTGCCCCCAGTAGTAGTAGTCCCCAGTAGCCCAGTAGTAGTAGTCCCCTCCCTCTTGTAGTGCCCCCAGTAGTAGTAGTCCCCACTTGTAATGCCCCCAGTAGTAGTAGTCCCCCCCTTTGTAGTGCCCCCAGTAGTGCCCCCAGTAGTGCCAGCCCCCCCCAGTAGACACACATAATATAATAAACAAAATAAAAAACACCTGAATCCCCGCTCCCGCCGTCGCCATCTGCTCCTCCGTCTGTCCTTCCCGGGCCAGGTCGCTCTGCATTATGGGGGAGGCATCATATGACGTCATGACGCCTCTCCCATTACCCACTGCGGGAGCCGGAAGATGGAGCGGCTCCCGCAGTGGGCGCAGCAGCAGCTAATGAGAGTCTGACAGACTCTCATTGGCTGCTGATCAAACACACAGCTGCCAGAGCCGGCGGCTGTGTGTTTGTCAGTGTAGCACTGACCGAACTCCGTCCGGTCAGCGCTACACACGTGGTGCAGTCTGTGTCACAGTGACACAGACTGCACCGGCCCGCAGCCCGCACGACGCTGCGGCCCAGGGGGGCACATGGCACCCTGCCCCCCGGCCCAGCCCGCCACTGCACAGGTGGAGCTAATTATTTCACTTGTGATTCTGTGAGGAGACATGGAAAACATGCACTGTTTGGGGTCCTGAGGACCGAGTTTGAGGACCTGTGGTCTAGAGAGATACCACAATACAGAATACAGAGGTTACTGAAGCAGGGAATGTCAGGCAGGAGGCCTAAGGGCTATTCCACACCTGCCGTTTTGGCCGGCCAGGCAAGAACCGGGCAGTAGGCGGTCGGCTTTTTTCAGGCACTCAGTGCCTTTCATAAGCAGCAGCTTTGAGCCGCTTTTTATGTGAGGGGTTTTTTTTTCCTATTGGGCATGTGCAGCAGCAGCTGCTGCTGCACAAGCCCGTCCGGCAGAAGCCAGCTTGTGTGAAAGGAAACATGGTGTCCTTCATACTACTGGCATGCAGGGACGGCACGGCCACGGCACGGCACCGTCCTGCATAGTAGTTTTTTCCAGCTATATCACGGCGACCGTGCCGTGACCGTGCCGTGTGAAAGCCGGTTAAATACCCCCGGTCAAAACCGGCATGTGTGAAATAGCCCTTAATCCACTGCCAGGGAACCGGAACACCCAAACAGAGGTTATTGAAGTAGGGGGCACCAGGAATAATACCCCAATCCAGAGCCTGGGGTACAGAGAGAATATGGGACCCCAGATCTGTTCCCATGCCCAAATTCAATACACAGTCCTGACCCCTAGAAGACTTCACTGTGTTATTCAGTTCCATTGTTTCTTCTGAAAAAAAAACCTGAAAGAGGAGTTCCCAACTCTACAAATGTTGTACTGCCAACCTGAGAGACTGACACTATATGTCACTTAGGGCTCTATTTATTAACATTATTTTTACTAAAATAAAGTGAAAAATGGTGTTTTCACACTCTTTTCACATTATTTTAGTATCACCTACAGTTACTAAAGGGCAATTGGAGTAGAATTCGTAAAATTCTACTCCAACCCCTAATTATCACTTGTTTTTAGTAATCAGATCGCATTTCCCATAATTGTAATGGGAATTGTGATCCAACCAGAGTTACTAAAAATAAATTGTGAAAAAATACCGGGGAAAGCCCTGTGATAATAACGCCACCTGGAGGTGGCGTTATCCAGGGTATTCCCCGTTTACCGGACTCCTGCTCTGCTCTATCGGGGAGAGCAGAGCCCGGAGCCGGCCCCAGTAATCAGCTGTGTGATCTAAACAGACCACACACTGATTCACTGTAAAAAAATTAAAAAAACAAAAACAAACTTACCTGACTCCACGGACCGGTGATCAGGGCTCTGGTGATGTCCTCTCTCCAGTCAGCTGGTCTCCTATGCTGCACTGCAGCCCGGTCATCACCTGACAGGGTCCCAGTGCGGTATGGGATGTCAGCTGACCTGAGGACATGGAGAACATTACTGGAGCATGCAGGTAAGTGTAATTAAGGGGGGGTTCACGATCTCAGGGCGGGGCTTGGCATTGGGGGTGGGGCTTAGCACCGGGGGGCGTAGCAGCGGTGGCCGGTCAGCGCATGTGCGGGGCACTTGTCACAGTATTTTTTTGCAAAAATACCTTGACTAGTGTGTGGTGGGGATTCGCAGGGACAGAGTTTTATCGCAAGCTCTGTCCGTGCAAGGGATTTGTAGTAAATCCCTGTGATATTGCCTACATATATCACACTACAATCTGCATTACAAATGCGGATTGTAGTAAATAGAGCCCTTAGGGCTCTATATATTAACTTTATTTTTACTAAAATAAAGTGAAAAGGGTGTTTCTACACCCTTTTCACATCATTTTAGTATCACCTAAAGTTACAATTGGAGTAAAATTAATAAAATTCTACGCTAAGCCCTAAATATCACTTATTTTTAGTAAGCAGATTGCATTTCCCATAATTGTAATGGGAAATGTGATCTGGCCAAAGATACTAAAAATAAATAGTGAAAAATACCGGGGAAAGCCCTGTAATAACGCCACCTGGAGGTGGCGTTATCCATGGTCTTCCCCGGTTACCGGACTCCTACTCTACTCTAACAGGCAGAGCAGAGCCCGGAGTCGGCCCCAGTAATCAGCTGTGTGGTCTAAACAGACCACACGCTGATACACTGTAAAAAAAAAAAAACTTACCTGAGGCCAGGGACCGGTGATCGAGGCTCCGGTGATGTCTACCCTCCAGTCAGCTGGTCTCCCAGCATGCACTGGGGCCCAGTCGTCATTTGACTGGGTCCCAGGGCAGGATGGGATGTCAGCTGACCGAAGCCATGGAGGACATCACCGGAGCCCCGAACACTGCAGGTAAGTGTAATTAATGGAGGGGGGGGGTCGCAGGGGGGTCTATGATTGCGGGGGCGGGGCTTAGTGACGGGAACGGGGCTTAGCGATGGGGGCAGAGCTTAGCAACGGTCGGTCAGCGCATGTTTCGGCACTTGTCAGTATTTTTTTGCAAAAATATCGTGATAAGTGTGCGGAGGGGATTCGCAGGGACAGAGCTTTATCGCAAACTCTGTCCCTGCAAGGGGTTTTTAGTAAATCCCTGTGATATTGCCTGAATTCGCAATGCGAATTCAGTCAGTAATATCACACTACAATCTGCATTCAAAATGCGCATTGTAGTAAATAGAACCCTTAATCCCTTCATTATAGTTACTGATTCCCAAAACTCATCCAAGATTATGTGTTGCTGATGGAATACTGCACAGGTTCTCAAACTCGGTCCTCAGGACCCCAAACAGTGTATGTTTTCCATATCTCCTCACAGAATCACAAGTGAAATAATTAGCTCCAGCTGTGGATCTTTTAAAATGTGTCAGTGAGTAATGAATACACCTGTGCACCTTGTGGGTGACCTGGAAAATGTAACCTGTGTGGGGTCCTGAGGACCGAGTTTGAGAACCACTGGAATACTGCTAAATTGAAGCTTTTTCTCTTTATGTTCTCTTTGCAGACTACGAAGAAGTAAACTTGTGTTTTATTCAGTCTCCTAAGAGCTTTCATGCTACATCACCCCTCCCCCTTCTTCCGATCCAAGGCATATCCTTAGCAAACGTTGCTGGACAAATGCCTAGCAGGTAGCTGATGTTTTGCCACTTTTAGTTTTATGGTTTCCATTTTTCTTTGTTGGTTATGCTTAGCTTCACTCTTGTGTCTCTATGCCTGAATTTTGAACAAAAGAAGGCAGAGCAATACTTAAAACAGGACTTATTATAAAGATTAAGTAATTAAAAAGAAGGAAGAATTACACTGTACATTTAATTGCAAGCACATGTCTCCAAGAGAAACCCAGGTTTATGTAACAGAAAGAAAAGCATGTGCATCTCCTTGGAAAAATACAGTGTAATCTTGGATTGATCCTCAGGTTATAAACAAATGCTCCTCATTATCCCCTGATTAAAAGAGAATCATTTTTTTCTAACAGATCCATTTACCAGAACAGCTGGACAAAGCCCAATAGATGTAGGGTAAATTGCTGCCAAATGTTTGGATGTATACCATGTACTTTTTTTTGGTATAAGGTCAGTTTTCTTAGAATAGAATAGAGTGGTGTGGTGAAGGATAGGGATAAACATCTAGTTTGAGGACTTCCCACATGTTCTGTGCTGATTATTATAGATCACTGTGATTTCTAGAGACTAGGGACATTGAAAACTATCCCCCCTTTCCAGATTATGACTCATTAAATTAAACCATTTGTTCAGGCTGGACTGTGCATGTGCTGCTTATTTTCTGTGTCATCTGACTTCAGACTGGTTTTTGATCTTCTTTGATATACTGTACATGACATTGTAAGAAAACTAAACCTTTAATCAGAATGATGAGGCTTGTAAATGTGTGCCACTGTCAGATGGCAGGCTGGGGCTGAAGAACAGCGGATGTGTAGTCGCAGGTCAGATGGAATGAATGGATTTACGACATACCAGTACAAGTCATTGTTGAATTAACCCCAAATCCCAACAGCATGCCTTTTATGCAGATGTGTCATGATTATACTAATGTTGTTCTTTTCCATAGAAAAACATATACCTATCAATTTTTCAAATGGATTAGTACATCTAGTGCCTGGTTCTGAGTTGCACATAAGAGCATTTGTGCCATGTCAAAATGTATCTTGGAGTAAAAGCAACACACTGCAAATGCACACAAATTGCATTGTATTTAGAGTTACACATGTTTTGCACTTGTGGACCCTTCCATAGCAGTGAAAGTTAGCACAGGGCTTCTCGCAGGCACACAAAGCCCCGGGGTCCGGCAGAAGGGATCGGAAAAGATCCTTCTTCGCAACCCGGGGCTCCTTCCCATAGGGAAGAAAGTGGGGTGCAGGAGCATACGCCATCTGAAGATGGCGAATGCTCCCGCAGTCAAGCTCCGAAAATATTATATTTTTGAGGCTTGATGAATTTAGGGTCCCTATATAGTGTATGGAACATCGAGACAGATCAGGGATGAAAGGTAAGCAGGAGATATCAGTGATATCTCATTTATTACCTTTATAATGAATAGCTCCAATCCTTAATTTCTACAACAGTAAGTTATAGTGTTAAGTGTTATGGAAAGGAACCCCAAGTTTTACATGCCTGACGTTGTGCAGGGTTCCTTAATAATTGAGTACCTGTTACATTGGGGATGAGGGAGCGTCACAGATTGGAGACCATGGTTAGGCCCCATTCAAGGTTCATATACAGTATAAATATTAATTTCAGTGAACACTTGAAGCTAGGAAGGAAGTCACCATCAATACTTGCAGTCATGGAAGTATAAAGCTTTTTTTTATCACTTCCAGAAGAAGTCACAAATTGTGGTCGGTAATTGAAGAGCTGAAGGGAGATTTTATTTTGGTATTTAATAGAAGTAGAGTAACATTGTTTTCTTTTTTCTTTGTAATAGTGCAATCACACAGTCAAGGTTCACAAAGGATCTCCATTATTAAACCATTAGGGAAGTCAGAGACATCGTGGTCGTTCAGCTGTATGTCTACCTTTAATTCTAATATTCTTCCTATGTGACTGGTCGTTGAGATCTTCTTACTTATCTTCAAAGTGTTCCAGTGAAGCCTGCATTGATGCCAGCTGTAGTAACTTGGGAGTAGCTTGAGAATAGCATAAATAATTTGTTTTGACGATACCACACCAATCAGCCATAACATTAAAACAATTTTCCTCATATTGTGTAAGTCTCCCTGCCACCAAAACAGCTCTGGCCTGTTGAGGCATGGACTCGACAAGACTTCTGAATGTGTCCTGTGGTATCTGTCGATAGCAGAAGATCCTTTAAGTCCTGTAAATTGCGAGGTGGGGCCTCCATGGCTCCGACTTGTTTTCCCAGCACATCCCACAGATGCTCGATCAGATTGAGATCTGGGGAATATGGATTCCATGTTTACACCTTGAACTCTTTCTCATGTTCCAAAAACCATGTTATTGGGCTGATAAGTCTGCCCTGCTGTCCAGAGCATTGATTTTTGGCTTTAAGGTCAGCTACTGCTTTTTAAGCTGTTGCTGAGACATTGACTTAATGTCCTGAGGGAAGTTGGTTTTATTCCTCTTAAAGACAGGTAGAACTTGTAGATTCCCAGGGATTTAACTGGGTTGTTGGGATAACGACAAAGACTTGTTCTTTCTCCTAAACTACTGCAACTACTAGGTGGTTTCAGACTTGGACCCTGGGGTCGGGGACAATGCAACTAAGATGGCCACCACTGCAAAAACTTTTGTGCTGCAGTGCCATCAAAGGAAAATATAGATACTATGCACTTAATGGGAACTACATATGTAATGATGTAGTTTGTACATTTTTAATACCTGTTGCAGTGGCTGTGGCGTCGAAGACTCTGGCCTCATTTCTCCTGGAAAACACACATTAGTTGCCCCAAGCCCCCCACAGAAAACTTACCTGACCTGTCGGCAGCACTACAGAGTAGAGCTTCCAGTCCCTCCCTCATCCTCAACCACAAGCAGCAGCAGCCAGAGCAGCACTACAGGCTCAGAGATGCAGAGGCTGGTTGAGGGGTTGAGCCTAGCTCCCCAGATGCCGCATCAACTCCTGGGGCCCCCGCTGACGTATCCTCTCCTGGGGTCCCAGGAGCTGGTGGGCAGCTGCATGACCTATGATATCATGCTGCACCTCGCCATAGGTCTCTGCCTGGGCAGCATTTGAGCCTATAGGCAGAGCCCAGCTCTGCATGGACCCGAAGGTAGGACTGGCAGCGCTTCTGTTGCAGCCATTCACGTTGCGCCCCCATTTCCCCACTCTGGTGGCCACTGTCAGCAGGGGTTGGAGCACCCCGTGCGATTGCCTGGCTCGCTCACCCCTAGAAACGGCCCTGGCCATCAGAGATATAAGATAACCATAGGTTTAGTGCACATCTCTGAATCAAGCCCACTGTGCGCAGTTGTCGAATTGTCGAAAAGTAAAAATGTAGAAATGTGTGGACCGTACCCTTATAGAAATGAATTTTTAAGGTAATTTGTCTTATACGGTATCAATCATTTGATGATTAGATTTATTGTAGGAAGTCATATGGTAATTCCCTCTTCCCTCATGTGCTTGTCATTCCCTCACTTATACCATCATCTCCTCCTCACCGCCAAAAACGGCACCAAACCCTTGGGTTCGGCCAGCACTGCTTATTTGGATATTATGAATGCTGCTGCAGCCATGTTTATAAACCTTGTGCATGTTCTGCAATGTTCTGTACCGTAAGTCTATTTTTTTGTTGTTTTTATTATACTGTTTCTGTTTATGTACAGTATTTGAAAAGGTGTTGCGGACCCCTGGTGGCGCCATATAAATATTAGATAATAATAATTACCCTAGTCCTATCAGAAGGCTATTATTATTTGACCAAACACCTTTGTTTAGCTTAATGCACTTCAGGGTGTATTGCTGTATTTTGGAGTTTTCTAAGGATGTGTTAAGGAAAGAGACAGTTATGTGTTACATCAGACTGTGTTTAAATCAAAATAATTTCGTTTACTTCCTGATGACTAAGTATTCTGCGTGATTCTGTAAGTTGCTTGTTGAATACCCCTGCTGTAAGTTGAAAATATATCAAAGGAGGAACTCATATTACAAGTTCCTGTGAAATTTAAGTTATATTTAATTTCTTGATTTGTTGACTGATCTAAAGAGGCTGATGGCTGGACCCATTTTTTCTGTATTGTGGCAAGATCAGCGTAAGGGTGCTGTCTCCTGGGGTAATCGGTTGCACTTGCCATGTAATAGCCAAGTAGTAGTAAAAGTAACCGCAGCTAGTTATATTAGCAGCACAAAAATAAACAAAGCATAAACAGAAAATCTGGCCTGTCCGCCCCTAACTAAATAAAATTATTCCCTCTCTCAGAGTAAAGGGACCTAACACACAAAACCGAAGTATTTGGCACAGCACTTACATTCAGTAATCACAGTGTCTCTCAATAGGCCTGTTGACCTGTTCCCCAGACAGTGAGAGACTGACTACAGAGACTGGCACATCATTAACAGCCTGTCACATGTGGTCTGGCAATCAAGGCTGCTAATCAGCTTCTGTCTACCAGACAGAAGCTAAAAACCTGGGGCATGTATATATCCACTTGACAACATTTTCAGTACTTTTGTCACAGTATATAAAGGGTTGATGTGAACTAGATATCTTCTGACCAATTATACTTCTGGAGAACATTTCTATGCCGTGTGTACAGTCCTTTTTAGTACACTTATTTGGAGCAAAATAAACATCTACTTGCTTCAAGATGCTACCATCTACCTACATCATGTGACCACCAGAATAGCGCTCAATGCTATTCCATTCTCTAGGTGTACTGGGCTGACCCAGTGTCTCCAACTCAAGTCCTCTGTCAGCTTCCAAGCGCAACCTAGTCCATAGTGAGTGACCAGTGAGATTAGCTGACACCAATCAAGAGGTGTTGCAGAAATGTGACTACACATACCCAAAAGTAAGCAGTTCCAGGTGCGAGTGTAGGAGCCTGGGGGAACCAACAAGTCCAGGTGCCGATGTAGGAGCCTGGGTAGAACAAGCGAGTTCAGGTGCCGATGTAGGAGCCTAGGTGGAACAAGCAGTCCCAGATATAGGAGCCTTATGGTGGCCATGAGTTACCTACCCATGACACAGTGGGAGGAGAAGAAAGAGGTGGTTACTGGTGGTGAAAACCATAGGACTGGTGAAGTAAGCTTTGAGACAGATTAGCAATTCAAGTGAGGCTTAACATAATAAAGAGACACATGTCGCTGGACACCCCCAGACAGCTAGCAAGAGGGTCAAGCAGAAGCCTTACCTTCTTTTACTTGAGTCCTGAGACGTCAGGCCCATGTAATAGTGTACTAGTAGAGGATGACAGTAAGTGATGGGTGTCACGGTTGGTGCTTGAGAGTTACCTGACTCAGGTGTTGAACTGGATTCAGTGGAGACTGGCTTGACTGGAACCTTGGATGATGTAGATAGCTCTATTTGCATATGAATTGTATGGCAGTGAGAACTGCCTTTGATGATAAATGACAGAAACAGGAAACTTGTAATGTTGGAGTGGAACCAGTAGAAAACTGGGGAGGAACCAGACTGGGACCGGTAGGAAGGCTTGCTGAGCTGGACGGGGTACCAGTAGGTAGTCTTGCAGAATTGGACTGAGAACTAGTAGATAGACTTGCTGAATTGGACTGTGAAAAAGTAGGATTTCCAGATGTGCCAGGTATAGCTATTAGCAGGATTGCTGATGCAAATGGTGTGGGAACCAGCAGGATTTCTGGATGCGCCAGGTATAGCTATTAGCAGGATTACTAGATGAACTGGTCTGGGAACCAGCAGGATTTCTGGATATGCCAGGTATTGCTATTCACAGGATTGTTGGATAAACTGGTCTGGGAACCAGCAGGATTTCCGGATGCACCATGGGTTGCAGCCAGCAGGAGCCTGGTATACACTTGTACACAGAGACAGATATAGCACATTTGTACACCACAGGAAGTAACGAGATGTTCAGGCAAAGAATGCTATCAGAGGAGGATGTTTATACCCTGGGTCTCGCAGGAATTGGTCGACACAGTTTTAAACCGACGCTTCTCAAACAAGCCCATGAGACTGGATGCCAGAGCTTCTGCTTCAGTGGATGGAACCTTATAGATTTTTCCTCCTGTGTAGACAAAACTGCCTTCAATCACTTTAAAGTCCAGTCTGGCAGTAGCAATCTGAGTGGTGGAGGGCACAACATGCAGAGGAGCAAACATATCTGCAGTACTGAGAGTCAGAACTACACAGAAGTGTTGCAGCCAGCATGATCAGGACAGATCTCCCAGATGAATTACACATAAAGATCCACTGGACAGTTGACAGGGGTAAGTGTCAAGGGAAAAAGGTGAAAAACTAGCCAGGGTCGTGACAGACTCTTTATGAGTGGACTCCGGACACCAGAAAAACTTTCTTCCAAACATGACATTCCAGGAGCTCCAAACACAGGGACACCATAACTCTTGAAACATCTCTTCAGACATCTTCCCAATTCTCTTATTTTATTGGGATATCTGGAGTGGAAATTCTTCAAAGGAGATAGTTCAAGACCTTAACGATGTTGGTAGGGGTGATACCACAAGTTGGATCTGCTTCCATGATTGCAGAGTATTGCTTCATTAATGCATAGTATTGCGTTAAGTCCCTGTCAAATTAAATGCATGCTGGAGTATCCAACGAATCCTGTGTGTTCGAGGATTGTGGAGCACTTTCAGGTGCAGGGCTGGAGGAACCTTGAGGATACTCCGATTGATGGGGGGGGGGGCAAAATAACTGAAGCTGGAAGATGTTATGCATTTGGATCAATTGATGGAACTGGAAGGGGTCCAGAGGAGCTAGAAACAGTATCATCAACAATCAAAGCAGAGAACAGTCTACAGAGATTGTCGTCCACTGGAACGATATTCACAGGAAATGCAGAACAGGAACCATGATTAGAATTAGTAGTACATGACATTCCTCCCTAGGGCACTGGAACCTGAAACCCCCTCCTGGGGTACGAGACTTGAAACCTCCTCCTGGGGTGTGGAACTCAAATCCCTTTCCTGGGATGCGGAGCTTGTAACCCCCTCTTTAGGTGCTAAACTTGAAACCACCTCCTGAGGCATGAGACTAGGAACCCCGTCTTGGGGCATGAGACTTGAAATCCCCTCCTGGGGAATGGAACTTGAAAACCCCTCTTGGGGTATGAGACTTGAGACCCTCTCCTGGGGTGCGAACCTTGAGGCCCCCCTCTGGGGAATGAAACTTGAGACCCCCTCCAGGGGTGCGAGACTTGGAATCCCCTCCTGGGGTACTGGACTTGAAACCCCCTCCTGGGGTGAGAAACTAGAGGAAGCTCCATCCGGCTTGCAACTGGCAGAATCTGGGATGGGACCAGAACAGGCAGAATCTGGGCTGAGACCGGAACGGGCAGAGTCCGGGCTGAGACCGGAATGGGCAGAATCCGGTCTGAGACCAGAACGGGCAGATTCTGGGATGGAACCAGAACTAGCAAAATCTGAGCTGGAATCGTAACGGGCACTAGGACGTTGACACTTTGTATTACTGTTGGAATTGCAAAGGCAACAGTCTTTAATGAGATGGTCAGAACCTTCACAATCTTTGCGCCGCTGGCGTTCAGCCACAAGGAGCTTGGGGCGCGGGTAGCTTCGATGTCTCACTTTTCTTGGTATGGAAGAATCTTTGGTTATTAGGGATTCGAAGGCAGAGGTTTTAGTTGAGTCAGGGGTAGTACTAAGAAACTCGGGAATGATCCAGAAAATTTTGAGGAGCAGAGCTTGTAGCTGTTCCAGCAGTTGATGGAAGGTAGTTAGGGGGTCAGGTGTGACTTGAATGTCATCTAGCTGACTAGTCAGAATTTGCAAAAGCTGTAGCACTTGATGCTGTACCACCTCCTGTGAATCCAAGTGAGTGACCAGGTTACAGAAAGCATTTGGTCCAGTATTATGTGCTTGATCCACCACCATTGGTAGGCCTGAACATACTGTCACGGTTGGTGCTTGAGAGTTACCTGACTCAGGTGTTGAACTGGATGCAGTGATGAACGGCTTGACTGGAATCATGGATGAGGTAAATAGCTCTATTTGCATATGAATTGTATGACAGTGAGAACTGCCTTTGATGATAAATGACAGGAACATGAAACTTGTAATGTTGGAGTGGAACCAGTAGAAAACTTGGGAGGAACCGGACTGGGACCATCAGGAAGGCTTGCTGAGCTGGACGGGGTACCAGTAAGTAGTCTTGCAGAATTGGACTGAGAACCAGTAGATAGACTTGCTGAATTAGACTGTGATCCAGTAGGATTTCCAGATGCGCCAGGTATAGCTATTAGCAGAATAGCTGATTCAACTGGTCTGGGAACCAGCAGGATTTCTGGATGCACCAGGTATTTCTATTAGCAGGATTGCTGAATGAACTGGTCTGGGAACCAGGAGGATTTCTGGATACACCAGGTATAACTGTTAGCAGGATTACTAGATGAACTGGTCTGGGAACCAGCAGGATCTCTAGATATGCCAGGTGTTGCTGCCAGCAGGATTACTGGATAATCTGGTCTGGGAACTAGCAGGATTTCCAGATGCACCAGGGGTTGCTGCCAGCAGGAGCCTGGGATACACTTGTACAGAGACAGATGTAGCACAATCTGTACACCACGGGAAGTAAAGAGATGTTCAAGCCCAGAATGCTATCAGAGGAGGATGTTTATACCCTGGGTCTCGCAGGAATTGGTGGATCCAGTCAGGTGGTCTGGCAGTAGCATTCTGAGTGGTGGAGGGCACAACATGCAGAGGGAGCAAACATATCTGCAGTACTGAGAGTCAGAACTACACCTGCTATTCCAATCAAGACTTGAAGTGTTCACAGACCGGGAAGGACCCAGGTGAATAATCAATGTGGAAAGGAGAGCACAGTCCAAATGTATACACAGAAGTGTTGCAGCCAGCATGATTAGGACAGATCTCCCAGACAAATTACACATAGAAATCCATGGGACAGTTGACAGGGGTAAGTCTCAAGGGAAAAAGGTGAAAAACTAGCCAGGGTGTCGTGACAATGGGCCAGCAGTTTATTGATGGAGGGCTGAAGTGCTTGTCATGTTGCAAAAACATAAAAGTAGGATTTAATTATTGTTTTTGCTGCAGTGTGCTGGGGGGCAAATCTCTTTTTTTTCTGTGTTCAGTGTAAACCCCCGCTCTTTACAAGCACCAGTGTTATGCAATTAAGCTGATTTGAGCAGCTACCATATTTGTTTGCAGTTTGGAGAAGCATGAAGGGAGTCAGCATTAGGAGGATGTGCTGATCCTTGTAGTGCCATGTGGAGGTTTTTTGGGGTACCTCCAAGGTAAGTTAGCTCTCAGCTTATATATGTACTGTTATCATGCAGTACACCAATTGTAATTATATGACCCAGAGTGGGTGCTACCATTATGTAGCAATAATTATTTTGGGGTGAGCATTTGGGAGTGGGGCCCCCAGGGCGGTTCTGACTGGAGCTTTCTCATGGCATCACCACTTAATTCACATAGAATACTTTTATCACTTTTCTATTTGTTTGTATATTATTTATGTCATTTTAATTCTTTCTCATTTCATTAACACTTATTGATTTATACTTACACATCTTTTCTTTACACTTCACTATCACCTTTTTCCTTTTTTCGTGTGATGCCCTGGGGATGGCCCTTGGCTGGAATTGTTTTGGGGTGCCTTGCTTTTTGGACGTGAACCCCTTAATGTTAGGGACGCCAGTATAGAGGAGCCTTGACGATTGGCCTGGCGCTTATTCATATATTTGCAAATGTATGTAACTAATACCTCTGAATCGCTATTATCATGTAGGATTTCGTTATTGTTTTTGCTGCAGTGTGCTGGGGGGCAAATCTCTTTTTTTCTGTGTTCAGTGTAAACCCTGCCCTTTACAAGCACCTGTGTTATGCAATTAAGCTGATTTGAGCAGCTACCATATTTGTTTGCAGTTTGGAGAAGCATGAAGGGAGTCAGCATTAGGAGGATGTGCTGATCCTTGTAGTGCCATGTGGAGGTTTTTTGGGGTACCTCCAAGGTAAGTTAGCACTCAGCTTATATATGTACTGTTATCATGCAGTACACCAATTGTAATTATATGACCCAGAGTGGGTGCTACCATTATGTAGCAATAATTATTTTGGGGTGAGCATTTGGGAGTGGGGCCCCCAGGGGGGTTCTGACTGGACCTTTCTCATGGCATCACCACTTAATTCACATAGAATACTTTTATCACTTTTCTATTTGTTTGTATATTATTTATGTCATTTTAATCTTTCTCATTTCATTAACACTTATTGAGTTATACTTACACATCTTTTCTTTACACTTCACTATCACCTTTTTCATGTGATGCCCTGGGGATGGCCCTTGGCTGGAATTTTTTGGGGTGCCTTGCTTCTCGGACGTGAACCCCTTAATGTTAGGGATGCCAGTATAGAGGAGCCTTGACGATTGGCCTGGCGCTTATTCATATATTTGCAAATGTATGTAACTAATACCTCTGAATCGCTATTATCATGTAGGATTTATGTATTGTTTTTGCTGCAGTGTGCTGGGGGGCAAATCTCTTTTTTTCTGTGCTTGTCATGTTCCCAGACCTAAATCAGCAGGGAAACAAGTAAGAAGTTGATCATAAACTGTATTAAAATCCTGAGGGGGGCTAATGAAACCACTGTGAAGGTCTTCCAAGGAGGTTAATGGTGAGTGGCCACTTAACAGGCCACAGCTACTGTACCAGCCATGGTTTTGGGGTCTGTAATATTTCCATTCAGGAATGTCATTGAGACATTAATCTGTAGTATGTGTCAATTGCTACCAAGGTGGTATACTCTGACAATACAATTATTAACAATGACGTAGAGCTGCAGGGAGATGCTGTTGAATGGCTCCTGTGCTTGGCCATGCCCCCCAAAGAATACATTTTCAAGCCATTTTTTTTAGAAAGTGGAATTAGCATTTAAGAATTTGCGAAAGAAAGATGAGATCTCTGAGTATTCAAACAGGTTTAGCTTCAGCTATGTTCAGTTAGTAAGTTAGGTCTAAGGTTAAAATTTATGATGTAAGGCTTTGGATTATGAATATTAAATGCTATGGTTAATATTTATTTTTATATAAAAATAAATCTTATATATATATATATATATATATATATATTTATTTATTTTTTCTATATATAGAAAAAGATAAAGGAAAGAGATTTAATGTCTAATGTCACAAGTGTGGAATTTAGGAGCTGTGTTCCCGGACTGGGCCTTGGATCTGTATTACTTGGCGCAGACGCTCGCTGGAGGAGACTTGGCTTAATGAAGTTTCTCCGCATGAGAGGGTGCAGCGAACTGACAGGAGTTTGAGGAATGCGGCAGTAACGAGGTAGCTAGGAAGCTACGTGGAGCGGCTGGATAGCCGAGGGTAGACGTTGGTAGCTGAGTGGCTACGTGGATCGGCTGGATAGCCGTGGGTAGACGTTGGTAGCTGAGTGGCTACGTGGAGCGGCTGGATAGCCGTGGGTAGACATTGGTAGCTGAGTGGCTACGTGGAGCGGCTGGATAGCCATGGGTAGACGTTGGTAGCTGAGTGGCTACGTGGAGCGGCTGGTTAGCCGTGGGTAGACGTTGGTAGCTGAGCGGCTACGTGGAGCGGCTGGTTAGCCGTGGGTAGACGTTGGTAGCTGAGCGGCTACATGGAGCGGCTGGTTAGCCGTGGGTAGACGTTGGTAGCTGAGTGGCTACGTGGAGCGGCTGGATAGCCGTGGGTAGACGTTGGTAGCTGAGTGGCTACGTGGAGCGGCTGGTTAGCCGTGGGTAGACGTTGGTAGCTGAGTGGCTACGTGGAGCGGCTGGTTAGCCGTGGGTAGACGTTGGTAGCTGAGTGGCTACGTGGAGCGGCTGGTTAGCCGTGGGTAGACGTTGGTAGCTGAGTGGCTACGTGGAGCGGCTGGATAGCCGTGGGTAGACGGTAGCTGAGCGGCTACGTGGAGCGGCTGGAGCGCAGTGGGAAGGCTTGCTTAGCTAAACTAAGAAACTAGTTGCACTGGCAACTTGTGTGAGCATTCGGGATCCTTTTATAGTGGACACTGGGAGCTGACAGGCTGAGAGAGAAGGAGAAGGCTCCTCATTGGTGGTAGTGGGGTCACATGGGCAATCCAAGATGGCCGCGCCCATGGACCGGAGGACAGCGCTTCCTGGAGGTAGTCAGCGGGGACCAGCGGTCAGCAGGAGCCGGCGTGGGAGCAGCACAGCAGCGGGACCCTCCAGAGGACAACAGCGGAAACTGCCTTGGGAGAAGAGGAAGGAGCGTACAGCGCGGGAGCCGGAAGACAGCGCGGGTCAGCGCCCACACAGGTAAGCGACGGGGTCTGATTCTGGGGTCTCCAGGCCAGCGTGTGACATCTAATCTGTAACATTGTAGCATACCATCCAATATGACCCATATCAGTAGGGACCCATCAGAATAAATATAGCTTAGCACTAATGATAAAACATTAATTTTATTCCAGGTATTTTATGATATAATGATATACTCTATGGTATAATAATAAAATGAGTATTCAAATTATGAAGCAATGTATTGAATAAAAAAAGATCCAAAGTCTAATAATAACACATGACACAATATGCCAGGCTCACTACAATTATTTTAAATGTATTTATTTAATACTGTTTAGTAAAAGAATACACACTTTAAAACAGGCTTTACAAAATCTAAACATAAATAAAAAATCTGAATTCTCTGTAATTAATATTTAATTTTTGTGTGTACAATATGCTTTAAAATACATACACACGGCCAGATTATAGGCATAGCGGACGGGGCGGTCCTCTAGGGGCCCCCACACATTGGAAGCCCCCAGACTGCTGCAAACATTGGCTGGAACCTGGCCACTCTGGTCTCTCCCTGGCCAGCTCCTGGCAGCATCACACAGCGCATTTATTCATTGATCAAGGGCCCGACCGTGATTGACAATGTAAGCCCCACCCCCTCATTGCTGCAATTCACAGTTGTGTATGGGTAGGAGGTGTGGCCTAACGCCGAGAAGTGCCTGCCCCTCAGAAAGATGCTGCTGCTGTTAATACAAGTGAGTGTGTGCGCACTCTCCTTTCTTCCTTCCCTATCCCTTCCTCCCTCCTTCTCACCACCTCCCCCTCTCTCTCCCCCCTCCCTATCCATCTATCTCTCTCTCACTAACTGTCCCTCCCTCTCACTCCCATCCCTCTCTCCCCCCTATCCATCCTACTCACTATCTCCCTCTCTCCACAACGTTATCTCTTCCCACCACTCAGGCTCTCTCTGTGTCTGTCTTTGCCTCTCTCTATACAACTTTCTCTGCCCAACTCTGTTCTGTTCTGGTGATCACACTATAATATCCTCTTCTAAAAGGTGGCAGCTCTGTCTCTTCAATAAGCCATCTGGTATAACGGTATGTGCTAAAATTTAGAAGAAGGTAGAGGGGACAAGCGCCTGATAGTGTGGTATTGTCAGATAATACAATGAACAATTTTTTAGAAGTGAGTACCCGTACCGTAAGTACACTTGTTAACAATAAATCCATCTTTAGACAGGAAAACCTCACGTTCCACCTTTCAAATTGCTCTCTTCCCCCGACTCCAGTACGCCAACAATTTGGATATCCTTAAAGGTGAACTACAGTCAATAGTATCCAATAGTTAATGTTTTTTATTTTGTGGTAAATAATAAAACAGTGTTGCAATAGAAATTCAAAAACTTATCTTAAAGACAAGGTGGCTGCTCCTAAGGGAGAGTTTTCTTGTAGAATCGTGATTTCCAGGGATATACAGGATAGTCTCTTAATCAATGGTGCAGGGTGTTGGATAGAGCTCCCAACATTTTTCGCCTCATAGGCTTCCTCAGGGGTTATGAGGGACCTTATTCTAAGTCTCCTTATATACCTGGCTGATCCCGCCCTCTAATGTCTCTGTGCTGTTTATATGAAGCACAGATACTAGAGGAATAGTAGCATATATATAATATTCAGTCCAGTCGGGGTGTCTGAATGATTTTATGTTGGGGGTCATAGTAGTCGCTGCGTGGGGTAGTGGTAATATTATTGATGGGGCCCCCACAATTTAGGTGCCCTGGGGCCCCCACAAACCTTAATCCGGCCCTGTACATACACTATGTAGACAAACGTGATTGGACATCCCCACACAAGCAAAATGTATATCATTCCACACAAGTTCCAAATGGCCACTAATGTGGCAGGTTGAACAAGAACACTTGGTAGAGAGGCCCATGCACTTGCAGTTCTACGGAAAAAATTACTGTTTTATCAGGACAACAATGCCACCTGTCATGTTTCCAGGGCAATGCTGGACTGATATACAGAAAATTAGGTAAACTGGATGGACTGGCCAGCTCAGAGTCCTGTTGTCCAAGAAGGGTGTCTGCAGTAATCACTGCATTTGGTGGACCTACTGACATCAATAATAATACAGTATCTTGTTGATCTATTTGCTGTCAGTGTGCAATCACTTTTGTCTACATAGTGTATTTATATATTATATATATGTATATATATATATATATATATATAAATAATGTGTATGATATATAATATATCTATACTAGATTATGTAATTTTTACTGACTGTGTCACTATTAACTGTGTGACGAAGTCGGAACAGCAGTACAAGCTGCCTCTTACCTTCTGTGTTGCTGCTGGAGCTGTGAGGAGTGACTCACAAAGGTCCACAAAGGCCCATGGGAGGAACATGCGCAGCAGCTCCCCCTCGGCCATTTCATTCATAGTATACAATGAACGTTGCCTGATCTGAGCTGAGGTTCGAGTGCAGCAGTTATGAATCTTCTTTACCTATATTGTGGTTTCTCTGTAACACGGCATCTCTGAAGAAATTGATCCTTCCTGGGCAGATGGTGACTTCAGTCGGTATTCACTATTTATATAGGAGGTCACATAGTCTGGAAGATGCCTGTTTGCGTATGAATATAACCAATGTCATCATCATATAACAGAAGTTCAACCAGCTAATACATAGTAACAGAAGTTTTGGTGAAGGGAAAAATGTGAACAATTTTGAATCATTAAACTGTATTTGCTAATTTTGTATACCATGTATCAGTAATATGGTTTCTTTAGAATTGGTGCCTTAATGAAGATTACTATCTGCTAGCCTTTTCTTTCTAATCTTGCCAGTCGTGGATTATCTCCAGTCACATCCCCCAGTTTTCTTCAGCCATATCCCCCTGTGCCTCTCCAGTCTCATTCCCCCATGTTTATAAAGCTCCAGCCCCCTTGTGTCCCTCCAGCACCCCGCCCCATGTCTCCCATGTTCCAGACCCCATGTGTCTTTCCAGCTCCAGCCCACTTCTGTCTCTCCAGCCCCCCAGTGTCAGTGTCTCTCCAGGTCCATCCTCCTTGTGTCTCTCGAGAACCCAAGCATCTCTCCAGCCCTTCAGTATCTTACCATCTACAGCCTCCTTGTGTCTCTCCAGCCCCAGGAGTCTCTCCAGCTTCAGTATCCTTGTATCTCTCCATCCCCTCAGTGTCTTCCCATGTCCAATCTCCTTGCATCTCTCCAGCTCTCCAGTGTCTCTACAGCTCCTGCCTCCTTTTGTCTCTACAGTCCCCCAGTGTCTCCCCATCTCCAGCCTCTTTGCTTCTCTCCAGCTCTCATGTGTCTCTCCAGCCCCTAGTGTCTCTCCAACTTCAGTCTCCTTCTGTCTCTCGAGAAACCAGTGTTTCTCCAGATCATCCTCCTTCTGTATCTCCATCCCACAGTGTCTCTCCAGCCTTCTGTCTCTCTAGCTATGAAGTGTCTCTCCAGTTTCCCCAATGCCTCTCCAGCCCCCTGCATCCCTCCAGCTCCATCCCACAGTCATTTACCATTTGATGAGTCTTCTTGGCTGGCTGCTTTTCCTCATGCTGTGGCTTCTCTGCTTCTCAGTGGCTCTGCATTGACGTTATGATGTCATGCTCACTGCACCATGATGATACATGAAAAACCTTTATCAGAGTTAAATAATTGTGAAGTCCGCTCAGCTTACTTGGAGTTCCAAAGTCCAAAAGATTTATTTGCACAAAGAAATAAATATAGTACCGCCCCCTTACACTGTGCACGCGCGGTTGGCACAACACAAGGCTTCAATTCTGAATGCACTGACTTCCAACAGACACTGCAGTACAATTTATAAGGTCACATTCAAATAGTCCTTAGGGAATAAAATCATTGGGTACAGGCAGGGATCTGTATATACTCGACGTCGGATAGGTCAGTTCTTTCTTCTTTGTGTGTGCAGCCGGATCTTCATTAGCCAGAGTGCCACACCAAAACTATCCCATTCTGGGATTCCTTTATCTTACAGTATCAGGGGAGAGGGGGAAACGTTTGAGTTTCAGGAGAAGCACATTACATTGCTTAGCTGTAAATAAAATGGATCAAAAACATTATACCAATAATATTACATTTATGTTTACAACAGAGATGCAATATTTACCTATTTACACTACAAATTAAATGCTGATTAAAACAAGACTAAACATCAATATACAGTTATGTAACATTATAAATATATTTAAAATAATAACTTTATATTAATGCTATTCCATAACCGCATGGTGTGATGGTTTCTGCAGGGTTACCAAAGTTATCCTATTGGAATACAGAACAGAACAAGCCTAAGGAATGGTGCAATATTATGAATCACAATAGCATACAATCAGATCTCATACAATGAGATTGACTGTGGGGGGGGGGTAGCCAGGGCTGTGGCAAGCCACAGAGTGGAGCACAGGGTCGACCCTGCGGAACTCTCCCCAGGGGTAGATTGGGCCACCAGGATCTCATGCTCCTGGTGGCCCAATCTACCCCTGGGGACTTACCACATCCATTTGAAGGAGATTCTGCGCTCATTGCTGGCAAAGTGTAGGGTGGATGTTACAGTCAGAAGAGGCAAAAAAAGCATATAAGGAAGTGGGGAACTGTTAGGGAAAGAAAAAGCATGGGTTTAATGCCAGCCATTTACTATACAGCTGGGTAAACCTTAGTCTGTAAAAGGGTGCAATTTCATGTGGGCAGGAAGGATCTACACCAGACCAGCTGGCTGATCTGATAGTCAATTGGACTGTAGTAGTGGGAAACAGTCGGGAAGCCGGCGGACGCAATGCCGACTGCCGGCTTTCCGACTGCTGAATCCCGGCAAGGGTTAAATGTCAGGCGTCGAAATCTTGACGCCTGTCACTTTACCTATGCCGGGAGATGCCGGGCAGCCGCAGGGGGGGTTAAACGCCCCCCTGGGAGGTTAGGGTCAGACTAGGGGAAGGGGGGGTTAGGGATAGGCACCCCTTGGGGGGAGGTTAGGGTTAGGCACCCCCCCTGGGAGACTTAGGTTTAGGCTACGGGAAGGGGGGGGGTTAGGTTTAGGCACTTAGAGGGGGGATTAGGGTTAGGCACTTGGGGGAAGGTTAGGGTTAGGCACCCCTAAGGGAGGGTTAGGGGGTAGAATAGGTTAGTTTATACTTACCTTCCGACATTCGGGATTTCCAGCTATGTCGGGCTGCCGCTGCCGGCGGTAAACCATACTGATGCCGTAGTAGCTCAGTGCTAGGGATTGTCAAGAAGATATTGTTTGTTTATGTGAATGTTGTCAGTCATCCTGACAAACAAAAGATGGTTAAACCAAAGTTACATTATTAGTGTTATTTTAATTGCACATAAATAATATAACATAGAGATTGTAATAGTGAACGCTAAAATTGCAGTACCCGACTACACAATATAATACCGCAATCAAGTGTCATATGTACAAGAGAGAATATTGTCTGACAGTTATTGATAAAGGATAAAGTCAACTTTTCAATCTAAAGTGTAATTAAAATACAAATGACAAACACCTGTTGTTACCGTCTTTAAGAATCAAATGGGCATTTTTATTTCTGCCATAGTTCAAATGAAAGTGTCACTTAGGTACTGCAATTAGACGGCCGCAATTTCATATAATTCTGTGGCAACATTTTTTAAGTACTGCTTAGTACCAGATGGAGGAGTCATTACACAATCAGCCAATCAGAAGCAGTTAAATAGTGCTGCCGATTGTCATCATAATCATTGCGTATTGTTGCAACAGCCTTCCAGCAACCACAAGAGCTATCCATCCAGACAGGTGTATCTGTGTCTGCATCCAGGACTACTTGAGTTGCACAACTTTGTTGTTACACTTGCCTGCCCCTCCCTCTCCCTCTCCCGTTCCACCCCTCCAGGCATAAGGACTTGCAAGATGCAGTTAAATCTGTATGTCTAGCTTTACAGGAGATCCCATATGAGAAGAACGGGGAAACTTAGGGTGCACTTAGGGTGCCTACACACTAGATGACTCGCAAACAATGCAATGTCGTCAGTGATTATACCTTGAACTCTCCCTGGCAGCTCACCGGCACTCCAGGACACAATATGGTGCATAAAACTGTACAATGTTACCAGAAATCTAATCGTGCATTGTTAACGATAAGCAAATCGTTAAATCATGCACGATATATCGTTTGCTAACCAAACCCCTCACGGCCATCTTGAAGATTTGTGGGGAGGACGCAGATGTGTACTGGAGATGGGGGGTTGGTTGCCTTTTAAAAGAGCCTCATACTATACAGCATATGTGACGATATACTGGAATATCGGGATGTAGATGGCATCCCGGCTGTCAAGATGCCGTCGGTCAGAATTCCGGTGCCGGAATCCCTACAGCAGTCAAAATCCCGGCACCAGCATCCCGACCACTGAAATCCCAATGGTAGGTATTAGGGTTAGGGGTTAGTGTTAGGCACTAGGGGGAAGGAAAATGTTAGGCTGGGAGGGGTTAGGCTGTGGGGGAAGGTTATGGTTAGGTTGTGTGGGGGAGTGTTTAGAGGTAGGCTGCAGGAGGGGAGGGTTAGGGTACTTACCAAGAGGTATTGTTGGCATTGTCACCCATCCTGGATTCTGGCGATGGGATTCTCAGGCGCCGGTATTAGGTGCGCAAGGATTCCATCCCCAGCCCGGAATATCACCTAGTTAACACATATGCTTATAGCAATGGCTTGTTAAATAAAATACTTTGTTGCAATAGTAATACTTGGCAAAGTCAATAAAGTATCCCACAATGTATCATGGAATTAATACATATAGCAGCTACCACTCATGCCAATTTGCAGAGAAGTCAGATTCCCCTCGCAGGATGATTTATGTCCATATACCTTAATGAACTTATGACAAGACAAAGTATTAAAAAAAATATATATATATATATATATATATTGATTGCTTTATACTTATTGAGTGACCTATGTATTTGTAATCAATGTTTACAACAGTTCCAGCTGAACACTGTCTTCATGTTATTTCTTAATCATCCAGTCATCTGGAATTTGTTATTTCTGCACTAATTAATTGCTTGTTGTATATCAGTTAACTTTAATGAGAAGCAAGTCAATAAAGAAAGAGCCGTATGGTTTTCTACATACGTCCCCCATTAGAGCATTTCATCAGGCATGACAAAATAAATAATAATTTGTCTCCCAGTCTCAAGATCTTCACCCCAATCTCTTGGCTTTATTGAAGTTTCACTAGTGCCGGAAGAGAGGAGGCACAGATCAGTACTGCATAATAAGCCCCTTTACTGACGTGTAAGGCAAGAGACAATTTCACATCTACAGGAGCAGGCTTGGTTATTCCATACCATAATACCACTCTAATTGGTGAATATTATGGATTGCTGCTTGTACACTAGATGGCAACCAATTGGATTCCACTGTACAAAAGACATATCTTGGCACTTTGCCTAGAGTGGAAGCAGAAAGAGACCAGCACATTGGAGACTGACCAGATTGGTTGGATGGAGGATTTAAGGGTTCTGTATTGTATAGCGATTGGGTTCTTCTTTGTGTAAGAGAAAAGTAGAAGAACACAGAAGTGCATCAGCAACCTTGCACTGCTTGGCCAGGTTGCGTGGATCCTGGACTCAGTGGTAACAGAGCCTAGCTGTTTAAGAGCCTCCTGTTTGTCTCCCTGCTCTTTAGGGTAATACTGATGCCATATAAGGATGTTGGGAAGATTACCTTATGCCCTGAAGCTTGTCGCCTCAACTACAGTAAATCATGTTGTTTGGAAAAGTCAAAACTAAGGAAGCAACAATTATTAATATTTAATCAAGTAGCACTAGTATATGCCATTGCACTTTCAATTGGGAACACAGGACATGATACAGAGATTGTTGGTAATGCAGCCGCACTCTCAGCTGCTCTCACAATAGCAGTTTCGGGAATATGCAAATGCTAATCTCAGCCTTTTGTGCAGGACAGTGTGACGAGTGTATGAGCAGTGAGACGCCCACTTTCAGGCTGTGTGATCTGTGCATTTGCGTTGGAGATTGTAAATATTCCAAACTCGACGCATCATCAGTTTTACCATTGATTTGCAGAAGCCTAGGGTCTGTTCTAGATACTCTGCTATAATCCAACTAAACATGGCCTCTGAAGCTGTGGATTTGTGATTGGGAACGCAGCAGCATTTCCAGACACGTCTGTGGGACACTCCCTTAACACGTCCCTTAACACGCCCATGAAATTGCCCTTTTTTTTGCGCAAGCGCAGTGACAAATTAATCGTTCAACTGCGGGAACAGCGAAACTGTGTCTATCTCTGAATCAGGCCCACAGTAATAAAACAAGGCTATGGGGGAGATGTACTAAGCCTTGGAGAGAGATAAAGTAGAGAGTGATAAAGTACCAACCAATCAGCTCCTAACAGTCATTTTTCAAACACAGCCTATAAAATTACAGGTAGGAGCTGATTGGTTGGTACTTTACCACTCTCTAAGGTTTAGTACATCTCCCCATATGTTATAACAGACAGAGAGGTAAGAGGGTTTACAAGCCTACAATCTAAAGGGAAATTTCCTACATGAGATTAAGGACCTTATTCAGAGTCGGTCGAAGCGGCCGCACGGTCGTACGGGAAAAGGGGCCGGATATGCAAATGATTCCCTCGCAAGTTGCGTCCCTAAGTTCGGATCGGTAGCTGGCCGACCAAGGGGAGGAAGCGGTCGGAAGACAAAAAATACGCCCCCTTCTCGTACGCATTGCACGTCATCTCCGGGCATATAAGGATTAATCGAGACCATCGGGAACCATCAAAATTGGTCGTAGAGCTTAAGGTTGACCATACCCTCTCTTAAGCTCTACGATCATGTCAGTGTAAAAACCTCCCATGTCACATGCGCCATGACGCTACTTTGTTAATTATGCACTCCCATAATCCGTATGCACTCCCACAAAACACTGTCCACATAATTAGGCACGCCTGCGTTCGGATTTCCACTCCCCCGTTTTCAAGCACCTTCCCCTTTTACCACCCACAAAAGCCTCATTCTGTCACTCAAACTACCGACCTGGCTGTGTTCAAGGAGAGAGAAATTTCTGATCATAGCGGCTAGTTTGCGCACGCGCATTGCGAACTTTATGCATGCGCAGTATAGCAAACATCGGTGGCGTATGACCATGCGGCCGCTTCGACCGACTCTGAATGAGGTCCTAAGTGCTTCATATGGCAGACTGCAAGGCTAAAAAGTGCTTTGTGAGCTTTAAGATCCAGTCACACAGCAATGTTGTCCTGGAGTCGAGGATCAGTGTTAGGTAAAGAGGGGGGGGGGGGTCACAGGGGGCAAGTCTCAGGGGTCTCCCCATTCATTAACCACAGCTGCAGTGCAGAGCAGGAACTACACTGCGATCTACTGAGACAGGCTGTGGTGCTATGCTGTCACTGTGCATATTAAGATGCACAATCAGTAGCACCATAGGTTGCACCATAGAAGATTGCACCAGCCCTATAAAGTCACAAAATCTGTCTGGCAAGCACCACCCAGTAATCACCCAGAAACGCCCACTGAAAATCACTCTCTCTGTGTCCAAATTGGTTCTGCATCTCATAGCAGTAACCCTCAGGACACATGCAGAGTGCAGCTCGGATGCATGTGCTGAATGTCTGCTTCTGTCCGGCATCAACACTGCACCCACCTCTGAATCAGGCCCTATATGTCAGTGATTCCCAACCTCTGTCCTCAAGGCACACTAACAGTTCTGGTTTTAGTGATATCCATGCTTGAGCGCAGGCAGTTAAATCAAAATAACTTAGGTACTAATTAAGTCACCTGTGCTCAAGTATGGCTATCCTTAAAACCTGGACTGTTAGTGTTCCTTGAGGGACGTGGTTGGGAATCCCTGCTATATGTGCTCAGCATTGTACAGCCGTATTCCTGGAGAAGATCATGGCCCTGCAGCAATATTTGAGGAGAAGGGGCCGTACACTGAGTAGAGGACTTTAAAAGAGGAGGAAAGTTTAGTGTCTGCGAACTGCCCGGCGCCTAATCATCAGTTAGAAAAAAATCGGGAGAAGAAAAACACCTGTCAGGCGGCCCCAGAATTCCTGGTAAGACCTACGGCCATCTGCCCATGGGTATAGGATCAACAGGAGAGGACGAGGAAGAGAATAAATACTTCATCTTCATCTTGGGTATAAATGAAAAAGTTGCCAGAGAGTGAATTGAAGGTTTTGGAATACCGAATAAGCTTAACAGCAAAGACAAACAATAGTGAAGAGATATTAGAGTAAACAGGCGAGTGTGAGACTGTTTCTAAAGGACTCTAGTGGAGGCCTCTCAAACTGTGTAAGGAAGCGAGTCTCATAGAGTCGGAGCCACAAAGCAAAAAGCTCGACCCCACAAAAGAATTCAGGGAGATTCTAGGCTAATAGTCCTTCATCTACAGATCGCAGTAATCGAGCGAGGCAGTAAGGAATCAGAAACTGCTTCATGTACCTTGGGCCCTGGCTATGTAGGGCTTTGAAAGTCAGTAAGCCAATCTTGACATAGATTCTCCATCTTACAGATGGCCAGTGTAGGGAGTAGAGAATGTACAGTAGGAAGAAAGCTCTTGCCACTGATGGTGGCTGCTTGAGGAATGTTAATGTATTAAAAGGCATTTGAGGATAGAAGACTGAGCAGAGATGGGAATTTGGAAATAAACGTAAAAGTGACACAGTGTTTGGCACTCTGTGTGGAGTTTGTACGTTCTTCATGTGTTTGTGTGGGTTGTTCTGATTTCTTCTCACACTGCAAAGACATACTGGCAGGTTAATTGTCTGATACAAATGAACCCTAATGTATGTGTGTGCATGTGATAGGGAAGCTCCACTGGAACAGGGACTGATGTGAATGATTAGATATTCTCTATAAAGCTCTATGTATTATTGACGCTCTATAAACTTGTATTTAAAATAAACAATAACATAACTACAACGTTATATGTTGAGTGATGGTGGATGACTTTGGCTGACTGGACTATGAAAAGTAATGAACTAAGATTATTACATTATATTAATAAATGCAAATATGCAGACAAATAATTACCCAGTTCATATATTTGTTCTCCCTATCACTTTAAAAAGATTGATCACGACAATTATGATCCAATACAATAGATTGCATTTTCTTGTACCTCTTTATAAAAGTGGCTTAAATAAGTGTCTCATCTTATCTTAAGTCAACAGAAAACTGAAAAACTTGTTCAATATAATAAATGGCATAGAGGGCCTGATTAAAGTTACTGCGTAAACCCGATGGTCTACGTATTAATCCGATTGTTTGGGATCTGCACATGCGCAGAACGGGTCCTATGATCTTGCTTGCAGATCCGCCAAGCCACAGCATGATTTACATGCTACGGTGTTGAGGTTGGTGTGATTCCGTTGAGATAGTCACTAGTTTTAAAAAGGCAATTAGTTTAAAGGCAGAAATTCAGCCCTAAATTAATGAGGCAGACAAATATATCTTCAGGATGGAAGTAACCAGGACTATTTTTCAGCAGGAACAAGCAGGAACCCTGGGCCTGATTCAGACCCGCTTGCGAGCGATATGCGCTCACGAGCGGGTCGATGTTAGGCTACTGCGCACGCCGGAGCCGGCTCCGATGTGCGCATGCGCAAGACCCGGCTAGCGACGGGTGCTACGTCGCTCCGGGTCTCGCACCAAAATGGGGCGGCTGTCGATTTTGATCGACAGCTCGCACCGTTTTGGAGGCGGGGTGTGGGGGTGGCTTCACAAATGGAGGTGTTCCCATGCGAACGCCTGCCATTTGTGGGCGGCCCCACTGACATCACCAGTGATGTCAGTGGGAGAGCTTCCGGCTCTATTTGAGCCAGAAGCTCTCTGGGGCTTGCGGCAACGAGACCCTACCACAAGGGTCTCGTCGCAAGCCCTATGATCTTGACCATCGCGACCATCATCCTGGCCCGCTCGCAATAGCTGTGGGTGGTCACCCACAGCTATGCGAGCGGCCAGGAGGCCGCTCCATAAAAAAAAAAAAGCCCTGATTCAGAGCGAGCACTCTTTCAGAGCGTCCGGCTCTGAATCAGGGCCCCAGTTCCTGAACATCTCATTAACTATGACGCAAAATCCTGGGCCAAAATGTATTTTCCATAAGAAAAGTTTTATTCTAAAAGCCCTTTTGAGTGCCTTCTTTTCTAAATACTGTATATATGTATTTATAATATATATATATACATACATATATATATATTATATATATATATATATATATATACTATAAATATATTATATACTGTATATATATATAATTGTTTTTCTATAACTCCACCCACAGTTCCTGAACCTATTTTTCCAGAAAAATAGCCCTGGAAGTAACTAATACTGTATGTCCACAACCGGGCTGTAACTGGGGATGTGCGAGCAGTGCTGTCGCCCAGGGACCTGCACTGTCTCTACCCCAAGGCACCTGCATTTGGCTTGCAGGGTGCTTGGAATGGCATCCTGCAGCCTATAGGGCCAGGGCCATAACAGGGCTTTCTGCACCCTGTGCAAACCACGCCCCTAGAGCGCATTACATCATGACAGCATGCGGTGGGGGCAGGTTAGCAGTGCCGGTATGTACAGCACTGACTGGAGCATCCTCAGGATGTTCCAGGGGCCTGTAATAGCTGCAGTGTGCACATCTGCAGCATCCTCAGGATAATCCAGGAGGCACTCACAGCTATTCTGGCTGCAGGGTGCGGTTCAAGGCAACCTGCTAGCCAGATGCAGGGGCCATGGTTGATTGGCGGTGCTGCCCACAGAGCTCTGCACTCTGTGTGGCAGCACTACTCGCATGCCCCTAGTTATGGCCCTGTATAGCGCTGCTGCAGAGCCGCCTGGAGTAAAGTGTTAAGGGTGTTGGGCCATACAGGGCGCAAAATCAGTGTCAGTGAAAGATTTTGGGATATATGTAATAACCTGTGAGTTGCAGGTGGCTGCAAGATTCTGCTAAATAGCTGCTAAATTTAAAGTCCTTTATCTATTTGGCTAAATCACCAACATCTTGCAGCTGATGGCAACTCATAGGCTATTACTGTACATATGCTCCATTGTATTGAATTTGCTGAATGCAGGAACGTGTCCAGATGAACAGATTTATATCTGTAATTTTACATATGAAACTTTTAGCATAATGAATGTAAAATAGTTTACAGTATAAATACATGATTATGAATGTTGATCACCCTCTAGTGGCTGGATATTTAGTTGCATGTTGCACAGTAACATTCTATGCTTAAGAAACAATCTTGTTAACCATTGTTAATACTACGGTATATTATATTTTAATAAGAAATTAAAATAGACATTCACTTAATATATTAATATATGAATTATTGTGTGTTCCAGTTACTGTATATAATTTCTTGTTTACATGTCTTTATATTAGCAAGTGTTACAGTATACTCCGGGCAGCAATCAAATACCCATAAGTTAGCTATAATACAGTATGCCATGATTTGGTAGAAACTATTTTTACATCATCAAACTGAAGCCTATCATTTGATTGAATCAAGGTAGTTGTGGTTATATTGCTACTATATGTGGGATAAGGCTGAAGAGAATTCCCAACCTCCTATAACCTAGTAAATAAGCAATAATTCTCCCTAAGCACAACATTAAGTGCTCTTGTACTGCATTTATTGAAAGTGTTTGGACACCCTGTTTTGTAAAATCAGTTATTTCAATTCTGGGTGTATATGAACAAAAACCTAACCTGATGCTAATTTCTTTTTAAGTATGTTCCTTGACACCAATATAATCAAACCAAATTATGTCCCTTCTGCATTCAAACATGCCCTTGTCTCCCCATTTTTAAAAACCTACCCTTGATCCTAACATTCTCTCTAACTACCGACCCTTCTCTCTCCTCCCTTTTGCCTCCAAACTCCTTGAGCGTGTTGTTTACAACCGCCTTACCACCTTTCTTTCCTCCCACTCCCTTCTTGACCCTTTTCAGTCTGGCTTCTGTTCTCTCCACTCCACTGAAACTGCCCTCACGAAAGTCAGCAACGACCTCCTCGCTGCCAAATCCAAGGGCCACTACTCTCTGCTCATTCTCCTTGACCTCTCTGCTGCTTTTGACACTGTGGACTACCCTCTCCTTCTGCAAATCCTTCACTCCCTTGGTCTACATGACACTACCCTCTTCTGGCTGTCCTCCTACCTCTCTGACCGATCCTTCTTTGTTTCCTCTCATGACTCCTCTTTTCCCCCACAGCCTCTTACAGTAAGTGTCCCTCAAGATTCTGTTCTTGGACCACTCCTATTCTCCATCTATACGTCTTCTCTAGGTGAACTCATCAGCTACTGTACTTTGACCTCCATTATCATCTCTATGCTGATGATACTCAGTTCTACCTTTCCTCCCCCGATCTCTCCCCCTCTCTACTGACTCGTATCTAGAACTGTCTCTCTGCTATCTCTTCCTGGATGTCCCAGCAATTTCTTAAACTTAATATGTTGAAGACTGACCTGATAGTCTTCCCACCCTCCCACATAACCTCACTTCCCACTAATTCTTTTTCAATTGATGGTACAACTATCTTCTCTAGCCCCAAAGTGCACTGTCTTGGAGTTATCCTGGACTCATCCCTCTCCTTCAAACCACATATCCAGTACCTCTCACAATCCTATTGTTTCCATCTCAAAAATATTTCCAAGATCAGACCCTATCTCACCCAGGATACTACTAAAACCCTCATACACTCACTGGTCATCTCCAGATTGGACTACTGTAACCTCCTCCTATCTGGCCTCCAGAATTCCCATCTCTCTCCTCTCCAGTCTGTTCTCAATGCTGCTGCTCAACTCATCTTCTTCTCCAAACGCTCCCCTTCCCTTTCAGAACCCAATTCAAGGTTCTCACGCTTGCTTACAAAGCCCTCACCCAATCCTCTCCCATTTACAGTACATCTCTGATCTAATCTCCCTTCACTCTCCTGCCTGCCCTCTTTGTTCAACTAATGCACGCCGCCTTTCATGCCAACTGATTACGTCCTCCCACTCCCCCTCCAAGATTTTGCCCGTGCTGCTCCCCACCTTTGGAACTCTTTCCCTCTCCTCATCAGACTCTCCACCTCACTACAATCATTCAAAAAGGGTCTCAAGACCCACTAATTCATTAAAGCCTTTCCAGCTCTCATCCTAACTTGCTGCTACATGTTCCTTCCTCCCTGTCTAACCCATCTGTGTCACACCTGTTTGTTTGCCCGTCCCTTTTAAAATGTAAGCTCTTACAAGCAGGGCCCTCTACCCTCTTGTGCTTCTCCCTACTTCACTTTCATCTACTTCTTACGCCCCACTAGGGCACCTAACACTTGGTTGCTTATGTTCTGCTGCTTATGTGGGCATTATGGTCGCTAGCAATGTATATAATGCGGGTTGGGTATGAAATACCGACAGCTTAAAGCCGTCTGTTCAAATTCCGACCCTGGAAGCCAGACATATCATAATCCTGACGCTGGCTGTAGGTATATTTAACCCTCCCCTCTCCCTCCTAACCCTCCCTTGGGGGTGCCTAACCCTAACCCCCCCTTCCCCTAGCCCAAACCTAACCCTCCCGGGAGGGTGCCTAACTCTGACTTCCAGCAGCTGCGGAAACTCCTGTGAGTCTTCCCATATATTTAAAGCAGCAATCATTTTAAAGACAAAAACATTTCTTGACCAGGGTCTTTCAACACTTTCAAAGCCAACCTGGTTCTTCTCTCATCTGTGATCTCATATTCCATGTTCCTTTAGCTTTCATGTGTTTGAACCTTGCCAACTTTGTACATATGTAGCTTATTAATTGAGCCCAACTGCAAGTACTAGAAAAATATTTCATGTGTTGTATGATAACTTTCCAAAAGTCAGAAGCCATTTCCATCCCACCCAGTGTCATGAGGAGGTGCGATGGGGTGGGGTGACACCAAATTGCTGGCTCCTCTGCAGTTACAGGAGCCGAGTGCTGCAGTGTGACATTGGCGGCTGGCATTTTTTAGAAGTGGATATGTTGCTCATAGCAACCAATCAGATTCTAGCTATTATATTCTAGAAGGTGATAGTTAAATGTTAAGTAGAATCTGATTGGTTGATATGGGCAACATCTCCATTTCTAAAACTTTCACTTTAGTAAATATACCCTTCAAAGTCTCAGTTAAACCTGGCGTCACCCCCTGCATCGAAAATCGGGCGGCCCCTTCTTACCTCTGCCTCCTGTGGGCTCCTCCTGGGTCCCCCGCCTCCTTCTCCTCATCTTCTTCCGGGTGCATGGAGAAGGAGGAGCCTGGCACTTTGTGCAGAGGTCACCAGCAGGAAGCTAGGAGGGGGAGGAGACCTGGGGAGATCCCCTCACTCGGTGGTGGTCTCTTCGCAAAGGGCAGCTATTATCGCAAGAGCTGTCCTTTGCAATACTAATCGCATATGTTAGTACATATGCGATTATTCATTTTGTAGTGACTAACGGGATGTACACCACATGGATAGTACATCCTGGCTAGAGTCTGTATTACTTTGATATCAGAGTTTGATAGGCCTCTTTCTGCTCTTTGCTTTGTTCTGATGTCCCTTTATTCATATGCACTAAGCCTTGGAGAGTGATAAAGAGGAGAGTAACAAAGTACCAACCAATCAGCTCCTAACTGTCATTTTTCAAACACAGCCTGTAAACTAACAGTTAGGAGCTGATTGGTTGATACTTTTTTACTCTCCATTTTATCACTTTCCAAGTCTTAGTGCATCTCCCCTATGTCTCCATTTCCTGCTGAACTACTGTATACTTTTTGCTTAAAACACCAATTAAGTAGTGCAGACTCTTTCCATATTTCCAGGTTCAGACCCTTTCTCACCCTGGATGCTACAAAAACCCTCACCCACTCGCTGGTCATTTCCAGATTGACTACTGTAATCTCCTCCTATCTGGCCTCCCTTACGTTGGGTACACACCTGACAGATATATCTGCAGATGATGGTTGTTCATCCACACTGAACAACCATCATCTTTTCTCCTAGCCACGAGTCCCGCTGGCCAGGGGTCGCAACGCGACCCCCTCCCCAGGCTTCTACTACAAGTGCACAGGTGGTCGTCAGACCGCCTGTACACAGTGCACGATGGACAGATATATCTGCCATAGGCTGTGCACCACAGCCAACGCTATATGTCAGTGAACAACTTCATTCACAGACATATCGCTGGTACACACTGGCTGACGGGCACCCGATATATTGGCTGAACAATTGATCAGCCAATATATCTGCCAGTATGTACCCAGCATTACTCCCACCTCTCTCCACTCCAATCTGTCCTCAGTGCTGCTGCTCAGCTTATATTCCTCTACAACATTCTATATCTGCCTCCCCTCTCCTACAAGGCCTACACTGGCTCCCCTTCCCCTTCAGAATCCAATTCACTCACTTACAAAGCCCTCACCTAATCCTCTCCCATTTACATCTCTGACCTCAACTCCCTACACACTTTTGCCTGCCCACTTCGCTCAACAAATGAATGCCACCTCACCTGCCAACTGATTACTTTCTCCCACTCCCAGCTCCAAGATTTTACCTGTACTGCTCCCTACCTCTGAAACGCTCTCCCTATCAAACTCTCCACCTCTCTACAAATCCTCAAACGGGCTCTCAAGACCCACTACTTCATCAAAGCCTCCCAGCTCTCATCCTAGCCCACTGCTACATTGCTCCTTCCTCCCTGTCTACCCCATCTGTGTCACACTTGTTTGTTTGTCTGCCCCTCCCCTTTAGAATGTAAGCTCTCACAAGCAGGGATCTTTTCCCTCATGTGCTTCTCCTTACTTATACTTTAATCTAATACTTACTCCCCACAAGGGCACCAAACACTTGGTTGCTTACGCCCTGCTGCTTACTTAGAGTGTTATGATTGCTAATGCAGGAATGTGTATAAACCATGTCCTGCTTAGTATTATACTGTACTGTAAGTCACTGATTTCTTGTTCACTCATTTGTTTATGTACATTGTAATGCGCTGCGGAACCCTTGTGGCACCATATAAAGGATAATTTAATTCCAGCCTGTCCAACTGCCAGACTGAGGGCCTGAATCAGACAAATTCGCCAGCAAGCGCTCGCTCGTAGCGAGCGATGTTTTTCAATGTGCGCATGTGTACGCCTCGTATTGCGCGTGCGTGAACTTGTACGAGCCATGGGGAAACTCTTGCTCGCCAAGCATAGACAGCCCAGCTGAATGAGTGACAGGTCAAGCCATTTGTGGGTGGTAACAGGGGCAGGCCACTAGAAACGGGGGAGTGGAGTGCGGACATAGGCGTGCCTGAGAATCCGAACGCCGTTTTAGAGGCGTGCATAACAGGCAGCATCATAGGACACGTCACTTGGTTGATTTATACACTGAAGTGCTTGCAGTGCTTGCGTCAGGGTATAGTCAACCTCAAGCGATGCGATCACTTCCGATGTCCGATGGTGTTCGATGTACCAATGGTTTCATACACTTCCGAGAGATGACGTACGCAAGTGGACGTCTTAAGACAGGCCGGTGGGCGTCTACAAAGACAAAGTGATCGCTCACCAAGACATAGTGGGCGTGCTTATGACTTGCCCTGCGAGCGGCTGCCTTGACGTCACTTTCCATTTTCCATACGCTGGGAGCGAGCAAGCGCATCTAGCGAATGGGTCTGAATCAGGTTCTGAGTCCACCAAATAGACCCTAGAACAGTAACAGTAAGAGTTTGATAGGCCTCTTTCTGCTCTTTGCTTTGTTCTGATGTCCCTTTATTCATATGCACTAAGCCTTGGAGAGTGATAAAGAGGAGAGTAACAAAGTACCAACCAATCAGCTCCTAACTGTCATTTTTCAAACACAGCCTGTAAACTAACAGTTAGGAGCTGATTGGTTGATACTTTTTTACTCTCCATTTTATCACTTTCCAAGTCTTAGTGCATCTCCCCTATGTCTCCATTTCCTGCTGAACTACTGTATACTTTTTGCTTAAAACACCAATTAAGTAGTGCAGACTCTTTCCATATTTCCAGGTTCAGACCCTTTCTCACCCTGGATGCTACAAAAACCCTCACCCACTCGCTGGTCATTTCCAGATTGACTACTGTAATCTCCTCCTATCTGGCCTCCCTTACGTTGGGTACACACCTGACAGATATATCTGCAGATGATGGTTGTTCATCCACACTGAACAACCATCATCTTTTCTCCTAGCCACGAGTCCCGCTGGCCAGGGGTCGCAACGCGACCCCCTCCCCAGGCTTCTACTACAAGTGCACAGGTGGTCGTCAGAGAGATGACGTACGCAAGTGGACGTCTTAAGACAGGCCGGTGGGCGTCTACAAAGACAAAGTGATCGCTCACCAAGACATAGTGGGCGTGCTTATGACTTGCCCTGCGAGCGGCTGCCTTGACGTCACTTTCCATTTTCCATACGCTGGGAGCGAGCAAGCGCATCTAGCGAATGGGTCTGAATCAGGTTCTGAGTCCACCAAATAGACCCTAGAACAGTAACTTTGGTGCTATGTCTCTCACTTAACTGAACCGATATCGTTCTTATGGTAAATTTCTCCTAAAATCATTTTAATATGCTTCGGAAGAGGGTCCCTTATTTGCTAACCTGGGATATCAACCAAGCCTTCTACCAGGGCCGTTGCTAGGTATTTGAAGGCTCCATAGCAAAAGTTTTTAAGGGCCCCTAAGTACCACCCAATGGTGAAAAATGGATATAACACATATAACTTTGACAAGAAAGATGGGCCCCCCTCAGCACTGGGCCCCATAGCAGCTACACCCCTTGCAGCTATGGTAGTTACACCCATGCCTTCTACCTAACATATGAAAGTTACGCACCCCCCCACACAGTTTCTCGCATAAGAGATGCTAAAAGAAGTGAAGATATCGCCTACAAGCATAAAATGCATTGTATTTTCCAGAAATACATGGGTCCAATTGAAGCATTGAAACACGTCTGTCCAGTAGTTACCAGAGTATGAGGATGCATCCCATCCTAAATGTGGATTTGCTGACAATATATATTGAAATCCTGTCAGATATTGGCAACCATGAACAGAGCACTATAATAATTCAGGGTAGAACAATTTCTCCAGCCCCGATCTGGAGCATGCAGAGCAATAAGGTGTAAGCAATTGGCATGTCACATTGGCTCTGTGTCCATAGCAAACAATACACAGCTACAGGAAAGTTGCAGGAATAGTAAATGTAGCGACAGATGGCAGATTACTCACTAATAAAGATGCCTCTGGAATAGTCTAATTTCATTCTACATAATGCCAAAGATGTTTTTCGTATCAGGACTAGGACTAACAATAGCTTATTTACATTTTTGTGCTAATTTATTTACTTGGTGATAAGTACAGTGAATATATATTTATCAAATACATATGTAAAACATCTCTCACAAGCTGCACTGCAAATGCTGTGCAAGTGAACGTTGGGCAAGTGTTCACTGAATCTCCGCCTACCTCCTGTCCATCATTCTGTGGATCAGTCCAGATTGGCTCCGGCATCTATATCTTGGTGGCGCTCCGATGCCGGTGATAGAGTTCTCGTGTTTCCAGTTTTGGCTTTGTCTCCTGTCTCCAGTTGAGTTCCAGTTTTCCTGCCTTCTATATTGTTGTTCTGACCTTTGTGTCATCTAGGTGGCACGGTCCGCATATCTGTTCCTTGCTGTTCGTGTCATCCAGGCGACACGGATAGTACCCTCTGTACAGCGACAGCTGCTTGTGTCAACCCGGTGGCACTGGCCGCACTACAGCATCAGCTGCTTATGTTAACTCGGCGGCGCAGGCCGCACTACAGCGTCAGCTGCTTGTGTCAACCCTGCGGCACAGTCCGCACTACGACGTCAGGTCCTTGTGTCAACCCGGTGGCACAGGCCGCACTACAGCGTTAGCTGCTTGTGTTAACCCGGTGGCACAGGTCGCACTCCAGTGACTTTTGTGCGCAGTCCTGCGCATCTAATGCCAGTAACTTTGTTACAGCTATACGCGGCTACTGCCGCATCTTGCCAAGTTATTCCAGCCCTCAAGGTTGCCACACAGCCCAAAGGCTGCTACTTAGCCCAAAGGCTACTACACAGCCCAAAGGGTGCTACTCAGTCCAAAGGCTGCTACTCGGCCAAAGGCCGCATCTAGTCAAGTTATACCAGCCCTCAAGGCTGCTGCACAGCCCAAAGGCCGCCTCATAATCTACAGCCTTCCGGCCTACCTAGCCAAGTTTCTACCAGCTCATAAAGCTGTTGCACGGCCGCATCCAGCCAAGAGTTCCAGCCCTCAAGGCTGTTGCAGGACTTTACTCAAAAAAGTCATATGGATGCTAACATTATCACCAGCTATACTAATTTTTCTTTGAGTAAAGTTGATCCTCTATTATGGAGCCTGGTCAAAATCCTGCTCAAATCCTAGCTGCGCAGATACAGGTTCTTACACAGAAAGTTCAAGAACTTTCCATCCTGATTGAAGAATCCCGGGGCACCTCTGCTCCCACTGTTGTGGAACCTAATTTAAATCTTCCGGGTCGGTTCTCAGGTAACCGCAAGGATTTTTTTAAATTTCAAAGAGAGCTGCAAACTCTACTTCCGGCTTCGACCCAGGTCCTTGGGTTCTGAAGCCCAACAATTAGGGATAATTATCTCTTTGCTACAGGGTGACCCGCAAACATGGGCTTTTGGTCTTCCTTCAACTAGCCCTGCACTGTTGACGGTCGAGGCATTCTTTGCCGCATTGGGTCTCCTGTATGATGACCCAGACAAGGCGGCCATGGCGGAGGCTAGCCTCAAGTCTCTGAAGCCTTGCGAAGCCAGTTTCGTTGCGTACTATCTGAAGAGATTAAGGATATCTAAGTCCAGTATCCTGCTCCATGTTCTCTAGATGACCTCATGAACCTGGTTATTCACGTCGACACGGTTGGCTCAGTGAACGCCGATTGGAGAAGAAATTGCCTTCCCTGCCTCTGCGATCTCCGTTATGGTTAGCTCCGCTCGAATCAGAGGAACCAATGCAACTGGGAGCGTTTCGTCTTCCGGCTGAAGAGAAATGGAGGAGACACTTGTTGGGTCTGTGCCTGTACTGCAGCGATCATATGACTCAGTTTTGCCCACTGAAGTCGGGAAAAGGCAAGGTCTAGATGAGCTAGGGGAGGTACATCTAGGCCTTGCATCCATCTCCCCAGAAAATTCTGTCCTTATTACCGCAGTCATCTCTCTTTCCAACGATCAAGTCTCTGTTCCTGCGTTCATTGATAGTGGAGCTGCGGAGAATTTCATGGACATTACCATTTTCAAGACCTTGGGTCTGGAACCTGAGCCCTTATCCACATCTGTGTCAGTTATTGGTCTGGACAGGTCAAATCTCTCCAAGTTTCCAGTCATCTTCTGGACCCCTTCATTACAATATTGCCGTTGGAGCTCTGCATCGGGAGGAATTATCATTCTTACTTCTTCAGTGTCTGCTGGCCCCAGTTGTTCTGGGTTTATCCTGGCTGAAAAGACACAACCCCATAATCCAGTGGCAAACTGGTGAAGTTCTTGAGTGGGGACCGACCTGCTTTTCCGGATGCTTATCCCATCCTGTTAGTCTTGCTGCCACTATCTCAGCCAAGTCCTCGTCTATTCCTGCTGCCTACCATGACCTGGCCGAAGTTTTTCCTAAAAGGAAGGCTGACGATCTGCCGCCTCACTGTCCTTTCAACTGCTCCATCAATTTATTACCCGGTGCTAGGCTTCCTAAAGGGAGATTATATGCATTATCTATTCCGGAAGACCAAGCCATGCAGGAATATATTCAAGAGGCTCTGGATAAGGGATTAATTTGTCCTTCTAAATCCCCAGTGGGAGCGGGGTTTTTCTTTGTCGAAAAGAAGGACCGATCCGTCAGACCCTGCATTGACTTCTGTGGACTGAATAAAGTCACAGTCAAGAACGTCTATCCGTTGCCACTCATCCCCATCCTCTTTGACCAACTGCAAGAGGCCTCCATCTTCTCTAAGATTGATCTTAGAGTTGGATACAACCTCATCCGCATTAGAGAAGGAGACGAGTGGAAGACGGCCTTTAACAATCATTCGGGACACTTTTAATATCTTGTCCTGCCGTTCGGCCTCTCCAATGCCCCAGCCATTTTAATGAAGTGTTAAGGGATTTCTTGGGAGTCTTTGCAGTAGTCTATCTACATGATATCCTTATCTATTCAAAGTCCATGGATGAACATCGTAGACATGTAAGGCAGGTCTTACAAAGGCTATTGAGGAACAACTTATATGACAAATTACAGAAATGCGAGTTTGATGTATAGGAGGTATCATTCCTGGGTTACATTATCTACTCGCAAGGTTTCTCGATGTATCCCGGCAAGGTGAAGGCTATCCTGGATTGGGAACAACTCGCTACGCTGAAGGCCTCCAGTGGTTCCTGGGCTTTGCGAATTATTATCGCAGGTTCGTGAAGTCCTTCTCCTCTATTGTCTCACCCATTGTTTCTACTTACCAAGAAAGTTTTGATGGTGATGGCGATGGTGCACCGATGGTGTAGTGTTTGAGTCCACCACCAGATTTGCCCTGGTCATGGACATTACAATGTCCAGCACTTGCAAGTACACAAGGGGAAGCCTGAAACTAGTATTTGCATATTTTGCAGCTACAAATCCGAAGAAAAATTGCATCCACGCACGCGTTAGCATCCACCAATGAATCAAGCCCCAAGTGCTCCTCTGAGAAGTAATTTCACTTTAACAGGAATCTGGGCCTGATTCAGCAAGGAACGCACGGATGCAGACGCACGCACCCGGCCACTGCGAGAATATGCTAATGAATGCATACGCATGGCAATCGCAGCAGAATAATCAGACGTCCAGCACTACATAATACCACCCACTTCCCTTTACTTGCGTCCTCTATACCTGGCAAGACAGCGGAAACATTGGTAACATTGAGAACCATCAGACTCATACGTTCAATAGTGGTTGACCTGACCCTCCCGCAGACATAACGAGACTTCCTGTGTACAACTAGACCTCAGGCTGCGTCCGTCACCGCAAGGACTTAATTATGCACGCCCATGAAACGCTGTCCAAATGCACAGGTACACCTGCGTTTGCCTGACCACTCCCCCGTCACCACCCACAAACATGACTTCCTGTCAATTACTGTGCTCTCGGTCTACGTACCCTCTGCAAACGCAGTTCCCTTCGCAACCGCTAGTTTGCGATGCATACTCATGTGCAGAGCAAAAACATCGACCGGATGCATGTGTCTCCATCCGTTCGTTCTTTGCTGAATCAGGCCCTCTGTTCTTAATGAACTCAGCCAGGCAATTCCCACAATTCATCCAATCCTTCTACCTCCAAATAATAGAGTGAGTAATATTGTAAAGGTTTTAGGGCCTGAATCAGACCCGCTCGCGAGCGCATAGCGGGTTGATGGTCGGCCATTTTGCACGCGCGGCGTGCACAATGCGCCTGCGTGAACCCTGGAGCGAGTGAGAACTTCACTCTCACTCACTCCGGGGCTCGCTACAAATCGGGGCGGCAGTCGATGTTGATCGACAGCTCGCCCCGTTTTGTAGGAGGTGAGGGGGGGTGGCTGGACAAATGGAGGCGTTCCCGAAGGAACGCCTGTCGTTTGTGTACGGCCCTACTGATATCATTCGTGATGTCAGTAGTGAACTTCCTGCTCTATTAGAGCAGGAAGTTCACTCGGGCTTACCGAAACCCTACCACAAGGGTCTCGTCGCAAGCCCGATGGTGCGATAATCACGACCATCGCCAGGCCGCTCGCAAAAGCTGTGGGTGGTCACCCACAGCTATACGAGCGGCCAGGAGGCTGACTTTTTTTTTTTAAAATCCGCCCTGATTCAGAGCGAGCGCTCGCAAATAAAAATAGAGATAATCTCACTCACTTGGACAAAATAATACAGGCTTATGTTAACAAAGCTAGAGATTGGTAGATATTGTTCCCGATCCCTTGTGGCACCTCCAGGGAAAGTCAGGACTTGTGGCAGACCCAGATATCACAGCAGACAAGGGGTCCACGTGAGTTGCTGTATTCGACTGCTGTTGCATCTGGGTCATCAGCCAACTTGTTGTGTGTCTAAGATAAATGATAATGAAAAATGGTTGATCAGGTAACACCACCCGTAAGGAAATCCCTGCATATACTCCCACTGAACACCAAATTAGCATTTAAACAATGCTACATAGCTCATGGTATTACACCCAAACTCTAGCTGCTTACCATGCCATTCTTCCATTATTAGACTCCCACTCACCACCTTGCCCGTGTACACACTGAATACCCCCTAACGTTATGCCCATTCTGGAATTCCGACCCTATGCATGGATAACTGACAGGGCATGGATTAATGTGGATAGGCAATTGTTTTGGTTCTGTTTTACTTTTTCTATTTTGTATTGTGTTTGTTCTTTTTATAGCTTAACTTTGATAATAACGTATCCTGACAAAATATGATAAAATAATTTTACATGGATGACACGTTCCTCTTAATACCCATTTTCCATTAAATTCCTGGGTCCAACCCAGGTCACTGAACACGGATTTCAAGCTATATGACAGCGGCTTGAATCCCGTTTACACAGCAGGCTCGACCCGGGTTATTGCTGGGGCTTCTCCAAGCGCTGGTGAGCTGGCTCTCCATAGAGTATTAACGGGATCTGGGTCAGATGACCTGGGTCACCCGTTCACACTGCAAGGTCACACCGATGATACCCGTGTTCAATCCTGCTCACTACCCGAGTTGGATTGTCGGGTCACTTGACATGGGATTCCAACCCTGGCTCCTTTTCCACCAAGCTGTAACCCAGGTGATTTGTTCTGTGTGAAAGGGGTATAACTGTTACTCAATTTAGTCATACCAAGAAATCCGGAATTTTGCTGGCGCACTGTGAAACTACCCGGGTCCGGCTTGTGTCTGAAAGGGTCCAATCCAGGTTGACACTCCCGGGTCCGTGCCCCTTCAATCAACCAGGATTATTATGTCTGAATGGTGTGACCTGGGTTTAGACCTGGCTCGCGCAGAAAAGGAACTGATTGGCTGTTCGGGGCTGCCCGAGGCGGTTACTGATGACCTCATCTGTGGCAGATGGCACAGGGCGCCAAGAGGACTGCATGTGCCTCAGGAGTACTGTGCTTACAATTTAAAAATGATACATTGAAGGATGAAGCAGTGAGAGGAGATAAGGGGCCCGATTCAGACCCGCTCGCTAGGAAGCGTTCGCACGCAGACTGGCGATATTTGCATCGCAGTGCGTGTGTGCAAACCAGCTTGAGTGATCAGGAAGCGTTCGCTCACTGCACATAGACAGCCCGGCTGAATGAGTGACAGGAGAAGCCGTTTGTGGGTGGTGACAGGGGTTGGTCACTGGAAACAGGGGAGTGGTGGTGTGAATGCAGGCGTGCCCGAGCGGCTTCACGCCGTTTCAGAGGCATACATAATTAAGATGCAGCGTCATAGTACACGTCACTTGGCTGATTTTTACACTGACGTGCTCGCAGTGTTTGTGGTAGGGTATAGTGAACCACAAAAGTGCTGCGTATGCATCTAATGGTACTCGATGTTACCGATGGTTGCATACACTTTTTGGAGATGATGTGCGCAAGTGGGTGTCCTAAGACAGAATGGTGGGCGTCTGTATACACTGGCCCAAATCAGAATCCTCATTTCACTGTTTATAGGTATTTGTAATAAGTGCTGTCTGTATTACTGTTAGGGTCTGCAGTTAAGCAGATCATATTCCTTGGAGTTCCAGGCTTTGTTGCTACTGAGGCACTGCACTAATTAATGCCTGTCTGTGTGCAGTGTCAGGTGCACTAATTGATTCTCCTGTCTGGACACAGCCCAGGTGCACAGTAGTCTGTCATTAAGGGAGACTTGCTTTGAATGGACTCTGGGCCTAATTCAGACCCGCTCGCGAGCGCTGAGCGCTCGCAAGCGGGTCTATGTTGGCCCAGTGCACATGCGCACGACGGACCCGACTCCGTTGTGCGCATGCGCGAGACCCGGATAGCGATGGGCAAGCCGTCGCTATGGGTCTCGCTACAAAGGGGGCATGCTGTCGATGGTGAGTGACAGCACGCCCCCTTTGGTGGGTGTGCCAGGGGCGTGGCTGGTCAGACAGAGAACGCCTACCGTCTGGGGCCGGCCCCACTGACATCACAAGTGATGTCAGTGGGAGTGCTTTCGGCTCTGATAGAGCCAAAAGCGCTCCAGGGCTTGTGGCAACTAGACCCTACCACAAGGGTCTCATCGCAAGCCCGATGGTCGCGATGGTCAAGATCTTCCTGCTATAGGAGGCTGCTCTAAAAAAAGAGAAGGACGGCCCTGATTCAGAGCGAGTGCTCTGTCAGAGTGTCCGGCTCTGAATCAGGGCCTCTGTCTCTGTTAAATTCCAGCCAGGCCAGCACTCCATGCCGATGATAGAAGTTTTTTCGTACTCCCGGTTGCTGTCTCCTGCATGTCAGTCGAGTTCCTGAATCAGTCTAGCTGTGTTTCGTGTGTGCTGTTTATTCCATCCAGGCGGCTCCACCTGCATCTCGTCCATACATGCTGCTTGTTCCATCTGGGCAGCACGGAGCGCTTCCTACCCCAGAAGCATCTATCACCATCCGGTGGCTTGTGTCAACCCGGCGGCACCAGTCGCAGTTTAGCACTTCAGGTGCACAACTTAGCACACTGTCACCAGTGTCATCCCGGCGGCGCTGGTAGCAGCTCTGCGTTCCAGGTGTGCAACCTAGCACACAGTCGCCAGTGTCATCCCGGTGGCGCTGGTGGCAGCCCCACGTTCTTGTTGCATACCTCACCTGAGTCTCATCAGCCCAAGGGCTGCAAAGGTCCTGGGGCCCCAGGTCACTATCAGCCCTCAAGGCTGCTTCAACAGCCCAAAGGATGCTTCACATCATCAGTCCCTTGGCCACAACTATAAAGGCTACAATCAGCCTCCAAGCTTGCTCCAATAGCCCCAAGGCTGTGTCACACCATCAGTCCCTTGGCCATGACTATAAAGGCCACAATCAGCCTCCAAGCCTGCTCCAACAGCCCCAAGGCTGCTTCACATCACCAGTCCCTTGGCCACGACTATAAAGGCAACAACCCGCCTCCAAACCTGCTCCAACAGCCCCAAGGCTGCTTCACATCACCAGTCCCTTGGCCACGACTATAAAAGCCACAATCAGCCTCCAAGCCTGCTCCAACAGCCCCAAGGCTGCCTCACATCACTAGTCCCTTGGCCACAACTATAAAGGCCACAACCAGCCTCCAAACCTGCTCCAACAGCCCCAAGGCTGCTTCACATCACCAGTAACTTGGCCACGACTATAAAGGGAACAATCAGCCTCCAAGCCTGCTCCAACAGCCCCAAGGCTGCTTCACATCACCAGTAACTTGGCCACGACTATAAAGGGAACAATCAGCCTCCAAGCCTGCTCCAACAGCCCCAAGGCTGCTTCACATCACCAGTCCCTTGGCACGACTATAAAAGCCACAATCAGCCTCCAAGCCTGCTCCAACAGCCCCAAGGCTGCTTCACATCACCAGTAACTTAGCCACGACTATAAAGGCCACAATCAGCTTCCAAGCCTGCTCCAACAGCCCCAAGGCTGTTTCACATCACCAGTCCCTTGGCCACGACTATAAAGGCCACAACCAGCCCTCAAGGCTGCTCCTAAAGCCCACAGGCTGCATCTCATATTCTACACTTGGCCACAACTAGTCAGCTGTAAGCAGTCTTCTGACAACTCTTGTCTGATTAACCATCCATACCATAACAATTACATGGTGTGTCAAAGTATGTTATGTTTTCTTACAAGTAATGGCGTCACTATGGGGGTGCTGGTCGCACAGGGTGTCACCCTCAGAGGGGGTGACACCAACATGTCGGCTCCTCCTCAGTGACAGGAGCCAGGTGTTGCAGTGTGACATTCTCCTGCAGCACTCAGCTCCTGTCACAGAGAAGGAGCCGGCAGTCCAGGTACAGTCTCCGGGGGACAGGGTATCTCCAGTGAAGCTGGGCATACCCCTGGAGTGACATGTTAGGGAGTCCCATGAGCCCACGTCCCCTTTATTATAGGCCAAGCCCCCTTTTCAGGCCACACGGCTTAAAGAGCGCGCCAGTGACGTCTCTACTTACAAGTGTAGGCTTTGTTTAAGGTACGTTATATCATACTTGCCTACCTTCCCAATTCGGCTGGGAGCCTCCCGAAAATCGTGTGCCGCTCCTGCCCCCCCCCCCCCAGAAAGACCCGGGTTGCACCAGTGTTGAAAATCCTGGGATTGAGACATGTATTTTCTGGGAGGCATGTCTGAAAGGGGTGTGTGTGACAATTTTTTTTTTTAATACTTTATGTCATACTGTATATATATACTGTATATCAGCGGCAGTTCTAGGCACGAGCTAGCAGGGCCATCACCCGGAGCGCAGCCCTGCTTGAACTCACCACCATCGCACGGTCGTCTGCGGCAGAAAACCTCACCCTCCCGCAGGCGTTATTGGGTAAGCGCTAACAGGGAGGGGAGCGGCAGTGGAGAACGGGACAATGTTGGACCCAGGGAAGTCTAGTGTCGGCCCTGCTATATATATATATACATATATATAAATACACACAGTATACACACACACACAAACACAGTTCAGCCGGAAAGTATTCACAGCGCTTCACTTTTTCCACATTTTGTTATGTGTTACAGTCTTATTCCAAAGTGGAATAAATTAATTCTACACAAAACACCCCATAATGACAACATGTAAAAAGTTTTTTTGAGATTTTTGCAAGTTAAATAAAAAAAAAAACCTAAGATATCACATGTACATAAGTATTCACAGTCTTTGCCATGAAGCTCAAAATTGAGCTCAGATGCATCCTGTTTCCACTGATCATCCTTCAGATGTTCGCACAGCTTAATTGGAGTCCACCTGTGGTAAATTCAGTTGATTGGACATGATTTTGAAAGCCATACACCTGTCTATATAAGGTCCCAAACTTGACAGTGCATGTCAGAGCACAAACCAAGCATGAAGTCCAAGCAATTGTCTGTAGACCTCTGAGACAGGATTGTCTTGAGGCACAAATCTGGGGAAGGATACCAAAAAATATCTGCTGCTTTGAAGGTCCCAATGAGTACAGTGGCCTCCATCATCTGTAAATGGAAGAAGTTCAGAAGAAGAAGACTCTTCCTAGAGTTGGCTGGCCATCTAAACTGAGCGATCGTGGGAGAAGGGCCCTAGTCAGGCAGGTGACCAAGAACCTGATGGTCACTCTGTCAGAGCTACAGCATTCCTCTGTGGAAAGAGGAGAACCTTCCAGAAGGACAACCATCAATCCACCAATCAGGCCTGTATGGTAGAGTGGCCATACGGAAGCCACTCCTTAGTAAAAAGCACATGGCAGTCCATCTGGAGTTTGCCAAATTGCGCCTGAAAGACTCTCAGACCATGAGAAACAAAATTCTCTGGTCTGATGAGACAAAGATTGAACTCTTTGGCGTGAATGCCAGGCATTATGTTTGGAGGAAACCGGCACCTCTCATCACCAGGCCAATACCATCCCTACAGTGAAGCATGGTGGTGGCAGCATCATGCTGTGGAGATGTTTTTCAGCGGCAGGAACTGGGAGACTAGTAAGGATAGAGGGAAAGATGAATGCAGCAATGTACAGAGACATCCAGTATGAAAACCTGCTCCAGAGCGCTCTTGACCTCAGACTGGGGCGACGGTTCATCTTTCAGCAGGACAACGACCCTAAGCACACAGCCAAAATATCAAAGAAGTGGCTTCAGGACAACTCCGTGAATGTCCTTGAGTGGCCCAGCCAGAGCCCAGACTTGAATGTGATTGAACATCTCTGGAGAGATCTGAAAAGGTGCTGCAAAGAGAAATGGGCAAAACTGGTCAAAGATAGATGTGCCAAGCTTGTGGCATCATATTCAAAAAGACTTGAGGCTGTAATTGCTGCCACAGGTGCTTCAACAAAGTATTGAGCAAAGGCTGTGAATACTTACAGTACGTAGATGTGATTTCTTAGTTTTTTTTAATTTATTTAATTTTGCAAAAATCTCAAAAAAAAACTTTTTACAAGATGTCATTATGGGGTATTGTGTGTAGAATTTTGAGGACAAAAATGAATTTATTCCATTATGGAATAAGGCTGTAACATAACAAAATTGTGGAAAAAGTGAAGCGTTGTGAATACTTTCCGGATGCACTGTGTGTGTATATATATATATATATATATATATATATATATACATATAATATATATATATATATATATATGGAAAGTGCCTGCACTCACATCATAGAGTCCCAGCAGTGGGGTGCATCCTCCCAAACCAGCGAACTGGTCCTTTTATAAATCCAAAATTTTTCCAGGAAAGGAAAAAACAAGCACGCTGCTGGATGTATCCTATGGTTGGCAATACGATTGATAACATGCCCATTCTGGAATTCCGACCCTATGCACGGATAACTGACAGGGCATGGATTAATGTGGATAGGCAATTGTTTTGGTTCTGTTTTACTTTTTCTATTTTGTATTGTGTTTGTTCTTTTTATAGCTTAACTTTGATAATAACGTATCCTGACAAAATATGATAAAATAATTTTACATGGATGACACGTTCCTCTTAATACCCATTTTCCATTAAATTCCTGGGTCCAACCCAGGTCACTGAACACGGATTTCAAGCTATATGACAGCGGCTTGAATCCCGTTTACACAGCAGGCTCAACCAGGGTTATTGCTGGGGCTTCTCCAAGCGCTGGTGAGCTGGCTCTCCATAGAGTATTAACGGGATCTGGGTCGGATGACCTGGGTCACCCGTTCACACTGCAAGGTCACACCGATGATACCCGTGTTCAATCCTGCTCACTACCCGAGTTGGATTGTCGGGTCACTTGACATGGGATTCCAACCCTAGCTCCTTTTCCACCAAGCTGTAACCCAGGTGATTTGTTCTGTGTGAAAGGGGTATAACTGTTACTCAATTTAGTCATACCAAGAAATCCGGAATTTTGCTGGCGCACTGTGAAACTACCCGGGTCCGGCTTGTGTCTGAAAGGGTCCAATCCAGGTTGACACTCCCGGGTCCGTGCCCCTTCAATCAACCAGGATTATTATGTCTGAATGGTGTGACCTGGGTTTAGACCTGGCTCGCGCAGAAAAGGAACTGATTGGCTGTTCGGGGCTGCCCGAGGCGGTTACTGATGACCTCATCAGTGGCAGATGGCACAGGGCGCCAAGAGGACTGCATGTGCCTCAGGAGTACTGTGCTTACAATTTAAAAATGATACATTGAAGGATGAAGCAGTGAGAGGAGACAAGGGGCCCGATTCAGACCCGCTCGCTAGGAAGCGTTCGCACGCAGACTGGCGATATTTGCATCGCAGTGCGTGTGTGCAAACCAGCTTGAGTGATCAGGAAGCGTTCGCTCACTGCACATAGACAGCCCGGCTGAATGAGTGACAGGAGAAGCCGTTTGTGGGTGGTGACAGGGGTTGGTCACTGGAAACAGGGGAGTGGTGGTGTGAATGCAGGCGTGCCCGAGCGGCTTCACGCCGTTTCAGAGGCATACATAATTAAGATGCAGCGTCATAGTACACGTCACTTGGCTGATTTTTACACTGACGTGCTCGCAGTGTTTGTGGTAGGGTATAGTGAACCACAAAAGTGCTGCGTATGCATCTAATGGTACTCGATGTTACCGATGGTTGCATACACTTTTTGGAGATGACGTGCGCAAGTGGGTGTCCTAAGACAGAATGGTGGGCGTCTGTATACACTGGCCCAAATCAGAATCCTCATTTCACTGTTTATAGGTATTTGTAATAAGTGCTGTCTGTATTACTGTTAGGGTCTGCAGTTAAGCAGATCATATTCCTTGGAGTTCCAGGCTTTGTTGCTACTGAGGCACTGCACTAATTAATGCCTGTCTGTGTGCAGTGTCAGGTGCACTAATTGATTCTCCTGTCTGGACACAGCCCAGGTGCACAGTAGTCTGTCATTAAGGGAGACTTGCTTTGAATGGACTCTGGGCCTAATTCAGACCCGCTCGCGAGCGCTGAGCGCTCGCAAGCGGGTCGATGTTGGCCCAGTGCACATGCGCACGACAGACCCGACTCCGTTGTGCACATGCGCGAGACCCGGATAGCGATGGGCAAGCCGTCGCTATGGGTCTCGCTACAAAGGGGGCATGCTGTCGATGGTGAGTGACAGCACGCCCCCTTTGGTGGGTGTGCCAGGGGCGTGGCTGGTCAGACAGAGAACGCCTACCGTCTGGGGCCGGCCCCACTGACATCACAAGTGATGTCAGTGGGAGTGCTTTCGGCTCTGATAGAGCCAAAAGCACTCCAGGGCTTGTGGCAACTAGACCCTACCACAAGGGTCTCATCGCAAGCCCGATGGTCGCGATGGTCAAGATCTTCCTGCTATAGGAGGCTGCTCTAAAAAAAGAGAAGGACGGCCCTGATTCAGAGCGAGCGCTCTGTCAGAGTGTCCGGCTCTGAATCAGGGCCTCTGTCTTGTTAAATTCCAGCCAGGCCAGCACTCCATGCCGATGATAGAAGTTTTTTCGTACTCCCGGTTGCTGTCTCCTGCATGTCAGTCGAGTTCCTGAATCAGTCTAGCTGTGTTTCGTGTGTGCTGTTTATTCCATCCAGGCGGCTCCACCTGCATCTCGTCCACACATGCTGCTTGTTCCATCTGGGCAGCACGGAGCGCTTCCTACCCCAGAAGCATCTATCACCATCCGGTGGCTTGTGTGAACCTGGCGGCACCAGTCGCAGTTTAGCACTTCAGGTGCACAACTTAGCACACTGTCACCAGTGTCATCCCGGCGGCGCTGGTAGCAGCTCTGCGTTCCAGGTGTGCAACCTAGCACACAGTCGCCAGTGTCATCCCGGTGGTGCTGGTGGCAGCCCCACGTTCTTGTTGCATACCTCACCTGAGTCTCATCAGCCCAAGGGCTGCAAAGGTCCTGGGGCCCCAGGTCACTATCAGCCCTCAAGGCTGCTTCAACAGCCCAAAGGATGCTTCACATCATCAGTCCCTTGGCCACAACTATAAAGGCCACAATCAGCCTCCAAGCTTGCTCCAACAGCCCCAAGGCTGTGTCACATCATCAGTCCCTTGGCCATGACTATAAAGGCCACAATCAGCCTCCAAGCCTGCTCCAACAGCCCCAAGGCTGCTTCACATCACCAGTCCCTTGGCCATGACTATAAAGGCCACAATCAGCCTCCAAGCCTACTCCAACAGCCCCAAGGCTGCTTCACACCATCAGTCCCTTGGCCACGACTATAAAGGCAACAACCCGCCTCCAAACCTGCTCCAACAGCCCCAAGGCTGCTTCACATCACCAGTCCCTTGGCCACGACTATAAAAGCCACAATCAGCCTCCAAGCCTGCTCCAACAGCCCCAAGGCTGCCTCACATCACTAGTCCCTTGGCCACAACTATAAAGGCCACAACCAGCCTCCAAACCTGCTCCAACAGCCCCAAGGCTGCTTCACATCACCAGTAACTTGGCCACGACTATAAAGGCCACAATCAGCCTCCAAGCCTGCTCCAACAGCCCCAAGGCTGCTTCACATCACCAGTAACTTGGCCACGACTATAAAGGGAACAATCAGCCTCCAAGCCTGCTCCAACAGCCCTAAGGCTGCTTCACATCACCAGTCCCTTGGCACAACTATAAAAGCCACAATCAGCCTCCAAGCCTGCTCCAACAGCCCCAAGGCTGCTTCACATCACCAGTAACTTAGCCACGACTATAAAGGCCACAATCAGCCTCCAAGCCTGCTCCAACAGCCCCAAGGCTGCTTCACATCACCAGTCCCATGGCCATGACTATAAAGGCCACAATCAGCTTCCAAGCCTGCTCCAACAGCCCCAAGGCTGTTTCACATCACCAGTCCCTTGGCCACGACTATAAAGGCCACAACCAGCCCTCAAGGCTGCTCCTAAAGCCCACAGGCTGCATCTCATATTCTACACTTGGCCACAACTAGTCAGCTGTAAGCAGTCTTCTGACAACTCTTGTCTGATTAACCATCCATACCATAACAATTACATGGTGTGTCAAAGTATGTTATGTTTTCTTACAAGTAATGGCGTCACTATGGGGGTGCTGGTCGCACAGGGTGTCACCCTCAGAGGGGGTGACACCAACATGTCGGCTCCTCCTCAGTGACAGGAGCCAGGTGTTGCAGTGAGACATTCTCCTGCAGCACTCAGCTCCTGTCACAGAGGAGGAGCCGGCAGTCCAGGTACAGTCTCCAGGGGACAGGGTATCTCCAGTGAAGCTGGGCATACCCCTGGAGTGACATGTTAGGGAGTCCCATGAGGCCACGTCCCCTTTATTATAGGCCAAACCCCCTTTTCAGGCCACACGGCTTAAAGAGCGCGCCAGTGACGTCTCTACTTACAAGTGTAGGCTTTGTTTAAGGTACGTTATATCATACTTGCCTACCTTCCCAATTCGGCTGGGAGCCTCCCGAAAATCGTGTGCCGCTCCTGCCCCCCCCCCCCCCCAGAAAGACCCGGGTTGCACCAGTGTTGAAAATCCTGGGATTGAGACATGTATTTTCTGGGAGGCATGTCTGAAAGGGGTGTGTGTGACAATTTTTTTTTTTAATACTTTATGTCATACTGTATATATATACTGTATATCAGCGGCAGTTCTAGGCACGAGCTAGCAGGGCCGTCACCCGGAGCGCAGCCCTGCTTGAACTCACCACCATCGCACGGTCGTCTGCGGCAGAAAACCTCACCCTCCCGCAGGCGTTATTGGGTAAGCGCTAACAGGGAGGGGAGCGGCAGTGCAGAACGGGACAATGTTGGACCCAGGGAAGTCTAGTGTCGGCCCTGCTATATATATATATATATACATATATATAAATACACACAGTATACACACACACACAAACACAGTTCAGCCGGAAAGTTTTCACAGCGCTTCACTTTTTCCACATTTTGTTATGTGTTACAGTCTTATTCCAAAGTGGAATAAATTAATTCTACACAAAACACCCCATAATGACAACATGTAAAAAGTTTTTTTGAGATTTTTGCAAGTTAAATAAAAAAAAAAACCTAAGATATCACATGTACATAAGTATTCACAGTCTTTGCCATGAAGCTCAAAATTGAGCTCAGATGCATCCTGTTTCCACTGATCATCCTTCAGATGTTCGCACAGCTTAATTGGAGTCCACCTGTGGTAAATTCAGTTGATTGGACATGATTTTGAAAGCCATACACCTGTCTATATAAGGTCCCAAACTTGACAGTGCATGTCAGAGCACAAACCAAGCATGAAGTCCAAGCAATTGTCTGTAGACCTCTGAGACAGGATTGTCTTGAGGCACAAATCTGGGGAAGGATACCAAAAAATATCTTGTGCTTTGAAGGTCCCAATGAGTACAGTGGCCTCCATCATCTGTAAATGGAAGAAGTTCAGAAGAAGAAGACTCTTCCTAGAGTTGGCTGGCCATCTAAACTGAGCGATCGTGGGAGAAGGGCCCTAGTCAGGCAGGTGACCAAGAACCTGATGGTCACTCTGACAGAGCTACAGCATTCCTCTGTGGAAAGAGGAGAACCTTCCAGAAGGACAACCATCAATCCACCAATCAGGCCTGTATGGTAGAGTGGCCATACGGAAGCCACTCCTTAGTAAAAAGCACATGGCAGTCCATCTGGAGTTTGCCAAATTGCACCTGAAGGACTCTCAGACCATGAGAAACAAAATTCTCTGGTCTGATGAGACAAAGATTGAACTCTTTGGCGTGAATGCCAGGCATTATGTTTGGAGGAAACCGGCACCTCTCATCACCAGGCCAATACCATCCCTACAGTGAAGCATGGTGGTGGCAGCATCATGCTGTGGAGATGTTTTTCAGCGGCAGGAACTGGGAGACTAGTAAGGATAGAGGGAAAGATGAATGCAGCAATGTACAGAGACATCCAGTATGAAAACCTGCTCCAGAGCGCTCTTGACCTCAGACTGGGGCGACGGTTCATCTTTCAGCAGGACAACGACCCTAAGCACACAGCCAAAATATCAAAGAAGTGGCTTCAGGATAACTCCGTGAATGTCCTTGAGTGGCCCAGCCAGAGCCCAGACTTAAATGTGATTGAACATCTCTGGAGAGATCTGAAAAGGTGCTGCAAAGAGAAATGGGCAAAACTGGTCAAAGATAGATGTGCCAAGCTTGTGGCATCATATTCAAAAAGACTTGAGGCTGTAATTGCTGCCACAGGTGCTTCAACAAAGTATTGAGCAAAGGCTGTGAATACTTACAGTACGTAGATGTGATTTCTTAGTTTTTTTAATTTATTTAATTTTGCAAAAATCTCAAAAAAAAACTTTTTACAAGTTGTCATTATGGGATATTGTGTGTAGAATTTTGAGGACAAAAATGAATTTATTCCATTATGGAATAAGGCTGTAACATAACAAAATTGTGGAAAAAGTGAAGCGTTGTGAATACTTTCCGGATGCACTGTGTGTGTATATATATATATATATATATATATATATATATATATACATATAATATATATATATATGGAAAGTGCCTGCACTCACATCATAGAGTCCCAGCAGTGGGGTGCATCCTCCCAAACCAGCGAACCGGTCCTTTTATAAATCCAAAATTTTTCCAGGAAAGGAAAAAACAAGCACGCTGCTGGATGTATCCTATGGTTGGCAATACGATTCATAACATGTTGCAGTCTTGACAAAGGTCCCACGGGACTGAAACGTTGACTATGATGCTGCTTGGATTGTCTCTTTATTATTAAATGAAAAAAGCGTAACTACCTTGGTGAGTGCCCTCTGTTTTTTCCTTTCCTGGAAATATATATATATATATATATAATGTATATATTATTTATTTTTTTCATTTATGTACCACTAGTCCTGATAATACATTGTTACTATGCTGCACAGTACAGATTTATTAATGTATAAATTAGCAGCAGGAAACAGTGCTTTGATCCTAAGTGACACATTGAGATTCAACAGCTGACGATTTAAAACATTTGGCCCCAGTGACATTCTTCTCGCAGGGTTCAGAATGGGCAGAACATGGAGTGTATAACTGACTAGTTTCACATGTCAGCCCAATGCTGCATGGCTTGGCAAAAGAAATGATACACTCTGACGCTGGGAGCCTGGAGCTGTACAGAGTATAGCTCAGCCCTTCCAAGCTTGTATAAAAGCCATGTAGCTGCAGCAGAGTGTACCAGGTAAAATGTTATTGCTGGCTGATATCCAGCCCTCTGTCACAATGTGTATGTGTAATAAACTGTAACGTGGCATAAAAATACAATGTGACTGGCACATGTAACACATGCTGTCAACTTGCAGTTTTTAGTATACGGTATGGGCTTAATTATTAAGAAAATATTAGACCTGAATATAGTTTGATTTATTATTGATATGATACACAGGGTCTACAGTACTTATCATTATTCACATGACTGAAACAAAAAGGTAAATTTTTATTAAACACTTAACTGATTATTTCCCCATACCCCCCAAAAAAAGGTCAGAAATGTATGTTTTTTAAATTTAATAAGTTTACAAAGTATTTAAAAAAATATAGTTAAATATTTTGAGGAAAAAAAATCCCTGGGGCAGTATGGCACCACCCCGTGTCCATTGTAAAACTACTTCCCAATCCCTATTGCAGTTGCAGAGATCAGCCAAACAGTGCAAAAGTTCCCCTCTTCACACTTATGTCCTCGGTGTAAGCGCTCCAGAATGCCGTTCGCACAGCATTCTGGGACATGGTACAGGAAGTGATGTTGGCGGTCACAGACCACTGTATCACCTAGGGGTCCGGAGATGTCTGATTTCTGTCCCCCATCTTGCTGTCAGGATCAGCTCTGCAGTTCCCCTGCTTAGGTGGGTAAAACTCTCCACACTGCATTTCTGTGGGTTGCTGGCCACATACCTGTATGTATTGTTATCAAACTATGCTTTACAGACAGAAAGTCAGGTTTTAAACATAATAGGACCTAAAAGGAGGTTCACAGTGAATGACTGTCTTGTATTTGTGGATTTGAGACACACAAGGTTTTACTCAGGGTTGCCTACCTTTAACTTTCTCTTCCCGGGAGAAGCCCGGGTAAGAGATGCAGCAGGGGGCCGACGGGGGCGGGGCTTGACGATTCGCGTCATTAAGCCCCGCCCCCTCACGGTAAAATTGCCGCAATTGGGCACAATTTTCATAGGGGGCGGGGCCAAATACTGTGATTCATGCAGAATCACAGCTTAAGCCCCGCCCCCTTCACGGAGACCCGCGATTGCCGCGGGTATTCTCCTAATTCTGCCCACTTCACTAGGAAGTGGGCAGAATGCGGGAGACATGCCTACCCTTCCGGGGGTGCGGGGGGTTACCCGAAAAATCGGGAGCCTCCCGCGAAAACCGGGAGGGTAGGCATGTATGGTTTTACTGTAAGTAAACACAGACACACTACAATTATGATCTGTTTTATATAGGACTGCCATGCACCTCTCACTTTCAGACAGAACAAAAATACTTTTATTAGATATCCCAGTGGCAAATGCAGGTTTTTTAGAGGGGGGTTTCCAAATGCTTGATTTTAGAGCGCGTGTGGCCAGTCCATGAAGAGGGTATAAATGGCACTTATCCAGCTTTAATATGTTACATACAAAGTATATTGTGTTGCATAATTCCAGCATATACAGGACCAGCGATCACAGTAAGCCATTAGATGCGGCAGAAGGTCCATCCTGTCTGAGCAGAATGTTTTTTTTCAGATGTGGGCTCCATTCCAGAGCATTGGAGCAAGTCCGGGAGTCTGGGGTAGCAGCAGAAGAACCTAGCACTGCCTTGGACATATATGGACATATTGGTCTCCTTATTTACTTGATAGTGTATTACTATACAGTATTAATAATTTACCCTATTGATGGTCTATAGCAGTGCACCCCTAACAGTGCATGTTTTCCACATCTCCTGGTTGGTGCACAGGTATATTTATTACTGGCTGACACATTTTAAAAGATCCACAGGTGTTGCTAATCATTTCATTAGTGATACTGAGAAGAACATGCAGCACTAGTAACATTGTATTATATTACTATTTCTATTGTGGTTATGGTGTGTACTGGGGAGGGGGGTTTCCAGGCAGGCGGAAAGCCCCCCCTGCATTTGCCAATATATCCTTCACTACCACTATCCCAGCAGTACCTAGACACACACTCCCTCTCCGCATTCACTACCAACATGCCTACAGCACTTACGGTATCATTTGTCAATGTGTTTTATCATCCACAACTAGTGATACTACTCGTGTATGATAAATGGTGCTCCAGCCAATCATCTTCCAACTATCATTTTTCAAACAGATGACAGTTGGGAGCAGATTGGCTGGAGCACCATTATCATACCCAAAGAGTTTTATCACTCGTTGTGAATGATAACATTTGTTGATAAATGAGGCCCTTAGATTACAACCCCCATTCATTTACAATACACCAGCAGCACCCAGACACACTCCAGAGCATCTTGTATATACTACCAATACCCCAGCAGCATCCAAACACACACTCCCCCTCCTGCATTCACTACTGAATGCTCTCGCAGCACTCACACATTATCCCCCCCTAAACTTACTACCAATATCCCAACAGCACCCAGACACACATTCCCCTCCTGTATTGACAACCCCTCCAGCACTTAGATACAACCTCTAATTCACTAACGACACCCCAGCAGCATCCGAACCTCCCTATACATTCACTACCAACAACCCCGCAGCACTTGGACAGAAATACCCCATTCACTACCAACACCCCAGCAGTACTCAAACACGCACCCTCCCCACATTCACTACCAACAGCCCAGCAGCACCTACACACACAGACATACATGTACTTGTTTTTATCAGGGACTTCAGTAGAGCAGGGGTAGCAGGTCCTGCAGTCATGCATATGAGGGGGAGGTGCATACAAAGGAGGCAACGACCATGCCATGCACAATTTTCCCTTGTACCCCGTAAAGGTGTGCAGGAAAATTGCCATTGGGTTACCATATTTTACTGCAATGCAGCCACACACAATAAAGAATTGAATATGGACATTGATAGTAAATAGTAGTAACCATGCTGCCTTTCTCTTTCCTGCAGAGGTTGGTACTACGTACTAACATATGTGAGGCCTCATTTCCTAACATAAAAGAGTGACCTGGGGCTTTTTTTGAGGAGCTTTAGGCTGTGCGCAATTCTCAGCTTGCTGTTGTACATCTCTAAATGGCAGAGGCTTCAACAAGCCAACATTTAATCCTGAGCCACAGAGTCCAAACCATGTATACACTGTACCCATCATTTATTATTATTATCCTTTATTTATATGGTGCCACAAGGGGACCACATTGTACTGTTGTTGGCAATGGTGGATTAGATGATGGCATAAGTAAGAGAAGGCAAAGCACATGAGTGAAGAGGGCCCTGCTCGTGAGGGAGGGGCAGACAGACACAGGTGACACAGAGGATAGACAGTGAGCAAGGAGCATGGGGTAGTGGTATAGGATGAGAGCTGGGAGTCTTTCATAAAGAAGAGGGTCTTGAGAGTCCATTTAAAGTTTTTTAGCGAAGTGGATAGTTTGATAGGGAGAGAGTTCCAAAGGAAAGCAGCAACACAGGCAAAGTCTTGGAGACGAGAGTGAGAGGAAATAATCAGTTGTATGGAAAGTGACAATCATTTGTGGGCGGGCAGGATCCTGGAGATATTTCTGAGATGGAAACGGCAGGACTGTGAAAGGTACTGAATGTGTAGTTTGAAGGAGAGGGAGGAGTCAAGAATAACTTCAAGACAGGGCACTTGCGGGCTACATGAGATGGTGGTGCTATCGATAGTGAAATTGTGGAAGGTGAGGTAATTTGGGAGGGAGGGAAGATTATCAGCTTAGTCTTAGACATGTTAAGTTTAAGAAAGCGCTGGGACATTCAAGAGGTATTGGGAGAGAGAGAGTTGGAGATAAGAGTGAGATGAGAGAGGGAAAGGTCAGGGGAGGACAGGTAGATGAGAGTGTCATCAGCATAGAGATGATATTGGAGACCAAGGGGCCTATTCATCAACCGATAAATGGCCCGGTAACCATGCGGAAACGCAGTTTCCACATTTTTAAGTTACCGGGCCATTCATCAATAGGGGTCCGATAGGACCCCCCGATTTTCAACAAACTCTGTAAACTAAAAGTTTTGTGAGTTTGCTGCCAAGAACAAGCACCATCTTCAGACGGCGCTTGTTCTTGGATCCCCGCTCCTTCCAATGGGTAGGAGTTCTGGGGATGCAAGGAGGGATCAGAGTGGATCCCTCTGCCACCTCTTCTCTCCCTCCCGACAGCTTTGCGCATGCGTGATCTGAGGTCACACATGCATTGCCGGGACGATGGGGAGCAGGTAAGTAACGTAGCTACAGAAGTAGCTGCGATACTTTCCATGGGGACAACTGCTTTTCGGAGCAGTTGTCCCTTCACTGGAGCAATGCTGAATTGCTCCGGTGTCACGCTTCCCCCCGCTGCAAGTTGGATACTAAAGTTTCCCTCACAGCGAGTTCTAAACTTCATCATCGGAGGCCATATGGCCTTCGATGATGAATAGGCCCCCAAAAGAGCTGATGAGCTTATCTAAGGAGGATGTATAAAGGTGGAATAGGAGAGGACTAAAAATCATAATATGGTTTCAGCAGCCATTCTTCTACTCATCAGCCTCCATAGCTATACTTATGATTTCCTATCTATGGAGTTACAAACATGATATCAAGTGTGTTTGGCTGACAGTTAGTGGAATTTTCTTATCAGTTGTTGAGCCCCACAACCATGTGACTTAGGCATACTTGAGCATGCAGAGATAGATGTACTAGGGATTCTATATATCGATTGAAGTAATTCTTGAGGAAATGTTCAGCATGGGCTCAATGGATGAGTGACTTTAAAATCGAGGCTGCTCACTTTACTAGCAGGCAGAGTCCATAATCCCTGCGGAGATGCTATTAGCAGTTGGTTGACCTGAAATTCACATGAGCTGGCTGAGGATCAGTCTTGGATTGTTCTGCACTGCTAAAGAGTCTGTACACTGTATTACAAGTTCCTTAAACTACACAACATCAGGGTTAGTTAGTACACACGTGTAATTTTGAATAATATAGAAATGTATATGCTATTACTTTTATTACTGGGACAAGTTGATTTTTAGAAATGTACAAACATGGAAACACAAACACATATTTTTGTAAACTATTACAATTGGTAGTAGAGATGAGTGGTTTGGATTTGTAAGAATCCGAAAACTGAATTTTGGGGATCCGGGATTAATCAGTTCCCCCCACTTAGTCTCACCTGTCATTTTAAAATAGGCGGCATGTGGAGAGGTTGTTTTCTGTAATTATAAAGTGGCAATGAGGGCTGGAGAGGGTGAGAAAGTCAATCTATGGGCCTGAGGGCTGGAGAGGGTGAAAAAGGCAATCTATGGGCCTGAGGGCTGGAGAGGGTGAGAAAGGCAATCTATGGGCCTGAGGGCTGGAGAGGGTGTAAAAGGTAAACTATGGGCCTGAGGGCTGGAGAGGGTGAAAAAGGCAATCTATGGGCCTGAGGGCTGGAGAGGGTGAAAAAGGCAATCTATGGGCGTGAGGGCTGGAGAGGGTGAGAAAGGCAATCTATGGGCCTGAGGGCTGGAGAGGGTGAGAAAGGCAATCTATGGGCCTGAGGGGTGGAGAGGGTGAAAAAGGCAATCTATGGGCGTGAGGGCTGGAGAGGGTGAGAAGGCAATCTATGGGCGTGAGGGCTGGAGAGGGTGAAAAGGGCAATCAATGGGCCTGATTCAGAGTTGTACGCTAATAGCATCGCTGCTGCGGCTTTGGATGCAGCAGAGATGCTAAAATATGCTAATGCAGCAGGAGGTGTCTGAAGGAAAAAGACGCCTTCTGTCTGCTATGCCGATCCAACGTAGCATTGATCAGATGCAATGGCCACAGTCATCGGCCATCTAAGCAAGTCTAAGCTTACTCAGAATGGGTGATGGAAATCCTCTGCTAGAGCCAGGAAATCTGTGGCCCCGGATCATGTGAAGTCCACCCACTATCAGACTTGTACGTAAACCATTGGGTTTGCGCACAAGTCTGAATTAAGCTCAATGTGTAGGCTAGATGCCATTTTACAGTTGAAACAAAAACCCTATACAATTTAGAGATCAGTCTGCTGGAATAGTGTGTTAAAGTGCATTGATCAGAACACATGAAGCACCCATAAGTGAAGAGCATTTTGTGATAGAGAGCAGAAAAAGTACCGGCTGCTGTTTAACCCAGACCAGCACCCCCACAAACTATTCCAAAACAAATAATTTCTTTGCTGTTGTTAAAAAGCATGGCATTTTGTAACAAGAGTTTGACAACCATCTCTCATCTCTTCACATGTACAGTAATTCCATCTTCCATACCCAGACTCGGACTGGGCCGCCGAGGAGTCGGTGACCCCACTGATTTGTAGCCACGCCGTTTATCACGGGAGGGTGCGGCCTATAGCACCATCCACTAGATCAGGCCGTAGTGCAGCTGCTTGCCGGGCAGTCATCAAGGCTGTGACTGACCTGGCCAGCAGCTACACGCAGAGGACCAGGAGCACACTGCAATCAGACTCAGCAGTGCACTACTGAGTAATAAATCCCAGTAGTCTCTGAAGAGTGGTCAGAGGAGCATGTGCTGAGCTCTGATAGAGTGAGTCCAGTCCATGACTCATTGTGAGGCTGCAACTGCTGCTCTGCTGGCTGCCTGAGGTTGCTGTGGCTTCTGGTGAGTACACTATAGCCACTACAGTGTGGCATAATGTGTGGGCACCACAGGTGGCATAATGTGTGGCACTGCAGTGTAGTATAATGTGGGGGGCACTACAGTGTGACATAATGTGGGGGACACTACAGTGAGTCATAATGTGGGGGACACTACAGTGTGTCATAATGTTGGGGCACTACAGTGTGGTATAATGTTAGTACATATGTAGTGGTCTCATTTACCAATAACTGACCAGCATTGCAAGGGTTACTGGATGGCTGAACTCTACCTCTCGGACTCCTCCATCCTTACCACTACGACCTTGACTCCTCCATACTCACCACTACCTATCTGCACTACCCCCTGACCCCTCCTTACCAAACACTATCTCCGCACTACTTCCCTGACCCCTGCATACTCACCACTACCTATCCAAACACTATCTCTCTGCACCACAGCACCTCCCTGACCTTGCATGTTCACCAGTACCACTCTGCACTACTCCCTTGGGCCTTCCATACCAAACACTACATCTGTGCTGTTTGTACTATCCCCCTGGCCCCTCCATACCAAGTACTGCACTGTTTCCATGATCCATCCATGCCCACCACAACCTCCCTCATAACTGACTGCCATGCACATTAGTAGACCACTGACGAGAGAGAGAGAGAGGGAGAGAACGTTTTATCGCATTCTATTTTTAGTGTAGAAAAGGGTTATAAAGTAAACCAATACTTTTACCCATAATAGTTGGCCACGCCCCCTCCAGTGACTGGACTACAACTGGGGGCACTGCTGGACTACTGGGGGGGACTACTACTGGGGGGCATTGCTGGGGGGGGATTACTACTGGGTGAAATCCTGGGGGGGCTACTGAGGGCACTGCTGGGGGGACTGCTACTGGGGGCACTGCTGGGGGGGATTACTACTGGGGGCATTGCTGTGGGGGGATTACTATTGGAGGCATTTCTGGGGGGGACTACTACTGGAGGCATTGCTGGGGGGGACTACTACTGGGGGCACTGCACTGCTGGGACCACTACTGGGGGCATTGCACCGGTGGGACCACAACTGAGGGCACTGCATAGGTGGGGATTACTGTTGGGGGCACTGCATAGGTGGGGATTACTGGTGGGAGACTACTACTGGGGGCATTGCTGGGGGAGGGCTAATACTGGAGGCTCTGCTGGGGGGGACTACTACTGGGGGCACTGCTGGGGGGCTTAGGACTAGGGGCACTATATAAGGGGGACTACTACTGGGGGCATTATGTAAGGAGCACTGCATAGGGGGACCACTACTGGGGGCCCTGTATAAGGGGCACTACTGGGGGCACTGTATAAGACCCATGACAACGAGCAGGTAATTTAAAAGTAATTAGAAGCCTTACTGTGGGGCATAAAATGGTGTCAGGGGGCAAATATGTAAGTGGCACTTTGGTAATAGGCATTACAGTGCGTGGCATAATGTTTAATGGGCATTATGGTGAGTGGAATAATGTGTAAGGGGCATTACGGTGTGCGGCATAATGTGTGATGGGCATCACTACAAGGAGGAAAAATACTATAAACTGTCTATGGGGGGTGGGGGCACATTTTTTGCACTGGGAGCCAAATTGCATATAAATGGTCCTGTAGTGATTTTACCAAAATGCCATGGGGGAGGGGGCATCAAAAACATTTTTGGCAGGGGGGAGCAAAATTTATAGTTACGCCACTGACCGCCACTGTCCATACCTGATGTTTTTATTTCTACCTGCTTGCAATTTCCACACCTCAAGAATACGAATCTGTTTTGAAAGTTTGTTTGCAAATGTGAACCTGCAACATCGACATGGGTAGTGGAATGGGGGGGGGGAAGGGGGCGTCTCGCGGACTGTCAGAGCTGTGCAGCTCTATAGTAATTGGCTACACAGCCCCTGCACCGCATGGAGGAGGAGGTGTAATGTGTGGTCTTTAAGGTAAAGCACTGCACATTACACTTCCTCCTTCGTGCGGTGCAGGGACTGTGCAGCCTATTACTGTAAAGTACAGCCCCTGACAGTCCATGGCCGCTGCATAGGTAAGATGGAGGGGTGGGGAAGAAAGGGGAGAAGAGGGGGGCGCCAACGCCCCTGAACACTGCTCCATTAATTAGCTTGCTGAGCTAACTGCTCGCACACTCCCTCCCCTGTACCAGCTGACTCAGTATCTCCTGCAAGAGAGCATCAGCTGAAAGACATGCACACAAAGGCTTGGCCTGCCATCTTCAAGCCTGCAGGTTAAGTATGTCAGATACAGCAAGGAGTTGTAACAGGAGTTTGGACCTGATTTAGACTTTGGCCTATTCTCTAAAATCAAATTAAATAATTTCCCAAGCACCAGGCTTGCCTACCCTCCCGATTTGGCCGGGAGCCTCCCGAATATCGGGTGCCGCTCCCGGCCCCCCTGAATGGCAGGCAAGCCTCCCGGCTGCCCCCTGCCCCCCCGACTACTAATAGAAACCCCCGCAGTGGGGGGAGGGTGGTGACGAGATTTGCGCTGAATCACGTCAGCATGGCCCTGCCCTCTGCTTCACAATGCCCCCCTGCAAGAAGGGAGCTGAATGTCGCAAGTATGCCCAAGCACTGAACCTCTGGAATGTTATTACTCCACCGTCCTGCAACTTCCTCTGGTAATTCTTCTCATCATTACATTATATAATTTCCTATAGAAATGCAAAGGCTGAACATTCATTGGCTGAGAGATGGTGGGAACCGCTAGGTAACCTTCAGTAAGATTGGGGCTATTTACACTATCCAGAGATGGCTTTTAACTTTTAAGTTCTGAAAATTATGCACTTTTTGAGCTTATCAAATTGGAAGGATCCCCATGAGGACTCTATTCCACTTCGTTGCTGTTAGGTAAGCAGATTTCACTGAAAGACAATGAATTGGACCATTACTTCAGTTTGTGTAAAAGATACAGAAAGTATTTGTATCTACAAATGGATGATTTATTAAACTGAATTACTTGTTGTTGCAAACGAACGGTGTTAACAGATTGTGGGATTTATCCCATTTTGTGAGATTTTTTTTCACGTATCCATTTGATTCCAAAAACAGCGTTACTTTCATCCTTTTTTTTTTTTTTCTTTAAAGCCCCTGTATGGATGTTACAAGTTCTTTCACACACTTTGAAGAAAACTGGGATTTTAGGCATCCCAGGGATGGTTTGCATAAGGACCCAGGACTTAGGGGTAAATTTACTAGGGTACCGATTTCTCTTCTACAGTATGTCATCCGAGATCAATCTCGGATGATATCATCTGTATTCATGTGTTTCATTTTTCGAACAGGTTACTAAATTTACTAAGCTGCCGATTTGTTGTCATTCGCGTTGATCGATGGTGAATTCATTTGTGACCATTTGTAATTTTAATTCGCATTCGATTTTGATCATCTTGGCCGAACATGGCAGGATTTTGCATCAGTTCGTATTGTGCCAATGCATACGCAATCACTCTAACGTGGACGATTTCGCAAGTTCGGATAGAGACCGTGCATGATTGGATTAAAGTGTCATACGTGTGGGTGGCATACATTAAAGTGTTACTTTGCTATTGTGTAATGTAATGTTTTGTTTTTCAATTAAAAACTCTGGGTACTTACAGATGTGTCCACATACATCTATCCTCCACGCGCTACACATAAGGCGGGAGCTCCATGTGTCTTGGTTGCACCGAGCGTCTTTTCATGTACCTTTTTTTCCTTCAAATGCATCTTTTTCGCACAGTGATGTGAATAGGTAGCACAAGCAGCTTCTGCTGTTTAAAATGATATGCAGCATGCCTATATTCTGTGAGCAACACAAAGCATAGGCAGGCTGCATATAATTTTAAACAGCAGAAGCTGCTTGTGCTATCTATTATGCATTTGAAGATACAAAGTCGCGCAAAAAGATGCTTGGCGCTACCGAGTCACTCCACGGCATGTATGATTTCGCCATCTGCCAATGCTGACCATGCTCAGTTTCATGACCCTGGTTTCTTCCAGCCTGGTGGCAGAGCCTCAGGTATCTCACAGCTCCCATATGATCTCCATCCAGCACAGAAAACTCTGCCATTCTTTGTTTCTCTCTGTAACAGGAGAGAAGTGTATGCGTATGGTTAACCCCCTTTTAGTGGCCACAGATTTGAGTTGCCAGTGATGGTTAAGTCAAATTGAAAAAGGTGTTCTATTTGAGATTTCTATTTGGGTTTGTTTTAGTGTCTTTTGCGGCCGATTTGCACTATATTTTGGCCGCGATGACAAATTCAAAGCCTTAGTAAATTTCCAGGTCTTATTGATGTCTATGGCAAAAGGCTGCCGATTTGGATCGACCGATTCTTTCCCTTTAGAAGGGGACAAACTCAGGCGATTTTAGCGTTTAGTAAACTGCAAATATGCATTTAACGTGCGATTTAGCCGCATTCGAATTCATTTGAGCTTAGTAAATTTACCCCTTAGAGTGTCAACACAAGGACAGTCACAGCCAGGGATGTCTTAACAGCTTTGTAGGCATTGGGCAAAGCTATGCACTGGGGCCCTTACCCACCCATTCAGGGGAATAAAAAATGTAAATGGTCAATGAAATTAAATCTTAGTTTTATTGGAGCGTTCAATAAAATTAATGTTTAAACATAAAAAAAAAGATGTAAAGCAAGAATTATGGACTCCACCTCCCTATTCTCTTCTCCCCTTCGCAGTGCAGATCCTGTTGTGCACCACAGCTGTGTTTATAGTATGGGGGCCCAATGGGGATGTTTTCCCTGTGCACCCCCCCCCCCCCCCGACTTAATCCAGCTCTGTGGCTGCAGGCTGGGGTGCAGATAGAGAATGCTGCCTGGTCCCTCTGATTGTGTGTAATTCACAATCAGACCGAATGGGGAGCACCTCTGTGTCTGCCTCTCAGCCGACTACCCTATGCATTCAGCGAGCAGCCAAACACTCCATGTATAATCCCCTTGGCCCAGCCGGTCCGTAGAATTGTGGTGCCCTGGCATCTGCCCAGTGTGCCCATACGTTAAGATGGCCCTGGTCATGGCAAACTTTGACTATTGGTCACATAACAATAACACACAGCAAGAGAATAACATCCAATAACATAGCCAGGCTGAGCTTTGCTGTAGAAATGGGTCAAAAATTCCTTCTAGTGTTGGGGGAAGTAGTAATGCAGCCACCACATAACTGAGGTGGGCATTGTGATGCCGGAGAGCCAGACCAAGAGCCTCACTACTTCACAGTGGTGAGATGTATCAAACCTCCTAAAGAAGACAAGTGGAGAAGTTGCCCATAGCAATCAATCAGCTTCTGTTACTTATCAAGTACATTTTAAAATGATTGCTAGAAGCTCCAACTGTCACAATTTAAAGATCCACAGGTGTCCTCAAAAGCATGAACTGTTTGGGGTCCTGAGGACCAAATTTGAGAACCACTGGCCTATTAGAAGTTTTTTTTTATAGCAAACTGCAAAAATATGTCATACTGCCTTGGGTGTTTGAGTCTGACAAATAACATCCCTAAAAAGGCTTTCTGCAGTAATGAAATCCAAAATGTTTAAACCAGTTGGTATTTCTATCGTGTGCGGTGGGGTGGGCTGGCAGGGCCATTGCCCGGGGTACTGCAGCCTAGGAGGCACTGCTGAGGCCTCCAACTTTCTTTCAGATGATGCCTGCAATGGCTGCGAATCTTATCGTCACAGCTGCCACTATCTCCACACTTCTCCCCACGAGTCTCAGCCTAGCCACAACACATGCAGCCTCCCTGAGACCAATCCCCTGCTACCTCCCCTTCCCTCCCAGCCCAACAGGCAGTAGCCCCACCCTCTAGATGAGGAGCCTTCAGCTGCTGATGAGAAAATGGCAGCTCACAGAGGGGGGTTCTAGGGTCATCTGTTTTCTGCCCCCCCCTCTGCAAAAAAACCCCCCAAAAAACACCAATGGTAATTTTTAAGGGGAACTGCACTGTAGACAGAAGGGATGAGGAGAAGTGGGGACAGGGTTCCAGGCTGCGGGCCAATCAATCCCAGGGGCAGAGCTAAGCTGCCTGCCAATGAAACTAAGAAATAAAAAAGTATCTGCTCCTACTCTAACATTAATGGCAGACAACCACTGGCTCTCTGCCATTGATGGTAAAACCATCAACCATCGTTAATTAACCATCAATGTTTGATAATGTTCGATGATCTATGGCCATCCCTACTGCAATATAACATGGCAGATAGGAGGGATGGAGGAACTGCCACAGTCCACTCTCAGTGACAACTACTCAACCTGTGAGATATGAGGGACATTAAATTATATTGTATTGCCCCAGTATGTGCCTGTGTGTATATGTGTCTGTGTGTATATGTGTGGTGTGTAGCTCTGTATATTTATGTCTGTGTAACTCTGTATATAATGTGACTGTGTATATATGTGTCTTTGAAACTCTGTATATATGTGCACTGGCGTAACTACCGTAGGTGCAGGTGGTGCAGCTGCTATGGGCCAGGCCAGCTGTGGTTGTGTCTTCCTTCAGCAGCAGTGTGCTGCGCTGCGCATGGCAAGCACATCTGCCCTAACAGTCGGCTCCGCCTCGGTCTCTCCTCACTGACTGATACTGGGAGGAGGTGCGTCTGTGATCTGGGGATGTGTCAGCAGGCTCCTCCCAACATCAGTCAGTGTAGAAAGATGGAGCCGACCGGGAGAGGAGATGTGCCTGCCCTCCGCAGCACATTGCTGAAGGAGGACGCGACCAGAGCAGAGATAAGTCGCGGAGGGGCAGGGGAGGAGTGTGGAGGAGTGCGGAGCGGGAGGGCGGAGAGCAGGGGGGGGCCTAGGGGGGCCCATGTAAAATTTGCTATAGGGCCGCCAGCCTAGGTCTAGTTATGCCCCTGTATATGTGTCTGTGTAACTGTTTATATATATAGATATATATATATATATATATATATATATACAGTATATACACACTGTATATTTATGTCCGTATGTATGTGTCTGTGTGTATATATGTCTGTGTGTATATGTATCTGTATAACTGTGTATATGTGTTGTGTCTGTGTAACTGCATATATATGTGTAAAGGTGCGTACACGTAACGATTTTTTGAACGATTTAACTATAACAATGTCATTATCGTTAAATCGTTTGAAAAATCGTTCATTTTTTTGGGGTGAACGATCAACGATAATCATTCAAGCACGCTCCCGTTTGTAGTTCATCGTCCATTCTGACTGTCCAACAGAACGATTTTCGTTCAGAAAATCATTCATGTTGTACAGAATGAACGATGTCCATTCACTGCATGCATGTTTAAAAAATCGTACAACGTTTATGAAAATCATTGAAAAAAATCGTTCATTAATTTAGTAACCAACGATTTTTCTAAATTATTTTCGTTCACTTTTTCAAGGGAAAATCTGAACGAAAATCGTTGGTTACTAAAATCGTTACATGTGTGTGTGCAGCTCATCTCTGTATATATGTGTTGGTGTAATTTTATGTGTCTGTCTATATATGTGTCTGTGTAATGGTGCATACACACAGTCAGATTTTTCTTCAGATCTGAACAAAAAATCGTTCAGTCCTTCATATCTGAAAGAAAAATCTGACATGTGGGCAACAATGAACGAGAAACGATGCACGTTCCCGTTTGTCAGATAACGATATCTGAAGTGTTTAGATTTGTCTGAAGATTCACGCTACTGAGTTGTAGTAGCTGCTGCACACCGGGAAGGTATCCCAACCTTCCTAAGTAATATGAAAATTGTAATGTGGTGTCCGCGCTCTGAGGTCCTATTCTACCAATGCAAGGTTTTAATCTATGGGCTATGTTATACATATGCTTGGTATGATGTGTACGCTTGTATTGAATTATTGTCAAACTCTGTTAGCAAAGTCCTGGTGTAAACCACCTGACACCAACTGTAGGGTGGGTGTTCTTATAACATCAGTCCTGGTAATGGTTGTTGGTTTGCAAAAACTCTAAGCAGTTATATTCATCTGTATCTTATGTGAGGGTTGTAATAGGTGATAGTCAATGGTGAGCAGTGTCGTAGTATAGATGTATCTTCCCCTCTCCAACTGGTATCTGCATCGGAAAGCTGCCACTCCACCTCAAAGATTCACATAAACAAACCAGAGTATCAGGTGCGGATAGCACTATTGTGCAGAAAGCGGGTAAACAGTTGTGACTTACCCAGGTCTCGACGCCATCCTGCTGGTTCACCAGATACACTCTCTCTGCGCGTTTGCTGTGTATGGGTATGGGGAGCAGGGGACACTAGGTCCAATGATAACCTTTGCAGAAACACTAGGTATGTGGAAGGGTACAATATAACATTTATTGCTCTGTCCACATGCCTGGTTGTGGCAGATTGTGATGACAGAGAGCGCTACAAACATGCAGTATACTACAAATCATGCAGACATCATGGTCTGAAGGTAATGGTTAAAAGGTCAAAGACAATATACAAAGTCAATCTACAAAGTGGTGCTGCTATTTCTTTCAACGCGTTTCATCCCATGTGGGGAATTTTTCAATGGCAGGTGAAGTGGTGACCCAAGACTGGGGTTTAAATACCTTGTGTAATGAGTTCATTAAGTCCCAGATCCGTTGCTTCCGGTTTTCCAGTCTGTCTGAGCGCTCTGTGTCATCCACTAGAGCACGCTAAGTCTTCCTGTGTTGTAGATGTCGCGCGCATGCTCTATGGGCTAAGCGCGGACATAATAGTCCATAGCAGAATGTCAGTGTGTTTTACTGTAGCGCACTGGCTAACCTAATCTCCACTGGTGTACTTGTGGAGATATTGTCTCCGCGCTCTGTGGGTGGCCATTTTTAGCTGTGATATCTGTGTTATTTGTCCTTTATGTGATATTTTATAATCTACTACTCTACAGTTTATATTTCCATGTTTTGGAGGTGGGATCTCTCCTTAATTAGAACATTTTCCACTTAGCATGGTCATACATATATAGTATTATGTTTGTGGAGTTACACTGTTTTATAGATATTGGTTTTTTAAAGTGGTCCAATACAGTCATAGTGATTGCATGTATTGCAATCTCATCGGTTGTCATGTACTGTTTGTTACGGTATGTTCAGTGACTTGATGCAAAGTGAATTCAGCATGAATGATCATACTATCAAGGTTAATTGCTGGTGTTGTGTTACCATGTGGTTTTAATGCTGTTCTACTGTAATTCTTAGAGTTCTACAGTATCTTAGGGATCTGGTGCTGGTATTATTTATACAGGTTATCTCACCTGCATTTAACATGGGCTTAAGTTGGTTTAAAAGAGTATAATTTTTAGGGGTCTATATTTAGGCCTTCTGGTTGGAGGGTCTTCATCGCAAAGATCCAGCGACTTTCTACTTGATCGATCCTATTTGAGTGATCTCCCCCCTCCAGTTGGGCTCTACTAATTCTAACCCAATAAAATTTAGGCCATCTGGTTTGCCACTATGCATGGTTCTAAAATGGTCTGATGCACTGTGCCCGACAAATGCCTTCCTGATGTTATTGATGTGTTCATTAATCCTCACTTTCAGGGGTGTTGTTGTTCTCTCTATATATTGTAATTCACAAGGGCATTGTAGAACATAAATAATGTTACAGCTATCACAAGTGATTGTGTTCTTGATTTTATAGGTCTTTCCGGTTGTCAGTGCAGTTATCTCTTGTGTTGGTGCGGTACTTCTGTATTTCAATTGTTTGCAAGCCTTGCAACGTCCGCAATGGTAGAAGCCTGTTTTCACCGTTTATCTAGAGTGGATTGCTTTTGGTGTTGCGTGTTTCTGATGTGATTTGCCACCAATTTTCTCCCCAAGTCTGGTGTTTTCCTAAAGACTAGGGGCCTGATTAAGACCCGCTCGCGAGTGCATAACACTCGCAAGCGGGTCGATGGTGGCCCATTGCGCACATGCGGCACGCCACGTGCATGCACAAGCCCCGTAGCGAGTGAGAACTTCACTCGCTCCGGGCCTCGCAACAAAACGGGGCGGCTGTCGATGTTGATCGACAGCTCGCCCCGTTTTGAAGGCTGGTATGAATTCGGATTGTGTGTGCCCTAATTCCGGATCCTGTTCTAAGAAGTGTTTTACACTTAACAGGCCCTGGGTGTGGTTAATGACGGTATAAAGCGAGGGTGGCTGCACAAACGTAGGCGTTCCCGAAGGAATGCCTGCCGTTTGTGGGCGGCCCTTCTGATATCACTTGTGACGTCAGTAGTGGACTTACTGCTCTATTACCTTAGGGTCTCCTCGCAATGCCAATGATCATGAAAAATCGCGACCATCTCCAGCCTGCTTGCAGAAGCTGTGGGTGGGCACCCACAGATAAGCGAGTAGTCAGGAGAAAAAAAAAAAACCTGCCCTGATTCAGAGCGAACACTCGCAAACAGCGAGCGCCTCTGAATCAGGCCCTAGATCTGGTTGTGGCGGAAAAACTGTGTAATTTCTCATCCATATGCAATATGGACCAGTGTTTTTTTAGGATTTTCCTAATCTCGGTGGCCGACTTTGTGTAATTGGTTATGAAAAAGACTTTATGTGTCTCTGTATGCGTTGTTTTGTCTTTGTAATCTAGCAGGGGGGCTCGTGGGTCTTTGAGTGACTTATTGAATGCATTCCCCACCCTAGTTTTTATCTTTAAAGAGCTTTTTCAGGTCATTACCTTGCTCCACAAAATCCTTTATATTTGAACAGTTCCTCCTGACTCATGTGAACTGGCTGAGTGGTACACTGTTTAGCCAACTTGGGTGATGGTTGCTGTCGGCCCTAAAATAACTATTAACGTCTACTGTCTTATAATGAGTCTTCATATATATCTCGTTGTTTTGGATGAAAATGTCCAGGTCTAAAAATTGGACTCGATCTTTACTGTATTATGTGGTAAACACCAGATTGCGATCGTTGGCATTTATGTATGTCAAAAAGGTTTGTAATGATAATTCACTGCCTTGCCAGATAAAGAGCACATCATCTATGTAATGTCTCCAGAGAACCAAGTTTTCCCCAAGCTTGCTGGAGGACCAGATGTTATTGTCCTCCCAATGACTCATGAAGAGATCTGCATAGCTTGCGGCAAACTTGGTTCCCATAGCTGTTCTACATTGTTGCAAATTGAATTCACCCTGAAACCACATGTAATTATGGGTAAGGATGAACTCTATTCCACGGAGTATGAATTCGGATTGTGTGTGCCCTAATTCCGGATCCTTTTCTAAGAAGTGTTTTACACTTAACAGGCCCTGGGTGTGGTTAATGACGGTATAAAGCGATGTTACATCACTTGTTGCTAACCAGCACTCATTGGGCCAGTTGATGTCCTGTATGACATTCAGCACTTGGGTGGTATCCCTCAAATATGATCTCTGTTTTTTCACATGGATTTGCAAGTAATAGTCTATATATTGGGAGAGTGCTGATGTCAGTGAATTTATCCCAGATGTAATAGGCCTTCCTGGTGGTTGTATTGCATCTTCATGCAGTTTCGGGAGGTAATAAAATACCGATCCGGAATTACTGGATCGGCTGTGTTTAGGAAATCAAACTCATGTTTCTTTAAGATCCCTGTGTTGAAACCTTCTCTAAGGAGCTTGTGAATTCTTCATGATTTTGTTTGGTTGGATCTCCTCTGAGTTTGGTGTAGGTATGGGTATCCCCCAGGATTCTAGTCGCCTCCTTTATGTAATCTCTCTTGTCGAGCACCACAATCATCCCCCTTATCTGCAGGCTTGATGACCACATTTGTGTTGTTCTTCAGGTCACTCAGTGCTGTTCTATCTGCTCTAGTCAGATTGCTCTTAGTGTGCGTTTGTTCTGTTTTAATTTTCTCAATGTCGTTCATCACAGCTTTTTCAAAGGTGTGTACATTATGTCCTTTTAGGTACAGTATGTGGGATTGAATTGGGACTGGGGTTTCAAAGTTGTATGTTTATATTCATGCATATCGGCTGTAAGTGCTATCCCAATTTATTTATCCATTAAATACTTTTTTAGGCTAAGTTTCCTCGTGAAATTTTTGAGGTCTTGATACATCGAAAATTTGTCTAGTTTATTATCTGGGGCAAATTTAAGGCCTTTACTGAGTACCGAGATTTGGGGTTTTGTCAGTGTCTTGCTGCTCAGATTAAAAATTCCTATTGATTGTTTATTGTCTAAATAATTTCCTGCTCCTTTTTGTTTTTTTTGTTGTTTGTTTTGTCCTCCTCTGTATCCTCTTCTACTGTATTTAACTTCCTTTTTAGTGGTATTTGTGTTCTGCTCTTTAGTATTGGTATTTGGGTCCCTATTTCTGACCTTTTAACCATTACCTTCAGACCATGATGTCTGCATGATTTGTAGTATACTGCATGTTTGTAGCGCTCTCTGTCACCACAATCTGCCACAACCGGGCATGTGGACAGAGCAGAAAATTTTATATTGTACCCTTCCACGTACCTAGTGTTTCTGCAAGGTTATCATTTGACCTAGTGTCCCCTGCCCCCCATACCCACACACAGCAACCACACAGAGAGAGTGCATCTGGTGAACCAGCAGGATGGCGTCGTGACCTGGGTAAGTCACAACTGTTTACCTGCCTTCTGCACAATAGTGTCCATCAGCACCTGATACTCTGGTTTGTTTATGTGGATCTTTGAGGTGGAGTGGCAGCTTTCCGATGCAGATACCAGTTGGAGGGGAAAGATACATCTATACTACGACACTGCCCACCAGGGACTCAATTCACTATCACCTATTACAACCCTCACATAAGATACAGATGAATATAACTGCTTAGAGATTTTGCAAATCAGTGACCATTACCAGGACTGATGTTATAAGAACACCCACCCTACAGTTGGTGTCAGATGGTTTACACCAGGACTTTGCTAACAGAGTTTCACAATAATTCAATACAAGCATACACATCATACCAAGCATATGTAAAACATAGCCCATAGATTAAAACCTTGCATTGGTAGAATAGGACCTCAGAGCACGGACACCACATTACAATTTTCATCTGATGTGTTTTGGACGATTTCCATTCATTTTAATACAGTAAAAAAAAATTCAATTATTTGCAAATCGTTCAATTGTTCATCTGACATATCTGACCATATGTATGCACCTTAACTCTGTAAATATGTATCTGTAACCATAGGCTTGTGCATGGAGTTAGAATAGGTGGAACTCAGAGTGGATGGGTGCAGGGGATGGGCAGTCCTGCGTTGATGTGTAGTAAATATAATTTAAGTTTTATTTACTACATATCAACCATTCCTTTCCCTGCCTTCAACTACATACATACTCCAACTCCCTCGCGCCTCAGTCTTGATTAATAAAAAACATTTGTTTCCAGTTGCTGAATGCCAAAAATTTCCAGAAATTTTAATGGCCCCAGACAGCATCCCCTGTTTGCCCCTTTCATTTAAAAAAAAAATCTGACTCACCAAGTTGATTGGGTGGGCAAAGCATGGTAGATTTTAAAATTTACCCAGTTTTTTTCAATGCTTCCCCCCAACCCAAATCGGTTGCCCCAGGACCCTGGTGAAAGGCTGTTATAAATAAAGGTTCAGCTCAATAAACATCTGCCTCTATTGTATGTAGGTGACTCTAAGTGGAATAACTGGATAATGTAGATGGTGGGTGTCATGCGAGAGACCAGAAATATAAGCAGCAGCACAGAGCATCTTTCTGCCAGGATGTGTGCAACAAAGTGCTAATTTGTTTAAAACAAAAATTTATGTATATTGGCCACATACACACACATTTACATGGTACATACTGTGCATAAAGTAGGCTGAGGTAACCTGAGGCACGCCACCCGTTGTTGACAAACAACTTCCAGCAGGCCTGGCAAACAGCACGGATGCTGGGAGTCGTAGTTCGGTCGGAGAGCTACAGGCTGCTTTCCTCTGATGTAAACAGCAAGTCTTGGTCCCATTATCGCTAATAACCTCCCTGAGCACAAAGTAAATGTCTGTTTATGTGGTGTACTGTTTAGCAGCACCTCCACAAGCAAGGCCATCACATTTCTATTAGATGTATAAAAACCTCCTCCATTTCAAAGATGTCTTTCAGGAACTGAAGAACTTGATCCTACATTGATCCTCCCTCATAAATTTTCTTCAGAATCAAAACATTAAAATAAATATATTTACAGACTAATCAATTCTTCTGTCCTTTCACTGTCTTCAGTCCAAAAACACACTCCAACTCCCTTGGGCCTCTGACATAGTTCTTGATTAATGAAAACATTCTTGGTTTGTATTAACCTTCCTATGGGGTTGTATAGTTTATTAAACTGCCATCCTGTCTACCACTGCACTGCCACTCTGTGCCATGCTGTAAGCTGAACTGCAATATGTTTGTGCCGCCCACTGCTGTCGCTTAGCTTAGTCAACCAGCTAGCTCGATGCAACCTTTTGACCTTAACTGAATTAAATCAATATTGTGAGCTGTGATGTGGTCATAATTCACTGGAAATGATTGGAAATATGTTGTTATTGAGGTTAATAATACTGTAGAAACAAAAACAGGCCCAAATTTTGTGATTTCAGCTGTTTTTGTGATTTTTTTTTTACAAAAAAATACAGATCCAATACCAAAACACTCAAGGGCGGTTTTGGCAAAACCAATTCTACAAAGGAGATACTGTACAGATCCAAAACCAAAACCAAAACACGGGGGGCGGCACACATCTATAATTCCGGGTAGTGTGGCTGTTTGAAGACCAGCTGTTCTGAATTTTAAAATGCAATTGTTTAAGCATAATGTTATTCTGATCAGCAAAACTATAGGGTATAACCCAAATCCCACCCCCCCCCAAAAAAAACCTAAGATTGATTTACATGTAACTTGCAATTGCAGACCTCTATCATTTTACCATGAAATGTTTTTTTTTCTTCACCTGAGTTATCACTGTTTTATTTCCACATGGTTCCTATTGCAGTAACCTGTGTCTCACGCAGCAGATTAGGTAATGCAAGAGTAAGTTACTTTTTACAAATCGTATCATACTCTAAACTTGATCCATAGGGGCCGAAGCAGGTGCAACACCTCAGATCAACCTGTTTCGCAGCTGCCTTATCATAGTAACATGTCTGGGTGTGCATGGAAGAAAAAACAAGCCTGTGCATTAGGCTATTTTAACTCCATGGAGGAAGGAAAGAGAGTGAAAGAAAGCTCTCTGTGATCCCATGTTGCAATTAAGGAAAGGAATATACAAATGTCCCTAAAGTTTTTCCCCCATTGGCAAATATAGTGACATTAATGACATGCACCTATTGCATATTAGTTGTTGTACAAGTTTTTGTCTGTACATACAGCTTGAAGTTAGTGTCTGTCTGTACATACAGCTTGCAGGCCCTTCATGCTTTCTCGTAAATATATATGTTAATGTTAAGTATATCAATAATAATTACATGATTTTATCTGTTTCTGAACATTTTCCATGAAATCCAAAACCAAAGCCCATGAGGTGTAAATAAAATATATGGTAATATTATCAGTCATAATGATCCAAATGACATGATTTTACCTGTTCTTGACCATTTTCTATGAAATCCAAAAACCAAACACATGAGGTAGTTTTAAAACCAAAGTCAAAACATAGGCGTCTGTGCACATCTCTACTAACAATGTCAAATAGTGACAGCAGTAGTACAGATGCCCAGCTGAGATTCATAACAATTCTCCTAATAGTAGTCCAGTATTGCCAGCTGTATTTGTGATGCCAAAGCTATCACAGTAGCTGTGCCCAATTGTAGTATAGAGCTGGCAGTAGTTTGTAAACTAAAGTGTTGTTTCTGCTTGCTGGCTTCCACATCCTAGTGTGACCAGTCATCTCTACATTACTAGTGGTGGCCAAGCAGCACTGAGCAAATCCGTTCATTCAGCATTGTGCTGCTGATTTACAATTGGTCACCTCTCATGGTCAAATAGAAGCCTGCAGCACGTATTAAAGGACATGATATATGCTGTACTGTAGATGCTAATCGCTGATACTACTAAGGTAATGTACTGTGGATACCAGCACCACCATGGAATTCACCATGATCCACCTCATAAGAAGGTGGAAAAGATGTAGGATACAATATAAACTCTCAGGCTGTATTGTGGCTCTAATTGCAGGGGATGCAATCGGGAAGCCGGCTGACATTTTACCAACAGCGGGCTTCCCGACTGTCATATCCTGAGGAGGGTGAAATGCCCGGCGTCTAGATGTAGACGCCACTCATTTCACCGACGCCGGGAGACCGGCGCCCGGCATCCCGATCGAAGGGATGCCGGGCGCCGCGAGCGGACAGCCGCAGGGGGGGGTTAGGTTTATGGCTCCCGAGTGGGTCTTCCAACTGCAGAGGTGGGTCTTATGCGTTTTGGATCTCAGAGATTTAGCACAACTATTTTGTTATCAATAACAATAACTCGTAGAATAATACTTTGCATTTTAATGTTTTTAAAGTTTTAGTTGACAATAATATTTAAATGTTTTGCTTTAGAGAATGCATTGTTATGAGGACATATATAGAAGCTGAGTCTTAAACTGGAGTAAAAGGTGGAGCTATCTGACATGTCCATAATTGCTATAATGGAATTCTAAACTAATTCTGCCTTATACACAAAAATGTCTTCACTCCAATGTCATAACTGCCCCCAGTGTGTCATCTGCAGACTGTCCCTGGAAATTATATTAAAATGTTGGTATGTATGCAAAAGTAGTGATATGTACAAAGCATAATCCAAATCTCTGCATCATACTGGAGACAGGCTAGGTAACAGGACATGTAATTACTAATTAGTAGTCTCTGTGTTGCCTCACACTAATCCTTTTATTGATGGGTGACATAATGCACACGTTGTTTCCCAAAATCTATGCCCTACAATGTGTTTCTCACCCTACCTACTCTTCCATCCAGGATGTTACAGACAGATCTTTTGTTACATCACAGCAAATATTAACTTTAGCTCATTAATTCTTTTAGGAGTTTACAAGTTAAAATATCCCTAATACAGAAGGCTTACTGCTTAGCGCATTCCAGCAACTCATGGCATTAATCACAGGAACGTGGCACCTCAGTAGATCAGACATCCCTTCAGCTGCTTTCTCACATGACATACCTGCAAGCCGCTTCATTCTAATTACCAAGTCTGACTGCAAGATTGTGCTGTACTATTACAGAGCCTGGCTTACCAGTGACAACTTGCTCAAATGTTCCATTAAGGGGACCTGTCCACAGTGGTGTAACTAGGGTATTTGGAGCCCAGGGCAAATTTGAAAAGGGAGCCCCCCCCCCATGTGCGCGCGGCAGAGGCGCGCCGGCAAAAAAATGGGCATGGTCACTTAAAAATGGGGCGTGTCAACATGACACACCCCTTTATTTTCAAACTGAACATTCCTATCCATATGCACCTTAACCCCAGTAGTACCACTTATACAGTACCCCCAGTATGCAGTTGTGGTCCCTCTCATGCAGGCCCATAGTAGTGCCCCTTATACAGTATCCCCAGTAGTGGTCCCTCTTATACAGCCCCCAATTAGTTCCCCTTACTCAGTACCCCCAGTAGTGGCCCCCCCAAATGCAGTTCCCCACGTAGTGTTCCCCCTTATGCAGTGCCCCCAGTAGCAGTCCCCACAATGCAGTGCACCCAGTAGCGGTATCCCCTTATGCAGTGCCCTTTATATGGTGCCCCCAGTAGTAGTCCCCCCCTATGCAGTGCCCTTTTATATAGTGCCCCCAGCAGTAGGTCCCCCCATGCAGTTTTCCCAGTAGTGGTCCCCTTATGCAGGCACCCTGTAGTGATCCCCCCCTGTAGTGGTCCCCGCAGTGCCCCTAGCAGTAAGCCCCTTATATAGTGCCCCCAGCAGTAGTGTCCCCCCCTCCCATGCAGTGCCCCCAGTAGTGGTCCCCCTGATGCAGGCTCCCAGTAGTGACCCCCCCCATCCAGTGGTCCCTGTAGTGGCCCTTCCTATTATTGCCCCCAGTAGTGGTCCCCCGAGTGCAGAGCCTCTAGTAATAGGCCCCTTTTAGAATGCCCCCAGTGGTAGTCCCCCCCCCAAGTAGTAGTCCCCAGTAGAGTAGCCCCCCCAGTAGAGGTCCTCCCAATGGCACCCCCAGTAGTAGCCACATCTCCCCCAGTAGAGATCCCCCCATTAGTAGCCAACCCCTCCCCCGTTGTGCAGATAGGTTTAAAAATAAATAAATATATATAAAAATATACTTACCTGATTCCACGCTGCTCCTGCTCCTGTCCGCGATGCCGCTCCCGCCCGCCAGTCCGCCCGGGCTGGCGCGCTCAGCATTATGGGACTGACGTCATGACGTCAGTCCCATTACCCACTGCAGGAGCCGGACGGAAGTCCGGCTCTTGCAGTGGGTGCTGCAGCAGTCAACAAGAGTCTATCTGACTCTCATTGGCGGCGATGCGTGTGTAATGCACAGCCTGAGCCCGCCTCCTGGCGCTATTGGGCAAGCGCTCAGGGGGAGAGAACGGGATCAGGCGTGCAGGACAGGACCGGCGCTGGAAGCCTAGCGCCGGTCCTGTATAAATGTGTAGCGCTGACCGCACTCATTGCGGTCGGCGCTACACTGGCTAACTAGGGTGGGCGGGCCGGTACCGTGGGGTGGGGTGCGGTCCAACGGCGCCCAGGGCACGCACCCCGCCCGACCCCCCTAGTTACGCCACTGCCTGTCCATCACTTGGATAATAGGAAATTCTGTAATATTTAAAGCACTAACATCCAGTGCAGCAGTCCTGACGCTTACAATAAGTCAAATGGTGTGAAAATGCTGACTGATGATTTATTGTTGTGAATGAACTAGAATCACTAAATCCTGGCTACCAGTGGAAATCCATGTTTTTTTTTCTTTAGTTCCCATAGTAGGAACTGTATGCATAGTGCACCAATTCAGGATGGTATAGGTTTTTATATAGCATATAGTTATGCCACATGACTCATTGCAGAAGTGTTCTTGGGGAGTTCGACCAGTGAGGTCGAACAGGGCCTCCACCCCATAGAGGGCGCACCCCTCCCAACATCCCGGTTTCAGTGGAACAGTCCCGTTTGTCGGGCACTGTCCCGCTGTTGCTCACGCAGGCCGAAGTGTCCCATGGACGGTCAGGAGATTGGGGACTCCCCACCGCCGCAGCTGTGCAGCGGTGCCGGACTCCGTAGGTGGGGGCAGCCCAGCTACTGACAGAGTGCTGAGCTCGCCCCCAGCCTGATGTTAAATGGGAGGCGTTTCATACAGACACGCCCCCAAATTACACCATTTAGGGGGATGTGGCCTATGGTAATTAGGCCACACACCCTTTTGGTCATGCGTGGCTTTGTCGCACGAGGGATAAGGGGCGACCCCCTTCCCATTCTGCACAGGTCACTGCTCCTCCTGGAGCCGGCCCTGGTAAACAGCAACTAGATATTAGGATCAACCATATAACATTTCAAAATAAAACTTTTACATTAAGGAATAATAAAAAGGATGTAATGCCAGTACGTTTTTTCTGACCGTACTCAACAGTATGCACCCCCTTCATGATCTCCACTCTGGCTTGGTAGCAGCTGCAACTACAAGTCTCCTTCTGGTGCCCCCATATTTATGTCATCCAGGGCATATGCCCTGCCTAGCTGCGCCCCATGATTTTACTAGAACTGTGGGCCTGATTCAGAGCCGGATGCTCTGACCAGAGCGCTCGCTCTGAATCAGGGCCCTCCTACCTAAAAATGGAGCGGCCTCTTGGACGCTCGCATAGCTGTGGGTTACGACCCACAGCTTATGCGAGCGTCCATGTTGATGGTCGCGATGGTCAAGACCATTGCGACCATCGGGCTTGCGACGAGACCCTGCGGTAGGGTCTCGTGGCAGCAAGCCCTGGAGTGATTTTGGCTCTATCAGAGCCAAAATCACTCCCACTGACATCGCTAGTGATGTCAGTGGGGCCGGACCCAAATGGCAGGCGTTCCCATGGGAACACCTCCGTCTGGCAGCCATGCCCCCAGCACGCCCACCAAAGGGGGCGTGCTGTCAGTCACCATCGACAGCATGCCTCCTTTGGTGCGAGACCCGGAGCAACAGCTTGGCTGTCGCTATGCGGGTCTTGCGCATGCGCACGACGTTGCTCCCTCCGTCGTGTGCATGCGCATTAGGGCACCATCGACCCGCTTGCGAGCGTCCTACGCTCGCGAGCGGGTCTGAATTAGGCCCTGTGACTACAACATGCAGTATAAGAGATGGAACAGAGGAGCTTCACACGCCCAGTGGCAGTAGCGTCTCCTACCAAGTCTGCTTTGTGTGTGAATCTGAGAACTCAGTGCACCGGACTGGAGAGCAGGTGCCAGCAAAAAGAGACAGGCACCGCAATATGAGGTATGAGAATGTTGCTTAGAATGCTCAGTTCTTTCTCCTATGGGTTATGTATCTAATATGTAACTATATTACTGGATGTGTTGCTGATAACTTTGCTATTGGTATGAAATAAATGTAGTGTTCATTCTAGCACCCTGCACCTATCGCAGCCCATGCAGTTCCTCTTTCCTGCCTGGGGAGTCGCTCTCTGCTCTAGTGCTTCTAGCACAATCTGGTCTGAATGTGCTGGAAGCACCAGAGCAGAGAGCAACACCCCAGATAGGAAAGAAGAACTGCACGGAGGTGCAGGGTGTTAGAACGTTCACTATCCCCTACAACCTATACTATAGGCTAGTGTTCCCCGAATTTAGTCTTCAGTGAACACTAACATGTTTTATAGATCTCCACAGTATTGCAACTGAAATAATTAGTGGCACTTCTGGATCCTTTTAAAATATGTCAGCCACAATAAATACATCTGTATATCAACTGGGAAATCTGGGAAACATGCACTGTTAGCAATCCCTGAGGACTAAGGGCCTTATTCAGAGATGGATGCAATTGCACAGCCGTACACAAGCAGCTGTGCAATTCTGTCCATTTAAAATGCAAATGCAGAAGGAGGTGTCAGACATCTCCTTGCTGCATCTGCGTGGTCACAGTCAGAGTATACCATCGGAACAATTGCGACCGTCGATTGCAATTGTTCTCCCTTTGGCCAGGCTGCGGTAGCTGAAGCTTACTGCAGCCTGACTGGTTCCTGGCAGCTTGCGAGGCCAGGAAGCCTGCGTGCAACCACGCAGACCTTAGCCTCGTCCCTCCCGGAAAACGGCGCAATATGCCCCCGTTTCTGGGAACATTGCCCAGGAACAACCCCGCTACGCCTCCTGAATTCTGCAGCCTGTCAATCAGGCTGCAGCTGTGAGGCTCTGCAAGCGAACTCGCAGACGGAGGGCTGCACATGCGCAGTACACCTACTGTGCATGCGCAGTCCTCCCACCATCGGAGGTGTGTGCTAACCATCGGATGCTGTATTACATACACAATCCAGTGTATAACGAGACCAATGTGTATATATGTGTGACATGTCCGGTACTGGTGCTAGGTTCTTCTGTGACTCCCTCACATTACAATGCCCCACTAAATGGAGGACTTGGATTGTGGAATGGTGCTCATATCCAATACAAAATCCCAAAGATTCAGTTTAGGTGGGCTAGATCTACTGCCACATTTAACTGCTTACTGTGATCGCAGATCCTGTATATTCCTGAGTATTATATACACTGCTCTTTGTGTGAGGCAGACTATACTTAGTTAGTGCTAATTATAACCTCTTAATGGGTTGGCCAAACTCACTCTAAAATCAAGCATTTTGATACCCCTCTAGAAATCCTGTGTTTGCTCCATGAGTCTAGTCATTTTGAGTCTATTTACTAAGCCTTGGGTGGAGAAAAAGTGAACGGAGATAAAACACCAGCTCCTAACTGTCATTTTTGAAACACATCCTGTAACATGGCAGTTAGGAGCTGATTGGCTGGTATCTTATCTCCGTTCATTTTATCTCCATCCAAAGCTTAATAAATAGACCCCAGACTGGAGGACTCTTCTTTTTTCTTTATTTTTTAAATACACATTTAAGATGCTAGTCATTTAAAAAGTCCTTATTGATGTCTGGCTTATCTACAATGCAGCTGCATCTAGATTTGTTTTACCCGTATCCAGGCTCAGACTGGGCCACCGTGGAGTCGTTTGACTACTGGGTTATAAATCCCAATAGTCTCTGCAGAGGGGTTAGAGGAGCATGTGCTGAGCCCTGATTGGAGGAGCCCATCACATGCTCATCTGACCCATGGAGATCAGCAGCGCAGCCTCATGGGAGTGATTCCTTGTGAAGCTGTGACTTTTGCTTTGCCGGCTGCCTAAGGCTGCTGTGGTTTCTGGTGAGTACACTGTGTGGGGGGCACCACAGTGTGGCATAATGTGTGGGTACTATGTGGCAAAATGTGTGGACACTACAGTGTGGTATAATGTAGGAGGTACTACAATGTGGCATAATGTGTGGGCACTACATTGTGGCATAATGGGGCACTACAGTATGGCATAATGTGGTGGGAACTACAGTGTGGCGTAATGTGGGCACTGCAGTATGGTGTAATGTGTGGGCACTACAGTGTGACATAATCAGAGGTGTAACTAAGGTATTTAGCCCCCAGGGCAAAATTAAAAATGCTGCCACTACAACTGTGTGTGCATGTCAAAAATGGGCATTGCCACCTGCTACCTGACTGTATTTTTAGATTAATAAGAATGTGTAGTAGCTTGATATGGTTAGAATTGACAGGTTTTCAATGTGGTAGCAGGTGGCCCAATTGGTAAGGTGACAGACTTCATAGCTTAAGGTGTTAAGTTTGATTCCCAACTATGACTCTATTTTAGATTAATAAGAATGTGCACCAGCTTGATATAGTTAGAATTCACAGGCTTTCAGTGTAGTAGCAGGTAGCTCAATTGGTAAGCTGTCTGACTGCAAAGCATGAAGTTACCAGTTCAATTCCCAGCTATGTCTGTATTTTAAATAAAGGAGAATGTAAAGTAACTTGATATAGTTAGAATTCATATGCCTCCCTTTTAACAGTAGATGGCTCATTGGTAAGCTATCTGAAGGCAAAGCATGTATAACTCCAACTTCAGAATATGCTGCCCTGGCTGAGGCTCCCCCCTCTGCTGGGCCTGCCATGGCGCCCAGGGCCTGTGCCCTGCTTGAACCCCCCCTAGTACACTGGACGTAATGTGTGGGCGCTGCAGTGTGGATTATGTTAGTATATGTGTAATGTTCTGTCTCATTTACCCACAACTGACCAGTAAGGGTTACCACTACCTATCTGCATTACCCTCTGCACTACCTCCCTGACCCCTGCATATTCACCGTTAGGGGTGGGAGCGGGTACTAATTACCCAGGCCTGCTAGAGGGGCCCGGCGGGGGCCCGGGTCCGACGCCGTTCCTCCCTCCTCCCTGTCAGCTCAGCAGCCCAGCACATGCTGCATAGTGCAAACGGAGACTGCTTGCTGCTGCAGAGCAGCAGCAGTCTCCTCTGTCTGTGGGGGGAACGATCAACCTGATTGCGCCCCCCTCTCTGCATTTGCGCTGTGCTGAGCATGCAGCAACTATATATATTTTTTCTTAAGGGGGCATGACCACGTCTCCTGTGTTTAGGCCATGCTCCCTTCACCCAGGCCCGGGAAGGCTCTTGGCAGCCCTGTTCACCACTACCTATCTGCACTAACCTCCTGGCCCCTCCTTACCAAATACTATCTATCTCCCTGACTCCTCCATACTCACTACTACCAGTCTGCACTACCTCCCTGACTCCTCCATACTCACCACTACCAGTCTGCACTACCCTCCTTACCAAATACTATCTCTCTGCACTACCTCCCTGACTCCTCCATACTCACCACTACCAGTCTGCACTGCCCTCCTTACCAAATACTATCTCTCCGCACTACCTCCCTGACTCCTCCATACTCACCACTACCAGTCTGCACTACCCTCCTTACCAAATACTATCTCTCCGGATACACTAATTTTATGTTTTTTATCACATTTACATTTTAAAACGGCCCACTGCACCTAATACATCATTTAATAATTCCCACATTGTGTGGGAGGGAGACCCAGCAACAATGACAATTTCCCTTTTGCTGAAATATGAAATATTTGTTGCACACACATGCTGCCTCCTTAGGGCACCCCCATTTATAGTGCCGCATCATTTATCACCAGGTATATAAAGAGAACATACATTAAAATTGACTAAATAAATAAAATAACAATAATTCCTCAATACATCACCCTCACAATTCTTCCCACCGTCATTATGACACCAGTTTTACCTGACTGAGGTACAAAGAGGGATCACTATATTTGTGATTTATTTCTGCCATCTGCAGGTCGTTTTCATTATTGCAGGATTGAATAATGAAAACATGAGAAATGACAGTAGCAAACAAAAATGGCAGCTGCTCAATCAATCTAGCAGTATTAATCAGTATTAATTAATTAATTTGGGGTGAGCGTTTGGGCGTAGGGCCCATGGGACTGGTCTGGCTGGGCTTCCTCAGGGCATCACCACTTAATACACATAGTTGCTTTTCACATCACCTTTTATGTTTGTTTATTATTCATGTATTTTTTCACATATATTTTAACCTCTCATTCCACACTTAATGATTACTCGCACACATCTATACTTTACACTGCACTGTCACTCTTTTTCCATTTTCGTGTGATGCCCTGGGTGGGTCCTGGGCTGAACTTTTTTTGGGGTGCACTGCGCCACGGACGTGAACCCCTTAGTGTTAGGGACTGCTAGTAACAGAGAAGCCGTGACGTGGCCTAGCAGCCTCCCATGTATTTGCAAATGCATGCAACTAATATCTCTGAATTTCTATGACCATATAGTCTTCATATATTGTTGCAGGTATTATTCAGTGTGCTGAGGAACAATAGAGGGTTAAACCCCCCTTCTTTTTTTACTTACAATGACAGAAGCAACCAAGAATGAAGTTAATATCTAATACCATAAAATATGAGGCATTAGTACCATATAATTATTGCCCAAAATATTTAGGATTACTTGCCGACATCAAGGTTCTTCATTTCCTAGTGTTAGATTTATGCTTTTAATACTATATGAATGGAGGATGGATTACCAGGTTGTCAATGTTAATCTGAATTCATATTAATTTCACGCCTGTTTACTAAGTAATGCTAGTATGTAGCATGCATATATGAACTAATTGCAGTATGTGTAATTAATTTGCTTCAGCTAATTACCATGTCAAATGGGCGTTTTTGATCTCTCCAGCATCACCTTCATTACTTTACCCAGTACTCCCAAGTAGTGATGACCACTTTAGTTAGTTTTCGATAAGAAGCCCTAGATGGTTTACCTGTGCACATGCGCATATGGCACCCGTCCATGCACTCACCATCAGGGATCAGGATTTTTAATTCTTAGAAAACTTTGTACAAAAGATTATGGAGCCTATTTAACAATAGAATCATCGCAGTGGTGAGGCTGATTTTTTTTCACAGCTACTTGTCAATACAAAATACTTACACTCACAATACTGACCTGACACAGTACAGGTTAAAGTATTACCTGTATAAATTGCTTGTGTCAGCTAGCCAAGCTCCAACATACGCAGAGCAACTTAAAACCCAGATTTTTCAGTTTGACTAATGTGGAAAAATATAACAAAACAGTTTAAAATAGACAAAAATGCTTAGGAAAAGGTCAAATATTTTCTTAAAAAGCTTTGTGTAAATAATAAACATATTTTAACTGATTTTTTCACAGAATCAATAGAACACATTATACAGAAATAATTCCAACTCTTTGAGAACAATTGCAATCATCGCACAAAAAGAGTAATATCGTACACCATATAGGAAATCTCAGACCAGCTAGAGGTATGGACAAAAGAATAAAAGAGAGAGATATACAGTATACTTAGGCAGAAAGATATTATATATTGAATTATCTAGAATAGAGAAGTTAAATAATAAACTGACTATAAATCCTGAATAGCTAAAAGAGGCCTATTAGTGGAAAAATTGGACTGTGATTAGAACGGACACGGGAGGCGCCGTGGGGGAGGGGGGAGGAGGTGAGCCAGCGGGGGAATAGAGGGGGGGGGAGAGCCATGCAGTAGTGAGAAAATCCTTGTGGATACCTCAGCTGCATGGGGAAAAGTATCACTTTGACTCCGCAAAAAGAGCAGCTTTTCGGAAGTGATCCTATTGTTATGGAGGCATGATGTGTGCGTACAAAACATCTTTTAAACTTGCAGCGAGTTTAAAACATAATTTATCAGACACTGTGTATCTACTTGTTATGTGGTAGTTGTTATATTTAATAATTTGTCAATCTCCCATTCTTCCTTATTGATATCCTCAGTAAGGAAGTTTTTATTACTTTCTGATACTGCAGAGGATCTCTCCCCAAGCTGCTGTTATATTATCACAGTGTTCATAGTGAGAGTATATAGCGTTCTGTTCATAATAGGTTTATTCGCCCTCATATGTGTGTTCGTACAGCCAGAGTATATAAGGCTGTGTTGAAATTACATCTGCCGATCAGCAGGCATTTACAAAACAGCAATCACTGTATATAGAAGTTTTACCATTAGCAGTAGCGGCTCCAGGCACGGGCAAGCCGGTCCGTCGGTCGGAGCGCTACTGTTTCCGGAGGGCGCAGGAAACGCCCACCTCCCTCCCAGCGCTATAGTTGATATTTAAGTTCAGGGGGAGGGAGCGGAGGAGGGAAGGGGCGGCAACACAGGACGGCGCTGGGCGCAGCACAGCCTAGCGCCGGCCCTGACCATCAGCATATACTGATATCACAGGTCTGTGTAAGTAACAGCTTGTCACATTATAGTGATCAACACATGCAGCCAGCACCAGCACCACCATTAGGCAGCTTTAGACAGCTGTCTATGGGTACCGTCCACTGTGGGCGGTGCTGATTCAATTAAATGAACAAATGAACTATGTCTCAGACATCCTTCAATTAAATTGTGCTAGCGGCGGCCGCGGGTATAACCAACCGCAGCCGCCGATGTCAGTGAGTCACATCACCCCACATGCCGCCATTGTCAATCAGTCACATCACCCGACATACCTCACTGGCACTGCCAGAGTGAGGTCTTCAAGTCCAGCCACCTCTCCTGTCAGCAGTGCAGCGATGAATAGTGGCGGATTCGGGGGGGGGCGATTACATCAATCTCTCCCCCTAGCCCAGGTGCCAAACACTCCCCTAAAAAAGTGCGCAGCCTCATGGTCTAGGTGTGATTTGCGACCACAGAGTCAGTACTGCTAGCTGATGATCCCGCGACTCCCTCCTCCCCCTCCTGCTCCTGTCTGTGTCTGTCCGGGCAAAGTGCACTGCTCCTGATGCCTGCTGTCTAGATGGATTTGCAGTAGGCCTGGCAGTAGCAAGGGTAGCAGCTCTACTTTGAGGTAATAGAAGGCTCCACAGTCCACACATGGATCCATGAGTTAGAGCTTCTCCTCCCCCTTTATCATCACATCTCTATCCCTCCAGTGGCCGGCGCCCATAGGCAGCTGCCTAATGGTGGCGCTGGCCCTGGCAACTATTACAAATAATTAATACTGGACTTCCGGTTCCGGTATGACAGAGTGAGCAGCTCTGTAGCTGATCTCCGCTGATAACCCGGCTTATTCCTTCTCTCGGCTGCACCCCCAGCCTCCATACCAACTCTGCAATTGTTCATTGCCTCTTGTGACAGGCATGGATAAATACCTGGCACAGCAGCAGCTTCCGAAACAACCCCCGGCGCCGCTACACCAGAGACAGGAGAAGCGACGCGCCAATCCCAACATGGCACCGGACGCTGAGACAACGGCTGTGTCTCCAGCAACTAAGTCGACAGCCTCTCTGGTAGATCACGCTGACACCCCACAGGTACGAAGGGCTTTAGATTCCCCCATTACATATGGTGACCTCGTGGAGGCCATTAAAACAGCTATGACCCCGCTCTTACATCAAGCAGGGACTAACATCAAAGCCCAACTTCAGCATCTCTCTATTAAAGTAACAGAGGCTGAGGAAAAAAATGAGGCACACTCCCATGATATTTCTCTCCTTAAACACTCTGTGTATAAACAGCAAAAGGAAAACTTCCAGTTATGGAATAAAATTGAAGACCTAGAAAACAGATCCCGCCGCACTAACATAAGGGTGGTCGGCATTCCGGAATCTGTTAAAAACTCTTCCCTTGCACACTTTGTACGCAATACTCTGCCGGCATTACTGGAAATAGAAAGAGAATGCGCAGATCTGGTCATAGAGAGAGTGCATAGAGTGGGACAGGCACCTTCTAATCCATCCTCTCGTCCAAGGGTCACTTTGTTCAAATGCATAAATTATGTACACAAATCTATAATTTGGTCAGCCTCTCGCAAGAAGATTCCTCTCATTTGGGAAGGACATCGCATTTATATTTTTCAAGACTTTTCAGCGGAACTATCTAAAGCCCGGAAGGCATTTGCTCCAGCATGCAAAGTGTTATCTCAGAAAAAATTCAAGTTCGCCCTTATATATCCAGCGAAACTTCGTATATTTGAAGATACCTACTTGAAAGAGAAATTTCATGATTTAAATCATGACATATCTGATCATCAGGATCAGAACACCTGAGAGTCTCCTCACACCCTCATCCTGCACCACTGTTTTGCAAAACCTCCCCGTATAGGTCTTGCTGCTTACGTTTGACCCATGGGGTTCTGTTTTGATACTTAATATTTTAGACATATGGAGAACACTTAATCCAATTGGAAGAGAGTATACATGCCTCTCAGCGGCGCATCACACTCTATCTAGGATAGATTACACATTCATTTCAAAAGTTCTTTTCCCTAGAGTTCTCTCCTCCAACATAGAACCTGTATTCCTCTCAGACCATGCGCTGGTCTGGTTTCTATTGCAATTATCAGTAGACAAGAGTACTTATAAGTCATGGTGCTTTCCCTCACACTTAGCTCAATTGTTAAAATTCTGCAAAGCATTAGAGACTTTGTGGGAAGAATACAGGATGAATAATATATCTTTTGCCGAATCTAACCCTGCACTCTACTGGCAAACTTCCAAAGCTGTCCTTCGGGGTAATATCATTTCTTATGTCTCATCCCTACATAAACACTACTCAGACACCTACCTGAAGCTCCAGCAAGAGCTTACAACTACATATCAACAATTTAAGATGCGCCCTAACACTTCTACAAAACACGATTACCAAACTGCTAAGCTTCACTTCGACAAATTTCTTAAAACAAAAGGTGATAGATATGTCTACAATATAAATTACAAATTTCATAAATTCGGTAACAAAACTGGCAAATTACTCACTAATCTTCTCACTGGTACCCACCCTCCAATGGTGGTCCACCCCCTAAAACTCCCAGATGACACTCTCACACAATCCAGTAGTCAGATCACCGATGTCATGAAATCATTTTATCAATCTCTACACTCTACAGACTCACTTTCACCCAGTAGCAATACTTCCATTTTCACCCCTTCCACCCCCTCCCCAACCCCACCTCCTCCCACTGAGGAACATTGCTCCCCTACACCCCTACTGCACCACATAGGCTTCCCATGGAGTGATATATCCCTCCCAAAAATTCCTTCTGATTTGGAAAATCTCCTGCTAATGCCAATCACTGAAGAAGAGGTTACGAAAGCAATCCAACAACTTAAACCAACTAAAGCTCCGGGCCCAGATGGCCTATCAGGAGAATTTTAAAAATTATTAACACCTAAAATAGTCCTACCTTTAACTTCCTTATTCAATAATATTATGCAGTCTAATACTATACCTTTATATTTTAACTCTGCAATAATAAAAGTTCTCCCCAAGCCAGGGAGAGACCTCTCTTCACCCAGCTCATACAGACCCATATCTCTCCTGAACGTTGATTACAAATTATTTACAAACATCCTGTCTGAGAGATTGAAGATTATCCTACCACATATTATTCACCCTGATCAAACAGGATTTATACGGGGTAGACATTCAGTGGTAAATGTCAGGAGAGTAATATCGGCTATCCAACATATTAATTCTCACCCCGAATCTGAACCTAGTGCTATAATATCCCTAGACGCCGAAAAGGCTTTTGATCTCATACTATGGCCTCATCTCTTTACAACATTGCAAAAATTTGGATTCCCACTTCTTTTCATTGACCTTCTCCGTACTCTATATTCCTCCTCTCACTCCCAAGTCTCATGTAATGGATATATTTCCTCCCCTTTCCAGATATACAGAGGTACTAGACAGGGTTGCCCCTTATCCCCTCTCTTATTTGACATAGCGATAGAGCCATTAGCAATTGCAATCCGCTCCTCAGAAAATATCAGGGGAATTTCAATTGATGATAGTGATCTTCGCATATACCTCTTTGCAGACGATATGCTCCTATTTCTGACTGATCCCGAGCACTCTCTCACGGCAGTCATGGACATTATCGCATCATTTGGCGGTATCTCCGGATACAGGATTAATGTCACCAAATCTGAAATCCTCTTTATAAATGGACCTCATAATCTTTCCACTTCTATCTTAAATATGCTCCCTTTTAAAATCACTCAATCACAATTCCGATATTTAGGTGTTAACATAACCTCAAATTTGTCAATCCTTTACAAGGCAAATTTTACCCCCCTAATGTCCAAATTATCTGATATGAGGGATAGCTGGAGATCCCTCCCATTATCACTCCTGGGCCGCTTAGCGGTTGTCAAAAGTATAATATTTCCCAAAATTTTCTACATTATACAAATGTTGCCTATCTCACTAACAAAATTTGACATTTCCAAACTCCATAATCTTATTTCCCGCTTTGTTTGGCAGAACAAACGTCCCAGAATTGCATGGAAAAAACTAAGAGCAACTCGTTCTAATGGTGGTTTAGGCACCTCGGATCTAACATCCTACTCACTATCAGTTTTTTTCAGGTACATCGGTGACTGCATACTGGAAAAAAATACATATACAGATCGCCAATTGGACAGAAATCTTTTTGCCCCTTTTTCACCAAGCTCCCTATTGCACACCAAAAAATCAGACATCCCACCCCATATTCAACAACACATTATATTTCAAGGCACCTATTTCGCCTAGATATCTATTAACAAAAAGCTTAACAGAAATCATCTCTCCTCTTCATATGTTCCGCTTTGGGGCAATCTTGCATTCACTCCTTCCTTATCCAATTCTAACTTTCTGCTTTGGAGAAACAGGGGTCTCACATGTGCCTTCAAGGTATTTGATCCTGGAGGCAATCTGATCTCCTTCAGCGAGCTTCAACAATTATATCACATCCCAAATCAACACTTCTATATGTATTTGCAAGCTAGGCATTATATCTCCTCCCTTTCTATAGCCCCTCCCTCCTTGACCAACAGAGATCTTCTAATATCCCTATTGCAATTTCTCAAAAGTAATTCCTATAGAACTAAGTACTTATATCCCCACCTTTTAACACATCCACCTCATAAACAATGGGATCATCTGGGAGACAGATGGCAGGATGATATCCTCAATTAACCTCAATTTCAGACTTGACCTCACACTATGATAGTACTCTTAGAAGACTACAATCTGCATATTTACAGGAAGTTCACATACGCACTATCCACAGAGCATATATATCCCCTGCACAGCGTAAATATATGTCACCGGAAGAAACCGGTACTGCTTAAAATGTAAAGTGCTTTCAGCTAATTTTATGCATTGTATGTGGCACTGTGGTAAAATCAAAAAATTTTTGGAACAAGGTTGTTGATTTCATTAATTCCATATTTTCAATCAACGTGCATCCTGATTCGTTAGCATGCTTATGTTCAAACTTTAGAAACTGGAATTTAGGAACACATGGGAAAGATATCTTACCGCTCCTCACGATTATGGTCACCCTAGCAAAAAAATGAATACTGATCCATTGGACATCAAAATCTACCCCATCCTTATGCAAACTCAAACAGAAAATGTTACAGTTCATTTATTTTGACAGGCGTTCCACCCTTCCAGATGTTAACAAAAATGTCAGAAATTTTTATACAAAATGGGAAAGATATATAAACACTTTAGACACCTCAACTCAAAACCACATCTCTAAAATATTTGAAGATACAGATTGGTTAATAATAAAACGTCTGACTACGGATTGACAGATACCCAATGTCGCAATTCTCTGATAGGTAGGTTGTATCCTCCAAATATCTCATACTGTATTGACTCCTAATCACCTCAGATGGTGTGGGAATTCAAACTTTACTCGCAAAACTACTGAACATCCCCCCCTTTACCCCCTATGTGTTTTCCTTCCTTGTCATTCCCCTATTCCCCTCCCCTAATTGCTACATTATAGTACATACTATATATTGTTACATTCTTTTTTGTATTTTTTTCTCTTCTTTTTTGTAATATTTTATATGTATAATTTATATATGTTAAGAAACGTCTGTATTAAGGCTGTTAGCCAGGTTTCTCACGATATAATGACTGTTTATTGGATATCTAAATCCCTAGATGGCATTATTATTATCATTACTGGCGTACGAATATGAAGATTATTCCTTGTAATGCTTCTATTTCATATTACTGTTTTAGTAATATATCTTCTACATATGTAAGATGTACGACACTATTTTGAAAAATTAATAAAAAACTATTAAAAAAATAATAATAATAATTAATACTGTAGCTGTCAGTTTTATTGAAAGCAGTGTGGGGGTGTGGGGGGGGAGAAGAAAACAAGCATATTGGGCCACCAGGCTTCCCACTGGGCTGCACCTTCTCTCTAATCAGTGGCCCAAGCCCCCAACACCTACAGTATAGGACTGGCTGACACTGTCACATATTGACAGTGACAGCTCAGCGATCACACTCAGGGTACTGTTCTCTGAGCTGTGTCTGCAGCAGGGGCAGGCTGGGATGGGGGCAAGGACAAGGAGGCATGTGCCTACCGGGCCGGACCTCTTTAGAATGCATTTAGGATGACTTATGGGAGGAGGCTGAAGTTTTGCCTAGGGTGCCGAGGTATGAGTGGCAGTGCAACCTGAGTATGTGTGGCTGCCTGGATGTTGTATCTACCAGTCCGGCCATTGTTGCGATTTAGCGGTTGCACACACAGCAGCTTTACAGTCAACACCTTATTTCGGTATCACAAATCTACGGATATGACAGTTTGCCGCATAGTAGTGCTCAACATATACAGCAATTTGTATTATTAGATCATCTTTCTTCTGCCATGGGTCTGTAAATGTACTAGTTCATTACTAGGTAGCAGTCAGCATGTGCAGTCGTTTTTACAATCAGCACATTAACCTAAAGCCACAGTCGGCACATTAGTCAAGGCAAGGCAAACCACAAGCGAAACGTACGTCAGCTGAGTGCCCTCCGTATCAAACAAAGCTCCAAAATAAAGAAAAAGAGAGATGTTATAAATGTTAGACTCATAGTCTCATACACAGGTGGCTTTGGGTTAATGTGCTGACTAGATGAATGGAATAAATAGTATATTTCACAGGAACTAGTTGAACAATAACAATCTCTCATTAGAGCTTGAATAGGAAATTGGGTACTAGAGAGCACTCTTTCCAAGTAAAAGGTTTTAAACACTTTTTCTATCTATACACACTACTGTTGGTTTTTATATAAATATTTTATTTTAAGAAACAAAATAATGAAAGGTTATGTTTTAATTGGATTAATCAATATACAGAACAGATAATTAATGTATGTTACCAGGGGATAAGTGCACTGAAGAAGGAAACCTTATTTTTTCTTTCTTCTTTTTTTTTAAATGTTCTACTTACAGTAAGTTTTAAGATAACATGTCCATATTTTTTCTCCTCTCTACTGCATTCAACGCTGTTGATACCCATTTTCTCTTGTACATAATCCACTCTACTGGTCTTTGCTGGTCCACTTCCAACCTACGGTACATAGCCTTGGGGGGTAAGAAATCAAGGGCCATAACTAGGGTAGTGCGACCTATGCCATGGCACAGGGCACAGCAGGGCAAGGGGCACTGTCTGGGCCTGTCAATATTCCTATTTATTATCATTCTTACTTGTTGCTTCCTCTTTTATTGCCCAGCAACTCCTGGCTGCCCCAGGGGTACCCCTATAGCTTCACTGGCCCTTTCCCATGAAGCCATGGCCATTTTTTAGGTGCACTATCATATGTCCCTATTTAAAAAGTGGGGGGACGCCAATGCCCTCTCTGGCACAGGGCACCAAAAAGTCTAGTTACCACTCTGTTCGAATCTGTGGGTTTCTGTTGAATGCAAGTTAAGCCGGCGGTCACATTGGGATTACACTCATTGAGGACTATAAAGAGGAATGCTGGCTAATTAGTAGGGCTTTCCAAGTTTCCAAAAGTTTACAACTGGTATATATATACACCGTTCACCTGATTTGGATGTAATTACCCTCAAATTAAGTCTGCAGTTAAAGCACATCTTGTTTGTTTCATTTCAAAGCCATTGTGGTGGTGAATAGAGGCCAAAATATGAAAATTCCGTCAATGTCCCAATATTTATGCACCTGACTGTGTGTATATGTATATATATATATATATATATATATATATACACACAATGTAGCAAGGAGTGCCGCACCTTGCTACATTGTATCATCTCCCTATGTGAAGGCACCGGCAGCAGATATCTATAGTGTGTCATTGGGAGTGCCAGTCACATCAGTATTATATATATATATATATATATATATAGTGCATCCGGAAAGCATTCACAGCACTTCACTTTTTCCAGATTTTGTTATGTCACAGCCTTATTCCAAAGTGGAATAAACTCATTTTTGGCCTCAAAATTCTACACACAATACCTCATAATGACAATATGTGAAAAGTTTTTTTGAGATTTTGCAAATGTAATAAAAAAAAAACCTAAGATATCACATGTACTTAAGTATTCACAGCCTTTGCCATGAAGCTCAAAATTGAGCTCAGATGCATCCTGTTTCCACTGATCATCCTTCAGATGTTCCTACAGCTTAATTGGAGTCAACCTGTGGTAAATTAAGTTGATTGGACATGATTTTGAAAGGCATACACCTGTCTATATAAGGTCCCACACTTGACAGTGCATGCAGAGCACAAACCAAGCATGAAGTCCAAGGAATTGTCTGTAGACCTTCGAGACAGGATTGTCTCGAGGCACAAATCTGGGGAATGGTACAGAAAAATATCTGCTGCTTTGAAGGTCTCAATGAGCACAGTGGCCTCCATCATCCATAAATGGAAGAAGTTCAGAACCACCAGGACTCTTCCTAGAGTTGGCGGGCCATCTAAATTGAGCGATTGTGGGAGAAGGGCCCTAGTCAGGGAGGTGACCAAGAACCCAATGGTCACTCTGTCAGAGCTACAGCATTCCTCTGTGGAGAGAGGAGAACCTTGAAGAAGGACAACCATCTCTGCAGCAATCCACCAATCATGCCTGTCTGGTAAAGTGGCCAGATGGAAGCCACTCCTTAGTAAAAAGCACATGGCAGCCCGTCTGGAGTTTGCCAAAATGCACCTGAAGGACTCTCAGACCATGAGAAACAAAATTCTCTGGTCTGATGAGACAAGGATTGAACTCTTTGGCGTGAATTCCAGGCATTATGTTTGGAGGAAACCAGGCACTGTTCATCACCAGACCAATGCCATCCCTACAGAGAAGCATGGTGGTGGCAGCATCATGCTGTGCGGATGTTTTTCAGCGGCAGGAACTGGAAGACTAGTTAGGATAGAGGGAAAGATGAATGCAGCAATGTACAGAGACATCCTGATGAAAACCTGCTCCAGAGCGCTCTTGACCTCAGACTGGGGTGACGGTTCATCTTTCAACAGGACTGCGACCCTAAGCTCACAGCCAAGATATGAAAGGAGTGGCTTCAGGATAACTCTGTGAATGTCCTTGAGTGGCCCAGCCAGAGCCCAGACTTGAATCCAATTGAACATCTCTGGAGAAATCTAAAAATGGCTGTGCACCGACGCTTCCCATCCAATCTGATGGAGCTTCAGAGGTGCTGTAAAGAGGAATGGGTGAAACTGCCCAAAGATAGGTGTGCCAAGCTTGTGGCATCATATTCAAAAAGACTTGAGCTGTAATTGCTGCCAAAGATGCATCAACAAAGTATTGAACAAAGGCTGTGAATTCTTATGTACGATTTCTTAGTTTTTTTTTTAAATTACATTTGCAAAAATCTCAAAAAAAACATTTTACACATTGTCATTATGGGGTATTGTGTGTAGAATATTCAGGACAAAAATTAATTTATTCCATTTTGGAATTAGGCTGTAACATAACAAAATGTGGAAAAAGTGCGGCACTATGAATACTTTCCGGATGCACTGTATATAAGGATGGAGGGCCTATTTGTTGCGTCAATCAATTCAGCAGCACCAGAGTCCCCTGGTAGTAGGACACAACCATAAAGATATCCAAACACAATACTTAGAGGGCGCTAACAAATGGAATGTTCTGTACAATTTAATACATACAGAATTCACAATGGAGATACCACTGAAAACTTTCAGCTGACAGATATTAGCATTGAAGAATTCTTCTGATTTGGCCGCCAAGGTTCTTATTCAATGTGTGAGATGTCCATTAGGTTCTGTGAACATGATGAGTGCGATTCATAAAGGAACGGAAAGCTCAGCTTTCCGTTCCTCTCCTGCGGTACAGATTCGCCATCTGGGGATGATGATTACACTAAAGAGGAACAATACTTTATTGTTTCCATGGGGTACATTTTCTAAGCAGTGCTTTTTAAAGCTGCCACATCTTCAGCCTCTGGATTCAGTAGGGCAATAATATTAAATACAAAACCAAGCATGTTTTGTATTTAATATTATGGCCTCTTAAATCCAGCGACCGAAACTGGAGCCGCAACAGCTTTGAAAAGAGCAGCTTAGTCAATTTAACTCTCAAGTGTTATTTAAATACTGTTTAAGAATAAAAATATTCAAACATACAAATTTTAATGCCAATATTGGACCTTTAAAGTGCAAATGGAGATCCAGGAACTCAGACAAATGTTAAACTTCAAGCAGAAAGCCGCAAATTCCAAACTTCAAATTCAAATCCTGAACGTGTTCGTGGTCATCATAAAGGTGAAATTCTGAGTGACTGCATCTATTTCTGCGCCAGCACAAAACACAAGATTTTGTTTCGGGGGGGGGGATAAGATTATTTTAGGAAACAGCACTTGTACGCACATTACGTCCAATAACATCATACAAATGTACAAAGGTGACATACAGTATGTAATATTCCATCACTCTCAATAGAATAGCACTTCAGTGTGCAGCAACAGGAAACCTTTCCTGATCTCCTCCTCCCTACTGTATCCACCACTGCCCCACACATGGTCACACACACTGTGGGGGGAGCAGGTACTAATTACCCAGGCCTGGGCTTGTTGGAGGGACCCGGCAGGAGCCCGGGTCTGCTGCCACCCCCTCTTACATGTCAGTTGCCTTTCTCCCCAGCCCAGCACACACTGCTGTGTCCATGGCTGCATTCGGACTAGGGAGGCTGCTGCTGTTGAGCAGCAGCAGTCTCCTCTGCCTGGGTAGGGGTAGTGGGGAACGATCACACTGATTGCACTGCAAATACTTTTTTTCTATTTTTTTGCTAAGGGGGGATGAGGCCACACCCCTGAAAAGTACCAGGGTTCAGACCAGCTCTTTACAGGCCTGCACACACTGTTTAAGGGGTAATCTTCAAGCAAAATTGGACGATTGTCATGGAGGATTCTGGTCTAATATCACGTACTGTTTTTGAAGCAAGTACAAATATTGTTTATTTTAAACTATGTGAAAAAGTTTAAATAAAGTTTTCCCAGATTTAAAAAAAAAAAAGTATAGGTTTATTTGTGCAAGGAAGTTATTATCCAACCCATAAAAAAAAAAAGCCAGGGACAGCGCTATGCATGCGGCAACGGCATTTTGATAGCTGCAGCTTTCGAAGCGGTTAGTGGGGAAGATGTATTATAGTGGCATGGATCATGCCGCTATAAATATTCCTCCTTCGTCTCTTTACCAAGACGAAGCAGGAAGCAGTGAGGGAACGAAAACTCCCCCCTGTGGCGATCCCTGCCAGACCCTAGTGCTGAAGCGCTATCTCACCTCCCAGCTGGCTCTAGTGGTCATGCGCAAGATCTTGGAAGCATCTCCTGTGCACAGCCCAGAGCTCAGCAGCCGTCGCAGCCAAGGACAGTGCTGTGGTGGGAAAAGAACAGTTGTAGCTGTGGAAATCGATAGCTGCAGCTGTCGGAACGGTCAGTGCCACTGACCATTTAGACATTGGCTGGCACATTGGCGTGCTATATCGTAGACAGCAGCACTGATAATGACGAGGGTGCATAGCTACATGCAGGAAAGCGGTAACTGCAGCACTTAACGTGCGCAGTTACTGTTTTTTACTGGGTCCTTACCGGGTCCTTTTTTTTTTGTATAAAAAGGGTATAAGTAACCAAATACCAGGAGTTTTTGAGGCACTAAGTATCTGAAGAGACTTCATGCATAGAAATGGTTCCCTTAGCTGATACTCCAAAATTAATTTTAAATTGACTTGGCTTATTATTATGTGGGGCTGGATTTTATATAATATTAACTATGTCAACCAAGCTTTGCAAAATAAGTGATTATCAATTCCAGTGGCGTAACTAGGGCAGGGCGAGCGAGGTGGACCGGCGGCGCGGGGGGGCGCCGCCGGCCACGGTACCGGCCCGCCCGCCCTAGTTAGCCAGTGTAGCGCCAACCGCAATGAGTACGGTCAGCGCTACACATTTACACAGGACCGGCGCTAGGCTTCCAGCGCCGGTCCTGTGCTGCACGCCTGAGCCCGTTCCCTCCCCCTGAGCGCTTGCCCAATAGCGCCAGGAGGCGGGCTCAGGCTGTGCATAACACACGCATCGCCGCCAGCGCTGGCGGCGATGCGTGTGTTAAACAGCAGCCAATGAGAGTCAGATAGACTCTCATTGACTGCTGCAGCACCCACTGCTGCAGCACCCACTTCCGTCCGGCTCCTGCAGTGGGTAATGGGACTGACGTCATGATGTCATAACGTCTGTCCCATAATGCTGAGCGCGCCAGCCCGGGCGAGAGCGGCGTCGCGAGCAGGACCAGGAGCAGAGATTCAGGTAAGTATATTTTTATATATATATATATATATATATATATATTTTATTTTTTTTTAAACCTATCTGCACAACGGGGGAGGGGGGTGGCTACTACTGGGGGGACCTCTACTGGGGGAGTGGTGGCTACTACTGGGGGGACCTCTACTGGGGGAGGGGTGGCTACTACTGGGGGGACCTCTACTGGGGAGGGGTGGCTACTACTGGGGGCGCCATTGGGAGGGCCTACTCTACTGGGGACTACTACTTGGGGGGGAACTACCACTGGGGGCACTATAAAAGGGGCCTACTACAAGAGGCACTGCACTCGGGAGACCACTACTGGGGGCAATAATAGGAAGGGCCACTACAGGGGGCACTGGATAGGGGGGATCACTACAGGGTGCCTGCATAAGGGGACCACTACTGGGAAAACTGCATGGGGGGGGACTACTGCTGGGGGCACTATATAAAGGGCACTGCATAGGGGGGGGACTACTACTGGGGGCACCATATAAAGGGCACTGCATAAGGGGATACCGCTACTGGGCGCACTGCATTGTGGGGACTGCTACTGGGAGCACTGCATAAGGGGGAACACTACGTGGGGCACTGCATTTGGGGGGGCCACTACTGGGGGTACTGAGTAAGGGGAACTAATTGGAGGCTGTATAAGGGGGACCACTACTGGGGATACTGTATAAGGGGCACTACTATGGGCCTGCATAAGAGGGACCACAACTGTATACTGGGGGTACTGTATAAGGGGTACTACTGGGGTTAAGGTGCATATGGATAGGAATGTTCAGCGTGAAAATAAAGGGGTGTGTCATGTTGACACGCCCATTTTTTCCCCGCGCGCAGATTGGGATGTTGGGGGGGGGCTCCCTTTTCAAATTTGCCCTGGGCTCCAAATACCCTAGTTACGCCACTGATCAATTCTCCAAGCTGCAAAACTGATAAGTAGACTATGTACTACAGCATATGCCTGAAGAAATGGTTGATACAATAATGTACAATGCAGGTAATGAATCTTTCTCTAGAATTTCATATGAAGAGGAAAAGCAAGAAAAGAAGATATGACAATGAAGCTCCAAATGTAGGTTTCGATATGACCACTGAGTAGGTTTTCAGAAGACTGTTCTTTAAAGTAATTGATACTCTGAATACACAGAAGTGGCATAATTAAACATTGACAGACATCTCTACCTAGTTTGGGTTAAGTCGCCCATTGTTTTAACATTACATTTTGCTATGTACTTAACACCTAACTAGAAATAATCACTCGGAGGCTTATGTGGAATTAAAGAGGACACAGCCGTAATTTATTTACCAGATTAGAATTGTAATTGTGAAAGATCGGTGGCAGTAAAAAAGCAGTGCTCCGGGGCCCCGCCCTAACGTAAACTGGCCTGAAGCGGTACCATTCCCCTCTAATTGGCACAGCCTTGACCCCTCCCTGAGATGAAGACCTAGTCCCCCCCTAAGAAGATGACCAACTTGCCGCTATCAAAAGGAAATGCCACCCAGGCACTCTTAACGCCATAATAGGCCGCCCAGGAGCACTACTTCCCACCAAAGCCCGGTTAAAATAAACCGAGCCTCGCCACCCATCTAGGAAAAAAAAAAAGAACCTCAAGCTTCAAGGAAAACACAAAGGTCCTTAATGAAACGTTCCAGACCTGCGCCCATGAGGTGTACTTCATCTGGCCTATCAGGGCCAGATTAACGGGGTGGGTGGCAGGGGAGGGCCCTCACAAGTGAAGGGCCCCTACACCCATCAGGGTTAAAGTGGACCGGAGGAGACGGAACCAGTTCCGCCTCCTCTGGCCAACCTAACTCTGGCGCGGCAGGGAGGCTCTGAAATTGTAACCAGCGGGCGCCCGGCTCCCTCCCTGCAGCCGGAGCCGGTGACTGGAGCGCTCTCGTGAGCTCCGGCTTCCGGCTCACGCAGTGCACTAAAAGAGAGACATCATTACATTTGTCCCATAGTGCAGAGGAGCAGCCGAGCGGATTGGACGTGGACGGCAGCGGACGCGGGGCTTAGCTTAAGGTAAGAATGAGCTTTTTTTTTGTGCAAACGGATTACTGGGGGCATTACTCTCTGCATTTCTACTGGGGGGCATTACTCTCAGCGGTCATGTGACCATCACTTACGGGTCAGACCTCCGATCCTTCGGCGTTCCGGTAAGTATTTTGTGCATTTTCCTTATAGCTACCAGTGTCTCTAGTGCCAAACGCTAACCTGCTCTCCTGCAACCTAACCCTAACCTCCCCTACCACTGTCTAACCCTATCCTCCCCCCGCAGCTGTACGGTTCCTGCACGGTTGTGTAGAACCACAGGACTGCTGACCGTAAAAGAGACAGAGTTGAGGAGCGGCTGTCCTTCCCACTACTAGGACTAGCTGGAGTGTGGCTGCAGGAGAATGATTCTATAACAGATGTAGAGACACAATACTCTAGCAGCAGCAGATGACTATGGTCTTCGGTACGTCTCAGAACTAAGGTGCAGCTTGGTCGCCAGACAAGGAGTGGCTAGACAATGAATACAGGCTACAAGGCAGGAGTAACCAGGATTGACTAGGACTGTTAAACTGCAGGATTTACAGAGAAGGACTAGACAGGCAAGATACAGACAAGTACTGGACAGGCAAGATACAGACAAGGACTGGACAGGCAAGATACAGACAAGACTTAACAGGCAATGCACAAACTTATGGCAGGACCACTAGCTGAAGTGACAGACTAAGTTCAAGGTGTGGCCTTGAGGCCCGAGGTGCGACAGGAACAAGACGGAGTGGTCTTGAGGGCTGAGGTGTGACAGGAACAAGACGGAGTGGCCTTGAGGGATGAAGTGTGATAGGAACAACACAGAGCGGCCTTGAGGGCCGAGGTGTGACAGAAAGAAGACGGAGCGGCCTTGAGGGCCAATGTGCAATTGGAACAACATGCTGCAGCCTTGAGGGCATAGGTGTGGCCTAGAAGAGCAAGGTGTAACAGGAACAGGATGGAGCAGCCTTGAGGGCCAAGGCGTGACAGGAACAAGATGGAGCGGCCTTGAGGGCTGAGGTACGACTGGAACAACGAGATCAGTTTTGATGTTCGAGGTGCAGCCTTGAGGGATGAGGTGCAACAGGAAAAGGACAGAGCAGCCTTGTGGGCTGAGGTGCGACTGGAACAACATGGAAGACAGGTGAAGACAGGCATGGCAGAAACGCAGGCTGGAGGCAACGAGGTTGAGAACACTGCAAGCTTGATTGGCTGGAAACAGACTGGCATGGCCGACTGGGCTGTGGTATGGACAGCGGAGAGGTACTGTAGGCCGCGACTGTAGAAGTCACTTACCCGGGAAGTCCAAACAGCAATGATGTGAACAGCTGGAACCACGGCAGATGACACACAGGTGAATACAGATTAGGCAGACAGGCACTGGACACAGGTACTGCAGCACTAGGTAAGACCAGCTACAACTTAGGCTTCTGAGCACAGGACAAACATTCTCTGGAAGTCAGACAATATCACTGGCACGAAGTGCAGGGCTTGCTGTAACTTATCTGGAGCAGGGACCAATCAGAGCAATCCCTGCAGAAAGCCTCCCTAATTACCAGATATTATGCAGCTGGGCTCTGCACACACACAGACAGACAGGCGGCAATGCAGCAATGAGCTGCACACAGATAAAACAGGATCCCAGCTGCCTGCAACACCTGGAACATGGATCAAGACATTATGCAGTGTCCCCGTCGCAACTACTGCTGGGACCTACCACCAAGATGATCCGCTACCGCGGCTCCTAACAGCAGCCATTTGACATTTAACATGTCAACATTGTGAGCATGGCAATATATATATATATCGACACATTGTAGCATCATAACTGTCGACATTGTGGAGTCAACATGATTATCGACATTGGCATTGTTAACCTTTTGACTACATCCCATTTGAATCAAAGCATACTGTACTTTTACCATTGATATTTAGAATATACAGTATATCTCCATATTTAGATTCATGCTGCCACCTAGAGGATACAAATACATTGACATTTCACCTGGTAAATAGATTCTACCTGCACAATTACGCAATTCGCAAGTCTTCAAGCATGTAAATATTAATTCTGTAATAGTCTCTGCATAGTGATCACAGTACAAATTAATCAACAAGAAAAAGAACAAAAATCCCATTGTGGTCAATTCTGTCAAGTTTGCTTCTCTTTGAAGGCAAGTACTTCAAAGACTTCAACACTATGTTGCTGAACAATCTTAGCTGAACAAGAACCAGAAAAGGAAGCGATGGCTGAAAAATCCCCATGATATATAATGCTCGGATATGTATTGGGGATTAACTATGACAATATTAATCTGACAGTCCCTTGCTGTTTAACTTCTATACGTTAGCAGAGGGTTCTCTCTTATCACATGTAGTGGTTATACATGATGTTAGTTTTATTGATTTTGGTAGAGTCCATTAACCTCTCGGATGAAGCCAGGTGAGCTAGGGCAGACTGGGGTGATGGATGTTGCAGGGGATGAGGAGATCCTAGGGGCAGACTGAGGTGACTTTACTAGTATGTGTGTATCAGCCACAACATTAAAACCAATGACAGGTGACGTGAATAACTTTGATTATCTTGTTACAATGGCACATGTATAGGGGTGGAATATATAAGCAGCAAGTGAACTGTCAGTTCTTGAAGTTAATGTGTCGGTAGCAGGGATAATGGCACGCCTGTGTTTCGCCGACCCCCTCCCCCGTCACAACCCCCAAACGCTCACTTCCTGTCAATCACTCTGCGATGTTTCTGCGTAGTGGAGTCTTCGAGCACGTGCAATGCGATGCATAAGCAAACGCAACAATCGGCCGATTGCGTGCGTAATCATAGTTGCGATCGCTAATGAACCAGGCCCAATATACTTTAAAATATTTAAAGCAGAAGATGCAAAAAGCAAAGAGATTTAAAACTATGGGAAAAGTATATGACATCACATTAGCAATCTACTATATGGCTTATGGGCTATATGTAAAAAGTGTGTGACTTAATGGGGATCAATCTGTGTAATATAAGTGAATATTCTGTAGGATCTTATTGTAACTATAGTATAATAGTACAAACATGACAAATGTAATATAGTACAAATTTGGGCATGTAAAATGATTTTTCCAGAGAGAAATAACATACTAAATAATCTTATAATACTATTAAAACACATTTTCCAAAATTGTGCCATCATAAATATAATTACAAAGCCAGTAAAAATTGATGCTTATGTCCTAATAGAGTCATGATATATGATTGTAGAAAAGTGTTCGTCTTACTATATACATGGCTAACAAATGATATTGCTAAATATGATATCCTTCAAGTGTTTACTAGACTAGGTTTTTACAGATTTTCAGACTATATTATACCACCTAAAACTAAAATACATACATATCATATTACTAATATATGTAAGAAGATTGCACTTACCCCCATTTCTCTAAGTGCTTTTAATACTGGTTAATGTACAGCTGTGACTAAAAGTTGTATAAATTGAATTATAAAGAAATGTACTATATAGAGTAAATAGGGATGGACTGGAGAAGGGGCGATAAACTGATATTTTCCTAGTGCCCCAGATGTCTTTATTCCAGTTCTGATGTCCTCATTGTCATTCTTTAGTATTAAAACTTTTTAAGTCTTAAGTTTGGGATTTTTTATATTTTTTTTTACATATCACAATTATGTTACGAATTATAATTTTTAACAGCATTTTTATATAACAATTCTATTAAGATAAGCTTACAGATGTGTCGTCATACACCAAGTACATACAGTCAGGTCCATAAATATTAGGACATTGACAGAATTTTCAGATTTTGGCCTCTATTCACCACCACAATGGCTGTGAAATTAAACAAACAAGATGTGATTTAACTGCAGACTTTCAGATTCAATTTGAGGGTAATTACATCCAAATCAGGTGAACGGTGTAGGAATTACAATGGTTTCTATATGTGCCTCCCACTTTTTAAGGGGCCAAAAGTAATGGGACAAACTAAACAATCCTAAATCTAACATTCACTTTTTAATACTTTGTTGCAAATCCTTTGCAAGCAATTACAGCCTGAAGTCTGCGCTGGGTTTCATCCCTGGTGATGCTCTGCCAGGCCTCTACTGCAAATGTCTTCAGTTCCTGCTTGTTCTTGGGGCATTTTCCCTTCAGTTTTGCCTTCATCAAGTGAATGCATGCTCAATCGGATTCAGGTCAGGGGATTGACTTGGCCATTGCATAACATTCCACTTTTTAGCCTTAAAAAACTCTTTGGTTGCTTTTGCAGTATGCTTCGGGTCATTGTCCATCTGCATTGTGAAGCGCCGTCCAATGAGTTCTGAAGCATTTGACTGAATATGAGCATATAATATTGCCCGAAACACTTCAGAATTCATTCTGCTGCTTTTGTCAGCAGTCACATCATCAATAAATACAAGGGAACCAGTTCCATTGGCAGCCATACATGCCCACGCCATGACACTACCACCACCATGCTTCACTGATGAGGTGGCATGTTTTGGATCATGAGCAGTTCCTTTCCTTCTCTTCTCTTCCCATCACTCTGGTACAAGTTGATCCTTGTTTCATCTGTCCATAGGATGTTGTTCCAGAACTGTAATGGCTTTTCTAGATGTTGTTTGGCAAACTCTAATCTGGTCTTCCTGTTTTTGTGGCTCACCAATGGTTTGCATCTTGTGGTGAACCCTCTATATTCACTCTTGTGAACTCTTCTCTTCATTGTTGACTTTGACACATATACATCTACCTCCTGGAGAGTGTTCTTGATTTGGCCAACTGTCGTGAAGGGGTTTTTCTTCACCAGAGAAATAATTATTTTGTCATCCACCACAGTTGTTTTCCGTGGTCTTCCGGGTCTTTTGGTGTTGCTGAGCTCTCCAGTGCGTTCTTTCTTTTTAAGAATGTTCCAAACAGTTGATTTGGCCACACCTAATGTTTTTGCTATCTCTCTGATGGGTTTGTTTTGATTTTTCAGCCTAATGATGTCTTGCTTCACTGATAGTGACAGCTCTTTGGATCTCATATTGAGAGTCGACAGCAACTGATTCCAAATGCAAATGTCACACCTAGAATCAACTCCAGACCTTTTACCTGCTTAATTGATAATGAAATAACGAGGTAATAGCCCACATCTGTCCATGAAATGGCTTTTGAGTTGATAGTCGCATTACTTTTGGCCCCTTAAAAAGTGGGAGGCACATATTGAAACTGTTGTAATTCCTACACCGTTCACCCGATTTGGATGTAATTACCCTCAAATTAAATCTGAAAGTCTGCAGTTAAAGCACATCTTGTTTGTTTCATTTCAAAACCATTGTGGTGGTGAATAGAGGCCAAAATCTGAAAATTCTGTCAGTCCCAATATTTATGGACCTGACTGTATACGCCATACGGCGTGAGAGGCCTGGCGTGCCTGAACTGCTCAGAGAGATATAGAGTACCATCTTTTTCTTTAAATGTTGTATCTTCACAACGCAGAGGCAGCGAACACCACTGAAAATATACTAGACATGCTGGGCTGCGACATTAACTGCACAGGACTTCATTTTTAATACCACAATTCCAGCGCTATAGTTTACAAAAATACATATATCCAGCTGTTTAATGGGAACTGCATCTTGCAGAATTCATCAGATGGAAAAACGGTTCAAAGGGTTATCCTTTTCTTGATATAATATGGAGGATGGTAATCCCATATAAAAAAGAAAAGTGCATATAGTGCAATACCATTTAATCATATAGACAGAAATGACATATAAAGGACAAATAAAAACAAATAGTATCTCAAATAGTATCAATAATATTCAACTATTAATGCAAATGCTGTCATGCAGATGGACAAGCAACGATGTTTGATATGAGCATAGCAAAAATCCCCAAACGGCTGGAGTACAACAATTACCGGATCATGGAGTATGGCTAGCAAAAAGTCTGGTCTTTCCTGTGCATGTAAGAATGCCGCAGTCCAGCGTGAACGGCTGGGATGAAATAGCACCAGCGTCCTTAGGAGATCCGCACCTCGTCGTCCAGTGGGGTCCGTGAAGAATCAAGTACCCAATGCGTTTCGACCCATAACTTAGGTCTTTTTCAAGGTCAAAGTCAGATTGATCCTGTATAGAACTCAGTTTGAGATCTATACAGGATCTGCATGACATCTGCATGACAGCATTTGCATTTAATAGTTGAATATTATTGATACTATTTGAGATACTATTTGTTTTTATTTGTCCTTTATATGTCATTTCTGTCTATATGATTAAATGGTATTGCACTATATGCACTTTTCTTTTTTATATGGGATTACCATCTCCTTGAATGTGAGGGGCTTAATATCCCTGAAAAAATAGTCTTTATTGATTTGCTCAATTTACAAGGTGGGCATTTCAATGCTGTTTTCAACCAGGCAAATCTTTTATTTCAGCCATGGTTGTTCATTATCTAGATCCCTCAACACACATGATTGGGAATCTGACCTTTTTGATACTTGACGTGCATTCTAGGGATTATACTTTTTCTCCGAACCATTCGTATTCTAGAATTGACATGCTTCTCTGCTATACTCAGGCTTCCACACACCTGATGAACTCCTCCATTTTGACTAATCTCCGGCCTGATCATCTATTGTAACCTCAGCATTCAGGCCACAATGATCGACTTATTTTCTATCCTTGTGAACCCTCTGTGTTGCGGTCTGGCTGCAGACTTTATCTCCCTTATAAGCGGTTGCTCCCTCCAATGCGTGCTTGTGTCCGCCATTGTGCAGATCTCTGTGTCCTGTTCCGCTGTTGCCTGACTGAAACTGACGTATTTGCCCTAATGCCTCTCTGGCTGCAACTTGGCTGGGGCTGTTTGGACCCTGCTGCTCCCTACAGCTCATATTTATTGGGTATTATATCCTCAGCTGTTATCACCTGTCCCTTAGTACTCTACCTTGCTATTTATTATGGAGAGGTTGGGTCCTGACTTTTCTGTCCTTAATCCGTTTATTATATTACCCTCCCACCAGCAGATGTCTTGGCTTCCACCATGGAATACAGTTACTTTCTCTGCTAAAGTAACTCAGCAGCATGTGCTGCAAACACACTGGATTCCTGGATAAAATAGAGAAGGTGCATGTACAATATGTTCCAGCAGGAGGGGCACCTGAGAGGCTTTCAATTCCCTTCTGTCTTGCCATTTTTTTCCAAACTATATGTGCCTCAGCTACAATTACATTTAAACCTAGGTAACACATTGTGTGGTTGGACTGTCATGCCCCTTGATTACTTCAGTAAAGTAATTGACTGTCGGCTTTCATCCTGTCCCATAGATCTTTATATAGATCTTTACTGTTTACTTTTTTCTGTGCTTATTATGTTCGATTCTGCTTTGTTCTTTTGCAGTATATCCTCTTTTTTTGGTCGTGTAAGACTGCCGAGCAATGCTGTTTTGGATATTTGAAATCGTACTTTTATTTCTACCAAAGTGCTATATTGCTGAAGGCTCCCTGCTTTATGGCCATCTAAACAGTAGCTCCTGCTTCTAGCTGCTATATATTTGTTTTTGGTAATTTTTTATTTCCTACCATTATGCTGGGGGTGGTTGGGGTGGTTATATGTAGTTAAGTGCAGCTGGTTGTTGTTTTTAGGGCTTCAAGTATGCCATGGTGAGGGTATGATATACGGGGTGGGGGGATGAGGTTTGTTGTTGGGTGTTGTTGTTCCTGTTTTGAAAATAATGGCTGACATGTATTTTGTTAGGCTATATTGTCCTGGTGCTTCCCTACTGTACAACAGCCCTACAGAAGTATGGGTTTGCATAGGGGGGCCTGATCTGGTGTTGGGGGCTTGGGTGGCCCTTATTTAGGCCATTTATATTATCGGTAGAGAGCTATAGTGATCCTTTCCAGATCAGCTTATGCTAAACATTGACACTTAGGGCCTGATTCAGAGGCGCACGCTATTTGCATGCGCTCGCTCTTAATCAGGGCGTCCCTATTATTTTTCATTCCGGCCTCCAGGCCGCTCGCACAGCTGTGGGCGGCCTGGCAATGGTCACAATTATCGCAACCATCGGCATTGCGAGGAGACCCTTGTTGTAGGGTGTCAGCACTCGCAATGCCAAGTGGATTTCCAGCTCTAATAGAGCCGGAAGTTCACTGCTGACATCACGAGTGATGTCAGTAGGGCCGCCCACAAACAGCATGTGTTCCTTCGGGAATGCCTCCGTTTGTTCAGCCACCCCCCCCTACCCGCCTACAAAACGAGGCGAGCTGTCGATCAACAACGACAGGCGCCCCGTTTTGCTGCTTGCTCCGGAGCGAGTGAAGGTCTCACTCGCTCCGGGGCTCGCACATGCCATGCGTGCGCACTGGGCCACCATTGACCAACTTGCGAGCGCTGTGCGCTCGCGAGCAGGTCTGAATCAGGCCCTTAAGCCTTTGTGTTATCCTGGATCTGAGATACATGGGCCTGAAATGCATCTTCAGGTACTTGCTCTCTTCTTAAAATGTAATCTGGGTTTTTGCGTTTGAAAGACCTACGCACATAGGGCCTGATTCAGACCCGGTCGCAAGCGCTGAGCGCTCGCAACCGGGTCGATGGTGGCCCAGAGCGCATGACGGAGCCGGCCATCGCGACCATCGGACTTGCGACGAGACCCTTATGGTAGGGTCTCGTTGCCGCAAGCCCCAGAGAGATTTCGTCTCTAACAGAGCCGGAATCTCTCCACTGACATCACTTGTGATGTCAGTGGGGCCGCCTCCGTCTGGGCAGCCACCCCCACCGGCCCGCCCACCAAAGGGGGCGTGCTGTCACTCAACATCGACAGCACACCCCCTTTACTAAACTTTACTGTGCTCTCCCGGGAGAATACAGTGTCAGCACAGCAGGCGGAGCGGGAGGCGACTGCAGCGGCCAGGTAAGTGGGGAGAGGTGAGCGGAGGGGGGACAGGGAGGAAGGGGGTGACAGAATTACCGCAGCTGTAGGCAGTGCTGCGCATGCTCTGCTGTTACGGATGCAACAACGCATGCGCAGCACTGATTACAGCTGCGGTAAGGTAGGACTAAGTAGGGAAAAGTATCTATTTTTCAAAAAGCTGTCATCGCAAAAATTACATCTTTTTGGAATAGATACTTATGGAGAGTAGGAATGATGAATTCCTCCGGTAATTAGGTAAAACTCCATGCGAGTTCTAAACCTAATTACCTCCAGAGAATTTTATGTGTTAATGAATAGGCCCATATATCTTTAATGTATATTATAGTATGAGCACAACAGACCCCGTTGGAGAGTGATCCGCCTCCTACAGCTAGTGACTACGGGGCCTATTCATCAACACTAAAGTAACGGTTTTAAAGACATTTTCCTTAATTACCGTTTTTTTAGTATTCATGAACTAACTTAACACAGGAGATATCACTGATATCTCCTGGTTAAGTCCACCTGCGTTAATTTCTATGAGTATAGAAATTACTATGAGTATGTAGAAATTAGGCTATTCATCAAATTCTGAAAATGATGTATTTTCAGAATTTGATGGTGTTACTATCCGTCACTCTCAGGTGGTGAACCGCCCACTGCGATAGGGACTGCAATCACAGTGACTACGCAGACACATCGCAGAGTGATTGACAGAAAGTGCCGTTTGTGGGAGGTGACGGGGAGTGGTCGGCAAAACACTGGCGTGCCAGTGCGTAAATTATCCACTGCGATGCCTTACGCAGCCTAAGTACTCATAGCGTGCAATGAAGTTAGCAATTTCTGAGTAAGGTCAGAGCTTGTGCAAGTGTGCATGAGGCTGCGATTGTACTCGATGTTACCAATGGTTTTACAGTCTTGCTAAGGATTACGGATGTAGAGTGGGCGTCCTTATGTTGTGCTGCAGCAGTATAGCGATCGCAATGGATTAGCGTACTATCACAGTGAGACTGTGTGTGTAATCACTATTGCAATTGCAGTTGCGATCCGTAATGAATCAGGCCCTTGGTCATATTTAACTGCGATGTTTAATAAACTTTTAAACTGTAATTTTTTTTCACCGACATACGACCAGGGTCAGAATAACTTTACAATTTAGGTGCAACGCATATTGCAGATCAAAGTCTGCTCCCTCAGGCAAGTGTTTGTTTTCCTTGCCTGAGGAAGCAAACAGTGATCTGCAATACAAGTTGTGTGGTTATTTTATTCCTATTTACTTTCCCAATTTTATATTTTTACAATCACCTTTATTTTTATTATCTATAATAATTTTTATATATTTGTTGTTAATTTCCTGATTTATCAAGCAATTGAAAGTTTTTTTACATGGCCTAAAACTTAATTGCATACAATAAATAACTTTTTCTACCGATACATTTATTAATAAGGGAGTACAGTATAGTATTCACAGTAAGCAATTCTCCTCCTACATACAGGGTATGCCTACAACTCATAATAAAGACACTGAAGACATCATGATTTCAAAATAATGTCCAAAGTAAAGATATATAGTATAGACCAGTGGTTCCCAAACTGGGTGCCGTGGCACCCTGGGGTGCCTCAGGGCACTAGCAGGGGTGCCTCGGGTTGGTGGTCAGGTACCAAATAAAATGTTTTTTAGTCAGTGTAATAGGCAAAACCAGTGCTAATGGCTGCCAATCAAAACATATGTGTACGAAAAGAAGTGCAGCCCTGTCAATCACAATATAACTGAACCTAAGGATGACATATAGGCACAATTTACTTCATTTAAATTTTGCTGAATTTCTCAATAAGAAACTTTTGGTCCATGAATGTCATGGAATAAATGCTGATACTCTAGGGTGCAGTGATTCGCAAAAGTTTGGGAACCACTGGTATAGACCAATAAATCCTTATCTAGTGGGTCCATCCTTTACAACAGAGAGCATACTGTATTCATTGAGGACAACAACAGCTGAAATTCCAGGAGACAACTTTGCAAACCGCGTCCACTAGCGGATATCGGTGCAATTTTACCCAAAGCAAAATTCTCTACACCAAATAGTGAGCATACCACTTGTTGGATGATTGTTTCACTTATATTTCACAGTGTACATTTATTTATTTTCTTGTTTTGGTACTCACAAAACACTCTATGGGGTATATTTACTAAAGTCAGAGTTTTTAGTCTGCCCTCCACATGATGAGTAATGGTTACAGATAAGTGTGGGGAACTAGACCACTCCTCCACACAAGGAATGTAACTGGAGGGTGGGTGCCACACACTATACAGAGACTCACACACTTTTCCTTTTAACTGAGCCCACTACCCAGGCTCACCAAAAGGGCGCTATGCAATTTTACTATTTATAAGCCCATATCATGTGCCCGCCTGATTGGGGTCTTTTATAATATAACCTGGGTCTAATGCCCAGGTTACTGCTGCTGCCCACCCAACTGACTACAGTGACCTGGGCCTAGTGCCCAGGGTCACTTTAAGCGAATGGCTCAGTTCCCTGGGTATTAGTACCTAATACCCAGGGTCTTACAAGTGGCTCAGGCCTAAGGTGGCACAATTTACTCAGGGACAAAGTAAGTGACCTGGGTCTAGGACTCAGGTCACTGTATAAATGACAAAGGCCTTATGTCCGCCTACTAGCAGCACAGGCCTGATGCCTAACCCTCACGTGCCTAGTGCCCGATGCCCTGGTGCTCATCTTCCAGCCCCCTCCACAGCCATCAGGACTCTTCCCACGACATCTTCCTCCGTCTGACATCCTGCTCTTCCACCCGGCGACATCAGACGTCGCGAGCGTACGGAACTATGACACCGTGAGCCATGATTGGTTCGCTGCTGCCACCTATTGTCGGGCGATTTGGCAGCGCCAAATTCAAACGCCTGCTGCTTCTCATTGGTTGCTGGACCAGCGCCAAATTTGAACCGCCCTGTTTCTGCTGTATGACCGGCGCTGGAAGTAGACACGCTGTCCCAGCGCGGGTCTCAGATGTGTCCGAAGTGGGACACATATCCACATTAGCATACTGATGGGTCAGATGAGTGGGGGGTGGGCCGGACGACGAGTAGAGGTGGGCTGTGTTGTGTATATGGTTCCCATTGCTGTATATGTATTCTGGTGGAAGGTTACAACGGATCTTATTATTTGTGTGTATAGGCGTATGAATCTCTGTTCTGTGTCTTTGGTAATCTGCAGTTTTACAGTAAAGAAGCATGCAACACTCACTGTGTCCAGGTTATTAGGAAACCCTTATTGAACTATAAGTCAAAGACTTAACAGGCTGGACGAGTGTTGGTGGGACGAACGGCGAGTGAGGGGCAGTGCTGACAAGAGGGAGGGCCAGAGGAGAATGAGCGGGCCCCCCTGTCTTAAGGGTTGTGCCTAGATCCTCTTCAGCTAATCGACCCGGGCGTGATGTCAAGTGAGGGTGGAAGTGCGGTTCCATGTCCTGGAAGCACTGTTATTTTGTCTCAAATGTAGTATCTGGCCACCAACAGTAGAAGCTTGTACCTTGTACCTTCGCTCGCCACAGGTTACAACTCCTAATAGATGTCCACGTGGATAGTAAATTATGACGTCAAGGTCCTTTGACTGAAAGGGATCTAGCCGCATCCCTGTCTTAAGTGGCTCTCCAAAGGACTAAAGGGGCCCTGCCCTCAAGGGACCACAAATAAGGGGATCTCAGATCTGTAGTTTGGGGGGGAATTACTAGTACAATACTGGTACAATAATAGAGACCATATAGGAAAGGTTCCTGGCAGTGGCGGAAGTTCATCCCAGATGCCCGGAGGCAAGTTATAATTTGGTGCCCCCCGTCACAGCCGCTGACACTGTAATGTAATGTAACATTTTGCAAGCAGATACACCCGCAGTTGCACACAGAATATAGGCATGCCATGGAGGAATTGAGACAGAGAGTTGTGGGTGAGGAGGGCACTGGACGTGTCACACTGACATAAGGAGGAGGAGCAGCAACACCAATGAGTAAGGACAGACTATAGATAGACGGAGGCAGCAGATGATGGTCTGACATGGAGCTCTCCATTAGTGTATGGTGGCTTCTCAGGTGCCGGGAAGAGATGCCGTGTATTGGGCAGCCGTGCTGGTACACTCCGGGTACATAGTTGCAGCCCTAAGTGGGGTGAATATATTGTGGGCAATGGAGGAGGTGCCCCTTCAGTGCTGGAGCCCGGCGGCAGGCGCCTCCATTGTCTCCCATAGTTCTGCCCCTGGTTCCTGGACTGCACACCCTGAATATGTATAATGGGAGGTGCTACCTGATGAGACTAATTGCAGGCACAGAAACAGACAAATCTCAGGTGCACAACTCCAAATTACTGATAATATATAAATGCAATAACATTATGCAATCAATAGAGGTTTTTAGCATAATCATGGCCAAAGTTATGGGCCTACCCACCATATCCAGGTAACCTCTTTAGGGTAGGTCCCTAACATACTGGAGTTCAAATCCAGAGCGCAGGACACCACCAAACTAGCACAGCTAAGCCGCCCCAGGGCACCGCCATAGTAATAAAAGTGCCGTGTAAAAGAGATAGTTAAGAGCAGCCACAGCTGCATATAAAGAATGCAAATAAAAAGTGAAGTACATGTATAATAAACAGTGAAGGGTTAAAATGTGTTATAAAAGAAAGATGTGTTATAATGCGGTTCCCTCAAACAGATCAACCAAAGCAATCCAGGGGGACCCACGCCCCAAAAATGAACCAAAGTTGCACTACAGTACATAACTTGTAGGACTTACCTAGAATTGCGCCTAATACTAATGTGCATATACATTACCAGACTCCATGCTTTTAAACCAATAAGGGTGCTAATCCAGACTTAGGGCGTCTCCTTTCCCTCAGGTGTGCAATAAAGCACATTAAATGGAGTATATAAGAATAATAGAGACCACAAGGTTCTTCACTAGTAGTTATGGCATTTTGTGATACATGTGCATTGTGCAATACGTGTACGGATAAGTAATCAGTTATAATTTTATAGAAAATTTAAGAAACTGTAAGAGTTATTTGCTAACAGTGGACAAAATAATCACATAATGTATACTACTGTGTTATAAATAAGTAATATTAATAAATATTTAAAAACTCTTTATACATCAGTTACTTTACTTTCCGCCTACCAGCACAGTGTACATGTGCTGAGAATCCCACAACTCTTTAGGACAGACAGATAGCGGCCAGTGTGCACCGTGTAACCTCCAGCCAATCCCATTATTGATGCTAGTGTCTCTGTCAACTCTAGCTATACAATGCTCACTCTCACTCAGTTTCCGCCCACCTAATCTGCATACATTGCCTGGTCCAATCAGGCAGCGGGGGCGTTTCCTCCGTGTGCAAGGCGTCTGGCGATGGTCATTGCTCTAGCTGTCAGGAGCGGCCGCTGCTGGGAAGGAATTGCTGGCTGCTGCCTGACGTTGTGGGATAGACGCGCTGTGTGCACAGGCTCCCTGACAACCTGCTCCTCTCTGCTGTGTGTATTTATTTACAGGCGATCGCTGTCAGTGTGCTGGTTGCAGCTGACCCCCACGGGCTGATGACAGGATGTCAGTAGCAGGGCTAAAGAAGCAGTTCCATAAAGCCAGTCAGGTAAGGGCTGATTGCCACACTACATACTCAGTGCATGTAAACACAATGATGCATCGCGCATTAAATCAAAGTAAATGCTTCCAAGGTGGCTACTTCGTCATGATACTACTACAGTCTATCTGTCTAAGAACAGTTGTTAACAGCAGTATATTTTCATGCTCACTTTGCTTACATCCTGTACCCAATTGTAATACAGAACAAGTGCTCTGTTTATGTGTAAAATGGTAAAAGCATCTAACAAATATAATCTATTATATGTTTGATCACCACACCATCTGATATATTGAATATGGGGTATGAATCCAATAGTGGGCTATCTATTTTCGCTGTCTAGGATTTTTCTGGTACCGGTGATCAATAATACATGTCCATGTCATCGTCAGACAGACCTGTTGCATGATAGATGGTAGTAATTATTACACAAAGCTTAGTAGAAGTGATTTAACAATGGTAACAATCTTTTATAAAATTGTGAATTATGGCTTATTTACAGGACTGCCTTTGTTTTGTTTGATTGTATAATTGCATAATAGCAACGGTTTTCAGTGGTGTAAAATGATGCTGTCCATTTAATGTTGCAAGTCTCAGTACATAATTTCTGAATGACACATGAGAAGTATAGCACAGGTAGCTCACTACAGGTGGAATATGACACGCAACTCATAAGCATTTGTTCTGAATAATAGAAATTATGTGACTTCTGGGGAAAATTGGCAAATTACTTATTTAAATTCTTGTATGATATTGTCTGAATGAAAATTTCTATCTATCTATCTATCTATCTATCTATCTATCTATCTATCTATCTATCTATCTATCTATCTATCTATCCATCCATCCATCCATCCATCCATGTATGTCTCTCTCATATTACTTACATACATACATACATACACACACATATATGTATATATATAGATTTTTTTTTATATAAAACCGCAGATGCATGTTCACTTTACATTAGCACTATTCAGGCAAATGTTTTACTTGTGTTCAGAATTGTTTAGTTTTACAATATAATACATTTGTGTCAAGTTTTACAACACTTTAGCTGATGTGTTCTCAAATAGAAAAATCTATGTACTGTAATAATCATGGATGACCTGTCCAATCGCCGTATGCGCAGTGGGAGTAGCTCCCACCACAGCGACAGAAATTGGACAGATTAGGAGACGAGAACCCTGCAACGTCAGCACAGGGTAAGTATAGCAGGACAGAGACAAAACTACTAGTATATCTATGATGATTCATCTACTCGTGATGCCCCCACCCTGCACTTTTTGGGAGCTAATGGATTGGCTATAGCCAAAATGTTGCTTTGGGACCCACCGATGGATCTAGTATTGGTACATATTGATTATCCATAGTGTCATAATTAGTTTTATTTATTATCCTTTATTAATGTAGAGCTAACATATTCCACAGTGCTATACATTCATTAGAGATTTATAGCACCCATTTAACCTGCCAATATGACTCTGAACTGTGGGCAGCTGGAGGAAACCCCGTGAACATGATGAGTACAAAACTGAGAATTCACACAGCACCATTGCTGCAAGGTATCGGAACTAAGCGTTCCACTGAGAGTTCCAATGTAACATAGATTGTTTATCAGTTCACACGCATGATGCAGCAACTCAATGATTTTTTTGATATTCTGGGACTTGTAGTTGCCTGCGCCTGTTTTAGTAAAAAAAATGTTTCAAAGAGGACTCATCTTAATACTTGAAAAGTCTACCAGGTATAATAAATATTCTGGAAATGGTAGATGACAGGGTTTTTTTTTAACCAACCAGTGAGAACTATTCACTAACATTGTCCACCTGCAGTAACTCGTTACATGCCTGCCAACACTTATATAAGCAGAATCCAGCCAAAATAAACCCCACATGTGTTCTGCCCATTTCTCTGTAAGCTCTGCCCCTTTCTAAGTCCGCCATTCAGGGTTGTCACACCACAAATAAGATATTTGAGACGCATTTGATAATCAATCAATTAGCTATTATTTCTCTAGTGCAAGTTTGCCAATGAAAGAATATGTCTAATTAACTGTACTGATGGAGCTTTGAGGTATATTAGTAAAGGACAGTAATTATGAAGTAAGAAACCATTTAGGTTCCATATGGTTTCCTTGTAATGTTCAGCATGGGAAGAGCAAAAAAGTGATATGTCATTTTTATGGGTCAACTCAACTAGCTGCGGCCATTTACTGTAGCCCGGACAGTGTTTTGTTTGCAGCCTCATAGGGCAGTGTACGAAAATCTGTGAGTCTGGGGCGAGTTGGTAGCAAGAAAAGGTGCTGTTGCTGGCGTTACCACGCCGTTGCAATAACCCCTCGCCCCACTTGCCCCTAATTGAATTGACCCTGTAAAGTACACCCATCATCCATGCATACGGTGGAGATTGGAGACAGTGGGCCTGATTCAGAGCTGTTGCATATGGAAACACAGGCGTTAGAGCTGTCGGTGCGAGACTATGGGCGTTCCTAGGAGATGGCCTGAAGTGAACGCCAAAAAGGCCATCTAATGGACATGTAATGGACGTGTCAGTGACAGCAGCTGTGTACTCAAGCGCAGATTCTCAACCACAGAGGCCATGTTTAGAGGGTTTTCAGAAGGAGACACTGTGCCAGCCTGTTGTAAGTGTTGATGGTGCGCCAATGATGATAGAACAATGGTGCGCCAATGGTGGAGTGTTTACATCCACCAGTGGAGTTTCATTGTCCATGGGCATTGAAAGTGGGCATCTCAGCATTTACACAGTCCGTCATGCGCTAGTGCACAAGGTGGAAGGCTTGCATTTGCATATTAACGCCATTGTGACTCCACTGTGTCTCAGTCATGACACTGGTTTCTAGTGAATCCAAGGGTGGACAAAATGGCTGCCTTCACTATGTTTAAGATATAGGTGCACTTCAAAAATTGTGATAATTAGAGAAGCTCTCTATATATTTTGAATAAGTATTTAAATAATAGGTTTTATTTCCTATCTTCAAATAATTATCCATTTATGGACTCTGTAATAATAAAAATCACGCACACCAAAACTATTACATTACATGTAAGTGTTCTACTTTACAGCTTTTACCTCACATATAACATGTCCAGTATATCCTCACAGCTCATTGCTTCTGTTTGAAGTGCTGAGTGTTTGAAGTGCTGAATTACATAAATCTTGCATTTGGTCATGCTTTGGATGGTAATCATTCCATAATGTGATGAAATATTGTGAAAACAATGGATCCCTGAGAATTTTGTTCTAATGAAGTTTTTAAACAATCGCTACTTTTTATTCCAGGAAACGGGTATTTCCTACATCTCAGTTATATGTACATGGGCTTACATTTACAGATTTATAATAAGTGTAATAAGCGTATTTTAAATGTAGTTACTGTCACAGGACTATGCTGCACAATAATGTTGTGCAGCAGTTTGAGCCGTATCGTGACTACATTTCATAAAAAAAAATATATATACAGTATATAGTTACAACACTTACTCCAGGCTTGGCAGTGTTTAGCATTCCAAACTGTTTGTTAAACATCATGATTTAATTTTCTGTGGCTCACAGCTGAAATATCTTTTCTGGGTGTGATATGTGGTAAATCATTAGCTGTTTATGGGGTTATTTCATTGGATTGGTACAATATTCTGTCAATGGTAAACTGTGCTTTTTAACCTATATGGAATATTTTTACAGAATTTTTAATTATTAGTAAAAGAACCTGGTCATTTCCCTCAAGTCCTGTCATAGTAACATAACAGAAGGAGAACACTTGTTACAACTATCAACAATCAAATCAATATAAGGACAAACTTGCATCAAAAATTTTGAGTTCAAAATCTCATCACTACAAACCTCTACTGTCTACATATCCAGGACTGTTACACCGAGACTCCCTGTGTGATCACAGCAAGAACTCAACACTTCTATTGTTATTACTAATGCTGGTCTTCTGATTTTCACGTACATCTCAATACATACTGTATCTGTGCCTATGTCAGTTTGCCTCTTTCCACTTGGAAATGCTGTCTCTTTGTTATAGCTCTCTTGTCTATCCTCACATCCTTTATCTGCTAACATAGGGCCTGATTCAGAGCCGTTCGCTATTTGCGGTCGTTCATTCAAAAACAAGGGGTGGCTATTCAAATGATCCGTTCGCAAATTGCAGTCTATTCACACCTCTAAGTCTGAACGAGCGTGCAAAACATACGCTCGTTTATTTGTTAAAAACGCCCCCTGGCCGCTCGCACCATACGTCACGTCCGCTATTTATTAGATTAATCGAGTACATCGACCAGCGTATGAACTGCTCGCTATTCTTGTGGTTGGTTTTTGCTACCACAATCTTGCGAGCAGTTCTGGCTATAAAATAACCCTGTGACGTGGTCAATGACGCTGCTGTATTAATTATGCACACCCATAAAACGCCCGTTTTGACCTTTAAGCACGCCTGCGTTCGGATCTCCACTCCCCATTTTCAAGCACCTTCCCCCGTTACCACCCACATACGCCTCATTCTGTCACTCAAAATAGCAGGCATTCGCTATATTGCGAGCACATGAATTTCGGCCGCACTGACTGGTTCGCGCATGCGTATAACAATCCGTACGCATGCGCAGAAGTGCGAACATCGCTCGGAACGAGCGTACTGCCGCTAGCGAGTGGCTCTGAATGAGGGCCATAGTCTACTTTAATATTCAAATTCTGCACCCATTAAATCCCCACTTTTATTCTGCTCAGTAATACATTTTTGTTGTTGTACATACACATTTACCAACACTGTTCTGTCACTGCCATTTCTGCATATCTCTGTACTTTCCCTCGCATTCATATTTCATTTATACTTCCAGTTTTCTTCCCTTTAGTTACCTCATCCACACCATGACAATGTTCTCTTCAATTCCCCTTCACTCATTCTCTACCTAATCCTCTGTTCTGCCCCCTGCTTCCCCCTTAGGCCTGATTCAGACTTGGGAATAGAGGGCCTGATTCAGACCTGCTCGCGAGCGCTGAGCGCTCGCAAGCGGGTCGATGGTGCCCAAGTGCGCATGCTCACAACGGAGGCGGCTCCGTCGTGCGCATGTGCGAGACCCGAATAACAACGGCCAAGCCGTCGTTATGGGTCTCGCACCAAAGGGGGCGTGCTGTCGATGGTGATTGACAGCACGCCCACTTTGGTGGGCGAGCCGGGGGCGTGGCTGCCCAGACGGAGGCGTTCCCATGGGAACGCCTACCGTCTGGGGCCGGCCCCACTGACATCACTAGTGATGTCAGTGGGAGTGCTTTTGGCTCTGATAGAGCCAAAAGCACTCCAGGGCTTGCGGCAGACGAGACCCTACCTTAGGGTCTCGTCGCAAGCCCGATGGTCGTGATGGTCTTGACCATCGCAACCATAATTTTGGCCGCTCGCTACAGCTGTGGGTGGTCACCCACAGCTATGCGAGCGGCCAGGATGCCGGTGCAAAAAGTAAGAGGGCCGGCCCTGATTCAGAGCGAGCGCTCTGTCAGAGCGTCCGGCTCTGAATCAGGGCCAGAGTGAGAGATCTCTCTCAACTGTGAACCTGAACAAACCATATTGCAATGCAAGGGGTGTAAATAAATAAAAACATTTTACATGTGGGGTAAAAACTGGTTACTTTTGCATGTAGCTCACAAATATTGCACAGCTTTATTATTAATCTACAATTTAGATGTCAGTTTGGAAACACTCCTCCCAAATCTAAATCTCTCTGCACATTTTAAATCTGCCCCACCTGCAGTGCGGCATGGTTTTACCAATATGATCAGTTGAGAGAGATATCTGTCTCTATTCCTAAGTCTGAATCAGGCCCTGCGCTACAGTCGTGGTGAGGGGGGGAGGGGGGGGGGCGGCCGGCGGCCTCCTTCTGGTGCAGTGCGACTTTTGTCAGGGAAATTTTGCTGGGTGGAATGCCGAGAAATATAGTGTGGGGAGAAAACTTTATATATATATAAGTTTTCTCTCCACACTATATTTCTCGGCATTCCACCCAGCAAAATTTCACTGACAAAAGTCGCCCTGCACTGATGTATATGCATTATAAGGGCACAGTTGTGCCCTTATATTAAGGCTGAATAGAAAAAAAACTGAAATCTCCATAGAGAATTCCGGAAGGGGGTCATGGTGTTTAAGGGGCTACACCTCAAAAGCTATAGGAAGTACCGAGCTGAAAAAATAAAAAATTAAGATTTGGGAACAATCTAAAGTTCCAACTGTCATTTTTTCTGCCACTCTCAGTTAGGACCACTTTTCTGCTGTTCTCTATGGGGGATTTCTGGGAAGACATAACTCAGGGTAGGGGAGAATTTAGCCTTGGGGTTTGTTTTAATAGGTAGCTATTGTTCCTATTACCTCACAATTGCGCCTTTATAGAGATAGGAAGATTCCATTCCTTGTGCAGCCTCAGTAGGAGCCTCCAGCAGGTGTACTCACTGTGGCTTCACTTGGGTGCACCAAGATGGCTGTCCTCTTTAGGTGGTAGTGGGGGCAGGGATCCGGGGGAAGGAAGCTGGCGTTTGCTGTGGCAGGGACCCGGGGGGAGGTAGCAGGCATTAGCAGCAGCTGAGACCTGGGGACGAAAGCAGGCGGCGGTGCAGCCATTAGTGTCCTAGGCGGGGCGAGCATTAGGCAGTAGGACCCAGGGGAGGTAGCCAGCGTCAGCGGCGGATGCAGGCTCATGAAGCCTGCATCTGTGGGTATAAAACATTTTACATGTGAAACCCCCCAAAAGAGCAACCAGCACCGGGCTTTTAGTGACCCAGTGCTGGTTGTGCAAAATCCAAAGGACAAACGGCGTAGGGGTCCCCCGTATTATGCACAACCAGCACCAGGCTAATCAGAACTTGTCCTGGTTGCCAAAATACGGGGGACAAATGAAGTAGGGGTCCCCCGTATTCAGCGCAACCAGCACTGGGCTCTGAGCCGGTCTTGGTTCTGGAAATACGGGGAAAAAATGCGTAAAGGTCCCCCTGTATTTTCCAGGACCAGCACCGGACTTTTTCTAGTGGGGGGCTGATGACACAGCCAGGGTAAACCCTTTCACTGGGCCCCCCAGCCGAAGCATCCAACCTGACCGCTAGTCAGCCCAGGCCGGGGATCCCTGGGGAGCTGGTGACCCCCCGCCAATAAAGGGGTCCCCTTCTTCAGGGCACCCTAGGCTGATAGCCCAGGGCTATCCCAGGCACCCCTGGCCGGGGTATACAATCGGGAAACTGGCTGCCTTAATACCGACAGCCGGCTTCCCGACTGTCATATCCCGGCGAGGGTGAAATGCCGGGCGTCTAGATGGAGACGCCTGACATTTCCCTGACGCCGGGCGCCGCGAGGCTCCCCCGGGGGGAACTTAGGGTTAGGCACCCCCCCGGGGGACTTAGGTGTAGGCAGCGGGGAAGGGGGGGTTAGGGTTAGGCACTTAGAGGGAAGATTAGGGTTAGGCACTTGGGGGGGAGGCTAGGGTTAGACACCCCTAAGGAGGGTTAGGGGGTTAGGTAGGTTAGCTTATACTTACCTTAGCGACAATCGGGATTTCCAGCGCTGTCGGGCTTCCGCTGCCGGGAACTCTGCTTTTGTTGGCCAGGCGCTGCCGGCGGTATTTGATACCGATTCCCTGGCCGGTGAGTGCTGAGTTAATTGTGTAATGTGGTGTAAAAAATAGATGTTAAATATTGTCTTTTGCTGTGGAACTACAGTTCCCAGCAAGCCTCCCCTCTCCTGCATGCTGGTACTTGGAGAACCACAAGTACCAGCATGCGGGGCAATACGGGCCCGCTGGTACCTGTAGTTCTACAACAAAATAAATATTAAAATAAACACAGGACACACACACCGTAGAAAGTAAAAGTTTATTAAACATACATGCACTCACACATGTACACACTCTCCTATGTATCACTGTAGCCATTGGTCCCCTTCTCTATGTAGATAATCCATAGGGAAAAAAATAAATAAAACCATACTCACCTTCCCCTATGCATGGATCGGTCCTCTTCAGTCCAAAGTAGACAATCCCCGGGCTTGGCAAAACAAAAAAAACGAACAGCACGGACCCACGGACATTAGTACTGTCCTACAAGGACAGTACTACGCAAATGAGAGCTTAGCAGCGGGATTTCACTCTGGAAATCCCGTCGCTGAGCGCTCTTTGGCTGAGAGAGGCGAGCCTTCCACCTCTCAGCCAATGAACGGTTCTCACCATTGACTTCAATAGTGAGAACTGTGCGTGCCCATTTAAAAATATGGCGCCTCAGCGCCATTTTTGAAATTCAAAGATGCCCACCGTGAGCCAATCACGGCTTACTGCGTTATCGCCCCGCCCCCTAGGCTGGCTTATATAAAGCAAGCGTGAGGCGCCGTCAGGCCAGTCCGTTGGCCGGGTGGCAGCAGTGACAAGCTGCTGAGGAGAGAAGACGCTGGGAAAGTCCTGGATGGGCAGTGCCCTCCAGGTGAAGTCGCCGTGGAAGTCCTGGGGCAGGCGGCAGCCATAAAAAAGAGCTTAAAGGCTGCCGCCCCACAGGTGAAATAAAATAATAAAACAAACGGTGTGTTTTTTTTTTTTAAATATATTTATTTTACAGGGGTACTATAAGTACCAGCGGGCCATTAATACCCCGCTTGCTGGTACTTGTGGTTCTCCAAGTACCAGCATGCAGGGGAGGTTTGCTGGGACCTGTAGTTCTACTCCAAAAGACAATATTATACTTCTATTTTTTACACCATATTACACTATTAACCCGGCACCCACCACCCCAGGGTTGCCGGGGATAGCCCCAGGCTATCAGCCTAGGCCTGGGGTGCCCTGGAGAGGGGGACCCCTTTATTGAGGGGGGGGGGCCAGCTCCCCCCGGCCTGGGCTGATTAGCGCTCAGGGTTAATGCTTTAGCTGGGGGGGCCACAGTCCCACTTGGACTGTCTCCAATGGCAGCCTGACTGGTCTGCCTTCTCATCAGCCCACGCCTGAGCTCTCTCCACAAGGCAGCAATCACACATCTTCCAGAATCCTTTTCTCCTCTGTGTGGGCGGATCTATCCTACCCCACACGGAATCTACTCTGCTCACTTACAGGGATAAAGTACATATGACAAAGTACGACATTTGTAAGTACATTAATTAGGTCATCAATCTCCCCTGTATACTCACCTGGACGCATGCTGCCATCCGACTGCTCACTGTTACTCGCGGCACGGTCCCGGTGACGTCATCATGCCGTGCCATCCAGGGAGTACAACTCCAGGTCCCTCCTATCATGGTTACCTAACAACAAGAGAACATTAGAAACAGTCAGCGGAACATCTAAGCATAAAAAACAAATCTCATCCGATAGAGAAAACTTTGCATTAGTTCCATAAGTGACCAGCATTAAACATTGTACATGCAGGATCTCCCTGTGTGTAGCCAGCCTTATACCTCTTTTCCACCAAAAACCCAGGTCCGACCTGGGTTTTTGGACATGGTTCCAACCCTGGTCAGACCCATTTACACTGCACCTTTGATCTGGGTTACTCCCAGGTAAGCCCTGTTCACACTGAATTCAGGTCTGCCCTGCTAAACCTGTGAGGTCATAAAAAGTGGGAGGTGAATGCTCCACAACCACCAATCCTCTCATTTTAGGCATGATCCAGGTCAGATAACCTGTGTTGCACCGTTTACACTGCACCATTACCTGGGTCCATCCTGGGTCCAACCCTGGTAGCTACCTGGGTTGGATTGCAGGGTCACTTGACCCAGGTTATTTTTCAGAGACCCTTTTACACTGAGCTGCGACCCGGGTAGACCCAGCAAAAACCCAGGTTTTTGCTCTGGTGTAAAAGGGGTATTAGTGAGTGAGTAGATACTCTCCACCATTAGCATGGTGACCCCATGGAGCATAAGCTAAATTAAATCATCTGACGATCTCCTATTGGGAAAACATTGTGGTCTGTGATATTCTTTGCCATTTGTGTGTTGTATTTCACTCTTGTTTCTTCCAACATGTCATGTAACAGCTGTGAATCTGCAACATAAATACAAGCCTAGTAATGCTATCTGTCAGGGAAAATATGGCCTACTTACTCTTCTTACTAATCTAAAACAGGATTGGGGCCAACGAGAAGCATCCGTTACAGCAGAATCATTTCTTCTGATTGCTTTGCAAATTAGTAAATGGCTGTATCTCATTTGCGTTTGAGGCCTGAGCTTCATTGCAGACCCGTGTCTCATTTTGTAGCTTCTATTTACTGCAAGAACAGAGCATATTTCAGTATCTACATCCTTGTGTTGCATTGCACTATAGCTGTCAGTGACAAGACTTTGGGCTCTATTTATTATCATTATTTTTACTGAAATAAAGTGAAAAAGGGGTGTTTTCTCACCCTTTTCACATTATTTTAGTTTCACCTAAAGTTACTACAGGGCAATTGGAGTAGAATTCATAAAATTCTACTCCAACCCTAAGTATCACTTATTTTTACTAATCAGATCGCATTTCCCATAGTTGTAATGGGAAATGCGATCTGTGTGCAAGTTACTAAAAATAAATTGTGAAGAAATACCGGGGAAAGCCCTGTGATAATAACGCCATCTGTACGTTGCGTTATCCAGGGTCTCCCCCGGTTACCGGACTCCTGCTCCGCTCTAACATGCAGAGCAGAGCCCGGAGTCGGCCCCAGTGATCAGCTGTGTGGCCTAAACAGACCACACGCTCATACACCGCAAAAAAGATAAAAAACAGTAGTTAGAAAAAAATTAACTTACCTGAGTCCAGGGACCGGAGTTCGGGGCCCCGGTGATGTCCTCCCTCTGGTCAGCTGGTTTCCCATACTGCACTGCGGCCCGGTCATCAGGTGACTGGGTTCCAGTGCAGTATGGCATGTCAGCTGACCGGAGTCATGGAGGACATCACCGGAGCCCGGATCATGCAGGTAAGTGCAATTAAGGGAGGGGGGGTCTTAGCACCAGGGGGTGGGGCTTAGCGACGGGGGGTAGCAGCGGCGGCCGGTCAGCGCATGCGCGGGCACTTGTCACGGTATTTTTTTTTAAAATACCGTGATAAGGCTGTGGAGGGGATTCGCAGGGACAGAGCTTTATCGCAAGGGGTTTTTAGTAAATCCCTGTGATATTGCCTGAATTCGCAATGCAAATTCAGTCGGTAATATCACACTACAATCTGCATTCCCATTGCGGATTGTAGTAAATAGGGCCCTTTGTGTGTACAGACATTCCTCACTTAACGACCTACCTGTTTAGCGACCATTCGGACTTACGACCGGCGCTCTGACCAGCTAACTGAGGCTTGCACTGATAACAAAAAAATATAAAAGACAACTCTGTCTGAGAGGATGCCGTGGCTGTGGCGCGGGACACACAGGAGACATTGCCTGCCATGAGGGAAAGAACGGATGGGGATGCGGCCCGTTCTCGGGGGAGATGGGGTACACAGAGGCATGTGTCACCCTAAGCCTGGGTCCTGCTGCTTCATGTCCTCGCTTAACGACCGATTCGTTTAACGACCGAGTCGTAGGAACGGAACTCGTCGTTATGTGAGGAATGTCTGTACTGTAGCTGTGTGCAGTAAGATTTTATCAATTCATTTACAGAGATGATAAAATGCACTTTTCAGGCAAAAGTAATATACTGTAATCATGAGTTGTCTCATCAAATCTATATCAGCAGAATTAATCTATAGCATACTGAGCAGTGAGTGAGTGAGTGAGTGAGTGCTGGTGCATGTGGCAATTCAGGGTTGACAGTGCCGGTTCTAGATATTGTGGTACTCAGGATGAAAGTTTCCAGCTGCGCCCAACCCCCCCCCCCAAAAAGAAACAAAATTTTACAGACGCCTTTCCTCTGCGGTGTCCAGGTGCTGGGCTTCCCCCAAGCTCTCCCCTCATGGTGAATAATTGCCATATGCATTAATGTGCCTTACACAGTATGTCTTACACAGTAATGCCCTTTATAACACATTATGCCACATGCAGTAATGCCCTGTATGATACATTATGCCACATGCAGTAATGCCCTGTATAACACATAACACACGCATTAATGCCCTGTATAATCCATTATCCCCAATTCAAATTACGCCACACAGTAGTCCCTTATTCATGTTATGACACACGGTAATGCCCCTTATACACAATGCCCAAATTAGTGCCCCTTATACACAATGCCCACAGTAGTAGTGCCCCTTATGCAATGCCCACAGTAGCAGTGCCCCATATACAATGCCCACAGCAGTGAGGGGTGCTGCCCAGCTTTTTTTGGGGGGGAGGGGCAACTTTTTTTTTCTGCTGGGGACTCAGTGGCGCCCTCTAGGGGCCGGCACTGCGGGGCAACGGCCCTGTTAGTAGACCAACACACTTCAGAAGGAAATAAATCCTTCCACCAGGAAAGCGCTGCTCAATCAAAATTACATTTGTTCACACATACAAAACATACAATAAATAATTAAAACATGATATATAATAAATGAAAGTATTAATTAGTAGTAAATGGAACCCTTTAGGGATTGTATATAATCCAGCAGTTATAGTACTGAGATCTTGGTACTCTGTGGCTTTATTTACATGACACCCGGCAGCATCCTGCTTCAGGGGTCTGACGGACAAAATCAGAGTTGCACTGCACTTACTTTACTGTGACAGGCATACTTGCCTACTTTTGAAAAAGCATTTCAGGGAGATTGTGAGCACCACCTATGAGCACGGCGGTAAAGTGGACATGTACTGCTACTAGGGATGAGGGGGTTCGGATTTCTGAAATTCGAACCCCCCCGAGCTCCCCCAATCCGAGCCGGATCTGAGTCAGGTTCGAGTTTTCCCGCCTGACTCGGATCTGAAATCAAGGCAAAACGTCATCATCCCGCTGTCGGATTCTCGCGGGTTTTGGATTCAATCAGAGGTCCCCGCGTCTGCGCCATTTTTCACTCCGGCTGTGGACAGTGAAACAGGAGGGTGGAGTTGTGCTGCTGTTGTCGTCCATAGGGCTGTGTCCACTCCAAAGTCCATAGGGGCTGGCTGCCTGGGCTGTGTTGTGCAGTGTCCCATAGCGGCTGTAGTGTTGTCCATCAGGGGTACTCTGTCCACCAGGGGTGCTCCCCCCAAGTGCAAAAAAAAAATATTTTTCTGTTTGTGTGCGCTGTAGCCGCACGTGCATCAACAAAGTTGCGCCAAGCGTGCGCCTGTGCATAAATAGTGACAGTATTAGCGCTCCACAGGGAATATATGTTTTGTGGGAGCAGCTAGACAAGCGGGTTGTCCCTTCCCGCGTAATTATCTAGTATATAAAAGGAGTTTTGCCTAGCGCTGCACCTCTAAATGAATGTCAACAATATTTGTACGTTATAATGAATTGAATAATACCTAATACTGAATTTGTACGTTGTAATGAATTGAGTGATACCTAATAAATAATATTCAGGAAAAAACGTGTACCTCTTATAGATTTGATTTTTACTATTGTAATCAGAACAGTAAAAAACACATATAAAACATATCCTAATGTTATACTACATAAACATGTATATAACTTCAATGCGGTATAGTATAGTTTAGCAATAGTAGTGGCAATCCTAAATGGCAGCTGTGTGCACCCACTAGTATAAATATAGGTGATGTGGCAATGGTAATGAATTTAAAAGTCTCTCTGAATGACCAACGGGTCCGTGACCCAGGTTATTTCCGGGTCTACACGGGTAGCGGCTCAGTGGAAAAGAGTCCCTGAAAAATAACCTGGGTCAAGTGACCTGGGAATCCAATCCAGGTAGCTACCAGGGTCGGACCCAGGATGGATCCAGGTAATGGTGCAGTGTAAACAACGCGACCCGGGTTATCTGACCTGGGTCATGCTTAAAATTAGCTGATTGGTGGCTGTGGAGCAGTCACCTCCCACTTTTTATGACATCACGAGTTTAGCAGGGTAGAATCTGTTCAGTGTGAACGGGGCTGACCTGGGAAAAATCCAGATTGAAGGTGCAGTGTAAATGGGGTCTGGCCTGGGTTGGGACCAGGTCCGAAAACCCAGGTCAGACCTGGGTTTTTGGTGGAAAATGGGTATGTCAGAGATCCTTCCCCGGTCTTTAAAAGGCAGGCACGGTTTGGGCAGCAGGAACTTTGCAGATAAGGAGAGTGTAGGCATGCATTGTGTCTCAGCATGCATTGCTGGACGCCATTTTATCCGTGTCCAGCCAGCAAATAGTCAATATCTGAAAGTCTTTAAGCATTTAATTTTAAATTGTTTATCTCAAATTCAAGTGATATATCTTTTTGTTGTGTACCCACCTTTACAGATGTGTCCACATACATCTTACTTTCCTGCCCTTCTAGACGCGCCATGCCGTGTCGTGATTCAGTAGCACAAGCGTCTTTCTGTGCGACTTTTTATCTTCAAATGCATCTTAGTCGCGAAGCAATGCGAATAGGATGCACAAGCAGCAGTTGACACCCGCAGCCGCACATAGAATATAGGCATGTGAATAAGACGTATTTGAAAGGTAAAAAGTCACACGAAAAGACGCTCAGCGCTACTGATTTGCATGACACTCACGTTATGTTTAACGCGACTTCTAGTGCACGGAGATCAGGTATATATAGGCACGTGTAATGCACTCTCGTTGAAGATCAATGTCATTTGTTATATTGTTAGGCTGTAGCTTAAAGAGGACCTTGCTCATTTTGAATAATGTTTGTTTTACACAGTGCAAAACTGTCCAGCTCATTCACATTTTAACATGTGCATTGAATAAGGCTTTTAAACTTGGAACTGTAAAAATGCAGGTGTCAATTTAAAGAGGATCTGTCATGTATCAAATAACGTTTGCCCACATACAGTAGATGCTTGCGCACTATGTATGTCCTAAATAGAACAAAGTCACCGTATGTTCCCTCCTCTGCCCAGGAGAAAACAGAACATCGTTGTGTGTTATATGTAAATGCTGAATGCTGTTGAATGCACACACAGAGCTGTATTATTATATTATTTCCTATAGGACTGATAGTTGAGTCATTGATTTCAAAATTAGCTACAAAACAAAAGTAAAGCAATACGAAAATGGACCGTTCCTCACTGTACAGAAAGCCAGACCTCACTCTGAACTAACACAAATGTTTACTTATCCAGCCAAAGCATTTGAAGAACGTTTGTTGGGGGAGTTCTGTACTGTATGTAATCTCAGAGTGAGTCAACCATGGGAATACTGAGCATGTAGCATTTTTTCATTTTTTAACCAAAATGTATGACTTTCGCCTTGCATGAACTTAAACAGGTGTCTGTCCAATCTTGTTTCTTCAGTATTAAGAATATTAAAACTCACTGTGAGAGTCAGAGCTCCAATAACTCCACAATATAATTTTCTTTGTTTAACATATTGGGGTCTATTTACTAAGCAGTGTTATGAGACAGAGTGAAAAGTGATAAGTCTCTGATAAGGTGCCAGCCAATCAGCTCCCAACTGTCATCTCACAGGCTGTGTTTGAAAAATGACAGTTGGGAGCTGATTGGCTGGCACCTTATCAGAGACTTATCACTTTTCACTCTGTCTCCTAACACCGCTTATTAAATAGACCCCATTGTCCACTTTTTATGTGATGTACGATATCTGTCTTGAAACTTGGATTCTGTTGAGTGCAGGTTCACGTTTAGTAACAGCAAAATCTAGACAAGTCGGTATCTGTAGCTTATCAACATGATCTGTGACCCTGGCAGTATGTACGCCGTTGGGGCCCCATCCAACATGTGAGTCTCAGATATAGGTCAATGTATTATACCTGCCTTTCCTATGTCAAATGTATGGACCTGTCTTGCCTATTCCTGTCACATGCGCCTCTTTCGCGATATGCATGGTGACTAGCTACGTCGATAGAAAGTGATGTCACCACAGCAATTCGTACTGATACTTTGTGATATCACGTAACTTAGTGGGGTGGTAATGGATGATTGATGTAGTGTTCACTCTAGCACCTTGCACCTGTCACAATCCATGCAGTTCCTCTTTCCTGTCTAGAGTGTCGCCCTCTGCTCTGGTTCTCCTACAGTGGGGGTAAGGACGCCGCCACCTGCTGGCACTTGCAATTCCACAATTGCCAAAGGGCAGGCACGCTGGCACCTCTAGTCCCACTGTAAAAGACAATAGTACACATCTATTATTAACACTACAGGTTGAGTCTCGCATATCCAAATATTCCGAAATACAGATTTTTTTTTAGCATGACTGAGATAGTGACACCTTTTACTTTTTGATGGATTTATATACACACACTTTGTTTAAGGCACAAAATTATAAAAAATATTGTATAAAATACCTTCAGGCTTTGTGTATAATGCTGGCCATACACGCTGCAATTATCGGGACGATCCGTCCGATATCGGCGGATCGCCGCGATAATTGTAGCGTGGGGGGGCAACCGAGGGTTAAATATTGCTCGGTCGGGCATGCTGGATTGTCCAGCATGCCCGTCCGATGCGATATTTACCCGGTAACTGTCGGCCGCATCGGGCAGTGTATGCCCAGCGCGGCCGACAGACAGACATTTCCTGTGTTCCTTCCTACAGAAGGAACAGGGAAATGTCTCCTCCCCCGGGGGCGGAGCGTGGATGTCGGGCTGTACACTGTCAGATTTCTCTCACAGTGTATGCCGCGGACATCTGCGGCTGGCAGCCGGCCAGATAAAATGTCTGTTGGTCTGACAGACATTTTATCTTGCCGTGTATGCCCAGCATTAGGTGTATATAAAACATAAATAAATTTCATGTATGTACACAAATTTTGTTTGAGCCACAAAATGATTGAAAATATTGTATAAAATGATGTGTTCTTTAACAAGGATTTGTATACTCACCATGACCAAGGTAGAGCCTCCAGCAGCCTAAAGGGTAAATTTATCACGCAGTGATTACCCCTTTCTCAGGCATTTTTTGCTGGAGAAGGGGTTATTCACTGCTTCTCCCATTTACTAAGAGGGAATTTGCAGTCCCTCTGTTTTGGCATGTTAGTGCATCCCAAAAGCTTGCTATGGAGATTGTCAAGAGGCTCCATTTATCAAGCATCAATAATGTCAGATTGTTGCTGCTGGGTAATGGCATCTTTGAGTTGGCGTTACCTATGCTCTGCAGTGGGGGACCAGTGAAGCTGATGAATATTGCCTTCATCCCCTCTGGCCTGGGTCAGACTACTGTGCACTGGCCGCCCATATGCATTTCTCTGTAACCTTTCATCAACAGTATGAAGCAAATCCTCATACACTATGGCTGCAGTTGGCTCTCCTACCACTCTGCTAGCGCTAAGCGGCGTTTTTGCATCTTTTTCATTCAGAAATGTGTCTTAGTCGCAGAGTGATGTGACTAAGGCGCACGACTAGACTGCTGTGATTATTTGATATGTAACACTTGTCTATCTGTGTGCGAGTCGGAATCTATATATAGAGAGCTGCAATGCTTTTTTCCATGATCATTTCTGTTGTGCTTCGTATACAGATTCAGTCGCACACAGATATACAAGTGTCACATATGATATAAATCAGTGTGGTCTCGTGGTGCATCGCATTGCAACTAAAACACATTTTCAGGCAAAAAAGATACAAGTAAAGATGCTTGGTGCTAGCAGAGTCACACGAGACCTGGCGGCTCTCTAACGCCAGGCGTCTTGCGCCGCATGGCGTATTGAGGCTAGGTGTATGAGGACACATGTGTACATTGCGGCACAACTGCAATCTATATCCCTGCAATAAGAATGTTGGTGTACAACTATGTTAAAAATGGGAAGCAGTCGGGAAGCCGACGGATGAAATCCCGACCGCCGGCTTCCCGACTGTCTAATCCCGGCTAGGCACTAATGACAGGTGTCGATATGCCGACGCCTGTCATTAGACCTACGCCGGATCCTGACGCCCGGCATATTAATCGAAGGTAAGCCGTGGTGCGGACAGCTGAGGGGGTGGAGCGTTAGGTTAGGGGCTCCCGGGGGGGACTTAGGGTTAGGCATCCCCCCGGGAGGGTTAGGTTTAGGCTAGAGGAAGGGGGTGTTAGGGTTAGGCACCCCCGGGGGGAGGTTAGGGTTTGGCACCTTCCCGGGAGACTTAGGTTTAGGCAGTGGGGAAGGGGGGATTAGGTTTAGGCACTTAGAAGGGGGTTAGGGTTAGGCACTGGGTCGGGGTTAGGTTTAGGCACCCCAAAGGGAGGGTTAGGGTTGGGGGGGGTAGATTAGGGTTACTTACCTTTAGAAGCAGTCAGGATTTCCACCCCATGCAGCCGGCGGGATTACATACCGATTCCATAAAAATACCATTAAGTTCTAGATAATCAGGTTGGTTCCAGATATGGATCTGATTTGTGTACAGGTTGAGTCTCCCATATCCAAATATTACGAAACACAGATTTTTTTTTAGCATGGCTGAGATAGTGACACCTTTGCTTTTTGATAGTTCAATGTACACAAACTTTGTTTAAGGCACAAAATTATTAATATTTTTTTAAAATAAAATTACCTTTAGGCTGTGTGTATAAGGTGTATATGAAACTTAAATGAATTTCATGTATGTACGCAAATTTAGTTTGAGTCACAAAATTATTGAAAATATTGTATAAAATGACCCTCATGCTGTATGTATAAGCTGTATATAACACATAAATGCATTCTGTGTTTAGATTTGGGTCCCATCCCCAAGATATCTCATTATGGTATGTACAGTACATATTCCAAAATACAGAATATTCCGATATCCAAAATACCCCTGGTCCCAAGCATTTTGGATATGGGAGACTCAACCTGTATTATGTAAAAAGCATAAGTTGTAGAAAAGAAATGGACAGTTCTTTTATCACTGCTTTGAGTAGGAATAATAATAAAGTATCTTACTGAAGGCTGTATAATTTCCCACCAATATAATATATGTTAATTTAAGTTGTTTGAGGTTGGCACTCTGGGTGGTATGTACTAAGGCTAAAATGCAGTCAAAACTGCAAAAACTGCAGGTTAAGGGTTTTGTCCGCATTTCCCATATGTACCAAGTTCCGGAATGCTATAATTTACGATACTTGGACTCAGTGGGCAATGCCATCTATAGATGCAGACCTTCTATCTTGACCCCTTTTGTTATCAATTAACTAGTTCAACTCAGGTGACTGCAATCATAAATTATGTGGGAAGAGCAGACCATTTTGTACCTGATGGAAGGGGTCATGTTGGAGGGTCTGTAGATGGCGTTGCACAATAGAAGCCTAAGGGCTTCTTTTCGCATTGTGCCCTGTGGAAACCATTTGGATTCCTCCCAACACCCCACGTGGCACACGCGTCATACGCCGTGTGCGTGGAGGGACTTCTGCATCATAACCTGGAAGTTCCCTCTTCTCAAAGGATATCTCTTTTCGGAAGAGCTGTCCATTGCAATTTTAATTGCAATTCTAAGTACATACCGGCGGTATGTACCCGATTAGTGGCGGGATGTACCGCATCCAAAATGCAGTGCGTTGTACATACCCATTGTCTGAGAGGAGGAGTCTACCTAAGGCTCTAGAGAGTTTAAAATCTCCCTTTAAGGTGGCAGTTCAGTTCTCAGCAATGTGTGGTTGCGTTCTCTGGCTACACACATATTGGTGGCTGGGAGGTGCCAACGTTCCGACTGTCACTAGCACTTTGTGGCCATCGCAATTTGATTTGTCCCCTAAGAATCCTCCATAACATTTTCTCAATTGTCAGGGGGGAATTCAGTTGTTCTGCCGGCGGCTTTTTTTTTACGATGCTCGACAGAGCAATTCAATTGTTGCTCTGTCAGGGCGCGATAGCCGCCGGCGACGGAATTTCTGCACGCACTCAGGAGGGTGCGAGCAGAAATGTTTCTGAAACACCCTTGTTAGGACGCGCTAACCGCAGATAGCGTGCCCTAACCAGAAATTAAGATGGATTTAGCCGTTGTAGATGGCTAAACCTCGTCTTTTAGGCGGCGAAGAGGGCGATAATTAATGAGCGCCCAGAACAATTGAATATCAAACTGGGTGCTCATTAATTATCACGCCCAAAAAACATTTGAATCGCCCCCTCAGACGTGAAACTTATTTGTCATTGGGGAGATAAATATTAACAAATATGTAGGTTGCCGATGTATAATGGCTAATACAAATATAAAACAAGCGTCTATGTCCTGGGACACTTCAATTTCTTAAAAAGGAACATGCTTAGAACAATACATAACATATACTGTATACCTCTAGATTCATGTCTAGTGTTATTGTTTTTATGTGATCTACGATATTCCAAATTTCATAACAATAGAGTTCTACTTAATAAGAGATGTGTCTCATGTAGGAAGGCAATATCCATATGTCCGCAGTGTTGATAATGGATAGCCTGTACTCTCTTTTCTTGTATGTAGCCATAGACCCTTTCCTTTTCCTTTTACCAGTAGCCTGCGTGATGTGTGAACACCCCCATAAATTTATCAAAACATTTCAGTGCTGATTTCCCAATATAAGGAAGGAGTGAAGAGAAAATCAGTTTCTTTCGTAAAAGTTTGTGGCCTGAATAGAAGATTCTTCCACCTGGGAGAAATTGGTCTGGACAGCGTTACCAGGTGTCAGTGTCACTTTTCCCTGGCAGGCAGGGTCGGGTTTTAGGGGTCATTTCCCACTATGGGCTGGTGTGCTGTGATTGAGGCTGTAAGATGCAGGTGGTCAGCGGTGACTATACAATAGATAGTCTTGGCCCCAAAACACATCTTTAAAAAAATTACCTTTAGAAGATTAAAAAATGCAACACGACAAAAAATACCATAATTATTTCTGAGATAAATATTATACTTATAATGGTTATATATAGTGGCTTAGTGGTATTTTTCACATTTAGGATGGGTCTTATTTAGCCTTCTTATTTCCCAGGCTATTACACCGGATACCCCCTCTTTTTGTGAGTTGCAAGTACCTGAAACTCTTATACTTTGAGTGCATGTAGGGGTGGAGCTAAAGGTTAGAGAGCACGTGGAACTGACAGTTTGGATGATAATGACAATGATCTAACCTGTAACCACTTTCATTTCAGCCAGTGAGCTATGGGCCCGATTCAGAGATGTACGCTAACACGACGGGTAGCGCACATCTCCGATGGCGGGAGGACTGCGTATGCGCAGGAGGTGTACTGCGTATGTGCAGCTCTCCGTCTACGAGTTCGCTCGCAGAGACTCACAGCCGCAACCTGATCGACAGGCTGCGGCGTTTTTGAGGCGGAGCGGGGGCGTTTCTGGGCAGCGTTCACACCCCCGTTTTCCGGGAAGGACGAGGCCAGGGTCTTCGTAGGATCACGCAGACTTCCTGGCCTCGCAAGCTGCAAGGACCCTGCGGTAAGCTTCTGCTACTGCAGCCTGACCAAAGGGACAACAGTCGTTCTGATAGTGTTCCCAGGCTGAGATCACACAGATGCAGCAACGAGGAGTCTGACACCTACTTCTGCATTTGCATTTTAATGGACCGAATTGCACAGCCGAGATTTATAGATTATCTGCTGTAATACTGAAAATATATTGTAATTTGATGTAGAACATTAAGACATAAAGGCAGAGTGATAGTTTACTATAATGTGCCTAGCGTTATGCTGGGTACAAACTAGATTGACAGGTTTGGCAGACCCACTGAGCTATCTGACGATTGGCAAGTGCATATACGCTTACTAATCATGCTCCTGATGTGTCGGGCTGGACGTCACAACTGGGCAGGCATTTAAATTTGCTCGCCCAGTTGAGCTGTCACTCACCACCGTGTCCCTGTCGTTCACACCAGCAGATGCACCAATATATCTGCACATTAATCCGCATTCTGCTGTGCTGCATAGCCGATGCGATATGTCTGTGAACGAAGTTATTCAAAGACATATCGGGGGAACACACCCGCTGACACGCTCACGATATATCGGCTGTTCGAGTGAACGACCGATATATCTTCCAGTGTGTACTGAGCTATAGGAGAGGATTTTTGGGTGTGGTACAGTATAATACTTAGCTTACAAACATGCTTTTTGGTGACTATATAGGCTAAAAACTTTGCATACCACTCCTCTCATGCCAGTATATATGGGAGAACTATATATACCTCTTTGGGAGTTCTTTGGAGGCTGAATTTATATAACCTGGTGGGCTCCATGTAATGACTGGACAATTCCATTGCTTTAAAGATCAGAATCTTTCTCAGCACCAAGCTTGCCCCTGCTTTGCTTTGTGTACATAGACGGATAAGGTGTGAGTGTTGAGAGTGCTAGGTCATTTCCGCACATATAGATCAGTGTAGCATATTCTGACTTACATTTGCACATGCAATGCCGCTTGTCACAGCGATGCAGGATGTCTTAGCGCTACAATGTATCAAACTGAGAGTCACTGGAGAGGTGTTACCTAAACTAATTCCACTGTCCCTCTGTATTGCACCAACTTACTACTGCTGGTGCAATATGTAATTACACATGTGCAAGGTTTCTAGAAAACATGAGATGTTACTTTGACGAGTCTGCGCATACACAAGCAATAGAGCAGGAGTGTCCTGAGGTGGCATTGGGTCAGTAAGTAAGCGATGTCATTATGTCACAACGCCTATAAAAGGGGGTTATCACCACTTTATACAGTCACCTCATAGTGTGTTAACCTTCAAATTTGTCATTGGCACTGCTGCCTGCATAGGAGCATAATCCTGTCTGGCCATGGAGAGGATAATCGAACTCCCTTCTGCATATCTGACAATGGGTTGGGGGATTCCGGCATCGGTATTATCATCGCCGGCATCCCATGTGTTGGATAATGACCGCATACCCTGATGATGACTCGGACCACTGTGCACTTTATTTTTTTTTTTTTTAAACACATATACAGGAAAATGAAAAAAGTGCATGTGTAATTTATTATGCAATAAGAATTACAGAAATTTCTATTTATGTTGTTTTCATGGCTTATTTTTGGATGTAGAGATTTTTTTGCATTTAAACCTTTCGTGTTAGTACCGAGCATAATAGAGCAGTGCTTCAGTAAAAGTATTTGTATATTCTGAACGTGCGTCAGAAGAGTAGATCTGTGCATGGAGATTGTCCTGAAACTAAGGGCTTAGAACACAGATTTAAGAGCTAGTCATGTAAAATATCTCTTACACAAACATTTCAGGAGAATCAGGGCAGGTAACAGCGCTGTTTGGATTTTAGACACATCAGCAGGTGATTAGAGTAGAGCTTCTAACCTACAGATGTGTCCTCATACATCATTGCTGCAGTCGTGCCGAACAGCCCCCCTTGGCACGCCAGGTCCTGAGCAACTCTGCTAGCGCCAAGTGTCCTTTTTAAATCGATCTCAGTTGCGTCACACCAGGAGACTGCGCTGATTAATTCCATATGCGGCACTTGTATACCTGTGTGCAATTTTTTCTTTCCACGCCAGGTTCCTTAGTGCTTCGTATAGAGACTCAGTGGCACACAGATACACAAGTGTCGGATGTCAAATGATTCAGCGCAATCTCCTGGTGCGTCCTAGTCACATCACATTGCAACTAAGAATTTTTGGGAAAAAAAGACACCTGGCGCTAGCACAGACATGGCGGCTCACTTGCACCAGGCATCTCTCGCCACGAGGCTGGATGTATGAGGACACCTCTATACTCTATGAATCCAGCTACCTTTCAGGATTTTTATTGTGATTTATTTAGCTGGTAAACCCAGACTGATCCGTGTGCCCCCTTGTAGCTGCAAATGGTCTGAAATCCATTATATATCACTGTCCTCTATAATCCCAGCACCTTGCTTCAATCCCCACTGGAATTATAAAGAGAACGCGCTGTAGATGAACTGGAAAGTAAATGAACCACTTTAATATAAATCTGAATTGAAAGAAAAATAAATTTGCTACAATTGTAACCTAATACTAATACTAGCAGTAAATACAGAGGGAGGAAAAATAGGATGAACTCAGTAGGGACCTGCAGACTCTATGTGAACTATAACAAGAATGCTTGCTATGTGTTGTTGATATGTGATGCCTGGTGAATAAGTGGAGAGATTTAACAATGAAACCATCACAAGTTCTAGTGGGACTGGATAACAGTGAACATGAGAGGATTACATTACAGAAAGTGGATTCATAGAGAAAAGCCTAACATGCAGTCTATATATTAAAGGTGAATCTGGGACTTTATTGTGTGCTAATTGTTATAGCATAGTGATATGGCGTTTTCATTTATCATGTTATGTAGTTATGTAGAGGAATTACATATGTTTTGCCTTTAAAGTGAGTTAATGAGTTTATCCACCTTAGGACATCCCTCTCAGTAAATGTATATCCTGTGTTGCAATTGGATGGAGGCTCCGATACCTTCTTCCCATCATACCTCATAATAGCCAACAGCATGCAGACAAGATGCATTCATTATAATTCACTGAGGATACACCACCAGTAAAAAGGTAGACAATGTCTAGATAGATACCAGATGTTAGACAGGGAATAGGTCGACAGGGACAAAAGGTCGACAGGGACAAAGGGTCGACGGGTACAAATTGTTGACAGGGTCAAAAGGTCGACATACTTATGGTTGACATTAAAATGGCCGATACATATTTTTTTTGTTTTCTAACCCTAATCTTCACGTTAACCCTCCCCTTGGTGCCTAACCCTAACCCTCCCTCCTGGTGCCTAACCCTAAGCGTCGGGGTAGGTGCCTGACCCTAACCGTCCCTTCTAATGCCTAACCCTCTGGTAAGTGCCTAACCCTCCCTCCTGGTGCCAAACCCTAACCATTGGGGTAAGTGCCTAACCGTTGAAGTAAGTGCCTAACCCTCCGGTAAGTGCCTAGCCCTAAACCTAACCCTAAAAAAAAAAATAATAATTCACGTGTCAACCATTTTAATGTCGACCATTTGCATGTTGACCTTTTGACCTGTCGACCATTTGTACATGTTGACCTTCTTACATGTCGACCTTTAGTGTGTCGACCTTTTGTCCCTGTCGACCTTTTGTCCCTGTTGATCTATTGCCTGTCTAACATCTGGTGTCTATCTAGACATTGTCTACCTTTTTACTGTAGATCTTTAGACCGGATCCCACCAAATTGCTGACGAGGATTATCATTTAAGGCAAGAGAGAATTTCCTGTGTGGATAGGTCCATTAAGATAGAACTCATCCAGAAGACATTGGTGGGTAAAATGCATTTGGGTAATGAGCGACACAAAGACCAGTAACAGACTTTATTATAGTGCTGAGAATATCTGTGAGACAGAACATGGCTGAATAAGATACATTAATTTGTGAATGCAAGCAGCCATTGGTTATACTGAGCCCAGATGATTAAAACAAGTTGACTGAGGTGCTAATTAAGTTAGCTGTGTTCAAGCATGGATATCTATAAAACCTAGACTATAATGGCGGAGTTTGGGAACCTTTGGCACATCGCATACAAAAGTGGTTCCATGGAAATTGAGATGTTTTCTGCTGTTTATAATTAAATAAAGGAACATTTACCACAGGGTTGGTTCCTACATCTAGAACGATAACAGTGAGTGTGAGGTTAGAGAGGTGCTACTATGAAATTATTTATATTAACCTTTGCTGTAACCTTGCGTGGAGAAAGTGTAGCTTTAGTTTTTTTGTGGCAGCAGACTGTAAGCTGCTCTACAGATGTGTCCTCTTATATCCTTGCCGATCGCGCTACAAACGTGCACTATGGCACGCACTGCGATCACAACATGACTCCTATGGAGTCGCGGGTGCGAACGCAGTGCGCGTATCCGCTCGTGGACATCACGCCATGCATGGCGTGATTTGTCGCGTACGCAGCAAAGATGTAGCAGGACACATCTGTAGTAACATTAAGTCTTAGCTAAAAGATTTAACAATTTCTCTTTGTCTATAGAATGTTGTGCATAACCTATAGTAGCTATGTGCAAAGAACAACAGCTATTTGCATATATTGCATTTATACAGATGTGTTCGCATACATCTTACCTTCATGCACTACAAGTTGTTACACATAATACACGAGCGCTGTGTGATTCAGTAGCGCCAATCGTCTTTTCATTCAACTTTTTACCTTCAAATGCGTCTTATTTGCAAAGCAATGTGAATAGGATACACAAGCAGCTTCTGCTGAATAAAATGATATGCAGCATGCCTATGTTCTGTGTGCGGGTGTATCTGAATTTGAACCGCTGCGTTACAGTGTCATAGACGCTGACACTGTAACATAGTATCTCGCATGCAGCTATAACCTCAGTCACGTTACGGCATGGATCGCGACTAGAAGGGCTTTTTAACTCGCAAGGAATAAGATGTGATGTATGTGGACACATCTGTACATAGCTATATAAGTTTATTAAAAACTATTATAAATGATATTGGGTCTCTAATAGAGAGTAATAACAACGGCGCCACCTCTGACCTCCAAAAATGAAAAGCTGAATTGGCCCATCCACATGGCGGTGGCTGTCTCCTTTTGTTGGTGTATAGAAGTAAAGGGAAAATATTTAGCTAGTCTTTTGTAATAGGAGATATTTAATCTGTGTGTGATTCACCTTAAATAATGAAGACAAGTGACATTTATTATAATTATTGATTAGCAACACGTGAAGTTGGTTATCTTCCTGCTGACTCAGATAGCCACGGGCCACAATTAATAAATAAGATGTACTTGTACATAGAAACTAAAATTAGATCCTACTACTAAACACATAAGTACAATTAGTTTACTTTAAAACCTGAGCATATGATCCTGACATATGGAGTCTTATTAGAATACTCAATATTCTACAATGTAGATGGAAGTTTAAAGAGACACATTTTGCTGTGAATCATATGTTTACTATCCATTACTACGGTATGTGGGCAGAATTGGTAGGCTCAGAGAGCCCATTTTCAGATGGATGATAGGACTAGTGCAAGTGCGCACTGATGTTCTGGCCGCAGCGAAGCATACAGGAGAACACACACACATGGGGAGGTTTGTTATAGTGTGGGAGGACATTGGATAGGCTATAGGGACGCGGTCAATATCCCGACTGCAGGGATTCCTGACACCTGATAGAATCCCGGCGCCGGCATCCCAAAGGTAAGTGGTAAGTGGCAGGGTTATGGGGAAGTGTTAGGGTTAGGCACTAGGGGGAGGGTTAGGGTTAGGCACTAAGGGGGAAGGGTTATGTTTAGGGTGTGGGGAGAGGGAGGTGAGGTTTAGGCACCACTACAGAAGTTAGGTTTAGGCATCGGGGAGGGAGGGTTAGGGTTAGAGTATAGAGAAAGGGAGGATTAGCATAATAACCGATAAGTGTCGGTATCCTAACCCTGTCCGGATGCCGGTGTCAGAATTCTGACTGCCAGGATCCTGAGCTCCGGCATCCTGTACCCATCCTGGTGATGGATTGATTAACAGAAATTCAAGGTGATCCTGTATCTAATATTTAGAATAAGTTACAAGCCACACTTTCTGACTTTGTTATCTTCCTCTCTAGGGCTGGGGGGTGGGGATCTTGATGGGAGCATTGAGGGAACATTATGATGCAACTTGTTTCGATGTCAGCATGCCCACCACCCCCTGCAGCATTATGCTGCCATGGCACAGCAGGGGTCAGGGACACTTGTGCCATGGCACAGCAGGGGGTGGGGACATATATGAATCCAGGAGTTTGGTCTTCTCTCCTGGGAGTGTGGGCGAACTCCCTGAAATTAGGGAGTCTCCCTGACGTTCTGGAAGTGTAGGCAAGGCTGATACAGACGTCACCCAGATAGTGCCCTGTTCAGAATAGAACTATCCAGTGATCCAGTGCTGTATAGCATTATTTTTTTTAATACATTTACTTTGACATAAGAGAGACTATTTTTTTTCTTTTCGGTTTGTATCTACATATTATATGTTGCAAGGAAATAATCTAATTCAGGAGTTTATACAATGCTTTGGAATGTGTATTATTCATTGCCATTTAGCAATGGTTAGTAAGCAGACGTTCTATATAACCCTCTGCAGTTATCATACTTCATAATGTCTAATGCTGATTCATGCAATGTGTGTAATAGGAAGAACAAAGCATAGGCACTTGTGCAATTCCAGACTTGTATTAATGAAGATAATTAATGTTAATACTGTACTGTAAAGACGGAAGGAGGAAGCTGCCTCGTGACGGACGATTACTGAACTGGTATGGTATGATGTTGTGCTCTTATTTTATACAAAAGGATTATATTCTAGAGGAATATTTAGGGATTACGCTGTAACATCATGTATTACCCCTTCATGAGTCCTGATGTAGCTTTTTCTATATATATTTTAGCATTACTCGATTTCCCTCCTGAATATAGCATAATGTACCTCCCCCATACATGATAATGAGATTGGAAGTCACAGAGGAGTTTGATAATCATATAAAGACATAAGGCAATAAATCGGGTAACAGAAATTCAAGGTAATGTCTAATATTCAGAATAAGTTACAGTATAATGTGGGTTGTCCCTCTATAATACCCAAGTTGCCCTAACAAACAATGGTTAAGAAGCATGTACCAAATTTCTTTCATTGTTCCCAGTTCCCTGTGTGGCAGCATGGGCAGCAGGGGAGAGGACGTGATGGCATGACTCACATTATTATACCCCCAAACTTGTCCCTTGGATGTCCCAGAGGAATCGGTATGAAATACCGCCAGACACATGTCTGGCGGGTATAATCCGGATTCCTAACCTAACTAACCTATCTATAGTCTGTTCCTACTCATTGGTGTGCCAATCCTACTCAACTCCCCGTCCCATTCCTCCATGGCATGCCAATACTCTGTGTGCAACTGCGGGTGTATCTGATGGCGAAATGCTACATTACAGTGTGGTGAAGGGGGGGCACAAAATTATAACTTGCCTCCGGGCGTCTAGGATGAAGTTACGCCACTGGTATGGGATAGGGGAGCGCTGCAAGGCATAGTGGAAGTCTGTTCTGGGCACAGCTGAATACAGGCAGAAATACGCATCTATTTGTAAGCATGTAATGCAGCTTCAGATACAGCTGCTGTATGTGCCACTCCGAATCAGTCCCATAAATAACGATGTGGGATCTCTTCTGATTATTGACTATGGGCACTGCTGGTAAGTAGGCATGGGGCACTGATTGCGTTCTGCACTGGGGCCCATTACTTTCTTGTTACCACTGCATTGAATAGCAAAACTCACTAGTAAACTACACTTTCTCCTCCAATGGAGTGTCACCTGGGGGAGTAGAAGGATCACACAGTGAAGACCCCAGACCATCCTGGGAAGAACACCCAAAATCGATTTATAATGCCACACATTTCTGTTGACAATGCTTAGTGCCTTCCCAGATAACGTTTACGCCGATGAACCCTGTTTGCTCTTCCTGTATGGTAACTTTGTCTTACACAACATGTCCTACACACAGCTGCCTTCCTCTCTTATCAGGTACAGTATTTCCTTTGTACTGTCATACTGCACATTCTGCATGTTACTTCCTACTGCAACTTAGATAACATACACTCGTCTCTTCCTCTCCTTTTTATGTGTTTCACTCCTTCGTTTAAAATCTGTTTCTCCCTCTGGGCACAGACTGCCTTCTATATACGCTTTGATTGATGTGTTATTAATTTACTGCCTATAATTCTCTAAAAATGCTGAAACCTGTGTTAGCACCTGATGTATGACCTTATTATCCACCAGGTTCCCCATATCCATACAAGCTGCATCACATATCTTCCCTAATACATATTGTTTTACATTTGACTAATTTGTGATCATCCTCATCTATTCCAACCTAATTTGTGAGCTCTGTTAATGTGTCTTCTACAAATCCCTATATCCCATTCCATGGTTTTGCTGATCATAAAATTCTCTAAAAAATTAGAACTTTCTGTAAACTAGACTATTTTTTTATTTATTTAACTAACGCATTATACATTGATGAATACAATAAAAGTGTCTGAAAAAATTAATACTATTTCTTTTACATTTGTAGAAATTCCATTAGCCGGTATGAAATTGTTCATAAAGGTGTTTTCCACCTTCGGGTAACCTTTTTTATTGGCTTATGTATGACCTTCTGCAGTTTGTTAGCTAGTGTGTTGTCTTTCCTATGTCCTTCTGTGCTCTTCAGCCAAGTCTTTATATCAGGCAGTAGAGTTCTAGGGGTAAATTTACTAAAGTGAGAGTTTTTAGAAGTGAGTTTTAGAAGAAATCTTGCCCATAGCAACCAATCAGATTCTAGCTATTATCTTCTAGAAGGTGCTAGTTAAATGTTAAGTAGAATCTGATTGGTTGTTATGGGCAACATCTCTTCTAAAATTCACTTCTAAAAACTCTCACTTTAGTAAATTTACCCCCTATAGTCACATTTTCCTTGCATATAACACTAAGCTGCTCTCTGGATATAAGAGCTGTGACATATCGCAGGGCATCTAAGTAAACTACAAGTATTATGCTACGGACATTTCTGAAGTGCACAGAAGGAAGCTAGAAAATAAACGGTTACCATTTCCAGCTGTGAGAAGAGATAATTTTGCAGCTCTAGTTATAACAAAGAAACAGATGTTTTAAAAATGAAAATAGATTTATAGTGTCACCCAAAGTAAAAGCTGCAGAAAAACATGCGCTGTAGAAGCCAGTAGCATTATCTGAAGGTGTACAGCCCCTTTAATTTGATGTATACTGTGCATATACAAACTTGCTTCATGGCTGATTATTCATACCTTTACAGCCATAGTAATAATCATTACAAACGTCTACCAGTCTTACATTATTATTTAATGGAGAGCTACAGTACCACAATATAAACTGTTATGGTGCGTACACACTGGGCGATTAAAGTGGACGACTGAACGATAACGATATCGTTATCGTTCAGTCGTCCACTTTATCGTCCATTTTTAACACAAAAAAGATGAACGATGACGACGACGCGCGTTCCCGCGGGTCGTTCGTCATCCTCGTTCATCGGGCTGACATGCAGGCCAACCTGACGACCTCGTCAGGTTGCTGCATGTCAGGGAATGGGTGAGAGAGCCCGGCGCTGAACGATATCGCTAATGATATCGTTCAGCGGCTGTGCTCAATGTCATGAACGACATTGAGCACAGCCTGCCGGGGACACACTAGACGATATCGCTCAGGGAGCATATCGTCTAGTGTGTATGCACCTTTACGGTCTAGAGTGATGTACCCAACACAAATATTAAAATATGTAAAGACTATGATACAGGTATATGTTTCCTGAGTTATTTGAGAAATTCCCACTTTCCCTGAATTCTTTTGTTACCCTAATGCTGTATACACACGGTACAACCTGCATAACCAAAGATATCGCTGATATGGTGCATGAGCACGGAACGATCGTCAGCGATAACGATATCGCTGAACGATCTCCTGGGTGTGCTGGATGATCGATATTGATCATCCAGCACACCACCAACCCACCAATGATGGACAACGAGGTCACTAACCTGGTCGATATCTTTCTGTAGTGCAGGGCAAACGATTTTGGGTGTACACTGATAGATATCTATGATAGATATTTCAGTGAAGTCATGTCTTTACAGGCAAATCTTGACAAAATAGTCCAAGTTGGTCTGCATATATGGTCGTCCATAGATATCGTTATCGTTCATGCGGGAACGCGTATCGTTGATCGTTGGTCGATAGTTCATTGCATAAAAATGAACAATATGAACAATTTATCGTTGAACGATATCGTTATCGTTCAGGAAAATCATCCCGTGTGTATGCAGCAATAGCGTAATGTGCTGAGTCAGGTGATTATAGTTCGTTGCCTGCGAGTTAGAATATTGAGCAAAAAATAATGGACTATGGGCCTGATTCAGACCCACTCGCGAGCGGCTGTACGCTCGCAAGTGGGTCGATGGTCTGCACTGAGCATGCGCACGACGGAGGGAGCTCCGTCGTGCGCATGCGCCAGACACGACGAGCGAAGGACTTTCCTTCGCTCGTTGTGTCCGATCAAAGGGGGCGTGCTGTCAATGTTGATTGACAGCACGCCCCCTTTGGTGGGCGTGCCGGGGGCGTGCCTCCCTGACGGGGGCGTTCCCACGGGAACGCCTCCCGTCAGAAGCCGGCCCACTGACATCACTAGTGATGTCAGTGGGAGTGATTTTGGCTCTGATAGAGCCAAAATCACTCCGGAGCTTGCGGTTGAAAACCTCAACCGCAGGCTCCGGCTCGCAAATTCGATGGTCGCGATGGTCACGACCATCGCGGCCATCAAAATGCACGCTCGTATAGCCTGTGGGTGGTGACCCACAGCTATACGAGCGTCCAGGAGGACGCTCCATGAAAAAGGAGCCCGGCCCTCATGCAGAGCGTGCGCTCTGCTCAGAGCGTACGGCTCTGAATGAGGGCCTATGGGCCTGATTCAGACCCGGTCGCTAGCAGCCGTCCTCTCGCTATTGCCGATGTTTGCTAATCTGCGCATGCGTATGCATCGCAGTGCGCATGCGCAAACTACTCATAGCAATCGGGAAGCGCTCGCTCGCCCGGCAAAGTCAGCCCAGTATAATGAGTGACAGGAGAGGCTGTTTGTGGGTGTTAACAGTGGCAGTCCAGTAAAAACGGGGGAGTGGAGGTGCGAACGCAGGCGTGCCTGGGAGTTTCAACGCCGTTTTTAAGGCGTGCATAATTAACAGGCAGCTTCATAGTACACGTCACATGCCTGTTTTTTACACTGAAGTCCTCGCAGTGATTGCGGCAGGGTAAGGCTACCGCAAGTGCTGCGTTCACTACCGATGGTGTTCGATGTACCAATGTTTTAATACACTTCCTGGAGATGACGTGCGCTAGTGGGCGTCTCTACATACTCTAGTGGGTGTCTGCATACACAGAGCCTTAGCAAGCACTCGTTTCCCATGACATCACTTTGAAAAAGTTGCATACGCTGGATGCGAGCGATCGCATCTAGCGAACGGGTCTGAATCAGGCCCTATGGCTTTTGCGTCGGTCCTATACTATCTCTAGGGAAATAACATAGGAAGGAAAAGCCCTTTCTCTTGTTACGATGGCATCAAGAAGAGAAGAATAGAATGATGTGAAGTTAAAAATGTATCACAAAATGTTGATAACAATTTAAAGGGGGGATTGAATTTCCCCTTTGTGTATTGCTTTTGGCCTGGATTTCTGTTTTAAAATTACACGGGATTTATGTTAGGGAAAATGTTGGAACTGCTACTTGTGTGTACAGTGTTTAAAGATGTAATACTTGAAGGCTACTTGCAATAATGAGTTGATTAGATACTTTTCATCTCTAGGTGCCATGACGTGCTGGTTAGATATGGCTACAAGGGCAAGACTAATTTTCATAATGACGGGCAACTACAATATTACAGATTAGACTCTTTGTTGCCACCATTATGAGCAGCCACTGTCCCTGACCAAAATATATGAAAACTCATATAGAACGCCACACATACCCCTCAACCTTCCCCTTGCCATCAGGCCACCACACATGCCCCTTTAATGGTCAACAGATTCTGCCACATGCCCGTACCTGGCACGCGCTTCAAAATAAATCACGCAGTAGGACCGAAATTAATAGAATGTAACACACTACAGATTCAGTTTCTTTCACCCCTCAGCCTGTGCAGTCCCCATCATATCCTGAAAGGTATCAGCATCCGGATGGCTTCAAAAATGGTGATGCTAAGTAACCAATATGTCCTCAGGCAGTGAGGAACCTCCTCTAAAGTCAAAATTAAAGAAAAGCTAGAACAAGACCAAGCGATCAGCGAATCTGGTGCTGCCAGCTGTGAGACTGGAGATGGAGCAGCATTGGTTATACTCCCTGCTGTGAAAGTGAAACCTGAAATCTCCAGTCCCATCACAGGATCTAATCATGTTCCAAGTGAGCCTGGAGCAGCAGCAGCTGGTGTTTGGACAGTAATTATGCCACACTATCTTTGGGCATGAAGCATATTTGGCCATAGTCCCATAGACTTCTGCAGGGGCGTTTCTAGAGAGGAGGGGGCCCGTGTGCAGTCTCTGACACGGGCCCCCTCCTCTCTGTCCGGCGGCCGGCAGCGCACTCTGCTGTGCACTGCCAGCGCCGGAGTTATAGACTCTGGGCACTAGAGTGCGCCAAGAGTCTATAGAGTATTCACAGGTCACCGAGAAAATGGACGCGGTGGCCATTTTCCCTATACTGCACATGCGCAAACGATGGGAAAATGGCCGCGGCGGACATTTTTCAGTCGTTTTTAGAGCTCCGGACCCCACTCCGACGTGGGACTCCGGAGAGTTAAGTATGCTATGGGTGCAGGGTGTGCGGTGCGGGGCCCCCCTGGACCCATTATAGATACGCCCCTGGACTTCTGTAATACTTGTCAAATTGCTAGAGCTATAGTAGTTCACAGCTGTATGAAACAGGGGCAAGCACTTACCAGGGGTGCTTCTAGAGAAGAGAGGGCCCGTGTGCAGTCTCCGACACGGGCCCCCTCCCGACGGCCGGCAGTGCACTGAGCTGTGCGCGGCCAGCACCGGAGTTGTAGACTCTGGGCACTAGAGTGTGCCCAGAATCTATAGTGTATGCACAGGTCACCAGGAAAATGGCAGCCGCGGCCATTTACCCTTTACTGCGCATGCGCATACGACGGGAAAATGGGCACCGTGGCCATTTTCCAGTCGTTTTACAATGCCGGACGTCCGCTCCGACGTGCGACTCCGGAGAGGTAAGTAATATTATGGTTGCAGGGTGTGCGGTGCAGGGCCCCCCTGGACCCAGGGGCCTGTGTTCCCCGCACACCCTGCACCCATTATAGATACGCCCCTGGCACTTACGTCTGCTGGCTTTTTAGGGACATATGGGTGTTATATGTTTTGAGTATGAAAACACCTTTAACAATATCAAGAACTATTATTTACACACATTATGGGAGATACGTGTCAGACAAGAGCTGTAGTTCCTGGGACCTCTAGGCTACCTGTTGTTGATCAGAGGACAATCGCACCCCAAGAAAAACTGGAAAAGAGTAATGAAGTACCCCAGCCATGGAAATAACACTAGAGGAGGGTGTCAGTGTAGAAAATGAAGCAGCCAGTTGCAGACAAAACAGTGAAGGCAGCCAGACTCCCTGCTCATTATAGGACCCAGTTGATGATCCAACAAGCACTTGCAACATCTGTTTCAGCAGACATGACACTTATGTAGTGAACAAACGCTATTACTGTGCATAATGTTATGATTACCCTCCTTTGCCGGATCAGCAAGCCTGGGCCGCTCTTGCTGTGTGATCGGCAGTGCCCAGCTCCCCCGGAGGTCACTCTCCTCCATCACTGTGGGCCTAATTCTGAGGTGGGAGTAAAGCTAAAAAGAACAAGTGACTTTTCATCTTGGTAAAACCATGTGTCACTGCAGAGAGATTTAGATTTGGGAGGAGTGTCTCCAAACTCAGGTCTAAATTGCAGTGTGAAACTAAAGCTGTCAGCATTTATGGTTTGCATGCAAAAGCAGCCAGTATTTACCATGCATGCAAAAGTATTTGCACCCTTTGCAGTGGAACATGGTTTGTCCAGGAACACAGTTAATTGCCCTTTTTTTTGTGTGCTTACCTCCCAACTCAGAATCAGGCTCTGTGTCGGCATCCACTCCTTTACCTTAACTGGCTAATAATTGTAGCAAAATCTCTGAAATTTTTGTTTTTTTGTTTATGATTGAATTTGGTAAATACCATCTTTTTAAAAATTACCCAACTTGTTTTGATTTAATTTTTTTTTAAATAATATTTACATTTTCTTAAAACACATAACACTAATATTGATCATTTAAATATTGGCTGTCTATCTATCAGGACATCGTTTAGCTGACACGTTATAATTTTCCCGAAGGCTACTCCTCTCTGCATCCACCAGGTAGGGGGTGCTCCCAGGCTGCCCGATCAGCAGTGATCGCCTGCACGGCAGACACTGGGGGATGGTGCACGGATCCGGACAGGCCAGCTGGTCCCTCTGAGATTGGTGGTTGCTGGAAGATTATTTTCCATCAGCCTACTTGGGGGTTTCTGACTGGTCGCATCAGATGCGACCATGTCAGCCAAATCCTAGCCAGGTGTGGTGGCCTCTGATGCGACCACGTCCAGGCAAGTGATTAGGCACCTCCAGAGGAACTTTTTTTTTCTTTGACTATTAGGTTTATTAGTACCTGACTCTTGTAGAACCTTGTCACCAGGCCTAAAATCATAGTCGCCATGGCTACCGGGAATTTGTAAAGCCCTGAATATAACATTTTCAAGGTTCTTTTTGTCATGCAAGAAATGTAAACAAATAGTGGATCTGAGCTTGATAGAAGATTTACAATAAATAAGAGAATAGTGCTTAAATTACAAATGAAAACACAGTTACCAAAAGGGTAATTTAAATCTGCTAAGGCATAAATAATGTATCAGTGCATTGTTTCGGTAGACAACAAAGTACAATAATTCATTAAACCACACAGTTACGACCATGGATAAATGAAAGAATCACTGACTGATCGAATGAATGATGGGTTGATTGCCTAATTAATTAATTATTACACTTTTAATGTAGAAAGAAAACAGTGATTGTCCATATTTATAATGTAAGCAGTAAACACTTTGATCCATTGCTGTTGAAAGAGAGCAGTTGAATAGACCAGAGGTTCTCAAACTCAGGGCCTGATTCAGACCCGCTCGTGAGCGCATAGCGCTTGCAAGTGGGTCGATGGCCGGGCAGTGTGCACGCGTGGCGTGCGAGAGCCCCGGAGAGAGTGAGAAGCCCCGGAGCGAGTGAAAACTTCACTCGCTTGGGGCTCGCAGCAAAACGGGGCGGCTGTTGATGTTGATCGACAGCTCGCCCCGTTTTGTAGGCAGGTCGGGGGAGTGACTGGCCAAACGGAGGCGTTCCCGAAGGAACGCCTGCATACCTCCCAACATGACCCTCTCCAGGAGGGACACAATGCTCTGGTCCTGGACTTCTCTGGTAAGAGGCTCGGCTGCAGCGCAGTTTAAAATTCAAATAGGGGAGCCACACCAACTGTCATCTCACACGCTGCCAATCATCACTGGCTGGGACTCACTGGCAGTTGGTGTGACTCCCCTATTTGAATTTTAGACTGTGCTGCAGCCCCACCTCTGGAGCCGCCACCAATCATAAATTACCAGGGAAGTCCAGGACCAGAGCATTGTGTCCCTTCTGGAGAGGGTCATGTTGGGAGGTATGCGCCTGCCGTTTGGGGGCGGCCCTACTGACATCACTCGTGATGTCAGTAGTGAACTTCCTGCTGTATTGAGCAGGAAGTTCACTGGGGCTTGCAGTGGATGAGACCCTACCACAAGGGTCTCGTCACAAGCCCGATGGTCGTGACCATCGCCAGGCCGCCTGCTAAAGCTGTAGGTGGTCACCCACAGCTTAACGAGCGGCCTGGAGGCCGGTAAACAAAAAAAATGGCCCGCCCCGATTCAGAGTGAGCGCTCGCAAATAGTGAGCGCCTCTGAATCAGGGCCTCGGGGTCATTCAGACCCGCTCGTGAGCGGCAGTACGCTCGCAAGCGGGTCGATGTTCCCCCACTGCGCATGCGCACGACGGAGGGAGCTCTGTCGTGCGCATGCGCGAAACCTGGCGAGCGACGGGCTCTCCATCGCTCCGGGTCTCGCACCAAAGGGGGCGTGCTGTCGATGTTGATTGACAGCACGCCCCCTTTGGTGGGCGTGCCGGGGGCGTGCCTGCCAGACGGAGGCGTTCCCATGGGAACGCCTACCGTCTCAAGCCGTCCCCACTGACATCACTAGTGATGTCAGTGGGAGTGATTTCGGCTCTGATAGAGCCAAAATCACTCCAGGGCTTGCGGCAGTGAGACCCTACCGCAGGGTCTCCGTCGCAAGCCCGATGGTCGCAATGGTCAAGACCATCGCGACCATCATCATGGACGCTCACTATAGCTGTGGGTGGTAACCCACAGCTATGCGAGCGTCCATGAGGATGCTCCAAAAAAAGGTAGGAGGGCCCTGATTCAGAGCGAGCGCTCTGGTCAGAGCGTTCAGCTCTGAATCAGGCCCTCAGTCCTCAGGACCCCACACAGGTCACGTTTTCAAGGTCACCCAGCAGGTGCACAGGTGTACTCATTCCTCACTGACATTTTAAAAGTTTCACTTGTGGAGCTAATTATTTCACTTGTGACTCTGTGAGAATACCTGTAAAACATGCACTGTTTGGGGTCCTGAGGACCGAGTTTGAGAACCTGTGGAATAGACTTAACGTCACTCATTATAGCAATATGTATATAAAGATTATTCTTTCCAGGTGGTGGTGAATGAGGGAATGCAGAAAAGTCCCCGGCCTCACCAAGAAGGAAATGGGCTAGTTGCATGAAACTTACAATATTCACCCCAAAGTTACCACAGTGTTTCTGAAGTTTCTTTAACCCTTCCAAAAAAATGTTGAAGTTTGATGACTCCAATACTGTTCTCCTGCTGATATTACAGCAATTTAGAATAGTATTCAGCATTTATTGTTTGGCCCTTTGGGAGATAGCAACGTTTTTTTGGGACTCGAAAGGCATTTTGCTATCACCTTTCCTGCAGACCTTTGAGTCTTGAATTTCTTTAGGCATGGAGAATTTGAGTGCTTCCACTGCATGGACTGTTGTTTCGTCTCTGGATCGTAGTGATGTAACCATGTTTCTTCAGCAGTGAAAAATCATCACCAGATAGTTCAAAATCCTGCAAAACCATCTTGGAAGTGTCCACTCGTTTTCATTTCTCATCGGCGTTCAAACATTTGAGCACCCACTTGGCTTACAACTTCATGAATTATGAACTCAACACGTTCCCTGGATATCTCCAGTGTCTCAGCTATTGTTTTAGCCGAGATTCACTGATCTGTCAAAATCAAGTCATGAACATGAACAACAATTTTGGGTGTGGCCTCTGTTGAAGGCCTCCCAGATCTTGCTGCATCTTCAGTCTAGAAATCTCCACGCTGAAAGTTGGCACACCATTTCCTCACAGTGGAATAAGAAGGGCACTTGTCACTTAATGTTTGTATCATACACTCATGGATTTCCTTTGCAGTTTTCTTCTGCAGAAACTTCATGACAGCCTGGAGTTCCACATTCGACAATTCAACACTTTGCATTGAGATTGTTGATTTAAGACAGCAAACACCTGTAAAAAACGTGCTATTAGTCTGAAAATTGCCATTTTACAATGAAAAAGGATGCTCTTTCTAGCTGCAGTGACAAAATAATGCTGCGATTACAGGAAGTGGGTTAGGTCGAGGACTTATCACTGCCCCCTAATGTGTTAGTTATTACTGACACTGTATTGCCTAGGCAGGCGGTAATGGTAATATGTGACTGTGTATTACGCAGATCTGTACAATTCCACATGGCTGACAAGTAATTCAGCTAATTGATGATGATGACAATAGTAATAAATACTTAATAAGGCTTTACTTGTAAAATTAATATTGTCTCCTTATGGATTACGACCCGTGAAAATGCAGGAGCCACGCAGCATGTTGCCTGCAAGTGGCAAGGAGTCATTAGCCCACTGTTCTAGAATCATGATTGTCTAGATATCGAAGCCTCTAAGAGCTTTGCTTTCTTTATGGACCTTTGAAAAGCAGGAGGACATTGAGCTCAGTCCCTGCCACGTCAATATAGGTGTGAAGTGCGTGGCACAGCAGCCACTACTACTGTATACATTAGAATTAATCCGACAAAGACATTGATGAGTTATAGGAGTGAGTAGTTTGTAGTGTGACGAATCCCTGTATTAATATTTTTTTTTTGTTATTATTATTGTGTCAATATATGTAGTGTGCAATTAATTGATTTGTACATAACCACTATCTAACTAACCACTATCGGTACCCAGAACCCCCCCCCCCCCCCCGACCAACCAAATTATTTTTTCAAAGGCCGTAACCAGGGAGGCTACACTGAGAGGATAATGCTCTTGGGCGGACACGGCCTCTGGAGCAATTTCTATTTGCCGGGTGCCTGCTGCTATGTATATCAGCGGCGCACCCGGCTGTCCTGGCTGCTGTGAGGGTTTTGTATAGATCCCCTTCTGTTGATACATCTACGGAAGGGGATCTATCCATGACCCTGCTTTGAGCTCCGCCTCTTCCAGCTCCCGCATGGTGCGCTGGCTCTATGGAGAGACGACATGTCTTCTCTCCACCGACAACTGCCACAGCGCATACAAGGGAGGGATCGAGGAGCTGGTCGGCGCAGTGAGACGTGGGAGGGCGTCACGGCACTGAGAGGCTAACTGCAGAATCATGTCAGGTCAGTTTCTTTGTTTTTAGTGTTGGCTGGGTAGATGGTGTGTGTGTGATGTACAGTATGTGTGATATATGTATGTGTTGCTCTGTGTGTGTGATGAATGTGTGTGACCTTGATGTCCCAGGGAAGAAGGGGGGTGGGGGGAGGGTGTTTGTGGTGTGTGTGTGTGTGTGTGTGTGTGTGTGTGTGTGTGTGTGTGTGTGTGTGAGACATAGGAGTCCCAGGGAAGGTGGGGGGGGGGGCTGTTTGGTGCCACCATGATTATATACAATAAAGCTATACCTACACAGACATTGCTGGTGCCAGTGTGGTCCAATTGACCAGGTGGGTGCTGTGCATCTAAAGTCCCAGGAGGGGAGGAGGAGGGGAATATAGTATCATGAAATACTAACAGATCTGGAGTCTTTTTTTTTTCCTTTGTAAATAAACTCTATAACTATTCCATTTTCCTTTTTATTTGTTCAATGTGAATAATTAATTGGTATAAATGACAAGGGAACATGTATGTATGCTGTGTGTGTGTGTTTGTAAGTATGTTGTATGTGTATGTATACTGTGTGTAAGTCTCACACACACACACACACACACACACACACACACACACACACACACACACACACACACACACACACACACACACACACACAATCTCTCTCTATATACAATAATCTCTCTCTCTCTCTCTAAAAATATGGAAACCCCCCCTTAAAAATCCTGCGTTTGCCCCTGTTCATCTATAAAAAATTTTATATGTTGCGTATTTTAGATCCATTATTGTGACATTCATTGTACATTGGTTCCTGATAACATCAAATTTGTTTTTTCAAACATTACAGAAGGTATACTGTCAAAATGTATTTTTATAGATACAAAGACAGAACATTTTACTTCACGTGACTGAGCGCTCGCTGCACAAACATTTTCATATGTTCCTTGTTCATATTTTTTTTTGTTAAATCTTTTTATTGAAAATTTTGTAATAATTACATACAAATATTGAAAATAGACATTGGAATGAATAGAGAACATAGAAGGTGTGGGGGATTTAGCAGAGCAATAACGTTCTTACACAACAATAGAGACACTTACAGCAATAGTATACAATGGAATGTAGTATCAACCTTGAAACATATGAAAATCAACACTCAAAGACCAGCTTTGAATTAATCCCATTTGTGTAGTAAGAAAGGAGATCCATTGTTCATATACGAAAATAGTATCTCCACCATACCAAACTTTTACAACAATCTAATAATTACAAATAATGGGTGTAATGGGTGACATACAAATAGGAGAACACAAATGGTAGGGAGGGAGGGGCATAGGGGAAATCAAAAGAAATTGTTATTTGAACGATATGACATCTTCATAGTAGATGCAATCAGGAACTTAACTCTTTGTAGCCATCGGCCATATCTTCATAGCATCACAGACACAATTGCAGTGTGTGTATTGTTAGCTTAAAAATTGAGTAAAAGAACTGTACTAGTTATATCTACATTAGTTGTTTCAATAAGTACCAATTCGTATTTTCAAACACCTGTAATATTTGGGTCTGAGGTTGAGATTGTGGTTGTAGGTGTTCAATGTATGACCCCCATTTCCTATAAAATCGCACAACTCCCTTCTCGAGGTCTGGAAATGAAGCTTTCCTGTCAAAATACAAAAAGTAATAAATGCTGAACTGTGGAAAGAAAAGGCGAGGTTTTACTGGTCCATTGTGTTAAAATGACTTTTTTTGGCCGTAGTTAAAATAATAGAAAGTAATGGGATAATAGATCTGTGATTCGGGCCCAATTCCCAATTAGCATAATTAAGACATAAGATCGCTAAAGGATCTGGACTTAAATGTAAAAAATAAATTGTATTGATAAAAACCATTATCTTATTCCAGAATCGACGAATTTTCTCACACTCCCAAAAGATAGAAAGAAGCTGAGACATGGTGACACTTAAGGCATTGACCTGTCTCAATAGGGTCCATATATTCCTCTGATGTTGTGAGATATATGCTCTGTTCAGAACCTTTTAATTTACTTCCTGGAGCATTGCTGTATTCAAGTACTTCATTGTAGAATCAAAATGCAAGAGGAACTCATCAGGTTCTTGAAAAGATGGTACAGTATGTCCCTAGACCAACTAGTATGTAGAGATTTCCAGACGTCATAAGTATCATTCTTGATAAACACATCATTTAACAATCTAGTATGGTAGGGACGGGACTTTATACGTGACAGAAGTGAGATCAGAGGATCAGACCTATCTGAGGGTAAATAGGCTTTAGGTAAACTAGAAATATAATGACGTAATTGGAGATATATATAGAAACATTTATTTGAAATATTAAAGGTATCTCTAATGGTTGCAAATGATAGCATGTCACCCCCAGGATCAAATACATCATTGATTATTAGGATTCCCCTCCGTTTCCATTCTGCGAAGCCCTTATCAGTCATAGGGGGGGAACAGTGGGTTACCACAAATAGAAATAAATGGGGTATAACGCCAATCACGTTTCAACTTGCGGTTCATCACTATCCAAGCTAGATAAGTGTCACTAAATAAGGGGTTTAGTAAAATTTGTTGGGAAATTGATTTTTTGGGGGTATGGAGGAGAGCACCCAAGGAGTATGGTTTAAATAATTATTTTTCCACATCGAGTGACGTGTAAACATGTAAACAGAGCCATTTAACAACCAGTCTGAAATATACATAATAAATGAAGCTTAACTAAAACAATCCTTGGTTTGCCACGGTTCCAAATAAATTTAGTAAATATTTTTTGAAGCGCATGGAGATCTGTTTTGGTAAGGGAGATCGGCAACATTTGCATGGGGTATGAAATCTTGGGGAATATAACACTTTTCAAAACGGCAATACGACCCAGCAAAGACAGAGGTAAGGATAACCAGTCTGTCAATAATTTTGATACAGTTTGGAGTAATGGAGATGAATTTACTGAGTATAGTTTCCCATGATCAAAGGGGATATATATCCCCAAATATTTCAAGGTAGGACGTGCCAAACGATGATGTGAAAAGATGGGGATTGAAAGAAAATCATCAGGAGCACCAGAGAGAGGTAAGTATTCCGACTTGGCTACGTTCACCTTATAACCCGCGAAGGATCCAAAGAGGTCTATTAGACGCATTACTCCCGGGGCCAAGGAAGCCGGGTCGGACATAAATAAAAGCATGTCATCAGCAATTAATGCCACCTTAAGTTCAACTGTACCAACCCGGATTCCTCGAAATACCGTGGAACCACGCAATGCTATGGCAAGCGGCTCCACAGCAAGGGCAAATAGGAGGGGTGATGGGGGACATCATTGCCTGGTGCCCTTATGTATAGGGAAGGGTTCAGAGATATAGCCGTTACAAACAATTTGTGAGGTTGAGTTAGCATATAGTGAAGTCAGATTGGAACCCAAATTTATGTAATGTGCAAAATAAATGATCCCAGGACACCAGGTCAAAGGCCTTTTCGGCATGAAAGGATTAGATGGTATGTAAATCCGCAGTTTTTAATGACTGTACCCAGTAAAACGCTGCCAATACCCTGCGTATATTGGCCGTCGAGTGTCCCCCCATATCAAGCTGGTCTGGTCGTCATGGATCATCCTGGGAAGTAGTACTTTAATTCGCTCTGCTAGTATTTTTAATAAATTTTTGTAATCATTATTAAGGAGAGAAATGGGTCTATATAAGCTAGAGGATTCCATAATCATATTTTTTATTTTTTTGTGTGTATATGTATGTGTTTTATATAATATAAGGAAATCTCTTTGGGTTCCATACAAAGAAAAGGTTGACAGTGAAAAGGTTGACAACAGTGACGTAACTAGGGTATTTGGAGCCCAGGACAAGATGAAAAATGGAGCCCCTCCCCACCTATGTGCGCGACCTAAAATGTGGGCATGGCGACATGCCACAAGGGTTGTGACCACTGAAAAATAGTGGCGTGTCAACATGACACACCACTATTTCTTGTCACGCTGGGAACATTCCTTTCCATCCATATGCACCTTAATGCCCCCTATAGTAGTGCCCCTTATGCAATTTATGCAATGTCCCCAGTAGTAATGCCCCTTAGGCAATGTCCCCAGTAGCAGTGCCCCTTATGCAGTGCCCCAGTAGTAGTGCCCCTCATGCAATGCCCACTGTAGTAGTGCCCCTTATGCTATATCCCCAGTAGCAGTACCCCTTATGCAATGCCCCCTGTAGTAGTGCCCCTTATGCAGTGCCCCAGTAGTAGTGCCCCTTATGCATGCCTCCTTTTGTGCACATTATGCAGTGCTCCCAGTAGTACCCCTTATGCACTGCCCCAGTAGTGCCCTTTATGCAGTGTCCCTTATGCAATGCCCCCTGTTGTAGTGCCCATTATGCAGTGCCCCATTAATGCCCCTTAAGCAGTGCCTTAGTAGAGCCCCTTATGCAGTGCCCACTAAATAGTGCCCCCAGTAGTGCCCAAAATACAGTGCCCAATATATAGTGCCCCCAGTAGTGCCCAATATGTAGTGCCCCCAGGATGAGTGCCTTTTACACATAAGATACACACACAACACATAATTTACTTACCGGAATCCTGCTCCTGTGCCCACCGCCGCTGACCGCTGCTCCCGTCCCGCTTGGCACTATGGGAGAGACTTCATGACGTCTCTCCCTTCACCCAGTGTGGGAGCTGGAAGGCGAAGCTCCTAAATGAGCTCCAGCCCGGCTCCGGCCTAGGGTGCAGCAGTCAGTAAGAGTCTGTCTGACTCTAATTGACTGCAGTGCTAAAACAAACACACCGATGGCAATGGCGTGTTTGTTTTAATGTATAGTGCCGTGGACCGCATGTACCCTAGACTGCGGCCAGTGGTCTTACGGCGCCCAGGGCAAGTGCTCTGCTTCACCCCCCTTCGTTGCGCCACTGCATGACAATAATTTCACTACAATATGTACAATGGACCGCGCTAGTGTCATTAAAAGTGTAGTACTATGTGCTGGATTGATTGAATGTGAAGCAGACTTCTCTAAAATCAATATAAAATATAATATAATAAAGTAGTTAACATGTCAGCATAGCAACTGCAAGCTACAGTGCCATAGGTATACAACTAAAAGTGTATGAAGTGTGAATCTACGTAAGCTCCTAGATCAGTGGTTACCAGTGAAAACTGAATAACCTTATTTTTTTTTTGTTGTTCCTTGCAAATAATTTGGTCTACACCAAAAGGTCGACAGGGACAAAGGTCGACATTACAGAAGGTCAACAGGTACAAAAGGTTGACGTGTTAATGGTCGACACCCGTTTTTTTATTCTGTTAGGGTTAGGCACTAGGAGGGATGGTTAGGGTTAGGTACTAAGAGGAATGGTTAGGGATAACCACTTTCCCCTATGTTGAGAGTTATGCTCTAGTTAGGCACCAAGGGGAGGATTAGTATTAGGCTAAAGACTACAGTTAGAGAAAAAAAAGAAAGTGTCGACCATTTCCATGTCGACCCTTTGTACCTGTCGACCTTCTGTACTGCCTAACTTATGTTATGTCTACCTTTTCTGTGTCGACCTTTTGGTGTCAACCAAATTATTGTCGATCTTTTGTATCACAGCCATCTCTTTTGCTCACTATTTGCCTATGTGATTTATTTAATCCACGTTGAGGGTCAGGAAGGCCGGGGCAACGTATAAGGCTGGCCTACGGGCATACCAGTTGACTGTAAGGGCAAAAAAACGCTAAAGACATTATCATTATCCTGTGGCCAAGGGTGTCAATTGTTAATAAAATGTTTTTTGTTGAGTAGTGCAAAAAAGAGCTTTCATATTTTTAAGCAGTAGTATTAAAATAAGATAAGGGGGTACAGAGGGTGCATTTTTAGGAACATTTATTGTTATGTAGAGGGGCACACATATATTTCCAGTTTGCAAATGGACTTGATGTTTACACCAGCTTTGGGGTTGGAGGTATGTAGTCTTGTTGTATTTTTTTAATGCAATGCACTTTGCACACTTTGACTTATAACCATCACGCTGCATTTCTGGCACACTGAATTATATTGCCAGGGACCCTCCAATTTTAAAAAAATGTGGTCCTACCGACCATTTCTGGTCTCATCATAATATATGCTTTAGAGGTCCATATATGCCCCTCAGACTTCCCCACATGCCACCACACATTTCCACATACCCCTAGAATGCCCATCTCATACCCCCAACAGCATCAGATATCCCCACATGCCACTTAAATGCATGTTTAATGCCTCCATGATTCTACAGGTGATATGACTTGTCTGTACACAAAACCCATAGTGAATAAGGCATTAGGTAATAAGAGGCATATTTATCAAAGAATATGTGCGGTATTACCCAGAAAACAACTGTTCCAATGTACAGGGAACCACAGCATATATTCTGAAAGCACGCACCCGAAAAAGGAGTGTGATAATTTTGTAAAGGGGGCGTGTTCTTGAGATGCGTCCCCTTTTCTTCACTGTAGGAGGCATGCCAAGATCTCCCTGCAGTGTGAATAGATGCCGTGCCATGCCGGTCACTGCGGCCCATGGGTGGGGATGGCTGTTTAGCTTTTCACTGTATAGTGTCCCTTATTCACGTTACGTCATACAGTAGTGCCCTTTATTCACGGGTCACCACAGTAGTGCCCTTTATTCACGTGTCACCACAGTAGTGCCCCTTATAACACATTATGCCACACAGTAATGCCTTTCACACATTTATGCCACGCAGTAATGCCTTTTACACATTTATGCCACGCAGTAATGCCTTTTACACATTTATGCCATGCAGTAATGCCTTTAGCACATTTATGCCATTAAGTAATGCCCTTTACATATTTATGCCACGCAGTAATGCCCTTTGCACATTTATGCCATGCAGTAATGCCCTTTACACATTTATGCCATGCAATAATGCATTTTACACATTTATGCCATGCAGTAATGCCTTTTACACATGTATGCAATGCAGTAATGCTTTTTACACATTTATGCCATGCAGTAATGCCTTTTACACATTTATGCCATGCAGTAATGCCTTTCAGACATTTATGCCACGCAGTAATGCCTTTTACACATTCATGCCATGCAGTAATGCCTTTAGCACATTTATGACATTAAGTAATGCCCTTTACATATTTATGCCACGCAGTAATGTCCTTTACACATTTATGCCATGCAGTAATGCCTTTTACACATTTATGCCATGCAGTAATGCCTTTTACACATTTATGCCATGAAGTAATGCCCTTTACATATATATGCCATGCAGTAATGCCCTTTACACATTTATGCCATGCAGTAATGCCCTTTACACATTTATGCCACACAGTAATGCCCGGTCTTTACACATTATGCCATGCAGTAATACCCCTTACACATTATGCCACACAGTAATGCCCCTTACACATTATGCCGTGCAGTAATCCGCCTTACACATTATGCCACACAGTAGTGCCCTTACACATTATACCATACATTAATGTCCTTTACACATTATGCCACACAGCAATGCCCGGCCTTTACACATTATACCACGCCATAATACACCTTACACATTATGCCATACAGTAATGCCTCTTACAGATTATGCCACACAGTAATGCCTGGCCTTTACACATTATGCCACACAGTAATGCCCCTTATGCATCTTCCACCTTCTCACCCCCCCCCCTCCCCAGCAGCGTCTTACCTAGCTGTGTCTCTCTAGCAGCCCTTACCTGTATCAGCTGGACGGGGGCCCCACGCCCACATCAGCAGGCTTCGCACCAGCCCGGCACTCAGTGCAGAGGCTGCATCCCTTGAGAGATAGCCCCACTGTCATTCAAAACTGGCACCGGTCGCGACCCAATCAGAGCTTGCAGACAGGCAGCCGCTGCTGATTGGCTGCCGGTCCGTGAGCTCCAATTGGCCCGCGACCGGCTCCTATTTAAATGACAGGAGCGCTGTTAGCGATGCATCCACACTTCACAGTAAATTAAGGAGACAGACATGAATATCTCCCTGCAGGGTGGCTGTGCCGGGTCCCCGGAGACGCGCTGTGCTTCGGCCAATTCCTGACAGCCTGTCAGGGATTAGCCACAGCACAGTGCGTTCCCGGGGACCCAGACCTTTTTTAAAACGGAGTCCCTGGTCCTTAATACTGGGTAAAATACGCGCTATAGTGCGATTTTATGATCACTGTACATACAAAAATACCAAATTTAATAAAGGCATTCTCATCCTAACCCACTGCTCCATGCTTCTGGCTCACTGTCTCTCCCCTAAATATCACCCCTGTCTGCAACTCCCCTTTAGATTGTAAGCTCTCACAAGAAGGGCCCTCTTCCCTCCTGCTTTTCCTGCCGTCACTTATGCCATCATCTCCTCCCCACTGCCAACAATGGATCAAACCTTTGGGTTAAGATGGCACTGCTTATTTGGGGTTTATGACTGATGGTACAGGAAGGTTTATATCCTGCAATGCTTTGTACTATAAAGCTAGGTACACACTAGAGCGATCAGCGATCGCTCCGACTTTACTGACGATTTACCTTGAGCCCAGAAGCAATATTGAGCGTACACACATTGCAGTCTTGTGAACGAATGTATTGTTTGGTCGATAGTGATTTATCGTTCCTCCTGTACACACTAGAACAGCCATCATTAGGATGGAGGCATGAAGGTGATATCAAATTGGTCCGACATATTGTTTGTCAACCGGTTTGCCGTACACACTGCACAATAGGCACAAAATTGCTAGCGATATCGCATGGTTTGATGTGCAGCACATTAAACCTGGGGACCGTCACTTGCGACTGTGGGAACTCGCAATCATGCGTACACACTGAGAGAAGTAGGCGATATGTTGTTACGAAACGGCAAATCGCCCCAACATCGCTCCAGTGTGTACCTTGCTTAAGTCTTTTTTCTTTTGTTTTGTTTATACGGTTTCTGTTTATGTACTTTGTGGGGCTCTGTCCGCCCATTAAGGTGCCAAATAAATAAAGGATAATAATAATAGCAACAGTGTCCCGTCACTTTTTTGATTAAATGGAGAAATCAAGCAGTGTTTTTGGAGTAGAATAGGAAAGTTTAATTAAAAAAAAAAAGGAATGATGTTAAAGTGAAGTTTAGTTGGTCTTTAGATGTGATATTTACACTTATGCAGTTAACTGCACACATAGGCACACTTAAGGGTTGTTTTTGGTCATTTTCCTGTCTGTTTTGCAAACCGAGCATTTACTAAAGTCAAATCTAACGTCAAAACGACCATGAACCCAACTTTAGACCAACATTCGATTTTTCCACATAGAGCAGAATATGGTTTACAACCAACCAAAAACCAACCGCAAAATGATGGGAAATCTGCCTAAACAATAGACCTGCCTAAGGAAGCCGAGTTTGGGAGATGCACTACACACACAGGGCCTGATTCAGAGCCGGACGCTATTTGCGCTCGCTCGTTCAGAAAAAAGGGGTGGTTATTCAAATGACCCATTCGCTCTCTGTGGTCTGTTCACGCCTCTAGGTCTGAACGAGCGAACCAAACTTGCGGTAGTTTTTTGGAAAACTACGCCCCCTGGCCACTCGCATCCTACGTCATGTCCGCTATTTATTAGATTAATCGAGTACATCGACCAGCGTATGAACTGCTCGCTATTCTTGTGGTTGGTTTTTCCTACCACAATCTTGCGAGCAGTTCTGGCTATAAAATAACCCAGTGACGTGGTCAATGACGCTGCTGTATTAATTATGCACACCCTTAAAACGCCCATTTTGACCTTTAAGCACGCCTGCGTTCGGATCTCCACTCCCCGTTTTCAAGCACCTTCCCCTGTTACCACCCACATACGCCTCATTCTGTCACTCAAAATAGCAGGCATTCGCTATTTAGCGAACAAACGATTTTCGGCCGCACTGACTGGTTCGCGCATGCGTATTACGATCCGTACGCATGCGCAGTTGGGCAAACATCGCTCAGAGCGAACGAGCACCCGCTTATGAGCGGCTCTGAATCAGGCCCACAGATCACTAAAATGTTGACAAAGTGCTAAAATCAGTAACCAGCCTTGAACCTCAGCCTGGGCTGGTATTGGAATATAGGGGGGAAAAAGACGGCATAGGGTTCCCCCCTATTCTGCAATAATCAACACCAGGCTGAAACAATTGGGGGGATAATGCCATAGTAGGTGGACACAGTGGGACACATTTAACCAGCCCCAAACTGGTCAGCCCCAGGCTGGAATTCAGCGGAAAGTGGGGACCTCAAAAATTAAATGGGGTTCATTTTCCCAAGGAACTACCAGCCCGGGCTGAAAGCCCAGGGCTATTCCCTGCATCCCTAGTGGTGGTGGATCCTGCTGCAGGGTTAATAGTAATAAAATAGTTAATAATATTATTTGTTACAGGTGGACTACAAGTCCCAGACATGCCCAAACATTAAAGGTCTGCTGGCACCTGTAGTCCGCCTGTAAAAGAAAATATTAAAATAAACTCTGTAATCACACACGTGGTAATCCTTTATTGAAAACAATAAAAAAAAACAATAAATTAGTAAAAAAAAAATTAAAAAAACAAATTCATGCTTACCAAATCCTTGGATGGCTCTTCTTTGGTCCATAGTCTTGGGAAAATGAAAAAAAATAATGCAGCATGAAAGTCTGACAGCAAACTGATTCTTATTCCCTGCCCACCCGAGCCCGGGCTCAACACACCAGTACCGGCTGTACTCCACTGATGACGGCCCTGGTTGCAGTGGTTCTCGAACTCGGTCCTCAGGACCCCACACAGGTCATGTTTTCCAGGTCACCCAGCAGGTGCACAGGTGTAGATATTACTCACACGTTTTAAAAGATCCACAGGTGCAGCTAATTATTTCACTTGTGATTCTGTAAGAAGACCTGGAAAACATGCCCTGTTTGGGGTCCTGAGGACCGAGTTTGAGAACCTGTGCAGTAACATTTCTAAATTGCACTGAAATGTATAAAAGCACTTAACTGCAGCTGGAAGGTTAGTGTGTTCTGTGGAGGCCAAGAAGATTGGGAATAAGTGCAAAAGGGTATATAAAGGTTTCAAAGTATTGTAAAACAGTAAATACTGTACCTGCTAAGGAGGAGCTAGACACACTCACAACATTTCACAGCACAATCAGTGTGTCTAAAGCCTCCCCTGTGTTTTTACATTGCAGATAAGCAGACCTTATAGCTATGAAATTGAAATAGCAGCCACACACTGCTGAGTATGGGGTCAACACATGGAGATGCCTGGGGTTCAGAGCTGGCTCCAGAAGGAGCTGCGCCACTGTGCAGATTGGGACTGAGGCGCCCGTTAGCCCTGCACACGGGAGGCCGAAAAGGGTGTGTAGCCTAATTACCATAGGCTACCCTCCCTGAATTATGCTAGTTGGGGGTATGCTCTTATGGCACGCCTCCCATGTAACATCAAGCTGGGGGCGAGTGCAGCGCTCCTTCAGTAGCTGGGCTGCCTCCAGCCCTCTTCCTGCACTAAATGGATGCCTCGCGCATGCGCAAAGTACCCATTGAGCTTCTCCGGGGTCCGGCACAGCTGTGGGGGTGCCCAACTTCCCGACCGCCAGACACTTCAGACCGTGGGTGGAATAGCGGGGCAGTGCCCAAAAAACGGGACTGTCCCATTGAAATCGAGATGGCTGGGAGGGGTGCGCCCTCTATGGGGTGGCATCCCTCTTCGGCTGATTGGTCGAACGTGCCTCTAGCCAGTCCTGCTGGGGTTCCAGAGAAAAACAGATTACTAATTCATCAAACAGGTCACAATTATTATATGGGGTAAATTTTATCCAATTATTTGTAACCACAGAAATGTAATGACTGGTATCCCATGGTGCAGTATTCCTTACTCAATAATAAACTATATATAGAATGAGAGCAGGGGCGTATTAAGAGAGATTAAGAGTGTTCACTCCCCGTCCAGGGCCCTCTTCTCTCTCCCTGGCTGCTGTTAGCGATAAGGAATCTATATTAGAACCTCTATACACTCCTTCCTATACCTTCTAATATCCTGCCTATATCTTCTAATATCCTGCCTATACCTTCTAAGGATGACGCTAATTTGCATACGCAGTCATACAGTAAATAAAGACTTCAGACCTGGAATCTGTGGTTCCAAAGCACAAGTATTATTCAAGTAATAGTACAGTCAGTTACACGCTATTGATCCAGACACAATTCGGCGCAAAGGAATTATACAGACCCAAGTACAGTATTCATACGCAGCGCTTCCGGATCAGATGTTGGGCATCAGCAAGAAACCCCTTCGTCAATCAGCATTCAGCAAGAAGACTAAGACCCAGTGTTGGAACACACATATTTATACCCCCCAGAAATAGACAACACAATACAGAAGTTTGTTGCTGATGCCATTGGTTCCCAAGGGGGATACATCTGTTTCAGAGCATTTAACAGGCTGATTCAAATAGACACAACCCAGCCTCCAACAACTGAGGGTCTCTGGTTTCCCACCCCATGTAACATCCTAACAGTTGTTCATATTATATACATTTTTTTGCTTGAAGTCTCTGCGGTCCATAAGTTGAGAGTGCATGATGCGATCTCCACACCGATAATACCGGAATTCTGTTGAAAGAGTATGCATCAGTACAAAACCAAACACGGCTTACTTAGCATGTATAAAACCTTAGTTACTAAATAATCTTTATTTCACAGCATTTATACTAAATGAACGAACTTAAATCTTATCCCTTAAAGCTTATGGAACCTTGTATGTGGATATGTAATGTGTGAGTATGCGGGGTTTGATATAAAGACGCTAGTTAACTTTGAGCAGATGCGTGCGCATAAAGCTAATGAACAGCGTTTTCATATAGGATCTTATGCATTCGCTAATATGCGATTAGTTACCAGCGCAATTGTGCGTATTAATTTGTGTATGAGAAATGGTGCACTTACATCTCACTTAAACTAAGTGAACACCTAGCAGTGTGGAATGCTGATCTTTATAGTTCCACACGACCCCCTCTCTCAGCAGCCCCCACCCTTCCCAGGCTCAAAAGTAAAGTCCTTTGTTCTCCCAGACTCTTGTGTAAATGCAAATTGGCACAGCTACAAGACCCAAAACCTAAGATAACACTCTTGGCTTTGAAGATGTTTTATTTCAGGAAGCCTGCTAATGTAAGGTGTGTATTCGAGCAGGGCCACCTGGAGTGAGAGCAGACGTTATATCCAGGAAGCTTGTCTACACAGGCTAGTTGTCACGTGGCCATTTGCTCTGTTTAGCTAATGCAATATCCTTTAGGGGAATTATAATAATATACACTTTATCCAGAGCACCCAAACTACGTAAAGTCATGAAATGGGATTTTGGTGAATCGCCGTAACTTATGGCGATGGTCACAGATGCAATCGCATGATGCTAATAGTAATATCGCCACATGTACTAAAGAGTGAGTTTATCTAAAATGGCTCTTAGGCGACCTTTCGCAAAATGGCGTCTTGCGGCCAGTCGCAAGATGGTGTCGCTGCGATTCAATTTTAAACTGATCTTGTCTCAGCCAATAATACAGCTTCGACAGCCAACTGACAGCAGCAGTAGACTCCGGGCACTAGAGTGTGCCCGGAGTCTACTGCGCATGCACAGGTCACCGGGAAAATGCTGCCGCATTTTCCCGGTGATTTCCTACGGCGCATGCGCAAAACGCCGGGAAAATGGCTGTGGGACATCAAAGAGGTAAGTATAAAATAATAAAAGTATGGGTGCAGGGTGTGCGGTGTGGGCCCCTATTGGACCCAGGGGCCCGTGTGCACTGCACACCCTGCGCCCATTATAAATACACCACTGAATGAGCGAATGTCCATTTGGTGTACATATTCAATCAGATATTGGTGGTTTTATTACTATATACTGTACTAAACAACATTTACATGTCAGTGTCCTGGAGTTAATGTTACTTCTACTGCAGACACATATATTTAGTGCAAAATATTTTTATTAAATTTGTGCATAGAAAAAGAAAAACAACACATATTTTCAGAAACAGACACAGGTCTGTCATAAAAAGGGAACATCAGAAAATGCACACACTGGAATAGATAAAAAAAAAAATCTGTAGAACATCAGGGGAAAACACCATCAGCGAGTCCACTAAAAAAAACTAAAAAAGACCCGTACATATCATAAACAGAATATAAATGAATAGCAAAATAAAAACAATGACATCAAGACAATAGGGAAAGGAGAGGGGGGAAGAGGGGTAGGAAAATAAATAAGAATAGAGAGAGAAAGGAAAAGAACAAAGAAACAGATTGAAGTTGCTCCAAATCAGATTATACAAACTAGCGACAACCAGAACCGATAAGGAATAGGATGAAAGCAGTGCTGTAATGTAGGCGTAATAATTATCAGCCAGGGACCCCATTCTCCCGCAATTTGTTTTAGACCCCGAGGGCCAAATGTAATAGGGTGACAGTTAAGAAAATGTGAGAGTTTAGCAGTAAACTCTCACACTTTTTAAACTCGGCTAATGTAATAGAGTCCGAGAACATACAAGCTCGCATGTTTTTAGACTAAAAAAAACCCCACGATTTAAACTCTCATCCAGATGTTTTCCCATTTTGAAGATAAATCTCAACCAATGTGAGAGTTTACTGCTAAACTCTCACATTTTATAAACTTTCACCCTATTACATTTGGACCAGAGAATCTAGAGGGGGTTGGATGAAAGGATGTTTTTAAAGGCCACAGAATCTTTTAAGTACATCCAGGGAAACCAGGTATCTCTGAAGGACTGATAAACCCATCTGCAGAAGTCAATATATCCTCCATTTCCATATAGAAATCTATTTTATTAAACCAACCCAGAACTGTTGGAGGAGAGGAGAAGCGCCAAGGTATTGGAATAAGTGATTTAGCAGCATCATTCAAACAGCACAAAAGGGTTTTCTTATATTTCGAGATGGGCTTGGGTCAAAAGTGAAACAACCAAAGCATAGGGTCCGTAGGGACCGATTCCCCTACAATTTTAGCAGAAAGAGTAAGCACCTCTTGCCAAATAGGTTGGAGTATAGGGCATTGCCACCTTATGTGCTTTGGGCCGCTGAAACAACACCAACAAATATTAGGCACACTGATCCCCACCTTAAAAAGGGTATCTGGGCATCTGTACCAACGGGACAGTAACTTGTATTGGGTTTCCACAACACAAACACTGGAGGAGCAGGCAAGGGCTAATTGAAATATTTTTTTCCCATTTATCTTCATCCAATTCCTCACCAATCTCACAGTCCCAAGTTTTAGTAAAATGAGGGAGTGTAAGGCCAGTACCTACCAACAGAAGGTTATAAATCAGAGAAATAGCATGTGTTGGAACAGCGGAACTGACACATAATTGTTCAAAAGGTGTAGGAACCAAGAGGGCCCCAGTAGGACCAAGGGATCATAAAAGAAATGGTAAGGCAAGTTCCACCTCTCACGCACCTCATTGAAGGGCATTATTCCTCTTTCACTCATCAGCTGTCCAACCCGTAAAACACCCACATCATACCAAGATCGGAAAGCTCCAATGTCCGTGCCTGTGGAGAATTGTTCATTAAATAGGAATGACATAAAGGAGGAAGTTAGCAAGGATATTGAGGGGGTCTGTCTTAGGGTTTTCCAGGAAATTAAGGTGGGTCCTATAGTAGGATGGGAAATATTAGGTAGGGTGTGGAGCCATGGAGCAACAGAGATGGGAACCATCAACGCTTGATTCTCAATTTGCACCCACTGTTTGGTTGTGCCTACCCTACCATTCTAAAATTCTTTTGAGGAGACAGGCATGATAGTACCCCTGAATGCTATGGAGATGCTGTCCACCCCTAGCTATTTACCTAAACATCATATCTAGCCTCTAGCGGGACCTACCACCTCTCCACACAAAGTCCCTAACTAAAGCCTGAACGTCCAAAAACCATCTTGGAGGCAACTTATTAAGGCAGGGACTGGTGTAGATATAGAATCTTAGGAAGAGAGTTCATTTTGAGAATACCCAACCTCCCAAACCAAGAGAAGGGTCTGGACTTCCAGGACTGTAAGTCAGAGCGTATTTTGTACAATAGGGGGGTGAAATTAGTCTCAAATAAGCGTGATAGACCTCTAGTAAGAACAACACTCAAATATTTTAGTTGAGAGGGATGCCAGGGGAATGCAGTTTTGAGGCCCATTACCATTTTGGGGGGAACCCGTGATGTACAAGGCAATCAACTTAGAGTAGTTGACTTTGAATTTAGAGAGGTCACCAAAGGCCTTCAATTAATCTAGAAGGTTTGGAAGGCAAATAATGGGATTAGTGATCGTGGCTAATAAAGAGAGACAATTTATGCTCACTGCTTTGCAACACAAATCCTGATATATCCGGGTTCAACCTTATTGACCTTGCCAGAGCCTCCATGCAAAGAATACAAATCAGGGGTGACAAAGGACCAGTGGCAGCTCCAGAGATGGGGCTGCAGCACTGTTCAAAATTCAAATAGGGGAATCACACCAACTGCCAGTCAGTCCCCGTCAGCAGTGTTTGGCAGTGTTTGAAATGGCAGTTGGTGTGATTCCCCTACAGTGGTGTAACTACTGCCACCGCAGCCCCCGCGGTGGCTTGGAGGCGCCGGGTAGCTTGGGGGTGACGGGGGCAGTGGTTACGCCACTGCAACTGTGAGCGATGGCCTCTGAAATGATCGGAGGCTAAGGAAGCCTCCGATCACTTCAGAGGCCAGCGTTCCCAGTAAGGCAGTGCGCGGGTGACGTCATGACGTCACCCGCGACCTGGGGAACCTGCGCGGCCGCGACTGCTGGATCTATTTAGATCCAGTCAGCGCGGCAGCGGGAGAGACAACGCGGATTACAGCGCGCAAAGTCAGGTAAGTGAGGGGGGGAGGGGAGGGAGAGAGGTTTGGGGAGGCCACAACTACAGGAGAGGCCACAACTACAGTGGGCACTACTAAAAGGGGCACAACTACAGGGGGCACTTCTACAAGGGGCACAACTACCGAGGGCACTACTAGAAGGGGCACAACTACAGGGGGCACTACTAAAAGAGGCACTACTAGAGGGGGCACAACTACAGGGGGCATTACTAAAAGGGGCACAACTACAGGGGGCACTACTTTAATGGGCACAACTACAGGGGGCCCTACATAATTGGCACTACTACAGGGGGCATTGCATAATGGGCACTATTACAGGGGGCATTGCATAAGGGGCACTTGCTACAGGGGGCATTGCATATGGGGCACAACTACAGGGGGCACTACTTTACTGGGCGCAACTACAGGGGGCCCTGCATAATGGGCACAACTACAGGGGGCCCTGAATAATGGGCACTACTACAGGGGGCATTGCATAAGGGGCACTATTACAGGGGACATTGCATAAGGGCACTAGTATAGGGGGCATTGCATATGAGGCACAACTACAGGGGGGACTACTTTAATGGGCACAACTACAGGGGGCCCTGCATAATGGGCAATATTACAGGGGGCAATGCATAAGGGGCACTATTACAGGGGGGCATTGCATAAGGGGCGCTAGTATAGGGGGCACTGTATAAGGGGCACTAACTTGATACACGCAGTTTACAGGTTATAAACTATGGGCCTGATTCAGACCCACTCGCGAGCGGCTGTCCGCTCGCAAGTGGGTCGATGGTGTGCACTGCGCATGCGCACGACGGAGGGAGCTCCGTCGTGCGCATGCGCCAGACGCGACGAGCGAAGGACTTTCCTTCGCTCGTTGTGTCTGATCAAAGGGGGCGTGTTGTCGATGTTGATTGACAGCACGCCCCCTTTGGTGGGCGTGCCGGGGGCGTGCCTGCCAGACGGAGGTGTTCCCAAGGGAACACCTACCGTCAGAAGCCGGCCCCGCTGACATCACTAGTGATGTCAGTGGGAGTGATTTTGGCTCTGATAGAGCCAAAATCACTCCAGGGCTTGTGGTCGAAAACCCCGACCACAGGCTTCTGGTCGCACTGGCGATGGTCGCGATGGTCATCCTGCACGCTCATATGTGCTGTGGGTGGTAACCCACAGCTATACGAGCGTCCAGGAGGACGCTCCATTTTTATGGAGGACGGCCCTCATTCAGAGCGAGCGCTCTGCTCAGAGCGTCCGGCTCTGAATGAGGGCCTATGTTCCCAATAATCTGGTTCTACACGGACATAAAATCTGTGCAACCTGTCTTAAGCTGAGGTGACAGACTGGCAGGAGCAGAGAGGAGGGTTGGTGAAGTAGATCTGTCAGGGTGGGATGTAATGGGCATTACTGTTTGGCATAATGTGTATTTGGCATTACTGTGTGCACAATGTGCTATTAGGGGCATTACTGTGTGGCATAATGTGTTGTATGTGGCATTACAGTGTGGCATAATGTGAAATAGGGGCATTACAGCGTGGCATAAATTTGTTATAAGGGCATTACTGTATGTCATTATGTGTTATACGTGGCATTATTGTGTGGCATGTGTAAGGGGTATTGCTGTGTGGCATAATGTGTTGTAAGGGGCATTCCGATGTGGCATACTGTGTTATAAGTGGCATTACTTAGTGTGTCATAATGTGTAAGGCACATTTCTGTATCATGTAACCACACACCTTAAATGTCGTCTTTGGGTGTGTTTGATCTTTGGGCGGGGAAGGGGGGGGGAGGGGGCGCCTGAAACTTTTTTGGCATGGGGGAGCAAAATTTATAGTTACGCCACTGCTCCCCTATTTGAATTTTGTACTGCGCTGCAGCCTCACCTCTGGAGCCGCCACTGCAAAGGACATCCCTGTCTTGTTCCATTGTTAATGCCAAAGGAGTCAGAGAGGGAGCCACATACACATATATTTAAAATCCACAGGTATTAACAGTTCACTTCACGGTTTCAGTAAAAAGCAATAAGGTAGTCAGTTTAAAATGAAGTACAATAAAAATAGATTTCAAAGTGGAACAGCAATGGCTAAAGAAGATGCAAAACATAAAGCACAAAATCAGAATAGTCTTACGCGATGCTTTATCATGCAGACCTACCTGCAAAATATGTTGCAGAGCGACAATTGTAGATCTAATGGTGCGTACACATATAGCGATTTAAATGATCGATTTGAACGATATCGTTACCGTTATCATTCAAATCGGTTATTTAAATGGTCCCTACCAACTTACTATCAACCAGCGATGCGCGGCCACGTATGGACGATAGTGATATCATCCATCGGCCGTGCATGCCGATCAACTTGCTTGATATCGAGCAGGTTACTATAGGGACCCGCGATCGTTGTCATAATGACATAGGAGCCTGCCCCCCGAAGTGGCCAGCTACATCCCCTCTCCAGGCTCCTCCCGGAGGAGAGATTTAAAAAGTCAGCAAGTATGCAGTTAGGAGCTGATTGGTTGGGGCACCATTTAAGATTAGTAAGGAGTGATAAGAATATTACTCATTGATAAATCTGGGCCTTAAATACTTCTAACATACAAAAGTACCACATATAATAACAACTGTGATGTTGTCTCACTCATGTATTTACTTAAACCTGTAAAGTTTAAATGAATGATTTGAACTTACACCTTTCCATGCTGAGCATGCCCCTTGGAATGTGGAGGTAGTGCTAGATAAACGCAATAATGTATAAGCAAAGTGTCTTGTTGTGCCCCTTCTAAATGAGTCCACTGACGGCTTACAAGTTACTGTAAATAGAGAATGTACAGAGAACAATATACTGTAGCAAGTTAGGGCTTGCTGATTTTGTTCACCTTAAGGAAAGTAAAGCTATTCACAGCTTGCCAATTTAACAGAAATTCTCAGTCTCCTTAATACTTTCTTGTTGTGCTGGTATAATACTGTATAACATTTAATGGCTGCTGGCATTTGTGTGTGTGTGCCAGTATTTGTTCATTCCAGTATTTGTCACTAGTATTTTACATTAAGTTGTCTTACTCCATGTAAATGGACAAATGATAGCCAACTGCACAGGGCATGCTCAAGGCACATTTGACCAGTGCGGTCGAACAGGGGCGCCACCCCCATAGAGGGCGCACCCCTCCCAACCATTCCCGATTCCAGCGGGACAGTTTCGTTTTTCGGGGACAGTGCCCCGCTGTTCTACCCATGGGCCGATGTCTCCCGCGGGAGGTTGGGCACCTTCATCGCTGCAGCTGTGCGCCAGTGCCGGACCCCGGAGAAGAGAATCCATTCAGTGCAGGAAACGGGCTGGGGGTAAACCAGCTACTGACGGAGTGCTGGGCTCGCCCTCAGCCTGATGTTAAAAGGGAGGCATACCATAAAGGCACACCCCCAAATATGTAATTTAGGGTGTGTGGTGTATAGTAATTAGGCCACGCCCTATTTGCAGACACCTCAGTCCCGTTCTGCACAGGGAGCAACTCCTCCTGGAGCCGGCTCTGCAACTGCACATAAAGCTCAGGAGTGACTATTCCTTCATAAGATAATGCTGCTCACTGAGCTGGTGACTGTCAGCGAGTTACTATATGCTAAGTAGCTAAGCAGGATCAGTGTTACTACTGTCATACCTAAAAGGGCCTACACCTTTCTATAACCCAGTGTCTGAGTTTTACATTTTTTTTCTAATGGATGAAATGTGCCTGCAAATGCAATTTCCCATGTAGAGAGCACCTGGGATGTGGAATGGTTTTCTCTTCGAAGGTGTAGGCCGACACCAGATTTCCATCAGAATGTGTAAAGATATAGGCCCTGATTCAGCTTGGATCGCAGTTGCTTATACGCACGCAATGAGCCATTTATTGCATTCTGCGCATGCGTACTATGCAGACCCATCACAGAGTGATTGACAGGAAGTGCCATTTGTGGGTGGTGACTGGGGGGGTGGTCAGGGAAATGCAGGCGTGCCGGTGCGTTTCAACTCCGTTGCATGGACGTGCATAAATTAACCACAGCAATACCCTATGCAGTCCTGATAGCATGCGCAGAAGTAAGCAATTCCTGAGTGAGATCTGACCTCCGCGTATGGGTCCGAAGACACCACATTGGACCGATGTTTTAGCAGCCTTGGTAAACATTATGGATGTGCGTGTAGGTGAAGTGGGCGCCCTTATGTAGTGATGTGGCGGCAGAGCGATCGCAATGGATTAGCATAAATTCCTAGTAAAACTGCGTGCATACGCTATATTGCCAACCGTAGTGAATCAGACCCATAGTACTTTTGCATTTCTCCTTAAATATACCCAGGAATACCAGGACAAATCACTTCCTAATCCACCTACAAAAGGAACAGAAGTACTCGGGGGTAGATTTACTATGCCGCAATTTGTCAAATCCACTGATTACTGGCTGATTTGACTGAAAAAGTCAATAGCAATTAATGCTAAACAAGTCTGGTCACATCTGCTAATGATGCAGCTTTCCCAAACGACTCTTTAGTAAATCTTCCCCTTCGTGTACACCTACTAAACAGGAAATCCTGTCAGGGGTCTCACACACACAGGGGGCACACATAGTGACAGGGGTCTCACACACACAGGGGCACACATAGTGACAGGGGTCTCACACACACAGGGGGCACACATAGTGACAGGGGTCTCACACACACAGGGGGCACACATAGTGACAGGGGTCTCACACACACAGGGGGCACACATAGTGACAGGGTTCTCACACACACACGGAGCACACATAGTGACGGGTCTCACACACACAGAGGGCACACATAGTGACAGGGGTCTCACACACACAGGGCACACATAGTGATAGGGTTCTCACACACACAGGGAGCACACATAGTGACAGGGGTCTCACACACACAGAGGGCACACATAGTGACAGGGTTCTCACACACAAAGGGGGCACACATAGTGACAGGGTTCTCACACACACGGAGCACACATAGTGACAGGGGTCTCACACACACAGGGCACACATAGTGACAGGGTTCTCACACACACAGGGGCACACATAGTGACAGGGGTCTCACACACACAGAGGGCACACATAGTGACAGGGGTCTCACACACACAGGGGGCACACATAGTGACAGGGTTCTCACACACACACACAGGGCACACATAGTGACAGGGGTCTCACACACACACACGGGACACACATAGTGACAGGGGTCTCACACACACAGAGGGCACACATAGTGACAGGGGTCTCACACACACAGGGGGCACACATAGTGACAGGGTTCTCACACACACAGAGGGCACACATAGTGACAGGGGTCTCACTCACACAGGGGGCACACATAGTGACAGGGTTCTCACACACACAGGGGGCACACATAGTGACAGGGGTCTCACACACACACAGGGGGCACACAGTGACAAGGGTTTCACACACACAGGGGGCACACATAGTGACAGGGGTCTCACACACACACAGGGGGCACACATAGTGACAGGGGTCTCACTCACACAGAGGGCACACATAGTGACAGGGTTCTCACACACACAGGGGGCACACAGTGACAGGGGTCTCACACACACACAGGGGGCACACATAGTGACAGGGGTCTCACACACACAGGGGGCACACATAGTGACAGGGGTCTCACACACACACAGGGGGCACACATAGTGACAGGGGTCTCACACACACAGGGGGCACACATAGTGACAGGGGTCTCACACACACAGGGGACACACATAGTGACAGGGGTCTCACACACACAGGGGGCACACATAGTGACAAGGGTCTCCCACACACAGGGGTCTCACACACACAGGGGACACACATAGTGACAGGGTTCTCACACACACAGAGGGCACACATAGTGCCAGGGGTCTCACACACACAGGGCACACATAGTGACAGGGTTCTCACACACACAGGGAGCACACATAGTGACAGGGGTCTCACACACACAGAGGGCACACATAGTGACAGGGTTCTCACACACACAGGGGGCACACATAGTGACAGGGTTCTCACACACACGGAGCACACATAGTGACAGGGGTCTCACACACACAGAGGGCACACATAGTGACAGGGGTCTCACACACACAGGGCACACATAGTGACAGGGTTCTCACACACACAGGGAGCACACATAGTGACAGGGGTCTCACACACACAGAGGGCACACATAGTGACAGGGGTCTCACACACACAGGGGGCACACATAGTGACAGGGTTCTCACACACACACACACACACACACACACAGGGCACACATAGTGACAGGGGTCTCACACACACACGGGACACACATAGTGACAGGGGTCTCACACACACAGAGGGCACACATAGTGCCAGGGGTCTCACACACACAGGGCACACATAGTGACAGGGTTCTCACACACACAGGGAGCACACATAGTGACAGGGGTCTCACACACACAGGGGGCACACATAGTGACAGGGTTCTCACACACACAGAGGGCACACATAGTGACAGGGGTCTCACTCACACAGGGGGCACACATAGTGACAGGGTTCTCACACACACAGGGGGCACACATAATGACAGGGGTCTCACACACACACAGGGGGCACACATAGTGACAGGGGTTTCACACACACAGGGGGCACACATAGTGACAGGGGTCTCACACACACACAGGGGGCACACATAGTGACAGGGGTCTCACTCACACAGAGGGCACACATAGTGACAGGGGTCTCACACACACAGGGGGCACACATAGTGACAGTGGTCTCACACACACAGGGGACACACATAGTGACAGGGGTCTCACACACACAGGGGGCACACATAGTGACAAGGGTCTCCCACACACAGGGGTCTCACACACACAGGGGACACACATAGTGACAGGGGTCTCCCACACACAGGGGGCACACATAGTGACAGGGTTCTCACACACACACACAGGGCACACATAGTGACGGGTCTCACACACACACGGGGCACACATAGTGACAGGGGTTTCACACACAGGGGACACACATAGTGACAGGGGTCTCTCACACACAGGGGGCACACATAGTGCAGGGGTCTCACACACACAGGGGGCACACATAGTGACAGGGGTCTCACACACACAGGGAGCACACATAGTGACAGGGGTCTCCCACACACAGGGGCCACACATAGTGACAGGGGTCACACACACAGGGGACACACATAGTGACAGGGGTCTCTCACACACAGGGGGCACACATAGTGCAGGGGTCTCACACACACAGGGGGCACACATAGTGACAGGGTTCTCACACACACAGGGGACACACATAGTGACAGGGGTCTCACACACACAGGGGGCACACATAGTGACAGGGGTCTCACACACACAGGGGGCACACATAGTGACAGGGTTCTCACACACACACACAGGGCACACATAGTGACAGGGTTCTCACACACACAGGGCACACATAGTGCAGGGGTCTCACACACACAGGGGGCACACATAGTGACAGAGGTCTCACACACACATGATCTCACACACTCACGTGGCACACATAGTGACATGGGTCTCACACACACAGGGGGCACACATATTGACAGGGTTCTCACACACACACAGGGCACACAGTGACAGGGGTCTCACACACACACGGGGCACACATAGTGACAGGGTTCTCACACACACACAGGGCACACATAGTGACAAGGGTCTCACACACTCACGGGGCACACATAGTGACACGGGTCTCACACACACATGATCTCACACACTCACGTGGCACACATAGTGACAGGGGTCTCACACACACAGGGGGCACACATAGTGACAGGGGTCTCACACACACATGAGGGTCTCACACACTACTGACAGGATGACTTCTGCATGTCGGGTAAGCGGAGGAGGAGGACAGCGCTGTCAGAAGGTGAGTATTATGGACTAAGCTAAGTGAGGGTGTCCAAGGGGATCTGAAGCAAATCCTGACAATTTTTCCCTAGAATAAAGATTTTCGGAAAAATTGGACTTACTCAGAAGGTGCTCAAAAACAAAACTGAGCGCCATGTGAAAAAATAAAAATCACACACCCAATTGAATACCAAAAAAATCTCGCGCCTGCAGTGCCAGATTTTTATTCATTTTGCCTGCAATTGAATATATTCCCCTAAATGTATCTTCTACAACCGTTGAAACTCATTTTCTGTAATCTTGTTCCACAAACTTCAGAACAGGAATAGGCACAGCAAGGCGTTTCCCAATGTTCCAAGCTCTTCCCATCAGAAAATTAAAGCTGGGTACACACTGTGACGACTGGCAATCATGACGATGTTCAGGATGATTTGCCTTCACCCTGGACATCGCATGATTGCCGGTACACACTGCAACGATTAATGATGATGGAGCGATCACTCGTTCCGTCCTTCATTAATATGCATGTCGCCGCATGCGATATCGTCAGGTTTCATGTGCAGCACATGCGACAGCGGGAGCACGCAAATCATGCATACACACTGCAAGATATTCCCGATTTGTCATTCCGATTTAGACAAATCGGAATGACATCGCTCCAGTGTGTACCCAGCAAAAGACTTCTGTACCCAACCACAGACGCTGCCATCTGCATGCAGACATCCGTGTGTACTCTCTGAGTGTGAACAGTGTAAAAATACACGTACTGTATGACATGGAAAACTGTAATTTGTGCTAGGGGCCTGACTTTTTGCACTTCTGTAAATGTCCTTGATGGAATAAGCATTAGCTGCATTACCTTGTCAATATGTGGTTATATACAGTTTATTAGGTCACACGTAACATAGTACCAGCTGACTGTTTCAGAACTTTAATGTATGTTGCCATTACTTAGATGAGAACAGGGTATGAAGATGTAGACAAAGTGTTTATTGTATTACATGTGCCTGTAGCTTTCATTGTACAGAATGGTGTCAGCAGTAAAATGTCTAATAGATGCAGATTGTGTGACATGGCCCGTTCTGCTGTGCAATGACTCACATGGCCAAAGATATGCTAAGTGGGTGGTGGATGTTTGACTTCATCAAAAAACAGAAGGAATTGCTATTTCAGAAATATGTTTCTAAATAACTTAAAATGTACATAATGACATTAATTAGGAGAGAGGTACTGTAGGCAAAGCCAAAACATTAGTGGATTCAGACTGGCTAAAAATGGGAGCACAGAGGTCAGTGAATGTCATTTACAAAACACTAAACTGCTGTCCTGTGAAAAGCAGCTGAGGGCCCACTGAATGTGCTAATATATGCAGGGACACATAGGCTCACAGAGCAAGCTGTACTTCTGTTATTATCCATTATTTGTAATGGAACCCTTTTTGTGTTTTTATCTTGCACTTCTGCGGACACACAAACACACACACACACACACACACACGCACCACATAAAGACATCCACAATCTCATGTGGTGCTGATGTGATAGGTAGATAGCTGATGTGACATTTACATCTTGCTTAGGGCCGCATTCAATCTGGCTGCGAAATGTTGGAGTCGGCGATAAATTATCGCCGATGACATCATTTTCGCATGGCTCAATTATCACCGCATTCAATTACAAAGACTTTTTGCCAGTGCAAAAAGTCTTTGTAAAAAAACGGGGATAACTTTTCACCATGTTTTACATTGCGAAAAAAAAGTGCAGAATTGGGGTTTAGGGGTGCACGCTTAAAAAAAATAGCCTGCACCTCTGTGTAAAAAAAACAAAAACGAGACACCCCCAAAAATAGTGTTTGATTTTGGGGTCTTAAAAAAAAAAAAATAGGGAACACATTTCAAAAATACCAAAATTGATTGCAGAGGGGTTCTCTTAAATGCGGCAGGTGTTTTCTTCATTGCAGGAGTAGCGGCAGGTGCGGAATTTTTAAATATCATTTTAGGGACTTATGCTTACCCCCATTTTCATGTACCCCAAATTTCTGGTATTCTTCACCCACAGCCGCAAATATGCACCTGCCGCGGCTATTAGAAACCCTGACTTCCTTCAGCAGGTAAAAATGGGGTACCCATAGTGATCCCCCATGTCTAGACATCTTTAGGGGGTCCCTGGAATATTTCCCGAAAATTCCCGTTTTTTGGCGATACTTACCTTTCCGCCAGCTCCCGTTTTCGTTGATTTCTAATTGAAAACGAGGATAAAGCGGGCGCGCGCCCGATACTTTATCCCCGAAAAACCTCCGGTGTGGAGAAAAAAAGTCCAGCACGGACTTTTCGCTCCAAATTGAATACCCCCCTTAGTGCGCTTCTTCTGAATCCCCCTCTGCTACACACACCTAAGGGGCACATCCACTAGCAGATATTAATGGACGACTGAACGATAACGACATCGTTATCGTTCAGTCGTCCATTAATCGTGCATGAATCGGGCACTAAACTGTCGGAAACGACCAGCAATGCGCGCTCCCGCTGGTCGTTTTCGTCATCGCCCGAACATCTGCTAATAACGACAGATTGACCGTGTTCGGGGATGGCGGAGAGTGCCTACACTGAACAGCTAATCGTTCAGTTTAGGCACTGCTGGGGATGGGGAACGATGGTACGATTAGACATGTCATGCAGTGAAATTGACTGTGGCGTCTTAGTACACGCAACCATTCTGCGCAACCATAGTGCTACTCAGAAGTCCGGTTATCGCAGGACCTGAGACCGATGCTGTATCTTTTTGGCAGATGCTTGGATTTCAATAGCTGCAGATGGGCGCCTCAATACATTCATTGGTGTCTGTGACATTTTTCACAAAGCAGCTACAGTACGTGCGGGATCGCAGCTGCTATGGCATTAGCGTACATCTCAGAATCAGGCTCCAAGACAATTATTAAATGTGTGCTGAATATAACTCTTCAGTATTCTCCACATTGGATGACAGCGAAAGCCTTAAGCTGGCCACACACTAGACCAACTTACATCCAACCAGCCAACTAGTTGATTGGTTGGAATGAAAATCTGGTAATGTATGAAACCAAATGACAATCAGCAATTTGCTCCCAAATGCCTGAAAATGGACAAAAACTGCTGTTTGAACAAATAGTTTAGATCACACATTTAACAAACTTGTCTGACGACCATTTTCATCTGTTTTCTGGCATTTAGGAGCAAATTGCTGATCATCATTTACTCCCATACCTTACCAGATTTTCATTCTAACCAATCAACTAGTTGGATGAAAGTTGGTCTAGTGTGTGGCCAGCTTTAGTATGGAAAAGTGCCTACCAGTGCCTCTCCGCTTTTGAGAGATGCCAAGATGAAAAGCCTAGAAGCACCTCTTAAGGTGAGTATCCACTACACGACCCAGGGTCGACAGTTGCGACATGCCTGCGTTCTTTGCTGTCACTTCCCCTTACCTCCCACAAATGCTCCCTGACTGTCAATCACACTGCGAGTAAATAATCGCTGCGAGCAACTATGGTAATGTACATTGATGCATGCGCAGTGCGACTCATACACATGCGCAGATTAACGATTATCACTCAACTGCGTAAACATTATTATTATTATTACCAGTTATTTATATAGCGCACACATATTCCGCAGCGCTTTTACAGAGAATATTCGGCCATTCACATCAGTCCCTGCCCCAGTGGAGCTTACAATCTATATTCCCTACCACATGCACACGCACATACACACAATAGGGGTAATTTTGTTAGGAGCCAATTAACCTACCAGTATATTTTTGGAGTGTGGGAGGAAACCGGAGAACCCGGAGGAAACCCACGCAAGCACAGGGAGAATATACAAACTCCACACAGTTAGGGCCGTAGTGGGTATCGAACCAACGACCTCAGTGCTGTGAGGCAGTAATGCTACCATTACACCATCTGAATAGTATACTAGATAGGTTGTCAAGCTCGGTCCTCAGGACCCCAAACAGTGCATGTTTTCCAGGTCTCCTCACAGATTCACAAGTGAAATAATTAGCTGCACCTGTCTATCTTTCAAAATGTGTCAGTGAGTAATGAACACACCTGTGCACCTGCTGGGTGTCCTGGAAAACGTGACCTGCGTGGGGTCCTGAGGACCGAGTTTGAGAACCACTGCTATACTACAATGAATTAGACCCTTGTTTGGCACTGTTATGTATGTTTGCCAATATTTGAAAACATGTAATAGGATACCTATCAAGCCAAAACACGTGCTGGTAAGTTCAGATCAGGCTTGCCAACTTTTTGGCTTCCCCCTCCAAGGTCGGCTCTGCTGGGGGCGTGGATGCGGCAATGGCAGGTGGTGTGGAGACCTGGTCGCCAGATCGCATCATCGCGGCCCCGTCCCCCGCTACACAATGCCTAGATTTCTGGTATTGTAAAGCAGGAGGCGGGGCTATGATCGTGATTCAGCGAGAATCGCGTCATTGGACCCCTCTAGACCTCCCACTTTAGGTAAGTAAGTGTGTGTAGGAGGGATGAGGGGGATTTTCAGGAGCCTCTACCCTCTGGAGAAGCATGAGCATATTACATTACAGTAATTTACCTCCTCTATTGATCTAACATGAAAGTTCATACATTAAATGAGTGTCCAGCAGTCCATACTGACAGGGAAACATTGATGTATTGTATGAAGATGAGCACCTTCCCCAATCCCCGAGTTGTGATCTATTTACCATTACTGTTGCTCAGTACAGAAAAGTCCCTTCCTTTTTTGTAGAGGAATTCGTTTTTTTTTAAGTAAATAAGAAGTAGATTAGTCATTTTACTCACTCCAAAAATTACATGTTTTATTTCCAGAAAAGCATTTGCAATGGATAAGAAGCAACACACACATAGGGTAGGGCTAACAGAGTTGTAATGTAGACATAAATGAGAATCTGGCTTGACTAAGCAGACACAGAACCTCACATTAAAATTGTATTTACAGTATAATTCAAAATAACTTTAAATAGCATAGTGGAGTCATTTGCTTATGTGCATAGATTTTTCTTGTTTTCGTATTAACCTTTTCCCTGTGATACTGTAGATCTCCACGTTATATATCTCCAGAGCCGTAACGCTTTCATCTCTCAGACAGCTGTCCTCTCCCTTCTCACCGAACTTTGCACTATCCCACTAGAACAGGGCACTCCAACTGCTGTGGAACTACATATCTCAGCATGCCCTCATGCCCTGCCACAGTATTGCTGTTAGGGCATAGTGAAACTGTGGCAGGGCATGCTGGCATGTGTAGTTCCACAGTAGTTGAAGTGACAGAGGTTGCATACCCCTGCACTAGGTCATGTTTTTAAAGCAGATACACTGTCAATGAGTGTCAGTTGATAAATATACGTAATTTTTTTGTGTTTTTCATATATTGTTTCCATTCAGTTGTCTACATTGTGTGTAAATGACAGCATATACATACTGTATCAGCTTGCAGCTTATTGTATATAAGAGAGAGAAACCAGTGGGTGGAATTTTTTATAGGTATCTCACTATCATCCAAATGTCTGTAGAGCTGAGATGATGTCACTTGTATCCTGTGGTGAATCTGCAGTGTTTCTTGGACACTGCCCTGTGTTTAGAGATCCTGGGGGAATACTAACTTGCAGATCTGGACAAACTTCTTGGAATCATAGAAGTCAGGGTCACAAGTTAAGATTCAGCAGTTTTATGAGGAAAACGTTAACATGAGATGGGGCCATGCACATCTGTGGATGTGACATAATATGCATACTGTAGCATATAATATACTGCAATGGTCATCATACAGTACTTGTCTAAAGTGTTATATATTTTCTGTCACAATCTACCGATAACAACCCATGCCATCATGTCCTGCTTGTCCTAATACAATTAACTATCCCTGCACTGTTTTTCCATATAGAGACACTTTTTTTTTATTATAACTATGTACTTGAATTCTTAATGCCCACACATATGATAATTGTACCCGTACCCATACAATGACACCTTTGTATCTTTTACTTGTCATTCACTCTTTCAGCCAGGACATTTCTTCTACTGATTAAGACCCGGTCACTAGATACGTACACTTGCTCCCAGCGTATGCAAATTCGGAACACACCCAGCAAGGCAGGCGATCACACGGCAGGGCATAAGCACACCCACCATGTCTTGGCGTGCGATCACTTTGTGTAAGTAGACGCCCACCAGCCTGTCTTAAGACGCCCACTTGCGCACGTCATCTCCAGGAAGTGTATACAATCATTGGTACATCAGGTACCATTTGTAGCATTCGCAGCACTTGTGGTTGCCTTTACCCTACCGCAAGCACTGTGAGCACTTCAGTGTAAAAACCAGCCAGGTAACGTGTACTATGACGCTGCCTATTAATTATGCATGCCTCTGAAACGGCGTTGAAACACTCAGGGACGCCTGCGTTTGCACCTCCTCTCCCCCGTTACTACTGGCCTGCCCCTGTTACCACCCACAAACGGCCTCTCCTGTCACTCATTCCACTGGGCTGTCTTTGCTGGGAGAGCGAGCGCTTCCCGATCACTCGGACTAGTTCGCTAACGCCCACTGTGATGCATACGCATGCGCACATTAGCAAACATCACCAGCAACGAGCGAACGCTTGCTAGCAACCGGGTCTGAATCAGGCTCTGAGTCCGCCAATAACCTCCATGCCATTTTCAGTCTGATATTTATCCAATCCCCTAACCACAATACACTGACTGACTGGTGCTGACTCACTAGTGCTGGGTGTTTATGCTCCGTAACTCACAGAGACAGCTGGCAATGGTGATTATAGACAGCCAGTGACCTGTGCTCTGCTCTGTCTTTGTGCAGAGACACCACTGCCCCGCTCCTTTCCTTCTCTAGCACAATGTGGCAGAGAGTGTCCTAGACTCCTAGATGTTGATGCTGAAAACTGAAATGACCTTATGAAGCAGCTCTCTCTCTCTGATTATGAGTTCTCAATAGATCCTTATCACTTTTGGATGATGAAAACCATGCTAATAGATATTGCTTTCACAATCTCCCTGAAATGCTTTTTCAAAAGTAGGCAAGTATGCCTTATTGATTGTGGCAGGGAACCATAGAATGCAAGTATTCAGCTACTATCTGTTAGAGATGCTGTGAACGCTTCCACAATGTGTCCCTGTCACAAATGAGTAATTGCCGGGGCTCGGAATAGAGACAAATTATATATGGGACATTGAGGGTAAGATTCAAATAGCTGCTGTATTTACCATGACTTGACTTAACGCACTTATTGCACAGTGAATTCAGTATGTGCATGAGTACTCCCACTTAATGCACAATTCAATTAGATAACACTTTCATTCCCTTTTAAAACACAGAAGCCTGCATAGATCTCGCTGATCTGTGCAGGCTGCTGCTGAGGCTAAACTCAATAGCCTTAAATGAGTCTATTTTTCTGCAAGTTTTTTTTTCTGGTTTTGTGCAAGTTTACAAATTGCACTCTATTACACTGTGCGAGTTGTATATTTGTACATCTGGATGGCATGTTTTGCCAGGGCGAGAAGCTTTGATGCGAGTTTCATGAGATATAACATGTTCTCACACTTTATTACATTGGTCGAATGCAAACTCGCACATTTTTAGAACTTGGACTCTACTATAAAATGATCTCATGATTTCCACATTAGTTCACCTGCTTTTATAAATGAAGAGTTTACTAAAGTTTTTTAGCCACATATTTCATAACAATTGCTTATCTTCTTGTGCAGATATTTTTTGTTGGAATATGAAGCAATTTGCATTTAATAAAGAATACTTAGACCAATGTACTGCGCTAGAGCAGTACAATTGTCAGTTTCTAAATTGCATCTGAATATAATGCTTGCACTGTAGTATTTATGTAGGTTGCTGATTTCCTAAAGCAGTGTTTAAGGACCATGCTGTTAAATGACTTAAGCTATGATAACTTGTTCTGTATGATATGTGAATTCATTATGTGATTTTACTTCCTCTTGCAGCTCTTGAGTGAAAAAATTAGTGGAGCGGAAGGAACGAAACTCGATAATGATTTTCAAGAAATGGAAAGAGTAAGATTAAACATCTGAACTTTTTTTGTGATAATATGGCACAACACAGTGCAGCAGATGTTACCAAGAAAGCAAATTAACTCATGTAGGTTCCATTAGGTACCTGAGAAAATGCACATAATCAATACACAATGTTTGCGCACGTGCACTTATTTGCGTGCAGTGTGCATACATGAGCGCCTGCTCTCTTTCTGCTTTCTTGGAAGTGGCGTCATGCTGCCGTTTCATTGCTTCAGTTTTGCATATTGTTTGTTATGGAGGACCCCAAGTGCATCTTTTCCACTCTACACATTGGTATTTATCTGCCATTTAAGTGTGACCCACTGAAACTTTTCACGGACACCGATACTCTGGCATCTCTAAGGCTCTGGTTAAGGTTAAAAAGCCTCTACAAAAATCCACTAAAATGGAAACACTCAAAAACAATGCTTATATTATAACCTCCATACTGAAACACATTTAAATATCTTGTACCACAGCATGAGATCTCATTTTTGCTGTTGGCTCCAGTATGGAAACCTCGTTAGCGATGCGTCCCAGCGGGGTGCCGGCATCGGCAAGTGCATACACACTTGCCGATGCCGGGAGCGACTGCGCGAGAACGGGGGCCATGCTACATTCAGCAGCATGGCTCTCGCTGACGATGTCATGCAGGTCCGACGGGCGATGTCACCGATGATGCGCGGGAGCACGCATCGTCAGTTACATTGAAGGTACACACTAGACGATGTGCACGATATGTTGTCCGATCCGGCCAGATCGGATGACATATCGTCTAGTGTGTACCCAGCATAACAGCCGCACTCTCCCTGTGAACTCCTCTCCTGACCTCCCCTCTTTTCTCCTCTCTGACATCTGCGGGCTTCTATTGGCTATCTCTACTTGGATGTCCCAATGCTTTGTTCATCTTCAGATGTCTAAAACTGATCTTGTCATCAACTCTCCTACAGGGTTCCCTCTACTCCCATCCTCTCTATACATTGACAACAGTACTCTCTCCTCTGTCCGACAATCCGCTGCCTGGGCATCATTCTCGACTCTTTCCTCTCCTTCTCTCCCCACATCCAGACCCTCTTCTAATCATGCCGTGTACACTTTCCTAATATCAGGATCAGACCCTTTCACACCCTGGATGCAGCTCTCTTGTCTCCACTTATTCCTCATTCTCTCGCCCTGAACTATTGCAACCTTACCCGTTCTGGCCTTTCTTTCACTCACTTCAGTTAGCACTGCTGCTCATCTTATTTTCCATTCTTGTTATTCTTCTGCATTTGCTGCCCAACTCTTTCACTCGCTACAGTGGCTCATCATCCCCTATAGAATTCAACACAAACTCCTCACCTATAAACAGAAACTGGTACATAATCATATGAAGAATAAAACAGCCATTCAGAAAACACTTCTAGGAAACACACTAGATTCAGGCTTCTACTACTGTGGAGCATGTCAATTTTGTAAATTGAACCAACCATCTACAAAGAAAGTATGTTCTTTTAAATCTAATCAGAGACAGACAACCTATGACATTAAAGATCACCTCACTTGTAACAGCATGGGGGTTATTTACCCTATAACATGTCATTGTGGAGAGCAATATGTGGGAAGGACGACAAGGAGATTAAAAATAAGAATATCAGAGCACATCAGGAATATCAAGAAGGGCCTAGACTCTCATAGTTTATCCAAGCATTTCAGGGATAACCATAATCAAGATCCAACGGGTATGTGCTTTATAGGAATCAAACAAGTTAGAATGAACTGGAGGGGAGGTAATTACGAAAAAACAATTAACAAAGAAGAGTTAAAATGGATAATGGAACTCAAGACTTTGACCCCATATGGGCTCAATATAGATAATGAAATAAAAGCGATCATAACAGGCTAAACTTCAACTCTAATCTATTCATGGTATCAATTTTAGTTCCAGACACTATAATTAATTCTTTGTACACTTAATGGTCAAGTATCTGTATACCGATTGTACTCTATCTGCATACCGATTTTACTATATCAGTGTGTTAAATCTTATCAGCATATCCTACTGTACAACATAGAGTGTACTATCACCTTTATCATAATCTTAGAGTGCACTATCATCTACTATCATAATCACAGATACATTCATTTATTGTGGCACAGCAGATCCTCTATTTACTTTTTATCAAGAGTGTTCTCATGTGCAAAACAACAAGACTGGCCACAATTCATTATGATAAGTGCATTCTTCACCTCCCCATGTTTCCATTTTATGGCTTTAAGGATGTATATTTTTTCCCCTTTCCCCAAAGTTTTTTTCCCCTTTACTATCACGCTAAGTAACTATGGAAACAGGTGATTACTATGACGTAGGCCAGCATCAGAGACAGAGCCACGCCCAACACACTATATATTCCACCTCCAAGATGGCGTCAATATCACTCCCTAAGGAAGGCTGTTTTAGCCGACACGCGTAGGAGCACGAAGGAACCGAAGGAACATCACACATTTCTGCCATCACTGTGACCCGCGCCCCCCCTTCTGCCCGCCAGAGTCTCCTCAATTGGGTGAGTTGAGCGCACAGCAGTCCGGGGCCGTCATCTTCACCTGCATTCCGCGACCTCTCGCGAGATCGCGGTGCTGCACGGGATTCGTCGTACGGACTCTGTGGGGAGCAAGCCTGCAACTGTTTGCATAACAGTTGCTGGAATACGGCCCTACCATCGGCGGAGACGAAGCCGGGACTCCTAAGGCAGAACGGAGATAGAATCAGGAACCGCTAGAGTTCATCAGAAGGTGAGGCCTCACCAGGACTTTTATCTTACTAGACTACTCACGGACCACCTGTGGTCTGATTACAATCAACCTTAAGATTTGATTCTCTTTCAGACTTGACTTTATTGTTGGATTTTGAGGTGCAGTGGGGTGGGGGACGCCCTCCCTCTGTACCCGGCATTTACCTGTTTGCCAGTTACTGAACGGTACCTACCACTGACCCCTTAATTAATAGAAACTTTATTCTGCATCCATTTTTTAATCCCAACATTACCTTCCCCCTCCTTATTGTATATGACATCTACAATCATCACATACTGTGATTCTTAGTACGTATAGTTCAATAATAAAAGGAATACACGATAGGACAAATCATTTCTCAGACTCAGTCATTTGTATATGACAATATTTATGCACCATTTCCGGAGCGCAGTCCCGTTTTTGACATATGTGTGAGCCCACACATGTGTCATTTCCTCCTCACCTATAAAGCTCACACAGTCACTCTACTCCAGCCTTATTTCCATCCACACTCTAATCAAACCCTTCACCTCTACTAAGGATCAGGGCCGGATTAACGGGGGGGCGACAGGGGCGATCGTCCCTGGGCCCCCACACGTTAAGGGCCCACACACCCATCGGGGTTAAAATGGACCGGAGGAGGCGGAACCAGTTCCGCCTTCTCCGGCCAACCTGACCCCGGCGCCGCAGTGAGGCTCCTATTGCCAGGCGCCCGCTGTAAACAGCGGTCGCCCGGCTCCCTCCCCGCAGCGGCAGACTGAGTCGGAGGCTTGAGCTCACATGAGCTCCAGCTTCCGGCTCACGCAGAGCACTATGGCAGAGACGTCATGACGTCTCTGCCATAGTGTGGAGGAGCAGCTGAGCGGACAGCAGCGGACGCGGGGCTAAGGTTAAGGTAAGTATGAGCTTTATTTTTATTTTTTATTTTCTTAGTGCAAGCGGCCTACTGGGGGCATTACTGGCGGGGGGCATTACACATTACACCTGGGGCATTACTCGGGGAGGGGGGAGGCATTACTACTGGGGGCATTACTGGCGGGGGGCATTACACATTACACATGGGGCATTACTCGGGGAGGAGGGAGGCATTACTACTGGGGGCATTACTGGCGGGGGGCATTATTCAGGGGGGAGCATTACTACTGGGGCATTACTGGCGGGGGCATTACACATTACACCTGGGGCATTACTCGGGGAGGAGGGAGGCATTACTACTGGGGGCATTACTGGTGGGGGGCATTATTCAGGGGGGAGCATTACTACTGGGACATTACTCGGGGAGGGGGGAGGCATTACTACTGGGGGCATTATACAGGGGGAGCATTACTACTGGGGCATTACTCGGGGAGGGGGGAGGCATTACTACTGGGGGCATTATTCAGGGGGAGCATTACTACTGGGGCATTACTCGGGGAGGAGGGAGGCATTACTACTGGGAGCATTATTCAGGGAGGAGCATTACTACTGGGGCATTACTCGGGGAGGGGGGAGGCATTACTACTGGGGGCATTATTCAGGTGGGAGCATTACTACTGGGGCATTACTCGGGGAGGGGGGAGGCATTACTACTGGGGGCATTACTGGGGGGGGAATTACTACTGGGAACATTACTCGGGGGGGGGGAAGCATTACTGCTGGGGGCATTAATCAGGGGGCATTTCTATTGGGGGCTCTACTAGAGAGGGAGCATTAGTATTGGGGGCACTAATAGAGGGGCATAACTACTGGGGGCATTACTATTGGGGGCACAACTGCATGAGTATTTCTACTAGGGGATTTATACAGGGGCATTACTACTAGGGCATTACTATTGGGCACATGCCCAATTACTACTGGGGGCATTACTATTTGGAGCACAACTACAGGGGTATTACTACTGGGGGCATTTATACAGAGGACATTACTACAGGGGGCACTACTAATGGGAGTATTGCATAGGGGGCACTGCATAAGGGGCACTACTACTGGGTGCACTGCATACGGGGCACTACCATACTGGGGGTCCCCATTGTGTATACCCCCAGTTTATTACATTTAATAGGGGCCCCCACATGTTTGTTGCCCAGGGGCCCCCACAGACCTTAATCCGGCCCTGCCAAGGATATACCATGTAACCTGCATTTTGATTCCATCTACTTACTCCCACCTCCAAGGCTTCTCCTAGGCTGCTCCCCATCTCTATAACTCGCTTCCACGACCACCACCAGTTTCCAGCCTAAAAACTCACCATTTTCATAAAAGTCTACCAGTCCTCCTCCTAATCCATTCACTTCTCTCATCTACTCTCCCACCTAGTGTTACCCCCTTTGTTGCACACCTCTCCTTTAGATTGTAAGCTGTCACTAGCTCACCTCTGTCCTCGTGTCCACCTCGTTTCACTATCCACGTCACCAGGACAACTATATCCTACACCTCCTCTCTGATCCTTGTTTCCATATCTCCCTAATCTTCTATCCTCCTTCAATGTTTCTAGTCCTGCTTGTCCCGCTCTAGCTTCTGGGCACAGACTCAGCTCATGCTGATTTGCTCGCTATTCTGTCTGCGCACTTGCCTGCTTGTCTCTTCAAGTTATGGTGAGATGCTCCGCCCCAATTCGTACCTCATGGGTGTTCTGCTTTCCAATGCTATATATTACTGTGTAATGTTCTCTATTGTAATTCATACACTGTTTTGCTGTATGTGATCTGTACTGTGGACCCTAATAATAACATACTTCCCAACATTTTAATATTGGGCAATGGAACGCCTTGCACCCGCAGGAAGCGTGGCCTCGTACCCACTAGGCCACGCCCCCTGGTTTGTAACTTTTAGGGGCATGACCACGTGTCACGTCCTTGTCTCTCATCACTCTGGGGAGAGCCCAGCACTCTGGCATCTGCTTGGCTGCTCCCAGCCTCTCCCGACACTTAATGGACGCACACAGCATCCCTTCTCCGCTGTTCTGCGTGCTCTACAGTGTGCCACCCTCAATCTTCTGACTGCTCGCAGGACAGTGCCCTGTAAGCGAGACCCGCTGAAATCGGGAATGTTGGGAGGTATGTAATAATAATAATGCTGGTATATATTTGGGATGCATTTCTCTGATCAGCTAGATTCTTCTATCAGAAGGAACTAAGGGCCTGATTCAGACCCGCTCGCAAGCGGGTTGATGTTGCCCAAGTGCGCATGCGCACGACAGAGGCGGCTCCGTCGTGCGCATGTGCGAGACCCGAATAATGACGGTCAAGCCGTCGTTATGGGTCTCGCACCAAAGGGGGCGTGCTGTCGATGGTGATTGACAGCACGCCCCCTTTGGTGGGTGTGCCGGGGGCGTGGCTCCCCAGACGGAGGCGTTCCCATGGGAACGCCTACCGTCTGGGGCAGGCCCCACTGACATCATTAGTGATGTCAGTGGGAGTGCTTTTGGCTCTGATAGAGCCAAAAGCACTCCAGGGCTTGCGGCAGCGAGACCCTATCGCAAGGGTCTCGTCGCAAGCCCGATGGTCGTGATGGTCTTGACCATCGCGACCATCATTTTGGCCGCTCGCTATAGCTGTGGGAGGCCGCTCCAAAAAGTAAGAGGGATGGCCCTGATTCAGAGCATCCGGCTCTGAATCAGGGCCTCAGGGCCACATGTATCAAAATGTGCATGTTTTCTGAGACATATCTGTCTGTGGCTATTTGGCATTCTTGGATGTATTATACAAATGTTACCTGGGTATATTATTGTACGAATAATTAACATAAATGAACATATTGCACTTTTCTGTTTTAGAAAATTGACATCACCAATAAGGTAGTTGCTGAGCTGCTTTCCAAAACCACAGAATATTTGCAGCCAAATCCAGGTACAGTAATACTTCTTGTCCAATATCCTGAATGGTTCCTTTAAGTGTCCTATTGTATGATTTTCATTCATAGAGAAACTACATGGGAAATAATGCAATAAAACACAACTGCTAGAATTCACTACCAGAATGCATCTGCAACCTGCCGTATTCTTCTCATTAATAGGTAACGTAATGCCCTGACATAAGGCTGGTCACGCCAACAGGAAAGGGAGAAAACACATACATACCCAACTGCAGTATTAAGAGTATTATTACACATTCAAGACATAATATATATTAAACCATAGTTTTGGAGTGTGGGATGAAACCTGGAGTACCTGGAGGAAACCCACGCAAGCACAGGGAGAATATACAAACTCCACACAGTTAGGGCCATGGTGGCAATAGCACCTCATTGTTGTGAGGCGGTAATACTAAATATTACACCGAATCACAATCACAGGCCACCCAAGAACTCATGCACATCTCAGTAATATGCAGGAGTTCCTATTAGATAGGGGTAGTGATTACGGTGTTACAAGTACCTTGGTAGTGTATAAAATATTCAGTGCTGTTTTAGATTCATTGAGTCTGATCTGAACTACCAGACTGAATAAATCTATTGCAGCACTGCTTCTTATCACTCCACCCCAGCTGAAAAAACACTCCTCATCAGTAATTCAGCCAGAAATATTTTTTTGGGAACAAACTCAGTGTGGGGCTGCCCTAAGACGGGAACTATGGGGCTCATTCACAGATGTACGCCAATGACACAGCAGCCGCAAGTTTGTGCGACAATATGCAAATGCTGCAGCCGCCTGGATTTGTATTGAGACCCACAGATGGCTTCACAAATCCAAGCGATTTTGTAAAAGATGCAGTATCGGTTGCAGATCAGGCAATCATCGGACTTCTGAGTTCCCTGTGGTCATGCAGAAAGGCCGCAGGAACTGAGGAGTCAAAGCCATTTTCACTGCATACGGGATTGCAGACACTCCCTGAAAATGGTCGAGACACGCCTGCGTTTGAGTCACCACCCCTTTCTCCCCCTCCCACATAAGATCCCTGCCTGTCGATCACTTTGCAAATAAATCCTCACTGCATGTGTCCTCATAGGGTTTAATGAGCATCAACAAACGAAACTTAATACATGTGAAGTGTGACTCAGACGCCTGCACAGATTACAGATCGCTCAACTGCTTAAACATCAGCAGTGCCTCCATCTCTCAATCAGACCCGATGTTACCTGTATCCAAATATGGGCCTGTGTGCATTGCAATGAATTCATTTTTGTTTTCAGCATATCGAGCCAGACTAGGAATGTTAAACACAATGTCAAAAATCAGAGGACAAGTGAAAACTACAGGCTATCCCCAGACAGAAGGCTTACTTGGGGACTGTATGCTGCGATATGGGAGAGAATTGGGGGAAGAATCAGAGTTTGGTGAGTGGATTTGTCTTGGCCCATCATTACCATGATGGGCAGGAGAATGTCTGAAGTTTGCCTATAGATCTATATCATATTATATATTGTCATGTGTATATTCTGTTATAGCAACATAATTCTAAAGAACAAGAGAGCTACAGCATATTACATGAGTAGTTAAAGCCTGCAGGTAAAGCCAATGACTTAAATGGACCGTTTTGCAATTGCTATGATAAGCGAAATCTATTTTTAAGGGGCATATCCAATTAGCCACGTTAATCTGATCTGTGAGTTAATGTGGCCAGGCGCAAGGTTTATGGTGCTAAATTAAATAAAAATGCTGGGACTTGGTCCAGAACCCCTGGGACACTCCCTACTGATTAATTAGACAATTAGAAGTTTTTAATTAGCTTAATTTGTCTAATAATTGCATGTAATTTTTGGGGGTGATATTCTGCAAAGTTCAGAAAAAATGGTTAAAGATGTTGGACAGGTATATGGGGTGTTGTACAGATGGGACGGGTTTTTTTTTATCATTGCAGGTAGGAGTTACAGGTGTTTAATAACCAATTTTTAAAAGTCGCTTTAAATGCCTCAAAAATCAGTTTACATGCATATTTATGCAGCCTTAATTTAACTGAAGCATTTATTTGATGAAAAAAAACTTATTTCGATAATTTTTTTCACTCATGTTAAAAATGAAAAACATCAGCCATTTGACACCTTTTAAGAGCCCCAAATATTTTCTTTTGAACAGTAATAGATCTCTGCGCTGTTATCCAATATTTAATCGCAGCTTTTTAGGGTACAAGCTGATTTACCCATTTTCCTCTATAAATAACGCGGATATTAACAGCCAAAATTACCACGCAAGTTTTTCATTGGATGGCATGGGAATTGGAAATACGCATAACCATGTTAATTGAAAAAATTGGGCGTGATGGACTTCGTAAATAAAGTCCCTAATCTGGTTGCACGAAAGGATTTAAATACCCCTCTTTTGGTTTGAGCATTATGTCTCTATAAAACCAGAGGTTTGTGTAGAAACGCGTTGTGCACTAATTACTGGATTGCAGCTTCTAAAGCAGATATTATATTTCACACAACTAATGTTTTACTCTGAAGTAGATATTCACTGGTAAAAGTGTTTGAATGTGATGTTAGCTGACTGATCTTCAATCCTCCTAAGTTTGCTATTCATCTTTCAGAAAAAAATGAAGCTTTTCAACGTACATCTATTTTTATTTGGATATTTACTTTACCAGGGGACATTGTGGTTCCTAAGTAGGGATGTGCAGGCTCGGATAGGTTCGAGTTTGCACGTGGAGTTCGGATTTTTCCCTCCAAAAAAACGGAACTCAGAAAGAGGCAAAACGCCATCTTACATGGACAAACATCATCATTCCTGGACTTTTGTCCAGGAATGATGATGTTCGTCCATGTAAGATGACATCCCTATTCCTAAGACAGCGATACTTTATAGCTTTAAGTATGATTTCCCTGCAGTAGTATGGGCAGGGCCGTTGAGAGTCTGGCCGGGCCCGGGTAATGGAGGGGACGTGGCCTAATCCCTAGAGGCGAGGCCACGCACCTTTGAAAAAAAGAGGAAAACTTATCGGCGCTGCGCGCGGCGAGGGGCGCGCTGTAAGACCCCCAGCCCGGCGCTAAGCAGGGGGGGAGGGCGCAATCAGTGTGATCGCTCCCCCCCACAGCCATAGGAGACTTCTTCAGCTGCTGCAGCATCCGCGAGCAGTCTCACACAGCAGTCTCACACAGCAGCACACAATGCTGTGAGGGAGGAGGGGGGGCGACGCCGGACCCGGGCCCCGCCAGGCCCCTCTAGCAAGCCCGTGCCCGGGTAACCTGTACCCCCCCCCCCCCCCCCCCCTCGGTGCCCATGAGTATGGGTCGATATTCGGCACCTAATTAGGAAACTATAAACACTATGTTCTCATATTGACACTCAATTATTTGATATATATATATATATATATATATATATATATATATATACACACTGTATACATTTATATTTACAGTGGCGGAAGTTCATCCCAGATGCCCGGAGGCAAGTTATAATTTGGTGCCCCCCGTCACAGCCGCTGACACTGTAATGTAATGTAACATTTTGCAAGCAGATACACCCGCAGTTGCACACAGAATATAGGCATGCCATGGAGGAATTGAGACAGAGAGTTGTGGGTGAGGAGGGCACTGGACGTGGAGGAGGAGGAGCAGCAACACCAATGAGTAAGGACAGGCTATAGATAGACGGAGGCAGCAGATGATGGTCTGATACTGTGCTCTCCACTAGTGTTTGGTGGCTTATCAGGTGCCGGGAAGAGATGCCGTGTATTGGGCAGCCGTGCTGGTACACTCCGGGCACATAGTTGCAGCCCTAAGTGGGGTGAATATATTGTGGGCGATGGAGGAGGTGCCCCTTCAGTGCTGGAGCCCGGCGGCAGGTGCCTCCATTGTCTCCCATAGTTCTGCCCCTGTGTGTATATATATATATATATATATATATATATATAATCACAGGGGCTCTGCACTCACCATAATAACTAACAATAATAATAATAAACAGTGGGGTTTTGGTTCATGAATTGATCAATGCATTTAAGCTTGCAGCCCCCGTCACGGGACCCCACTTTACTGCAAGTCCCTACTCTATTGCTCAGAATTATAACATGGACATAGCCATCGCATTAGTGTTAAACTCAGGGTATGCTGTCAAGGTTTAAAGCTCACAGCAACTTTGCTTTTAAATGTGAGACAGTTACCAAGCACACCTGTTGCAAAGCACCTAGGAAAACAGCTGACACAAGTTAGATAACTAGCACATGGTGAGTGCAGAGCCCATGTGATTTCTATTTAAACAATGTGGTCACATACCATGTTGCACCCCAAATCTACTGTAGGTGTAGGTGAGTACCAATAGCATTTTTCATAGAAAATAGTCACTGATTATATGTATAATTGTACTATTTTTAGTGCTGATTGTTTTACTGGTTATAATTAACTCATGGATTAGAGCTACCACTGTATATAATAATACAGTAACATATAGCCACTCCTGCTTAGAACTGTAAATTTGTGCAAAAACTGCTAACCTGAAAAGCACCACACAGAAATTAATTTCCCATAAGAATTAATTAAAATGAAATTCCCAAGGCCAGGGAAACTGTAAAAAAATGTAGTAATGCAGCCTGGGGTCATTCCACGGTTTCTCTAAACACATCCTCTTCATCTCCACTTCTCAAAGCTGCAGGATTCACTCCCACTTCTCTCATGCCATTAGCTGTCTGTCTTCATGTAAGCTCTCTCACATCAGCTGTCTTTACATCGAAAGTAAACTCCTGCTTCTGTAGTACAATAGTATGCTTGTCCAGACCAAGCTTAGTTTGCTTTTTTTAAGTGCAAAACAGGCATATGTCATAAAATAATAAGAACGTTAAATCAAAAAGGCCCTAATTGAACAGATTAATACTAGGGTATTAATGTACAACATCACAGCAGAATATACACACTGAACTAAAGCCTGGTAGACACTATATGATGCATTGTACCATATATCGTTCCGATGCTGATCGGAAGGATATATCGAACACATCGTATATTGTATATGCCTGATCCATCATTCCCGGCCATCGTTCATTGCACCGTCCCATCTGCTTTCCAGATGGGAAGATGCAATGAATGACGCCGTATAGTTACATGCAGCATGTAACTAAGCATCGCGCTGTCATACACCAGATCGTCCTGTGTGTATGGTAATTGTGATGTAGCGTTACACCGTTCGCTGCATCACTGGGTCGCACTGTCCTATGGTGTCTACCCAGCTTTAGTCAGTGGGAACAATATATGGAATTGGAGAAACAAGACAGTGTTGGATAAAGGTCACATGGTATTACATCATCCAATCACAGAATGGTGACAGTTACAACAATTTGTATGCAAATCTCAGGGCATTACTAGTAGAGTAATTCATAGAAATGAGCCAATCATCTTTGAGAGCTGCATACAATATCATTTGTTTAGAATCTAATTGTTTATATGTTGTACAAAAATAATATGACGTGGATTACAAGATAAATAAATATTGCACATATTTCATTAGATTTATTTTGATGCTACTTGTCTTAACGTTGATTTATGTAAAATATAATTGCCAATAATACCAGTAATATTTGACTTTTACATAAATATTATTCTGTGGCAATAGGGAGTTTGACTTGTTTTTTGTTGCAAGATTTATTAGTACAAAAACAGTGTTTTGTTCATCTAGCAGTCACCTGCATGTACAGTGCATCCGGAAAGTATACACAGCGTTTCACTTTTTTTCACATTTTGTTATGTTACAGCCTTATTTCAACATGGAATAAATTCATTTTTGACCTCAAAATTCTACACACAATACCCCATAATGACAACGTGTAAAAAGTTTTCTTGATATTTTTGCAAATTTAATTAAAAAACAAAACTAAGAAATCACATGTACATAAGTATTCACAGCCTTTGCTCAATACTTTGTTGATGCACCTTTGGCAGCAATTACAGCCTCAAGTCTTTTTGAATATGATGCCACAAGCTTGGCACACCTATCTTTGGGCAGTTTCATCCATTCCGCTTTGCAGCACCTCTCAAGCTCCATCAGGTTGGATGGGAAGCGTCGGTGCACAGTAATTTTCAGATCTCTCCAGAGATGTTCAATCGGATTCAAGTCTGGGCTCTGGCTGGGCCACTCAAGGACATTCACAGAGTTGTCCTGAAGCCACTCCTTTCATATCTTGGCTGGTTGCTTAGGGTCGTTGTCCTGCTGAAAGATGAACCGTCGCCCCAGTCTGAGGTCAAGAGCGTTCTGGAGCAGGTTTTCATGTAGGATGTCTCTGTACATTGCGGCATTCATCTTTCCCTCTATCCTGACTAGTCTCCCAGTTCCTGCCTCTGAAAAACATCCCCACAGCATGATGCTGCCACCACCATGCTTCACTGTAGGGATGGTATTGGCCTGGTGATGAGCGGTGCCTGGTTTCCTCCAAACATAAAGCCTGGCCTTCACGTTAAAGAGTTCAATCTTTGTCTCATCAGACCAGAGAATTTTGTTTCTCATGGTCTGAGAGTCCTTCAGGTGCATTTTGGCAAACTCCAGGCAGGCTGCCATGTGCTTTTTACTAAGGAGTGGCTTCCGTCTGGCCACTCTACCATACAGGCCTGATTGGTGGATTGCTGCAGAGATGGTTATCCTTCTGGAAGGTTCTCCTCTCTCCACAGAGGAATGCTGTAGCTCTGACAGAGTGACCATCAGGTTCTTGGTCACCTCCCTGACTAGGGCCCTTCTCCCCCGATCGCTCAGTTTAGACGGCCGGTCAACTCTAGGAAGAGTCCTAGTGGTTCCGAACTTCTTCCATTTACAGATGATGGAGACCACTGTGCTCATTGGGACCTTCAAAGCAGCAGATATTTTTCTGTACCCTTCCCCATATTTGTACCTTGAGACAATCCTGTATCGGAGGTCTACAGACAATTCCTTGGACTTCATGCTTGGTTTGTGCTCTGACATGCACGGTCAAGTGTGGGACCTTATATAGACAGGTTTATGCCTTTCAAAATCATGTCCAAACAACTGAATTTACCACAGGTAGACTCCAATTAAGCTGTAGAAACATCTCAAGGATGCTCAGTGGAAACAGGATGCACCTGAGCTTAATTTTGACCTTCATGGCAAAGGCTGTGAATGCTTATGTACATGTGATTTCTTAGGTTTTTTTTTTTTTAAATTAAATTTGCAAAAATCTCAAAAAACGTTTTGCATAGTGTTATTATGTGGTATTGTGTGTAGAATTTTGAGGACAAAAATTAATTTATTCCATTATGGAATAAGGCTGTAACAAAAAAAAATGTGGAAAAGTGAAGCGCTGTGAATACTTTTCGCATGCACTGTATGTCTCTCATTGTCAGCAATCTACAGTATGCAGCTTTCCAATAAACTCTCACTTTACACTAGGTAGTGCTTTGCTGGATGTTGGAGAAAGCATGAAGCAAATGGCAGACGTGAAGGATTCTCTTGATATTAATGTCAAGCAGAACTTTATCGATCCTCTGCAGTCCCTACAGGACAAAGACTTGAAAGAAATTGTGGTAAGTATATTTTATTATAATTTACCGTCTGCTACTACATAGAAACAGTGAGTTTTTATCATTGTATAAAATGTAGCATGAAGTATTTTATTCCTCGAATCATATGTGAGGCATCACAGTGGATGGCATTGCTTCCTCACAACACTGAGGTCATGGGTTAATTTCCAACCAGGACACTATCTGTGTGGAGTTTGGATGTTGGTATTGATCTCCTGCCGGTGCTCCAGTTTCCTCTCACACTACAAACATGTACTTGTAGGTTAATCGACTTCTGACAAAATGAACCCTCGTGTGTGTTGATGTGCAGGTAAATAGAGACCGTAAGCTCGGCTGGCACATACACTAATGTGAATTATTTCATATTTTCTGTATAGTGCTAAATACTATGCTTATTACATCTGATCATGTCCTTGTTATTATGGTATGCCTACTGAAATGACCATTTCCCGTAAGCATACATGTGGTGTTTGTGCAGGAAAACCCAGTTATCACCTCACTCATGGCACAAACCGGGACATTTCCAGATGACTTAAAACTATTTATTTAAACCGAGAATCCCATGTACAGCAGCACAGATTAAAAGTGTTATAGTTGTGCACAGATCAGCATTGTAGAAGATGACATAAGCAAATAAAATACAACATGTAAAAAGAGTCACAGAATGCAGCTTGGGAATATGCAATCACTTACAGAGCCGTAGAACTACCAGCAGACTGTATCAACAGACTGCAGAAACATTGATACAGGCAGGGCCGGCGTTTCCATAAGCAGCTTTAGGCAGCTGCCTAAGGGTCCCGGGACCTGAGGGGCGGCCCGCTGAGGCTGCCTTGGAAAGGGGCCATTGTCTTGCCTCTCCCGAAAGCCACTCCGGCTGAGAGACCAGTTGAAACCTGCGGGCCTCCATCTACACCTGTCTGCCGGAGAAGGCAAAAAAAAAAAACACACACCAAGAGCAGAGACAAACTGCTGCAGCTGTGGCCGGCACCGGCGCTGGTGACGTCAGCGTGTCACCGGCCGCCCTACTCTGCCGCTCCTCCTCCAATCTACCCGAGGGCAGCGGCTTCAAGTGCTATTGAATGTTCCCTATGCTCTCGCAGGCAGAAGTTTGTCTAGGATCAGGGGCAAGCGCAGGATTTCTATAGGGGGGTTTATATACACACGCACACAGTGTATGTATGTATATAAATATATATATATATATATATATATATATATATATGAAAAGAATAATCAAAGCGCAAGTCTTATTTTTTCTCATAAACAGTCCCAATGTAAATTGATTTCTGTGGATCTGTGTGCACTGCCTTATTAGACCGGCGTCTTTCCCTCATTCAAAATTCCCCGTATCCAAAGTACAGGTAAATGGATGCTGCAAAATAAACAGAGGGAGCGCCTAATAGTGCATTATCTCCAAAACATTTATTTATATCCAGTACAAACAACCACAAGTCTTGAATCACGTACTGGACAATGCGGTCAGACCACCGCAAGTAAAAACAGCTTGAACAAATGAAACGAGTCTTCACTCGCGATTCGCGAGTCAACCGGGTGGGGGCGGAGCCAAATTATGCAATTCTAAAGGAATTGCGTCATATTGGCTCCGCTTCCTCCCGATTGACCTGCAAATCACGGCAAAATCGCTGCAAAATGCCACTAGGGGGCGGGGCTTAAGAGCATGATGCCTGCTCTTGAGTCTATCAGGGGGGGTTTCTGGGTACTCAGAACCCCCCCCCCCCCCCGCGTGTGCTACTGCCTAGAAGCCTTGCACCGGCTCTGGATACAGGGGATGTATACAGGACAGAAAGAAATGCTGTGAATACAGGGTCTGATTCAAAGCCGGACGCTCTGAATCAGGGCCCTCCTCCCTCAACTTGGAGCGGCCTCATGGACGCTCGCATAGCTGTGGGTTACCACCCAACCCACAGCTATAGTGAGCGTCCATGATGATGGTCGCGATGGTCTTGACCATCGGGCTTGCGACGAGACCCTGATGTAGGGTCTCGGTGACCGCAAGCCCTGGAGTGATTTTGGCTCTATCAGAGCCAAAATCACTCCCACTGACATCACTACTGATGTCAGTGGGGCCGGCTTCAGACGGTAGGCGTTCCCATGGGAACGCCTCCGTCTGGCAGCCACGCCCCCGGCATGCCCACCAAAGGGGGCGTGCTGTCAATCAACATCGACAGCACGCCCCCTTTGGTGCCGTCGTTATTCGGGTCTCGCACATGCGCACGACGGAGCTCCCTCCGTCGTGCGCATGCGCAATTCGGCACCATCGACCCGCTTGCGAGCATCCTGCGCTCGCGAGCGGGTCTGAATGACCCCCACAGAACGCTCCCACTTGATATCAGTAGATATCATTATTTCACTTTAAAGGTTTAGACTGATGTTTTTCAAATCAGTCCTTGATTATCGTATTTGTAACTAATGTGATTACCTCAGGATGGATCTGATCTGATCCAGGATTTGCAATTGGACAATTTCTATGGTATCATCTGGAAGTACCAGGAACTGTGATCCCTGTAATCATGCAGTGGTCATCAAAAGTGCTATGGGCCTGATTCACTACGGAACGCAACTGGGAATGTATTAGCGATTACGCACACAGTTCAACTGAGATAGTATGCTAATTCTGGCAATCGCAATGCCGCAGCTGCACTACATAAGGATGCTCACTTTACCTTACCTTAAGACTGCGAAAACATAGGTACAATCGCGTACCATCACAGCCTCACGCACAAGCTCTGACCTTACTCAGAAATTGCCAACTTCCACGCACGCTATGAGACCTCAGGCTGCATAGGGCATCGCAGTGGCTAATTTATGCACGCCCCTGTAACAGCGTTCAAACACCCTGGCACGCCTGCGTTCAGCCAACCACCACCACCACCACCGTCACCACCCACAATCGGCTCTTCCTGTCAATCACTCTGCGATGGGTCTGCGCAGTCACTGAGATCACAGTCCTGATCGCAATGGCTAGTTTACGCACTGCGATACATTCGCATGCGCAGTATGCAACAATCGGCTGATTGCGTGCTATTAGCAACTGCGTTCCTTGCTGAATCAGGCCCTATAAGTGCCACCTTGTGGCATGAGCCCATGGTTTTTGGCAGTAGGCAATGTAAGGCAGAGTTTGTCTATTGCAGTTTCAACCTGTTAAAACCTATTGTCCTATTAATATGGCATACATTTGTGCACAACTTAAAGTGTCTTATTTTGTGCTCTGTATAGACCCAATGTCCTATAAATTGGACACTTAATAATTTTGTAACTGGGGCCTGATTTGTAAAAATATTGGCATATTCTTGTTTAGAATGTTTGTCTGAGTATGTAAATCAATAAATACTTGAAAATAGAAATATTCGTATTATGGATTTTAATAGGTTAATCCAGTGGTTCCCTAACTGTGCACCGCAGCACCCTGGGGTGCCTTGGAACACTTGCAGGGGTGCCTCAATGCTGATGCACTAGGGTGCCGTGAAGTTTGGGAACCACTGAGTTAAACTATTGTGGTTTTAAAAAGGCATTAGGAATTAATTCTAAACCAGGCTAGTTTACCAATTATTCCTGTTGTCATTTTAAAACTATCGGTCACAAATGATCAGCATCGCCGACAGACTGCACCATAGTAAATCTACAACATAGTCTCTTCTGGTTTGGCATATATGTACTGTACCATAGTACTGTATTCCTATTAATGTAGAATTTCACAGCATTGGGTTTCATGGCCCTTTCTGTTATACCCCTTTTACACCGGAGCTAAAACCCGGGTTTTTGAAGGGTTAACCCGGGCAGCTCCCTGGTGTAAAAGGGGAGAGGGTTGGATCGCCGGGTCGAGTGACCCGGCAATCCAACCCATGTAACTAGGAGAGTTTAACACGGGTGTAGCCCGTGAAACCCTGCTGTGAGAACAGCGCACTCCGGGTCACGATGACCTGGAGTGCGCTGCTAGCCGGCCGATTGGTCCGGCTTCAGTGGCGCTTGGAGATGACGTCATCTCCAAGCGACCACTTTCACTCCGCAAAAGCCGGGTCTATGCAGACCCGACTGCGGTGCGAGCGGTGCTGACTCGGGAATATCCCGAGTCGGCATCGGCAAAATTCCGGGTCTGATCCGGATAGGAACTTTGTTCCAACTCCGGGTCAGACCTGGAATTTAGGTGGAAAAGGGGTATTAGTGTCTGCACTGCTATATTTGCTGCCAGCGAGGTTGTGATGCTAGCATGACCTTGCCTAGATCCTGTGTGACACATTCCTTTAGCATCTGTTACTATGGTGGCAATGTGAGATAGGGCCTGATTCTCACTTGTGCGATTTTTAGCCAGGGTTGCATAAAATTGGATTTAAAAAAAAAAACGATTTATTTGATTTAACTAGGATTTTTTTTTTTTTTTTAAATAAACGTTTAAACATTTTAAAAAACATTTTTTAAATAAATCCTATTTAAATCCCCCCAAAAAATCTGATTTAAATCAAATAAGTCAGTTTTTGATTTTGTTAAAAAAATCCAATTTTATGCAACCCTGGTTTTAGCTAATGCACATGCATGAAAACCAGCAGCAGCTCCTTACCTGTCTGGCCGGGGGGTCTGCATTGCTGTGATTGACAGCTGATGTCACCTGGAGGCAGGGCTTAAGTACAGGCTGCCGTATGGCCTAAATCAGGGGGCATGACTTAAGACCGTACCTACTGCTAGGCTAGCAGATAGGCTGACTTTAAGGGTCTGCATTAGCTGCAGCCCCTATTAGCCAGATAGGGCTGCCGTTATAGAAGGGGTGTGGCTTCCCACAGGAAGCCCTCTCTCTGCTATTGCAGTCTGGACTGGCAGTTCCAGGGGGAGAAAACACCTCCCCTTGGGACTGTCTGTAGTGAGGAGTCTGATCAGCAGGGTAGTGAGGAGTATGATCCACAGGTTAGTGAGAAGTCACTACCACTGCTGCTAGCCTAGGCAGTGCCTACGGGTGACGGATTTTACTGGGGATACTGCAGTCCCGCAGCCCATAGGTAAAATCCGCCACTGGTGAAATCCCATAAAACTTAGCATTGTGCATGCGTCCCCATGGTGTGTTTCCACTATTTTCTCATTGTACCTTACATTCCATTGTTTCCGAGATTCTTCTTAGCGGTAATACCTTCATGTTGACTTTATTTACACTGAGATTTCTCTGCATTATGTTTTACTTGCCCCCTATTTATATAGCAGACATCAGTCTATTGGTTTCCCAGTTCCCATCCTCTCTCTCCCCTTTATCCCTATTTCTCTCCTCTTCTTTAATTTTTCTAAACTGTACAGTATATTTGCATATGTGTGTTGCTGTAACTTTACTATTTTACCTTAATAAAATGTTGTTGTTTTTTTTTAAATGAATATAATAGTAATTACAAATCCATAAATCTATTCAAAATTTGAATACCATCATACTTTAAAATACACAAAATATAAGTGATCCAGTTTTATAATTGAGGAACAAAGTCAGCTTGATATTAGACTACGAGAAGTAAGATAATGAAGATTAGAAATACATTTGTACTAGTAAGGTGTCAGCACATATATATTGCTACATGTTACACATACCACTTATACAGGAGAAATACTGTGCTGGTTGCTATAGTAAAATTGTATTAAAACAGTTTACTGATACATAAATTACCTGAATAATGTATAAAAGGCATATAATTGAAATAAATATGTAAAAGAGAAAAAGATATACAATGTACAGTATCTATTAACTGTATCCAAAATGCTTGTGTCTAGTATGTGTCAATTAAAATAAGTCACACTTTATAAAACACTAGCTGAAGTACCCGGTGTTGCCCGGGTTTAAATCTTCAAATTATTAAGTTAGGCATCCCAGACCAATTGCCACCCCTCTGTAAAGTTTTCATCCAAATCCATCAAGTTGAAGGCCCAGAACAGGCTTCCCGGGTCAAAGTTCTGGCCAGCGCACACCAACAGGAGGTCCGACCGGGACCACAATTCCCTAGTATGTCTTTTGGGATCCAATGTTACCACTTTGTGAAGTTTTGGTCCAAATCAATCTAGTGGAAGGCTCAGAACAGGCTTCCCTGGTCAAAGCTTTGCCAAGTGTACACCAACGGGAGTTCCTACCGGGACCCTAACCCCCCTATAACCTGGCTAGGATCCAACTGGACCACCTCGCGTTGGTTTCATCCCAATCGGTGCAGGGATGTCCGAATGCATAACCGGACATACAGAGAAACAGACCAATTAATTTTATATATAAGATAAGTCTCCAAGGAGTAAAACAATTCACATCTCCTAAATCTTCTCCCATGTTTTAAATCTTCAAATAGATGTTTGAATAAAAGATAAATACCAGAAAAACTCATATGTGTATTAAAACTGGAAACCAGCAATGTCCAATATTGAATTGATAGTCACTATATTTCAAACTTCTGAATTTTATCCCAAATGGTATATTATTGTAGGATTCTCAGCCACTAGTACCCAGGAGGAATGTCTGATCGACTGCCAGAGTGGGTGACTTCAATTAGTGAACTCACCAATAATCTCCAGTTGGAAATAAGTGTAATGGTGGGTACACACCTGACAGATATATCTGCAGATGATGGTCGTTCATACACACGGAACGGTCATCATCTGCTTGTGCCCCCGGGTCCCGGGGGGCGGGACCCGGCAGCCGGTGGGCAGGTCAGGGTGGTGTCCTGGCCCCCTCCCCACGGCTACCGCTGGGTGTGTACGGGTGGTCTGCAGACATATCTGTCCATCGGCTATGCAGCACAGCCAATGCGATATGTCTGTGAACGACGCAGTTCACAGATATATCGTGTGTACACACTGGCCGACGGGCAGCAGATATATTGGCCAATCAATTGATCGGCCAATATATCTGTCAGTGTAGCCAGCTTTACATTGTCTTTTCTGGATGTTGCTACTGGCAAATTCAGTAGCTGCTGGATATTAGCCCAAGAAGGTTCCTAAACTGTAAGGAGCTGCTCATGGCGGCTATATGCAGATGCAGAATCTGGAGTCCTTAACACAGTGATAGGAGATACTCACTGACTTCCGTGAATTGAGCACTGTGAGCGGCCCTGTCTCCAAAGGTAAGGACAATCTACTTGCAGTTTGCTCGACAGCAGAATAAAGTTGATGAACAGCTGCTGGAGCGTGGTGTCGAAGTAGTCGCCAGCATAAGCATATGGATCCTGGTCCCCTGGACCAGTAGGGACAATATTCGATATGGGATCAGAAGTAAATGGTGATCAGGGACAGCGACGCGTTCAGTCTACTACTGTAGACTTTTTCAAGCTACATGTCCCTATTTTCTTTTCAAATATATTTAAATACTGTAGAATGGAGTTTCATCTGATTGGTCAGCAAAGTTTGTTATCCAATTAAGGTAATTACAGGCAGTAGTTCACAATCAAAATTAGTTTCCATAATCCAAGTGGAACACTCAATCTTAAAGATCACAGTTTTGCTAACACCTGTATATAATATCCATTTAAAATGTCCTCCACTAAATAAAATATTCGCAGATATACAAAAATATATGAATATAAATATATATATTATTAATACTAGTTATTTATATAGCGCACACATATTCCGCAGAGCTTCTACAGAGAATACCTTGCCAATATTTGGCTTCAGCATGCTCCTGAAATGGCCTTGACATGCCTGCATTTTAAACACAACCAGAGCCGTAGAGAGAGCCGGCCTGGGGAAAGGGGCGTGGCCTGATCGCAGGAGGCGTGTCAGCTCTCCCTTAGAAAAAAAAAGAAAAACGTTTTTGCAGTGCCACAAAGCAGCGCTGGGAAGGGGGCGCTGTGAGCCCCTCAGCCAGACGCAAATCCGTCTGCTATCAGTGTGATCGCTCCCCCCCACAGACAGAGGAGACTGCAGCCCAGCATACAACAGCGTGTGCTGGGCTGCTGACAGGTAAGAGGGAGGGAGGGCGGCATCGGACCCGGGCCCCACTAGACCCCTCGAGCAGTCCCTGGCCTGGGTAGTTAGTACCTGCTCCCCCCCTTTCTGCAACCCTAAACGCCACTCCTCGTTACCACACCTAAAAGGGTTGCAGTCTGTCAATTAAACTGCATCAGTGTCAGAAAACAACGCAGCGCATGGGCAGTGCAGCTAAGATAAGTATGCAGAACACAAAACATTTGCGAACAAATCCACACACCGTCCACCTCTGAATCAGGCCTTCAGTGAGTTGACAGTGGCGGAACTCCCGGAGACAATGGAGTCATTTGCCGCCGGGCGCCAGCCCTGAAGTGGGCACCTGGCTCCATTGTCAACCAGAGCTGCATGGAGAAGGAGCGCCGTTGATCGGCGCTCCACCTCCAGTGGCGTAACTACGGGTGCTACCAGCGGGCGTCTGGCTCCTTCTCTCCCCCCGGCGGTAGCCGGAGGACGGAGCTCACTCCTGAGCTCCGGCTTCCGGGCCCGCAGTGCACTATGGGAGTGACATCATGTTCCGAGGAGCGGGCGCAGGGGACGGACGGCAGCAGGCACTGGAGCGGGGTTTAAGGTAAATAGGAGGGGGGCACTGCAGGGGGCTTACTTCTGGGGGCATTACAGGGGGCTTACCACTGGGGGCATTTTAAGTTTAAGAAAAACATAGTGTATAGAAAACAAGAGTCCATTCCACAAACACTACTAATACAGTGCATCTGGAAAGTATTCACAGCGTTTCACTTTTTCCACATTTTGTTATGTTATAGCCTTATTCCAAAATGGAATAAGTTCATTTTTGTCCTCAAAATTCTACACGCAATACCCCATAATGACAATGTGTAAAAAGTTTTTTTGAGATTTTTGCAAATTTAATAAAAAAAAAACTCTAAGAAATCACATCACAGCCTTTGCTCAATACTTTGTTGATGCACCTTTGGCAGCAATTACAGCCTCAAGTCTTTTTGAATATGATGCCACAAGCTTGGCACACCTATCTTTGGGCAGTTTCACCCATTCCTCTTTGCAGCACCTCTCAAGCTCCATCAGGTTGGAAGGGAAGTGTCGGTGCACAGCCATTTTCAGATCTCTCCAGAGATGTTCAATCGGATTCAAGTCTGGGCTCTGGCTGGGCCACTCAAGGACATTCACAGAGTTGTCCTGAAGCCACTCCTTTGATATCTTGGCTGTGTGCTTAGGGTCGTTGTCCTGCTTGAAGGTGAACTGTCGCCCCAGTCTGAGATCAAGAGCGCTCTGGAGCAGGTTTTTATCCAGGATGTCTCTGTACATTGCTGCATTCATCTTTCCCTCTATCCTGACTAGTGTCCCAGTTCCTGCTGCTGAAAAACATCCTCACAGCATGATGCTGCCACCACCATGCTCACTGTAGGGATGGTATTGGCCTGTTGATGAGCGGTGCCTGGTTTCCTCCACACATAATGCCTGGCATTGACACCAAAGAGTTCAATCTTTGTCTCATCAGACCAGAGAATTTTGTTTCTCATGGTCTGAGAGTACTTCAGGTGCATTTTGGAAAACTCCAGGCAGGCTGCCATGTGCTTTTTATTAAGGAGTGGCTTCCATCTGGCCTGATTGGTGGATTGCTGCAGAGATGGTTGTCCTTCTGGAAGGTTCTCCTCTGTCCACAGAGGAATGCTGTAGCTCTGACAGAGTGACCATCGGGTTCTTGGTCACCTCCCTGACTAGGACCCTTCTCCCCCGATCGCTCAGTTTAGACGGCCACCAACTATAGGAAGAGTCCTGGTGGTTCTGAACTTCTTCTATGTACGGATGATGAAGGCCACTGTGCTCATTGGGACCTTCAAAGCAGCAAATATTTTTCTGTACCCTTCGAGACAATCCTGTCTCGGAGGTCTACAGACAATTCCTTGGACTTCATGCTTGGTTTCTGCTCTGACATGCACTGTCAAGTGCGGGACCTTATAAAGACAGGTGTATGCCTTTCAAAATCATGTCCAAACAACTGAATTTACCACAGGTAAACTCCAATTAAGCTGTAGTAAAATCTCAAGGATGATCAGTGGAAACAGGATGCACCTAAGCTCAATTTCGAGCTTCATGTCAAAGGCTGTGAATACTAATGTACATGTGATATCTTAGTATTGTTTTTTTTATTAACTTTGCAAAAATCTCAAAAAAAAACATTTTACACGTTGTCATTATGGGGTATTGTGTGTAGAATTTTGAGGACAAAAATTAATTTATTCCATTTTGGAATAAGGCTGTAACATAACAAAATGTGGAAAAAGTGAAGCGCTGTGAATACTTTCCGGATGCACTGTACTTGGCAAAACATCAGGACTGATAAAAACATTTCTGCTTCTTGGAAAACCAAAGTCAAACTACGGCATAGCTTTAAGATACATTTCTATGAATTACTAAAGTGAGGTCCCCTCTTATGCTTTATTGTGTTTATTTTATCTCTTACTATATAATTAACCTTTTCAGACACCTATAGGTAAGCAACTGCAGCTATGGCCATTCTCGAAGCATGTAAATCTCTGTATGTGGCTGCTAAGAGAGAGATTGGAGCATAACAGTTCAGAATTTGGAGATGTTCTAAAGAACATAAAAACTATTTACACATATCCCATTTTCGTTACCTTTAGGATGGTGGTGTATCCAAGTATTGTGAATCAGTAGAAACTGGTAGATGTCAGATTTTATAGCAACGTGATCTTTAATGAAGTAAAGCCCAGTTCAGTAAATATAAATTTTAATGACATACCTTTAAAGTGTATGGAAGTGGAGCTGCCCAACAGGTAGATTTGTGCTTGAAGAGTTCAAAATTCCTTGTCTTCAATTATAAGGAAGAGGTACAGTATATTGTCATCTTTCCTTGTCTTCAACACTCTGGGAATGCACTAAAAAGACCAGGGTCACCTTTCTCCATAGTAGGCAAGCCTGGCTCAGATCACTTTGTTGCACTCGGCTGGTCTCCAGGTCTCTCTTCACACACTAGTAATTAAAACATGCCTTGTAAAAGGATTTATTATCATTTTCTAGCACACTTGTGCCGGATATATTGACATTGTCTGGTCTATGCATGCTGTCAGTGCAATTGTCACCCATCTCTAGTCAAGGGTTGTTGTATCACTGTCCAGCCTTTTGTACCTCAGAATGTCTATGCCGAGTAATGTGTGCAACATCATATACTGTGATCAGGAGGGGATAGTGTCATGCAGTTACTGATGTAGGACTTGCAGGCATCTGCGAGTTTCTGGTTAGTCTGCTAGAAGTCTAAAGGGGCAATAATTGAAAATGTAAAACCAGGTTGGTTTTGACTTTCAAATGATTGCCCCTTTAAAAATCAGGCAGACTCGCTGGGTACTCGCTGATGACTTGCTATTAAATTTACCCCCATAAGTGTAGGAAAAGATATTTTACATTTGCCATCCATGGTCTCAATCAGGGACGTGCGATGAGGTCAATGGATGGGGAGGCACTGGCAAGTATCAGAGCCAGATTTACTCACACGTATATGAACGTGCCCCACTTGCACAAATCTCCCCCCACACACAGATTTCCCGTAACACAGATCCCCCTCACACATATCTCCCACTTGCACAGGAGATCCCCCCTGGCACAAAAGATGTCTCCCACACACACACAGTTCACCCCCTAGCAGCGGACCCTACTCACCTTTTTCTCCTTTGTGTGTTTCCTCTGTCTGCATATTTCAATTTCCTTCCCTCCTCAGTGCTGCTGCTGAGCTCCGAGTACTTCCTGGACTGGTCACCTGATCGTCAGAGGTGTCCATCAGAGCTCAAGGCACGCCCCCTCACAGTGTGGCTTGCCTCCATTAGCTCTTTCTCTGTGTTTTATTGGCTGCTTCATGGCCCAGCCCCCAGCTCCAAGCAGTGTCTGAGCTATCAGAGGTGAGGCTGAGCTTATACTGCCTCATCTCTTGTCTCTCCCAGTATTTCCAGGGAGTGCTGCAACTTCGGTGAGTTTTGCCTATAAAATTGATTAGAATAATACAAAGATGATATTTATAAAAACGTATTTATAAAAACTCTGCTGTCTGACAGGGAGGCTCTGCCTACCCTGACTGCACGTCCCTGGTCTCTATAACGTATCTATTTGATCTTCTCCACATTGTACATGTGCATATTACTACAGGTTCTTTTTTTCCTCTCTTTCTTCCAGCCATTCCTCAATACCTACGTGGAGGGTTTGTAGAAGAAAAGGTGTCTGGGTGGAAGCAGTCACATGCTGCACATTTAATTGTTGCTTTACAGTCTCTTGAGAGATAATTTATAGAACAACAACAGCTGCTACTAATTCCAAAGTGCTTGAGCATTTTCTTTTAGAGGACTTTTTTTCTGATGCCACCATAAGTCTTGAGGAAAAGAGGCATTTTTTTTGCAGAGTTTAGTAATGGTGGGAGTATCAGTTGGCTGTACATGGAGACGGGTATCTTGGGGTGAGCACAGTTAGTAATTGCTTTTCACTTTTTGAATGGTTTAGACTGGCCATAGCTGAGGTGCTAAGATGGAGCTGGGATCATTCCGTGCTTAGCTCATGCACAAATGAAGAGGGAGAGAATTGGACTTGATTATCATTATTTATACTTTGATCTTCGAAAGGTCCCGAATAGCATAGGTTCAATAATTTCTGGGTTATGGTAATACTTTTATATTCCACATGTACTGAGCTATATCCATATAGTCTGAAGACTCATCTCCTAACCATGTCATAGACAGCAAGTTCTTCATTTGCAGTGATTGTTGGTTGAGTCCATTAAAGTAAACTTCCACAAATTGCAGTTCTATGAGTGGTTATCAAACCTTGTAAATCCTGTGTGGACCAGCTCACAATTCACAAGATATTTGCCAGTCAGTCATGCTTGAAGCATCAGTCTGTGCATGCTTAGGTTTGTGCAAAATATTGCAATTCAATTGGAGTATGTCACTTTCCATTTTTGTGATAGCGCTGAACAGTGAGGTAAGTTATTGTTGGTACAGTCTCTACTTGCTTAGCTGTTTGGCAGATCTGACCAAGTTCATTTGTTTGATCACTAGGGAGGCATTCCTAGCAGAATATGCATTAGAAAGCACATTAGAGGTGATCTATTTACTATTCTGACCTCACTACGCATTGGCGCGAGTGTCTATGCCAGATAGCCTATCACAGTTCCCCACTTCTGGTACAGATAGTGACACTCCTAGAACTGTTGAAATGATCTATTTACATGGCGAATGCACTTCTATTTGAGCCAGTGCAGGATATTCAAGAGATGGCAAAAAAAACAAACTTCAACATATAATAAGATCTAGCTTCTCATGTTCATGTAGACTCTGGATATGCCGTCGCTGCGTACATATATCGCATAGTGTGCACCCAGCTTACCAGACACTAATACACAATGGAGCCTTGACCTTTGCACTAAATTGCTACATGTTAAGCTGGCCATACACGCTACAATTATCGGGACGATCCGCCCGATATCCGCGGATCGCCCCGATAATTGTAGCGTGTGTGCGGCTGACCAAGGGTTAAATATTGCTCGGTTGGGCATGCCGGATTGTCCAGCATGCCCGTCTGATGTGTTATTTAGGGGGTAACCTGTCGGCCGCATCGGGTAGTGTATGCCCAACCGCGGCCGACAGACCGACATTTCATGTGTTCCTTCCCATGGAAGGAACAGAGAAATGTCTCCTCCCCCGGGGACGGAGCGTAGATGTCGGGCAAATACACTGTGAGAAGTCTCACAGTGTATGCCGCGGACATCTGCGGCTGGCATGTTGCCAGATAAAATGTCTGTCGGTCTGACAGGCATTTTATCTGGCCATGTATGCACAGATTTAGGCTTAAGCTGGGCATCCACTATACAATTTTCTGTCAGATATCTGTCCAATCTGGCAGGTTGGAATGAAAACCTGGTAATGTATGGGAGCAAATGACAGTCGATCATATGGTTTTAAACACTGAAAAAAAGGACAAAAACATTTGTTCAAATTGGTTACATTTGTGTGTTTTAACCAGTTTGTCTGAAGAACCATTTTTGGCTATTTTCCAGTGTTTGTGAGCAAATGGACGATTGTCATTTGCTCCCATACATTACCAGGTTTTCATTCCAACCAGCCAGATTGGACAGATATCTGACAGAAAATTGTATAGTGGATTCCCAGCATAAGATAAGTAAGGCAGAAACTGACAAATACAGCTAGAGAACATTCAGCAGCCTAAACTAGCAGAACGCAAATACAGAAACAGTGATTGTCAGAGAAATACATTTCCTTACAAAGAGGCATAACAGTGTATTATTATAGTATTAGTATGTCATATTATTATTACTATTGCTATTATGAAGAAGAAGCAAAATTAATACAGAACAGACTCAATGTACTGCTCCTGTTTCCAGGTGTTTTAAACTTCAGTCATTGAAAAGGGAACTTCAACTATTTACACCTCTATCTCTAACACAAATATGACTTTATTCTGTACTTTGGGGGTCTGTGGATCATTCTTTTAAAATCAACACTGCTTGTAAATTGGATATTTTAAACCTCATGGGTAGTGGGCGGGATAAATATGATTGACATAGCCTCTGTACATTGTTATGTAACATGGCGGCTCTATATAAATTAACAACAACAAATGAATAGTATTATGCGTCATTTACTTGTGTTGCTCTTCATCTGATATTGGCCTCTGACAGACATACAACTGAGGCCTATCTCTTATAGAGTAATGACATGACTAAAGTGTGATAGGTTTGCCACCAAGCATTAATTCCAACCCTCCATTCTGTGTAAATGGTAGTTGGGACTCGGGAGGGGTTACATACAAGCGGCTCCTCTAAGCACTGTGCAACCGGCGTTTCACCACAGCATTTGTACATATAATAATAAATATAAAATCATTGTACTCCCTCCTCTTAGTTACATTCCTAATAAACTATTTTTCGATTTGCAGTATCATTTGAAAAAGTTGGAAGGCCGTCGCTTAGATTATGACTATAAAAAGAAGCGACAAGGGAAAATCTCAGATGAAGAGATCCAGCAGGCTGTGGAGAAATTTCAAGAATCTAAGGAACTGGCTGAGAGGAGTATGTTTAATTTCCTAGAAAACGATGTAAGTACAGTATGGCATGTGCTGTGGTCATCTCTTGTTCATTCTTAACTTTCACACAGTGCTTTATATGTGTTTCCTGTTTTGTATAGTGACATAATAAAGATAGTAAGGAAAATATATTGTTCTCGTTAAAGTAGCAATTAGCTGTCTTGCTTCTCTTAGCTATATACAGACATTCCTCACTTAACGACTGAGTTCCGTTCCTACGACTCAGTTGTTAAACGAATCGTTCGTTAAGCGAGGACATATAGTGGTCGGGAAGCAGCAGGACCCAGGCTGAGGGTGACACATGCCTGTGTGTGCCCCACCTCCGACGAGAGCGCGCCGAATCCCGTCCATCCTTTCCCTCATGGCAGTCAATGTCTCCTGTGTGTCCCGCGCCACAGCCATGGCCCCCTCTCGGACAGAGTTGTCTTTTATTTTTTTATCAGTGCAAGCAACAGTCAGCTGGTTGTAATTCCGAACGGTCGCTAAACAGGTAGGTCGTTAAGTGAGGAATGTCTGTACTTGCTTCAAAGATCCTGAGATACAGTAGGAGAGATATGAAGTAGTGAGGTGACAGCCAGAGGCGTCCCCCCCATGATGGCACCCGGTGCGGATAGGAAACCACACACCAGTAAAAAAGGGGCATGGCCTCCCTGGTAGGGCATGGCCTCGTGGATAGGGGATGTGGCATCGCGGCCCAAACACCCACTTTATTGTGCCCCGGGGACCAGTCTGTGTGCAGTGCCGGCTCCCTCACTGTATTAGTAGCCGAGTGCTGCGTGTAATGCTACAGTGCAGCACCCGGCTCCTGTCACTGAGGAGGAAACGGCACTTTGGTGTCACCTCTCAGCAGGAGACCCCTTGGTGCGGCCCGCACCCCCCTTGTGATGCCACTAGTGACAGCTCTTGTGGGTGGTGTGAGAATAATAACTTATGTGTTAACAATTGTGCACTCATGTTAAGAACACAATACATAATTCATGTTCCTGTGTAACAAGTTATTACTTAGGGATAAATGGTGATACAAGAAATCCTACTATAAAATATGACTCGTATAATAAGCTTCTGCTAGTCCTATATAAGGAACCTGTCAGACTCTGCCAATAACAGCATTTCCCCAAACCTCAACACACTTATACCCCTTCTACACTAATGTCCCGTGGCTGACCCCTAATTTGGAACACAGTTCCAAACCGGGTCAGAACTGAGACGTACCAGTGCGGAGTGGTGTGTCTAATGTGTGTGGGTTTATGCAGCTGATGAAATATGAAAAAACTACAGTCAAATACAACACAGCCCCATCTAACTACTATTTAATTCAGACTATGGGACCTATTCATCATTTCTAAAAATTCTCTGGAGGTTATTAGGTTTAGAACTCGCATGTTCTACCTAATTACCAGAGGAATTAATCATTCCTCCTCTCCATAACTATCTATTCCGAAAAGCTGTCATATTTGCGATGACAGCTGTTCGGGAAATATAGTTTTCCCTCTCTACTCTAAGTTACCGCAGCTGTAATCAGTGCTGTACATGCGCCGTTACATTCTTAAACCCAGCGCATGCGCAGCACTACCTACAGCTGCGATAATTCTGCCTCTCCCTCCGCTCACCTCCCTGTCCCCCACTTATCTGGCCGCTGCAGCCGCCTCCGGCTCCGTCTGCTGCTCTGACACTGTGTTCTCCCGGCAGAACACAGTAAAGTAATAATAAAAAGAAAAAACGTTTTTTTTTTACTTTACTGTGTTCTGCTGGGAGAACACAGTGTCAGAGCAGCAGACGGAGCCGGAGGCGGGACCAGGGAGCGACAGAGCGAGCCGAGGACCTGCCCACGCTGACAGCAGGTAAGTGTAACCCACTGTACACCATCTGAGAGTGGCTTATAGCAACACCATAAAATTCCGAAAATACATAATTTGCGGAATTTGGTGAATACAATAATTTCTACATCCCCATACTAATGTTTGGGGAGTGTGGAAATTAACACAGGCGGACTTAACCAGGAGATATCAGTGACATCTCCTGTGTTAAGTGTGTTCATGAATACTAAAAAAAACAGTAATTAAGAAAAAATGTCCTTAAAACCATTATTTTAGTGTTGATGAATAGGTTCCTATTTTAGTTATCTCTATATAATACAGATAACATTGTAGTGACCTTTGTACAATATACACAGCATTGTAATGAGCAATATACAAAAACAAAGAGCAAGTTTATAAACAAGATACAATACAGAGAACATTGTAGTGGTTTCTGTACAATAGAGAGAGCTTTCTTGAGAGCACACAAAGCACACTTGTACTATTTAATGCCAACCCAGTTCTGGAGACTGCCAGTAAAGGCAGAATCCCAAATCTCTAGTTGGTTTACAGTGCAGGTCCCCAATTTCCTGGCACTGTTACAGACCTGGAAAATATGTGGTGGGTTTACTATACAGGCCTTATATCTGTGGTGGTTTAGCTGTACAGACCACAGATCTATAGCTGACCAAATGTAGACTATTTCAACCCTCTCATATCTCTGGTGATTCTACAACTCACACCAGCCTAAATTTCTGGTGTCTATATAACACAACGCACAGCAAGTCTCTGGTGAGTTTAGTATACAACCCCCAGATCTATAGCAGCTTTATAATATAGACTACAACACTAGTCTCTGGTGCTATTATACCACTTGTGTTCATAATAAAATAAATAAAAACAGCTGGACGGGATCCTCCATCTGCCTTTCCATCAGGTGCTGCCATGACCTGTGCAGACCACATCAAGACAGTAGAAATTGCACCATCTGGACTAGGATTATACTGAGGTCACTATTAGGTCCCTCTCAGCTCAGCATCCTTAATCATGGGCTTCATGTTCCATTCCTATTCAATAAGCACTGGATTGTGCATCGGGGGAACATTGAGGGCGTCGGGGAAACATTGACTCACATACTGGAAGCTGCTCAGATTAGGATGTGTAGTAATAGAACTACGTTGCAGCTGGGGTCGTCATGAGCTGGGCAGTACCAGAGTATCAGGGGTATCAGAGTATGTTCATTTTAATTGCATCCAATGAATATTGGAAAGTTCCTTCTGCTTTTATTGGGAACGTTTGTTGGACATGTTAAGGATAAAATGAATTGAAGCATGGGATTTATTTACAATCATATTTGTTATTATAATGACTCCCTCTGGCCCTGATTCTTCTCCTGTTGGCAGATGGTCAGTAGTGTGACTAAGCACGTTGTGTGTTAAGCAGAATGCAAATGGTCAGCGCTGATCTCAGAAAGTTGTTCTGGCTTTTCCTGAACATTTCTGTGTCATGTCTATTCCCCTCTATCTCTCCAGCATGTATTTACTATCTCCACCCTTAGTATTTGGGTCTCACCCAGCATGCGACCTATTGACCTTCAGCAACCTCAGTTTCTTAGGCCCTTCTCTGCACTGAAGATGTGTGGAAGGATAGGATGGTGCTGAGTAAATGTAAAGGGGTAAATACCTGTAATTGGGGAATATTATAGAGATATATTTCTCATCCGTCCTTTGAAAGTCTAAATACTACATTTATAAAGAAAACTCACTATTTATACTGTGATCTTTAAATATTAACATATAGCATCTACTTGTATGCTAATGCTTGTCATTCCTTGTTAATAATTGGATTTTGTATATTTTATATGCTCCTATCAGTTAGACAACAGGCAGATATTGCAGGTGATGGCTATTTATTGATCGGACGCTCTGGCTTTTCATAAATACTGTACTAGGAGAAGAGAGGAAGCTCAGGAGAGACTGTAGACATGGCAGGTCCTTGTCTGACAGCAAAGTATGGATGAAGTCACTGCTCTCGTGTCCAGAGATAATGCTACAAAGATGATGTTTTGTGCCTGTAAAAAGGTTAATAACAGGGAGGTTTAGGTGGAGGCTTTAGCAGTAAGCATTCACGGTGGTACCACCTTTACTGTGGGAGGGGGTTACTGTGGCTCTGGGGCCCAGGTGTGATACCTATCACTAGTGTGAGCCATTGTCTACACTACAGCCACTCATATCTCAGAGTGCAGTGATGCCCCAACAGAAGAACAGAGCTAAGGACACAGGGTCTGCAAATCACTGCCTCCCCTCCCTCCCAGGAAATGTGTTGTTATGGGAATGGCTCACTGGTCCTCCTTCATTCCAACCTTTGTGTAATAAAATCATAATTATCACAAGACAAAAGGGACCTGACTTGTTCAGACAGCAGATTTACATAGCAGCTGTGTCATGCATCCACTCCCTGTGTCTGTCTTCCTCTGCTTGCATAGTAATGAGCTAATTAGATGAAACATTCACGAACACTCTTGTCTGCGTCCATTAGAAGGAGCTCATTAGGGTGCTTACATACTGTATTTCCATCACAGCCCAACAATTGTGTTCTAAATCAGAGCTCCAGCTGGAATTAAAATCAGAAATTAGATTCATTTTAAACTGTAACGTGATCTCACTATATCTTAACCAAAATGTATTGTATTTATTGCATGGGTAAGTGATACAGGAATACCAAGTACTGTAGATATACGCAGATCACATTAGGTAGCAGTGCACATATAATGGCCACTCCTCCTACATTGTGTTTACCAGTGAAAATGATGCTATGAAATGCTGCCCTCTCATGGACACTTATTGAACTACTTTTAATATTCTGTAAAAGGAGATTTTTTTTAATTTTTTTTTTGTGAACAAAGTTTGTCACAAACACACACTCACTCACACACACACACTCACGTTGCTGTTGTTTTTTTTGTCTTTGGTGGTGATTGTGATATAGGGCATATAATAATAATTAGAGTTTCAATCTTTTAATGAAAGCAATGAGAGTCCCCATCTGCGGATCTGTATGCTGTAGAGCAGTGGTTCTCAAACTCGGTCCTTAGGACCCCACACAGGTCACGTTTTCCAGGTCACCCAGCAGGTGCACAGGTGTATTCATTAATCACTGACACATTTTAAAAGATCCACAGGTGGAGCTAATTATTTCACTTGTTATTCTGTGAGGAGACATGGAAAACATGCACTATTTGGGGTCCTGAGGACCGAGTTTGAGAACCTGTGCTGTAGAGCATCGGCTCTTACTATTGTGTCATTGATCTTCCTTTCCTTACAGATAGAACAAGTGAGCCAGCTGAATGTATTGGTAGACGCTGCTCTAGACTATCACAGGCTGACGGCTCAGGTCCTGGAAGATCTCCACAGGAGATTACACAACAGGTGAGAAGACCTTCCATTCTCAGGGCCTAATTCAATGGTGGACGCAGTGGTGGTGTCGGACGCAAGCGACCGGTACATGCAGGTGGCACATGCATCCGAGTCACACTGCGCAAGTGCCCAAAGGTTACTGCACAACGACGCAGATTGGAATTGCACGCAGATAGATGCACTTTTGGTGGGCGTTTCTGGATGGTAACGGGGTGGCTAGACAGTCGCGGGCATGTCGTGGTTAGTGACTGCATCTAAATACGCAGATGGAGATTCTGCGCCTCCAAGGGCTTGTACAACTTCGATGGTGGGCATGTCAGTATAAATACCATCGGCTGTGTCATTAGCATTAAGGCGTAGTTGCAGCTGCGGCAAGAGATGCAGTCATGGCTATAACTGTGTCCACCTCTGACTCAAACCCGTCATGTTTGCAATTATAAACATTTAGGAGAATCTCACATTTATTTACACCTCAATCTTTAGCCAGTGTCTGACTGGGGCAAGAAGAGCCCACCGGGTGAATGCAGTGGTAGGAGTCCATGAATAGGGGGTGTGGTCAGCCACCAGAGGGGGTGTGGCTAAGTCTGCAGTAAGAGCAGAGAGTGCATTACTTTGGGACACCATAGATTTCAATCATGTTATGGGTAATATAGGATTTGTGTTATTTAGTTGCATCTATAGATGTAAGAAGTGTAACAGCACAACACTGCTAGTAACAATTGAGTTATAAATAGTAAGTAATACAGTATGCAGTGCTTTTGCTACTATGAAAAAAGCTGCTGGTACACAACTAAAGTTACAGGTTGATACAATAATTGCAGTAACTTCCATACTTTGGGCAAATCTTCAGGCGATTATTTTATTCACATCATAAATAATGTCACCGATTTCTCCTGGTTTCTGCAGCTAGTTATAATAGACAAGAACTCTACAAAAAAGATGCTGATTCTGCGTAGTGTTGAACACCATCCGGAAAAGTTAGATTCTGGGTTAAGTACCCGGAGCTATGGGTTAACCGTTCGCGGGAAGCAGTGATAACCCCCGAAAGCTCTACTTATCGCAGACTTCCCTTTGCACCTCAGGAGGGGGCGAACAGAAATAAATGAATGAATACTTTATAGTCATTAACAACACAAGTGATGTCAATGAAAAACCATGCAGCACTATAGCACATAATAAGACGAGCAGCAGTTACATTACAAATAAAAATAATAAAAAACATCATAATACAAATAAAGCAGGAATATTACGACCATTTAGCATACGCACAGCACAAGGGAAAAAGCTGTTGTGCAACCGTTTTGTGCATGAACGCACAGTTCTAAAGCGCCTATTACTGTGTAGATGGTAACCTCTCCAAAACATGGTTTGGGTGGCTGGGATCTACTAAGATGGATTTAGATTTCTACAGGAGCCTCTTATCGTAGATCTCCTGGGTGCATGGCAGCACAACACCAATTATTCTACCAGCCGTCCTAACCACCTGATCTAGCGCCTTACGTTCCACCACAGTACAGTTCCCATACCATACCACAATCTCGTAGGTAAGAACACTTTCCACAATGCTGCGATAATAGTTTAACAGGTTCCCTCTACTGACTCAAACGTCTTAATAAAAAAAGGCATTGATGTATCTTCTTGGCCAAGGAGGCAGAGATCAGAGACCAAGTTAAAGTATCTGAGATAAAAAAAACAATAATTTAAAGGATGCCACTATCTCAATAGTTTAAACTATCCAGGCAGACAGGAGCCTTTGGCAAAACATTCCGCTTCCTAAAGTCATCATCTCTTTGGTTTTCAAAGTGTTTAAGAGTAATCAGCTCTCCTTACTCCATTCATTCTAGCAACCTCTGTTCTGTATGCGTGTTCATCCCCTTTGCTTATTAAGCCAACAATGGCAGTATCATCTGCAAACTTGACAATCTTAATGGACTATGAAGTTGACTCGCAATTGTGTGTGAACAACGAATACAGTGCCGGGCTTAGAACACATCCCTGCGGGACTCCAACGTTCAGCACTACCTCCTTCGAGATATTTCTCCCCTGCTTAACCACCTGGGGTCTATCAGATAAAAAGCTTAGCAGCCACATACAGGTCAAATTATTCAAATCCTGTGCAAATAGGTTAGCAATCAATTAACTGAGGGCCTGATTCAGCAAGGATCGCAATTGCAAAGCTGCACGCAGGCATATACTGTAGTGTGTAGTGCATGCAGGCAGCTTTACAATTGTGATCCTTGCTATTATGCAAATGTAGTTAGAGGTGTATGACAAGCCCGCTGCATTTGTGATCCCAGCACTGCGATGGAGGTTATAAGGCACAATGATCACTATGGCTACATTTTCTGAAAAGTATCAGTGTTTTTTCATCAACAAGCAGATTTTACTATAACTGCTTTGGGGATCGTTTACATGTGGATGTAAGTCAGTTCTATAACACGCCTCTCAGATGTAGCAGTACACGCCCACTTTACCGCTGCACTCATAGGTGTCGCTTTCACAATCGCCCTGAAATGCTTTTTCAAAAAGTAGGCAAGTATGATTTGAGTAAGCCAACGGGAGGAAGTTCCAAAATAAGAAACCTTTATATATGTAACTGTTGTGGAACTACAGGTCCCAACATGTCCATTGTGACTGTAGAGCTGCAGGTTGATTATCTGTAATCTTGATTTTTAAGGAAATGTGGTAAAGGATCCAGAACGAGGATTGATGAGAGAAGATTACTGACTCCTGCATCTTTTTCATACTTGCAAAATCACACAGCTGTTCAAATTAAAGCACCACAATGCATTTGCATTAGCCATTCATTGTAATGGCAGATAAGAAGAACAGTATGGAGGAAATGATCCCCTAAGCAGTACACATTTTCTAGACTCCAGAAACAAAAGACTTTTGATACAGTGCAGAATTATAAGAGGTTTATTGCAGTGAAGAATACAGTTAGTCTTGGTCCTGTGACTCGTTATCTGTAATTGCCCTCTGTTTTTAGAATGAATTCAGCGTCCAGTCGCCCTAAACGAGAGCACCATGCAAGATCGATAATGTCAACGCTGGAGTCAACTGAAAAGCTGCACCGTAATGGGATCTTGTGCACTTCATCCATAACATTATCAGGTATAGGTGACCTTCTGCACTGTACACAACACATTATACATCCTTCGCTTTGTTTTCAAAAGGATATTCTACTGTCACATGAGTTATTGTAAGCAACATCAGGACAGGTCTTTTTCTAGGTGATTTAAAATGTTGTACCAGGGGTGCAGAGAGGGTTTGCAGTTACAGATTACATGGACCTCTGTGGGGGCCCAGGAGTGTAGTAGAGGTGACACACCCATGCAACGACGTGATCATTCACCCTGATGCGCGCATCCCCACAAATGGGCACTTGCTAAATGAGGACCATAGGTAACATGCTACAGTCTTGGCTGCCCTGATTTGTACCCATGTTTCAGGTAGGGATGGACATTGGAACCCAATGTTTTTGTTCTGATGGTAGTGTTTTACCATTCGATAGTGGCATTTCGATGTTTGCCACCATCAAATGGTAATTATTCAAAGGTGTTCCTATGGTTGCTTGTTTTTTTTATGCCTCCCCTGGCTCCTTCCTGGCTGCTGTGTCTGCATCAGAGCATCTTCATGGGTTCATTGGAGGCTGTCTCTCATTCTCTGTCTGCCTCAGATGTGACCCTGCTCAGTCCCTCACTAGGCTGCTACTAGGCAACAGGGCACATTGCTAGCTCTGATTTGCTCTCTGAGACAGTGAGAGGCAATCAGAGCGCCGCCCTTGCCCCTGCAGTAGCAGTCAGTCACACAGCACAGACACATACGTGTGACTGACTGCTCCAGTTAAGAAAGAGCACAGCAGTCACACTTTCACATAGATAGTTCCTGATCCCTAACATTTTGTAGTACATGGACTGCAGTATCCCCAGCAGAGCCATCATTGAAGCACTGCAAGTGCATACACACTACACAGTCAGTAACTGTTCTGGGCCTTGCCCCCAATCCCGGTCCCATTCCCGTTCCCTGCAAGCCGTGCTGAAGGGGTTTTTGCGCATATCATGTAAATAGTTTTTTCCATCTAAACCTTTTGATGGGATGGTTAGTTACCATCACGTCAAAAGTTTAGATGGTGGAAGCCCAGCCATCATTTGGTCTGAGGTATTATTCGAGAAAAGCAAGTAGCCAGTGGTGAAAACACAGGGGGTGGGCTCATAGGTGGGTGGGGCGGAATCCCTACCCCTCTTCTGGTGAGAGCAGTGTAGGGAGCCTGGGAGGCTAGAGCGGCTTCACCCGGTCCCTGCCCATATTTACAAGTTTTCGATTAGTTCCCATGTCCATTTTGTCATTAGAAGAGCTGGATTAATTACTGATAGTTTTGTTACATTGGTAAAATAAGCAGTATGATTGTTCAATCTGTGTCTTGTCTGCACACTGCATATTACATGTAACTATTCAGAAGCAGGTACCCTCTGGGTCTCTAGCTATTGTGAGCCCAGCATGGACTGACAGCCTGTATTTTTATACAGAAGAAGGTATATTTATCTTTAAAGCAAGTAGGCACTAGATTGCACACTCTGGGCCTGATTCAGAGCCGGACGCTATTTGCGCTCGCTCGTTCAGAAAAAAGGGGTGGCTATTCAAATGAACTGTTCGCTCTTTGCGGTCTGTTCACGCCTCTAGGTCTGAACGAGCGAACCAAACATGCGGTCGTTTTTTTTAAAACTACGCCCCCTGGCCGCTCGCATCCTACGTCATGTCCGCTATTTATTAGATTAATCGAGTACATCGACCAGCGTATGAACTGCTCGCTATTCTTGTGGTTGGTTTTTCCTACCTCAATCTTGCGAGCAGTTCTGACTATGAAATAACCCAGTGACGTGGTCAATGACGCTCCTGTATTAATTATGCACACCCTTAAAACGCCCGTTTTGACCTTTAAGCACGCCTGCGTTCGGATCTCCACTCCCCGTTTTCAAGCACCTTCCCCTGTTACCACCCACATACGCCTCCTCATGTCACTCAAAATAGCAGGCATTCGCTATTTAGCGAACAAACGATTTTCGGCCGCACTGACTGGTACGCGCATGCGTATTACGATCCGTACGCACGCGCAGTTGGGAAAACATCGCTCGGAACGAACGAGCGGCCGCTTACGAGCGGCTCTGAATCAGGCCCTCTATAAGTAACTTCCCATTTTATACATTTTGTAGACAAACTCCATCTAGAATCACAATGGAATGTAAAGTACCACATACTCATGGATTCTGTATGACAGCGCCACCTAGCTGGCACTAGTGCTAGTATTCACGTATCATGTGCCCAACACATTTTTGCTCTTATAGTGGTTTCAAGCCAGGACAGCTTCAGGGGTACCAGAAGATCCCATTACATACATCCACAAGTCAGCTAAAACATTGGTAACATCAAAGAACATCGGACCCATACGCACAGTTGTGGTTGAGCTTGACCTAGCTTACAAACTGCGAAAATTCCTGTCACCATCTAGACCTCTGGCTGCGTATGTTGTTTCCGGGTGCTTATTTATGCACACCCTTGCAACAGCGTTCAAACGCATTGGCACGCCTGCGTTCCTTCGACCACCCCCCTCTCCATCCCCAAACAGCACTTCCTGTCAATCATTTCTCCATGGCTCTGCGTATCTGCTGCGTTTGCTTTCACGATCACATCGGTCGGTACACAAACATCAACTGGGTGCATGCGTCTGCAGACTTGCGATCCAAGCTGAATGAGGCCCATAGTTCCGTCCTACTCACTGAATACAGTTATCAGTTGTTCTTTTCTGCACGTAAACTACAATCTGGGCACAGTCCTGTATTTATTTCCATGAACAAAGAGAGAGATACAGTGAGGTGTATAACATTGTCCATGTGTCAGACAATGTTCTCAGTTTATTCTATAAACCAAGGATTCCCAAACTGTCTTGAATCACGGCACCTTCGAGTTTCAGTATGTTTCCTCCACCCCTAGGCCATGAGTTTCCTGTTGAGATAATCAGTCAAAATTATTTAAAGAATAAAATTGTTCTTACCTGTTATCCTTAGGCTCAGTTATGTGGTGGTGCATCGCCAAGGCCACAAAGATGCCAATTTAAATCATTTCATTTAATTTGGGGTCAGACTACCCACCCATGGCACCCCAGCAAGTGCGTTGCAGCACCCAGTTTGGGAACAACTGTGTATAATCCCTGGATTATTGTTATTATGTAATTTTATGGTTTCACAAACATATGTTCAATTTATTGATCTATTTATGCAGTTTACTATTTAATATTTTATTGAAAATTACACTTACAAATGTGTCCTGGTACACTGCAGCTCAAGGTGCCAGCGATTCGGCCGCACCTCTTATTGGCATAAATAAAACAATTGGAGTGACAAAACTACTTTACTAGATTCCACTGATCAGTTATATGTGCGCCATTTGTACATCTGTGTGCGCCATTTGTACGTCTGTGTGCGCCATTTGTACGTCTGTGTGTAAAGTGCTGCCATACAGCAGCTGCAGCCTTTTCTCAGTTCTGCTTCATCTGCGTCTTTGTAAATGTGTAAAACTAATACCTGTGTGGTTAGTCACAGCCCATCCTCTCTAGTACATTTTGAGGGCTCTTTCACTCCATCTGAGATGCGTCTAAAACTCTAAAGAAGCCCAGCAGGTCGGGGGCCACATTCAGCCCAGAGACTCCTGCACCTCCTGCTTCTCAAGCTGGAATCAGTATAAAGCGCAGTCCCTGCAGCTCATAATATACTGAGACCCCGCCCAGCATGTTGACGTTGCAATGGGAGGAGGTGGCTAGGTGGCACCGGCGATGCTCTGCTGCCCCTGGAGTGAAGTCATTGTCATTCCCTTCGAGGCCACTCCCCTTTATTTTAGGCCAGTCCCCCTTTTCGGACGCGGGCACGTCTCCGGCGCGCAGAGATAGTTAGAGTGCGCACCGGGTGTCACCAGACCCGGTAACGCCTCTGCACTGAGGTGTGCGTATCCTAGTGTGGTGGGTGCACACCGATCTGACACTACTATATCTGAATTGCGATACCGTCTAAACTTCATTTGATTAATTACGTATAGAGAATTACATTCTTCAAACTCTCCTCCCAAGAAGAGCATACAGGATATATGTCATGTATACGTCACAGCCGCTGACACTGTAACGTAGCATTTCACATGCAGATACACCCGCAGATGCACACAGCACATAGGCATGCTGCATATCATTTTAATCAGCAAAAGCTGTATTAATAAAACGCATTTGAAGGTAAAAAGTCGCACTAAAAGAAGCTCGGTGCTACCAAGTCACACTGCTCTCACGCATTATTTGTAACGCAAGTTGTAGCGCACGTATGATAGATGTACGTATATATGTGGACACAACTGTGTCTATGCAAGTTATCAATTTTAGAGCTTCACAATTAATTGTGACTGACCAAAAAGGACATCGGGTATATGGCCTGATTCAGAGTTGTAAGCTAATTGTATCGCGCAGCAGCGATGCTATATTATGTTAATACCTAAGGAGGTATCTTGTGTAAATGGACGCCTTCTGCTGGCTTCTGTGATCCGCTGCTGCCCTCGAGGATACAGCATCAGATCAACTGTATGAACATCGGCCATCTGAGTATCCCTCAGGGTGTATTTCACGCTGCCAAGGCCAGTGAAGCTGTGTCCAAGGACCCAGCCACTGGTCTTGGCACGCCCAGATAACGGCACCAACATGCCCCAATTCGCTGGCTATTGCTGCCCCTTCCCCACCCCCAAACGGGCTTAGGGTACACTGCAACCATCGTAGCAGACAATGATCGGCACATGTGCAGTACAGGTCTAGCGCAGACGCCAATTGGCCACCATCGGCTTTGTGTACAACTCCGAATCAGGCCCATAATTTTAAAATACAGTTATTCTCTGCTGTGTGTCTATGTCTGTTCTCTTGTAGTTTTTCTCTTCCCTATACGGGAGATTAAAACCTTCAACAGAGATACAGATGTATCCACATACATCTATCCTCAATGGGATACAAGTCGCACCACACATAACGCGGGAGCTTCGTGTGCCTTGGTAGCACCGAGCATCATTTGTGCAACTTTTTATTTTCAAATGTATCTTATTCACACAGTGCGGGTGTATCTGCATGCAAAATACTATGTTACAGTGTCAGCGGCTGTAACACTGTAACATAGCATTTCGCATGCAGATACAACCGCAGACACGCAGAGAACATAGACATGCTGCATTCCATTTTAATCAGCAGAAGCTGCTTGTGCTAGCTATTCGCATTACTGTGAATAAGACGCATTTGAAGGTAGAAAAGTCGCATGAAAGACGCTACAGAGTCACACCACGGCATGGCATGATTAGAAAGGCTGTTTAACGTGCAAGGAGGCTAGATGTATGAGTCCACATCTGTACATTGGAGAAGTTGCCCATAGCAACTAATCAGCTATTAACTGTCATTTTATACACTGGGCTAGATAAATGATAGAAGCTGATTGGTTGCTATGTGTAACTTATCCACTTCAGTGGCGCATGCAGGGGGGATTTCTGAGTACCCAGAGACCCCACCTGAAGGGCCAAGTTTTTTTGTTTTTTAGATGGATACCACTTGCGTCCAGCGGCGGTTTGGCCAGTTCCCGCTGGGCCAGTCCCCTTGGTGGCCGCCCAGCCCACCCATCAATAACTGACCCCCTCCCCCATCCCGCTGCCGCGATCGGAGCTCTCTGATCGGGCAGCTGCACAGCGCAGCAGCTTAATGACAGCGGCCGCCTGGCCCGGCTTTCATTAATCCCCCGGGCCTCCGCTCCCATGTCCTGCTGCCGCAATCAGCAGCACAGCTTATGTGCAAGTTCAGAAGCTTAGTGACATTAAAAAAAAAAAAGGCAGACGGGAGAGCTGCTCCGCATGCCCGGCCGCAGCAGCTCTTCCCATAAGCATTTGTGGGGCCGTCAGTCAACACTGACGGCCCTGCCTCCAGCCCCTCCGCTGCCCGCCTCCTACACAGGCGCACAGGAAGCAGACGCAGCACAGTGCTGCGAGCTGCCAAACAAGAGGAGGCGGTGGCGGCTGGCAAATATAACTGTGCTGCGTCACCAGGCTGGCTTCAATGGAAAAATAAATAATATTTATTATTATAAATAATAAAGTAAATAGTCTATTCTAATCTGTATTATTTTAATATGAGAACCTCATCTCCTCCCAGTCCTCAAACCCCCGGCATCTCTTTGTCACTTTCAACTCCCTGCTATGCCCTTCCCCTCCTCGCCTCCCGTCCTCACTCTCTGTCCTTGACTTTGCCACCTACTTTACATCTAAAATTGACACCATACGTGAGGACATCATATCCCATCAGACCCTCGGCACTCCTCCCCCTCCTTGCCCTGACCACCCCTCCCCTTCTGTCTCACCAACTGTGACATCCTTCTCCCCTGCTTCTGGAGAGGAAGTCATGGCCCTCATCCGGTCCTCCCCTCCTTCCACCTCCCCTCTTGACCCTATCCCTTCCCATCTACTCTCCTACCTGTCTCCTTCTGCCTGTTCCCATCTGGCTCACCTCCTTAATCTCTCCCTATCATCTGGCACTGTCCCTTCTGCATTCAAACATGCCCTTGTCTCTCCCATTCTTAAAAAACCTACCCTTGATCCCAACATACTTTCCAACTATCGACCCATCTCTCTTCTCCCATTTGCTTCCAAACTCCTTGAGCGTATTGTCTACAGTCGCCTTACCACCTTTCTTTCCTCCCACTCCCTCCTTGACTCATTTCAATCTGGCTTCCATTCTCTCCACTCCACTGAAACTGCCCTCACGAAAGTCAGCAATGACCTCCTTGCTGCCAAATCCAAGGGCCACTACTCTCTGCTCATTCTCCTTGACCTTCCTGCTGCATTTGACACTGTAGACCATCCTCTCCTCCTGCAAATCCTTTACTCTCTCGGTTTACTTGGCACTGCCCTCTCCTGGCTTTCCTCCTACCTCTCTGATTGTTCCTTCTCTGTGTCCTCTCATGACTCCTCCTCCCCCCCACTTCCACTAACAGTAGGAGTTCCCCAAGGTTCTGTTCTTGGACCTCTCCTTTTCTCCCTATATACATCCTCTTTAGGTGAACTCATTAACTCATTTCACCTCCATTATCATCTCTATGCTGATGACACTCAAAATTACCTTTCCACCCCTGAGCTCTCCCCCTCGTTCCTTACCCGTATCTCTGCTGTCTCTTCATGGATGTCCCAGCGCTTTCTTAAACTTAACATGTCTAAGACTGAGCTGATCATCTTCCCACCCTCTTCCACTACATCACTTCCCACAATTTAATTATCTATTGATGGCACAACTATCTCCTCTAGCCCCAAAGTGCGCTGTCTTAGAGTTATCCTAGACTCCTCCCTCTCCTTTAAACCACACATTCAGCACCTCTCGCATTCCTGCCATTTTCCACCTAAAAAATATCTACAGGATTAGACCTTTCCTCACCCAGGATGCCACTAAAACCCTCATCCACTTACTGGTGTCACAATTGGTGTCTGCGAGTTACCTGTCTCAGGTGGTGATTGGGTTTCAACGGAGGCCGGCATGACTGGAACCACAGATGATGTAGATAGCTCTATTTACAAGACTTGTGTTGCAGTGAAAACTGCCTTTGATGATAAATGACAGGAACTGGAGGGACCGGACTGGGACCGGCAGGAAGACTTGTTGAATTGAACTGATGAACTAAGAACTTGACTCTGGACTGGAACAACGTGAATAGAACTGAAGAGCTTGGAACTTGACTCTGGACTGGAATAATGACAATGGCTGAAGGGAAGTCAGGTAATGCTGAGACGAGGGCTAAACAGGGTAATCTGGAATTTCTATGACAAAGGCTGGAACTCAGGTGCAGGCTGGATTGGATAATTGGGAATAACAGGTTTCAGGAAGGAATGGGTAGGTTTGGGAATTTTAGGTTCAGGGAGGGAGTAGGTAGGTAAAAGGGGCAGGAGTTGATCCACAGCAGGAAAGCAAGGCAGGGTGACACGATGCAGGTTTACAGAGTGCCAGGGACCAACCAGGAGTAGGACTAGCAGCAGAGCACAGGCCAGGTATTGCTGTATCAGGACGTCTGGATGCCAGGTATTACTGTAGCAGGTTTTTGGGATGCACCAGGGGTTGCTGTCAGCAGGCTTACTGGATTGCCAGTTTTAGCTGTAGCAGGTTTTCTGGAGGCACCGGAGGTTGCTACCAGCAGGTTTACTGAATTGCCAGGTATAGCTGTAACAGGTTTTCTGGATTGCACCAGGGGTTGCTGTAGCAGGATTCAGGGATACACTTGAATGCAGAAACAGCATGAACCATACACCACGGGAAGACGAGATGTTCAGGGCCAGAATGCTATCGGGAGGATATATATACCATGGGTCTGGCAGCAATTGGTGGATACGGACAGGTGGTTTGGTAGTAGCATTCTGAGTGGTGGAAGGCACAACATACAGAGGGAGTATTCATCTCTGCAGCTCTGAGAATCAGAACCACACCTGCGATTCCAATCAGGGCTAGGAGTGCTCACAGACAGAGGAGAGGCCAGGTGCAATAATCACTGTGACAGGAATGCATAGAGAAGTCAGAGCAGATCCCCCAGGAGAACTACACACACAGATCCATGGGGAAGCTGACAGGGGTAAGTCTCAAGGCAAAAAGGTGACAACTAGACAGGGTCGTGACAACTGGTCATCTCCAGATTGGACTACTGTAACCTACAATCTGTTCTCAATGCTGCTGCTCGGCTCATCTTCCTCTCCAGACGTTCTACATCTGCTTCCCCTCTCCTTCAAGCCCTACACTGGCTCCCCTTCCCCTTCAGATGCCAATTCAAGGTTCTTACACTTGCCTACAAAGCCCTCACCATATCCTCTCCTGCATACATTTCTGACCTTCTCTCCCTTCACAGTCCCACTCGTCCACTTCGCTCAACAAATGCATGCCGCCTCTCTTGTCAACTGATTACTTCCTCCCACTCCCGCATCCAAGATTTTGCCCAGGCTGCTCCCTACCTTTGGAATGCTCTCCCTCTCCCCATCAGACTCTCCACCTCTCTACAAATCTTCAAACGGGCTCTCAAGACCCACCACTTCATCAAGGCCTTCCAGCTGTCATCCTAACCCACCTCATGCTCTTTCCTCCCTATTTTCCCCTTCTGTGTCACGTCTGTCTGTCTGCCCCTCCCCTTTAGAATGTAAGTTCTCACGAGCAGGGACCTCTTCCCTCATGTGCTTCTCTTTACATTTTCTTCTACTCTTTACTCCCCATAAGAGCACCTAACACGTGACTGCCAACTCCCGGCAGCTTGTGTGAGTGCTTTAATCACTATTGCAGCAATATATATAAATCATGTTCTTGTCCTGCACTGTAATGTACTGTAAGTTACTTGTTTCTTGTTCACCTATTAGTTCTATGTACTATGTAAGGCGCTGCGGAACACTTGTGGCGCCATATAAATAAAGGATAATAATAATATATAACTATCATATATATCATATATATACTGTGTGTCTGTGTGTGTGTGTATATATATATATATATATGTATATATATATATATATATATATTTGATACACATACACACAAAATCCTCTATCACATATCTGGAAACCCCCCTTCACAAATCCTGTATTTTTTTAGCTACACTTTATCTCTCTCGAAGGTTTGATACATCTCCCCCTATATGTTTAGCTAAACTTGTCCTTCATTACCATCTGCTGGACTACGTACTGTACTTTAAATCAATATTAACAGTTCTTTATCCTCTTGTTTTTGGAATATCTGTCACCAGTGATGCTAATACTGATCTGATTTACTATGGAATTTTTACTGCCTGGCGTTCCTCCTACTGCTGTATCAATCCCATAACACTCCCCTCTCTTGCTGTCTCTGGAAGGCCCCACCAGGCCCAGGCTTCTTGAGTCAACACCTAAGTAAACTTTATGCATGAACCTGGCATTATCTATAAGAATGTATGGGTACACCCATAAGGCATGGTGAATCTAGCAGATTGCTAGTTAAGACCTCCAGGTTTTAATGCATTAAGCGCATGTATCCAGAATGTTTCTCTTTAAAGTAACTTTTTCTAAAAGATGACCCCGTGAATTTGACCAGCAGTTTCCTCTGGCACTGGCCATCTTACATCTGTAACACAATTGTTGACTGATTTGAAAAATCCGGCCCCAGACGTAGCCCTAAGTGAGGTCCTTATAACAGATCTGTTTATAATAGGCCTAATGGTTGCCTATTGCTTTGCACTAAAGCTGGGCATATACGTCCAGATAAAATGGCTGTCAGACCGACAGACATTTTATCTGGCAGCCTGCCAACCGCAGATGTCCGCGGCATACACTGTGAGATTTCTCCCAGTGTATCAGTCCGACATCTGCGCTCCGCCCCCGGGGGAGGAGACATTTCCCTGTTCCTTCCATGGGAAGGAACACAGAAAATGTCTGTCGGCCGCAGCTGGGCATACACTGCCCGATGCAGCCGACATTGTACTCTTAAATATCACATCGGTCAGGCATGCTGGACAATCCGGCATGCCCGACCGAGCTATATTGAACCCTGGGTCGCCCGCACACATGCTACAATTATTGGGGCGATCCGCGGATATCGGGCGGATCGCCCCAATAATTGTAGTGTGTATGGACAGCATAACAAATGCACACTTACAAGACCAACTGTTTTTTCCTCATATCTTTTTACTAATCATTCAATTTTTAATGACTCCATTTCATTTCCACATTTTTAAATTCTTATTTTTATGTAGCCCCGGTCATTGAATTTTGTAGTTCACATCATGTTCTTATTCTTTTCCTTTATGCAATGTTGGAGACACTTGGGGGGTACAGTGTAGTGGAAACCACTTTTAAAGGGCAACTCTGCAGCACAAATGTAGCTTCATTCCCGACACGGGCCTCCTTTTGTGCAAGTGCACCTAGATTTCTGCTGGGGAGCATAGTGCAATGGAGCAAGACGGCTGCATTTGTAGAGGAGCAAACGTTTGGCAGAGGGGAGGAATTGGGCTGCGTGAAGACCTGTCTAGTGAAGTATGTAGTAGCTGCATCAGTGCTATTTTTCTAGAAAAATAGGTTCAGGAACACTGGGGGGGGAGAAAGGGGGGAGGGGGGGCAGTCAGAGCTGGACGGAGGTGTGAGGAATGTGGGTAGTACTACAGTAGTGGCTGGGCCATCAATTGATGCAGAAACTAAAAAATTTTTTAAACATTGTCAAATTTTTTTTTTACAAAATTGGGCTATGAGGGGTTATTATAACATGTCACGCTATCAAATAATATATAAAACACATACAGAAACACAGTATAAGAAAGAAATCTGCCGTAAATGCGCACACACCAACAGAAACCAGAATCCTAATATTGAAAAGACCAGATCCATATAAAATATATTGAAAAAGCCAGATCCACAAAAAAAACCTTGAAAAAGCCAGATCCACATTAAATATAAAGGAAAAGCCACATTAAAGGAGCATACACACTAGACGATATGCTCCCTGAGCGATATCGTCTAGTGCAGAGGTTCTCATACTATTTTGCTCTGGGACCCCATCTGACAAAACATGTTTTTACAGGACCCCAGTAATTTACCGCCAAACAATGCACCTATATATAAGTAGCACACTTTTTTTAAAGATATTGTGACTTTTCTCACCAAGCAAAATTAAATATGGAGAGAACATGACACTTTTCTTTTTTTCTAATAATTATTTATTTTGAATGGTCAGGCAATTATTCATCAAGAAAAAACATCAAGGCTGCGAGATCAACAGATCAATACAGACAAAATAATTGTAAAATGTTGTGTCTATTTGTAACAACATGACACTTCCAAAACTAGAACATATTTATATAATAATAATTTTTTTTTATTTCTTTGTTAATGAGATGGGTGAGCTTGTAGTGTTGAACACAAATCCTTGAAACGGGGCTTTGTGTGACTCAGATAAAGGCGAATGTCCTCTTCAACAGCGAGACGGGATCTGTACTTATTTTTCAGTAAAGTCAAAGCTGAAAATCCAGCTTCACAAAGGTAAGTAGACGTGAAGGGCATCAGCACCTTTAGTGCAGCAGATGACAGCTCTGGGTATTCCTGTTGAATCGATATCCAGAAGTTTGCAAGAGGTTGTTCAGAGTATCTCAGCTTCAATGTCTCATCACAGGAGAGGTCAATTCATTTTTCATCCAGTGAAAGTGGCAAACAAGCACTTGCAGTTGCTTCAGCACTGAATGGATTCCTAATCCACCCTTCTGCTTTTCGATCCTTCTCAGGAAAGTACTGACGAAATTGCTGTTTAAGGCTGTCCAAATGGCTGATGATGATAGGTTGCAAATCATGTTTTGGAAGATCATTGACATGCAAAAAATCATCCAACAAAGCAAATGCTTCAAAATTGCCACTTTCCACACGAGTGTACCAGCACAAGGACAGCTTCTTCATCCAACTTTCAACCTTGTCAGTGGATGAAAAAACTGTAATTTCTTGTCCTTGGAGGGAGGTATTTAGCGCATTTAACCGTTCAAAAATGTCTGCTAGGTAAGCTAGCATAGCAAGCCACTTAGCATCTAAAAAAATTTCAGCCAGCAGAGAATCTCTGTCTGAAAGAAAGAAATGTACTTCGTCCCTAAGCTCAAACAAACGGTTGACCACCTTTCCCCGTGATAACCAGCGTACTTCTGTGTGATAAAGTAACTGATGGTGCTCAGCTCCCATCTCCTCACACAAAACTCTAAACAGACATGCACTTGTTGAACTGCTCTTAATGAAGTTGTCTGTGCGTACAGCTTCATCTAGAACTTGTTTTAGAGCAGGTGACATTTTTTTGCAACTTGCCTATGTATAATACAGTGGGTCCAGGCTGCTTCTGGTGCAACAGCTTGCACTCTGGTCACTAACCCGCTGTTGTTTCCAGTCATTGCCCGAGCACCGTCGCTGCAAATTCCAACACAGCGCAGCCATTCCAAGCCAGAATCAGTGACAAAAGCATCCAAAAGTGAAAAAAGTTGTCCCCCAGTAGCACGTTGTGGTAGTGGCTGGCAGAACAGAAATTCCTCAATTAGTTTTTCATCATTCTCAAATTTTATGTAGGTATGTAGGTCAGCACCTGCGCAGCCCCCGACACATCTGTCGTTTCATCAATTTGAATGGCAAAAAAAGCACTTTGTTTAATTTCGGTGGTGACTTGCTCTGTCACGTCTCTTGTCATGCTATGAATTCGCCTAGCAATAGTGTCATTAGACAGGGGGATCAAATCAAGCTGAGTTGCAGCACTTTGCCCAAGCATAATAGAAACCATTTCTTTGGCACAAGGTAGAAAAAAGCTTTCTCCAATGTTGTGCGGTTTACCCGTTTTGGCTATCCAGTATGACACCACAAATGAGGCCTCAAGTGATTTCTCATTAACTAGCTGCTGTTTTTAGCACAGTTTTTTGGCCGCGTAGTTCCCTTAATTTCCTTTTAAAATAATCAAGCAGTTTGGTTTACAGAGAACTGTGTTTTGTCTGCAGGTGCCTGATCATTTTGGATGGTTTTAAGCTCTCTTTAGCAAGAACTTCGCCACACACAACACACTGTGGACGTGGTGCTTCCTCCGAGCCAGCCCAAGTAAAACCATATTCCAAATATTTTGGATCATATTTCCGGTTTCTTACCTTTTTATTACTATTTGAATCTTCGCTGGCAGCACATCTTTTGCTGCTACTGGCAACCAACTCACCTTCATTGCTCTGCTTTCTGCCACTCTTTTGAAGAAAACGGTCCATTTCACTCACTGATGTGCAACTGGTGAAAAAAAAACTGGATTTAATGCTCTTTATTTCATTGGTTCTTTTTTTATGGGATCTCATCCCCACCCATGTCCATCGTCTTCCTTATAAGAATGATGGGTGGGGGTGATGAATGCACATCATCATCCTGATATATTTTATATATATATATTTTATGCTTCCTTATACGAGGGTGGTTTAATAAATAAGTTAACAACCTTTCATTGCGTAAATTCATTCAACTCGTTTATATTTTTTCTTGGCCTTGGTACAGATTCTTTTTCCACATTTGTTCCAGTGGTAAAAAGGCATCTATCCCGGGATAGAAGAAATCAGTGTAAAACGCCTGAAACCAGGACATGACTTTGGTTGCAAAGTGCCTTCCACCCAGGTGCTTCTTCAATGGTCCAAAGAGATGGAAATCACTTGGTGCAAGGTCAGGGCTATATGGAGAATGGTCCAGTAATTCCCAATGGCAGCATTGCTCATCTTTAACGTTTGTCCTGCCATGATCAAAGGTGATGCACCAAACCCATACCTGTTTCCGTGACATGACGTTATCACAGTACATAAGTTGGAGATGAGTTTCAGCTTCTCATGTGACCTTTGGACGCAGAAAGCTGATCACACTATGCACCTCAATGTTTGACCATGGTTTCCCCCAGCCCCACCATCTTACAACTAATGTCTGGAACAGTATTATTGATATGAGGCGCAGTCTAATGGCCATGAAGGGAAACAGTGGCCTAGCTACTCTGGCCTCGTGGTAAATTAGAATGAAATAGTGAACATTACACAAGTGAGAGCTCTTGTTACCTAACTTATTGTACCACCCTTGTGTTTTATGGCATAAAAATATATAAGAAGGATAATGGGCAAAGGGGGATGAGGCAACAAATGTATGTGCACATCACCCCCCATTGCCCATCATCTTCCTTACATATATTTATGTCCATTATCTTTCTTATATAATGGCATACAAATATATAAGAAGGATGATGGACAAGGAAGGGGGGGGGGGGTAGTACGCACATACACTTTATGCCATTATGGGGTACATGTATTAACTGGCAATATGGGGAAGAAGTGGTTGCCCTATCACCATAGCAGGGACTGCACTGTCCCTGGCGGCAGGGGCTGGTGGCTCCAGGGGCTGCACACAGGATCTCACGATGCTTGCAAGATCCTGCGCATGCCCATTGGAGCCGGCCAGGAGTGAGACACAGTATCAGCACTAAGCTGATGCGCTGTGTACTCAGGCAGGAATCACTGGAGGGGGGGGGAGTTTTCACTCCCCCACTCTGGCAGATGAGATGTTCTTGCATCTCATTGTTAGTGCTTTCTACTTTGCCTCGGTAATGAGGCAAAGCAGGAAGAGTTATAGCAGTACGATCTGTGCCGCTATAATAAATCTGCCCATATATACCTTATATATTTTTAAGACCATCATATTTCTTATATGCTTGTATGCCATAAAAATATATAAGACAGATGATGGCCATAAAAATATATAAAATGATGGGCATGGGGGTGATATGTATAAAATGTATGCACATTACCCCTCCTTGCCCATCATCTTATTTATGGCATAAAAATATGTTGGACATGAAACAAAGGGAAGATGGACAATGGGAGTAATGTGCATACATTTTATACACATCACCATAGTTCTCCATTTTACTTACAATGAAATAAATGTTCTTGCTTTTTAATATTTAAAACTGCCACTAGCTGGGGCAGCACAGAAACAGCTCTTGTCCACTACTAGCACACTGTAACGCAGAGTCACACTGCGCTGCAGCTCCTTTCACTCTGACTGACACGGGGTGACGTCATGACGCTAGGGCGTCGTGACACATATGCATTTCCATCACCGTGAAGGAAGGAGGAGCCGGCGGGGGACTGCCGGTACAAACGCCGCTGCGCATCATCATGGCAGCGTAAGCCCAGGACTCGGGACCGGTATTTAACTCTAGTGAGTTGCGACCCCATGATGAGATCGGCGCGACCCACTCTGGGGTCGTGACCCACAGTTTAAGAAACGCTGGTCTAGTGTGTCCACGGCAGGCTGTGCTCAATGTCGTATTGTTCAGTCGTCCACTGTAATCGCCCAGTGTGTACGCACCTTAAGTCTACATATATAAGAAAAGCAGGATCCATATTAATATTGAAAAGGCCAGATTTATATAAAATACATTGAAAAATTCCAAATCCCCTTAAAAAATTGAAGAAGTCAGATCCACATACTGTACAAAACATTGAAAAAGCCAGATCCACATAAAATACATTGAAAAGCCAGATGATGGATCCACATAAAATATATTGAAAAATGGGATCACAGTAAGAGATGGGTAGGGGAGTCAGAGGCACACATGGGTATGGGGAATAAGAGTTACACATGGGTAGGGGGTCAGAGGCACACATGGGTAGGGGGTCAGAGGCACACCTGGGTAGGGTGGGGTCAGAGGCACACCTTGGTAGGGGAAGTCCAAGGCACACATGGGTATGGGGTCAGAGGCACACCTGGGTAGGGAGGGGTCAGAGGCACACCTGGGTAGGAGGGAGTCAAAGGCACATATGGGTAGGTGGGTGCAGCAGCACATATGAGTAATATATTTCCAAGATCTGATCTCCCTTTCCTCATCATCACTCCGCAGGCAGAGGGAGGGCCATTTGGAGGACGGAGCACCCATCCTCGATGTTTGTCACTGTATCTGAGGGTCCTGACTCCTGACAGCCAGGAGCCTCCAGATTCCCCAGTATTTTATCTGCGTACAAACGGCCAGCTCCTGTCAGGACCCTGAGCAGCCAGCTGGATTCTGCAAGATGCTGCAGCCCCAGTCAGTAGCACAGCAGTCAGAGACAAGCTGTGCTGCCGCCGAGCAAACGGTATTAGATCCGTTTGAGCAAACTGTACTGTAGTATGCTGCATTTTAACATGAACTTCCGGAACGTTCTAAAACAAATATAGCCCTGAGCGCGTCACATTTTGTGAAGTAGTGAATAAATTATATTAAATTTTTATGGAGCAAAATTTTTGTAATCATTATAAAACGTTAATTCAATTACCGTTATCTACATATAGAAAGATGTTATTAAAATATTACTGTACTGGTAACCTATACATATTTGCAAACATTATATAATAACATTACAAATAATAAATATTATTATTATAAATAATAATTAAAAATAATTTTAAGTTAGAAAAATACATTTTTATTTTTACATTTGTCAATGGATGAAGTTGACAAGCTGTTGAAAACCAGCAAGGGCATTCTGAGAAATATATCCATCTGATAAATGCACAGTCATCTAACGGTTATATGTTATATCGAGACAGAGAGTACACGGGGCCAGCGCTCCCTGCAAGCTTTGTTCCTCTGGCTGCTATTTTGCTGTCTTAGAAAGCCGAGCATGTAATTTGTCTTGTTCAGGTGCTCTGTGCCATGTAGCTGGATCTTACACAAAGAACTCATTTCTGAGGTCACACATTTCAAAGTAATTTCACCGTTATCCATTTCCTCTCTCTCTGTCTTACGTACAAGTCTTCCCTGTACAACTGTATGGCTTAGTTTTCAGATGGGGTGTTTAAAGGTGTCTGAAGGGTAATAGCTTACTTGGTTTGGCAGGTTACTTAGACTTACTCAGAGGTATATTCTTTGGACTCATTATAGTCAAGACTCATATGCAGACAGAAAGACAGATTCTGTACAATTATAGTCTGGATTACTTATACTTAGTGGTAATCAGTAACAGACACCACCCTTTCTATACCTACTCCTAATATAATAGTGCTATTAAGTTAGTAGAACATTTAGATACGAGCATGACCACAAATTAGCTAATAGCTGCCAGTCTTATTTTTGTGACCAGTCACTGTACAGTCAGGACTGACTGCTCTCGTACAGTTACAGAGTGAGACTTGTCAGCTGAAGTTTAATGATTGTGCATTAAGCCTTTACAACGACTGACACGTCTAAAGGTGCGTACACATGGAACAATTTTTTTGGATGATTTAACTAGAACGAAGTCATTATCGTTCAAAAATTCGTTCAGTTTCTGAGTTATAACAATGAACGAAAATCGTTCAAGCGCGCTCCCATTTGTAGTTTGCAGTTCATTTCAGGCTGTCCAACATAACGATTTTCAGTAAGGGAAGGTACATTTTTCATTCGCCGTTTTAAAAATCATTCATTACACTTTAAAAAATCGTTCACTTTTCAAGAGAAAATCTGACAGATGATTATCTTTTGTTGGTTACAAAATCGTTACATGTGTATGTACCTTAAGTAGTAGGACAGTCTTTAGAAATTAATGTTCTTTACTTCTGCTTCTATCTCAACACTTTTAAAGGGCTAATTTTCAACAGCAAAGCTTTAAGGCACGGCAGCTAAGGTATGGCCCAGTTATTGATTTTAACCCAAAATTAAGAGATCAACAGTTTGGCCTGCTTTTACGTTCTAAAGAAAAAAATAAAAGGATCAGATGTGTTCACATGTAAATTTAGTACAGTAGAGGAGTGGAGACAAAAGCCCCTTAGAGATGCATCCGAAATTGAATTACATAAGATACATCTTTTTGGAGTCATATCATTGAATTACCCAGGGGCAAGGGTAATTTTCCAAATTGATGATGATCCGTAACCCATCTCTAATTGTAGATTAGATACACATTCTAGCACAAGAAAATATCTATTCACTATGAATTAGTCCATCGTGCCTTTTAGTCAGGCAGGATCTTAGTACTGTCACTACTTTTTAACAAATTGATAGGCTGAAAATTTGTTCAGCCTATAAAATATGTGCTTTCACTTTGTGTAGGTGACAGGCCTACTTTAACTCACAGGTTATGTGGGATTACACTTTTGGTTATCTACTATATAAAAGTGAACATTTGTCCTTCTGTCTTTCTATACAAAGCCACAGTTTACAAGCCACGATCGTGAAATTTTACATACGAGCGTATTAAAACACGGTGGAGGCAACTAAAAAAAATTGAGATCGAAATTAATTACTGTTACTTTTTAATTAATTAAAAACCACAATTTTTGCATAGCATTCGCCCTCTACAGGTCAGGTACAGAATTACAAAAGGATTTAGCTTATCTACTATTTTTTTCCTTTCCATTTTCTCTACTATATCAAAGTGAAAATTTGTCCATCTGTACGTCTGTCTTTCTATACAAAGCCACAGTTTACAAGCGAAGATCGTTTCATTTTACATACGAGCGTATTAAAACCCGGCGGAGGCAACTAAAAATTGTTTAAATCGAAATTAATTACTGTTAATTTTTAATTCATTTAAGACCACAATTTTTGCTGGACACTCATTGTGGGGCCTCACGGCATATGGGTAGGGCCTCAGAGCAAGTGTTTTGTGTTGTCATATTTTGTCATGATCTTAATGTTTATTATCGAAGAGAGCTTTAGCAGGCTTTGTCAGCATTCTTAGCTCTCTGACTGTACCAAATTACGCAACAACATTTCTTTCTTTCTAGCAACTGTGTCAAAATGATGACTTTGCAAGGACCCTGCTGTACTGTGAGCTGCCAAAATATTACACATGGAATGCTTCGCTCAAAGTTTTCTGTGCAGAAAACAGGGAGTCGCTGTAGATGGTCATCCTGGTATCAGAGCAACAGAAGCTCTTGGCCGTATTTACACTGTACATCCTACAAATTTTTGAATGCTTCTATCTCCGAAGTTTGCTTTACACCGTTACAGGTCCTACTTCCTTCGAAGACCTTAGGACTGTTGATGGGGAAGTTTGTCACACTTTTCGTGAGGCCTGCCTAAGGAGAGGTTGGTTGGAGGATGATGTGTAAACAAACATTCTTAAAATCCCAGGCAACGGCGGGTACTCCAGCTAGTAAACTATAAGAATTTGAATCATACTGTTATAACCAGTCTCTTACTGTATTTTATTATAGTGGAGTTATCGCTCTCTAATACTTTTCTGTATGTTGTTGCACTGTTCTAATAATTTCATACATGAAACTGTGCTCAGTAGCTGTGCTAATCATTAGCAAAGCTTTGTTTACAGGATCAATTCTCAACACCTTGAGTGAAAGTACTTTGCTTTTCTTATGTTCCCTACCTTTTAATGCTAAAACTTTTACATTTGTTGGCATGGGCGTATCTATAGTGGGTGCAGGGGTGCCATCCTTATGTGTCCCAGAGGCTTAGGGGGCCTGTACCCAGATTATGTAGTGATCTAGTTCTCAAAATGCTTGCCAAGCAATTGGGTTTGCCATGTTGCCCAACACTGAAAAAGGGGACTTGTCAGTGTTTATTTAGATGGCGGTTTTTGCCTAAGCCTTTCAGTAAATTTCAACAATGATCTGATCTATCTCCGACATTCATATAGGTGGCAGTCTGTTTCAGCCTCGTAGTAAAGCACCACACTGATATGATCCATCTCCCATGCTGCCGTTTCACCCTCACAGGCACAGCTGATCTCAGCACTGTCATAGTAGGCTAATCCTTAATTACATCCTTTGTGAAGTGAGCTGGAGGCTGAGGATTGCTCTCCGAGATCAAGGCCGTCCCAGAAAGCTAAACTTAAGTTCTCCACTCAAATTGGAATCATCTGCATTAGGAAGTATTCCCACCCCAGAGGTTGGAGCTGGTTGTATCCTGTCTCCCTCCTCCTGTCTTTACAGTCACTGGAAACGGCAATCTTCTCAGCCCTAAAGACCCTGCAGATGTGGGGCTGCCGTGTAAGATTTAAAATCTACCAATAGGGATGGAGCCCTTGAAGCATCACTATCAACAAGTAAGGTGTGATAAGCGGTCAATGGGATATAGGGCCTGATGCAGAGATGTACGCAAAACCGATGGTTTGCATACATCTCTGATGGTGATTAGACTGCACATGCGTTGTTCTCCGCATATGCCGAAGGATCCTGTGTTGTCGCACGCTGTGCCCCCTAAGATGCAGCCCGATTAACAGGCTGATGCTGTTTGGAGCACGGCCGGTGTTGTCTGTGCCGATGTTGCCTGTGTTTCCAGAAAACAGGGGCATTGGCCCAGTGTTCTGGGAGTGCTGAGGCCAGTGTCTGCATCCTCTGATGCAGATTTATCGGCCTCACAAGCAGGCAGGAGGTAGTCATTCTGAGTCAGCTTAGGCTTACTCAAATAGCTGATGCTACAAACATCGCAACCAATGATCGCGATGTTGATCCGATCCTATGTCTTTGGACGCATATATCGGATCTGAGATGCCGGCAGAAAGCGTAATTTTCCTTCAGAAGCTTCCTACAGGCATTAGCATATTTTTGCACAGCAGCTGTGTCCATGTCTGAATTAGGCCCATAATCTCTTCCGGACCTCGGTAGGATAGGGCTGCCGTTCTATTTTTAGCAAGTTAAATGGGTATTGGATGTTATAATGGACTGGGGGTACTGTAATGTGGCATAATCTGAAATGGGTGCCTTACATTGTGACAAAATATGAACTGGCAACGCTGTGTGGCATGTTTATTGGCAGCACGACAATAAGGCATATTGTGAACACTAGAATGTGACGCAATATAATTTGGGGGCACTGCCTGGTATAATGTGGACTAGGGCACTAATATGACTATACAATCAACAACTGCTGCAGAGAGAGGAGTCTCGCTCTAGAAGCATTGGGGTGGGGGCACCTTGAAAATGTTGCTATGGGGATCAGAAAGTTCTGGATTCACCCTTGTTTGTTGGTATTTGAAATGTTATGGAGTAAAACAGATTTGTAACTGGTTCATATTTAGTGTTTAGTACCATAGATGTCACATCCGCAAAACTGTATATATGTTACATAAAGTGAATAATTAAGCAACAATGATTGTTTGATGTTCTAAGTTAAGGAGGGAATTATATCTCAGCCCAAAAGTAAAGTATGATGCTAGTGTCTCTTCCTAGACCTCTAGCTGCCTACCTTATTTCCTTCCTGCTGCCAAAACCTAATCTTTCCTCAGGGATTTGGCTGGCAGCAGCAAAGGAACAGTGCACTAGACCAGCAGAGGAAATGTCCAGGTAGCGGGCAAGGTGGATAGGACTCCTTGCACTTTTACAACTTCCGCCACTCCCCAAATCTCTTTAGATTTCAAAGTGATATGGATAAGACAGTGATCAAGTTCTTTCTAAATCCTATGTTCTAAGGATGCAGTATAAAAACATTTGCACATTATGATGGCCCCAGCTGAAAATCGAGTTATACTTTATTTTGTACCTAGATTATATAATTAGTCATTAAGCTTTATTAAAAGATTACAGCTTCATTGGCTACATATAGTTATTTCTCTGTGCGTATTCCCCAGGTTCCACCATACAGTTGGACCAGCCCTGTTGCAGAGCATTATATGACTTTGACCCTGAGAATGAAGGAGAGCTTGGATTTAAAGAAAGGGACATCATTACATTAACCAACCAAATTGATGAGAACTGGTATGAAGGCATGGCTAATGGAGAATCTGGTTTCTTCCCGATTAACTATGTTGAAGTTGTTATTCCTCTTCCACAGTGAGCATCATCTGAAGATGAAGACCATTCCACTATCATAAAAACAGACTCTAAAAGCCCTTTGAATGTGGCATTCTGTGAACGCCTTGCTACTTGAGTGACTTAACTTTTATTATGTGTCATCTTTTATATGTATTTATTTTATATCAATTTTATTTTTTATGAAAACAAACACTGCTATACATGGACATGCAAAAATATATATTTTATCGTTGTATGGGGTCTACATCATACCATTTCAGATGTGACATTTGTGGTGCGTGTAATTCACAAAAAAGTATTTTAAATCAATAAGCAAAGTCCACGGGTTTACTGGTTTGTTATGTTCTATAAACAAATCTAATTGAATATTTTAATGTATGTTGCACAATACAATATTTGTTATTATAATGTTACAGTAAGTCATTTAATATAAATTGCCATATCTATATGACCAAATATAATAAATATATTACAAAGCGTTTTTTTAATTAGATTCATGTACCCAGTTTATATTCAAATTTAATAATGCACACTGGTTCATGAGGTTAAACTAGGATTGTCCATATTACTATGATTTTCATTTTATGTTTAAGGATCCCCACAGTATAGGCAGCGCCATACAGGCAATATTCAGGTAACAGTGAAAATATACAAAGCAATAGTACAGTAAATGTAATCTGACATAACATTGGAACACCACAAAGCAAATAACTGATAAACTAGGTAGGAGACAGATAGGTTGATTGGTGGGAGACGCACTATATACAGACAGGCATAAGATGGTAAGGCATGGAGAGGGGAAAGACAATTCAGCATTCAATGAGACTGCACCCATGAAGGATTAGCACACAGTCAGAAACAAGGACCACTGGAGGGAAAAAAAAAAAAGAAGAAGGATAGTGCAGGGGATAAACAAAAGGATGGAGAACCTTACCCATGGGAGCTTACATGCTAAGGGGTGAACCAGGGAGAAGAAAAGGTAAGGGGATGAGGGAAGAGTGGAGCTTTATGGGAGGGGTGGTAGACTTTGGTCAAAATGTACAGTAGTTGTGTGTGAACATTTGAAGATGGAGAAACTGGCTAAAATTTTAACTTGGCTTGGGAGTCCATTCCAGAGGAGGGGGTATGAGGAGGTAATAGGGGGTGTGAGGAGGTAATAGGGGGAAATTAAAACGGCAGTCAGAGGAAGAGTGGACCGAGAGGGAGTGTGGTCAGGGATGGGCCAGAGATATAGGAGGGCACAAAGTTATAAAGCGCTTTGTACGTGAGGGATTAGAGTGAACTGGATTCAGAGGTGGATGGGGAACCAGTAAGTTAGTAGGACGCAGAGGGGAGAGGCCGGCAGAATGTTTAGAGAGAAAAACGAGACATGCAGAAGGGGGAGGCCTGAGGGGATATTACAGTAATCCAGCCTGAAGATGAGTGCATGGATTAGAATTTTAGTGGCACAAGGGAGGGCCTGATCTTAGAGATGTTGCAGAGGTGGAAGTGACAAGAGTGAGATCTATATTGAATGTGCAGGTGATGGACAGGGAGGAGTCATAAAGGACATCCAGGCAGCAAACTTAAGGGACAGCCAAGAGGGAGAGGTTATCAACTGACAAAGAGCAGTGGGGAGGGGGCTCTGGTTGAAAGAAAGGCGATAAGTTCAGTTTTGGAAATTTTTAAACCACTACTTTGGCCGCGATTTAATTCAATGCGATGTTTAATAGCCCTGGGAGGGAGCTCCTGTTGCTATTCAATTCAGCACGCTGTTAAGTCGGAGAGTGCCGGTTCTCGAGACTTAACTTGGGTGTTCTGGCATTCTCCGACTAAAGTGTCAGCCGCGAGGCTGTTAGCGCCACGCTAAGCCTGCAAACAGACACGCGGCCTGCACTTTTGTCGTATGTCTCCTTGCATCCCCAGGGGGGTGCGAGAAGAAATCTTTTAGCCCACCCAAACATTGTGTTGAATTTAATAGTTTCGGGATCTCCCTCCCGTGCTATTTAACATCGCATTGAATCAAGGCCTAAGTTCTTATTGTGCCAATCCAGACGACAGCTGCCAATTCATCCTCACAAGGGTAAAACGTCCTGCATGACTTTACAAATGACATTATGGCATCCTTACAAGTTTATAACTTACTAGGTCTAACTATTAATTGTTACGTGTAAGAAAGTCATTCAGTCTATTCAGTGAATCTACACTCACCATCTCTTGTTAGCGTGTCACGTCCTGATCACCCACAGGGAAAATCATAATGGTAACTTTGCAGAGAGTTTATTCTAACAACTAAATACTACCATAATACTATATTTTTTTCAGACGTTAGTAAATTTCTTAACTTCTAGTACATTTTAATTCCATTTCCCTTCTATGTACTCTCCTTCTGCATCCACACTGCTGCATTCTTATTTTACATTGGTCAAAGCCGTGCTGTAGCACATTATCTGTCAGCTGTATCAACAGCTCCGTCATTTTCTTCTTTACCTTAGTTATTGATGCAAAACTGGGTCGCTTAAGTACAGATTTGACTTTAGGGAAAAGAAAGCAGTCACACTGAGCTAGGTCTGTCAGAAGGAGGCCAGAGTTGTGGAAAAACGGTTTCATCCTCCATCAGGATAACGCACCAGCCCACACAGCTCTCTCTGTGAAACAGTTTCTGGGCGAGAAACACAGTGCAGTGCTAGAACACTTTAAAGATCTGGGTTTATATTTTTCAATTATTTTATTGATCAGAGCAATAACATATTACAACACATAATATATCGACAAGCAAAGTAAGTAAAAAAGTAAAACTGAGGCCTGTTATAGGCATATGCACAAAACTATTACACAATAATTAGCGTAAAAGCATTTTAACCAAAAAGTAAATAAAGTAGCACATTGCACCAAGCAAGCACATGTCAAACAAACAAAACAAAAAACCCCAAAAAAGACCCAGAAATAAGTGGAGCCCACATCAGTGAAGATCTGGTTTTACGGGCATCCCAATGTTCATCAGATGCGATGGTACAATGTCAGACAAACCTGGAAGTGTGTGCGCTCCACCGTCCGTCCTGTACGGTTCTTCTGCTCTTGCAGTCAAACTTTTCAGCCGATTGTTTCCAGATACTGTATGAGGATCGCAGATTGATTGGTAGATTGTAATAGTGTGTACGCATTACTCTGCATGTTCTTGTTGACTTTCAATCGTAAGGGTAATTGTAAGAAGAATCAGATCTCAAATACGATTGTACAAGTGTGTACCTAGCATAACTCAGGCTCCAGCTTACACAGCTATATGCTTTTTAACCTCTTACTTACCAAGAAAACAAAAACATGAAGTTCAAAATATTTTATTATTTAATTTCCCCATCTGAAAAACTAGAATTTATAATATAACAAATTAAAATATTTAGTATCACCATGTTTTGTTACAATTTATTTTACAGTGGCTACAGATTCATTAGACCTTTTAACAACCACATCAGCCGATGGGCAAAATGTTATACATAGGAACAAACCCTCAGACCTAAAGATAGGGTGCACCAGTTGAGAATTATAGTAACGTTCGGTCAGGTGCCATAACTACAAGGCTTTTGTGATTTGGTCACTAAGAATTTACTAAAATAATTCCTTAAAAAATAAATGCACTTAGGGTTCAGCGATTGCCGTTATTCAGTGTTTATTCTTAATGGGATTCTATGGTATGCGTCAAATCTACAATGATTTAACATAATGACCCACATTCAAAGCAATCAAAGTATTGCAATAAACTGTTCAACAGATTGAGGTGACAAGACCCATTTACAATTTATGGGATTAACAGCGTTCCGTTGCACAAGAACCCATGCAAATTCACAGAAGTGCGACCTCTTGGTATACTGACATCAATGGTTATTACAGACACTTCCCATTCTCTCCTCTGAAGGCATATTCAAATATAAAGTATTAGGTGGAAAAAATTAATATAAGTCAGTTCCCTTTCATATCTGATGTGAAGTTACTGGGGAAGGAAGACCGCAACGCTACTTATTACTGATGACCTGTAAGATGGCTACATTTATTAACAGCGTAAAGGTTTATCAAAAAAAATTTTTTTTAAGTGCAAACTTATTTAGCAAGTAAGACTAAAAATTGCGGTTCACAAACACTGATATTGGTTTTGTTATATATTTATTATACTAGATGTAAATCAAATAATAATTAGTGGAAGAATTAAATGCTTAATATCTCCACTCCAGAACGCTCAAGTGTTTATGAAAATGTGCAGTATGAGAATAATGACTATAACATAACAGGTTTATAACATAATGAAAATAAATTGCTTTCTTTTAGCACCTAAATACCCCACAAAATAAACAAGGGTCATTACAAAACCTTCTCATACCCAAAAGTGCAAAATTGTGCTGTTCGAGTTTCTTTTGAAGGCTAGCCTTAAAATTAAATACTCTACCCTAGGCTATGGTCCTTTAGCTTTCAATGTAGAATGGTAACAAAGCCTCCCCCACAGGACACCTCCCAAACAAATTATAAAAACCAAACAGTTTAAATTCTCTGCTTGAAGTAGGGGCTCAGAAGAGTTCGCCTGATTTTGCATCATCACTAGCAGAGGTTACATTACGGTACAGCTGGGATCCACTGACTGGTGGGCCTAAAGAAAGCAGAAAAAAAAAACAAACAAAAAAAAACTGTCAAAACTAAAATGTGCTTTTATAAACAGAAACAAAGGGCGGAATTCAATTGTTTCTACCCCCCTTCGTGCCCAATGGAGCTATTCAATTGTTGCTCCTGTCGGGCGCGATCAGCTGCCAGCGCTCCATTTCAGCTTGCAGCCCCAGAGGGGTGCGAGCGGAAATGTGTGAAAAGTGACCTGTTTGGGTGCCCAAACATCACTTTTCGTGGTCGTGCCCAGCACTTTGGTTGGGGGTAGCTCCTTTAAAAGGCTAAACCAGGCCACTTTGGGCGCGACCAGTGCGAAAAACGGCAGCAACTGAATAGCGGCCGGTGATCTCCTGTCACTTTAAACGGGTGTTCCGGACCGCGTAAACAATTGAATTCCGCCCAAAGAAAGTCTAGACTTTCATACAGAAAGTTTTTCTAATAAGTCTCCATTACCTCTGCCCCACTGTGTAAGCTGAGCCCTTTTTGTGTAAATGTAAGATTGTAGTAAATTATGTATTTATCTAGTTCTGTATAATGCTTTCCTTTTTCAGTATGTTTCAGGCTACAAACAACTTTGCATTTTATGTTTACGATTTTTGTTTTCAGAGACAAACATACTAGTAAATATGCTGAAGACATACTATTGTCAACAGCTTCTGACATTCCTTTAGGCTCCAATATTATTAGAATATCTATTTATAAAGCACTAACATGGCTAAGCCCTGTACAGTAAGGTTATGAGGAGACCGATAAAATAAAATACGAAACAGAATGTCCATCTCAGTAGGCAGGAATCTGACGTATGTAGGGGGAGGGCTCAGTATGTTGTAGCAGTATTAACACAAATCTCTCCATTTGTCACTTACATCATGTAGGCGCAGTCACTGTATAATACATACATTTAGCACTTCAATATTTTCACAAGATAATGGTTTAAATAAGCTATTAGTAATGCATAAACAAATGTAGGGGTAGACAACTGTGGCACTACAATTCCCAGCATGTTAGGATTTGTAGTTCCGGAGCAGCTGGAGTGCCACAAGTTGCCAAGCCCTGTATTAGTTAATATAAATTACTTCTATTAAAGCTGCAATACCACTGACCACATGAATTTTTCTAACAGTGATTCCCCTAGCCAAAGCCCTGGGAAAAAAAACAAAGTTATGGTATAACATACCTTTGTTAACTCTTTCTTCAAGCTCTATAGGGTCCACAGGAATTACCTTGGGGTATTTGGTTGGAGTAATCCAGGCACCAGACAGTTACAAGCTTTAGCTCCCAGGATGCACTGGGTCCTCTCTACATATATACCCCGGCCCTGGCTACCAGCATTTAGTTTGTTACCAAGCCCAAGGCAGGAGAAGGAAAAGATGAGAAGGAAGGACAATTGTACCTCAGAAACACCCTCTCTAAGAAGAGGGAATCATAGAAATACAAAAGAAAGTTTACCCAACACCATAAGATGTGTTTGGGGTGGGTGTTTTAAGGACCCTATAGACCTCGAAGAAAAAAAAATAGTTAACAAAAAGGTATGTTGTTATACCATAACTCTTCTTTTCTTCTTTGGGGTCTATAGAGTCCACAGGAATTACCTTTGGAATGTCCCAAAGCAGTTCCCTTAAGGGTTTGGAGGCTTCTGTTTAGTAGAAAGGAAAATCTGACACCCAAGGGAAGCATCCTGAGAGGCAAATGTATCAAATGCGTAAAATTTGACAAAAGTGTGGATGGAAGACCACATGGCTGCCTTGCACAATTGTTCAGCAGAGGCACCACGCCGAAACGCCCACAATGGTCGCACGGATCGAGTAGAATTTGCTGTCACTGTTTGGAACAGAGAGATCAGCTTGTGTGTAACAGAGAGATCAGCTTGTGTGTAAGCTTGAGAAATTGTCATACGAAGCCACCTAGCCAGAGTCTGTCTGTTAGCTGGCCAGCCTCGCTTATGACAGCCATACAACACAAAAAGAGAATCCGATTTCCTAATGGAGTTGGTGCAATCCACGTAAATACGTAGGGCACGTACAACTTCCAGAGAAGCTTCACCTACAGAGAGGTCTGAAGACTGGGAGGCTGGAACCACAATTTCTTAATTTACATGAAAGCGGGAAACTACCTTAGGAAGGTACCACGCCCTGGTACGAAGAACAGCTCTATCCTGATGAAAAATTAAAAAGGGAGAGTGACAAGAAAGGGTTGCCAAATCAGAGACCCTGTGGGCAGAGGAGATAGCAAGTAGAAAAACGGTCTTTGCTGTCAACCACTTAAGGTCTACGAATTTCAGGGGGTTCGAATGGGGGAGCCTGTAGAGCCTTGAGAGCCAAAGAAATCCCACGGAGCTACTGGAGGGACAAAGGGTGGCTGAACCCTCGGAGCACCCTGAAAAAAAGGTCCTAACATCAGGCAGTGGGGCGATCCTTCGCTGAATCCAAACATAAAGCAGATGCCTGAACTCTCAGGGTGGCCAGGCGGAGACCCCCGTCTAACCCAGCCTGAAGAAAGCAAACACTCGAGAGATCCTAAAAACTTCAGGATCATATTTTCTATGCTTACACCACTGATAATACGAGTGCCAAACGCTGTAATAAATGCAGGCAGAGGAAGGTTTCCACGCCCTAAGCATCGTCTGAATTACAGAACTGGCAAAACCCTTGGCTTTTGAGATGGAAGATTCAAGAGCCACGCAGTCAAAGACAGACGGGGGGGGGTCCGGATACAGGCAGGGACCCTGTGTTAACAGGTCCGGCCTTAGAGGAAAAGGCCATGGAGTGTCTAAAGAGAGACTACGAAGGTCAGTGAACCAATGGCGTCTGGGCCAATCAGGGGCCATCAGTATTACTGTTCCGCCTCCTGCTTGAATTTCCTGATGACCCTTGGCAGAAGGGAGAACATAGGAAAAATATACGCTAGCTTGAAGTTCCACTTCACTGCTACAGCGTACACAAACTCGGCTGCGGGATCCCTGGTTCTAGACCCGTACCTGGGGACCCTGTGGTTGTGGCCTGAGACCATGAGGTCTACCTCTCGGAGTCCCCATCTGTCCACTAGGCTCTGAAATACCTGTGGATGAAAAAGCCCACTCCCCGGCCTGTATATCCTGCTGAATTAGGAAGTCCACTTTCCAAATGAGGATTTCTGGTATGAATACTGCAGAGATTGCTGGAAGATGACGTTCTGTCCAGACCAGAATGTTTGACACTTCCGCATTGGCAGCCTGACTTCACGTGCCTCCCTGATGGTTGAGGTAGGCTACTGCTGTGGCGTTGTCAGACTGTACCTTGACAGGCCCTTCAGTATATCCTGTGCCTGAACAAGTGCTCTGAACACTGCACGCAGTTCCAGAATGTTTATGGATAGGAGACCTCTCAGATTTGGGAAACTCCACCTTCACAACCTTCTGGCGTTTAAACACCGGATCCTTCCTAAGTTCTGTGCTTAACACAGCTATAACCGCCCTAATTAAGGAGGGAACATCTGATCTAGGAAAATGGTCCTCCTCTCCTGAGAGAGACTCTTGAGAGGAGCCCTGTATGTCTTCACACTCACTCAGAGTCTGCAGGCTGGACGGAGTGATAGGAGGAAGCCGACCATCTAAATTTTAGGCTGTACCAGCCTAGCCACTTGCAGAAATGCAGCAGGGGACGAAGCCATACTCTGACCTGAGTGGGCATAAACTTCCATCCAGGACGGATGCATAAAAATAGTAGGTTGTAGCTGCTGAGGGTAACCCATAGTAGGGGCCAGCATAGGAGCAGATCTGTGAAAAGGAAACCCAAGGGGTTTCCTGCCCAGGAGCTGGTAGATTTGAATGATGTGGTGACTGCTTGAAACCATGACCATATAGTCCATTCTGTATGAAGTCCTGAGGGGACAAGCCCGCCTAACAGGCCATACATGAATCCAGCATTGAGGCTTTCGCCTCTTGCTTTTCACTTTCTTTGGACATAATATCCCTAATGTTATGCAAAGTAATATATTACAATGTGACAGTGTTTCACACTTAAATTAACTCACACACCTGTAGCAGAGGGCTCATGAGGAGAAACAGCAGTGATAGTTATAAGTGACAGTTATTCAGGAACAAAAAAGGCAGTATAACACAGCTGATTTCTCTCTCTCATATATATATATATATATATATATATATATATATATATACACACATACATACATATATATATATATATATATATATATATAGTGGATAAAATCCAGCACACCTTTTTAGAAACAGTATGAAAAAAGCTTTAATGATTAAAAAGATCACCATCAGGGTATAGTAACAAGCCATAATAAGTAAAAATGATACTCAACACATCTTGTTGATGAATAGCCTTCATAGGGCCCGGGGAGACACGCTCTGAACCCGGATGGCCACTTCCCTTATGCTTGGCATCTACTATACAATTATCTGTCAGATATCTATCCAATCTGGCGGGTTGAAATGAAAATCTGGTAATGTATGGGAGTAAATGACAATCGACCATTTGCTAACAAACACTGGAAAGCAAACAAAAATGGTGGTTCAATTTGTGTTTTAACCAATTTGTTTGAACAAATTTGAACAATTTTTTTTTGTCCGTTTTCCAGTTTTCAAGACCATATGACTGGAATCAAAACCTGGTAAAGTATGGGAGCAAATGACAACCAGCCAGATTGGACAGATAATTGTAAAGTGTATGCCCTTTGTATGTCTATATAGACATACAAAGGCAACAATATAATGTGACCACCTTCACAAATATCTAGTAAATGTGAATTATAGTTATAACTGACAGTTTTTTCACAAAAATAAAAGGCAGCATAACACAGCAAAAAAACTTAATGCATTTAAGCAATATATTTGCAAAAGGCTCTTAACTCAACTACAAAAACCACAAACAGATATTGAGCTCTGTATAACGTGGCCGCCAAAGGAGAGGCATACAGAGCCAAGATCTGGGAAAAAGAAGCCCAAGGGGGTTCCTGCCCAGGGGCTAGTAGGCTGTACTAATGTGGTGACTCCTTGTAACAGTGACCACATAATCTATTCTGTATGAAATCCTGAAGGGACAACCCACCTGACAGGCCATACATGAAACCAGCATAGGGGCTTTCACCTCCTGCTTCTCATTTTCTTTGGACATAACAATATCCCTAAATGTGCAAAGTAATATAATACAATACAAGGAGACCGTGTTTCACACCGAAAATAACCCACACCCCTGTAGCAGAAACAGCAGTGATAGCTATAAATGACCGTTATTCAGAGATAAAACAGGCAGTATAACACACAGCAGATTTACACAAGTCACATACAATGAAAAAAAAAAATATATATCCTATGCGGAGGTGTTCCTGCTGACAGCGTCTTGCCGGATTGGCACACGTTTCCCCTAACATGGATTCTGTGTCTAAACAGAATTTTTTCATAGGATGTCTGCGTTTGGATCATGTCTTAAGATTTATAACATTGTTAATAATGTGGTTGGCTTTTTGAGCCATTAACTCAGGTCTTGAGAAAGGTTCGATTTGGGACTGAAATATCAGCCAGACCTATGGCTATATTCATTCATATATGATGAACTACAATAATCTCTATTTGAATTGGCGAGTGCTTTCTTCCTTCCTTTCCAGAAATTTGGCAATTATCTATGGGGCCATATAGGTCCTTGGATAGCACCCCAAAGATTTCCTACTTGTTGCGAGTGCAGGACCTTTTCAGAATATAATATATATATATACACATACATACATACACATACACACACACACACATATATAGGAGAGGTATGCATACCACCAAGAGCACCCGAGAGTGGTATCTGGCCGTCTCATAACAGGGGACGCAGGTAGAAGCAACCCAGATGGAGGAAACCTCATCTCTGGACCAGCGTCTGGGTTGGGGGAGGGGCCACCGGGGAGAGCATACTTCCCCTAGGCTGTATGGATGCACAGAGCTCACTGATCTATACATGGCCGCCGCCATCATCATCCCTGGCTGTCAGGAGAATCTCATGTACCGGTGGTCTAGTTGGGGAAGCAGTTTACCTGGTTCCTTAAAACAATGGCCTCCAGCAGGTCACCACCGCCGGAGGTACAGACTCCTACGTGGTTCCCCGCCGTCAGCGACCTGTGGGGAGCCACCTTACCTGCATCCCCGATGTCTCCAGCTGCAGTCCTGGGCTCAGCGCTCTCTCTGCCAACACCAAACGAAATACCAGTTCCCTCACAGGTGTAGCGGCGCCTGCGGGGGTAGACGGAGCAGCAGCACGGGTGTCCATTCGGACACCTAGTGCCGCTTACTCAGGAGTACAAAAATAAAAATAAAAAATAAAAAAAACACTTGCTTGGGACTGCTGAAGCAGTCCCCTGTTCACCAGGTGCACTCCTGCGCATCAAACAAAAAACTAAATACCTGTAGTCAGGGGCGGGGTATATATGGAGGAGGACCCAGTGCATCCTGGGAGCTAAAGCTTGTAACTGTTTGGTGCCTGGATCACTCCAGCCACATAGCCCAAGGTAATTCCTGGGGACCCAGAAGAAGAAATGTAGGCATAGAAAACACAACAAGCACATCTATGCAACTGGCCACCTTAAAACAGAAGGGTGTGGAGCTGAGTGCAACAACTAATTAGAAGCCAAAAATCTTTTAGCATCTGATTGGTCCTCCTGTTCATACACCGAAGCATCACACAGGTCTGATTTGGAGAGGAGGAGAAAAGCAGCTGCATGGAGCAGACCCTGGGTCTCCGGCTAGAGCAGGGATGGGGAACCTCAGGCCCGGGGGCCATATAAGGCTCCCAGAATCATTTGGTCTGGCCCTCTATGCAGAAGTGCCACCTGGAGTGTCCTTAGGAAGCTTTAGACGTCCACACCGCTGCCCTTACAGCTCCCCAGAGCATCCTCAGAATGCTTCGGGAATTGCTGTAGTCACAGGCAATTGTGGCCCCGCCCCTGTGTGACATCACACGGAGGTGACATTGGCTGCACGAGAGAGAGAGAGACAGAGAGAGACAGACAGACAGAGACTATCAAAATGCCCCCCCCCCCCCCAAAAAAAAAGAAGATTTCTGGGCTAGAGGAATAGCTAAGCTAGTATAATTTATGTAGCACGTAGTAGTATAGATTTACGAAGACCTGATTATAGTATCTTGCAAGTTCCATGAAGTTTGCGTGGGTTAGTAAATGTCTACTACAACCAATACAGAGCTATGAACAGCAGAATACCATGCCCAGCAGTGTATCTCACTATACTATGTAAATGAGCATTTGACTGTATATATGTATTATTCCATTCAATGTGCATGGAATAGCAGAAAAATAATTAAACCCAGAGGAGATTGACATTAAAAACATGCAACCAGCACAAAGGATTACAAAACATTACAAGCAATTACAGTAGTGTCTTAGAGGGAAGTAGGGCTTTGACCTGTAAGATGCTCACGTTAAATGGGACAAATCAGAACAGCCACCTGAAACAGAATTTGGGGGACAAAGCACATGCCATGCTGGTTACATGCACACACTGGCCCTGTGAGTGGCCTCACCTGCTGTATCAGGACACTAAGCAACACTTCTTTTTCCTTCTTTTGGGCTGAATGACCAAAGACAAGTTGCAAAACACACAAAAATAAGGGTCAAGCCTTTTTTGGTCCAGAACGGGGAATTGTGCTGAAGGGGCTATAAAGACAAAAGCTTACCTTGGATCGAAACTCAGATAATTCCTCATCAAGTAATTCCTCATCCGTTTCACCTTCATCTTTTCTTATCCTAAACAGGGTCCGTTCAGCACATTCCTAAACCAGATGATTAGATAGAATACAGAATACACACAGCTGAAAATAAGCGATGCTCTGAGATGACAGCAGATCAGTACATAATAGAAATACATTGCTTTTGAGAGATAAATAACCATATCCGCAGTTGTGAGTTTAAGTCAAAGACCCCCAAAAAATCTCAATCGCTTACACAGCCACGGTACGCTTATAATATATCATTCAGCTCTCCCCATTAATTACAGGTTTAATTTTATGTACTGAAAAAAAGTTTATAAATTTTGTTTCACTATTCCTAATCGTCGGGTTTGCCCAGGAAAACAGATACTAATCTGTGCCACGAATGCTGCCCTCACATAGGAGGAGTGATGCAAGAGAGATGAGGCAGAAAGAACATGTTAATACTATACACCAGGGCTCGACAAATCCCGAGGGCCAGGCCGCCATGGCGACGAGATTTTGCAGGTAGGGAGGAAACAGTTCCTTGTCAGGCCCAGCATAGATTCGTGGACGTGCCAACCTGTTGTATTGTGACGGCCATATAATGCACAGGAGTGCATGTGCTGAGTATCCCCTGCGCCGACTACTCCTCCTCTCAGTCTTGGTGCTCTGACTCCTCGCCTGTGGTGACTCCAGTTAGTCCCGGCCTGCGGTGACTTCTGCTGTCTGCCCCATTCTGCACTGACAGCTCCAGTGCGTCCCCGATGTCTGTTGTCTCCTAACTCCGGCTGCATAGAGCTCCGGCAAGAGGGGTCTATGTGTGGCTGGCGGGGGTTTTGTTTGCCCCATTAGTGGTGTGGTTGTTGGTTGCCCGGGAGGGAGGGGTCTGGCTCCTACATTTTAATCCTGGCTCCTAGATTTTAGAACAGTTTGTCAAACCCTGCCATACAGTATTCTTGCAGCATCATAGCCCAGTATATAACAGCTGTCTGTATGTATGCAATATAAACCATCGATGGATGTCTGGTCATGCTGTTTCCCAGGTGGCTTTTTCGCGTTGCATTCTGGTTGGAACAGTTGAAGAGAAAATTATAGTGTGGATTAGCCCTTTGGGAATGTATCTAGTATATGTGCTTGATTTAGCTAAACCTCACAAATCATCAACTGGCAACGGTACGAAGACTACATGCACAGACTTCTTTTTAATGCATCTCTAGTATTTCATTTTTTTTTAACAGATGAGGTAAGAATGATACCTACAGTACATAAGGGTACACACTGAGCTCTATGGAGAGAATGTCTGAAAGGTGTAAGCAAATGACAAAGCAGGAGCTGAGGAAAGTAGAGCATGTTGTAATCTTCTCCTTCCCTGCTGTAACATTTTATTTTATCAATATGCATTAATGCAGAAACAGTCAACAGCTGATTTGTGCCACAAGCTTCTTCCACTAGCAGGTACATCTTAGTCATTTTAATCTCACCTCCCCAGTGGTATCCAAAAGTGTAACTTTAACATTATCCCCTGTTCCCCAGGACTTCTGGGACTTCCAGACCAAGTCGAAGGGAGGATTGTTAACAGCTCCGGCACCTGCTGCCCATACCTGTCAGAAAACGACTGGAGTTATTTGGAAGGAGGTTGTGGAATACACAGTATTGCACAGTTTAGTCATCGGTTTAGCCAGCGGCGGCCCCAGGTCTACTAGCACCCTGTGCCAAGAATTTAGAGTCCCCCCTCCCCTCCTTTTTTTTTTTTATAATCAATAACACCACACACCACAGACACATGGGCCTCCACAGGAAAAACAAACTAAACATGTTGGCCATCCCCCCCATAGGAAATAAAAATACACATCCACCACAGGAAAAAAAAACAAAACCCAAAAAATAGAATTTTGGTATTTACCGTTAAATCCCTTTCTCTGATTCCACAGGGGACACTGGAGTCTCAGACAGTGGGGTATAGATGTGGGATAACCGTGAGCTGTCACTTTAATAAATTTGAATAGTAGCTAGCTCCTCCCCCTCTATACCCCCTACAGGTCAGTTTAAAAAAACTGTGCCCGAGGAGAGCTGGAAATAGAATAACAGAGGAGAAGAGAACTAGAACATACATGAACAACAAGCAAATATGCAAACAAATCAAGCAGACCTTGAAGAAAAAAAACTTGACTATCTAAACCTGGCAGAACTATAACAAATGCAGGTGGAACAGCGCCGGGTGGGCGTCCAGCGTCCCCTGTGGAGTCGGAGAAGGGATTTAACGCTAAGTACCAAAATCCTGTTTCATCCTTCATCCACTATGGGACACTGGAGTCCAAGTACAGTGGGGACGTCCCAGAGCTCACATCCAGAGCGGGAGAGCGCTGTGAACCCTGCAAAACAGCACGGCCATACTGTGAAGCAGAAGCCGCAAACATGTCAAAACTTTGTAAAAGTATGCCGGCCCAACTAAGAGGCCGCTCGATAAAGCTGGGTCAGGGAAACCCCGCAGGCAGCTGCCCACGAAGGACACACCGAGCGTGCAGAATGTGCTGTGATTGAAGTAGGTGGTTGCTTTCATGCAGCCAGATAGGCTTGTCTGATTGTCAGACGAATCCATCTAGAAATAGTAGCCTTAGAAGCCGGCCAGCGTGGCCGCGCTATATCATATCGAACAAACAGCGTATCCAACTTCCGGAGGGATGCTGTCCTATCAACATAAATCCGAAGAGCCCGGACAACATCTAGGGATCTGGAAGGCAAAGAATTCTCTTTAAACACCGGAACTACGATCGGTTGGTTGATTTGAAACGCCGACACTATCTTAGGCAAAAAGGATAACTGCGTATGTAGCTCAGCCCCATCCTCATGAAAATGAGCTAAGGCGGACGACAAGAAAGCGCCCCTAGCTCAGACACACGCCTAGCAGAGGCGAGCGCCAACAGGAGAACTACTTTCCATGATAAAAATTTAAATTCCACTGTTTGTAAAGGTTCGAATAGTGAATATTGTAGAAAAGAGGACGAAATCCAAATCCCATGGGGCTGTAGGAGGTACAAAGGGAGAAAAGTCTGGACATCCGGTAATAATGCTAGTCGCTTTTGAAAGAAAATTGACAAAGCAGATACTTGAACTTTTAAAAGATCCCAGATGAAGACCTGCTTATAAACCAGCCTGTAGAAAAAGAAGCAGCCTGGCTAAGTTGAATTCTGACTGTGGTGCACCCCTGCGTTCACACCAAGCAACATATGCCTTCCAAATGCGATGATAGCGCTTAGAGACAATTTCCTTTCTAGCCCTTAACATCATAGGAATCACCCTTGAAGGGATACCCTTCTTTCTTAAGATAGCCCTTTCAACAGCCACGCCGTCCAACGAAGCCGCTTTAAGTCCTGATAAATAAACGGACCCTGTTGCAGTAGATCTTGTTGCAGAGGAAGAGGCCACGGGTCGTCTATCAGTAGAAGACGTAGGTTTAAATACCATGCCCGTCTGGGCCAGTCTGGAGCCACCAACAGAACCTTTACCCCTTCTAGTTTGATTCTTTGCAGCAGACGAGGAAGGAGTGGGATGGTTGAAACAGGCAGACAAGCTGAAACCGCCAAGGAGCTGTTAGACCATCCACCGCCACTGCCTGTGGATCTTTTGTCCTGGAGCAGTAACATGGCAGTTGATGGTTCAGTCTCGATGCAATAAGATCTACCTGAGGGAGACCAACGCTGAATCAGTTGTTGGAAGACCTGCGGATTGAGCATCCACTCTCCCGGATGAATGAAATGTCGACTGAGGTAATCTGCCTCCCAATTTTCTACCCCTGGTATGAAAATTGCTGATATCGCAACAGCATATTCCTCTGCCCAGAGAAGAATGCGGCTTACCTCCCTCATGGCGGACCAATTCTTGGTACTGCCCTGATTGTTGATGTACGCCATAGCCGTGGCGTTGTCTGATTGAACTCTGATGGCCTAGCCCAGTGATTCCCAACCTCGGTCCTCAAGGCACACTAACAGTCCTGGTTTTAGTGATATCCATGATAGTGCACAGATGGTTAAATCAAAATAACTGAGGTTCTAATTAAGTCACTTGTGCTCAAGTATGGCTATCCCTAGAACCTGGACTGGTGTGCCTTGAGGACCGTGGTTGGGAACCCCTGGCCTAGCCCTTCAACGGAGGATGTGCCACCTGAAGAGCATAGAACACGGCCCTTTGCTGGAGGCAGTACTGCCCATAAACATTCTGGAGCTAAGGGCCGTGTTCTATGCTCTTCAGGTGGCACATCCTCCGTTGAAGGGCTAGGCCAGGGGTTCCCAACCACGGTCCTCAAGGCACACTAACAGTCCAGGTTTTAGGGATAGCCATACTTGAGCACAAGTGACTTAATTAGAACCTCAGTTATTTTGATTTAACCATCTGTGCACTATCATGGATATCACTAAAACCAGGACTGTTAGTGTGCCTTGAGGACCGTGGTTGGGAACCCCTGGCCTAGCCCTTCAACGGAGGATGTGCCACCTGAAGAGCATAGAACACGGCCCTTAGCTCCAGAATGTTTATGGGCAGTACTGCCTCCAGCAGAGTCCAGCGGCCCTGAAAGTGTCTTCCCTGAGTCACTGCCCCCCATCCTCTCAGACTGGCGTCTGGTGAGGAGAATCCATTCCCACAATGCAAACCCCTTGCCTGCCAATAGGTGAGAGGAATTCAGCCACCAAAGGAGAGATGTCCGAGTCCTGGGTGACAGTTGAACTCGCTAGTGAAGGAAGAGATGGGACCATGACCACAGAGAGGTGGTCCAGTTGGAATGGAAACCTCCCGTATTGGATGGACTCGAAAGACGCAATCATTTTACCCAGAAGGCAAATAAAAAGTATGGTGGTCGCTCACATCAGTTTAATGACGTTGCACAGGTGCTTGTAAAGGGCAGGGTTTACACTGAACTACAGGAAAAAAAAAAAAAAAAGGGATTTTCCCTCCAGCACACTGCAGCAAAAATACTTGAATCCTACATAATAGAAATTCATATATTCAATATAGAGGAGCCTTGACGTTGGCCCGGCGCTTATTCAGGGTGGTCCTGGGGGACCACCCTGGGGTCCCCCAGGAGAGAAGGGTGGCTCTACTCCTGCTTCTGGGACCACGGGAGATAGCGGGAGCGCCTGCCACGGCCCCTGAATCTCCCTGGAATGCGAAAGGACGGTCCGGCAAAGGGCTTCTTGAGGGGAGGAGCAGCAATGTGTGATAAGTGGACTTGCCACCTGTGGCTTGAGATATCCACTTATCCAGTTCCGTTGCAAACAGAGCTTCTCCTGTGAATGGAAACGCTTCCACGGCTCTCTTGGATTCCACATTCGCCTGCCATTGTCGCAGCCACAGGGCTCTGCAGGCTGAGACAGCCAAGGCCGAGGATCTAGAGCAGTGATTCCCAACCTCGGTCTTCAAGGCACACTAACAGTCCTGGTTTTAGTGATATCCATGCTTAAGCACAGATGGTTCAATCAAAATAACTGAGGTACTGATTAAATCACCTGTGCTAAAGTATGGCTATCCTTAAAACCAGGACTGTTACTGTGCGTTGAGGACCGTGGTTGGGAATGCCTGATGTAGAGGAAAGACTACAAATATCTTTAGATGCCTCTCCAAGAAAAGCAGCAGACTCTGCAATCTGTTCCGCTAGAGCAGTGATTCCCAACCTCGGTCCTCAAGGCACACTAACAGTCCTGGTTTTAGTGATATCCATGCTTAAGCACGGATAGTTAAATCAAAATAACTGAGGTACTAATTAAGTCACCTGTGCCCAGCTATGGCTAGCCTTAAAACCTGGACTGTTAGTGTGCCTTGAGGACCGTGGTTGGGAACCCTTGCGCTAGAGGAACCAGATCCTCCACCGGAGCCCCAGTCTTAAGGCCCTCAGCGAGCTGCGTAGCCTATGCTTCCACCGCATCGTTAACCCAACAGCTGACTAATGCGGGTCGAAGAGACACCCCTGCTACAGCGTCCATTGGCTTCAAGGTAGTTTCTAACTTCGTCAGAAGGCTCCTTTAAAGACACTGCCCCTGGAACAGGGAGCACTGTCTTTTTTGACAGACGTGACACTGAAGGGTCCACTGAAGGAGGTGTTTCGCATAAATGCCTGCTTTCTGCAGGAAAGGGATAGTATGATAAAAGCTTCCTTGAAATCTGAAACCTTTTATCAGGGAGTTTCCACGCTGAGGTAAGAATCGCGTCCAATTCCTCAGACATTGGAAAGGAGGCTGCCAGTCTCTGCTTTTTATTAAAGATTGACGGCCTAACCTCTATAGGATCCCTGTCCTCAACATGTAACATCTGGCGTATAGCTGCAATCAGTGCCTCTACTCCCTGATATACAGGCTCCGCCTCCTCCTCTTGCGCCTGTTCCTCTATAGGGTCCTGTACCTCCCCTTCCTCCATATCAGCATGTCATCCTCTTCCGGATCATTCCACATAAAAGGATTCGGTATAAGTCTTCTGGTAGGGACTCTAGAGGGCGATGCCACGGGAGGAACCTGGGCTGATAACCCTTGTGAGCCCTTCTACAGACCTGGCTAAAGACCGCACCCAGTCTGGTTCAGAGAAGGCAGACCTTTGAGATCTTTCAGCCTCTCTCACCTTGCGAGAAGCTTCTAGCTCTGCAGACATTTGAGACATGACTGATGTAATTTGATCAGTCCATTAATTTTGTAGGGATGCTGCAGGCTGTCTCTGAAACACACTTCTCACACAACAGGGAACTGGATGATAGTCCCTGTGTAAACTTCTTTGCACAATTCTTACAGGAGGAAGTTTTTTGTGCAGCCTTAGACGAAATTCTACCACTTCACTGTACACAGCACACAGAGTAAAAGAGGTAGTGATACAGATAAACACCACACACAGAGAGACTGTGTTTGAAGACGAGATAGGGGCATAGAGGGAGATTATGCCATCAACCCCGCCCAACCAGCTCTGCTTCAGAGACTACTGCTATTAACATAATATAATGCTGTAATCACTGTGTAAACACAGTCCAACCGGATCTTCACAAATCTATACCCACTGTGCAGGCACAATCTGGGCAGACAGATCTTTTTCTGTGTGTGTGTCAGCAGCCTGCGTTTGTAAAATGGCCACCAGCCTCCTTCTGGAAGCGCTGGGGCTGCTGGGAGGCACAAGCAGAACTGTGTGTTAAGTTCCGCTCCCTCCGTTTTTGCTGCTTAGTGTTTTTAATGTCCGCCTGTCATTTCCACCTGGTCACCCTGCTACTCAGAGTGCCAGGAGTCATTAACCTTCTGCTGCCAAATGCTGCCGGCGGCAGGCTGGCTATTGGGGGAGCGCGACGAGCACGTCTGGCTACCCCCCAGAAACAGTGGTCTCTGTAGCTGAAGACCCCAGCGTGCGCTGCAAGCAGCGGTGGTGAGGTCTCTCGGCAGCTCCAACGAAGCAGACAGGCAGAGGCAGTGAGCTGCCTGTCTGATCCTCATGCTGATCGAGGATCCATTGATTTTTACCAGAGCTATTGTATGTGACCAGCTCCCTTGGCACAAAATTTAGACTGGCCTGTAGGGGGGTATAGAGGGGGAGGAGCTAGCTACTATTCAAAATTTATTTAAGTGCCAGCACCCGGTTATCCCACATGCATACCCCACTGTACAGAGACTCCAGTGTCCCCTAGTGGATGAAGGAGAAATAAGAAAAAATAAAATAAAAATTACTTTCCCCATCCCACAGAAGATTTGCCTGACCTGAAAGAAAGAGAGGGTCTCCCAGTCCCTTCCCTGACCTACCTCAGCTGCAGGCAGCACCAGCAGCAGCCTCAGTACAGACCGCAGAGCACTGTACAGATGGGTGGCTGAGTGACTTATGATGTCACACAGTCGCAGGTCATGGCCCGAGCTGCGTTTGGGATATATTTAAGATTCTTATTCGAGTCAGATATATTTTCAATATAGGGAAAAAAAAACAAACAAAAAAAAAAAAAAAAAACACATATAAAACCCCCTTTGCACTGGTAAGACAGGTGGAAGTTAGTACAAAGAAAATCAAATACGAAATTATAAACATTTATTATCACATATATAATATACTGTAACATAATTCACTGACTGGTTAGAAATTAAACCTAAAACATCACAACATTTTTTTTTTCTCTTTTTCTATGGAAAATTATATAATAAAAATTATATATAACTGAAAATTTTTTTTTTTTTTTTTTTTTTTTTTTAACTCTGGTCCGACTTTGATTAGTATAACTGAAGGAGGTTTGGACCCCTGGATATTTTTGGGACACCAACTTACCTGCTGATACTGTCTGGAGTTCCGTAGAGACGGACGTGCGCTGTATTGCTGGATGGGAAACACCAGTGTGGTCGAGGCTGAGACCGTACCTTTGCCAACTAAAGGACACAATTACCTGACCGGTACTAGTCGGATAATCTCCTGTTGGAGAGATCTAGCCTCCTTCCTTTCCCCTCTTCTCTCGATCAACTTAGAGGGGGGTATGTGGATCTCCTAAAGTGGAGTCCTTATAACTTTTGCACAAACAAACCAAAGTTGTCACAACAGACATTTGCATTTACAATGATTGCGGCTAGTCTTTTATACTGTGGGACTTCCTATATAAGGGACATCTGAATATTCACCAATTAAAAGGATATCTGAATATTTATAAAGTATGAGCTGTGTAGTCACATTAAATATCTACTGCTGATAGATTTGAATCAATATACAATTTAAGATCCACCTCCTTCAACTATACTAATCAAAGTGGGACCAGAGTTACAAAATTCTTTCAATTATATATAATTTTTTTATATAATATTTTTTCCATAGAAATTTTTTTTTTTTTTTTTTATGTGATGTTTTAGGTTTCATTTCTGACCGGTCAGTGAATTATATTATATTATATGTGATAATAAATATGTTTATAATTTCGTATTTATGATTTTCTTTGTAGCAACTTCCATCTATATTTCCAGCGCAAAGGGGGTTTAATGTTTTTCTAATGTTAACACCTGGTCTTTGGGTGTAATTGTATGTGCAACCACAAGCAGATTAGCTCTTTGCTGCTTGATTACTGATAATATTAGTATTCTAAATTGAGATCCATTTTACCATTAGCGCCAGGTCATTCTGTGTAGTTGATATTTTCAATATAGCAAATCACATTAGGCACACATGTGAAAACAGATTTACACATTTCCTTTCATATAATCATCTATGCTCGTTTAGAAAAGAAATAAGTATATTTATACTGGCGGCATGTTTTAATCATTTCATGAATTAAGATTTTAATACTCAATTTTATAAACCAATAAGTTAAACAAACACAATGTGAACCAGAGAATTAAAAACCGTAAACAATTGAGCCAAGATAAAAACACCCTGGATTGAGGCTTTCCCTTATGGAAGGCATTACTTACGTTAACATGCTGTCCAGCTTTCAGTGTATAACGGCAAGGAAGCTTATAACCAATTTCAGGCAGGCTCCCATGCTGTCTTCTAATTGTCCAACCATTTAGTTGTTGATCCTAGGTTGAGCAACAAATTATATTTATTACCCTTATCTTTTGCATTAACATTACATAGACGTGTAAGGGAACAGATAGATGATAGCAAATAAAACCATGCAAGTGCACAACTTCCAATGTCATCATCTTACACAGGTCAAAGTTTTCTTGTTCCAAAATCATTTAGCCGTTTAGGTCTTTATGCTACAAAGTAACCCATGCAGATAAGTTACATATCATAGGAAAAAAATCAAATAGCAATACCTCCTCTGAATTGTTCACAAGCCGCAAGTACTTTCCTTCCGGGTCTATTTCTTCTATAGACACTGGTCCTACAGAGGAGGCCTCTTGAATGATTTTGTACCCTGGTCTGTTCATTTCACTCTCACTCTCCTCTAACTTTCTCTTCTTCCCCCGTTCTAAATGGCTTCTTTGACTTGAGCTAGTTCGAGAAACTCTTGTTCTTTGAGAAGGACTTGGTGACAGCTTCAACCTGTACAGTGTTAATAGATCTACAATATTAATGTCATACATTTATTACTAGAGAGCGGAGTAGGTGTAGCACAGAGTCATAGGCCCATTATATAGCAGTCTGCAATTTGCAGGAACTGGCACAATTCAGCCCATAGATTTACAGTCACAATAATTTAAGAGGCAATACCAGGTTTTGCAAAGTCATGATTTAAACCAAGCTAAATGCGTTTCAGATCATTTTAAAGGTTTAGCATCACTGTGGGAATAGACCTCAGCAGCCTTACCTGTAAATAAGTCTAGATCAACAATTAATTTGCCCTACGCAGAGTGGTGCCAAGTTTCCATGATAAAAGCATGTATATACACACAATTACATACTAGCTACAGTGTATTCTGAATAATCGCTCATTCAGCTTCGCAATTCCGTCCTTGCAATTATAGTAATGCAACAGGAGGCATCACAGTTCCTGCATGCATTACTTATATGAGCTGCGTTGTACAACGCAGCATCGGATAATCTGAGGGAACATCAGCCGGCTAAGTGATCCATTGGTCAAACAAGCCGGCTACCGCAGATGAGAGAAAGAGGCCAGGAAATCTCCATCAGCCAACAGAGATCCTGGCCTCTTCCCTCTCCACCAACGGCAGCGACACATCTCCGTTTCTTGAAACGTAGTCAGTCGCCACCCCGTCCCCAAACGGCAGTAGACTGTCAATCAATCAATAACAGTTTGCTGCCAGTCTGCATGCAGGATCACTGACCAGTTCTGCACATGCCATCAGGCGCATGCTGAATCAGGCCCTAATTTTCTGTGCTCAAGCATGGAAATCCTTAATTCCGGCACCATAATGTCAGGGTTTGGGAAACTCTCTGCTCACTGCTGCAAGTATGGTGGTACAGTGTAGCATTAAGAAAATCGTAGCCGGTATGCCGTAGCCCCTACCACTGTACCACCGACGGGACACAGTTTGTCCCGCTTTCATGTCAGACATGAAAAGGGAACAAATAGCACAGAGAGGAGGCAGCTGCCGGTGGGCAGCACAATTAAGTTTTCTTGTCCACAGACACAGCAGCGTCATGTCATTGCACTGCTGGACACTGATGAGAGGAGCAGAGACGTTCGACCGAAGACTGAGTAGCAGGAGGTAAAGGTAAGTGTGGGCTGCACTGGGCTGGGCTCGGGGAGGTTTGAGTGACAGTTCAGGAGACAGTCTCCTACAGGAAGCTGTAAAGACAGAAAGCTGGAGGGGATACAGGGGACACAAGTCTGGTTCAACCTCTGTGAAGGAATAAAACCAATGTTATCATGCAACAAACAGGCATCTTCTGGACCATGTGATCTCCTACATGTATATGAAATACAGACTGAAGACATTGTCTGCCCAGGGAGAAGTTTCTTCATAAGTTCTCCATTGCAGAGAAACCACCATCTAGGTAAGGTATTTGTGAAATGGAATGGAGAGTAATTCTCCCAAAGTGATGAGAAGTGGGTGGCGTGCTATGCTGACACTCCCCCATTTAGAGTTGTCACGCCTTCGGTGCACACATACAGTACAACTATAAAAAGGTTTTCTACTTGCACCAGTCTGTGCTAAACAATTACTTAACGTATCTGTTGCACTTAGCCCATCATAGCAATAGTGTATTCATGCAAGATTCAAATCCTCCTTAAAATACAAGGAAGCTGTATCAGTAGCGTATCTAGGGAGGGGGAGGGTGTCAAGCAGGGCTCGTGCCCTGGGCGCAATCGAACCGGCAGCATGGGGGGCATGGTCCAGGACACTGGTCAGTGTAGTGCGGACCGCACTATACAGTAACAAACACTGCCGCTGGCTAGTACACTTGTACTACCCGGCAGCAGTGTGTTTGTTTTGGCAGCCAATGAGAGTCAGACAGACTCATTGGCTGCTGCGCCCACTCATGAGCTCCAACTTTTGGCTCCAGCAGTGGGTAATGGGAGAGAAGTCATGACATCTCTCCCATAGTGCAGAGCAGGCGGGCCCGGGAAGAGGGTACAGCGGCGGGTACAGGAGCAGGGATTCAAGTAAGTGTTTTTTTGCGTGTGTCTTTGTCTGGCACTGCATAGGGGGAACCATATGCAGTTTTTGCAAATACGCGCTATAGCACGTATTTTACCAGGGATTGAGCACAGCATGTAACAAACAACGCTGTTGGTTATAGCAGCCAAATGACTCATTGGCTGCTGGTGTGGAAAGCCGTGCTGGGATCAAGTGTCTGATCCCAGCATCGGCACAGCTGCAGGGGCAGGCAGAGGAGATGTCCCACCTGTGGGACACATCCGTGCCCAGCGCTGGGACAGTGTGTTTGTTCCCAGCGCCAGGTAAGCAGCCACGGCGGGTACCTGGTGAAGGTACAGCCTGGCCCATTCCACCAGCGTCGGCTGTAAAGTGGCGGCGGAAGAAGCTTGGCTCCGTTCGCAAGCTAAGCGGAGCTCGCCGCCCGGAAGTGGTTTGGCACTAGCCGTGAGCCAAACACGCCGCATCAAAGCCCCGCCCACTGGCGTCTTGAATTAAGATGCCGCAGAGCGGGAAAGTTCAGTAAGGCGGCGGGAGAGGGGGGGGGTAGCAAAGACCTCCCGAAGAGAATAGCGTCGCGGCAGAGACAACGGTCGCGCAAGAGGCCAGAAGACGGCCTGATCAAGGAGGAAGAAAGGAAGAGGCGGCGCCGCTGGCCAGGATGGGCCAGCGGCAGAAGAACGAAGCTGAGGACCGGAGAGAAATGCGGGGGTGGACAGAAAAAGACACCGAAGCTCCCCCCCCCCCGCAGCCTCTTCCACCGTACCGGTAGGCGGCCTTGGGCCACCGGTATTTAACTCCTCCCTAGACCACCAGGGTTGTCGGGCACTAGGCCTGTGGGATAAATTTAGGCAATAGGCCTGTGGGGATATAGGCAGGCACAAGGCCTGGGTTACATAGGGGGCATTAAGCCCAATTGAAGGTATCTGCCCCCCAAATAGGTGTGAGTGACCTGGGCATTAGGCCCAGGTCACTAAGGGGCAAATAGGTGGGCCACTACTGGGGGCAATGCATCTGCATAGGGAGGGGGATTACTACCGGGGGCAATGCATAAGGGGACTATTAGAGGGTCAACTACTGGGGGCAATTCATAGAAGGACTACTAGGGGCAATGTATAGGGGGGGGGGCATAATGTGTTAAGGCCGTTATTCACTATGGGTTTTGTGTACATACAAGTCATGTGTGTAAGATCATGAAGGCATTAAACATGCATTTAAGGGTCATGTGGGGAGGTCTGATGCTGTTGGTGGTATCAAATGGGCATTCCAAGGGTATGTGGGGAGGTCTGAGGGACATATGGAGGTATCTAAAGCAAATTATGATGGGAACCAGAAATTGTCAGTTAAAACCCCATTTTTTTTTTAAAATGGAAGGTCCCTGGGACCCATATATTTTGTCACTCAGTGCGATCACTGCATAGGGGGTACCACTACTGGAGGCTCTGTATAGGGGGGACCACTACTGGGTGCACTGCATAGGGAGGGCCCACTACTAGCAGCATTGAATAAGGTTCACTACTGGGGGCACTGTATAGGGGCACTACTACAGTGGGCATTGCAAGAGGGGCATTACTACTTGGGGCATTATGGTGCAAAGGAATGTTCCCAGAGTGATGAGAAAATCATGTTGCCACAACCCCATTTTCCATTGGCTACGCCCTTTGTGGTATGCGACCACGCCCACTTTTTTGGCATGCACATTTACTTGGGGGGGGGGGGGGCCTCAGATTTTTAACTTGCACTGGGCTCCACATACCCTAGTTACGCCACTGATCTGAATGAATGTAAAGGGGGAAAATCTCATTCAAATTCAGCATGGTGGCAGCAGTTACTATATGCTCATGAATTATCCTCAAATATTTCAAATGTATTGAATAAACATTAATAATTTGTTGAACAATGTGTTCAACAAAATATCAATTATTCCTTCAAGGAATTTCAATTTAACCCACACATTATATAATAAGATATCATGCCTGTGCCAACAGTGTTGAACAAAAAAAAAAAAAGTTGTTTAAAATGTATTTTGACCACCACACCGGTCAAATTGATAAATTTTAGCATTAATTTAATTTTTCGCTCAAACATGTTAGAGTCATTAATACCAACAGACAATAGCTATTTATTTATTTAGACAATTATTATTTTTTCTTCATTTTATGTTCACATACCGTCTGCATTATTTGTTTTAGGGGCTGGGTATGGAGATGCCGATGCTTGGGATCCCGACGGTCAGAATCCAGATGCTGGCATCCCAACAGGGTTAGGATACATACACCTGTCGGTAGGTATCCTATCCCTCCCCCCCACTCTCCCTACCCTAACCCACCCCGGTGCCTCAAGCTCCCCTAGTACCTAAACATAACCTCCCCCCGGCACCATAAACCTAACCCTCCCCTCTTAGTGCTTAACCCTAACCCTCGCCCTAGTGCTTAACTAACACTACTTACCTTCAGGATTCTGGCGGTCGGGATATTGATCGCAACTCCTATTTTGGCCTCTAAGTGGCAGGGCTCACATTGGGGAGACTCTGCCCACTGCTTAATATGGGCACTTCATAATATAAATGTGTGAAACAAGACAGGGATGAGAGTTAATGAAGTTATTACTGCATGACTATTACTCTGAGTACTGGTCTGTTTTATAAGACACATAAAAATGCATTATGATGTACAAAAATCTGAAGAAAGATGTATTAAATCATCTGAAACGTTGGAGTAACAGCGGTCTGAGTCAATACTTTGAAAAACCATTCGGAGTGTTTCTTTACATGTGAAATTGTGTATATGTATATACACATAATGGTGCATACACACGATCAGATTTTTTCTTCAGATATGGACGATAACGATTTAAAAATCGTTCAGTCGTTCATATCTGAAGGAAAATCGTTCATATCTGACATGCCTGAACGATGGACGATCAACGATGCGCGTTCCCGTTTGTCAGATAACGATATCTGACATCTGATGGGTTTGCAGTCAGACTTGGACGATTCCATTCATTTTAATGCAGTCAAAAATCGTTCAATCGGTCAAATCGTTCAAATAGTTTAGTCGTTCATCTGACAAGTCTGACAAATCTGACCGTGTGTACGCTCCTTAAGAGAAGATTCCAGGACTCGCACTCCACCACAAAAAAAATAAAACATGGATTTAATCCAATATACAGGTTACATAATACAGATAGATTCTGAGGCCAAACAGTCTTGAAGAAGTCTGACCTGCAGACGAAACGTGTTTGGAATTCTACACTACCTTCACACTTCATGTGGACAGATAAGCAATTTATACGTTATTAACATTGTACGTGCAATACCTATCGGTGGACGGAGTTCAACAATATAATATTGTATTTTAATACTTTGTTATTTAATTTTTCTTTTTTTCTTTCTTATTTTAATAAAAATACCTTCAGTACAGAATATTTGGCTGGGCTGTGAATATAATATATGGGACTGATGTCCCTACATTTAACCCTGAACTAGAAACCATATGTACTGATAAGATTGGATTTTTAAAAGGGGGACAGAAAAGTTCCTAAAGATACGCACAAGGTTATAATGTTTTTTTCTCTATATACAAAACATTTTACCATCTAAACTGCCACAACAACTGAGGATTCTAAAGACAAAAAAGATAAGCTTTTATTACACCTTTTTATATCAATTACGTTGTGGATAACAATTTTCAAAGCACTGTCAGGGGCTGTATATCTCTTGCTTTTTATGATATTTATATATCCATCTCCAGTATTAACATAACATAAGTGATCAATATGCAACATAACACAACAATTACAAATTACTATGTACACATTTACTAGTACTAGGTTGTAATTGACTGGAATTAAGGTCAGGCTCACCTCTGCTCTTCTCCTTCCAGCATTTTCCTGTAGGCATTTATTTCCATATCTAAAGCAAGCTTCACGTCCAGTAATTGCTCATATTCTTCTAATTGTGATTGCAATTTGTGCCTCATCTCAGATACCTCTCTGTCCTTCTCAGACATTTGCCTTCGGTGCAGATCTTTTGTACGGTCCAGCATCTCCTGCAACTCTCTTACCTTGTTCTCTAGTGCAGAGTTCTAAAACATAACAGAAGAAATAAAAAAACCACAGGATTTTTGGTACTAGTAATGGCGTAGTGACAGGTGCAGGCAGCTCCCCCACCCCCCTCTTCTACATCCATCCCACCAACCAATAGGACCTCAATGTAAAATAAAGCCCATGGGAGACAGAGGTCATGGATGAATAAATAAAAATATGATTTTATTACCTCTTTATCCTAATCCCAAAATGAATTCAGAGATGAGCGCACGGTAATTCCAAATTCACAAAATTATTTTGGGATTCACACTTGCACCCCATTACATTTTTACCCATTTAACAAAAATAAATGAAATGTTTTCCTTTCCCACAAAGATGTAAATCTTTCACATTTTCTGATAGTCTTTAGAAGATACAGTTTCTCTGTCTCTGATTGTGGACTAATGACCTAATCACAAAACCTCATAGCCCCAGTATGGCCTAAACAGTAATGCCATTAAAAGCTAACCATACTAAATCTTGGTGGAAAAACATGCCCCTGACTTAGATCTGCCTTCAGGAAATCTCCAAGATGGTTTCACTATGAGGCTTAGGATGTTGCTGTACCACAATAGTCTCTGGCAATATTTGGCCACCAGAATGAAAGGGACCCTATTATCCTACATTCAACCAATAGGAGCTTCGTTTACATTTTTGTGCCTAAGGAGTGGGCACCATTTTCGTTGACTGCAGGAGTAGCTTCTATAAATTTAATTTTTACTTTTATTTTGTGACCATGCTGGACAGGGGCGGGTAGCTTGTTTAGGCAGTCTTTGTCACAGCTGGAGCCGAATCAGAATTGTTACCCTCGGTGAGTCAGGCCAGTGATGTAAAAAGCCTACTTTGGTGACACTGTGATAGACATGGCTCTTGGCTTGTCATGGATTTGGGCTACTGAGGCTAGATGTTGTGGTTTTGTGTTTTTTCATTTTTTATTAGATTAACTGCTGGACAAGGAATCTACATTTTATCAATTTTTATGTAAGTTTCTCTACTGCATAATTTCTGATGCCACAGGGAGAAAGAGGTCCTTTTCTTACGTTCAAGGCCACCAAACCTGAAGGCCAAAGATATTGATCATTTGGTGTCTAAAGAAAAATTAGAGGAACCCTTTCAAGGGGGTGCTCCCACAGATCCTGTTGGAGCCACCAAATGGGAAGGCAGTCTGGACCAGGGGACCTCCCAGGCCTAAGCACGCCAATAAATAGGCAGCATGACTAAGCCACTCGCCACACAGATTGGTCTGTGGTGGGAGCCCGTCCGTAGGACCAGTTGGCTGCTTCCTTATTGGATTGGTGGTATAGGAGGTATTCTAGAAATAATTAATAATCTTGACCTCTCGGGACCACCACTCAGGCTTTTCTTCACAAAATTACTCCGACAGACAAGACCAGATGTCAGGCCCTTAAGTATATACTTGTATGAGTACAGGGGGGAGGAAACTAGCTAAAACAAAACATTTTGAAGATGTGCTTGTTCCTGGGACAGTATATTCTACATCCTGAGGTCTCACAGTGTCACCCAGATAGCATGATAGAGAAAGGTTAAAATTAGTGGAAACTAACAAACAATCTTCCCACCAGCTAAAAGTGGTTTACATGAAAAAAACACAAAAACATTTATCATGAGAAATACATTTTTGATTATAATATACAAGTGATTGTGATATATATATATATATATATATATATATATTATACACAGACACATACACCTTAATTTTCCATTAACAGCAGTGGGTACTTGTTCCACAGCCTTGTGTTTTTATATAGTTGCTGAATTACCAAAACATTTCCCATAAGCTTTGAATTAAAAGTAGTGGTTATATTAGCCCATATGTAAACCTGTACCTCTCCTGTTTAGGTTGATTAATTACTTAACCAGTGTCTTGGAAATTATTAACCAACGGACTTCTCTACAGATTTGCAAAACATGGACCTGTCCCAGTCACTGCTTGACACTTTGTACCAGTTACCTTAAATTAAAACCTTCTGATAATATAGTGCAGCTTGCTGACTTTGTTATTTTTCTTTATCAGTGTCTGTTTGGCTTCATGATCCTACCACTGTAGTTTTTTTTTTTTTTTATTTACATTTTTTTTTTTTTTAGTAGGGAACAGATAATGTTATCGAATTATTTAGAAATATCCTTGTGTAAGTTTTTGGGGCACACAAGTGGCATCTGCATACTAAATTTTAATTTCATTCCATATGCCCCTTTTTTCCAATTGAGCTGTACATTTATTTACTGCTTATATATTCTCAAATTATCCCCATATTTTGTCCTGTATGATGTAGACTACATATTTTTACATGTTTATGCAGCTTACTTGCTCGCTACACTATTAAAGTTTAATAAACTCACATCTAGACTGTCAATTCCACCTTCTATATTCATCATTCTATCTTCACTACTGAAACTTTCTGTATTCCTTATTGCATTCTTACTATTATTTAGTCTTTACCATTTGAATAAAGTATGAGCAGTTCTGCTGTAATTACAACACTGCTATACACTGAAGTGCCAAAAGTAATGGGATAGGTGCCTAGTATTGTGTAGGACCTCCTCTAGCCTGGTGAATTGCAGCAACTCGACGTGGCATTGATTACAGAAGGCCCCTGGAGAGATGTTCACCCGTGCCGTCTGGATAGCTTCCCACAGCTCCCTGATATTTGTAGATGCAGGATCTTGGGTGCGAATGGACTTCATCACGTCTCAAATGCCCGATTCAGTTCATGTCAGGCAAACGTGCTGGCTACACCATTTGTCAGAACTCTCCAGAATGCTCCTCAAACCAATTCTGGACGACTTGGGACGGATGACATGGTGCATTATCCTGCTGGAATGTTCCTTCGTTGTGGGGGTACATGAAGGGCTGCAAATGATTATCAAGCAATGCAACATATCGGTTACCGGTCAATGAGGTGTTCAGGTGGACAAGCAGACCCAGCCCATGCCACGTGAACACACCCCACACCATCATGAAACCATCAGCCTGCATGGTGCCTTGTTGACATTTAGGGTCCATGGCCTCATCGGGTCTGTGTCACACCCGAACCCTACCATCAGCCCGAAACAATTGGAACTGACACCTGACACTTCGGACCATGCCACATGTTGCCAATCCTCCAGGGTCGAATTAGCAATGTCACAAGACCAAGTGAGGCGCTGTGTCCGATGTTGTAGTGTTAACAGGGGCACTCTTTTGGGTCTTCTGCTCTCATATCCCAAATAAGCTAAAGAACGCTACACTGACCTGCTGAATGTGCGTCTGGTACCTCCTGTAATGAATGTGGATAGCATTTGAGCCAGTGTAGCTTGTCTGTTACCACAGACAATTCTGGGTGGATGCCTCTGGTCACAATCATTACGCACATATGGTCGGCTACTGTGCTGTCCACGTTGGGTGGTAATGCCTTCCATGAGGTATCCCCGGTACACACGTGACACCATAAGATCGAGGAATGTTGTATATCCGCACAGCTTGGGAAATTGAAGTGTCCCAACCGTGGGAACCCACTATCCTGCCCCATTGGAATGCCGATAATTTGTCACCTTGCCATGAGCAGCCGGTTTTCAAGCTGACTCACAAGATGTCAGATTGCAACTGATGCATGTCTGGGTATTTCCAAGACGTCACAGTACAATGGCACCACCTACCTTTACATACTGCTATCCCATGACTAATACTTCAGTGTAATTTTGTACAGTGTCTGATATTGCAATAAAAATGCACCAGAAACAGTTCAGTAAGTACAAAAAAAACCCTGCAAATTATTCTCTGCTCACTTCTCAGGTACATTTCTGCATCATTTGCCCACTATGGGACAGATTCAATTAGGCGCGAAAAATCGAGGTCGAAAAGCGCAATGTTTTCACCTGTTTTGAAGCACATTTTTTGCGTGCTTTCACAAGGCGTGTCCCCACTTTTCGTCCTCTTCAATTGCAAAACAGGCGAAAACGCCTGAATAGAACAGCTGTTTTGGGGGAAATAAGTCTGTACCCCCTAAAAAGCATAACTGACACGGGGAATCAATATAGAAGTGTATTAATAACCCTAATAAAAGTAATTAGGATATTTAAATTGAGTCAAAGGACTGTTATATGCATATTTGCATAAGTGTGGAAAAATGATGGAAAGCAATTTCTTTCTGAAAAATAATTGCTGTAGTTAAATTGAGGGTACATGTAAATGGGTACTAGTATATTTGTGTCTATAAAGTGCAGATTTAAAAAAAAAATGTTAATACACCTGCTGCAGCCACCTGCAATCCTAAAAACACCTGCCCCAACCATACAGCACACCAAAATACCCGTCCCAGTACTTTAGACCCATTCCCCAACACTTTTTACATCTTCGCCCCAAAAATTTATGAAGAATTTTTTTTCCCCCTAATTAGTCATTAGGGGGAGGGTCCAAAGGGTTCTGAACCAAGTCCCCACATTTGTACCGCAAAATATGGATTCTTTTCTCCTGCCTCTGGGTGGAGAAACTTTTTCGCCTGTTTTTGCCTAGGCGAAAACGTCCTGGAATTGAATATAGCAATACTCTGGAAACAGGCGAAAACCGTGCATCGGCGAAAATTTTTTTCTGCCAGTCGCGGATTTTCGCCTCTAATTGAATACGGGCCTGTATGTCATCTTCATCCCCAATGTCAATGTCCACAACCTGTGAACAAGCACCAAACACACAAAATACAGAACTAACCAGCTTATGACAGAGGCAATACCTGCTTTTGATACTGGCTCAGCTGTGACACAAACATGTCCATCCTGAGTTGTGCAGACATGATCTCTTCTCTGGTTGCATTCGCATAATCGCTGTTCTTAGCCGCTGCAAGTTGTGCATTCTCCAACTGGGGAAACACGTAAACAGACACATGACACTGCAGTTACACAAGATGCGCTGTACCTCTGGCTTTTATCTTGCAGAGATCAAAGAAATACAAAAGCAGAGTTACAGCGAATTACTACGATTAAATTTGTGCAGCAAGCCGAGACAGCTATTATCTTTAAATTCATAAAGCACAATTATAATTACGCAGAGCTGTCCACAGAGTGGTTCAGAATAGACAAAGAACATGAAACATAAGGTAAAGATGGCCCTGCCCAAACAATCTTACATTCTAAGGGGAGTGGAGTATCCTTGATACAAGGAAGCCTAAAACCATTAAAATGGCAAATAAAGAACTTAAAAACGAAATGTATTGTAGTTATATCCCTTACATATCCCAGTGTGACCAGAGGCAAATGTGCAGCCCTTAGCTGGGTCTTTAAATACACTTCCATACAGAAGACTTAAAGCCATAAGACAGGGGGAACAAATACTGCAAACAAACATGTAAATATGGGACAATCGGAAGTAACTGTACGTTAAAGACAGACAGTGGGCAGAATATTCCACATTTGCAGTGTATGTACAGTATATCAAAAGGGATTGAAAAAAGAAAATTTGTAAAAATTAAGGTAAAGAACAGTATTATAAGGAATAGCTTACCCATTATATTCTTTTATTTTAGCCAACTCCGAGACATTTAAAACTTTTTTTTAAATATTTAGTACCCAAAAGGGGATTAGCGTTAAATTTGGACAACTTCAAGGTAGATCAGAATATTGAATACAGCTCAGAAATGTAATAAAATACATTCATCTACTCCTCATGCTGGTGGGCCTAATTGAAACCTAAAATTTATCATCATCAAAATATGAACTTATGACTCCAGTACCCGAGTGCCTGAAAAATCTCAATAAAATAAAGAATATGTTGTGTAGACTAAGACTTCCTATAATATTGCTAAGAAAAGTAATTCTACAAAGGTGGCTCAATAAGTAAGGCAACAAGACCTCTCATATGTAATGTTCTCTATTTCATTCTAATTTCCTCCCAGGCCAGTGCAGCTAGACCACAGTTACCCCTCATGACCATTAGACTGCGCCTCATATCAGTCAGTCATACTGTCCCAACATCAGTTGTAAGCTGCGGATCCACTTTCCTATTACGATCGAACGATATCGTTCGATCGCTCATTAATCGTGCATGAAAATGTTGAAAACGACCAGTGATGCGCACTCCCGCTGGTTGCTTTCGACATCAATTTCGACTTCACTGCAGGGGAAGAGGAACAACTGTACGATTACAATGTTGTAATCGTACTGTCGTTCCACTATCTGCTAGTGGATACGCACCTTAAGATGGCAGAGCTGGCTGAAACATGGTCAAACACTGAGTTGTGTAGTTTGATTAGATTAATGGGTCTAAAGAGGACACCAGCAACTAAAATTCATCGCCAACTTATCAAGGTGTATTGATAACGTCTTGTTACGGAAACCGGTTTGAGTTTGGTGCACTGTCTTTGATAACGCAGGACAGATATTCAAGAGGGGTAGCGATCCAGCCGACCAAGCACGTCCACCACAGATGACAAATTGTGCCACATTGTGGTATGATTCAGGAGAACAAACACATTTCAGTGAGCGATTTTGTGCACAACATTGTTCAAGAGCAACTGGGGTACAGGAAAAAAAAAAAAAAGAAAAAAAAAAAGTGTTCATGATGGGTACCATAGCGACTGACAGAAGTTCACAATACTAATACGGTTGGGATTGTCTTTTGTGCACTTGATGCGGTACCATGAGAACAGAGTACAGTTCCTGCAGCATAATGTTACAGCCGATGAAACGTTGGTGCATCATGCAACACTGGAGACGAGGCAAGCATTCATGTCATGGAAACACACATTGTCCCCGCCTTCAAAGAATTTCAAAACAACGCCATCAGCAAAATAGACCACGGCGACCATGTTTTGGGACCACAAGGGAATGCTTCTTGCTGATTTCTTTACCAAGGCAGATACTGTGAATGCTGTCCGCTATTGTGACACAGTGAGCTGGCTCTGGAGGGCAATTTTTCAAAAACGACATGGGTTGCTGCACGATAATGCAAGGCTACACACAGCCAACTGCACGAGTAAGTTATGGCGCTACCATTGGGAATTACTGGACCATCCTCCCTACAGCCCTGACCTGGCACCGAGTGATTTCCATCTCTTTGGACCATTGAAGAAGCACCTGGGTAGAAGGCTGTAAAGACTGTAAAGCTCCGCAGGCCGTCATGTCCTGGCTTCAGGCGCTGGACACGGATTTCTTCTATGTCGGGATAGATTCCTTGGTGTACAAATGCTTAGAAATGTATGGGGACTATGTGGAAAAATAATCTGTACTAAGGCCATACTATCGACTATACATATCTGTACGGGTTGAATAAATTTACACAATGAGCAGTCTGGTTACCTTATTTATTGGAGCACCCTGGTATAACAAACCAGAGTAATGACAATGACCTCTGGAAAATTTCCTAAATGTGGAATATGTATTGTTCAAACTGCTAGAGCGCAATTCTCTATTGAGAAGTGAGGTGCATTGCACAATGTATTTTAAAATCAGTAATGACGGGCAAATGATGCCATGGTGGGGGCTGGGCAGATGAAGAATGACAATGGAGAATACTCCAAGACAGATAGGAGTGGAGGAACCACAAATTGTAGTCCTATTCTATGACCCAATAAAACGGTCACAAATTAATAATAATAATAATAATAATAAATAATAATAAATGGACACATCTCCATTAAAACATCTAGGCAAACTTTTTGCAGAAAAAAAGATTAGGTGCACAGCATATCAAATCCAGATCTGTGCCTGGAGGTCATTGATGGACTGTGCAAGTCCAATGTTTTATTACCACACAATGGGCTAAGCAGGATCTTCAAGACAGGCAAATTTAAAGTGATGATCTGTTGTACTACTTCTATTTACATTGATAGCTACATAGCTTAAAGATTTTACATTTTAGCCAATAGGCCTGTACCTGGTCTTTCTCCTTCCTCATCTCTATCTGTTCTTGGACCTCACTCTCTATAAACCTGCTTTGAAATTCTAAATCTTCTGTTTGCTGCTGCTCTAAAACCTCTCTGGTAACGCTTTTATAATATATCTGTAAGTATAAAATATTTTAAATACTTTCACATGCTATAATGTACGGATAACCAAGGTGAACTCTAAAACGTATTTGTACTCTCATGCTGTTTTTTTATGTGCTTATCAAATATCACTGTCAATATGTGAGTATCACAGGTCTTTCCATAAAGCTAACTTATCATTTGTGTGGATGGTAAACATACAATACTAAATAAATATAATCCCTCTTTCAGCATGCCCACTGTATAATTCAGATGCTGGGTGTCCTGCCTTATTTATATAGCGCACACATATTCCGCAGCGCTTTACAGAGAATTTTTGGCCATTCACATCAGTCTCTGTCCCAGTGTATACCTCACAATCTATATTCCCTACCACATGTACACAGACAAAACACGTTATTTTTTTTATTTTTTTTAATCGGGAGCCAATTAACTTACCAGTATATTTTTGGAGTGTGGGAGGAAACAGGAGGAAGCATGGGGAGAATATACACACTCCACACAGTTAGGGCCGTAGTGGTAACTGAACCCAAAACCTCAGGCTGTAAGGCAGCAATGCTAGTCATTACACCAAACATTCTGTCTTCAAATCACATAGAATGGAAAACCATTCAGGGCACATAATTGCGGACAGCCATTATTACTATCAATAGCACCCATATTAAATGAGCGATTACTGAGCTAACTAAGAAGAAAAATTAAAAGCTGATAAGTTAAACAGGCACAGAAAATTACACATTCAAACTGTAACAATCACCAACACAATCAATCCCCAAAAAATGAAAATGCATAATATATGAAAAACCTTGAACTAACACCCTCCAGATGCCCTGTTTTACAAAAACTACATGTAAAATGAGTGAGTTCAAAATTTATAGAACCCGTTTTTTTCCGCCTTAAGTCTGGGGTACAGCATACTGGAAAAGCTTAGCACATGCACAGTATTATAGTAGGTAGGTCTTTTATGAGCATGCAGCCACCATGGGGTATATATATATTATATATTCCAAATACAAAAGGTGTTAAAGAGCAAGAACAAATGCCTACTAATGAAATTGACCTTATATATGAGACAATAAGAGGTACAACAAGATACTTGCTCAGGGGATGGTTACGGGATGCTGGGGTTTGGCATACAGACAGGGTTAGTATACCGACATTTGTCAATTAGTATCCTAACCCTCCCCTAATTGGTGCCTGAACCTAACCTCCTCCTCCTCCTCCACGCACCCTAAACTTGACCCACCCCTCAGTGCCTAACCCTAATCCTCCCCCTAGTGTCTACCCCTAGCCGCAGTACTTACCATGGCCACGGTTTCACCTTATATTTGCATTTGTTCTTTGCAGTCAGAATAAACACTGCAGCCACTTCACCAAATACACTATACACAAATATACAATTTTATTGTATTTCAATAGTTTCACACATTTCAACTTTATTAGATTTAACCAGTATACAGTAGGTTCCAGCCCATAGCTAGAGAAATGACTTATTATTGTGTAGTTTGTATGAAAGATCTCCAGTGTACATAACACAAGTCTTGCATGGCTCTATAAATGTACAATGAGGAAATGTGTTGCCTTTTATCTTAAACACTTCTTCCTTAAGGTACATCTATATAACCATTCCTAAAGCATCAGTATTATGTAATCTAAAATCATGTCTATTAAACAGTCATATGGGTCCCCCCCATTTATTAATTCAAATAAAAAACCAGCAGCAAAGGCTTACCATATTATCCAGACTCACCTTGGCACTAAAGGTCTTCTCCAGCTGCTCCTTGTACTCCTGGATTTGTTGTTCATGGTCTTTCCTCAAGTCTTGCAGGGCTTCAGCTAGTTTGCTCTCAAATTCTATCCGGCGACCAGAATCTATTTCCACAATCCTAGTATCATGGCGTTTCTTCATCTCGCTCACCTCCTGCAATGCCGAGACACAAGGCATTAACTCATGCCGCTAGATTAGATTTGGACCATGTACATGCTCCTAATGTTTAAATTGCCTGTGTAAAAGCTCTAATATTTATTTGTAAATTATTCCTTTATTGTAAAACCTGAAAAAGATTTACATAAACAGTGTTCCATAGGGAAGCTCACTTTCTGCAGAACATCAGGTCCTACTGCACCATTCAGCAGTGAACACAATGCACTCTATTCAGTTTGTCAGATGGCAAAAGTTATACAAAGTACAAAAATCACAATAAAGATGTAAACTCACATGTACTGAAAATTGCTCTTCTTCAGCAATAGTCAGATGTACTTTTCAGCATTCAGATTTATTTTCTGTTTGAAGTTTCTTATGTGGACACAAAGTGGAAGCTATGATGGAGTTTAAAGACCCCTATAAAGCTGGGTACACATCAGACGATGTGTACCCAGCCCGCCAGGACCCGGTATGTGGCAAGTTCATACACACTTGCCGATGCCTGGTCCGACATGGGGAGGGACATGCATCCCCCATCGGCTCTGCAGTAGGGCCGATGGGGGATGTTGCTACCGACCCGCGGGAGCACACATCATGGGTACACACTAGACAATGTACCAGATATGTTACGCAGATCCGCGGAATCAGACGACATATCGTCTAGAGTGTACCCAGCTTAACCCATCAGGGCCTCATTCTAAGTCGCACACAATGCCGATGTTTGTGCAAATGGTCATTGTTTTTCATCTCTGCATGCGCCCAAGTCACTAAAAAGTCACACAGCGCATACATCCCTCGCTGTGTGCGCATAGAGGAGCAGCTGCGATTGTGTCTCAGAAATGAGGTGATAAAGGGGTATTAGTGACAGTCCATCCTCCATGCATGTACAAAGCAACATTGAATGTAATGGCAATTCAGTAAATAAGTATTTTTACCCCAAGTATTGTTAATTATGTAATAAGTTACCTGATTATGTACATTTTTTTCAAAATCCATTTGTTCCCTAAGAGTTTGCATTTTATTTTCCAGGTCAACTCTCCACAGCATTTCATCATGCAGCTGTTTTGTTGTGTCTTCCAATGTGGATTCAAGCTGAAAGAAAAATTCCATCATATACATTGCAATCTAATCTATCAAGTGACTTTTTTTGCTTTTGTCCATTGCAGCCACAATTATCACTCACTACAAATTTCAGCCATAAGTGTAATAACTAACATCTTCAGACAGTGATATAAACACATAGCTGGGGAGGGACAATTTTTGGGGGGGCACTCTAAAGTAATGGGCGCCTGACTTAGCAATTGTTGCTCGGATAGGGCGCGAATGCAGTGGGCGTCTGTATTTCTGCTCACACCCTCCTGAGGTGGCGAGCAGAAAACGGTTAAAAGTCTGTGGTTTGGGCACCCTAACCAGGACAGGTTTAGCCACTTTACACGTCTACACACAGTGCTTTTGGGCACAACAAGCATGATAAGTAATGGGCACCCGTGCCCAATCGTAGCAACAATTGCATTGCTCTGTCGGGCGCCAAATCAGCGATATACACACATGCAAAGCGGATTTAATTTATCGAATTTGAAAATGCTGTAATACTTCTGTTCCATTTTGAGGATTTCCAGGTTACATAAGAAAACCAAAAATCTGTGTGCATATATACTACAGAGAGAAGAGAAAAATATTTCTGGAGATAACACAGAAAAGAGAGTTTCTTTAATTGCCAAAATCGTTGAGCTTTTTTTTTTTTTTTGGAAGAGGAAAACATCATTTTCATATTCCACAAACTAATTATCGATTATGACTTGTGCTGTGAGAACATCCCAAGTGCTAGACAGCACTTACATCCAACTCCAAATGAGTCAGACACAACAGTACCTCACGATCCACCGGGGCGCCCAATTATATCTGAGATAGGGGGACTTACTTGTCATCTTTCAGCATATGTAGATTTTTATTTACAGTCACAAGCTGTCTCTCTGCGGTCCCACATTCAAGATACTACACAAATTATTAAATTAATTGAGGGACAAATATGGAAACCGAATTATTAATTTGTCACGTGTGATGTAACATCATAATACATTAATATTCCCCATACCAAAAGGAGTTGAAACCGTTGAATGGTTTCTACAACAGGATAGTGGGATCTCAGAGAGACAGAAGATAATACAATTGTGATAGAGGAAATTTAATTTAACTCACAATTATTTTTTGTTTGATCACGTGCACTACTTACAGGTTATAGATACCGCGATGGGGACTCGATTCGCACAGAGTTTTGCGAACCTCTATATGGGTCGCCTTGAACAACAACTTATTTGGGAAGGTCCATTCGGTATGAGTCTAGTCCTCTACTGTCAATATATATCAATGACCTGTTCTTCATTTGGGAAGGAGATGTTTCTACTATCACGCAATTTGTTAATTATTTAAACATGAACACTTGGGTTATCCTTCACATGCCCAGACGATCCCACTCATTAATTTTTTTAGATATGGAGTGGAGGTGGTGCAGGACGTTATTTGCACATCATCATATAAGAAACAGGTAGAGGTTTGCAATTATATTCCATATTCCAGTAATCATAATAAAAGTTGGCTGAATAATGTGCCTAGAAGTCAGATATATAGAATTCAAAGGAACTGTACCTCTAGTACAACCTTTGAAACACAGGCCTCTGAATTGATTAGTGACTTTATAGATAAAAAATGATCCACAGCATATATTAGATGAAGCCTTAGAATATTCACAAAAATTAGATAGATCTGCCATTATAAATAAAAAACATAGGATTAATGAGAGCGTTGGTAAGAGCTCGAATCCTAAGTTTAATCTATCTTTTACATCTAAGTACAAAGTGGCAGCGAATAAAATCGTGAACATTATAAAGAGAAACTATAGATTATTTACTGAACCCCTTTTATGTAATTCCTTAGAAATAAAGCCCTCAGTTATCTTTAGAAAGGCTAATCACCTCAGAAACATATTAGCTCCCAGCTTCTTTGTAAATCATCTTAATCAGAAAAATGGATTAATACAGAAAACCATATCAGGTACACAAATATGTGATTTCTATAGGTGCAATCATAACAAATGTACTACATGCCTTCATGTGGTAAATAAAACCAAATCCATATTTTCATCCATTTCTAATAAAGAATTCAAGATAGAATCATTTATAAATTGTGGTTCTAATTATGTTGTTTATTTGTTGTACTGTTTATGCACTTTGTAGGAAGAACTATACATAACTTAAAATGCATGTTTATGGAACAGAGGAGAAATATCGTGAATAAATGTCTGAATCACAGTGTCCCCAGGCACTTTTTGGAGTATCATGAAGGGGACCCCTCAAGTTTAAAACTGACTGGAATATGTTCAATTACAATCACTAAAAAGGGGTGGTGAGAGATTTAGAAACCTATGCAGACAGGGGACAGCAAGGATTTTGAAACTATAATCTTTGAAACGACAAGGGCTAAATTAAACAATTGATCTTGAAGTCATATAAATTACCATATTAGAATATATTCTAAATATAGATCGTTATATCTCTTTAATACTCGATACAGGGTTAAAGTTTTGTTTATGTATAACTTCTTTCTTTTATACTTTTTAAGATACCTTAATCTGTACCGAGATTTTATGTTGTATACGAGATACAATCCCTGATATATATCTAGATAGGAGCACTCTCCAGTAAGTCAATAAAAGTCTTTGTTGAATTCAAAGGTAATATAGTTTAATCAAAAATTAGTTGCCAAATAGTTGTCGATGTTTCGATTCAGATAGACCGGCAAACAATGAATAAATGCACCATGTGTATAAAATTTAGATAGATATTTATGGTTCAGTCCAAAAATCTGATCTTGGATAGCACCCCACTGATGAACTTTCCTGGAGAGGAGGAGGAGGAAGAGGGACAGGATAGATATATGGCGGTAATAGACTGGCACTCTGTGAAATTATGTCCACTTGCTCCGGTGCCCGCTGAGTAATCAAATTCCAACAAGCAGTGGCACTCAGTCATCCAACGATTGTAAAAAGGTATTTACTGTGAAAGAGTCACATAACCAAGTACCAACGTTTCAGGACAAACAAGCCCCTTTCTCAAGGTGAATTTACACACAAGTATTGTGTGCGTGTAGCCTCTATGTGACACGTCAGTTTTAAAAATATTATTTATACATGATTGTTTATATTATTTATATAAAAATGTGGTGTATACAAACAGTGATTCATAATATTTATTTTATGTATGTGAATGCAGAATACTAATGTCTGATTACTTAGTTTACACCTGCTGATAATCAGCATCTTCTGCTATTTATTCTGGCCCCTGACTGACCATTGAACATTACTGCCTTTTGAGAAACTAGTTAAGGAGACGAGAACACTGGCAACACACACTAAGGAGATCAGTGTGCTACTTTGGAGATAGTGGAGAAATTACCCTGAATAAGTGGTGTGCCCGCTTACAGCCAGAGGAGACTTTGGGCCTGATTTAGAGATAAACGCAACTGCAATTTGCACGCTGATCAAGCGATTTGTCATTGCGCATGCATCGCAGCGAGAGAAGGCAGCAGTATGTCCGTTTTGCATATAAGCAGACCACAGAAACCTATTGCAGATTGATTGACACGAAGTAACCGTTTGGGGGTGGAGACGGGGGTTGGTTTGCGAAACGCAGGCGCGCCTTGCCGTTTGAACGCCGTTACGTGGGCATGCATAAATTAGCCACTACAATTGCATACGCAGCTCTGCGTGGCAGAAGATCTCCCTGGCCTGCATGTGGTCAGACCTGCCGCAAGGGTAAAATGGCCGCTGATGTTCAAGTAGGTATACGTAGTTGTACGCAGGTGAGAAGTCAGTAGTGGGAGTCTTTAAGCTCCGGTGATCTATACTAACATTGGCATATTTTTGCAACTGCGTTGCGTACGGAGACGCGGTCGCATTAGCGTACATCTGAATAAGGCCATTTTACTGGCAATATTATTCCAGCCTCCATTATACACCGGAGCCACCAGCCACACCATCGCTGGGGTCCTAGGAGGAATCAGCGCAATGGGAGCGACAGTGGTGAGAGCCTGTCACAGGTAGTGCTGTCTGGAGGATCGCTTACGGACCTACCGGGAGATTTGAGAAATTTATTTACTCACCAGAACATTAATGGTAGCTGAGTGACACATTTATCAGCTGCCGAAAGGACTGAGTATAGTGGAGCAATTGCATTCCCAGCAGTTCTTTGAACATTTCTCCTCAATTGACACTCTATTACATTAATCTCCATACTGGAAAAATTTGCTACTTTGGGGCGTTTTCAATTAGGCTGCGAAAAGTCAAAATTATTTTTGGGTAAAATAAAAAAAAAAAAAAAAAATGGGGAACAGTGTCTAAAAATAGCGCAATAGTTTCAGAGGTGTTCTGCAAGTATGTGGCAGGTGTTTTCTAGAATAGGCTATTAGCGGCAGGTGCATTTTTGCAGAATTTAAAAATAATAAATAAATAAGTTTAGGGACTTAAAAATATGCTAGTACCCATTTTCATACACCCCAAATTTGATGTGACCACTTAAAAAAAACTAAAAAATAAACCTAAGTGCTCTTCTGCATCACTTGTTCTAATGTCGGGAAAAAACACCTGCCGCGGCTATATAAAAATGCAGAACACATTCTGCAGGGCTAAATGGGGGTACCCAGAGTGAACCAACATGTCTGGACATCTTTAGGGGAGTCCTAGGAACAAAACCCGAAAATTCACAAATTTTTAGCGATACTTACCTTTCCGCAGGCTCCCGTTTTCGCTGCTTCCCAATTGAATACAGGGATAAAGCGGGCGTGCGCCCGTTACTTTATCCCAGGAAAAGCTCCGATGTGGAGCGAAAAGTCCAGCACAGACTTTTCGCTCCCAAATTGAATACGGTCCTATATTGCATTCATCTCCAAATTGGATACGTCCCACACTAGAACAGCAATTTCAGATGTGGATACACATATGAATCATCCCTCATATACTCTCCGTGTGTTTGCCAGCGGTATACTACAGTCATTATATTGATAAGTGAGGTTTTAAAATACATGTGTATATTTATATTCATTATGAGAAGAACTTTTTGATTATTAAAAAAGGAGATTGTTTATCCCTTGAGTGTGGTACTGTGTGATAAGCGCAACCTATTGTCTTTTTTTTCTACCTCATTTTGGGGCCTATTTATCATTAATTATTTGCGGCATACAATATTCCCAGAAAACGGATACCTGCAAGTATCCCCCAAATGTATTATAGAGGGACCACAGCAGATATCTCACGATATCTGCTGTGGTCCATCCATTTCCACTAGCAGCCCCAACCTCCATGGGGGATGCAATGCTGTCAGATTACCAAGCTCCAGAACGCAAAGTACTCTGGAGCTTGGTCCCATCAGGTAACGCCATCTGAAGATGGCACTGTGCTACTGTAGCCTATGGGCTACACATCGTAACAATTACCTGGAGAGGGTTCTGGAGAAACATCCCCACACCCCCCGGCAATGGCCGCCGCGCATGCATGAAGACGGTCTTTTCGCTCCGAGCACATTGCAGTGACAGGCTCCTTTCAAAGCCCCTGTTGCCGTTTGCGCAATTTCATACATCCGGGCACTATGACTGCATACTGCAATGTGATCAAGGGCGCCAATATCGCGCCCAGGTCACATTGCAAATGCAATTATTGATAAATGGACCACTTTAACATAGATGTCATATTTGAGAAATAGAACATTTGGAAAAGATAATACACTGAATGCTGGTAAGATGGGAGCAATAATGAGGTCTTACACCAGCAGTCTGTGCCTTCAGATCTTGTAGTTGCTCTTCTACACTCCTCCTGGCGCGTAGTGCAGTAGCCAAATCAGCTTCTTTGGAGTTCAGCTTAGCTTCCACGTCACGCAACTGATTTTGAGCCAGACTTAAATCAGCTTCTTTTTTGCCATTTCTGTAATGAAATATCCAACAACTTACATTGTAGCTACCGGAACATTGTGAGGACATTATGGGGAAGTATTTCCCAAACTATGGGCACGATTCAGATCCACTCGCCTGCCGATGTTTGCATTCTGCGCATGCATCGCAGTGCATGAACCAGTCTGTGTGATCGCGAAGTGCTCACCCCTTGTGCACAGACACCTCGCTTGCTTGAGTGACAGGACGAGCAGTTTGTGGGTGGTGACAGGTTGGTCGATGAAAACGGGGGAGTGGTGGTGCGAACGCAGGCGTGCCTGAGCATCTTAATACCGTTTCAGAGGCATGCATAATTAAGACATAGCGTCATAGTACACGTCACTTGGCTGATTTTTACACTGAAGCGCTCGCAGGGCTTGTGGTAGGGTATAGTCTACCACAAGTATGGTATGGTACTGATGGTTGCATACACCTCCTGGAGATTACGTGTCTTACTAAGGGAAGGTGTGCCTCTGCATACACAGCGCGATCGCACGCCAAGATATAGTGGGCGTGCTAAAGCCTTGCTGTGTGATCACGGATTTGCATACTATGGCAGAGTGCAAACGCCTCTTGCGAGCGGGTCTGATTCAAGTCCTCCGTCCTCACTAACAGATTAGGTTTTAAGGATATCCATGCTTGAGCACAGAGGTACTAATTAAGTCACCTTAAACACTATTACAAGGCATCATTGTGTACGGGATGTAGTTGGCATCCCGGCGGTCGGGATGCCGGCGGTCAGCATCCAGGCTCCAGAAGGTAAGTTTTAGGCTTGGGGTTATGGTACTTAAATGCAGGTGTCAGGATTCTTTTCTATAGTCTGTATTCTGACCGCCGGCATTCCGTACCCAACCCATTGTGTACGTATACAGTGCAGATATCTGTACTATAAAGTACTTTGCAAACTGGTTCTATATACCCTTTACAGACAAGTGCGTCCATCTTGTGCAAAAGCTGCAAAAAGTGCTAGTGTACAACCATTTGCTCATATAGCACCAACATTATTTACTGATATTTTTTTTCCACAATACATTAAAGGGGAAGACTTGTGAAACCATGGTCAGTATGACTTCATCTGAACGGCCATGGAAGGGCTACCACAGAATCATTCTACAAGTGCAGAATTTGCCACTAGCCTGCAGGTAAATCAGCTAACAAGCACTTATCAGAAGTGTCATTATAACCTGTGCTGCACAAATACCTATACAGCAATGAAATAACTATGAATGGGTAGAAGACTGTGCTTTAAGCTTCCACAAAATACATTTCCACATTTTACAGTGTACGCAAATGCCCAATGTAAGATATTTAGATACTTATATACTGTGGCTATAGGTGGGTAACCTATGTGAAAGTAATATATCCCTGGATTTAGTGCAGCTATAGGTGGGTACCCTGTATTAGAGTAGTACATACCTCTGTATAGGGTGGCTATAGAAAGCTGTCTGTATATAGTGCAGCTAGAGGTGGGTGACCTCTGAGAGACTACTATATCTCCATGTATAATCCAGTTACAGGTGGATGACCTGTGTGAGAGTATTATATCAGTGTATAGTGCAGCTTTAGGAGGGTGTGACCTGTGTGAGAGTATCTGTGTATAGTGCAGCTACAGGTGTGTGACCAGTGTGGGAGTATTAAATGCTTATATAGGCTACAGGTGGGTAACCAGGGTGAGGTTATTATATACACCTGAATAATACAGCTATTCAGTAGTTGGGTGACCCGTGAGTATTATATCCCTGTGCAGTGTGGTTATAAGTGGGTGACCAGTGTGAGTACTTTTTTTATCAGTGATGTACAGTGAGGTAAATGGCTGGGGAGGCACTGGCTAGTAACAGAGCCAGATTTACAGATACATAAATGAATACAAGGGTTCATGTGAACATATACAAAGGTGCAGCAGTATACAGTATAGTGCTGGTAATTTAGTGCATTTTGATCAGGGATGTGCATATAAGGTAGACAGGGGAGGCACTGCCTCACCTGCCCTACACTTTTTACTCCAGAGTTTTGATTATAAAAATGATTAGAATAATACAAAGAATACGGGATGTTATACCAGCAGAGCCCCCCTCTACTTTATTTTTATTCCCTCTACTTTTACCTTTTTCACTGCACCTATTTTTAACCAGTTATCTGTAAAATAGAACTGTGCTATATACGATCTTCTAAGATTGTTAATCATACTGTTTTTTTACATTTCTAATATAAACTCCGGATGCATATCCGATTCCACAATATTCTCTTATTCTCATCTAAAAGCTTATGTTGCTTTTGTCTTATGCATTTTAAATAAAAAAATAAACAGTTTACAAAAAAAAAAAGGAATAATACAAAGCTATAATATTTTCTTTATATTATTCTTATCATTTTTATAGTCAAAACATAAACCTAAGTATGACAGGAAAGGCTCTGCCTCACCTGACCACACATTACTGTATTGTATTTTATCCCTGTATAGTGCAGCTATAGGTGGGTGACCTGTGTGAGAGTAGTGTATCCCTGTATATAGTGCAGCTATAGGTAGGTGACCTGTGTGAGAGTAGTGTATCCCTGTATATAGTGTGGCGATAGGTAGGTGACCTGTGTGAGTGTAAGTAGTGTATCCCTCTATATAGGTAGGTGACCTGTGTGAGAGTAGTGTATCCCTGTATATAGTGCAGCTATAGGTGGGTGACCTGTGTGAGAGTAGTGTATCCCTGTATATAGTGCAGCTATAGGTGGGTGACCTGTGTGAGAGTAGTGTATCCCTGTATATGGGTGACCTGTGTGAGAGTAGTGTATCCCTGTATATAGTGTGGCGATAGGTAGGTGACCTGTGTGAGAGTAGTAGTGTATCCCTCTATATAGGTAGGTGACCTGGCCTGCAGCTGCCGGTACTCCTCCCGGACCTTGCCGAGTTCCACCTGCAGCCGGGCCCTCTCGTTAGCCGTGTGGTCCAGCAGCTTGCGGGCGTCGGCGAGCTCGGTCTCATAGAGCAGGCGGAGATTGGACACCTCCCGGGTAGTGACCTCCTCCTTCTCCTCGAGCTGCAGCCTCAGCAGCGACTTGTCCGCTTCCAACGACCTAACCCGCTCGATGTAGGCGGCCAGGCGGTCATTGAGGTGCCGCAGCTCATCCTTCTCCTGTATGCGGCTCAGGCGGGTGGGACTGCCCGGGGATGAGGCTCCGCCGGGAGCTGCCCGGTTCGTGCTTCTGCCGGGAGTGGACGAAGCCATGTTACAGTTACCGTGGTCTGGGCAAGTATGGAGTGGTGAGGGGTGTCCCCATATATTACGTCCCCGGGAAATGTGCGCTGCCCTGGTGATGTACCGGCGGTGAGAGCAGCCTCACACTGCGGGGAGCAGGGTTATTATTACCCCGGCTGTGATTTCCTCCTCTCAGCAGGTGCAGGAACTACTGTCAGTGACCACCGTACTCCTGAGCATACAGTGCACATGTAGTGTAATACATCATATACAGTAATTCTGATCAAAATACACTAATTCTAATATCTGGCAATTATTATGTAGATAAGAGATTTTAGCTCTTGAACAAACCGCAGATGATTTTTTACTTATTATTTATGAAAAGTTACAAAAATGTCATTAAACATTTTAAAAACTAAAGTAAACTGGACACTTGGAGCCTGAGTTGTACGCAATGCTGATGCCAGACGTAGTGATTTTTTGCTACTGTACATACGCCTAAGTCGCACCGCGCATTTCTAATTTCAGGCGCATGCAGGGAGAAGTGTAGTGAAAATATAGTAGGCGTTCCTGGGCGGTGACAAGGTGGTGTCTTGTTGCACGCACAGTGATGGTCCGTGTATGGGGGGTGTCAGTGAAAGTGGTTTAGTACACAGATATGGTTGAGTACGTGTCCGCTAAGGTTTCTGGGAGTGGCAAGGCCAGGGGCTGCATCAATGGACGCAGTTTCCTGGCCTCGCAAGCCGGCCAGCCTAAGCTGAGGCTTACTCAGCTGGCCTGCGGCTCAGCGCCGTCCACCATCATGACCGATGGTTGCGATGGTGATCCCAGCCTGAGTATGCCTTGGTCGCAGTGCTAGGATGGCAAATGCAGCAGGGGGTGTCATACACCTCCTGCTGCATTTGCATATTAGCAAGGATGGAATTGCAATGCTGCCTGCGTGCAGCTTTGCAATTCCGCCCTAAGATGAATTACCCCCTTATTCATTATTAATTGCATTGAGAGTACAACTAATTACAAATAAATGCTCCTTCAGCACTTTTGACTTGATAACAACATTGACTAACATACAGATCATTTTTCAGTTTTCTGCACTATCCTCATCTAATAAATACAGTGGTTTTACACACTGTGGGCCTTATTCAGAAATGCAAGCAGTTTCGGCGGGATTGTATAAATGGGTGTGATCTTAATGTTTATGACAACTCAAACCCAGTCATCTTCATCAGTGTGCAACTTACACCAGTGTTATAGCACTCGCGGCCTAGGCCCCTCCAGGGGACAAACATTTACAACTTCTCACAGACAATTTAGTTGCACTTTGCGGCTGCATGCCCGCTGCCTGCTCTACATACCCATTGCAATAGCAACCCCAGCCCCCTGGTAGTACACAGCCACAGGTTGGGCACATGCATGACATAAGATGTGCGTTGTGAAAATGTTCTCATACTGTATGCATTAAGGACTTTGGGCCTGATTCAGAGCCGCTCGCAAGCAGCCGCTCGTTCGCTCTGAGCGACGTTCGCACATCTGCGCATGTGTATGGGTCGTAATGCGCATGCGACAACCAGTCAGTGCGGTCGGAAATCGTGTGTTCGCAAAATAGCGAGTGCCTGCTAATTTGAGTGACAGGATGAGGCGTTTGTGGGTGGTAACAGAGGAAGGTGCTTGAAAACGGGGAGTGGAGATCCGAAACGGTCAAAACGGGCGTTTTAAGGGTGTGCATAATTAACAAAGCAGCGTCATCGACCATGTCACTTGGTTGTCTCTTAGCCTGAACTGTTCGCATGATTGCGGTAGGAATATCCAACCACAAGCACTGCGAGCAGTTCAGACGCCTTTCGATGTACTCAATTAATCTAATAAATAGCGGAGATGACATATGATGCGAACAGCCAGGGGGCATCTTTACAAAATAGCGAGCGCATATTTCGTTCGCTGGCTCAGACATAGAGGCGTCAACAGACCGCAAAGAGCGAGCGAGCGTTCTATTAAAATATCCGGCCCCTTTTTCTGAACGAGCGAGCGCAAATATCATCCGGCTCTGAATCAGGCCCTTTATTCAGAGGAGTACGCTAATGCCTTTGCATCTGCGATCCCACATGCAGCTGCTGTGCAAAAATATGCGAACGTTGCAGATTGCAAGCAATGTATTGAGATGCCCCCCAGCAGCTTTGCAACCCCAAGCATCTGCGTACAAAGGCCCTGATTCAGACCCACTCGCAAGCGGCTGTCCGCTCGCAAGTGGGTCGATGGTCTGCACTGAGCATGCGCACGACGGAGGGAGCTCCGTCGTGCGCATGCGCCAGATGCGACGAGCGAAGGAAAGTCCTTCGCTCGTTGTGTCTGATCAAAGGGGGCGTGCTGTCGATGTTGATTGACAGCACGCCCCCTTTGGTGGGCGTGCCAGGGGGTGTGCCTCCCTGACGGGGGCGTTCCCAAGGGAACGCCTCCCGTCAGAAGCCGGCCCACTGACATCACTAGTGTCAGTGTCACTAGTGATGTCAGTGGGAGTGATTTTGGCTCTGATAGAGCCAAAATCACTCCGGGCCTTGCGGTTGAAAACCTCAACCGCAGGCTCCGGCTCGCAGTTTCGATGGTCACGACCATCGCGGCTATCAAACTGCACACTCGTATAGGCTGTGGGTGGTGACCCACAGCTATACGAGCGTCCAGGGGGACGCTCCATAGTTATGGAGGACAGCCCTCATTCAGAGCGTGCGCTCTGCTCAGAGCGTACGGCTCTGAATGAGGGCCAAAGAGTGATGCAGCATCGGTAGCAGATTATTCAATTATCGCAGTTCTGAGTATCCTTATAGTCGCACGGAATGGCTGCGGGAACTGAGACACTGGAGCCATTTGTATTGTACACGAGATCTCAGACAGGCTGACATGCCCTCAAAAATGGTTGTAACATCACTGCGGTTTTTGCCGCCACTCACCGTTACCTCTCCCAAACGCTTCCTGCCTGTCAATTACACTACGAGTAAAAAGTCGTGAGCGACTACAGTAATGTACCTTGACGTATTTGCAGTGCGACGCAAGCGTAGTTTACCAATAATCACTCAACTGCGCAAATATCGGCTTTGCATAAAACTCTGAATCAGGCCCTAAGTAAATTACAATTTACGGCCAAAAAAAGCCATAACATACATTTACATCTCACTCAAGGCCCTTTGTGATCTCTTTCTGGATCTGTATCTCATTTTCTGCAGCACTCCAGTATTTAATTTCCCCCAAATTCAGGAATATTACATGTACTTTACTCAATTCCTCTCTAGATTTTGTAGCATCCCTCAATTGCAGCTCTGAACTCTCCCCTCCCCCTCACACTCATGCCTCGGGAGAGGGAAGGGGGGCAATACATTCTCCCACTACCATAATACACTATAGACATGCCCATGGATCAGTATTATCCTAACCCAGAGAACAGAGAATGAACAGCATGTAGCACCACACACACACATGCACACTTTAAATTAGTTTTCACCTTCACCAATAAGCACAGCCTTATCCAGCACACATTGTAGCTGTGAATGAAAGATATCATAAACTATATCTGACTAAAAAGTTACTCCCAGCCTCTTTATATAATTCCAGGCACAGCCCTCACCACACCTGAATCCTCAAATTCCCTGTAATAGCCTGCTCAATCTACAATAGTCTTCAAGTCACAATGTCCTATAAATGGTAAGTGGACTATCTATATTGCCATTATCTAACCACAAGTGGTGGCAGCTGTGCTTTTTTTTTGTTCTTCAATCATCTTTGACCTGATGGGCAATAGGTGGTTCTACGGATCTTCACCTGCTGGCTTATCATAAATCAGAGAAAAAGATTGAACATGATGTGAGCAGCTGGCTTCCGCATCATATGGGCTTTACTGCACATTGCAGCACATCTAATTAGGGAAGAGGGATCTAATCATGGGGTCTCCCTCCTTTCTCTGAATGCTTCAGACTGAACATAAGCAATATCTAACCTGGCATTAAAATAATTAAAGCAATAATGTAATTAGTCACTAGGTTCCGCAATTGTAGTGGGTGGTCATTGGTAATAACAGTGAGTTGGGTTGTGCGGGCTGGTCTGAGTCTCATGTGAGAGTAAGGGGGGAGTTTTGTAGCATTTGTAAAGACTGAGAAGCATCTAGTATCACTGGGATGAGTGTTGTGGGTGTTCATTACTTCCCTGCAGCATGACTTCTTCCCTGCTGTCAACACTGCCGATCTCCACACCCCTTTTTCTCGTTCTAGGTCTCGTTTTATACCCGCTCTCTCCCTCTCCCGCTCACTTTGCAGCTCACCTTGCCCCTCCTATGTCTCTCCACCTTTGTCCATTAGCCTGGCCAATCTCAACATTTCATTCTCTTCCTCTTGTGTGTTTTGGAATGCCAGGTCTATGTATAACAAACTAGCCTCTGTCCCTGACCACCTTGTTTTACACTCCTTAAACCTTGCTATCAGTGAGACTTGGATCCCCCACTCTGACACTACTTCTTAGGCTGCTCTCTCTCAGCGGGCTCTCCTTTTCCCATACCTCCTTCCCTGGGGTTTTGCTCAGGGCCATCTCTTCCATGGGGCTTGTTGGGCAGTTGCCCAAGGGCCCAAAGCTCATAGGGGCCCACCAACCTGCCCCCCTCAGCTGCAGCCAGTTGGTAAATGTGATATTTTTATAAGACGGCCGCCAGTGCACTGTATTCCGATCTAACCTCCCCCTTTTTATTGAGTTTTTGAAACACACCCCCAAACAAAATAACAAAAATTAAAATAATATAATAGTAAAGTCGGCAGATATAACAATATAGATCACATAATAACAATCAGATCAAGTGATACATATAGAAAAAAAACCATAGTAAATAGCAAAAGTATAGACCATATCTATCACAAACCCTACGTATAATGCAACGCGGACCCATAGGCGCCATCTGGGTCCACGTAACCTAAGACTATATAAAATAGACTATATAAACAGACATACTATCTAAACAGTAAATAGTCTTCAAGAAATGCCACATATCAGGATAAATATATACAGTAATATTTGAAAAGAAAAGGAAAACAATTCCATTCCTGCCAACATATAATTGTAAACAAAATGTAAATATATAAATAAACCCCCCCAAAAATATCCCAAATCAACCCACCTTAACCCCCCACCCTGTATGACCTAACCCCAATCTAGGTATACCTGGATCCCCGAATCCACTATCCCACTACAACTAATCTAACCTAGCTAAATACCTAAATCCCCCCACCCCCCTCAAAACAAAAAAAATATATATATAACAGGGGCAAAAAACTAGATGGCCCTAAGCTTGTGGAAACTAACCCCAACTCACAGCAGGCCTCCAAATTAAATTGTCACAAAATCCTTCCCCCTTCAGTAAAAAACAAAAAATAACAAGGATATAATTAGCACTTATATACCAGAATAAAACCCTTACCACCACCCAGCCCAAATAAAAAAATAAATAAATAATTACGCAGGGTAATTGACAGGGACAATATACTAAATGACCACATGGCAAGCTTAACCCGGCTTCCAGACATAAGAAGGAATAAAATTCCTCCCATTTTGAAACAAAATAAAGTACATTTGTGACATGAGACTATAGACATTTGAAAGACGTAAAAACTGCGACAAACACATTGGACTGCAGAGTGCTAGTCAGGCCAAGCCTCAGAATCTTGCAAAATTTTAAAGAAAAAAAGAGTTTCGGACCAGCCCATCCATACACAAAGAAAAAAATACATATACGGTAATACTGAAATGTTGAATCTAGAATCTTCAGCACATCCTGTAAAGCAAATAGTTGGGCTTTTTGAAGAGGGAACACAGATCCGAAGGTCCCATATACCGAGAAATCATCGGCCTTGGATGTAATTTCAACCTCTATGGAAGATATGATATATTGAGCCTTTGTGGATAAAATGAGGCCTACAGAGTCAGAGAGTGAGATAAAATATTAGCAGAGCAGCTGGCAATGGCGTCAGATGACGTCGGATCGACAACAGGAGTATCACCACCCTCCAGAGTGGGAGTGCATGTCTCCATAACAGCGAGCCGAGTCTCGGTATACAGTAAGTCATAGCATGGAAAAAACAACGCATCATGCAGACTCGCCAGTCGAGTTACGAGCCTCTCCCCAGAAACACCAATAGCAGTAAGGAGACGATCCATAATAATCAAAAAATGGTATATCTACAGAAGGAGATACTAAATAGGTATCAAATTAGGAGATTTGAATAGTACAAAATATCCAGGAGATGATCCCAAGATATAATATAGGAAGTCTCAGGGGCCAGAAGACCGGGTAATGAGGCAGTGAAGAACCAGAGAATAAGCCACAGCAGCAGATTCAGTTATCGCACTTCCACTTCGGAGAGCATAGGATAAATAGAACAATGGATGTACCTTCAGTCGGGATTGTTACCAACACAAAGCAACGTACCAAGATAGCGACGGAAGCCGGGAGTTGCAGGACTGCAAAAGTTCACAGAAAGCCGTAGTTTGCCAGAGACAGGATTTACCACCTATCCAGCTATCCAGAACACAGACCGGGAGGCAGAAACAACCAGTGCTGGAGTCAGGAGCCGCCTCAGCCGGATCCAAGATGGCGCCCGCGACGAGGAGTCACTGCAGGAGGAAATTGTCAGCGCCTGTAACTCATCAGCCACAAAAGGCAGGCAGGCCAAAGAGCTCCCGGAACGTGGAGATGTAAGTTCCCAATAATATTCCAGCGTAAGGTCCAGGCTTATGATCCAGGATGAGTGTAACGGATATTTGGGCCTAGGAGCTAAGGAGTCAGCTTCCTATCACTAGCCCGTCCAGACCACGCCCCCAAATCCTTCAACTTTTACCTCAGCATTATATTCAAATCCGACCTCATCACAATCCACATTCCCTCTTGCCCTCTCCGTTATTTCATTTATTGTCGCCACAACTCTTTGCTGATTGCCTCCTAGCACTCCTGCATTCAATACTTGTTAGTTTTACATTTGGAGTATGGTGCTTGGCTATGTCACACTCCCAATTCAAAGAGCAGAGGATGTAGTGGGGTCTAATGCCCAAGGTGGTTGATACTTCCAAGGGAGGAGGAAGGGTGTGCGGTGTAGGACTCTACGGCATGCAACAGCCCAGAAAGGGACTCTTCACCAGTAGTAAACTTACAGTATAACTTACTTTCTCACTTCCTTTGGATTGTCAAACCTGACTCTGGGCCTGATTCAGCAAGGATCACAACTGCTAATACGACTCAATCGGCCGATTGTTGCGTACTGCGCATGCATATGCATCGCAGTGCGCGTGTGCGAACCAGTGACTACGCAGATCCATCGCAGAATGATTGACAGGAAGTGCCGTTTGTGGGGGGGGTGGTAGTCGTAACGCAGTCGTGCAAGTGAATTTGAATGGCGTTGCATAGGAGTGCATAAATTATCCACTGCGATGCCTTACGCAGCCTGAGTACTCATAGCGTCTAACGAGGCCAGCAATTTCTGAGTAAGGTCAGTGCGTGTGTGCAAGTGTGCGTGAGGCTGCAATGCTACTCGATGTTACCGATGGTTTCACAGTCTTGCTAAGGATTACGGATGTGTGTAAGGTAAAGTGGGCACCCTTATGTTGTGTTGCTGCGACATAGTATGCTAAACTATTGAGATCACTATCGCAGTGAGACTGTGGCCCTGATTCAGAGCCGCTCGCAAGCGTCCCGATGTTTATGCACTGCGCATGCGCTGCGTCTGGCATGCACGTGCGAGAACCCCGCCGAGCAACTGAAGTTCAATTGCTACGGGGCTCGCAACAAGGCGGACCGACTGTCGATGGTGAGTGACAGCTCGCTCCGTTTTGTGGTCGGGTAGGGGGGGGTGGCTGGATAAACGCAGGCGTTCCCCTAGGAACGCCTGGCGTTTGTAGGGAGGTCTTACTGACATCACTACTGATGTCAGTAGTGGACTTCCTGCTCTATTAGAGCAGGAAGTCCACTTGGCCTTGCGGAAGCCTAGACCCTACCGTGGGGTCTCGTCGCAAGGCCGATGGTCGCGATTATCTCGATGGTCTCCTGGCCGCTCGCACAAGCTGTGGGTGGTCTCCCACAGCTTTGCGAGCGGCTGGAAAACAAACAAAAAAAACGTCCACAAACCCAGCGAGCGGGCAGCGGCTCTGAATCAGGGCCTATGTGCGTGCATAATCGCTAGTGCAATTGCTAATCTATTGAGATCACTATCGCACTGGGACTGTGGCCCTGATTCAGAGCCGCTCGCAAGCGCAGTGCACTCGCAAGCGGTCCGATGTTTATGCACTGCGCATGCGCTGCCTCTGGCATGTGCGTGCGAGAACCCCGCCGAGCAACTGAATTTCAATCGCTACGGGGCTCGCAACAAGGTAGGCCGACTGTCGATGGTGAGTGACAGCTCGCCCCGTTTTGTGGGCGGGTAGGGGGGGTGGCTGGACAAACGCAGGCGTTCCCTTGGGAGCGCCTGGCGTTTGTAGGGAGGTCTTACTGACATCACTACTGATGTCAGTAGTGGACTTCCTGCTCTATTAGAGCAGGAAGTCCACTCGGCCTTGCGGCAGCCTAGACCTTACCGTGGGGTCTCGTCGCAAGGCCGATGGTCGCGATTATCACGATGGTCTCCTGGCCACTCGCACAAGCTGTGGGTGGTCTCCCACAGCTTTGCGAGCGGCTGGAGAACAAACAAAAAAACGCCCACAAACCCAGCAAGCGGGCAGCGGCTCTGAATCAGGGCCTGTGTGCGTGCATAACTGCTAGTGCAATCGCAATTGCGATCCTTACTGAATCAGGCCTTCTATTATATGTTAAAAAGCAAACATGTTTCTAAGGAGTGCCGGCAAATGAATAACAACTTTGGAAAAAGTAGCTCCATACTAACTTTGGATCAGAACAGTTGATCCATCGTCATTATCTACCTATATTAGATATAGTGTACCCCTTTGTATTTGTAATTTATGTAAATACTGTACCAGACCATTATATACAGAATAGGTTTTTTTTTTTTTATGATACTAGCTGGGATACCCGGCGTTGCCCAGGTTGAAGACTGGACTCTGAAGTACACCTGCAGCCTTTATTTGTTTACATTGTCCTCACCTATAACCCCATTCCATTGATCCTGAAAAGGACCCCACTGTTTACTAACATGCATGCAAACAGTGGTCTAACTACTGTGGGTGCAGCTGCTATTTTGTCCGAGCTGCCTCTGTTTCCTGCCGTTCCACCTGCACTCAGTCACGCACGCAAGGTGGGCCGGTCCAGTCAGGTCCATCGAGGGGGGCCAGGGTGTCAGCGATGTTGATTTGGTGCTGGCCGCCAGCTGATTACAAGCAGCTATGGAGGGACAACGCCACCGGTCGCGAAGCAATCAGAGCTTGCAAACCAGCAGCCAATCAGCAGTGGCAGCTCCTGATTGGCTGCCAGTCCACAGGCTCAGATTGGCTTGCGACCGGCGCCAGATTCAAATTGCGCAAGTGCTGGCTGTCCATGTCTGCCGGTGCGTCAACTATAATTTATATAAGGCTGAAAGTGGGGTACAAGGATTGTACCTGCATATGATGCACAAAGTCTGCCACCGGTGAGGTGCAATGGGGCAGGGGGTGGGTGGGTGCGTATTTTGACAGTGAGTCACTGCAGTCTAGCCGATATAAATACAGGGAAAACTTCAGATCAGTGGATCCCTTATAATAACAGAATATTTCAGCGTTCCACGTGTCTGACCTCCCTGGAGCTTGTTATGCAGTGTGATATTAGACTTCCAGACTGGTGCCCTGTGCATATGGGATGATGCCTGGTAATGAGCCTACACCATAAACAGATAATGTCCTAGTTTTGCTGAGCTGCTGTCTGTCATTGAGGTCTACACCTCCCTAGCCTGTGCTGTTCACCCCGGCCGCTGCCCTGACCACTTTAATAAGTGCTGCGCAAGCGAGTGTGGTGCCAGATTAAATTTGCCAACGACCGTGAGTCAATCGTGGCTCGTGGACTGGTGGCTAAAAGGCAGCAGGGTTAGTTGAACTTGGCACCATCCGTGAGCCAATCGCGGGTCGTGGACATGTATCAAATTAGATGAAAATCATGGCTTGCCGCGCCAAAGCTCCTCCTGCTCACGGCGTATGACTACAGACACCGCCGAGCAGAACCTTCAGTAGGTTTCGGACATTAGGCCCGTAGCTGCAATCAGGTTTTAGGCATGTGGGGCATGTTAGGCAGGCAGATTGCCCGTGCCACAAGTAAAAGTGACTCTGGGCATTAGGCCAAGTGAAATGTTTATGTGCTTGCTTGGCTTTCCATGTAACAGTAAAGTATGGGTGAATTCAGAATTACATTTGTTGGGATGGAAATATTATTTTTTTTACCTATCTATAACCCTTTATTTCTATGGGAATTTATCCTATCAGTGTTAATATTTATTATTCTATGGGGCATATTTTTTCGCAAATTTCTCCCAACTTGACTATTTATTGTGGCACATTATAATGCAAATATAGAATTATATTATTACCTTTGCATTTGTGCCATCTGTATATAATTTTCAGGGACAAATCTTAGAAATCCAGAATTGTCTTTGGAAATTGGTGTCCAAGGTTCACATCCTAGACATGTTGTGTGCTTATCTGAAGCTGTCCAGCACATAGGGCCTGATTCAGAGCCAGACGCAATTAGCGCTCGCTCGTCCAGAAAATAGGGGTGGCTATTCAAATGAACCGTTCGCTGTTTGCGGTCTGTTCACGCCTCTAGGTCTGAATGAGCGAACAAAACTTGCGGTCGTTTTTTGGGAAACTACGCCACCTGGCCGCTCGCATCCTACGTCATGTCCGCTATTTATTAGATTAATCGAGTACATCGACCAGGGTATGAACTGCTCGCTATTCTTGTGGTTGGTTTTTGCTACCACAATTTTGCAAGCAGTTCTGGCTGTAAAATAACCCAGTGACGTGGTCAATGACGCTGCTGTTTTAATTATGCACACCCATAAAACGCCCGTTTTGACCTTTAAGCACGCCTACGTTCGGATCTCCACTCCCCGTTTTCAAGCACCTTCCCCTGTTACCACCCACATACGCCTCATTCTGTCACTCAAATTGTCAGGCATTCGCTATTTTGCGAGCACATGAATTTCGACTGCACTGACTGGTACGCGCATGCGTATAACGATCCGTACGCACGCGCAGTTGGGCAAACATCGCTCAGAGCGAACGAGAGGCCGCTTACGAGCGGCTCTGAATCAGGCCCATACTTGGCTACTTTGCTACTGGTATTGGGTGGCAGGGCCACGAAGTGAAGTCAGCAAGATCCAAATGGGTTCCTACTTTACCGGAAGAAGTATTTTCCAGCAGCAAAATGTCCCTGGAAGTTTTATTTTAAATATTTGCAACTAAACTTACAATGTGACAAAGTTGTCCAACCTCATAATAAATACATCTTAATTGTCATGTGGGTTAATTTTCCAAGATTATAATACAAATAATATGCCTTTGTAAAAGCTAATAGTACTTAAAAACAAATATGTTATTGTCTACTTGCCTTTTTAACTTTTTAAAATGCTCTTCTACAGGTACCTACACACTTGGCGATGTGCTCACGATCCGACATTGTGTCCGATTTCCCCTTGAACTCTCCCCAGCAGCTCCCCGGCAGTCGTGGGCACGATTCGGTGTTGGGCACGATTTGGTGTTAAAAACTGTCCAATGTGACAAACAATCTATCGTGCCTCATCGTGACTGAGCTTGTCAGATCTGCCCTACAGAACGGCAGATCTGAAAATGCGATGTACGACCTGCGGGGGCGCGCATTGGCATCGCGATCATGAGTGGACACTCACGATTTGGGCATATTTTACACGATTTGTCGTCACGATGCGTTGCAATCGGGCAAATCGTGTAAAGTATCGCTAAGTGTGTAGGCACCTTTAGCGATGCCGATGCGCGTCCCCGCGACTGCCGGGGAGCTGCTGGGGAGAGTTTAAGGGGAAATCGGACACAATATCGGATCGTGAGCACATCGCCAAGTGTGTAGGTACCTTTAGTGTGTAACTAATTTGGTTTCTGCACGGAAACATGATTTTAAAAAGGTTACAGGGATTGCTGAAATTTCTAGTTCTACAGAAGCTGAACATGCATACAATATCTAATATAACTCTACTTAAAAGAAACAGGCAGTGCAAGCTGGGACTTGTAATTTCACAGCAGTTGTTTAGCGATGCCAAGCACTCTTGTCAAAAAGTGTCAATTAAATAGCAAATTGTTATATTTCCACTAGGTGGTACTATATGCACAATATGAAAGCCAATCCCTCAAATTAAGTAGCGTGAACATCTGAAGAAATCATTAGATTTCTAAATATATTGAAGTCATTGATCACCTTGTCCCATGACAGTAGTAAAAACATTCCGTAACTGCAAGCTAAGCTCTGTACTCCAGGGAAATTGTGAATCTTCTCTCATTGTTTTTAACCAGTGCCATGACTGTTCTAGGATGATATCGCCTTAATAAGATACACAGTACTGCTCCATGTGTGTTTATTCTGTACCAAAACCATGGATTTATTATATAAAAGAAAGACCACAATTTTGTCATATTTAAGACATTTGGAATAACATAAATGTTCTAGTTTCAAGTCTTCCATAGTAATAAATTAGCACAATTCTGTAACTAACAAATATATATAGGTAAAGTTCATTGAGCTAAATTAGAAAATGGATTTTATAGGCAGGGGCCATCCCGGTTGGTCATCGACCATCGATAGTTTAGCAACCATTGATGGTCTGAGCAAATGGTGAGAACTTCCCCTCGCAATCGATGGCCAACTACCAATGGTATAATATCAATGGATAACCCTATGGTGAATCACAAATGCATTTTGGGCATGTGCTGTCGCTGACTGTACATGTGCAAAACACAAACCATTGATGACTCATCGCTGATTGCTTCTGCCCAATGGTTTAAAACCATGTGAGCTTGTTTAATGACTGCATGACGGCTGTTTACTGATGAAAGTTAAATAATGAGGGGTATATGAAATTTTCACAGTCTCATAAGACCAGTGGTAATTAAGTCCAGGACAGTTGCCGATACGGGGATCTTAAGGAATCAGTTGACAAAGCCGAATGATTAGATGAAGGGGTTTATTAATTAATTGTTGGGTTGTAAAATCTGACACCTCTGCTCATGTTCTTGCCTGATATTTAAAAGGCCAGTGCTTTTACTAGAAAGACACAGCTAGTAAAAGCACTGTCCTTTGAAATATCGGGCATTAACATTAGCAGAAGTTAGTAAATAAACCCTGATAACTTAGGAGCTCACTCCATAAAGTTATTCAGGCTCAGATTACTATAGAGGTATGATGGTCCCCAGTGGCTGGTTAATGGAGGAAGCCAGTCCTGGAATGAGCTCATCCATCTCTAGCAGAGATGAGCTTAATGGTATAATCGAATGATTGTCCAAAGAGTCTGGATGCTAATGCGTTTCATCGCGTAACTGTGACTTTGTCAAAGGAATTGATTTGTGCTCACATGCTGCTATTCATTTCCAACTACTCTAGGGCTACACTAAGCTGTGTGTTATTAATGTATGTGTCATTGTGTACTTTATGTGAAAACCGTTGTGTGTACGTATGTGTGGAATGTTTTCCATTTTATTTATTTTCTGATGAAATAGTACATCATTTATCTTTGTCATATATTATTTATATATATGCTTGCACCACTAAAAACTGGGAATAGGTGGATTAGTTCTTAAACAGAGACCCAACCAATTCCCTACTGAGTGGCTTAAGCTGGGTACACACTGGCGACATACCAGCCGTTCATATCGCGAGCGAGTAGGCAGCTGTGTGCCTCCAATATGTCTGTGAATAACTTTGTTCACAGGCATATTGCATCGGCTGTGCAGCACAGCAGATGGTCGTTATATCTGCAGGTATATTGATGCATCTGCTGGTGTGTACGGGCGACCTGCCAATCGTCCTTACACATACTGCAGGGACCCGGTGGTGAGTGACAGCTCAACTGGGCAGGATACTTTTAATTCCCGCCCAGTTGTAACGTCAGGCCAGACACATCTGGCAAACTATTAGTAAGTGTATAAGGGCCTGATTCAGTGTAGGATATGCTAATGATTGCAATCACAATGCCTTACGCAGAGATTGCAAACATAAGGACTCCCACTTTACTTTACACACATCCGTAATACTAAGCAAGACTACGAAACCATCAGTAACATTGAGTACAATCACAGCCTCATGCACACTTGCACAGGGTCTGACCTTACTCAGGAATGGCTAACCTCATTGCATGCAGTGAAAGCCCAAGTTGCGTATGGCATCGCAATGGCTAATTTATGCAGGCCCCTACAACGGCGATCAAACGCACTGGCACGACTTTGTTTCGCCGACCACCGCAAACGGTACTTCCTGTCAATCAGTCTGTGATGGGTCTACGTAGTCACAGCGATCGCAATTCCGATACGCATGTGCAGAATGCAACAATCAGCCGATTGTGTGCGTAATCGCATTTGCAATCGGTAGTGAATCAGGCCCTAAGTACTTACCAATCATCAGATAGGTCGGCCAAACTGTACCCAGCATCAGCAATAGTTACTCTGGATATCAGATAATGTATATACTGTATACTGGTCAATAAGTTCATATAATAGAGCTTGTTTATCGTCCTCCTTGAGGTTCTATAAAAATACCCTCATACCAGAAAACACCCGAAATAGGCCCAAAGACCAATATTAATAATTCATAAACATTAAAATAGATTTTTATTAAAATTTCACAATTTTAGATGGACAAATGATCTTACATTAATTTGATGAAATGTCAACATCAACTATAGAGATAAAATACATATCTCTACACCTTCCAAATGAAGGGAATGTTTACAGTGCAATGTCCACCATTCACATAAACCCATTTTATGTGAAGTGTTTCAGCAGACTGAAACACTTGTCAGCAGTATTTTGCTGGAGTGGAACAGGATTATTGCTTCTTAGCAATCCTTACCTGGGAGTATAAATCCATCCACTATATAAAGTGCGTCTACTCCAGTTTATTCTCCGCAAACAGATCTTAGGATCGTTTGATCAGTGTTCACATTTTCCTGACTATTAATAGGACTGATAATACAGTCATTTCAAGATGTACCCTTGATGAAGTCCAATGTGGGGACGAAACGCGTTGGGTCTCCATCGTATTTTGACTAGTGTTTGATGTAAGCTCATCAGATTCACTGATTTTATTGAATAAATATTGTTCTTTTTTATTGAGATTGAAGTGTTTTATTCAAATTATAATAGTGGCCTTTTGGCCTGTTTGGGTGTAATTTTGGTGGAAGGGTATTTTTCAGCAACATTACAAGGAATCATTGCTAACCCTGAAAACAGGATTTATGACCTCTACAAAATCATTTAAAGACCAACAAAGGACTCAATAAATCTACTCTCTGGGAAACGAAAGGAAGATTCATCCTCTGTGTCGACATCTAGGAATGATCATTGAAGTAGCTTCTTTGCTGCATTAATTGTTGATTTTTTAATTATTCAGTTTGTGTTATTTACACATTTTGTATTTTAATATATTTTTATATTTTGTACATTAGAGCGCCCTTTCTCTTCTTTCTTGGTTTCCATTTCCCTCCATATCTGTCTAACAGAGATATTAGGTGAAAGGTGCAGCCATCCACTCTATTAGATTTAAGTGTTGGTTACATATCAGTATCATCAATAGTTTTAGCGCAAATAATAGGGTATCTTTGTGTGTGTGTGTGTGTGTGTGTGTGTGTATATATATATATATATATATATATATATATATAGTGTATATTACTTTAAAAAAAAAAAAAATCACAATCCCAACGGTGAGTGTTAGAGTTTAGGGCAGGGGTGGTCAATATGCGGACCTCCAGCTGTTGTAGAACTACACATCTCAGCATGCCCAGCCACAGTTTTACTATCAGAACATGCTTAAATTGTGGCAGGGCATGCTGGAAAGTGTAGTCCCATACCAGCTGGATGGCCGATTATTGCCCACCTCCACTTTAGGGTTCGTTTATTGAGCACAAGTAAGAAAACATCTGAATAGAACTATTGTACATCATTAAATATTGAGAATAATAATAATACAGTGGTGCGCCGTTTAGCCAGGGATCATAAGTGGATTAATAGCAGCTGACATAAAAGGGATACTGCCAAAAAACCCTTGAAAAAACGAAGTCAAAATTTAAATGTCTGCGCTTATAACCACTAATTAAATGATACTTCAGAGCTGTTGGTCACAATTTATTGGCAACATAATACACAAAAATAACATAAAATATAGAACTGCAGTTTCTAGAATGATGGATACAATGTTCTATCAACTGACAGAATGTAGCAATCAGTGCACTGAATAAATTAAAATGAGTATCCAAAAATAGTCCCACCGGTAAAAATATTCTCAATGAAAGACATATAAAATATGTATACACACAATATATACAATGATGTAGTAATAACCTTTCCCCTTAACCAGGAGATAGTGTCCGACAAATGGAACTTGGTAGCAATGTCACTCACCACTCCCTTATATAGGATAGCAAAGATGTCCAGGAATCCTGGCTTGCAATTAACCCCTGGTTGGTGATGAGGGGTAGCGCACCTCCTGTGGTGTATGAGTGAATAGTAAAGTGGTGTGGTAAGCCTCTGGCAATTAATGACCTGCTGACAAGTCCACGTGCTGTGTTAGCTGGTAGAACACAAATTGAGCGCGGTCAGCCTCCGGCAGTGAGTGGTCCGCTTGATAACTCCACGATGCTACCTCCGCACCTTCAGTTGCCGCTCGGTATGTTAACCGACGGAGGACCCGGAAAGCAGCACCAGCGGCTGGCCAACCACATGCGGGGTGGGTGAGCTAATTGTAAGTAAAATGCAGCGGCTGAATGGAATAGTCCAATGAGAGAGGTTTTGTTGAATACCAGAAATACTGCAGATACTAGTAGTTCCCTTGAAGCGTTTCTCCCCTCTCACAGGGTTTTTATCAAAAGGTATTATCATTAAATATTGATATACAATAAAATCTGAAAACACATATAGATACAATTCAGCAAGAAAAACAGCTTGCAAGAATTAGAAGAGATAAACCCATAAAAAAAGAGTAAGAGCAATTGTATACAAAATAACTACGGCGGGTCGTAGGTAGCAGCCCGCATCGGGATAGGTTAGGGTAGAGAGTCTTAGGGAGGGTGGGGGGGAGGAGGGGAGCGAGTTGGGGGAGGGGGAAGAAAAAGAGAAAATTATGAGAATAACAGGAGCGTTCTGGGAGGTATTAATTGAGACCTGGGAGGGGAACATTATGTTGGAAATAACAGGGGTTCCAGACAGCTTGGAATCTCTGTATAGTGTTATTCTGTAAACTAGTAATATATTCCATTTTCAAAATTAACCATATCCTGTTTAGGAGTTCAGTTCCTGACGGCTGGGAGTATTCGGCACTTTCCAGTTACGGGCAATTTGGTATTTAGCTGCGCAAGATATGTGGAGAACCAATCTGTTGGAGGCATTGGAAACATGATCGATCGGAGCGCAGAGTAATAGATTGGCGGGAAAGAGAGAAATCAGGATATTGATGATTTGGGAGAGTAAAGTGCGGATCATGGAGCTGATTCAGAGCCACTCGCTAGATGTGATCGCTCGCATGATGTGTATGCAAATTGTGTAGGCAGTGCAATCGCACAGCAATGCATTAGCACGCCCAGTATTTCTTAGAGAGCGATCACATAGTGTATGCAGACACCCACTAGCCTGTCTTAAGATGCCCCCTTGTGCACGTCATGTCCAGGAAGTGTATGCAACCATCGGTACATCGGGTAACATCGGATGCGATCGCAGCGCTTGAGGCTGACCATACCCTGCCCCAAGCACTGCGAGCACTTCAGTGTAAAAACAAGCCAGGTGACGTACTATGATGCTGTCTTTTAATTATACATACCTCTAAAACCCTGTTGAGATGCTCAGGCACGCCTGCGTTTGCACCTCCACTCCCCCGTTTTTAATGGCCAGCCCCTGTTATCACCTACAAATGGCTTCCCCTGTCACTCACTCTGCTGGGCTGTCTATGCACAGCAAGCGAGTGCATTTGAACTTTCGCTAAGGTATGTGCACGCGCACTGCGATGCATACGCACAATGCATACACACTGCATACCATCGGCAGTAGCGAGAGTATGCATCTTAGCGAGCAGGTCTGAATGAGCTCCCATGTTCCAAAATGGGAGGCTAAGTGGGCATGTCCACCATATATGAAAAAACGTTCCGAGTTGGTCACAACATCTCCAACATAAATTATAGGTACAGTATTCGGATAAATCTGATGTTGGCGTTCTGACACCAAGTATCATCTAGTATATATTTTGTAAGAATTTTCTCGAATAGCAACACTGATAGAGCTTTTTGAGATGGCTGTTCGTATAGCATCCCAAGCTTTGTCACCAAGGAATAGGCCCAGATCTGATTCCCAAGCCTGTTCATGTGCCTCGAGTGGGGGAGACTCCAATGCGATGTTAGAATGGTATAGATGTGAAATAGCCCCTTTATCATTCGGTCTATACATGCAAAATCTTTCAAGAGGGGAGGGAGCAAATGGGTAGAGGGCAGGAGAAGATGATGTAGTAAAGTGGCGAATCTGTAAGTATTGATAATGGAGTGAGTTGGGAATTCTGTATTTTTCTTGAATGTCGGTGAATGACATAGGGGCAACATTCCCGACGATATGATGAAATCTGGTAATACCAGCAGAAATCCAGGGACGAGCCATTGTAGAGGATAGACCCAGTGGAAAAGCAGGATTATTCCAAATGGGGGTTAGGGGAGACAGATGCGAAGAGAGATTAAATATTTTGTTAAGCGAGTCCCAGTTGTTAAGTGTCAGCGTGATAATATGAACCAAGGAAGCAGGTCTGGGTCTTTGTTTACGGGGAAACCATGGTAGGTGAGATATCGAGTGTGCATCAGCCAAGTCACTTTCCAAGTCAACCCAGCGTTTAACATGGTGAGCAGAGTGTCAAGCAATCAATTGGCTCAGTTGGGAGGCATTATAATATCGGTGGAGGATGGGTAACCCTAGCCCTCTGTTCCATGTGCTTTTGGCGAGGATATCTCATCGAATTTGTAAATTTATTTAGAATTGCAAAAAACCACAGAGTGTGGTTTGAAGAGTATTGAGAGTGTGTAAGGGAATAGGCACAGGCAGTTTCCAGAATAGATATAGTAGGTTTGGTGGATGCTCATTTTCACAGTGATGATGCGGCCAATCCATGAAAGGAAGTATGAACGCCACTGCTGTAAGTCCTTAACAATAGAGTTGATAAGGGGGGGTAGTTAGTTTTTTAGAGAGAGCTGTATGATTTTGTGATGAGAATCCCAAGGTATTTCAGCGAGTCTCTCTTCCACTGGAAGTCAAAATTTAATTGTAGCAGTGTCTTCATGCTCCCAGGGCGATGAAAGGGAAGAGCTTCAGATTTGGTGTGGTTGACTTTATAACCTGAGAGATGGCAAAAGAGAGAGAGTTCACGGAAAAGGTTCAGAAGGGATGTGAGTGGTTTTGTCAGCGTGAGGAGTATGTCATTGGCAAATAGGGATAGGATATATTTGGAGTGTTTAACTTCTACACCAGCTCTATCAGGATTAGCCCGTATTTGGGAAGTAAGTGGCTCGATAACAAGAGCAAACACAAGCGGCATTAAGGGACATCCCTGCTTAGTGCCATTGGTGATTGGGAAAGGGTCAGATATTAAACCACCAGCCGAGTGTGTGGCAGATGAGTTATGGTAGAGTGCTTGGATAGCTGTAAGGAACTTCCCCTGAAAACCGAAATGGCATAGCATCTGGAACATGAAAGGCCAGGTGACCCTATCAAAGGTCTTCTCTGCATCCAGGGCAAGCACCAGGGAGGGAAGTTTATGGACGTTGCTGTAGTAAACAATATCAATTGTGCGTCTGGTATTGTCAACTGACTGCCTGGATGAGACGAAGCCCACCTGATCAGGGTGGATCAAAGTAGGGAGGAGCGGTTCAGTCTGTTTGCGAGTACTTTGGCAAAAAATTCAAATAGTAGTTGAGAAGTGAGATGGGCTGATAGTTGGACACGGATTGGATTTGGGAGGACCGTAATAGTGGCTTTAGAAGTATCTGAGTGAAATGGAGCAACTTCGAGAATGTGGTTGAAAGTCGCAGTTAAGTGAGGTAGCAGAGAGGATTGGAAGGTCTTATAATAAGACATTGGAAATCCATCAGGCCTAGGAGCTTTGGAGGGTTTTTCTGTTTTAAGGGCTGAGAGAATTTCTTCGGCAGGAATGGGGTCGTCAAGGGTGAGGGAAGTCGCAGGGTCTATGTGAGGAAGGTTACAAGAGGTCAAGTATTCTGGGGTCAATGAGTCGGAAGTAAGGGTCATGGCGGGGGATTTGGGAAGGTCATATAGGCGTTGGTAGTATGTCTTGAATAGTGAGTTGATGGCAGTTGGGTTATAATGATGGGTGCCGTGATCATCTTTCAGGACTGGGATAGTAGTCCAGGCCCTCCGAGCTTTCAGCCTATTAGCTAATAGAGTGTCTGCTTTATTACTCTTTTCATAAAATGTAGTGGGGCTCTAGAAGGTCAGGAGGCAGCAGGTGTAACAGGATCCATGTGGTAGGCACTGTCAGGAGATCCAATCAGGCACTGCAGCCACTGGAGTAGTTCACAGGCTGTGGCTGTACTGATGGCCAGGGCTGCTCTGGGGATCCTGTATAGGCAGAAGTGGCAGCCAACAGGGAGATCGCACATGACCTGGTAGCAGGTCCAGCAGTGTTCGGGGGTACCAAGGAGGCTGGGACTGCCCTGAGAGATGGCCCCGGAGACTCCTGGGTGCAGCATGGGGCTCCGGTCCCGGGGGCTGTGTGTCGGTTTGAGTGGGTGTAGCAGGCTTAGGGAGTACCGGAGCAGGCCCCGATGGTAGTGGTGACCACTGCAGAGCCTCCAGATGAATCAAGCGTGCCAACAGGGAGCAGGCCGAAGAATTACGGCACCATGACTGGGATAAGCGCCCATCGGGTGGAAGCTGTAAATTGAGGGCTCGGCTGCAGAATGAGGGGAAGGTTGCAGGGGCACTAAAAGTGTCCCCTGGCTCCTCGGACCTAACCCCTCGCTATAGGAGACACCAAGGGGACAGAGTAAGGAGCCCGGAAGTCAGTCTGGTCGGTGGGGACCACGTATGTAGGGTCTTTTAAGGGCAACAGATTGGGATCCGAGAGAGCACGTTCACTCTGGCTGCAAGCTAGGCCACGCCCCCATGAATCGGAATTTTGACCATCGGGGTTCCCGAGCCATCACTGTAATCACCAGGATGCTGACCCCCCCAGGATTATGTACCAAACCCATACACAGGTGTCTCCTTGCATTCTAACCCACATAGCTGCATCATTGCAAACTCTGCATACTCATTTTCATATTTACCAGCGAAGCAGAAACCATAACAATAGTCAGTAAAGTAAGAGCTATCAGTTAATTTGCCAGCCCCCTCCCACCCCCTAAATGCTGCAAAAAAAAAAACATCTGCATCAATATTTCACATTAAAGGCACTCCCCTTTTCCCATTAGAGGGACACTCCTGGGTAATGTCATATTTCCCAGCAAGCTACATGCCTTGGACATGTAGTCTTCCTTCTAGAAGGTACACAGAGGATTACCTCGCCAAAGCGCTACTGTGACTCAAATTTACTTGCTAATATGTAATTAATATCTGATACTGAAAAAAATTGGTTGCTGCTACTACACATAAGGAGCTGACCTTATGTAGGGAATAGAACAATAGTTTACAAAAACGAAGAAGCGCTAACCAACAGTTAGTATCCCATTTTTAATCAATGTAAAACATATATTAAATAAATAAGATACATTTAAAATGATTCCAGCTGATTCTAAAGAAATTAACATAAATGAATATCACAATCATTGAGGTTCAAAATAGACAATAATGCATTCTCCCATTCAATGTATCAAATCTAAGACCAAAAAAGTTTAAAGAGAAACCTGCCACATTTAAAAAGTGTAATATGGAAGTCCTCTAATTCTTAGGATAAAGAAAAAATCCTTTAATCCAGGAAGATAGTATGTGTGCGCACACTTATTTGTATTTATAGGAACTTCTCATAATGATACATTTGTGCAGTTTCCTTTTCCTTAATGAGGTCTTGTAGCAAAGTATACATGCAATATAGATACAATTTGGAAACAAACCACCTTTAATGTTTCAAACTGCTGGCAACAAACATTAATTTGTTCCTCCTGCAGCTAACTGTCAAGCCGCAATCTCTGTAATAGACACTTGTATAGATGAGGAATCTTTAGTGTGAACAGATTCACCTTGAGACAGTGGCGGAACTCCCGGAGACAATGGAGTCATTTGCCGCCGGGCGTCAGCCCTGAAGGAGGCACCTGGCTCCATTGTCCCCGGGAGCTGCATGGAGAAGGAGCGCCGCTGATCTACGCTCCACCTCCATTGGCGTAACTACGGAGGGTGCAAGGGGTGCGGTCGCATCCCCTGCACCCTCCATTTGCCGGGCGCCCGCTGAGTGTGTTACCAGCGGGCGCCCGGCTCCTATTCAAACCCCCGGTGGTAGCCGGAGGACGGAGCTCCTTCCGTCTTCCGGGTCCCGTAGTGTACTATGGGAGTGACGTCATAACGTCACTCCCATAGTGCCGAGGAGCGGACGCTGGGGACGGAGCTCAGGAGTGAGCTCTGTCTTCCGGGTCCCACAGTGCACAATGGGAGTGACGTAATGACGTCACTCCCATAGTGCCGAGGAGCGGACGCCAGGAATGGACGGCAGCAGCACTGGAGTGGGGATAAAGGTAAGTGTTTGTTAGTTTGTTTTTTTGTGTGTGCGTGCGCGCGCGGTGGGGGCAACTACAGGGACCTCACTACTTGGGGCAACTACAGGGGCCTCACTACTGGGGGTAACTACAGGGGCCTCACTACTGGGGGCAACTACAGGGGCCTCACTACTGGGGGTAACTACAGGGGCCTCACTACTGGGGGTAACTACAGGGGCTAACTACTGGGGGCAACTACAGGGGCTAACTACTGGGGGCAACTACAGGGGCTAACTACTGGGGGCAACTACAGGGGCCTCACTACTGGGGGCAACTACAGGGGCCTCACTACTGGGGGTAACTATAGGGTCTCACTACTGGGGGCAACTACAGGGGTCTCACTACTGGGGGCAACTACAGGGGTCTCACTACTGGGGGCAACTACTGGGGGCTCACTACTGGGAGCAACTACAGGGGCCTCACTACTGGGAGCAACTACAGGGGCCTCACTACTGGGGGCAACTACAGGGGGCTTACTACAGGGGGCTCACTACTGGGGGCAACTACAAGGGGCTCACTACTGGGGGCAACTACCGGGGGCTCACTACTGGATGTACTGCATAGGGGGACCATTACTGGGGAGCACTACATAGGCGGACCACTACTGGGGGCATTATATAAAAGGAACTGCATAAGGGGGGCGGCGGCAGCTGGGGCTGGCATAGGTGCTGGGGGGTGGTACATTTTAGTTTGGGGGGGGGGGCACCAACATTTATCTTGCCTCCGGGCACCTGGGATGAAGTTACGCCACTGCCTGGTCAATGGTCAAGCACAAAGACATATGTGAAATAAATCATTTGGCAGCTAATGACAATGTTCAATGCGTTCTCCATGCTCAGCTGAAATCCACTGCACTATGGAACAGACCGTCAGTTACGGCTGGATCTTAATATTGTTTGAAAGTGCTGCTTACCGCTACCTTTGACAGGACCTCCGGAGGTCTGTAATGCTGCAGATGATAAGTCTATTTATACTCCACTGCCGGTAAGCGATAGGCACCAGATATTCGGTCACGCTGCTGTAGTCCAGAAGGCTGTTGCCAGCTCAGATGGGAGATGGCCGTAATGCAATGTCCTCAGTAGTGGGCAGTCAGTGAGGTTGAAGGCTTGACGCATTTCTCAGCCACAAACAAGGGGCCGTTTCTTCAGAACATCCCCTCAATAGCACCTGGCTTTTTATTCATTTGGTCTCTGTGTCAATCAAGGAGATCATTAGATCCTGCTTTGCGGTTTAACTCATTCAGACCACTTAGCCATAACTGAACCATAAAGACCGTCCTCTAAACCTTCTAATCGGTATTTCCAGTTGTAAAAATATATTTTATAGTGTGGCAGGTTGTATTACTAATAAATAACACAAATATTACCACTGGAGCCCAAAATTCTGGACTAAATCACTAATAGATATCATTACAGGATTGCATCTCTCAGATTAAATTAAATTAAAAAAGGAAAATATTTATACACATACAGAAAAAATATATATATTTACATATATTAAAAATCTAAGCAATAAGCATATATAAAAGTATAAACAAAATTAATAATCTAAACATAAATATACATTTCAAACATATATGATACCTAAAAAAGAGACCTATTATATCATACGGATCTGTTGTTGAATGGAGTTCATAAGGATAATCATTTAAACACACAGCAGAAAGAAAACTAGATCTAGTCAATCTATTTTATGTGACAAGTATATTTTAATAGTTACCTTAATCTATGACCATAGTAAATTAAAGATACACTTATGGAATACATGGTCCCATATCATATAGACAAACTGTATGTGCAGAGTCAGTATGTGCGGAGTGAATTAAATCAACAGATATAAATGAATTAATTCCACCATTTTATGGCTAATTGCTAAAATGTATTAATATTTCTATACTGTTTTCCATTAGATCACTTATTAGGTGACTCTACTTAGAGGAAATTATTTTATATCTTTATATTCACTTTTAAATTGGGAAAAGACATAAATGAAAAAACATAAAAAAATCGAGAAGAACAGGAGGAAAATGAATAAGGGCATCTAGAGAACGATATTGCCAGCATATAGGCCAATGCATAATCAGCAAATGGCATACTAGAGTGACTATATTGTCTATCCCTAAGACAGAAAATATGTGCAAGAATGCATCCATGATAAAGTTAGAAAAAAGAAGAAAAGGAAAATGGAGGGGGAAGGAAAAGGGAAGGGAAAAGAATAAACAATGAGGAGAGGCCAGGAAAGTTGTGGACATACAACAACCTTGATAAGGGAGTATTAGTATATAAGGAGATCGAACCAATTAGGCAGAAAGGCCAAAGATGATGGGCAAGAACTGAGCAATTAACCCCCAGGGAACTGGGGTGATCATCTACCCAGAACAGCCCGGCATATCTGGCTGTAAATTATACCCCATTAAGTTCTATTGTATCATTAAGCCCATTGGGAGCCAATGTGCCCAATTTAAAAATCCAAAAAGCTTCCTTTCTACAGTGCTATTTAGGGGATGTACTTCTAAAGAAACGACCCCTTGTTTGCACCTGAGAAAAGCGTCAAGCCTTCACCCTCACTGATTGCTCACTACTGAGGACATTATTTGCATTATGGCCATCTCCAATCTGAGCTGGCAACAGCCTTCTGGACTACGGCAGCGTGTCCGAATATCTGGTGCCTATCACTTACCGGCAGTTCCCTGTAATTTTAGAATTAGGATCGGCTCACAGAGCCCAGTGCTGGTTCATTAAATACGGGTGACGCCATATTTTTTGAACCAAGGCCGGCTCAAAGATTATGTTTTTGGGGGACCCAAAGCCATTTTTTTTAAACACCTCAGTGGCTTTATTACAATCAGAAACATGCACGGATCACACTGATCTGCGTGTGTTTCTGCATTCTGCTAAACATGCTTCTCAGGTGGGGGTCTATTTTAAACTTCTATTTTGGACGGAGATTGCTTAATTTACACTTGTGATTGCAGTCAGGATTCTTGGTAAATTCCTGTGTTGTATTTCTGTCTATGGAAAGTACTTGCGAGTTTGGCTGATGGTATATTTATCTCCATTTGTGTCTTCACACGTGTTTTGCAGAGATAATCATGATTTTACACCCGTGCTTGCCTTTAGTAAAGTGAATGCAATCTCAGACCAACACGATTCTAAGTAAATTTACCCCTTATTGTCATCTGGTTGCTTTGAGAAAATTCAGCTGGTTTCTTGTACAATGTATTAAGCTGCATTTTGTATAAACTCAGCACGCCAGACAAAAAGGAGACATTTTAAAAATTATTCTGATAGGCGATCCTGCTTTGGACCAGCACTTTTTGTTCTGATGGTACTCAGCACTGGCACCTTTTGTTTGTTTGTTTGTTTTATAATATCTAATAATTAAATGAGTACATAACTTTAGGTAAGTACCAGTACCTTTTTTCATAGAAAACAGTCCTGCATTGGACTGTGATATAAAGTTCCAAAAATGGAAGAAGAACGGCTTAGGAGAACAAGGGATGTTTCCTTAGAGTGGGGCAATGTCAGGCAAGGGTGTCAGGGCGTGATTCATGTTTGTGAGGAATTGCACAGCCGCAAGTAAGTGGCAGTGCTATGCCGTGTCATTAAAATTCAAATGCAACAGGAGGCGCCTGTAAGACATAGACGTCTCCTGTTAGCCCTTGCGAGATACGAGAGCGGTGTGCAGGCTCAGATCACCATCACGACCATCAGTCATGATTGGTGATGGTTTCAGACACTGGCCAGCCAGCGTAAGATGAAACTTACGCGGGCTGGCCCTAGGATCCGGACACTTGGGTACAGGATGTCTGCATCCAATGACGCAGACCCTTGACCCATCACACTTCAAAATGGGGGAAACACACTCTCGTTTTAAAGAACGGTGCTGCCACCACTCCACCCCCAAATGCCGCATCAGGTCAATCATGCTGCGGCTGACAGGGTGCTGCAAGTGACATCTCAAGACCCATTCTCTACATAAATATAACTTCCTGGAAAGCTGCTGTATTTGCAGAGATAACTTTCTGGAAGTGTGATAGACTTCACCTTCTGTTCCACAGCTTTGGAGAGTATCGCAGCCAATGCTCAAACTGTGCATGCGCACTTACCAACCTGGACATGCACGGTGTTCGAGAAGAGGGAAAACCAGTGACCACCAGCCAGATGGAGCGGATGGACAGAGTGGATTTGTGGTCATCTCGACCCAGCAATATCTTGTATAGGTAAATCTCCCCACTATCACTATCAGGGGCGTCGGAACAAATTTACATTATTTACATTGGGGGGCAATATATAAGTTAATTTTGTTGGCGCCCCCCCACCGACCCTCCCTCCAACTTATCTGTTTTGGTGGGCGCATAGGCGCCGGAGCACCATAGTGGAGCAGCAGGAGGCAGGGACTGGACCGGCGGCCGCGGGAGGTCAGGGGCTGTGCTTATAACAATATGCTGCACAGTCCCTGCACTGCATGGAGCAGGAGGTGTAACATGCGGTCTTTTAACTTAAAGACCGCACATGTGCATTATTTTAAATACTAGTATACCTTAAACCCCTTGGTAAGTGGGCATTAATTTGATGCATGTGGCATCTAAGGTATACATGAAGTCCCTGTGGATGTGTCAGAAATCATATACCGCAGTCCGCAGCCATCATATAAATGACTGGTTTCTGTGGTAGTGAGGAGGTACTGCTGAAAATTGCCCACACTTACTAGATCCGGTGCTTTGGCTGGCCTGGCTTGCTGCATTTTAAACAGTATTATATTGCAGCTGGCTCATCTGTCTGAATGTAGCGGGAAGGATTTTCCTCTGCTTGTCCAAAGTGCCTGGCCCTGTTGGGCACTTTCTAGCACCAGAATTCTGGTGTACAATTATAGCTATACTCACTGGCCTGTTCATGTGTGGGAGGAATACTGCTATTATGTATATTGGGGACTTCGAAAACTTCCATGGGCAGGATGCCTTCTCCGTTCTCTGCACTAGCCCTTCTTTCTGCTGAAAAGTTATTTTGTGACACATATAGATATCTGCATACAGCTTCTTACAATGTCACAGTGCATTTTTATTGCTTGTTTAATTGCATTTACAGCATGGCAAGCCACATTCTACAGCTGCCTATTGTCATCACCACCTGCTTCCTCTCCATCGTCCTGTATCTTTTCTGTCACTTCCTGGTCCACTTCCCTTTCTTCCTCCTTTACAAATTTACTGGTAGCAACCCCTCTACTTTTTTTTACATAGCATCCACTTGAAGCACAAAACAGAACAAACAGTAAGAATAACAAGTAAGAATAACAAACAATTTAGTAGATAACAAAAAGCACAAAATAACTCTCAGAAATCACTAATTAACAAGTAGGGATGGCCATTGGAAACCAGTGGTTGGCAACGATTGATGCTCCTGATTCAATGAAAATGTTTTTTTCCATCTGATTTGGGGATTGCGATGGTTGCTACCATCGTATGTTTATTTCCGTTGGCTCATCAATAGTAGTTTAATTATGTAAATTCAGTGGCGTCTGCAGTATAACACTGGGGAAGTTGGAAGATCTGAGAGGCTGGTTTATTTTCTCAGCAGCCTAGAAGAGCATACCGAAATTTGGACATCCCGGACATGAGAAGCAAGCAACTGTGGCTTAAAACCATCTATTATCAATTTTGATTACTGATTATATATATATATTTTTTATTCAAATGGTATATGTTGGTGGGTTGTGCAACATGATACAGAAGTGATAGAGGGGAGGTGGGGGCACAACCAAAGAGGCCTGGAGCACGGAAACATACAGGCTTGGTCATAATTGATTGAATCAATCATGTACTATATCATCTATCTATCTATCTATCTATATATATATATATATATATATATATATATATATATATATTGTAACAGGACCAGATATTCCCTCTATAAAGAAATAGTGGGGCCTACTGCCTCCACCATCAGCACAAAGTATGCACAAGACTAAAGCAGCATACACACACAACGATTTTTTTAATGATTATCGTTAAACGATATCGTTTAACGATAATTGATGGCAAAAATCGTTCACTTTCTGAGTCAAACGATGAACGATTATCGTTCATGCGCGTTCACGTTTGTAGTTTGTCGTTTGTAGTTTGTCGTTCAGTCAGACTTGTCAACTCAACGATTTACATTAAGGGAATATGCAAAAATTGTTTGTAGTTCATAAAAATCGTTCATGACATTTAGTAAATGAACAACTTTAGTAATCGATTTTAGTACATTTTTTCAAGGGAAAAAATCGCTTACTCAAATCGTTCATTAAAAAAATTGTTGTGTGTGTATGCAGCTTTACAGGTAGTTTTCAGCAAGTGTCTCTGAGCCAGCCAGTCTGCTTGCTCTCCCAGGTATGAGACACCTAGCTTACAATCAAACACAGTCTAAATCAGCCAGTTCCAGGTGCAGAACCTAATGAGCCTGCTAACAGGCCAAAAGGCCAAAACCTAGAGTGGCCCGTGGATGGAGCCCTCCCTCTCCTCACATCCACACCCCCAGGTCCCAAACCGGCTGTTCCAAAAAGCCGACACTCAAATCCGCTTCACTGCAGACTGTCTCCTGGGGTTTTTTAGAACATATAGGTCAAAAGCCTAGGACAAATGTATCTACCACAGACCACTTTACCAGTGCTCCTATCACTATATATATATATATATATATATATATATATATATATATATATTGAAACTGTTGGATGTAATTACCCTCAAATTAAATCTGAAAGTCTGCAGTTAAAGCACATCTTGTTTGTTTCATTTCAAAACCATGGTGGTGGTGAATAGAGGCCAAAATCTGAAAATTCTGTCAATGTCCCAATATTTATGGACCTAACTGTATATATATATAATCAAATGTCCTGACTGGCTGACTCATCAACGCCCAGCCCAAACCCCTGAAACTAGAAACATGAAAATCGGGGAGTACTTTCCTTCCATGACGTAGATGCCCACTGAGTTTTCGAATTTTGACTCCTAAGGGGGTAGAAAGGGCTAATAAGTTTCCTCCCACTGTGCAATGTCCTGACTGATTGGATCATAGTTCAGTATTGAAACACCAACTGTCATCCCAAGTGCTGCCAAACATCACTGGCAGTTGGTGTGGCTCCCCTAATAGTGAGGGAAGGGAATGTGTTACTACAGATGTGAGAGAGGAAAATGTGTAAAGCTGCATACACACCTGAAAGATATATCTGCAGATGGTGGTTGTTCATACACACTGAACAACTATCACTGCCATCTGGCCGGAGGTCCCGCTGGCTAGAGGTTGTGTCACGCCCCTCTTCCTGGCCTCTTCAGCAAGTGTAGGGGCGGTCGGCTGTCTACCATCGGCTGTGCAGCACATCATCACAAACATACTGTATAGGGGTCTATTTACTAATGCTGGGCATACACTCTACAATTATGGTGCTATTCCATCCAATATCCACGGATCGCCCTGATAATTATAGTGTTTGTGTGGCTGACCGAGGGTTAAATATTGATCGGTTGGGCATGCCGGATCGTCCAGCTTGCCCGTCCAATGTGATATCTGCATGTAAAAATGTCGACCGCATTGGCCAGTGTATGCCCAGCCACGGCCAACAGACAGATATTTCCCCTGTTCCTTCTCATGGAAGGAATGGGGAAATGTCTCCTCCCCCAGGGGCGGAGGGCCAATACATTGTGAGACATCTCATAGTGTATGCCCGTGATATCTGCAGGCTGCCAGATAAAATGTCTGTCGGTCTGACAGGCATTTTATCTGGCAATATATGCCCGGCATAAGTCTTGGAGAGAGATAAAGTGAACAAAGATAAAGTACCAGCCAACCAGCTTCTAACTGTCATTTTACAAACACAGCCTGTGGCATGGTAGTTAAGAGTTGATTGGCTGGAATTTTATCTCGGTTCACTTTATCTCCATCTAAGGCTTAGTAAATAGGCCCCATAGTATGTACACTGGCTGACGCACACACAGCATATCAGCCATTCAACTGAATGGCCGATATGTTGGCCAGTGTGTACCCAGCATTACAACAGCAGTGAGAGGGGAATGTGTTACTTATAGAGGTGAGGAAAGGGAATGTGTTACTACACAGGTATGGGAAGGGAATGTGTTACTATGGGGTGAGGGAAGGGAATGTGTTACAACACAGGCGAGGGAGGGGAATGTGTTACTACAGGGGTGAGGGAAGGGAATAAGTTACTACAGGTGTGAGTGAGGGTAATGTATTACTACGGGGTGAGGGAGGAATTGTATTTCTACACAGGTGAGGGAGGGGAATGTAGAATGTTTTACAACACAGGTGAGGGAGGGAAATGTTTTACTACAGAGGTGAGGTAGTGGAATGTGTTAGTACACAGGCAAGGGAGGGTAATGTCTTACTATAGCAGTGAGGGAGGAGATGCATTACTACAGAGGTGAAGTATTAATGTGTTACTGGAGTGGTGAGATGTAAATGGAAACAGTAAATATCTAAGGCCTACCCAGGTGAAACCGGGTACATCTGCTATTACAGTATATTGAGTGAAGACATTTAAGGCGAAACAGCATTTAACTTCTGTTTGGGTGATATATGCCGTATTTTGGCAACATTGAAACATTGCTGTCCACCAACCCATCAAGTGACATGGGCACTTCTCTCACTCACCACTGGTTTTTATTTCAAGTCCTACTGATGTCTCGCTAGTTCTTCTCGAGGTTTGTATTCTTTAAACAACCAGGCACTGCCCAGTAATACCCCTTTTACACCAAAATCCCGGGTCCGACCCTGGAATTTGAACACTGGTCAATCCCGGGTGGAACTCTGCTTCAGACCGCGTTTACACTGCAACTTGACCCGGGTTATTCCCGGGTTTGCCCCGTTCACACTGAACCCGGGTAATCCCTGCTTTTCTCTATAGAAGTCATTAAAAATGGTCTGTTTTAAGGTCTGACAAAGATGGTCACAAAAGGCAACAAAAGAGAGGGGTGGGGACTGATTACAGCATTGCTATAGGTTGCTGTTCTGGCTGTGGCAGGCTGTGTATCAGCCTGCGTTTGTGGCTGCTGGTCAGGCTGCTGTGGTGCAGGAGGTTAGGCAGGCAAGCGATGGCTTCATGTGCATCTCTCTGCAGGGCACTGACAAATTACATCATCTGCCAGTGCCCCAGAAGCTCCAATCAGCATCTTTCAGAGCTAGCCGGGTCAAATAAGCAGGGTAGCACCCGTTCACACTGCCGCATGACACGGGAAGAACCCGTGTTCAACCCTGCTCTCAACCCGAGTAAGATTCCCGGGTAAATCAACCCGGGAACTTTTTCTGGGAGCCGTTCACACAGAGCATCGACCCGGGTCGACCCGGCAATAACCCGGGTTATTCGGTTGGTGTAAAAGGGTTAGAATAGTTTCAAATACAGGTTGAGTCTGCCATATCCAAAATGCTTGGGACCAGGGGTATTTTGGATATCAGAATATTCTGTATTTTGGAATATTTGCATACCACAATGAAATATCTTGGGAATGGGACCCAAATCTAAACACAGGTGTATTATATACACCTTATACACAGCCTGCAGGTAATTTTATACAATATTTTCAATAATTTTGTGCCTTAAATAAAGTTTGTGTACTTTTAACCATCAATAAGCAAAGGTTTCACTATCTCAGTTATGCTTAAAAAATTCTGTAAGTCGGAATATTTGGATATGGGAGACTCAGGGGCCTATTCATCATAACTTAAAATTCTCTGGAGGTAATTATTTTTAGAACTCGCATGGGGTTCTACCTAATTACTGGAGCAATTCATCATCCCTCCTCTCCATAACTATTTCGAAAAGCTGTCATTTTTGCGATGACAGCTTTTCGGGAAATAGATAGTTTTCCCTCTCTACACTACCTTACCGCAGCTGTAATCAGTGCTGCTCATGCGCTGTTACATTCGTAAAACCAGCGTATGTGCAGCACTACCTACAGCTGCGGTAATTTTGTGTGTGTGTCCCCAACCCCCCCTCCGAAAACCTCCCCCCTATCCCGCACTTAGCTGGCCGCTGCAGCGCCTCTGGCTCCGGTGTCTGCTCTGACACGTGTTCTCCCTGCAGACCACAGTACAGTTTAGAAAAAAAAAGTTATTTTTTTTTTCTAAACTTTATTGTGTTCTGCTGGGAGAACACAGTGTCCGAGCAGCCACCGGAGCCAGAGGACGGACCAGAGCACCAGAGGAAGACGTCGGGGGACCTCACCAACTGGAAGCAGGTAAGTGTCACCTGCTATTCGCCACCTCACAGTGGCGGATAGTAACTCCATCAAATTCCGAAAATACATCATTTTTGGAGTTTGATGAATACCATAATTTCCATATCCCCATACTAATGTATGGGGAGTGTGGAAATTAACGCAGGGGGACTTAACCAGGAGATATCAGTGTGTTTAGATACTTCATGAATACTAAAATAACGGTATTTAAGGAAAATGTCCTTAAAAACGTTATTTTAGTGTTGATGAATAGGTCCCATAACCTGTAATTGTATCCTATATGTAGTCTTAAAGGCTGGATCTTTGTACAGTAACCTAGTAAATGTTAATGCACCTATTTGACCTGGTTCCCAGCCCTAACCTGTTGTCTTTGACCTTGGATATGACTTTTGTTGCTACCTTTGCTCTTAGGTCTACTTAGTCTGCCTGATTCCTTAAATAACATATCAGGCTTCATGTGTAAATCTTGAAGGCTTCTGAGTATTAATGAGCACAACTGCTCCAAGGGCTAAGCTGTAAGCACAATGGGTCGTAAGCCCAAAAAGGCACCTCAGTCCGCATGGCTATGGATGCAAAAGAATCTTTGGTTTGCATGTGCAGTAAAAACAAAGCAATTTCTGGGGATAAAAGAAACAAACTGAATTTGCGTCTAATGGAGCATACACACGGTCAGATTTGTCAGATCTGTCAGATGAACGATTGAACAATTTTACCAAAGATTTGAACGATTTTTGACTGCATTAAAATTAATGGAATCGTCCAAGTCTGACTGCAAACACATCAGATGTCAGATATTGTTATCTGACCATCGGGAACGCGCATCGTTCAAATCGTTCATCTGACAGATCTAACAGATATGTCATATATCTCAGATTTTCCTTCAGATATGAACGATTTTTTAAATCATTATCGTTCAGATCTGAAGAAACATCTGACCGTGTGTATGCACCTTAACGCTACATGAAACCTATAAGAGCAAGGAAGCGGTTCTGCATAATTTGTTATAATAAACAGGAACTTTATCAGATAAATATTTCCAAGACTATACTTTTAAAGCCTTATTATAGATAAACTCATCACATTTCTTTTTTAATCCTACACATATATTAGAATCCACTCTATAGATTGTTAGATACTTATGTTTTGTGAGGTGCTTTCCTGACAATCTGTATCTGAAATTCTCACATATTCTCTGTACCAAATATTAAAATTTTTAGACATCTGCAAAATATAAGGTGGGCACATACCTGAGTATAAAGTGGGGCAGTGCCATGATACGGGGCAGTTGTATCTTCTTCATTATGTCTAACAGTAATACAATGTGTGAGAGGGAATACGCTTAGTATGCTGACACATGGGATGCCCGTCGCTTAGAATGCAGCCGCTGGAATCCCGGCACCTGTCAGAATCCCCGGTGCCGGGATCCCAACCGCCGGCATACCCAAGTAAGTAGCGGGGTTGGGGGGAGGGTTAGGGGTTAGGCACTGGGGGGAGGGTTAGGTTTAGGGTGCGGGGTGGGGGAGGCTAGGTTTAGGCACTAGGGGGGGAGGTCTGGTTCAGGCACCGGGGAGGGAGGGTTAGGGTAGGGAGAGGGGGAGGGTTAGGTTACCTACCGACAGGTGTCAGTATCCTAACCCTGTTGGGATGCCAATATCGGGATTTTGACCACCGTGATCCCGAGCGCCAGCATCCCGTACCCATCCCGTGTGAGAGTGTTGGTTACCTATGTTCAGCTATGCTACTATTAATTTCTTGCTTGTACAATTATCCCAACATCGTGAATGGTTTAAGAAGATTGTTTGTGAAAAAAATTACTTTTATGTTTACAGACAAACAAGCAGACCATAATAGATATATGAATTATAAAATAACATAAACCATAAGTTAATATTTTAGTAAGCTAAATACCCCAGAAAGTAATAAAAAAAAGACATAAGATAATGTGTACAGTGTAGGATTTCATACTTTTAAGAGGAAAACTGACACTCTTATGAGCCAGTGGAATCATTTCCTGCACAGCATTATTTATCAACCTTAAAACAGAAAGCATTCAGGGAGAATGGGTGACAAGGGGATTGCTGTGTATAATAAGGAGGACTGTCCCTTAACAAAGAGACATATGTCTAATATTAGCCAGTGTGAACCCTGAATAGTTCAGCTAATTGATGCTCAAGAACACTAGACTTTGCCTTAAAATAAATATTGGCAAGACAGAGCTAACAACTGCATGGCTATATCCAATAGCCAAAGTGTTGTGACTCATTTGCAGATCTGGGTCCTTTCTGGTTAAATGAAGTTATATCAACCATGAAGGTGTTTCCCATGGCTTCGGTACAAATCTCACATTTTATATTTTGTTATTATGCACAACAGAATTGAGAGAGTAGAGGGAATTGATTTATCAAGGTTCCACTTCAGATTATAGCCAGTGGAAAGTCTCACTATGAAACTCTACGGAGAGCATTAAAACGTCCAATGACAAGTCTGATTTATTTTAGTACGGTGTGAACCTGTACTGCAGGTTCACTCTGAACTAATATTGGATTGCTGTCACATGTTTCTCCCCCTTACCATGGTTTAATGAGAATAAAGAGAAGCTGCTTGGAAGTCTTAATTATTTGGCAATGGCTCCCGGCATATGTCCCGGGACTGTCACTATTTTGGAATCAAATCCTATAGAGCTTTTACTTCCCCAACATGTCTGTTACTGTATATTGATCACATAGGCCAACAGCATAGGATGGTTTTACACTGTTGACCACTCTCTTCTCGTACAAAAGCTACAATCCCTAGGTCTTTGGGACACTGTCTTATCCTGATTCTCATCCTACTTATCAGATTGCACTTTCAGAGTTTGCTTCACTTGATCAACACCCTCTCTGCTTCCTATATCATTAGGAGTACTACTAGGCTCAGTCCTCGGTACTCTGCTTTCTTTCTATCTATACCACCTCTCTTGAGAAACCAATATGTACTTTCAGAATCCAGTATTATCTGTATGTGGCCTGTCTTGATTTTCCCTTCTGCAATCCATTTGTGTACCAGACCCAGCTTAATGATCATTATTTGTACCTGCACCAGCCCACCACATCTGGAGGCACGGCAGAGGGATACAACCTTCCATCTACAAAGCCCAAATCCTCATGCAGGGATCACTATTGTGGATCAGAGATTCACCAAGGGAGCACCAGCCTTCACAACCAATTACTGATGTTATATAAATGTGGCAGGTAGGGCCCAGAGCTGATCTAAGATACAGCCATCTCTAGCTGCTGCCTGCATGCATTGTGATGTCACAATGCAGGTCACAGCCCTATATAAAGGATGTCCAGCTACTGGCAGCCATTTTGTGGTGACATTTTGTTCTACATTGATACTCTCTGAGTAGCTTCTGCTTTATTTAAGTGACATTGGATAATGACTACTGATAAGGATTTTGGATTACATCTTCCAAGAAGGTCCTGAACAGCAACATCTTCAAAAAAGAACCTGAATAACATCTTCAGGTAATGACTATATAACAAATTTTGGCCTGTCACCCTTACCCCTTCAGACACCTCCCTCCATTTTATCTGCAGTTTTTAATTTACAAACAATACAGTAGATAAAACAAATTATTCATCTCATATGACACTTAAGTGAATTACACAAACCTACAATACACTTAAGTATATTGTACTTGTTTATTTTCATTTTCAACCCAAAAATTAGTGTGGTTGTTACTTGAAATTTTGTTGATTGCAAGATCACATTAATGAGGAAAAAGGCCTGTCATGGTGTATCTAATTTTCAGGCTTTAGGACCTGATTCAGAGTTGTACGCAAACCCGATGGTTCAGAGCCATAACTACACTTTCTGGTGCCCTGGGCCAGAAGGAGCACTGGCACCCCCCTCGTACATCGAGCACTCGAAAAATGGGTGTGACCTCACAGGGAAGGGGTATGACAAATCTGATTTATCCCATACGATGATGCAGGGGTAACGATCCCTTTGTTATCCAAGTTTCACTGCAAGATACAGTATGAAGCCAGTGGTTGCAGTAATGATACACAATAATTATGGAATATAACTCACCTTCTCTAGATCTAGGAGAGTGCTGATGGATTTGTCCATCAGAACAGCTGTGCACAAGCCTGGAACTGGCAATATAGATCACCGGCTGAAGGTATACAAAGATTGCTCCTTGTAGTGTATATGCAGTATAAATATCAGCGTCGGGGAGATCCATCTATGTACCCTGCATCGACAGCTGAACTCACTGGCAAGGGTACTCGAAGTGTGCTGGTAAAACCTTAGTCGGGAATCGGTAGCTGTGTTCAGGGCTGCTATCAGAAATTGTGGGGCAGATAGCTTCATGCATAAGGTATCTGACTGTCATGTGAGATAGAATAGGTTTGAGACCTGGGTATGACAGTATTTTCAAATGTGTGTGTTAAATAAAAGAGGATGTAACTGAAGGTGCTTGGGAAGGTGACCAGATGGAGGGGGAGTCGGCCAGGGAGGAGATAGGGGCGGCCAACAGATGCTGGGGATAAAAGGAGAGGTAGCTACAAGTGAGAATGATTATAAACAGAAAATTGACAGGCCTGAACAGGCCCCCAGCCTTTCGGTGCCCTGTGCAGGGGCACCGAGAGGGGGGCCCGGGCTTGCTAGAGGGGCTCGGCGGGGTCTGGCGCCCCCTCCCTCTTACTTCACAGCAGCCCAGCACACACTGCTGTGTGCTGGGCTGCAGTGGGAGACTGCTACCAACTGCTGAGCAGCAGCCGCAGCAGTCTCCTATGCCTGTGGGGGGGAGCGATCACACTGATCGTGCCCCCCCTGGCTTTGCGCCAGGCTGAGGGGCTCACAGTGCCCCCCTCACCAGCGCAAAGCACCGCTATGAGGTACTGCAAAATTATTTTTTAACATTTATGTTATCTTGAGGGGGCCCGGCCATGCCTCCTGCGGTTAGGCCAAGCCCCGTTTCTGGGCTTGGCATGGCTCTCGGCGCCCCTGGCCCTGTGCAATGGCACATGACGCACCGCCTTAGTTACGGCCCTGGCATAGCCATATCTGTCAGTTATAGTACTCTATTTGCTTTTTTATTTTATAGTTATGCGCAACTTTATCATGTGACCATAACAGAAGATTATGTTACTTATTGTTAGTAAATATCCTATAGTATGCAGACACACACCCAAACACACCTCCAACATGCCCATAAAACAGAGCACATGCCAGTCCTTCAAGTGAGAGTTGGGACTGTACCGCAACAAGCAGCACTGTTGGAGGAATGCACAGACATAGAGACACACATACTGTATAAAGGCACATGGTTTTTGCACAACATTATTTAGCTTTTTGGAGTTTGGTACATAGGGGTAAGATTGTAGCCTCCCCCCCCATGGGCGTAACTACCATAGGTACAAGATATGCAGCTGCTTTAGGTCCTAGAGCTAAGAGGGGGCCCATGTTCCTTGTCAAAGTTACATGTGTTATATACAGTTTTCACCATTGGCTGGTACATAGGGGCCCTTACAAACTTTTGCTATCGGGCCTTCAAATACCTAGTTACATCCCTGTAGCCCCCATTGATAATAATTGGGACTGCAATCTGCAGTGCTAATTAGCTTTCTGCAGGAAATGTCGTGCATTGTGCTATTAGTACATATCGTGTTTCCCCGATAATAAGACACTGTCTTATTTTTTTTTTTGGTCCAAAACACTCCATTGGGCTTATTTTCGGGGTAGGGCTTATTTTATTTAACATTGACAGCAATTTCAATAATTCAATACAATTCTTTACTTACCTTTATTTTTTTTCCTCTTTTTCTCTCCTCTCCTCCGCGGCGCTGCTGTAAATGACGCTGCCACGCACGCCAGCTGCCGTGCGCTCACTGTGAGAAAGTGAGACGCTGCAGCTGTGATTGGATGCCACTGTTAAATCTTTAACAGCGGCATCCATTTCATGTGGGGGCGGAGCTGGGGGCATTTTAGTGTAGTGCAGGCAAGGACCGGACAGAATGGGGATTTTGTTAGGGCTTATTTTTGGGGTAGGGCTTATTTTGGACCGTTTTTCAAAAGTAAGGGTAGGGCTTATTTTCAGGGTAGGTCTTATTATCGGGGAAACACACTAGCAAGAAAAAGAAATATGCAGAAACTTCAGTTTCTACTTAATTTTAGGGAAAAATAGGTCCCTCAGTGAGAGGAATAGAGACTGTTGTGTGTATCACAAGCATGGATACTATACATGTTGACAGAGTTTGGGTTCTACAGTGTTATTTTTGCAATGGGTCACATATTCTTAAAAACACCTCTTATCATTGTGATCTAATGCAGGCCGAAAAATAAAAAAGCTTAGACTGCAGTCATTTCAGCTGCTGTGATGTCACTAGATTTGGCCCTGTGTATGAATACACCAATCCACACAGTGCAATTCTACATATCTCAGCAAATCTGAAAATCTGTCAGTGACTGTTGACTGATATAAGCACCTGCATCTGGGAGAGCAGATGGACATATTTAGCTAAGCATAAAACCCTTCAGCTATAACATATATTATTATTCTCAGTAATATATTAATGCCAAATAGTGGCTTTCCATACTCTTTAGATCTATTTTGCACCATGTGGCTTTGCCATTTTAGCTTTCATATTTAGTCTCTCGTTACCCACAGAGTCTCCTGGAAATTAATATTTCTACAAGTTCTGAACATTTTGGCAGAAACTGCAGGGTACATTATACTGCATGTGATTTATAGCACAGTAATAAAAACAAAGGCTTTTATGGTAAATATGTCTTACAGTAGGTAAGGTAAATGGTGAATGTTGCCCAGCACTGGAACAGTTTTGAATGGCTTCTATGTCTGTCCTATGTGTTTTAAAACCCCCAGGAGAAGTCTGTTTCGAAAAACAGACTAGAAATGTTGGCTTTAGTGAAAAGCCGGAATGGGTCCTGGGGGTGTGGATGTGAGGAGAGGGAGGGCTCCATCCACAGGCCATTCCAGGTGTTGGGCCTTTCAGCCTGGTAACAGGCTCATTAGGGCTTGCACCTGAAAGTGGCTCAGATAAGCTGGGTTTTGTTAAAGCTGAGTGTCTCATACCTGGGAGGGCAGGCCCGCAGGCTAGTTTGCTCTGAGACACTGTGTGATACAACCTGTAAGTACTGTGGACGTGAACTTATTTTAGTCGTCTGTTAGTGAGGGAACCTGCTGTCTAGTTAGAGCCCAGACGGGCTAGGATGTTGTTTGTGTTTTGTTTTATTTATGTGTCCAGTACAATAAAGACTGGCTCCGTCCAGCTTGCACGAGATCCCCAGAATTGTGTCCTGTTTCTCCAGCTGCTGTGTGTGCAAAGAGGGAGTCCATCTACCCAGGAGAGGGACCCCTACCCCGACTGTGTCACAATATGTATATATACAGTCAGGTGCATAAATATTGGGACATTGACAGAATTTTCATATTTTGGCCTCTATTCACCACCACAATGGCTTTGAAATGAAATAAACAAGATGTGCTTTAACTGCAGACTTTCAGATTTAAGTTGAGGGTAATTACATCCAAATCAGGTGAACGGTGTAGGAATTACAACGGTTTCTATATGTGCCTCCCACTTTTTAAGGGGCCAAAAGTAATGGGACAAACTAAACAATCCTAAATCTAACTTTCACTTTTTAATACTTTGTTGCAAATCCTTTGCAGGCAATTACAGCCTGAAGTCTGGAACGCATAGACATCACCCGATGCTGGGTTTCTTCCCTGGTGATGCGCTGCCAGGCCTCTACTGCAAATGTCTTCAGTTCCTGCTTGTTCTTGGGGCATTTTCCCTTCAGTTTTGTCTTCATCAAGTGAAATGCATGCTCAATCGGATTCAGGTCAGGGGATTGACTTGGCCATTGCATAACATTCCACTTTTTAGCCTTAAAAAACTCTTTGGTTGCTTTTGCAGTATGCTTCGGGTCATTGTCCATCTGCACTGTGAAGCGCCGTCCAATGAGTTCTGAAGCATTTGACTGAATATGAGCGTATAATATTGCCAGAAACACTTCAGAATTCATTCTGCTGCTTTTGTCAGCAGTCACATCATCAATAAATACAAGGGAACCAGTTCCATTGGCAGCCATACATGCCCACGCCATGACACTACCACCACCATGCTTCACTGATGAGGTGGTATGTTTTGGATCATGAGCAGTTCCTTTCCTTCTCCATACTCTTCTCTTCCCATCACTCTGGTACAAGTTGATCTTTGTCTCAGCTGTCCATAGGATGTTGTTCCAGAACTGTAATGGCTTTTTTAGATGTTGTTTGGCAAACTCTAATCTGGTCTTCCTGTTTTTGAGGCTCACCAATGGTTTACATCTTGTGGTGAACCCTCTATATTCACTCTTGTGAAGTCTTCTCTTGATTGTTGACTTTGACACATATACACCTACCTCCTGGAGAGTGTTCTTGATTTGGCCAACTGTTGTGAAGGGGGTTTTCTTCACCAGGGAAATAATTATTTTGTCATCCACCACAGTTGTTTTCCGTGGTCTTCCGGGTCTTTTGGTGTTGCTGAGCTCTCCGGTGTGTTCTTTCTTTTCAAGAATGTTCCAAACAGTTGATTTGGCCACACCTAATGTTTTTGCTATCTCTCTGATGGGTTTGTTATGATTTTTCAGCCTAATGATGGCTTGCTTCACTGATAGTGACAGCTCTTTGGATCTCATATTGAGAGTCGACAGCAACTGATTCCAAATGCAAATGTCACACCTAGAATCAACTCCAGACCTTTTACATGCTTAATTGATAATGAAATAACGAGGGAATAGCCCACACCTGTCCATGAAATAGCTTTTGAGTTGATAGTCCCATTACTTTTGGCCCCTTAAAAAGTGGGAGGCACATATAGAAACCGTTGTAATTCCTACACCGTTCACCTTATTGGGATGTAATTACCCTCAAATTAAATCTGAAAGTCTGCAGTTAAGGCACATCTTGTTTGTTTAATTTTAAAGACATTGTGGTGGTGAATAGAGGCCACAAAATGAAAATTCTGTCAATGTCCCAATATTTATGCACCCGACTGTGTGTATATATATATATATATATATATATATATATACATATATATATATATATAGTAGAATATTGAAGAGTAGTCGGATGGCACTCCAAGAGATTTGAAAACCAGGGGTAGTGGATAAGAAAAAATCACTCTGCACACCAAGGAAACAGTTCAGCGTTTCATATCTTTCATCATGTCATCAGGAACAAACAACATATACAACCTACATACCTTTATCGAAGCATATTCACCCCATGCACAATGACCACAGAAAAGACTAATTCCCCTTCGGATACTGTACCTGGAAGTGACGTGAACTGAACTTCGCTCGCCACGCTTTGGGCTCAGTGGCTTGCTATGCTCGCCACATGATTATATTCTCCCTCAATGCCCACTTGGATGGTAGGGAATGACGTTGGACACTGGCTGATGACATCAAGGTCAATCTACGAAAGGGGATCTAACTGCTTCCCAACGACCACAGCCTCCGTTAGACGCTCGGTGACATCATCGATATGCACACCGGCGCCGACGTTCCAGCAGCCTGGGGGCGCGTGGTCAAGACCAAGTGTATACGAATCACCAAGGGAACAAGGTGGTCTGTCAAATAGATACAAGTAAATAGATACAAAGTAACAAACAGCTGACACCTCTTGCAGAGCTGTCATGTAATACAGTAACAGTTGACAGAGCACAAAATCAGATTTCACCTGATGTGCACCTCTCGCTTTGTGATTTACTACATCAAGTGTCCCTGTGGACAACTCTATGTGAGCAAAACATCTCAAATGTTTATAGAGCGCATGGCTCTCCATCGTTCCTCCATCAGACAAGCGTTAGAGAGGAAAACCTCTTCGAGTGCCATCCGACTACTCTTCAATATATATATATATATATATATATATATATATATATAGTACAAACAAGAGGCATCACTCCAAGACTTGAAAAGATATGAATAAAGCTGTGTCTTTTAATATTACGACGTTTCGGGGACTGCTACCCCGTCATCAGGACGGACATCAGTATACGGGTACACACCTGATAGATATATCTGCAGATCGAGTGACCTGCAGATATATCTGCAGATGATGGTCATTCATACACACTGAACGCCCATCATCTCTGCTTGTGCCCTCAGGTCCCGGCGGCCGGGGGGCGGGACCCAGCGGCCGGTGGCCTTGTCAGGGGTGTGTCCTGCTGCCCTCCTAGCAGCTGCCGCTGTGTTTTCGGGTGGTCTGCAGACCACCCATACACACCTGCCGATGGACAGATATGTCTGCAGACATACTGTATCTGTCCATCGGCTGTGCAGCACAGTCAATGAGATATGTTGGTGAACGCCGACGTTTACCGAAATATCGCAGTTACACACTGGCCAACGGGCAGCAGATACATTGGCCGATCAATTGATCGGCCAATGTATCTGCCAGTGTGTACCCAGCTTCACATAAAACCGTCACTGCTCGGCTCCCTTTTGTCATACATTAATGTTCAATAAACCTAAACTTTCCTTGACAAATGATCTATAGAATAGTGAAAACTGCATCAAAATCCATTCAGTGGTTCTCAAGATTAGCCCAAACAAGCTGACGCCTACCCTGGACTATTTTCTACTATATGTGTGTGTATATATACTATATATATACACCTATTGACTGCATGCTGTGCTGATGCCTGTTTGGACAGTCTTGACGATGACCCTTAGGGATCGAAACGTCGACTTGTGATACTTATCCTGTTAATTAATAAAGCCTTAATTTTACTTATACTGGTGAGTGCCCTCTTTTGGCCTAAGTGACCATAACTTTTATATATATATAAAAGTGTGTCCTGATGACGGGGCTTTAACCCCGAAACGTTGTATTACATCACAAGCTAATTTTTTTGTGCTATCTGTCCGGGAGTGCTGCCTTTTTCTTATGGTATTTATATATATATACAATTGTATATATTACTTGGTAATTCATCCTACCTGTGTATTCATTCCGAGTGCCAGCATCATGAAAATTCTGTTTACAACATCACACATTGTATTGGTTTATGAAGGACACCAGATTATGTAGTCTTATTAGATTGAGGATTGCCTCTACCTATATGTACAGTATGTGTATATATATATATATATGTATATATATGTATATATATATATATTGTGATAGGATCACTGGTAAAGTGGTCTGTGGCATGGACATTTATCCCAAATTCCTGTCCTATGTGTTTAAAATCCCCAGGAGAAAGTCTGCAGTGTAGCAGGCTTGAGTTTCAGCTTTTTTGAAAAGCCGGTTTGGGACCTGGGGGTTGTGGGTGAGAGGAGAGGGAGGGCTCCACCCACGGCCACTCCAGGTTTTGGTTCTCGCAGCCTGGTATCAGGCTTGTTAGTTTTCCACCTGAGAGTGGCCAATATAAGCCTAGTGTGTTGAGGGCTGATTGTCTCACCTGGGAGAGCAGACAGGGAGTTTGCTCAGAGACACTTGAAAACCTAACTGTAAGTGTTGTGCTGTGCTTTTGTTGCTGGTGAGGGCATTAGGCCCTGCCAGGTTCTGGTAGTGAGGGAACTACCTGTGAAGTTAGTGCTCCGACAGGGCTAGGATTTACGTTTATGTTTTCTTTGTGTTATTTCTGACATTGCACAATAAAGACTGGCGCCGACCAGCTTGTACTTGCATCCAGTCTGGCGTACTGTTTCCCAGCTGCTGTGTGTGAAAGGAAGGAGTCCTCTACCCAGGAGAGGGACCCCCTAACCTAACTGTGTCACAATATATATATATATATATATATATATATATATATAATGGGTAGAAATGAACCGGCACTCCAGTAAAAGACAAGTTATATTTGCCTGGGTGCCCTTCCGATAGAGGTATCTTATAAAGACTTAGCTGGATGGCACTCCGGGTCTTGTATACAGTAAATAAATGACTGCGACCACAAACAGTCAGTCCAAACTGACTGTTTGTGGTCGCAGTCATTTATTTACTGTATACAAGACCCGGAGTGCCATCCAGCTACGCCGTTATGTATGTATGTATCAGTGGCGTAACTAGGGCAGGGCGAGCGGGGTTCGTGCCCTGGGCACCGTTGGACCGGCGGCACGGGGGGGCGCCGCCGGCCACGGTACCGGCCCGCCCGCCCTAGTTAGCCAGTGTAGCGCCGACCGCAATGAGTGCGGTCAGCGCTACACATTTGCACAGGACCGGCGCTAGGCTACCAGCGCCGGTCTTGTGCTGCACGCCTGAGCCCGTTCCCTCCCCCTGAGCGCTTGCCCAATAGCGCCAGGAGGCGGGCTCAGGCTGTGCATAACACACGCATCGCCGCCAGCGCTGGCGGCGATGCGTGTGTTAAACAGCAGCCAATGAGAGTCATCAAGACTCTCATTGACTGCTGCAGCACCCACTGCAAGAGCCGGACTTCCGTCCGGCTCCTGCAGTGGGTAATGGGACTGACGTCATGACGTCAGTCCCAAAATGCTGAGCACGCCAGCCCGGGCGGACTGGAGGGCGGGAGCGGCATCGCGGACAGGAGCAGCGTGGAATCCGGTAAGTATATTTTTATATATATTTATTTATTTTTAAACCTATCTGCACAATGGGGGAGGGGTTGGCTACTACTGGGGGGACCTCTACTGGGGGACGTGTGGCTACTACTGGGGGTGCCATTGGGAGGACCTCTACTGGGGGGGGCTACTCTACTGGGGACTACTACTTGGGGGGGGGACTACCACTGGGGGCATTATAAAAGGGGCCTATTACTAGAGGCACTGCACTCGGGGGACCACTACTGGGGGCAATAATAGGAAGGGCCACTACAGGGACCACTGGATAGGGGGGGGTCACTACTGGGAGCCTGCATCAGGGGGACCACTACTGGGGCACTGCATGGGAGGGGGGGACACTACTGCTGGGGGCACTATACAAGGGGCTTACTGCTAGGGGCACTGCGGGGACCACTACAGGGGGCACTAGATAGGGGGGATCACTACAGGGTGCCTGCATAAGGGGACCACTACTGGGAAAACTGCATGGGGTGGACTACTGCTGGGGGCACTATATAAAAGGGCACTGCATAAGGGGATACCGCTACTGGGCGCACTGCATTGTGGGGACTGCTACTGGGGGCACTGCATAAGGGGGAACACTACGTGGGGCACTGCATTTGGGGGGGCCACTACTGGGGGTACTGAGTAAGGGTAACTAATTGGGGGCTGTATAAGAGGGACCACTACTGGGGATACTGTATAAGGGGCACTACTATGGGCCTGCATGAGAGGGACCACAACTGCATACTGGGGGTACTGTATAAGGGGTACTACTGGGGTTAAGGTGCATATGGATAGGAATGTTCAGTTTGAAAATAAAGGGGTGTGTCATGTTGACATGCCCCATTTTTAAGTGACCACGACCATTTTTTGTCGCGCGCGCCTTCGGCGCACGCACATGGGGGGGGGGGCTACCTTTTCAAATTTGCCCTGGGCTCCAAATACCCTAGTTATGCCACTGGTATGTATATGTGTGTGTATGTGTATGCATGTATCTCTCTCTCTCTATATCTATCTATACTCTATACATATGTAATATATATACATATATATGCTTAGAATATGTGTTAAACTTGATTCATTTCTTCTGTCTGCTAGAAGTTAAAATGGAAAAAGTGTAACGAAGCTGTGATAGAAATCCTTCAGATCAGGTGTCCCTGGGTCTTATAAAGACAGAGCTACCAGGAACCTGCCTTTTTATTTTGGCTTCAGCTACTGTAATACAGGAGCATGTCTGTCTGCTCACAGCTGCTTTTCCATAGGGAACCCTTAAAGCAGTGCCTCCCTGCATCTCGCGGCGACGACCAGTAGGTGGCGCTAGCAGATGAAAATCAGCTGCTCCTTCTGTCACCAACAGACCTGTTGCATTTGCATTCAGCCGCTTGACTTGTGCAGCAGGGAGGCAGCTTCCAGCTGTATCCAGGAGCTGTGCAAGTTTCCCCTCTGTGGTTTACAGCTGTGCCACACACTCAATGATCACAATGGTGCCCTCTGCTCCAAGCCAGACCCAGACAGACCACAAGAGATAATGAAGATTTGAAGACTATATTCATATTTGCACTTTCTGGACTGTGATATTCTCCTTTTTGCATACAGTTTAGTAGTTGCATGAGGAATAGACGTGGGAGCCAGTCCTAGGGAAGGTGAGTTGTCAAAGAGATGTCATAATGTCAATATACATGTGTGAGTCTAGTTTCCTGGATTGCAAGTCTCTCAATCTATTGTGTTTGAGTTGTGTGTGTGTGTATATATATATATATATAGATATATATATATATATATATATATATATATATATATATATATATATATATATATATAGCCAGAGCATGGCAGACCTCTTTGCAATTCCTTTGAAGTAGTGGTGTGGAAGCCCAGAATTGTGCCCCTGAAGAGTACATTGCCTTCATGCTTTTTAACACTTTAAATACTAGGATATTCCTTATAACTTTACAATGAGGTGATGAATGTCACTAGCGGTAGTTGGTTGTTACCATATCACATGCTGTGATGTTAATTGCAGTCTTCAGTTTTTAAGGTAATTGCAATGTATGATGTCTCATAGATCCAAAATTGTGAATCTGAAAAGTAATATATGTATTATCCAGTTTATTATACCTATGTGCACTTTTAACCCCATCAATGATCTTTAACAAATTTTGATTATTGTTAATAGCCCATGAGTATACTGGAGTGCAACTCTTATTTTTCTAATTAATTTTCTTATGACAAAAAATAAATAAAAAAAATTGTAACAATTTGATGACGGCTGTATACAATGTGTGTGACAGTGTATTGATGTGATATGTTGCTGTCACATGAATTAGATGATGGTCTTTCTGGAAGAAAGGGGGAGTAGGAGACCGTATTGTGTAAATTTGTATAAATTTTATGGAGGTTGCCAAATACACTCAGGAGCTACATGAATCATGTGGCAGGTGGATCTGATTGAATAGGATAACTTTCCACATTGACATATCAGGCAATAAAAACATGTTTTGCAAAATTCAGGCTTGGCATTAGACCCAAAATTAATGTACAAATATTTCAGTGGAAGTTGAGTAGAATTTATGTTTCATGACTGTATCTAAAGGGTTAATCTTTAATGAAACGTCAACATGTAAAAAGAGAAGAGTGGTATATAATCAGGACCTCTACAATTGTATCATAGACATGCAGGTTATGCTGTGAAAGCTGATAATGACAATTCTCACTGCTATAGAGCAATGAACATGCACGGAAATACCATGGATTTATTTTCTGTAAGATAATTGGTTATACATTTTGCAAGAGCGTTGTATAAACAGAACATGACTTCTTTATATTGTTAGTACTTTAAACATAAAAAAACCTTTTATATACAAAAATACCAAGAACTCTCATTATTATTATTATTATTATTATTATTATTATTATTATTATTATTATTATAACAAAAATAGCTGGAAAACACCAGTTCTCTCTAAAACACACCTTTTGTAACTACTGAGTTGTAGTATAAATCTGATGCTAAGAGCAATAAGGTAACATTATTTTACTTGCTGAAAACCCAAAGTTTGACATAAATTGTATGATTTATTTGATTAACATTTTATGCTAGTCCCTAGTATGTTAGTTGGGTAGTCCTAAGTATGTTTGGTTGTGACACTTAAAGGCTCAGCTTCACTGATGTTAATGCCCCCTGTGGCTCTGACCCATGTGATGCTTGGTCATAATTGCTTGTGAACTGCTGGCCATTCTGTTTATGGGGAAGGCTACAAATGTATTTAACTAACAAATTATAACAGTCAGAGATAGTTGTAGATTCATATAAGGGTTTTGATGATTGAAGTTGGCCTAGTACGTCATATGCAACAGTGATCTTTGGTAATTCTAAAGCAGAGCTTCTCAAACTCTGAGCGTGATTCAATTCAATGCGATGTTGAATATCCGCGGGAGGGAGCTCCCGGAGCTATTCAATTCAGCGCACTGTTAACTCGGAGAATGCCGGTTCTCACGACTTAACCTGGGTGTTTAGTAGCGAGAACCGGAATTCTCTGACTGAACAGCCGCGCGGTCTGCACTTTTGTCAGATTTCTCCTCGCATCCCAGGAGGGTGCGAGAAGAAATCTTTTAGCCCGACCAAACATCGCGTTGAATTGAATTGCCCCCTCTGTCCTCAAACCACACTAACAGTCCAGGTTTTAAGGATATCCATGCTTGAGCTCAGATGGTTAAATCAAACTGACTGAGGTACTAATTAAGTCACCGGGCGCAAGCATTATTATCCTTAATACCTGGACTATTAGGGGTATATTTACTAAAGTGAGAGTTTTTAGAAGTGGAGATGTTGCCCATAGCAACCAATCATATTCTAACTATTATCTTCTAAAAGGTGCTAGTTAAATGTTAAGTAGAATCTGATTGGTTGCTATGGGCAAAATCTCCGTGTCTAAAAACTCTCACTTTAGTAAATATACCCCTAAAGCTGCATACACACACAATGATTTTGTTACTAAAGATTTTATGAACGATTATCTGTCAGATTTTTTTCAAGTGTAATGAACAATTTTTTGAACTACAAACGATTTTTGTAACTTCCCTTAATGAAAATCATTCAGTTGGTCAGTCAGAATAAACTACAAACGGGAACACGCATGAACGATAATCGTTCATCGTAATAACTCAGAAACTGAGAACGATAACGACATCGTTATAATTAAATCGTTCAAAAAATCGTTGTGTGTATGCACCTTTAGTGTGCCTTGAGGACTGAGTTTGAGAAACACTGTTTTAGTGCACTATCCACAAATATCAAACTCACAACATAGTTGCCGTTTCTACACTTATCACTGACGGTGAACATGGGCTCAAAAACGTAATTGATGTAAAATATTTTATATCAGTGAATTGCCCCCATGTTAATACATGCTACGTCCAACAGTCGACCACTGTTTCCTGAATTATATGAGTGAGGTTTGCATCTCAGCACTATCACATGTATAATGGGCTTGGTATCCGGTCGGGATGCCGGCGGTCAGAATAACGACAGTGGCATCTCGACAGTTAGAATCCCGACCCACTAAGGCACAGGTTCTCAAACTCGGTGGTCAGGACCCCAAACAGTGCATGTTTTCCAGGTTTCTACACAAAATTGCAAGTGAAGTAATTATAACCACCTGTGGATCTTTTAAAATGTGTCAATGAGAAGTGAATACACCTGTGCACCTGCTAGGTGACCTGGAAAACTTGAACTGTGTGGGGTCCTGAGGGCCGAGTTTGAGAACCACTGCACTAAGGTAAGTGTCCTAACCCACCTTTCTTGCAGCCTAGCCCTAACACTCCCACTGCTGCCTAACCATAATCCCCAAACCTAATCATCCCCCTAACCCTAATACTTAACAATGGGGTGCCAGTGGTCGGGATTCTGGCTCCGGGATTCCGTCTGCTGTCAAGATTTCGTCACCAGTATTCTGAGCGCCGGCGTCCCAACCGCCGTGATGGTAACTACATCCCGTATAATGAACTCGTAGGGCGGTATCCAATTATCCCCGAAATCCACCCGACGCCGGCACTTATTGGGGCTTTTTTATCAGGTTCTGATGTGTCCTGAAAAGTGCCATGTTTTCACCGCAGCGATGGCAAAAACACATAGGTCTGTGAACTTATCATGGATCCTATGTGTTTTTGCCCCAAAAATCCTATTTGTTTGGCCAAACAAATAGGATACCGGGATATAAAAAATGGGTGAAAAACGGGAAGTATCAGCGAGAAGACCCCATTTTTCGCCCCTGAAAATATATCGGAGCTACTTGGATATCCACCAAAACCCACTTGTATTACTGTGCTGTATCTCTCTCTGTAAATAGATAATCGCTAAATATTTTCTTAAGCTGGCAATACACTGCATGCAAATTGTGAAAACCAGCCAATCAAATGACTTGATTTGAACGATTGTCGTTCAGTGGGGGTGATTCAGTTTGGGATGGAATTACAAAGCTGTATGCAAGCAGCTTTGCAATTCCGTCCTTGCCCCAGTGTACGGTACTGAATTATAATCATTCACAGCCTGAATACAGCTGAAAAATGGTCTGGGTCGTTTGGTTAGTTTATCAAACCTGTCCGATCCTCACGACCGTCGTTCAGCCAATGTCTTGCTGTGAATGTAGATCGCCTCCATACATCGTGCAGTGTATGGAGGCACTTTGAATATAGGGCTGTCGCTCCTCCCCTCTTCAGTGATTTGCACTGATCATGCATCTTTAGGCTGTGTGGTGACACTAGTAAGCGAATAGGATACAGGTACTGAACAACAGATAGAACACTAAGAGCATTTGCCACTAGTTTCTTAGAGGAAAGTAATTTTAAAAAGGGGATGATCAGGGAAATATTTTAAAAGTCTTAAATATATGACATAACACAACTATTTTTAAGAGTAAATGCTAGCCCCAGTGACCTAACGCCTATGCTATGCCCAGTCTGACCCTTTTCCCTGCTGCAGATCTCCTTTAATGATGTTAACTTTGAAAAAGGCCTCTAGAGGGTTTTGTCTTAATAATAGATGACGTTATCCATGTATGCTTGGCTAATATAAGATAGTGCAGATATTCTAAATGAAATCATCACATATTACGCGTAACAAAAAAAAAGTTTATATATTTTTAAAAAACAAACATATGGTTTTTCTAAGTTACAGTCCTGTAAAACTGACCATATTTGCTTATCAGTGTGAAGTTATTTAATTAATACCAGTGCTTCTAAAAAGTTGGATTTTTTTCCAAAAAGAAGTGGGAATGTGTGTAGGGGTTACTGTCATTATATGTTGTCATTATACAGGGTGTTTCACTTGCTACTGGCAAGGTTCATATGGGCACGTAACACACAGACATGATGAATGTGGACGCCTCAGTGCACAACACCACTGTCAGAAGCAGGAATACCTACTGACTAGCAATGGCAGCTCCAGAGGTGAGGCTGCAGCCAGTGGCGGATTTTACCTAGGGGTAAAATATGCTACTTCACTGAGCCAGTTGCAGTCCTTGACCGCACTGGCTACACTGTGATTGGAGGTGGCTTCCTATTGGAAGCGCTACCTGCCAGTCACTCAAAGGACAGGCAGCCCAAGGGGGAGGGCTATTCTCCCCCTGGGACTGCCAGTCCGGGCTACGATTTTCAGAGACCGGCTTGCAGTGGAAGCCGCTGCTCTGCCAATCTGGCAGCCCTACACAGCTTCCCGGGACTGCAACCAATGCAGTCCCTAGAAGCCGGCGATATGCGCTGCGCCACCCCCGCTCATGCACAAGTGTTGGTCCCGGCCCCTGCCAGGTACATTGTGCAGGTGCCGGGACCTGGCCAGACCAGCAGCAGCGGCAGGCCCCCTCAGCTAAGAGTCCAGTCCAAAATTCAAATAGGGGAACCACACCAACTGGCATCCTCACTGGCAGTTGGTGTGGCTCCCATATTTGAATTTTGCACTCTGCTGCTGACTAAGGTGGGGAACAGCTGGCTATCACTTCGCACATGCATGAACCTTGGCCTGGATGCTAATGGTGAACACTTTCATCACTTGCTATGACCTCCTCATGTTTCTCATAGACCAATGTATGTCTGTGTCACATTTCACTAAATGACATCAATTACTTTAAATGTTATAAGAAAAACATTAGGGCCGATAGCCAGTGAAACACTCTGTAGATTAGGGGTGGGCAATAAGCGGACCTCCAGCTGTTGTAGAACTACACAACCCAGCATGCCATGCAACAGTGTTGCTATTTGGCCATTCTAAAACTGTTGCATGGCATGTTGGGATTTGCACTTCATCAACAGCTGGAGTGCCGCTTATTGCCCACCCCTGCAGTGTAGATGGAAGTGGTTAAGCGTTCTACATGTTCTCAAGTGTAAATCCTGACTGTATGATATTTTCACAGACTCTGGGCCTGATTCAGAGCTGAACGCTCTGACCAGAGCGCTCGCTCTGAATCAGGGCCCTCCTACCTTTTTTTGGTGCGTCCTCATGGACGCTCGCATAGCTGTGGGCGAGCGTCCATGATGATGGTCGCGATGGTCTTGACCATCACGACCATCGGGCTTGTGACGGAGATCCTGCGGTAGGGTCTCGCTGCTGCAAGCCCTGGAGTGATTTTGGCCCTATCAGAGCCAAAATCACTCCCACTGACATCACTAGTGATGTCAGTGGGGCCGGCTTCAGACGGTAGGCGTTCCCATGGGAACGCCTCTGTCTGGCAGGCACGCCCCCGGCACGCCCACCAAAGGGGGCATGCTGTCAATCAACATCGACAGCACGCCCCCTTTGGTGCGAGACCCGAAGCGATGGAGAGCCCGTCGCTCGCCGGGTCTCGCACATGCGCACGACGGACCTCCCTCCGTCGTGCGCATGCGCAGTGGGGGAACATCGACCCGCTTGCGAGCATACTGCCGCTCACGAGCGGGTCTGAATGACCCCCTCTGCTTTTTCATCATACTCTATGCAGAGAACTATCCTTCAAAGTGTAATACACAGAACTATAGAGAGACATCTTCATGACTGTTCCCACTCATTATATGCTGAGACTGGAACTTACAGTATTTGAGTAATTTATTTTTCACCTGCAAATATATGAATAAAATAGATCATAGCTTGTCTCAGAATTGGCTCTAAATTTGCCTCTACAATGCTCATGTACTTCATATAAATTAATTATAAATATAATCAATGTACTGGTTGAAAGCTGTATAAAATGATGTCACTGCCTGCTTGAGTTATGCAATAAGTACACAAAATATGGTATTGGATTGCAGTTTGTGGGAGTGATTATACACAGCAATGTAATTTATGAACACTGGTATTTCAAAGAGCTACAGCTGTGTCCACTTTTAACTATCCTTCTGGACGGACACAACTTAGATCAGGGATGGGGAACCTCAGGCCAGGGGGCCGTATAAGGCCCGCAGATTCATTTGGTCTGGCCCTCTGAGCTTTTTTCTGCTAGCCTCTTCTGGCTAGCAGGGTGCCTAGAATGGCACCCTGCAGCCAGAATCTATGCAGCAGTGCCACCTAGAGCGTCCTTAGGACGCTTCAAACGGTCACACCGCTGCCCTCACAGCTCCCTGGAGCATCCTTACGATGCTCCGGGCATTGCTGTAATCACTGGCGATTGTGGCCCTGCCCCCATGTGACGTCACATGGAGGGGCGTGGCCTGCACCAGGCCCGTGAATAATGTTATATATATCAAAATGGCCCTCGGCAGAGAAAAGGTTCCCCACCTCTGACTTAGATAATTTTGGAAGAATATGCTAATTAATAATAATAAAAAAAACATCCCATGATAAGCCATTAGATCTCTTGACAAGGTGTCACAAGCTAGTATTCGTAGAGCCCTATATAATTCTAGCTTGTGACACCTTATCTAATGGGGCCCATATATCTGCGATGGATTGCCGTGATCCCGCGATGCTGCAACCCAGCATCGCAGGATCACACTGAACTCGTACCCCCCACTAGATTTGCTCCGGGCTGGGGGGCTCACTGTTCCCCGCTTCATTTTTTCCCTGAGGGGGCATGGCCACAACTACTGCAAATAGGCCACGCCCCCTTCAATCGGGCCCCGGTCAGCTTTCTACGGCCATGTGTGTATATATATGCTTGCCTGTCGTGAGTGAGCTGCTAGGTTCCATGCCACTCTGCTAGCGTCTGGCGATGCCACTCTGCTAGCGTCTGGCGTCTATTTTACCGAAAATGTGTTTAAGTTGCAATGCGACTAGGACGTACCAGCAGACTGTGCTGATGAATTTGATATGCAAAACTTTTCTATATATGTGTATCCCCACCCTAAGTTAACTCCATAGAGAAGGAGGGAGGGATTGGAGGGCAAGAGGGAAGGGATGGAGAAGGAGCTGCTGCAGTGCATTGTGGGGTAATGACCCAGATGCCGCTGCCTACCCACCGGGACAAGATAAAAGTGGCAGCATCCTGGAGAGTTTCAATTAACACGTGTTAAGCTACAAAAAATACTTGTTAGTAAATGCTAAACCCATACATTTTGTATGGGCAGAAGTACAGGCTAGCGCAGCTGTCTGTCATTAGAAAAACAGCGCTATCAGTATTGAAAGATAGCAGCAGCTGCATTTAACATAGGTAACAAGTAATAAAATCCTAATCATAAATGTGGCTGTTAGTGCACACTAACTGGCTGCTACAGATCACTGAATCAAGCCAATGCCAGCACAAGTTGTTTGTAACTAGCGTTAAAAAAAACTATAACGTGCCTTGAGTTTGACAAGCTAGGATGTGAATCTGTGAGACTCCATAATATTCCAGGACAGTTCACAGGGGTGCCACAACCTGGCCCTGGAGGTTTCCAGTCAGAGGACTGGGAGTCCGGGGAGGCAGCAGTAGACGAGGAGGAAGTACATATAACTTCATCAGCTAATTCCGGGTGTTGATGAGACCTGACCAGAGGTGTGGAGTCTTACTCATTGGTGGTTTTCATCAGTGACCCCTCTAACTGGGATATGGGTTTAGCTGCGCCCAATAAGCAGGTCGCCACCCCTGATCAGGGACCCAGGAATTAGCAACTGACAGGGAAATAAGAAAGACAACTGAGTGCCTGGTGATTATCAATGGAAAATATTAGGGATGTGCGCCGGACCATTTTTGCCGGATTTGGATTTGGTTCTAATTCGTCGTCCGGCTTTGGATTGGATTTGGATTTGCCAAACTGCGGTGACTGGATTTGGATTTGGATTTGGATTTTTTTACAAAAATTTACAAAAAAAGCTAAAATCACATAAATTGGTCTTTTTTTTTTCTTCCTAGAATATTATTAACCTCAATAACATTAATTTCCAGTCAATTTAGACCATATCACAGCTTATAATATTGTTTTCAACATTATTGGCCAAAGTTTGCAGTGAGCTGACTGGTTACTAAGCGACAAAGCAGCGGCACAACGACACAAACACCACAGTATAAAGCACATCTATGAAAACATTGCCACACAGCAGTGGCAGAAATGAAAAGTAGTGCACCCACCCAGTGGGTACGGCCAGCAGAGTCACAGTACTTGTTTACATAGTGGGCTATGGCCCAAGGAGTCACAGTGCACAATCTTATTCACATTACACCGCACATAGGGCCTGACTCACATTACACCATAAAGTAGTGTCTCTTATTTATGTTACGACACACAGTAGTGCCCCTTTTACACAATGCCCACAGTAGTGCCCCTTTTACACAATACCCACAGTCAGGGGCGGATTGGGCCGCCGGGATGCTGGGCCAGTTCCCGCTGGGCCGGTGCCTTTGGTGGCCAGCAGCCGCTCAGCCTACCCCTCTCTATCTGGACCCCCTCCCCGGCTTCCGCTGCCGCGATTAGGGCTTCAGCTGCCGGTGGCCGCTCAGCCCATCCTTCACTAATTTAAACAGCCCCGCGCTTCACGGCAGCGGAAGCGCTGGGCTGTTTAAATTAGTGAAGGATGGGCTGAGCGGCCGCCGTCAGCTGAAGCCCTAATCGGCACGGCAGAACTTGAAGCATAGTAAAAAAAAAAAAAAAATGGGCGACGGAGCCTTTGCTCCGCCTTCAGCCCCTCCGAAGCCCGCCTTCAGCCTCCCACAGATGTCACCACACCAGGCAGGCAGCAGAAGCGATGTGATGCAGCTTGCTGCACTGTTCCAGGATGCCGGCGCCCAGCAAACTGCCCATTATTACTGTTACTACTGTGTGCAGGTAGGCACCAGTAGAATAATAAAGAATATGAATATATAACATTAAAGTAAGTTTCTATACTGTATGTGAGTTATATCATATATATATATATATATATATATATATATACTGTTTGTATGTATATATATATATATATATATATACATATATATATATATATATGGATTACATACTGTACCACCAGTAAAAGCTATTAGGGGTGCCGGTCAACACAGGATTTTATATATATAACCCACCCTACCCCCAGGCCCCCTAGACATACAGTACCACTCAGCCCTGGGACATACACCCACCGCCAACCCCCCACCCTCTCCCTCCTTCGGCCCAAGGCATGTACACTGCTCTCACTATTTTTTTCTTGTGTAGGCCAATGTGTTTTCATTTTTTCTCATTCAAGGTCAATGTGTTTTTCTTTCCTATGGGGGCCAATGTGTTTTATTAATTTCTGTAGGGGCCAATGTGTTGTTTTTTTTTCCAGTGGGGACCAATGTTTTCTATTTTTTTACATGCTGGTCAATTTGTTTTTTTTTCTTTTGGGGACCAATGTGTTTTATTTTTTCCTATGGGGGTAATGTGTTTTTTTTCTGTGGGAGACAATATGTGTGTTTTTTTTCTGTGGGAGCCAATGTGTTTTATTTTTTTTCTTGTGCATTGTTTTATATCTGCACATGTGCCTGAGTTACACCGCGTTGCGTCCCGATGGTGTTCCTACAGAGTTGCAGTACGAGTTCAGATGCATGCACCAAAAAGTGTACTAGAAATGTGTTGGGTGGTTACAGAGGGTTGGCTATAATGACACTGAATTGCTCATATTGGCCTGGTGAAAGTTCTAATGGTGCGACCGATGGTGGCGTCAAAAGACGCGCAAAGCATGTTTGCAGGGTCTGTAGAAAGTTGGAAAATACAGATGTACACCAGAAAAGGCCATTAAAGCTGCATTAGCCTAAATATGCAACTGCATCAAAAGACGCAAGGACAGCTGCAATTGTGTCCAACTCAGAATCAGCCCTATAAGGAGGGATCCCGCCCCCTCGACAGACCCCAACCCCTCAATAGACCCCGCCCCCATTACGGCTGCTTCTATAAATTTCCCGGGCTGGTTTTCCATCCCAATCCGCCCCTGCCCACAGTAGTGGTGTCCCTTACACAATGCCCCCAGCAGTGGTGCCCCCTATGCAGTCCCCTTAGTAGTAGGGTCCCCTATGCAGTGCCCCCAGTAGTAGAATGCCCCCCCCAGTAGTATGCCCCCCATTAGCAGGCCCTCCCAGTAGTATGCCCTCCCAGTAGTATGCCCCCCCAGTAGTATGCCACCCATTAGGAGGCCCCCAGTAGTATGCCCCCCATTAGCAGGCCCCCCCAGTAGTATGCCCCCCATTAGCAGGCCCTCCCAGTAGTATGGCCCCCCAGTAGTATGCCACCCATTAGGAGGCCCCCAGTAGTATGCCCCCCCAGTAGTATGCCCCCCATTAGCAGCCCCCCAGTAGTAGGCCCCCCCAGTAGTAGGCCGCCCCAGTAGCAGGCCGCCCCAGTAGCAGGCCGCCCCAGTAGCAGGCCGCCCCAGTAGTATGGCCCCCCCAGTAGTATGGCCCCCCCAGTAGTATGGCCCCCCAGTAGCAGGCCCCCCCAGTAGTATGGCCCCCCAGTAGTATGGCCCCCCAGTAGCAGGCCCCCCCCAGTAGTATGGCCCCCCGTAGCAGCCCCCCCCGTAGCAGCCCCCCCAGTAGCAGGCCCCCCCAGTAGCAGGCCCCCCCAGTAGAAGCCCCCCCGCACCCCCAGTAGCAGACCCCCCCAGTAGCGCCCCCGCCCTTACACACATAAAAAAAAAAACTTACCTGAATCCCCGCTCCCACGCCGTCCGCTTTGCTGCCACGCACTGAGGAAGGAGCCGGAAGACGGAGCTCCTGAGTGAGCTCCAGCCGGCTCCCTCCGTGCAGCAGCCAATGAGAGTCTGTGTGACTCTCATTGGCTGCTGTAACAAACACACAGCTGCCGCTGGCGGCTGTGTGTTTGTTCTGTGTAGGGCAGACCGCTATCACAGCGGTCTGCCCTACACGCAAGGAGACCTGATGTCGGATTCTCTAGTGAGAAACCGACATCAGGCGGCCGCCGTTCGGCCCCGGACGGGGATCCAAGTCAGGCGGTGGACTCGGATCCCCAATGTTCGGAGCGGTTTGGAATCCACAGAATCCGAACCGCTCATCTCTAGAAAATATCGGTAATCACCGATGTAGAATAACGCTTAAGAATATTGGTAGTGACCGATGTTGAATATTCCTGAAGAATATTGGTAGTGACTGATGTTGAATATCACTGAAGAGTATCGGTAGTGACCGTTGCTGAATATCACTGGAGAATATCACAGAGACTGGTGAAGCGCACTGAGGATACAACAGCCTGGAACAGTGATCCAAAGCTAGCAGCTACTGGAGAAGTTGCTCAGACGACTTCCTGTTTCCTGGAGTCCTGCTTTATAACCTTAGGTAGCTGTCCATTGGAGGAGAGAGACAGCTGAGAGGTGACCAGGCTACCAGAACGCCTCCGCCGGAACTCCGATATGGAGGATTGCGTAGAAGTCAACAGGGCCTCGGGGATAATGCTAGGCATGTCACCCACCGCCGCACTCGGTGTCTGACCGCGTGGTTAGTCAGGGGAAGCCAGCGCCGCAGTGAGTAACGGCCGATCCCAGGCTGAATGCTGACAGTAAGTCAGAATGGCTCACATGTGTATAGGGGACATTTCAGGTTGGCCCCTCTGCCTAAGGGCCCCACCCCCTCCTCTAGGGGTAAGTAACTTGGTGGAGCAGGATCATTGTGCTTGGAGTGTGTCTATACAAACTACACCAAGATTAGCCCTCCTGCCATTCAAAGTGGGTGGTACTGACACACCCCAGTCCCTTCCGTTACAAAGAGGCCCTGTTTATTGCATTGTGCCTCTAAAGCTGGGTACACATTAGCTGATGTGTACCCAGTTCGATATCGCCGGCGACGGGACCCGGCATGTAGCAAGTGCATACACACTTTCTGATGCTGGGGCGACGGTGGGGAGGGACGCATCATGCGGAAACTGCAGCATGACATCATTAGTGACATCCAGTGGCGTCACTCATCCTGGTGACACCCGGTGCAGACCCATGAGAGATAGTAGTGCACGCAGTGGTAAAAGGGGCGTGGCCTCACTGTTATGGGATGTGACTTTGCATGTAAGGGGCGTGGCCTTGTGGGCCGCACTCCAGATTTAGTCATACCCAGTGTTGGATCTACATTTTTGGGGCCTGAAGCTTGTACTTTTATGGGGGCCCCTTTGCAACCAGCAACAAAAGGTCAACATCCAACAAGGTCCAAAGGGCCTTGCTGCCCTTGCAAGGACCCTGAGGCCCAAATGGCAGAGATGTAGAAACCCCTCAGAGAGTGAGACACTCTAGGTAGGTAGATAGATAGATGTAGAAACCCCCCAGAGAGTGAGAGACTGTAGATGGATGTAGAAACCCCCCAGAGAGTGAGAGACTGTAGATAGATGTAGAAACCCCAGAGAGACTGTAGATAGATGTAGAAACCCCCCAGAGAGTGAGAGACTAGATAGTTCACATACAAAACCAAAACTTCCTTATCTAGAATCCCAGCTATTGATCCTCCTGAGTGGGAGTCAGGTCTCTCCCCCACGCTGCGTGTTCCCACCTCTGAGCTGCATGCCATCCTTCAGTCAGCTCTGCTTTCAGTTTGTGGTCAGCATTGCAGGGCTGACTTCTGGCAGATGGGGCAGCATAAATGGAGATGGGCACTTGGCAGTACTGCACTCAGCAGTGACACTGACAGCAGCTCTCTATTCTGTGCCCGGTCGGCTCAGAAAAGCCATCCTCTGGTCGTAGCTGTAGATATTGTCTGCTGACCAGAACTGACCAGGGGGGTGTTTCTGGATACTCAGAACCCCCCCCACATGCACTACTGTAGAGCATATTCTAAAGTCAATATTAAGTACTTCAACCCATTGACTTACGATTCTATCACTAAAATAACCTTATTTTAATAAAACACACTTTAAAATACACATTGCTTTTGTTGAAAAATCATTAATTGAAGAAAAAAAAAAAAAAAATTGCTTCAGGGCCAGAGTCAAATTTGTACCACTACAGTTAATCTGGCAATAGGAATGTAGCCTTGTAACATCCATTTTGTTAAACAAGACCAATTTTTGTTGTGAAGTAACTTTTTTGTCAAAAGTTCTGCAATGTTTTTGCAAACAAACGGTATCATGGTCATTGTAGGAAGATATTTACGGGTGGTATTCAATTAGTTTCGCACCTGCGATAAAGTTCTGCCTGCCGGACTTTTCGCCTACCTCGCGTCTTTTGACCGTAGAAACTTATCGTGCGCGTCCCCGCTATTTTCCGTAATCAATTCCAAAGACACGAAAATGGCGAAACGCAAAGTCAGAACAGATGAAAAGTGGTGTCAGAATCGGGGAAATCAGCCTGAATTCCCCAAAAAGATGCAGAAACCTCAATGTAGTAGCGCCCGATTAGTCCTAAATAAGCTGTTTGGGGTACTTACGTTGGTACAGTTGCCTCTAATTAGCGTCTTTGAAGTGAATTAGCGACTTTAATAAAAGTGAAATTCCTCCATCATAAAAGCCCCTGCAACCTCAAAAACACTTGGCCCATTCTTAGAGCACCCCCAGAACCTTAGTTAACTAGTTTTTGAATTTGTCCCCCCCACTTTTTTGCCCCCCCCCCTGCACCCATCCAAATTAAAGTACTTTTTTGGGGGTGTTAAGATTTTTTCTGGAATTTTTTTACACAGTTGTCTTTTGGGGGCTGTCCCAAGGGTTCTGAGTGGTTTCCCCACCTTTGCTCCCCAAAATAAAAAAAATGCACTTCTTTTCTCCAGCTATTCAAAGGCGAATCTTTTTCGCCTATTACATTGCATTGACTTTCTGCGTAAGCGAAAAGTATTTGGAATTGAATATGGAGATAAGTTTCCGACAGGCGAAAAGTCGCAATCGGCGATACTTTTTCATGGATCTCTGCTTTTCGCGTCTAATTGAATACGGCCCTTAGGCAGGAATCCAATTAGCCCTGTCAATATACCGGGTTTGAAAAAGGGAACACCTGGGGCTATTCAATTAGAGCCCCTTCTTCTCGCCTGATAAATTAACTATTAACGGGCATTAACACATAGATTCCTGGATACATTCTAGATTCCTGGATAAATTTCTAAATCTACAAATGTGCCCTTTACACAGTTGCGCTAAAAAGTCCCTTGCGGTGCGCCAGGTCCCGTTAAACACTGCTAGTGCCGGGCACATTTATCTAGCTCCTTCTAGAAGATAATAGCTAGAATCTGATTGGTTGCAATGGGCAAATATGCCCCTTAGTCAGATGTATCTGAGGAAATTAATGCATTTATGATTTTGTCTTGATCTGAAAAGGTAGTCTGCGTACAAAGTTGCAGGTACAGTAGCTCTGTCTACATCGCATCTCAAGCAGATGGAGCCTAAGTAAGAGTTTCTGCGTGGCAAGTATTAAGACGCATGTAGCGGATGGAAGTGTCATTGCCGTGTTGCCCAAATTATTTGTTTGATTTAGTTGTTCGGACGCAGTTGGGACGACTGTTTCAGATGGATCTTTTGCACACCGCATGGGGCTGGTGGAAGCCCAGATACTAATAATGACGGCTAAAGCAAGGACACATATAAAACAGTGGGTGGTGTGACTGGGACACATGAAGGCAAGCTAATACCCCCATAGACGGACAGATACAAACTTGGATGTGACTGCGCCCGACTTAGAATCAGCCCCTTTGCTTGCTGAATAGAGAGGATTTTGGTTGAGACACATTACTGGTGTGGCCATACTCAGTATGTCTTCTCACTGCAATGTTATAATATGAACAGTAACAGGTGAAGGGAATGCTTAGCTGTTACCCAGAGGGAAATTAAAATACTTTGCAGCCACACTAGGAAAAATATATCTCATTATTTTCCATGTATATTTATTTTGACTCTGATAATCCGGATTCTGATAGGATCCTTTTAATAAACATGTTATATTCTAGTCCCCAAAGATGACCTCCTGTGGGCAGCTATTAGGGGGTTTGATAATAATTTGACAAGATTTTTTACTTAATAAGAAGTGACCACTAAGCTCATATGTTTTCATTTCATTTGTCTAGACGGCTCACTTATCTTTTTTTTCTCTCAGCTGTAGACTATACTAGATTTCAAGTCTTGATGACCATTTTCCACAATAGTTGGGGTGCAAATAAAAAAAAAACCTGGCTGCGTTCTATGCTTTGAGACGGGTGGAATGTTAGTGAGAAGGTTGAATAGCAGATTTCTCTGTGCGACATTAATCAGCTGTGTTTTGGCAGGCTTCATTTTCCTGTTATTCATGAGCAATTCCTTTACATGTGATTAAATTTAGTGACGCTTATGCCATAGTCAGGAGTGAGCTTTCTAATAGACTGCAGGCGACCCGGGTCCTGTTTACTGCATAGGGAGAGCCGGCTCAGCAGCGATGGCGGTGACGTCATCCACCCGGCATTGGTGCCGGTTCGGGCCACCAGTCTGATAGGGGTCTCAGGCGGGTCGCACCTGTGATCGACACGTGCACAAATCCCGGGTGTGACCCGCCATTAGCGTTAGGAAAGGGGTATAACTGAGCAGGCAGAGTGTGAGTAACAGCTTACGCTGGGTACATATACACTATACGATGTGTGTACCCAGCAACAGCGCAACACAATGTAATGATATACAAAGTACACAACTGCACAATCCAGTGTACAATGCCATGATGTATCGTTACATGCTGCTTTTAGCAGCATAGCATCGTCCCATGCATCGTCCCATTTGCTGTGCAGCACAAGAGATGGGACGATGCGATGAACAATTGCCGTGCACTGCTTTACCTCCAGTCATGCACTTTGTAGATTGGTGCATCCATACACTGGGGCCTATTATTACATACCTTTTTTTTTTTTTTTGAAACTGTACTGAAAGCAACGAGGACAAGGAATGTTGATAGTGTTGTGGGTTGTTAAAAAAAAACAAATAGCTGTAAGGCCATCCTATATACCCTATCATGGGTATGAATAATAAACTGGTGGTAAAGGTATATACTATTGAAGTCTTTAATTTTATTTCTACTGTTTATTTTAGCACCACCCATTTTGAGTCTATGGCTATGTTGAGTTATCACTAACATGTATAAATATATGTTTCATACCTTCTACTTACATAGAAATTAGATTAAAGCGCTTGTATGCCCTTCCCACTGACTGCAAATCTTTGTTTGTAAAAAGATCATAAAGAAGAGCAAGTGATTGGATGAGAGTGGATCATGTGCAGTGTCGTAGCTAGGGTCTTTGGAGTCCAGGCCAATTGAAAAATGGAGCCCCCCACCCCCTATGTGTGTGTCGAAAAATGAGCGTGGCCACTGAAAATGGGGTGTGTCAACATGACACTCACCCCTTTCTCGTTACTCTGGGAACATTCCTTTCCATTTTATATACTCCTTAATGCAGTGCCCCCAGTATGCAATGCTTTATGCAGTGCCCTTTATACAGTGCCCCCAGTAGTGGTCCCCCTTATGCAGGCCCCAGTAATGATTCCCCCTTATACAGTGCCCCCTGTAGTGATCCCCCTTATGCAGGCCCCATTAGTTCCCCTTATACAGTTCCCCCAGTAGTGGAAACCCTTATGGAGGCCCCCAGTAGTGATCCCCCCCATGCAGTGCCCCTTATACAGTGCCTCCAGTAGTTGTCCCCTTTATGCAGGCCCCCCGTAGTGATCCCCCCTATGCAGTGCAGTACCTCTTATACAGTGCCCCCTGTAGCGGTCCTCCTTATTCAGTGCCCCAGGGCCAGTAATGGTCCCTCCTGTGCAGTGCCCCCAGTAGTAAGCCATTTATATTGTGCCCCCAGTAGTAGTCCCCCCCCCTCCGATGCAGTGCCCTCAGTAGTAGCTCCCCCAATAGTAGTCCCCTCTGATGCACTGCCCCTAGTAGTAGTTTCCTCCCCCAGTAGTAGTCCCCAGTAGTGCCCCCCCCGAAGCAGTGCCCACAGTAGTTGCCACGCCCCTTCCCCCCCCACCAGTAGTAGTCCCCAGTGGTGGTCCCCCCCCGATGCAGTGCCCCCAGTAGTAGTCCTCCCCCCCCCCCCTCCCCCAGCAGACACATATTTAAAAAAAAAAACACTTACCTGAATCCCCGATCTGGCTCCTGCTCCCGCCGCCACTTCTCCGTCCTCCCGGGCCAGCCCGCTCTGCATTACACTGCAGGAGCCGGAAGATGGAGCTCATGCGTGAGCTCCAGCCCGGTTCCGGCAGTGGGCGCAGCAGTCAATGAGAGTCTGTCTGACTCTCATTGACTGCTAATTAAAACAAACACACAGCCACCGGCCCTGCACTGACCACAGTGTCCAGGACCGCGGCTGGTGGTGCCCCCCGAGCCGCTGGTCCCATGGTGCCCAGGGCACAAGCCCGTTCGACCCCCCTTAGTTACACCACTGATCATGTGACATTTTTTCTGCCTCCCGTCAATTTACATACCACACCAGGTCCAGAAGAGCCATTGTCTTTATGCTTTGTCATGGGTCATAGCAGGGCCAGTGCAAGGTTTCTCGGCACCTTAGGCAAAACTTTAGCCTGCTGCCCCCCACCAATACCTACTTCACCCTGAGCCTACCGCCCTCCTACCCCAAACCACACGGAGCCTATTGCTCCTCCGCTGACTTACCTGAGTGACGGCTTGCGGGCGTGACCTCCAGGCAGAGCTTCTCCCTAGTCCTCTCATCAGCGTCACGGACGTAATGTGTCACGTGACGCCGATGAGAGGACTCTGGAGCCGCTCTGCGCTCTATGCAGCAGCGGTGACTGTGTGCTGCTGCATACAGTAACACCGGATCACAGCAGTGAACCTCAATCCGGGAACAGGTGCCACTGGACGCCTGTTCTCGGCAGGGTCACACCGACCCTGTTTGGGGGACCCTCCGTGTGTGGGGGCCCAGGGACGACCGCCCCTGTTGCCCTCCCCTTAATCCGGCCCTGGGAGGAATGCATCAAAGCTTCTAAGAAATGGACAAATGCAGAAATTGCCCATAGCAACCAATCAACTTTGGTAGCATTTATCAAGTACAGTCTATAAAATTATAGGTAAAAGCCGATTGGTTGCTATGGGCAACTTGTCCACTTTTCCACTCTTTAGAAGATTTGATACATCTCCCCCTATATTGTGGTAGTTTTGTATAACAAAAGGCTGTGTCCACAGCATGAAGCTAATGAGACTAATGCATTTTTTCTTCTTTTTAAAGAGCAAATGAGGTTGAAGTGGACCAGTGACCGCAAGATGGCCTCTAGGGTTCTGTCAGTGTGGGTAATAATATCGCTGACTGTTAAATCTTCAAGATATCAGGTAAATGAAAAATTAATTATTTGGTGTGAACGACTATGTTACACTTCTGCCAGACACAAAGTTGTGTGTATGAAGAGTTTTCCAAAATGAAATTGCTGAAATATTTAAAGGGTAATTAATGTAACTTTAGCAAATCTGAATTTTTGTGGGGAAAATATCATTCCCATTATAACAGAAATATTGCACCATATAAAAATCAAGGGTGTTTTTTTGTCCATCCTAACTTATACCCCTTTTCCACCTAAATTCCGGGTCTGACCCGGAGTTGGAACAAAGTTCCTATCCGGATCAGACCCGGAATTTTGACGGCGCCGACTCGGGATATTCCCGAGTCAGCGCCGCTCACACCGCAGTCAGGTCTGCATAGACCCGGCTTTTCCGGAGTCAAAGTGGACGCTTGGAGGTTGCGTCATCTCCAAGCGCCACTGAAGCCGGACCAATCGGCCGGCTAGCAGCGCACTCCAGGTCATTGTGACCCAGAGTGCGCTGTTCTCACAGCAGGGTTTCACGGGCTACGCCCGTGTTAAACCCTGCTAGTTACCTGGGTTGGATTGCCGGGTCACTCGACCCGGCGATCCAACCCTCTCCCCTTTAACACCAGGGAGCTGCCCGGGTTAACCCTTCAAAAACCCGGGTTTTAGCTCCTGTGTAAAAGGGGTATAATGTTGTCACCTATATAAAGGGCAGTCTGTGTGCTGGTCTGATATTTATGAGAATTTAGACTTATCGATTAGAGGTGATAAGCCGTTTTCATGTGAAAAGTTTTTACTTTTCGTGAAAAGTGTTTATCACCCAATTTAATTGCAGGTGAAGTTGTTAACCTATAATTCTCCATAGGATTTAACACAATTTTTTACCACTTCCTGAGCAGGTGAAAAGTTGGGAAAATCCCTATTTTAAGATAAAAATGTCAGGACTTGGATCAGAACCACTGGGACACCCTCCTTAATGACCAATTAGACCAAATTATTTTTTTTAATTTTCTTAATTTGGCCAATAATGACATGTCATTTTTGTGGTGAAAATGTGCAAAATACAGGAAAATGGGTCAATTTATGTGGGACAGGTATATGGGGGTGCTGCATGAATGGGGCAGGAGTTTTTAAGATTGCAGGTGGGTGCTAGAGATATATATATATATATATATATATATATATATATATATATTTTTTTTAAGTGTCTTAAAATGACACAAGTATACACTTACACGCAAAAACGTATCACTTCGCCTCTAATTTAATTCCTCCCTTAGTTCCCTACCAGTTAGTGATATCACTTTGTGTCTCATGCCTTAGTGATGTCAGTAAGTCAAAGGGAAGCAATAATACACTAACATTTTATTCAGGACACAATATGGCTGCCCCTGCCATGCTGTGTACGTAACTGATGTTTTGCTCTCTGCTAAGCTTACAGAAAGGACATTTCCCAGGAGCCAACATATGCACTTCCCATCCATATTTACACTTGGCCATATTTCCTATCAAGTGCTCTTGCAATGTATATTGTTTTATCAAACCGGACTAGAGTACATATTTATAAACAAAGTGATACACTGAGCGGCTGATTCAGAGGTGGGCAGAGATGCAGCTGTGTCTATTGGTGGACGGCCGTCTATGACTTTATGCAAGTGCAGTTACAAAGCCCTTCCCTGTTGTACATCAGTGTGTATGACTGTTGAAGAACAGAGGCGCCCACGACAATGTTATACTACGTGGTACGTCTTTAGACACCACCATCAGTCGTACCATTGAAATTTACATCAGCACTATGGCGGGTGCCGATTTTTCGCCCGTGTCTCGCCTCTTACATTATGTGAGTGTTTAAGCTGGGTACACACTAGGACGACGGATCTGCTGTCCGGCCAATCTGCCGTCCTATCTGATAATTGGTAAGTGCATACACACTTACCAAGCGTCGGCCCACTGTGTTGTGACTGACGTCACAACTAAGCTGGCATTTACTTGTTCCCGCCTAGTTGAGCTGTCATTCACCGGCGGCCTCCGCTGCAAGTGTATGAGCCGATATAGCTGCAGAGATATTGGCTATTGGCTGTGCTTCACAGCTGATGCGATATGTCTGTGAATGACATAATTCACAGACATATTGTCTGTACACACTGGCCAATGCACACACAATATATCGGCCGTTCATTTGAACGGCCGATATAGCGGCCAGTGTGTACCCAGCATTAGCGTCTGTGTACACAACCACTTCAGCGACATACTGCGACACTTTCATAAGAAGGACTATCTCCATACATCTGCCAGTCACCGCCCAGGAACACACAGCACTTCCTCAGCCTCACTCTTGTGCGTACACTCTGTGTAATGCATGCACTGCAGTAGTTTTTAGGGATTTTTGCATATGCGCTGTAGCAAAAAAATGCTCAGTGTGTGAGCAGTTTTATATAAGTCCTATTCCATGGTAGTGGGAGAGAGAGTCATGTACTATTAAAATTGAAAGCCAGGTGCCAGAGAATGTAGGTATGACATACCCTCCAACTATACCGTTTTAGCCGGTACAGTACCGTTTTCTAATGGTCTGTACCGGCAAACGGGGCTGTACCGTTTTGTACCGGGTTGGTACACTCACCAGATTTGTTAAGCAGCGCTGCTGGGACACAGGACTCCCGCAGCGCTGCTGAGTGACAGCCGACCTCCGTGCTTCTCTGCCCTGACCGCCAGCGCCGGTATACAGAACATGCAGTATATTACTGCATGTTCTAAACTAGCCAGCGTCCGATGCCTCCAGCCCCCATGGACACGCCCCTTTACCGATTACCACGCCCCTTTATCTGCGGTCATGCCCCCCCATGTACCGGGTTCTTACTAGGAAATGTTGGAGGGTCTGGTATTAGCAATGAAGGAGGTCCGGAACTCAGGATAAGTTGCTTAAATAATAGATTATTTGTTAAGCAATCTGCTCAACGCTTTGGTCAGAAATAGCCCTTTCTCTAGTTCACTTCAAAACCTTAAGCAACTTGTCCTGAGTGCCGTACTTCCTTCATCACTTAGCTATATACTGTATATAGATATATAGATACAGTTATATTAATATTGGGCCTGATTCAGATTGGTAGGCAAACCTAATGAAGTACTACTCCAATTGTGAGAGACCTATGCACGATCTGTACTGCGCATGTGCAGGTCTGTCTCTGCGAGATCTCATGCAGTTCCCCTACGCCGCAGTGGCCGTTTGTGGGCGCTTCCCTGCGGCTGTACAATACTGTACAACTCTGAAACAGGCCCATTGGTACAAGTGGTTACTTTGATTGCAGATTATTAATAGTTGACAAGTAGAAGGTTGAAATTCGAAGCGAATACGTTACGTAGAAGATGGTGGGTTTTACCTTTTTGTTTTTTATTACTTGTGTTTAATCTTTAAAATACTCATTATTTGTTGCATAGACTGAGAACTACTGACAAAATACACTGCACTACGCAATCCCAATTAAAAAGGGAAAACTAGTTTATAAAAAAACACATTTTGATCGGTCTGGGACGGCTTTTGTTATGACTTTTCTTAGTCTGTTCCCCTCCTCCTTGATTGTGGACTGTCTGAGTTTAAGCATCCCTGTCTGACATCATTTACTTTGAACGCTGGTAGAAAGGCAGACTTTTCTGGTTGGTTGGAGAGTTGAGCTCAGTGGAGCCCCAGGATAACCTGCCTGCTGTATTGCTCAGAACACAGTCCAGATATGATGTCATAAATTGAATTTGCAGGCGGTATGAAACTGAAGAGCAGAGGCTAATGAGAGGGCATACAGAGCTAAACAGAAATGCAGTGATGAAACAGACTTCATACCACTGTAAACCATAAATTTCTCATATGCACCTGCTCTTAGTCTAATAATCTTCACATATAACTATTTAACCCCTGCAGTTTGTAACACATTGAACTTCACTCCCTGTACCCTTTATTTCCTGCTTCCTGCACACGTTGTGCAATGGATATGATATTTTGATGGTTATGTTTTCATTTTATAAGAATTTATTTGTAATTTTCAGTGTAGAACCAGGACCGGACTAAGGGGGGGGTGACAGGGGCGGTCGTCCAGGGCCCTCACACACAGAGGGGTCCCCACACAGGGTCGATGTGATCCTGCCGAGACCAGGTATCCAGCGGCACCTGTTCCCGGGTAGAGGCTCTGGAGCCGTGGCTGTTCGATAGACTGCATGCAACAACACAGTCAGTGCTGCTGCATCAGCTGTCAAGTGGGAGAGGGGCCAGCTTTACACTAGCGCATAACCCCCCCTCCACCGATGCCTCCTCTCCACTGGCTGCATTGGAGGGCAGAGCCAATATGACAAGCCCCTCCCCCATATCCCAGCGAATCACGTAATTACATCGCGGGGGCGGAGCCTAATGAAATTAGGAGGTGCCTTTATCTTTTTGCAACCAGTACCAGGCCAGCAGCAGCTGCTGCATCAAGTGTAAGTATGCATGTGTACTCTTTTAGTGTATGCATGTGATATTGTGCAAGCAGGGGTGGATTAAAAGAGGAGGGGTCCTGTGTGCCGGTGGGGCCTATGTGCAGCCTCTGTGTGAGCTCCCTCCTCTCTCTGCAGCGAAGATGCGAGTAGACTGTGGCACTGTGCCAGAGTCTACTGCCCATGTGCTGGTCTCCGGGAACGTGGAGTCATGCCATGTACCCACTGATTTCTGTACTGTGCAGATGTGCTATTTTCCTGGTGATTTGCGCAGTGCCATTGCGGGACTCAGGAGAGATAAGTATACTAAATGGGTCCAGGGTGTGCATTGTCGGCCCCCTTAGACCAAGCGGTCCGTGTGCACCCATTATAGATATGTCACTGATCCCAAGATAACCCAACATGTTAATCGTTAAGTTGCCAAAATGCCATTGACCTGGTTCATTATATATGCACTCCCCATGGTAAATTCTATGGATATTAGAAGTCATGAAGGAGTTCTGTAAACATATAGAAGCTGTAGGCTCTAGTCGATTTATATAGGTCACAGTGATCCAAGGGGACCTTTGCTATACTTAATCCCTTATAGTAGGGGTTGCATTTTCTTTCATAATTTGTAATAAACATGATGGTAAATGATGATGTCAGAACTCTCTGATTATTATAGATAACATCAGAAGTTGCTGTTATTATTAATAATAATAAATCAGTTTATATACATACTAGTATCACTTTTGTATTAAAGACAAAGGGCTCTATTTACTACAGTCCGCATATTGAATGCAGCTTGTAGTGTGATATTACCGACTGAATTCGCATTGAGAATTCAGGCAATATCACAGGGATTTACTAAATATCCTTTGCAGGGACAGAGCCTGCGATCAAGCCCTGTCCCTGCGAATCCCCTCCGCACACTTATCTCGGTATTTTTGTAAAAAATACTGTGACAAGTGCCCACGCATGCGCCGTCTGGCCGTCGCTAAGCCCCCCCCCCCACCGTTAAGCTCCGCGATCGCGACTTCCCCTCCGAGACCCCTCTCCGTTAATTAAACTTACCTCCGGTAATCGGTACTCTGGTGATGTCCTCCGTTACTTCAGTCAGCTGATCTCCCATCCTGCACTGGGACCCGGTCAGCTGACCGGGTCCCAGTGCAGGATGGGAGACCAGCTGACCGGAGGGAGGGCATCACCGGACACCGGAGCCCCGATCTCCAGTCCCTGGACTCTGGTAAGTTTTGGTGTTTTTTTTTTTTACTGCTTTTCTTTTCTTAGCAGTGATCAGCGTGTGGTCTGTTTATACCACACAGCTGATCACTGGGGCCAGCTCCGGGCTCTGCTCTGCCTGTTAGAGCGGAGTCTGGTTACCAGGGGAGAGACCTTGGATAACGCCACCTCCAGGTGGCGTTATTATCACGCGGCTTTCCCCGGTATATTTTCACAATTTATTTTTAGTAACTTGCACACAGATCGCATTTCCCATTACAATTATGGGAAATGCTATCTGATTACAAAAAATAAGTGATACTTAGGGGTTGGAGTAGAATTTTACGAATTGTACTCCAATTGCCCTTTAGTAACTTTAGGTGATATTAAAATAATGTGAAAAGGGTGTGAAAACACCCTTTTCACTTTATTTTAGTCAAAATAATGTTAATAAATAGAGCCCATAGGCACAAATAGGATTGATAAGGGATGATGTATGCCCAATGTGTGTTAACTATCTAACTGCAGGAAATATAGACCAGCATATACCTATTATCATATAGCAGTAGCCCCACCAAGGGGTTTATTTACTAAACGACAACTTTTTAAAGACGCTGATTGTGAGTTTTTTTGCCCACTGAATTTAAAACGGCAAAACTATAAAGAGCAAAATACACTCTGTCTAGCACCTAACAGTAAGTGTATTCTCATTGGAGTAGAAATGGTTTAAGCCAAAACAAATCCAAAATGGGTAAAGGCTGTTCCTTAGCTATCCTCACGGAGAACTACCATCTTATGAAAAGAAGGATTACCATGGTAAAATGACCAAATTGCCCAGAAATTCCATAGTCATTTGGACCATAGTCCTTTTTTTCCGTGAGGTTATAAATATTTTCTATTATCCTTTTTCCTGTGCCTAAACAAAACTCCCTCCCACTGTTTACTTTTGTTTGGTTTCATTGTCAGAGCTGAACATTATCTAGATTACAACAGGAAATTGCTCCAGTTTGGGACAGGGTCAACACAGAGGTCAAATAACCTTAGTGTGGACAGAACTGTCATCTACACAGCACTAAAAACTAAACAGCAGGCAGGATTCTCACATTTACCCAACAGACTAGCTTTGAAGAAATGTTTTTTGTTTTCAACATAAATAAATGGTTTTACACTAAGCCATTGTATTAAAATGAGAGGTACTGTAATTAACTTCTAGCATATTTGCAACTCCAATAAGGATTAGAATTGTGGACTACTGTAATGGTTCTACGTAAGGAGGAGAGCGATATAAGAAGCTGCAAAGAATAGTTAAATAAGGTATATTAGCACATGCACACATTAGTATAGCGACTCAGAAAGAGATACCATATTTGAAAACAAAAAGACAGTTGGTGTATGTATGCTGAAATATTTATAACACATGAAGCAAGCAAACTGTGCATTTAGGCTAAACACGCACTCAGTTAATATTACTTTGTGCCACATCACGATTCGTCACCTCTAAATGCTGAGAGATATGACTTTGTGGTACTTTCATTGCCAATGGGGTTAAATAATATCCCATTCCACCATGATATCCTGCTCTTGATAACTATCATTATATTTTCACTTAAAGATTCCGATCATCCGGCCTCCTCCTCTCCTGCCACTTTTAATCCTTAGAACCATACCGGCTGCCAAACAATTGATTAAATTTAGACATGCTGTCAATTTTAATAACATCTGCTAACGTAATCTATCTGTTTCAGAACTTATATTTATAACAGACTTAGAAGTTTCCATTATACACTTCTCTCACTGCCGTGCTCGCACATCGTTATATTTTGGACTATGCATGGGACTGTGCAGGTCTTATCAGCCGGCTGAAAAATCCAACTTAGTATATATATATAAAAAAAAAAATGTATGATCTGTTCAAAGTCTGTTCTTTTGCTATAACAATTATATGTCTCCACATTTAAAGTAGCTCTAATGTTTTTGTGAAAAGACCAAACTAATTTTCCCACGTATGGATAGTATAGTGGTGTTTATGTCATTAGCTTCTGTTCTGTTAAAGCAGTAAGGAAGACAAGGAGCTCATATGGTATTAACCAGTGCTATGGTTTCCGTCTCTCTGATTTCACAGCGGAAAGGTTGCTGTTTTCTCTGCATGCTATACCCTGGCTCCTTTCCCACTATCTTGATATATAGGGTAAATGTATTAAAGCAACATATTGGGAACAAATGTGAAACTTTTAAAGCTTGCTTTTTCTACATGTGATATTTCAGAGTGCGCCTTTGTAGGTTGCCTGGTATTCCATGTACGCCAGGAGTGCTAGCATTTAAAATCTAACAGTGAGTACACACGGTACGATAAAAATGCACGATATGAACGATAATAATATCAACCATATCGTTATCGTTCAGATCGTTAATTATTTGGTGCTCATCGACCAGCAATGCGCGGACACGTATGGACGATAACAATAACGACCATCACAGGGGCGTCTTAAGAGAGAAGGGGACCCTTGTGCACTCCCTGTGTGGGGCCCCCTCCTCTCTTTCCGAAGGATGCGGCTGGCCAGCCACCGGACCATTAGTAGACTCCGGGCACTAGAGTGTGCCTGGAGTCTACTACGCATGCGTAGAACACCGGAAAAATGGCCGCGGCAGCCATTTCCCGGTATTCTGAGCAGCGCTGACACTCGCCGCGGGACCACGGACAGGTAAATTTAAAGTAATATGGGTGCAGGGTGTGCGGTGCGGGGCCCCCCTGGACCCATTATAGATACGCCACTGGACCATCGTCCGTGCATGCAGGCCAACCTGGTCGATATCGACCAGGTCAATCGTGGGTCGCTGGCCCGTCGGTGGTGTGCTGGATGAACGATAACGATCATCCAGCACTCCGGGAAGGTGCAGGACGATCAGTCAGCGATAACTTTATCGCTGACTGATCTACCTTGTGTACGCACCATAAGTTTTACTGAATCTACAGATTTCAGAGGGCTTAAATAGGACAGTACATTTTCAAGCATAAGGTGCACACACACACAGGCAGATTTGGTATTTGTATATGAGCAAATTTCCATGGGGCACTATTCGTATGGCTGGAGCACACAGCTTTCTTTGTGTTATACAGACTAAATAAAAGAAGGAACTGCTATGGATACTAGGCCATGCTGATTATTATATGCACAGATATTATATCTTTTGACCGAAAACCTATTATCCAGAAAGTTCTATACAACATAAAAAAAAAATGAATTACTACTGTTTGGTGAACGCATCCTACACACATACTTGATCATCAAATGTCTCTTTTTACAGTATAAAGGGCGCAGTATACAGAGTAATACAGCATGTACAGAGGGTCATGCTAATGAGAGCAGACAATAGATTTCCTAGCAGTGTCAGAATTAGCCCCACTGAATGGGATGCAATAGCTACAGGGCCCAGAGGTGAGGGGTGTCAGAAATGCCAGGCCACAATCCAGAGGCCCGAGCAATATGCGTCCATGCACAGAGGAACCCTGTTTTGCAGTTCACTGATCTCAATAGTGCAGGTCTCTTCTGAGCAAGAATGTGACATGTACTATCAAGCCCCAAGCCGGATTTCTGCACCTGCCCTGGCCCCCAAACATGCTCATGAGAACAAAGTGGAGTGGGATGGACAGTAATAGCCTGGCCCTCCTTCAAATTCTGCGATGTAGACTGACAATACTGTGTTTTGCTTGTTTCCGAGATAATTATTCAGCATGTATCTTTATTCTTAATTATAAATACTGAGCCAGATGCAAAGTTGCCCACAGTGGTGCCCAAATTGCTGGCTTAGTTAAATCTGCTACAGCTACAGTATATGCAAAGTGGCAACTGTGGCAAGCTGCGTGCCAGTCAACAACAGCAGCAGCATATACACCTGGTTTATGATGGGAACATACACTTTTGTCCTACTTGTGTCCTTGTTTTTAGCCATTTATTTTATTTACTACAAAAACATTTGATATGAGACATCAATAAAACTGCTAAAACATCTCCAATACAACAGAAACATACAAAAAAAAGTAATAATTTCTGGCCGAACTACGAAGAAATCGCTAAACAGTATCAGCAGATCAACAGCCAATCACAAGCGGTTCACTAGTGCTTGCGGGTCCAGTTTCAGAGCCGTACCAGCAGAGCAGGTGCATGAGTTCGCCACCACATAGGGGGCACAGTGCTCTCCCATGTCTTGGAACGATCAAGACTGGCGAGGAACTGCATCGCCAGCCAGACGACCAGTTCTAACTACGGGAACAGGCAGCGATGATCTCTCCCTGGTGGCTCAGATGAGGCCCGGGCCACGGCCTACGGCAACGAGGCAGTGTGATATCATATATCACCCAGCTGCCCGCCGTCCCGCACACAGGGCTCTACACTCTTCTGCAGTGACTTAGGCCTGATTCAGCAAGGAACGCAAGTGAGAGAACGCACACACGCGGCTGATGTTTTCGCACTGCGCATGCATATGCATCGCACTGTATGTCCGCAAACTAGTCAGTGTGATTGGGCAAGGGTACGCAGACTACACACAGTGTACGCAGACCCTTTAGATATTGATTGACAAGAAGTGGCGTTTGTGGGTGGTGACGGGGGGTGGTTGGGTGAATGCAGGCGTGCCTGTGCGTTGGGACGCCGTTATAGGGCGTATAATTAAGGCAGTTCGGCGGCACACGCAACCAGACGACTCGATGCACGCAGGAAGTGCCCAAAATCCTGCACAAGATTAGGTCAACCTCTGTTGTGTGTATGATTCCGATGGTTCTCGATGTTACAGATGTTTCCGTTGTCTTGCAGACTACTCAGGCTTTGAGTAGAGTAAAGGGAAGTGGGCACAATTGTGTGGTACTGGGCATCTGCATCTTATGCTGCGGTCAGGGCCGGTTCTCCCGTTACGCATGGTACGCAGCTGCGTAAGGCACCACATAGTGAAGGGCGCCTCAGCTGCGTACCATGCGGGCCGCGGTGCAGACTGTGTCTCTGTGACACAGCTGCACCGCGTGTGTAGCGCTGACCAGATGGAGTTCGGTCAGCGCTACACAGCACAAACACACAGCTGCCGGCGCTGGCAGCTGTGTGTTTGCTTTAGCAGCTGATGAGAGTCAGACAGACTCTCATCGGCTGCTGCTGCTCCCACTGCCAGAGCCGGACATTTTCCGGCTCCCGCAGTGGGTAATGGGAGTGACGTCATGACGTGACATCACTCCCATAATGCAAAGCGGCGGACGGAGGAGCTGGTATCGGCGGCGGGAGCAGGAGCGGGTTTCAGGTAAGTGTTTTTTTTTAATTTTCATTACGTCTCTACTGCGGGGGCGGGGGAAGGTGGAATACTACAAGGGGGGATTACTAGGGGGGTCACTACAGGGGGTAATATTACTGCGGGGCACTACACGGGGGGGATTACAGGGGGTAATACTACTGGGGACACTACAGGGGGTAATACTACTGGGGACACTACAGGGGGTAATACTACTGGGAGCACTACAAGGGGAGATTACTACTGGGGGCGCTACAGGGGGGAATACTACTGGGGGCACTACAAGGGGGGAGGAATACTACTAGGGGCACTACAAGGGGGTGGGACCACTACTGGGGGCACTATATAAAGGGCACTGCATAGTGGGTACCACTACTGGGGGCACTGCATAGGGGGGGGAGTACTACTGGGGCACTATATAAGGGGAATACTACTGGGGGCACAAGGGGCACTGCACAGGGGGGACCACTATCGGGGGCACTGTAAAAGGGGCACTGCATAGGGGGTTCCACTACTGGGGCACTGCATAGGGGGGACCACTACCAGTGGCACTGCATAGGGGGGCGCCAAAAAATATACTTGCTTACCAAAAAATTTGGGCTAGGGCTGGCCCTGGCTGCGGTTGCCGTGCGTATGCATTAATTAGCATATCCACGCAGCGGCCGAGTGCACACACTTGCGTACCTTGCTGAATCAGGCCCTTAGTCGCTAAGGCTGCACTGCAGCCACTTCTGGGTGCCAGCGCCGCCTGATGCTGAAGGCACGGGAGGAAGCTTTGAGACTTAAGGTTTGCCATTGAACATGAAGGAGGATAAACCACGAGGTGTTTTGGGTGCATTGCCTCCTCTTTAATGTGCTGGTGGCATTACCCCTTTAAGATTTCATACTTTAGTTAATTAGGTTGCTGTCCTATAGGATTGGTTAGGGGGAGGAGTTTCTTGAATTTAGTTGCTGCTAGGCAGATTAACTGCCTCTTTACTGTAAAAAAAAGAAAAAGAAAAATAGTAAAAAAAAAAATTTACTTACCTGACTCCAGGGACCGGTGATCGGGCCTCCGGTGATGACTCCCCTCCGGTCAGCTGGTCTCCCATAGTGCACAGCTGCCCGGTCATCAGGTGATCGGGCCCCAGTGCAGTATGGGAGATCACCTGACCGGAGGAATGGAGAACATCACCGGAGGCCCGGAGCATGCAGGTAAGTGCTATTTAGGGAGGGGGTGTCGCGGGGGGGTTCCGTGCTTGTGGGGGCGGGGCTTAGCGCCGGGAGGGGTAGCAGCGTCGATCGGTCAGCGCATGCGCGGACACTTAATCACGGTATTTTTTGCGAAAATACTGTGATAAGGCTCCGAAGGGTATTTGCAGGGACAGAGCTTTATCGCAAGCTCTGTCCCTGTAAAGGATTTGTAGTAAATCCCTGTGATATTGCCTGAATTCGCAATGCGAATTCACTCGGTAATATCACACTACAATCTGCATTCAATATGCGGATTGTAGTAAATAGAGCCCATTGTGAGAGTTGAACACCAATGTTTGAGTGTGTGGTTGATTGTGTTTGTCATGTCCGTTCTTTAATGCTTCCACCAATTTCATTATGAATTGGTCAATAAAATTTGACATTATTTTAAAACGCCAGCACTGTCATCTGTGTTGTTATTTATTATTGTTAAGGTAGTTTGGTTAATATGTTTAGTATAAAGAACATGGGGGACAATGCACAGAATACACTGCTAGTGAGTTTACTCTCTTTCTTCTGCTATAGACAGGTCAGGCCAGTCTGCTTTGGGGGGCTGTGGCAATTAGTGTTTTTTTATGTTATTTTCCTATGGGGGCCAATGTGTTTGTATTGTTTTCTGTGGGGGACAGTGGGTTTGTTTTTCCTGTAGGGGCCAATGTGTGTGTATTTTTTTCCTGTGGGGTCCATTGTGTTTTATTTTGTGTGTGTGTGTGTGTGTGTTTTTCTTAGCAGGTCAATGTATTCTGTGTTTTTCCTGTGGGGGACAATGTGTGTGTAGTAGTATTAGTATTATTATTGATGATAACAATACTTAAATATTAATAATGGATATAGTTGGTTGGGGGGTGCATAAAAATGTTTTGCATAGGGTGCTATTATATCTGGGGCTGGCACTGCGTGCTGGGAAACGTCATCATCATCATCCACCATTTGTTACTGCCCATATCATCTGCAAATAATATGAGTCTTTGTTCTAGTCTGCATCTATTCACAATTAGCCGAATACATCATTACTGTACATGTCCTATGTAATAACACCTCACGTACCACCTTTCCAGGCAGAAGTGGCAGAATCATACAAATCTGTTCAGGTAATTTTATTTACCACGATAACATTAGTTAGGCTAATACCACTAAGAATTGTGGTTTGCAAGTGGTGGTGTAGGGCGTCCATCTGCACCAAGTTCTATGATTCCTAGAATGACACGTTCAGTGTTACATTACCCATTCTGTAAGCTACTGTTGTGCCTGATAAAGGAGATGTTGATTGTGCAATATCTGTTCTGAAAGCATCATGTAGAGCGATGGGTGTGTAATTGCTGAAAATGATACTTGCTAGTAAAGTAAGGGGAGCTGCTGACAGTCTGATAACAGATTAATACTTTACTATCAAACCAAACACAACATGCAGTCCTGGCCTCACTATTTCGTGACGGCTTCTTTCCTGTACTGTGAAGCAGTGCCACAGAGGAAATACTTGGGAAAAGGGCTCAACTCAGCTGAACATAAATCTTTCAAAGTTGGTCGCAAAAAAACACAAATAGTGTGTTCCTGGGCCTGGCTTCACAGGAGACTTTAAGGACAGCAGCTGGGTAATGCATAAGTTATCTCTATTTTGCTTGTCCAAGATATTAAGAAATGCCATTTCAAAGAGCAGAGAAACATAACAGGTCTGTACTCACTTCTCTAATTAAACTTGTCTGGAAAAGATAAATCCAAAGTTTTGTGTAACAGTGTGCTGGTTGTCCTGTTCTGAAATATATCTAAATCGGTGCAGCAGATCTAAGGGGCATATTTTAGGGGCTGATTCAGAGATGTACGTTAATTTGATATTAGCGCACATCTCCAATATTTTAAGATCAGCACAAAATTATGTATAATTACAATGCAGCGGCATTTGCAAACTGTCACTTTTTAGCAGGTTTGATGTGAAAGTATAAAGCTCCACTATTAGTAAGTGCATAGCGCTGCATGTTTTGCACTTATTATTAGTGAGGTCAGTCCCTCAGTAGGTAAGTTACTGTATACAAAGCTGGCTGCCTTACAGTCAGAGCAATATAGAATTTTTTTTTAACTATACTGACTAGGTACGTTTTACTATTTGTACTACATTCATATGTTTGAAATGAAATGTTATTGAGCTACATGTGAAGACCTTAGTATCTATTCTTTACTAAAACTGTATAGATTAGTGCAATGTTTGTGTAATAGGATGAAGAGGGGGCATTTTCAGGGGTGGCCCATGGCTCTTGCACTCTGTAAAAGGACCTGATGTTTTCATCACTTCAGAGCTGGTGGAGATTGGATCTTTAATAAGTGAAACATTTCTCATACACAGTGCACCGTGTAATAAAAAACGTATGCTTGTGGTCTCCCTGTTAAAGGGGAAACAAAAACCCAGGCTGTCAAGCACTAGGCCTGGTTGAAGGATTTTCTTGGGTAAGGGGTGATTGCAGCCCACTTCCAGGGCACCATCTTCTCCTCGCCTCTCTTTTTCTATCGATAATGTTTCTGCCCTGGCAATCTCCTATGTCTGCTGCCTGGGTGTCATCCTTGACTCTTCCCTGTCCTTCATCTCACACATTCAAAATATCTCTCATGCTTGCTGTGTCCACCACTGCAGCATCTCTAGAATCAGGCCTTTTCTCACCCTTATTCATGTTCTCATCCTCTCCCACCTTGACTGCTGTACCCTCTTCCTCTGGCCTCCTCCTTTCTTACCTTTCTCCACTTCAATCATCCACAAACCCTGCTGCCCTTTTTTTTTCTCTTAACCGCTTTACGTCGACCTCCCTCTCTGCAACCTGCTTCATTGACTCTGTATCCACCTCAGAATCCAATTAAAACTCCTGACCCTCTCACGAAAACACTTAGGGGTCTATTTACTAACCAGTGTTAAGAGACAGAGTGAAAAGTGATAAGGTGCCAGCCAATCAGCTCCCACCTGTCATTTTTCAAACACACCCTGTGAGATGACAGTTGGGAGCTGATTGGCTGGCACCTTATCACTTTTCACTCTGTCTCTTAACACTGCTTAGTAAATAGACCCCTTAATCTCACTGCCCAATCTTACATCTCCAATGTAATTTACTACATGTACTCAATGCCTTCCGTCCCATTCACTCTTCCTTCGATAGCAGCCTCCACCCTGGTTACCTCCTCTCATGCCTACCTCCAAGATTTCTCACAGTCAGCCCCCTCCTCTGCAACTTACTCCCTTGCCAAGTCAGACTTTCCACCAGTCTTGCCAGTTAGAAACATGCACTTTTTGGACACATCTGTAAATGCATCAACCTATTACTGTATGTGCAATCTCTATACTCTAGAGAACTTTAACCTTTACATGCCTCTTCCTGCTTTAATACTTGTTTTTGCCATAGAACTTATTTGAAGATTTGAATTACAGTACTGGCAATTCTGCCATTTGCCGGAAGTGTAATTGGGCTGATCTGAGTAACCAAACTATTTCTGAAATGGCTGCTTAGCCTCAGTTACCTTTTGATAGTCACTGGCAGAGATGAATGGTATTGCACAGCCACAGGGAAGCATCTGTGCATTACTGTTCAACTAAAATGCAAATGCAGCAGGAGGTGTCTTTAGGAAATGGACACCCTTCTGCATGCATCTGCGATCTGAGTGCAGCATCCGTAGATGCTGCTTTGGCCGGGCTGCGTAAGCTGAAACTTGTCCAGCTTGGCCATTGGAGCTGGACATCTGGGTACAGGAAGTCTGCGTCCAAAGAAGCAGACCCTAGGCTTGTCATGTCTCCAAGACGGGGGCGACACATCGGGAACATAGTGGCAGATTGGGCAGTCACGCAGCTTTGATTGAAGTCTGTGCTGTCTCAAACAATGCGCTTCTGCTGACACGCTGAGAGCTCTCATGCTGTGAGGGAGATTGCAGTAGCTAATTTATGCACGCCCATGTAACAGCGTTTAAACGGTCCTTACGTTACTCACCCCACTGTCACCTCCCCTAAACGCTGACTACCTGTCACTCACTCTACAAGTGAATCCTCTATGCTAGCGTATTCCCAAATCCCAAAGCAATCACTGCACTGCGCAGTATGACTTTCACACATGCGCAGTGGCTAAAAAGCGCTCAATCCCCCTAAATATCGGCATTACGTAAATCTCTGAATCCGGCCCTAAATATGAATATTCTCGGCAAGAGTGGAAATATATTTGACTGCTTTGACTGTATATTTGATTACTATATGTATTTGTGTTTGAGACAATATATTAAAGAACTTAATGACCATTTAGTTATTACTTATTACCAGTTATTTATATAGCGCACACATATTCCGCAGCACTTTACAGAGAATAGTTGGCCATTCAGTCCCTGCCCCAGTGGAGCTTACAATCTATATTCCCTACCCCATGCTCACACACATACACACTAGGGTTAATTTTTGTTGGGAACCAATTAACCTACCAGTATATTTTTGGAGAGTGGGAGGAAACCGAAGTACCCGGAGGAAACCCACGCAAGCACAGGGAGAATATACAAACTCCACACAAGTAGGACCAGGGAATCGAACCCATGACCTCAGTGCTGTGCGGCAGTAATGCTAACCATTACACCGTCGGTACTATAACCATAACACATTTATTTGATTTGTCAAATATAACAGTGATTTAGATCGCCTACAGCTATACTGTTTTTTTATTTTCCAACTATCTGTCAGACTTCTAGAGAAGATTTACTTAAGGAAGCTGAAAATACATTTATCAGCCTTACTGATGATCATGCAGATAAACTTCTATTTGGACAACTTAACTTTGAAAAATTACCAGCAGAAACACCCACTGATATTTATCTTAAATAAGCTCAACTTAAGAAAAACTAAGTAGATCTTCTTACTCTGCAGGGCCAGTTCCTTTCTGAATGGTACAGAACAAAAAAAAAACTGTCTAACGTCCCTCCCATAGGGCCCTATTCATGAAGAGAAAAATTTCCCTAGTGATAATTAAGGACTGAACTCGCTGCAAGTTCAATCCTAGTATTGCAGGCATTCATCATGCCTCCTATACTTAATTATCATGCTGCCTTCACTCTTCGCAGCCTGTCTTGAAGCTGCGCATGTGCAGCTTGAAGACAGGCTGGGAATAGACAGGAGAGAAGTTGGCAGAGTCAAGCCCCTCCTCGACCCCCGCCCCCTTCTTCCCCGCTCACTCGTCTCCTCCACTCAGCCCCGGATATCCCCACTGCCTAAGACCTGGCACCTAAGACCCAGTTCAGCCCAGGATATCCCTGATGCCTGAGACCTGGCCCCCCGCCGCGGCGGGAGTCTGTGACCCCCGCTCAGGTCATGCAGCCCCACGGCACCAATCCCCCGCCACTGCTGCTGTGCCCTCTCCCTTAGCCTTGTCTTACAGGAGGAGAGCTCGGGGAGTCGGGAGGGAGCTGCTGGAAGGTAAGAAGACACAGCAGGGAGGGATCTTTTCAGATCCCTAAGCTGTATCGGATGCTGTACGTCATCTCGGGGTGGTGTACAGTATCACTGTCAAGTTCCCAAAAAAAAATGCTTTCTATAGTGTGGGCAGGGGCATATTTATAATGGGTACGGGGCACACGGGCTCATGGGTCCAGGGGGGGCTCGCATCGCACACCCTGCACCCATAAAACGTACCTCTCCGGAGTCCCATTTCGGCTCTGGTGTCTGCGCCTGTAAAAACGGCTAGAAAATGGCCGAGGGCGGGCATTTTCCCATTGTTCGCGCATGCGCAGCACAGGGAAAATGGCCGCTGCAGGCATTTTCCCGGTGACCTGTGCATGCGCTATAGACTCTGGGCGCACTCTAATGTCCAGAGTCTATAAGTGCGGCGCTGGCTGTGCAACGCTCAGTGCGCAGCCGGCCGCCAGATGGAGAGGAGGGGGCCCGTGTCAGAGACAGCACATGGGCCCCCTCCTCTCTAGAAACGCCCCTGAGTATGGGGACTGTGGAAATTATCGATACACAATTGTAACCAGGAGATATCAGTGATATCTCCTGTGTTACATTAATGATGAATGACAATGACACTTAATTTACACAAAAATAGGTGAAAATCTTAATTTTCACCTACTTTTGTAGAACTGAAGTGATGATGAATAGACCCCATAGTGTAAAGTAACCCCTTATTTTGTAGCTGTTAGTGCGGTGGTGATTGAACAGGTGGGAACTAAGCTGACCAAAATAAAACATGATATTGAGACTTTCAATGCTTTGCATCTCAAACAACTGACAGACAATAAAACTGACAGATGTTTAGACAAATTACAGAATCAGCTATATGTATATAATAAAGATCTAGTGGCAATTAAACAACACAAACTTTAAACAAGAACTATTGAGATCATACAGTATATATTGTAAGTGGTTGATAGTAGAAAGAACCAACTCTTGTGGAAGATGATTCCCTACAGCTCCATGCAGTATCAGACTGGGGTATGAAGGGCCCACCAGGGAATACACTGGTAGGGATCCAAGCTTAAGGGGTGTGGCTAGCCACCAGAGTGGGTGTGGCCAGCCACCACAGAGGGACATGGTCAACCATTTGAGAATACATGCAAAGAACAGAACCCCTTTATAAATGAATGGGCAGGAATGTGTTAGGACAACCACATTGATTGCAGGAGGACTAATCTTGGTGTGGATTCAATACAAACAAAACAAGCATACAAGTACATCCATGATACTGCTCCTTTAAGTTACTTACCCCTAGAGAAGGGAGTGAGGCTCACTGGGGATTTCCCCTGTACCCCTGTGGGTCAGTCCGACCCTGACTCCATGTCAGAAAGCCACTTTTTAGATTCAAACTCTTCCCAATCCACCCCAGATATTGATATTGAGGGGGAGATAGATCAAGCCTTGGAGAGAGATAAATAACCAACCAATCAGCTCCTAACTGTCATTTTTTAAACACAGGTCGGGATGTACTAAGCATCACTTCTGCAATGCAGTGCATCCCATCTCTCAACGGGTATATACTGCGGTTGATTACTGCAGTATGTACTTAAAATTTCACAAATGACAGCTATCCCGATAAGAGCTGTCCTTTGCGATGCCTCCGGAGAGAGATAATTAGAGTTTAACACCTAGATGTCCCTCTGACGTCCTTCTGCACATGCATAGAAGGACGAGGGCCGTGGTGGGTTATGGGAGGGATCCAATTGGATCCCTTTCAGAGGGAGCATCCCGAAAAGAAGCCCATAGGCTTCTATTGGGTAACATCACCTGAAGTTACCCATCAGGACAGGTGGTTAGTGCATATGGGGTATGCGGTGAAACCCACGAAAACTGCATTTTCGGGGGTTTTACCGCATTTTCCCTATTAGTACATCCCACCCACAGCCTGTAAAATGACAGAAGCTGATTGATTGATACTTAAATCTCTCTCCACTTTATCTCGCTCCAAGGCTTGATAAATCTAGCCCTCAGTCTTTTGAGAGTTTACCAACTAGTGGTCCTTTTTCGGGGTAACCATCCATGCAAAAACAGATCATACTATTAGGAAGAGGCCAATAATACACCAGAGGAGAGGAGGATTCCAGAAAAAAAACAGGAAGAGACAAACACAGATTTGATTGATTTCCCATGTTTTAACATCTGGTGAAATTTCCCTGCTCAGTAAGGGACTATATTTTGTTCCTCTTAACAAAAGCAAGAGTTTAAACTAGAGAGGTGCGGTTCCGGTTCCCAGAGAACCATCACGAACCTAATTTAAGGGTTCCAAGTCGAACTGAGTCCGAGTTCGGAATCACTTTGGGGTACCGAGTCAAACCAAGTCACTGTTCGGTTTCCGGCGGCTCGGAACTCGAATTTTAAAACCGAACTCAGGTTTTGGATTGCATGTAAACAAAATTACATCATTTTAGCATTTAAAAAAATATATAGATCCAAAACCAAAACACGTGAGGGTGGTTTTGCAGGGATTAATCCAGATCCAAAACCAAAACACGGGGTCGGCGCACATCTCTAATTTAAACATGAAAATTTAACACTATAAAATGGGTAGACAATCGAGATTATGGAAGTTGTTTTCTAGCCCTATGAAAACTGTTTTGTAACTGTTTTTAAGTAATGCTAGTAAGGCCATTTTATGTTTAACTGATCAACAACAAATTGATGTACAAAAAAAAATATTTTGGCAGTCACACTCTGAGAGATAGGCCATTAGAGTGATGTAATAACTGTTATCGCTGCAGCTGTTACAGTCACCGGTTGCAAAGAAGCTTCTGTGCGGGCTACACCCAGCAACAAGGAGTCAGCAGGTCGCCAGTCACATGCTCCATAGCATCCTATTGCGGCACGGTACAGACCTCCAGAGCAGTGATTTTCACAGACTATCACTACCCCAGCACATTCCTATACAGAGAGGAAGAGTGTGAGAGAAAGAGGTGGGGGAAGGGGAGATGGACACAGAAAGAGAGAGGCGGAAAGAGGGAGACAGACAGAGAGATAAAGATGAATGTGTGTGTGTGTTGAATAGTAACTAATACAAGAGAGAAACTTTGAGCTCTTAGGACTGGTCGTATGTAAGACAGAAGAAAAAAAATCCAGGCAACACCGGGCACAACTTCCACTTATGGAATAAAATAACAGGGTGTTCATATGATCTAAAGTTTTCTCAGACTATTTCCCACCATCCCATATTTCCTATAGGGTGTCAGTGAAGTAAAACAGTTATAGGACCTGTCCCCACTAATCCCTCTCATTTATGGGTTTCAGAAGTTTAACTTACAATACTTATTTTTCGTGAAAACTCAGAACACATGGGAGTCATAATCAAGCGTGGGGAAATTTTATTTCAAGGGACAATGTGTGTGTGTGTGTGTCTCGCATATTTGTTTCGAAAATATACTGCTGTAAATATAGGTGGGTCATTGGTTAAGACTTTGCTTTTGTTCCTGATCACTACAATGAGATGGCTTCTAATTCATTGCCTTGTTGTCGACTGTGTAACTGCGACTGAGAGAGTTGAAATAGATTGCTAAAAACTTAGGGCCTAATTCAGAGCTGGATGCTCTTTAAGAGCGCTCGCTCTGAATCAGGGCGATTTTTTTTTTGTGAGCGGCCAGGTGATGGTCGCGACCATCAGGGCTTGCGACGAGACCCTTGTGGTAGGGTCTCGTCCGTCGCAAGCACCAGAGAGCTTCCTGCTCTAACAGAGCGGGAAGCTCTCCATCGACATCACTGGTGATGTCAGTGGTGCCTCCCACAAACTGCAGGCGTTCCTTCGGGAACGTCTCCGTTTGTGTAGCCACCTCCCCTCCACGCCTACAAAACGGGGCGAGCTGTCGATCAACATCGACAGCTGCCCCTTTTGTAGTGAGTCCCGGAGCGAGATAATTTCGTTCTCACTCTGGGGCTTGCACATGCACGCGCAGTATCCCACCATCGACCCACTTGCATGCGCTAAGCGCTCGCGAGCGGGTCTGCATCAATGGTTTGCCAATTATGGTTTTGCCATCAATGTCAGAGATCTAATGGTTTTCCGCCAACGATGGCACAGTGGTAGCAATAGAGTTTTTATTTTTTATTCCCCAAGCAGGGGAAACAGAGCTTAGTTCCGCCGCCTGACATGGCCAGTAGAGCCCTGCCCCTTCCCTGATTGGCCTGTTAAGTCCCAACTCCAAATAGAATTGGAGCTGCTGTAGCGATGGCCATTAATTAGGTAAACCATCAATGGTTTTCTGCCATCAATGTAAACCACCAACCATCAATAGTAGACTCATCGATGGCCATTGCTATGTTGGTTTCTGTCACACAGTCCAGTTCAACAGCTGGAAAAATAGTATATATAACTATTAACACTGTAGAATAATCTTTGTCTACTGTAGAACTCTGTCATGAGCATTAGTTTTAATCATAAGGATGTGAGTCTGATAATGAGGACTACACTGATGAATGTAATGTTGCAGCTAATGTTATTAATAGACAAAATTGTTCAAGGAACTGCTTGTCACCCTCCCTGTCATACCATGGTAAGTTGGTAACATACATAAAATGCCATCAAGTGGGTAAGTTTTCTTGAAAATATTAGCTGTACATAACATAAACACACAGCATTGGAAATGTTTTTCTAAATGAAGTTGTATGAAGATGATAATGACTGGTGAGAATTATTATTAATATTTATTTATACAGCTCCAGAAAACTCTATCGCACTTTACAATTGCAGCCAAACAGTAATAAAACAACAAGACAGGGTATTAACAGACAAAGTGGTAAGAGGGCCCTACTTGTACGCTTTCAGTCTATAGCTAAATAAGAGTTTGATGCATGAGATTATGTGCCATTGATTGCATATTGGTGTCACCAGATAGCAATAGTATGAGGTGCTTAGTGAGGCTACGTAATCCTGTCAGCAGCCAAAGGAATTATTTATTATTTAATGAGAATAAATGATAGTCTGTGGACTGTGTAGTGCGGTGTGATTGGGTACAAGAAACTATAGTATGGAGCTTTAGTTAGAGGTTCAATTCTGTAATCCTGATCTGAGCTGAGTTTTCAGTGAAATGGGAGCAGTTAATGATCAGAGACTCAGATCTTGGGCAGAGCAGAGGGGTCAAATTGGGAGAAATAAGAATAGAAGAGATGTATGCTGGTGCAATTTTGCTAAAATGTATTTAAGATTTGGGAAAGTACAGACAACTAATGAAGGAGCCCGAAAAAGCAGAGCAGTGGTAAATAACATTTTGCAAAGAAAATTATTCTAGCCACTGCATTCACAATAGATTGTAAGGGTAAAAGCCTGGGGAGGAAGCTTTGTGCCTGGTTCAGATATGTACAGTATTGCACAGCTGCAGAGAAGCCGTACACCTAACATGCTAATGCATCTGACGGAACAAGACACCTTCAGTCGTCATTGCAGATCCGAGTGCTGCGCCCAAAGACACCGCATCGGATCAACATCGCAACCACTGGTCGCAATGTTTGTAGTATCAGCCATTTGAATAAGGCAAAGCTTACTCAGACTGTCCGCTTGTTGCCACTTGCATGGCCAGGAAATCTGTGTCCTCGCAGACCCTGGCCCACGCCACACCCTCCCCACCACAAACGGCTGCTGTGACTTGGGAGCATTGTGTGGAATCACACAGGGCTCATTCTGCATGTGTGCAGAACCTGTCTGTGCATGCGCTCACCATCAGGTTTACGTACAGTACCTTGCATGATTTAAGATTTTGCAGTGTATTGTGTGAGAAATGGGAGTATTCTGGAAACATTTGTTAGATGTATGTAACAGTAATTTAATTCAGATTTAAAGTGGAGAGCAAAGGACCGTTTTGAACCAAGGATGAATCCAAGCAGCTAATTTATCAAAGTGACAAGATCCCTAAATCCTGCAAAATAGAACTTTTCACAGGATTTTAAGTTTTTTTTTTTTAATCTTTTTTTATCTTTTCCCATTGTTGGAGCACCTCTTATATTGACACTTTTTGTTAAATGGACCCATAAGCAGCGACATTGAAGGGTAGGATATTATCGTATTGCAAACCCTTATAGAGATATCACGTAGGCAAATTCTGTTGATTGGTACATGTAGTACTAGCTTTTTATTTACTTTTTTTTAAGATTGAATTGGAGGTGGTGAGAGGTCAAAGAGGAAAATGCAGAGAACTATTCTATTTGAAATAATTATTTGAACTCATTATTGGGTATAATCTAATTGAAGCATTTGAGGATAAATTCAACATTTTGATTGCATTTATGTGTTTAAAAAATTATTTAACATTACTGCTTCCAACCTCTTAGGGACACAGGGCCTGATTCAGACTTGTACAGTACGCTAATACCGTCAGGTCTGTAACTTTTTATGCAGCTCCTTTGCGAAAATATGCAAATGTCACAGCCGCCGGGAGATGTCCACGCACCTGCATAAATAGATACAGCATCTGCATAAATAGTTGCAGCATCTGCATAAATAGGTGCAGCATCTGCATAAGTAGGTGCAGCATCTGCATAAGTAGGTGCAGCATCTGCATAAATAGGTGCAGCATCTGCATAAGTAGTTGGAGCATCAGTTGCAGATCAGTCAGTCATCGGCCTTCTGGGTAACCCTATGGCTACTCAGACTGAACAAGGAACTAAGGCGCTGGCACCATTGAAGATGTGTACAATAAAGCAGTCGCGAGATCCAACACTCCTATAAAACGGTTGTGAAACGTCCACATTTATTTTAACGTCCCCACCATTTACTACCCGCAAACAGCCATAATTGTCAATAACTGCGTCTAAATCGACATCACAGAGGCACTGGGACGCATGCACCGCGCAACTTGGACGTATGCGCCGTAGTAAAAATATTGGTCAACTGCGTAATTATCTGCATTGCTTACAACTCTGAATCAGGCCCAAAGATGTTATTATACCACTAGGGATATGGTGTTACCATTTATTAAAATGTGTTGATTCTGAGTGTGCGCTTGTAACTGACAAGAGCACACTCAGAATCGGCACATTTTAATTGATTGATTTCCACTATAAGATTATTATTTTCCTTTACATAATTCAGCAAGTAGTAGTCCACAGCCTTTGAAAAGGCTGAATTTCGGTCATACTGTAGTTGCTGATATAATTGACTGGTATTTAAATCAAAATATACTGTTACAATTTGGGTTAACCACATGTAATAGGGATATGTGTAAAAACAAAAGTGCTGAGTATCTTCAGATTTCCAACCCTTGCTTAGAACTATGTCAGCTTACTAACGTACTTTACAAGTGTTGAATTGCGTAAGATTAATTAATGTGATGTGCAATGCGTAGCTATATATTGGACTCCCAGGCCCTGGTGATGATTTAGGGATGACTATAAAGATGAAAAATGAGGCAGTTAACAGTTAATGGGCTTTTACCTGGCATTAAAAAAGAGGCGTTTATGAGTGATTTGTTATCGGCACTGGAGAAACCAACGCTGCCGTGACAGGAGCAGGGACTGCCCCAAAACATGTACAAATTACATCGCCAGAGTGGCCATGTGACACTACAGTGTCACAAACACCACACACGAGCCTGCACCAATGTTGGGCCCGTGCTCGCTCCCCCCGCCACGGTGGTGAGAAGGGGAACGAGTGAGCAGACCAAGGACGTAACTAGCTCATTGCCCAAGGCAGATGCAGCAGGTAAATCCAGGCCAGCCACAGCACTAGTCTGAGCATGGATAGCCTGGGCAGCAAGTAGAGATGTGTGGTTCAGTTCTCCAGAAATCCGAATTTCGTGAATACGGATAAATCAGAGTTGCGGTTCTGATCTTCTTGCAGTTTGGATTTTAAATTCGATTTTTGGGTTTTGGAATTCATAATTTACTTGATTTTAGCTGTTTTTTAAAAACTTTTTTAAATTAAAAAAAAAAAAAAATCCAGATCCAAAACCAAAATCCTTGCGGGTGGTTTTGCAAAACCAAAACATAAAGATGAATCCAGATCCAAAACACGGGGGTCAGTGCACATTTCTATTAGCAAGCAACCCAGACTCCTGCACACCAGGACTGAGACCAGCCTGTCCATTGCCCCCCGGATGAACCGTGAGGAAGACGACATGCCACATGATGGCGCGTGCTCCTCCAAAATGGGCGCTGTATGAGTACCACGTGGTCTGCACCGCGGGAGACCCCCATTAAACATACTAGCCCACCGCCTACTAGCAGCAGGTAGCACGGCCGGATTCTTAGTTGTAAACTTCCTTTGCACAATGCAAAACCTCCATCCCATGCACATAGCCAGGAGTGCCACTGCGCTTGAGCGACAGCGCCTAGCCAGGAGCACCGAGGCCACTAGTTTGTTGGATCCACAAGAGAGCAATCCGAAAGCACGTCTGGCAGGAGCCATGAAGACAGGACGCCTTCAGCTAGGACGAACTGCAGACTTGTCCACAGGGCTAGAGGGGCCAGTATGAAAGCGAGCAGAGGGGCGCACAGAATGGGTAGGACAGGACATGGTAGTTGCACAATAAAACTGTAGAGGGTGATAAGAAAGGGAAAAAGGGGAGAAGGCCAGCGTAAAAAGATGAAGGAAAGGGTAAAGAACAAGTAAGAGACAAGGCAGGAGACAGGTTCTGAAAGAATAGAATAAAACAACAAAGGAATATAGAAGGATACCCAGGAGAAAAAGGGGGGGAGGAACAGAAAGAGAAATAAGCACAATAAATACAGTTAAAACTGCATAGCACAGTGCTGCTGGGTACACACGGCCAATACATCCTGTGTACATCGGCCAGTGTGATCACTGGATGTGCAGATATATCTGTAAGGTGTGTACCCAGCTTAAGGCACTACTTCTCTGGTTCAACGCCAGAATTTTCCAGAAACTCCTATCCAGTAAATACCCTCCCCATTAAACATCATCTAACCTAGGGAACATCCCTGTAAACATCCACTACTAACCATCTTTTCCCCTGCCAGTGTGAAATGATCCACGCTCTGGGTTTCCCAGCCAGGCGTATAAATTGCCTTCTGTCACTCTTCGCTTCTTGAGCATCCAAAATAGACTCCAGGAAAAATACCTGTCTCAATGTAACCTTATAGCTGTTAATGCAGTGCCAACGGGCGCAGGAAAGGAAATATTGCACTGTCTGCCTTTACTTCAATTTCTAAAAAATAAATACAGAAGAAATCCAGTAATTTTTCATCACACCCTTTTCGGTGATTTTAGATGAAGTTCATGTCAGTATGACTTGGGGGCGTATTCATCAACACTAAAATATCGATGGAGGTAATTAGGTTTAGAACTCGCATGGAGTTCTACCTAATTACTGGAGGAATTCATCATTCCTCCTCCCTATAACTATCTATTCCGAAAAGCTGTCATTTTTGCGATGACAACTTTTTAGGAAACAGATACTTTTCCCTATCTTCTCCAACTTACCGCAGCTGTAATCAGTGCTGTGCATGCACCGTTACGTTCACAAAAGCGATGCATGCACAGCACTGATTACAGCTGCGGTAACTCTGTGTCCGCCCGCCTCTCCGCTCCCCTCCCCCATTTACCTGGCTGCCTGGACCCCGAGAGGCTGCAGCTGCAGATCCCAACCTCCCACCCGGCTTGCTGAAGATTTTTTTTTTTATTTAATTTTATTTTTTTTAACCTTTTTTTTTTTTTTTAAACTTTACTGTGTTCTGCCGGGAGAACACAGTGAGAGCAGCAGCCGGAGCCGGAGGAGGGACCAGGGAGCGAGAGAGCGAGCCGGAGGAGGACCTGCTCACGCTGAAAGTCATAATTATAACCCACTGTACGCCACCTGTGAGTGGCGTATAGTAAAATACCATCAAATTTAGAAAATACATAATTTTCGGAATTTGATGAATAGCCTAATTTCTACATCCCCATACTAATGTATAGGGAGTGTGGAAATTAACGCAGGTGGACTTAACCAGGAGATATCAGTGGTATCTCCTGTGTTAAGTGTGTTAATGTATACTAAAAAAATTATATTTAAGGAAAATGTCCTTTAAAACCGTTATTTTAGAGTTGATGAATAGGCCCCTTGGTCTTAATATATGCAAAAAAAAAAAAATATATGAATGATGCCAGAATTACCTGCACATTTTAGTACACAGACTCAACAATTGTTTTAGCAGAGATCTGCAATAGATATCCCGTTGGTTTATTATTTTTACTGCAACTTGTTCAGTCTTCCTCAGGGGAAGTTAATTAAATGAGATGAGCACGCAATGTGAACAAATTCTGCTGCTATTTTGGAAATAAAGGTCTTGTGTTTCACAGCTTCAGGAGTAGGAGCCAAATCACGTGAACAGTTAACTCTTACCAGTGATGAAAGGTTACAGAATACATTATAGAACAATTATGATCATGGTATCGTGGTCGTCTAGGGAATTGAGTTCAACATGAAAGCCTATTTATTTGGCCGTACAGTAAGTTTCTACACAGCCTGTGTGAATTGCTGGGTAGCAGAAAGTTAAGTTGCGTGACAGCAGAAAAAGACGTCATGCAGAAAAATAATACTTATTTATATATTTTAATTAATACAGAACAAATTTTTAAACCTGGACCTGCCCCTGGTAACTAAACCTAGCCATAGACTTCACAATAGTGCAGATGACCAGAGAGAACAGACAAGGGGATTAGCAATGGGATGATAATCGATTGGTGCGCCTCAAGACACTGTAAGATGTAGGAGGCGATCTCCATTCACAGCATGATGTTAACTGAACAGCGGTTTGGACTGTGGATCGGACAACCAAGTGATCCGGGCTGTTTTTCAGCCATTTTCAGCCTGTGAACAATTATCAATCATGTCCCTTCACTCAATGATAAACTTTAAGAAAAGTAATTTCATGATTTGATCTGGTTGAATATCGTTAATTTATTGGCCATCTTAAATTATCCAGTGTAAACTCTCTTTTTACACTGTGATCAGTTGGAATAAGTTTTCAGGGGGAGATTATTTATTGCCGTATAGTATTGTGCCAATTGCTCAGTGAAGCAGTGTTTATAGCCAGAATTAGGCACAATAACAGGAAGAATAAGGGGCCTATTAATTAAACGTAAAAATTCAATGGAGATAATTAGCTTAAGAACTCTCATGGAGTTCTAGCTAATTATAGGTGGAATTCATCATTCCACCTCTCCATAAGTATCTATTCCGAAAAGCTGTCATTTTTGCGATGACAGCTTTTCGGGAAATAGATACTTTTCCCTCTCTACACTAACTTATCGCATCTGGAAACAGTGCTGCTCATGCGCTGTTACATCTGTAAAACCAGTGCATGCGCAGCACTGCCTACAGATGCGTAAAGTTTTGTTAACGCAGGGGGACTTAGCAAGGAGATATCTGTGATATCTCCTGTGTTAAGTCTGTTCATGAATACCAAAATAACGTTATTTAAGGAAAATGTCCTTAAAAACGTTATTTTAGTGTTGATGATTAGGCCCCTTGACCGCAAAGAAGATGCACAATTTCACTGTTGAGTTTTTCAAGAATGGTAACAGGTGTTGATAAATCATGTCCTTCCCAAGACAACTAATGTTACAGTTCTCAAATCTGCAGACAGGTATATAGGTACATTTTAACTATAATATTTTATCAAATTATATTAAATCTCATGGTCTCAACCCATATGCTTTTATAGTCATTTAAAATAAAGGGTTATGTTGCACTGAAACTCCTACACATTTTCTAAATGTAATCGTGTGAAACTGGGAATTCACATTTTCTCAGCATCTGCTCTTATTCCTGTACCATAAAAGTGTTTTATCAGTCGAGCCAGACTATCCCTCTTGGCAAGAAGCTTGTTCAAAGCAGCCATACTGGCCAATCACGTGGAATATATAATATAATCTATATTTTTAATGTGTATATATATATATATATATATATATATATATATCAGAATCGGTATGTAATACCGGCTGTCGGGATGCCTCCTGTCACAATACCGTCAGCGGCATCCCGATGGTTGGTATCCCGACAGGGGTCGGGTAAGTATACTTACCCTCCCCCCTACTCCCCCTAACCCTCCCTTCTTGTAGCCTAACCCTAACCCTTCCTGTTAGTGCCTAAACCTAATCCTCCACCCTTAGTGCCTAATCCTAACCCCTCCCCCCAGTGGTGTTTGACCCTAACCCCCCCAAAAAAGAACTAACGCTAACCCTGCTAACTTACCTAAACCTAACCCTCCCCCCCCCCCTTCCCCGCAGCTAACACTAAGGGCGCCCCGGCTTACCTTCGCTGGGGCTGGCGTCCTCCTGGATTCCGGCGATGGGATTAATATAGGCATCGGTATTTCAACGCGTATCTTAACTCCCTTGCCGGGATTCCAGCGTCTCGATTGAGACCGACGGCCTCATAGCTACATCCCATATATATCGGCTCATGCTTTTGTAGTGTAGTGCTTTTTGTGCATACATTCTGTGCACTAGGAGCCCTGGGTTTGCAGGAAAGTCTGACCTCCAACCTGATATGCTACTGCACATGTGACTGCGGCCATCTATTTTCTTAGTACTGTGTAGAAAGACATGGTGGGAGACAGAATTCTCCTACTTACAGTAGCTCCTAGAGAGAACCTGGTTAATACCTGATATAAAACTGTTCCAGCATCCTGCACCGCTACCCACAAGCAGCATACACTCACCGGCTGGTGAGCTGTATTAAACCCTGCTTCGCTCCATTATCAGTGTGCATGTAACATTGAGTAAGGCTGCACCTGCTATCTATTAATAAATCAACACCACTGGTTAAGTAACTGGGCTGTTTATAGTTTGTGTCATCCGCAGGTGTGTTGCTACATAACTCTGCAATATCAACACCTGCACACACATCATTTCCAACAGTCTGGTATAGAGATATAACCACCCATCAGTTATATCTCCTGCGTGACTAGTTTATAGAATTTCTCCCTTACTTAAAAGAAGGAAAATGTTTGAAAAAAAAACCCTTAAATAAGTTATGATGAATAGGCTATAGAGAGAGAATTGTGGGAGGAGAGACCTGATGGGGAGAGAGAGAGAGGGACAAAGAGAGAGCACGGGGTGGGTGGGAAGAGAACAGGGGTTGGGGAGACCCCTGTAACTGCGGTCACAGTAGCTAGCAACCCGGCAAATGACTGCTCTAAAATACTAGGGGGTATATTTACTAAAGTGAGTGTTTTTAGAAGTAAAATCTGATTGATTGCTATGGGCAACATCTCCATTTCTAAAAACCCGCACTTTGGTAAATATAACTCTAGTTGTGTGTGTGCTTTATGCTTCTAAACAAATGCACATTAGCTCATGTAAAAGCAAATGCTGGAAGTTGTTGTTTTTTATTTTTGTAGAGCATTATTCTGTGCTATACTCCTGGGTTTTGTGGAGACAGAATAAAATATGGCAGGGGAGGTGTTACCAGCAAGTGTCTCTCACAATATTTCATCTCCCCTATCACATGCCAAGTGGAATTGCTGCCTAAAACTTAGGACAGTAAAATGCCAAAAACAGTCCCCAGAACAGTTTTCTGAAACTGTGAAAAAGCAACATGGAAATTCACTTTATGCTGTTGTCCAATAGTGTTGTGCAGTGTATATTTAAAGGGGTAATTAATTATGAACAGGGCCCTTAAAAAGGTGGTGTGTGGGTGAGAGGTTTACGTTTGTGTCCAAGGGAATGAGAATGTATTGGGCTGGAATGCTGGCAGTGTTTTACCATTTTGCTAACTTTTTTCATAATAGGGCGTTTTCAAACTTGATTCAAATTATAGTGGACACAGCATTATTTTTGTATGTTGTGGTATTATTAAAGGGAAATATACTGACATTCAGCAAATGCTCACAGAAACACACAATATAAAGTATTGGGGTTAAATAGGTTCTCCCGCAATAGGACAGCTGTGCTTCCTATTTTGTTAAGCAGGTTTAATTCTGTTCCAGTATTAAGGGCTTCCTGTAACTCTGTTCCCAATGATCTTGGAATACGGCAATTACAGTAGTAGTTAATTTGTGTTCACTGCACCCTTGTTGAAGATGGGCCAATATTCGACCTGGATATCATTAGCACCCACACTTACATCACAGCTGTGAACCTCAGGATTAATCTTATGTTACTTACTCTGCTGTATGCAAACAAGCTTATAGGGGCATTGTACTGTACATACATGATAATTCCAATCAGATGTCATACAATGGTCATAATAACTTGGCCAAAAGATGGCGCTGTTCTCTTGCTGTCTATACGTATATCATTATTCCTCTACTCCAAAGCAAGTAGATGGAGCAATTCAATTGTTGCTCTGATCGGGCATGAGTGCCGCTGCACCTAAATTCCTGCTGGCAGCCTCCTGTGGTGGTGAACAGAAATGTGCGAATAGTCCATGTTGGGCGTCCTAACCATTACTTTAGATGGATTCAGCCGTTTTATGCAGCGTGATAATTAATGGATGCCCAAAACAATTGAATTGCTTAGTCTGGTGCCCATTAAATATCGCTGCCCAAAAAACAAAGTAATTCGCCCCCATACATTGATAAATGAAAATAGCCTGATAAAAATTTATAAACTATGTTAGACCAGAGTTACCCAAACTCCGAAATTACAGTCCAAGTTTTAAGGATATCCATGTTTGAGCACAAGTGGCTTAATCAGTACTTCAGTCAATTTGATTTATCCATCTGGACTCATGCCTGGATATCCTTAATTCCTGGCCTGTAATTGCGGCGTTTGGGAAACTCTCTAGGATATGTATTTGTCTTTCCTTTAATAACTTGTGATTTATCAGCTTCCAATGGAAAGCGAACCTATAGAAATTTGCCTGTTTAAGTTAATAAAAACAAAAAAAATAAGTTAATAAAATAAAGAGCCATTAGTTGTGTTCTGACATGAAGATGTAACGTAAGCTTTAGTGTGTTTATCCCATGCTATGGTAAAAGTACAACAATATATTAGAAGATATGATTCAGAGAATTACAGAAGCCCTGGGTAGAATTTAGAATGATCAAAGAATATTCTAGGCAGATTTTTCTGCATCTTCCCTTCGGAATCCGAGAAGATACAACATTATGTCCTGGCGTGTTTGAACAGCTGTCAAAAATGAGTCTAGAAGAAAGAAGTTGTGTGCTTCAGGCAAACCACATTAGGTAGCTGGAATATTTGTTATGATTTGTCTATCTTTTGCATAGCTGGATCTCCAAAGCTGACAAAGAATGACCATCTCACCCGGTCATATGGAAATTCTCAGTGGTTCGCATTTTTTCCCCACTGTGTCTCTGTGGCCTATTACCATCAAGCCTTGCCTACTTTATATGAAAAAGCCATCACACTCACTGAGCGGAGTGTGTAAATGCAAACATTTATTTTTCTTTTTTTTGCTAATAGGTCAGTCTAATGCTGGGTACACACTGTGAATATATCCTTTGTACAGACGGCGAACAATATATCATTCAGTGTGTCGGCTCATGTGTACACACAATATATCTGTGAATGACGTTTTTCACATATATATTGTGTCGGCCATACAGCACAGTAGATGCAATATGTCTTGCAGATATATCATGCGCTTCTGCCAGTGTGTTCAGACGACCGACCCATTACGTTTAAATGCCCACCCAGTTGTGTTGTCTAGCCAGGATATCGAGCAGTTGATTGATAGGTGTGTAAACTGTGTATTCTTACCAAATCGACTGCTCGGTAGAATAAGACATGTAGATTACATCATTTTAACATTTTAAAATGAACTATAATGATACTTTTACAAATGTTTTTAATGCTAGTAAAAAGCATGTAAAGAGGTATGGGAATGAAAGCTGTTGGTTCCAATGACCCCACAACCACTTGAGGTTGCTTGCGGTTGGGTACAGCGACAGTGTCCCAGCATTATTTTTTATGCTTCCTAATCTATTTACTTGTGTTTTACAGCCTAAGAACTAACAACCTCTTCACATACTATAACATAGTTAGGGGTCTATTTACTAAGCCTTGGATGAAGATAAAGCTGCTAATTGTCATTTTTTAAACACAGCCTGTGAAATGGCAGTTAGGAGCTGATTGGCTGGTACTTTACCTCCGTTCACTTTATCTCCATCCAAGGCTTAGTAAACAGACTCCTCTGTCTTTTGTCACATGCCTTAGAGCACACACAGTTCTAAGAACTTCAGTGAAAACTTAATTCACAATTTCAGTTGTACAGATATGCCCAGCTACATCCTTGCCTGTAGCACCATGCGTGGCGCGAGACGGACTCCTGCAATCAGAGACTCGCATTTGTGTCTCCATAGGAATGAATGGTAGATGCGCATTCACGTTTCCATAGGACTGAATGGAGACCGGGGACGCGCCATAGCGTATTGTGTCGGATAGTGCGACGCGCGCACACATTTGTGGCGTGATCAGCCACAATGAACTTGGGTGCATCTGTATTATATTATATTATTAGCTGATGTACCCAAATTCTTCATCCCATCTTCACTTAACTTATATGTTTAGTTCATTGTATGCCTCTGGGGTAAAGCAATGTGCTAGTATCAAGGTTAAGGGGCCTATTCATCATCATTATTAAGTATTGCTTTAGCTACAAGGGATAATTAAGTATCCAACTCGCAGCAGGGGATAGTTTACACCGGAGCAATTAATCATTGCTCCGGTGCGGGGACAGCTGCTCCAAAAAGCAGCTGTTCCCTCTGTTAGTATCGTAGCTACAGAAGTATGTTACTTACTTCCTCCCTGTCGGCCCAGGAGTCCGTGAGAAGTTGGCGGAGCGGATCCGCTCGGATCCCTCTTCGCATCCCCGGAACTGCTTCCCATAGGAAGGAGCAGAGCTACGAGAGCAAGTATCGTCTGAAAATGGAGCTTGTTCTCTGAACAAACTACAAAAACTTTCAGTTTTCGGAGTTTGCTGAATATCAGGTGGTCCTATCGGACCCCTGATGATGAATGGCCCGGTAACTAAAATATGTGGAAACTAATGTTTCCGCATGATTCCCCGGCCATTTATCGATGATGAATAGGCCCCTAAGTAATTAATATTATCTTTCTTTATAGGGGAGCAACTCCCTCTGTCTTATCTTACATCTCCTTGCTGTTCCCTTACCAATTCCTCCTCTCCTCCATCTGTTCTGTTCTTCCTTTGTATCCCCTCTCTCAGACGCTCATTCTCATCCAAAGCAAGTGAAGTATCCAAATGGATAAAAATCTAGTGTTTAATCCTTAGCAGTGGCGACTCCAGAGGTGAGGCTGCAGCACTGTCCAATATTCAAATAAGGGAGCTACACCAACTGTCACCCCAACTGCTGCCAAACATCACTGGCAGTTGGTGTGGCTCCCCTATTTAAATATTTGACTGTGCAGCAGCCCCATCTCTGAAGCTACCACTCCACCCAGACAATGAGCTTACAGTCCCACAGTACTTGGGACACGTCACTTTGTCACCGAATCACCTGGGTCGAGAGGAAACATTTTACCACTTTTTACCCTCTTAAGGGGTAAAATTTAGAAAAATCCCTGCTTAGTGGATACTTACATCATAGAAGGAATATGGAATATACTCCCCGAATTTCATGTTTCTAGGTCCAGGGGTTTGCAATCGGCATTGATGAGTCAGTCAGGCAGGACATTGAACAAGGGGAGGAAACATTTTATCTCTTTTCACCCCCTTAGGATTCGAATTTCGAAAAATCCCTTCTTAGTGAGTGTTTATGTCATAGAAGGCATATACTCCCTGATTTTAATATTTCAAGGCCCAGTGGTTTGGGCCCGGCATGTGTGTGTGTGTGTCTGTGTGTGTGTGTATATGTATCTATACACACACACACACACACACACACAATGTCCTGGATCGGCACTCAATGCTCTTCTCTGCATTAGGTACCGTTTCAAGGTCCCACCGGCCCCGTCATCAGGAATACAGATATATATATATATATATATATATATATAGATACATGTAGACAGGCACTCAATATAGATATAAAACGCCGTGGCGCCAGCTAAAATTTTGTATATCCCATGTCTCCTGCTCAATGGAGCAAGAATAAGTAGCACTCATCCGGACTTGGTGAAAAAAATAGAAGGTTTTAATCCAGCATGAACCAACGTTTCAAGGCCCCAACGGCACACCTTGAGAAAAAGGCCGTTGGGGTCTTGAAACGTTGGTTCATGCTGGATTAAAACCTTCTATTTTTTTCACCGTCCGGATGAGTGCCGCTTATTCTTGCTCCATTGAGCAGGAGATATGGGATATATATATATATATATATAGATAGATAGATAGATAATCAGGGCCATAGCTAGGGCTGTGCGCCCTGTGCCATCGCACAGGGAGCAGCAAGTGACACATTCGCTTCCCCATGGCGCCTGGAACAACACCATGCAGCCAGTAGCGGTACTGCAGTGCCTCCTGGAATTTCCTCCTGGAATTTCCAAAGGATGCTCCGGGCAGGTTGCCTGTAGAGCTGCCCAAAAGTGTCCTTAGGATGCTCCAGGCAGTACTTTACTTCCCAGAGCTGGTGGGCCTGGTTCCGGCCTAGAGGCTCACCAGCTGTCATGATTTCATGGGTTTAGGGTGCGGAGTCTGGCACTGACTGCACTGTCTCCCTGTCATGGCGCTGATTATAGTATAGGCTATTGCACCTGTTTATTCTATTGTAGCCACACATTGTGTTTTTTCTAAAAATATAATCGAAAAGATTGCATCATAACATGGTATTGTACTGTGTGTAAGCCTCTTCTCACAGGTGTAATGTAGGTTCTTCTGCTGCAGGGATTCTAGGCCAGCTCAGGCTCATATCCATGGCCTCTTTAGACTGAAAGGGTAAAAGCAGACCTTACACATGCAAGATTGGAAACCAGCCTACTTGTTGATGATGACTAAGCTTACATCACAGTTTTGGGAATAATGGTTCACTCTATTATTGAACTCTCCAAGCACATTCTTCATAATTACGAATAAATAATGGACAGTTTCTTCACCCCACGCCTTGGATGGTCGTTATATCTACTGATGTCTACACTTTCCTCTTTAATAGCTCTCCTGGTCTCTCATCATGCGTCCAGTCTCCATTTCACTAAATGTTGAGCATTACACAAGTTACAAGTACTCACGCTTCCTGACGTCATTGTCTTGCTAAATTGACTTGACAGTTTCATAAATGGTGCATAGTTGGTCATGACATGCTTTCAAATGTAATAGCTATGTCTCTGTTTCCCACTCAGAACTGTGGTCTGCATTCTGTTGACTGCAGCTCTCTGTCTGAGGCCGATATAAATAGCCATTAAATAGACATGAGGTTCACATAGCAGCATTACACCTTATATTTCCCTGTGGTCTTTACATACTAGGTTATCCTCAGTGAGCAGTAATGAGTCCCCTCTGTTTTCACTGTCCGTGCTCGGCTTGACATGCCACTGCGAGGTCCAGTGATATGCTATTGTCACACCATTACTTGGTTGCTTTATACACCCTCTTCTGGAGTGGATAATGCTATCGCTGGGCATACATTAACGTTATACAATTGTCTAAGCAATCCGCCTAATATCAGCGGAACGCCCAGATAATTGTACTATGTATCTGCGCAACTGATCGCAAAATATCGATCGGTCGGACATGCCGAATCATCCAGTATGTCCGTCTGTTGCAATGTTTTTGGAGTTACAAGTCGGCCGCATCAGCCAGTGAATGCACTGCCGCGGCGACCAATGGACATTCACAGGGAAGTATCGGGGATATGTTTACTCCCCAGGGAAGGAATGCTGATATCGGGGCCATACATTGTGATATATATCTCTGTGTATGCCCATGATATCTGCTGGGTGTCAGGCTGTCAGATAAAGTGTCTGTCGTTGTGACACAGTGTATGCCCAGCATGAGTCTTTCTTACATCTGAACTTCAGAGTGTCTAAATCAGTAGACTGTATAACTTAGTGCTCCCCAACGAATATATGCCACATAGCAGTGCCCCTAATAACTATATATGCCCCAAGAAACAGAGCTTATTGTGTTATTGTTTCATACCTCCTAGTCATGAATATTGGTGATAAGTAGACAGCACAGCAGACTCTCTCACTTTACAGACTTTACTGCTTTTTTTTCCCCTGATTTTTCTCTCTGTCCTTTTGAACAAAGAATTAATTTAAAATTAACTTGCAGAGTTTCTGCTCTGATCGGTCCTATTGTATGTGCTAAATTTTTAGCTTGTCATGTTGTGGGTGCTGTTTAGCACCATTTTGGAGTCGCTAAAATGTACTCAAATTTGTATTTTCTGTCACTTTGGAAATAAATCTCTGGTATATTGCTGGGTGTCACACTGTAAATTATTTCCTTTGTGCAGTTAGCACATTTTATGAGGCCTGGATTGTAAATATATTTACTGTATCATTGATGATTTATTTTTTTCAGTATTAGTTTTTATATTGTATTTTCATTGAATTTTGACATCACAACATTGAAGGCAAAACGGCTACAAAAAAGAAAAGCTGACGTTTTATGAGAAAGGTGACAAGGCGGATAGGCTGAGGGCTTCTATATCAAAGAATAATTTTCTAGATCTTAAAATGACCTGGGGGACCTCATTAATAAATAATTCCAATTATTTTACACCAAATTGTATAATTTGGACAGCCAACGCGTCAGTCCTGGCCCGTCAGAGGATGCCATTATCGATTTTCTTACCCGTGCCAATCTCCCTCACTCACATGAGTTAAAGCTCCTGGCCCAGATGGCTTTTCTGAAGCCTATTATAAGAAATTTTCCTCCATTCTGGTCCTCCACCTCCACACCTTGTTTAATCCTGTGTTACATGGCACTCCTTTCCCTAAAACTATGCTGGAAGCTAAGATTGTAGTGATTCATAAAGATGGAAAGGACCCTAGTGACTGTGCCAGCTACAGACCTATATCTCTGTTTAACATTGATCTTAAACTTTATGCAAAGATTCTGGCTGATTGCCTCAAAGGGGTTCTTCCTGCCCTTGTGCATTATGACCAAGTATGGTTTATACCAGGGTGGCAGGCCAGAGACAACACTAGGAGGATTTGTAGAAGGACCTACAAATTATACACCATAGATGGTCTCCAGCGATTATTTTATCCTTGGATGCTGAAAAGGCATTTCACCGGATTTCTTTTATGTTTAATGCCCTGAGAACCTATGGTATCTCTGCGGCATTCCTTACAGGTATTTCCGCTCTTTACTCATCTCCCACGGCAAGAGTACTCACTAATGGCTCCCTCTCTGAGTCCTTCCCCCTATTAAATGGAACTAGACAAGGCTGTCTACTGTCTCCCCGGTTTTCGCTTTGATAATTGAACCACTGGCTTCCATGATTAGGCATTCTACTTCTATATGTGGTGTGGAGGTGGCTTCCTGTGAATTTAAAATGTCTCTGTTTGGGGATGATGTTCTTTCCCTTACCAATCATCAGTCCACTTTACCATCCCTTTATCGACTGATGGACGAATATGGTACCCTTTCTATAAAACATATGTTTTCAAGTCTGATGTTATCCACCCTTATCTGGAATGGATAATGCTACTGATGCTATTGATGATAATGTAATTGCATGTCCCTTCTCAATGGAGGGACAGTTTACAGTCATCCTATTCCTTTAAATCTCAAGACCGTAAAATACAATATTTAGGGGTATTTATCACTTCCCACTATAATTGTCACGACCAGGGTTTCTCGGCATGGTGATCGGCGGGTGTTACCTGTGCGGGGAGCATTGGCTGTGCGCGGTCCTGTGTGGGCATATTGTCACTCTGTGCTGGGTAGGCCTGGCGGTGTTTCCGTTCCGCTCCGGCATGGGAGCCGCCATCTTGCTTTCGGCCATGTGACCTAGTTCCCCAAACCTGGCGGGTCACATTCTCACTCTCTGACCACTCATGGCTGAGCGCTGGGTATAAAAGGGAGTTCAGAGCTCCCTTGCATTGCCAGTGCAACGTGTTTCTCAGCGTAAGCTGAGAGAGAGTTCCTGAGCTTGTCCGTCTGCCTGTTGGATCTCTGCCTAAGCCTGCTTCACCTAACCTGCTCCTTACCCTGCTGGAATTCCACTGCCTCCTCCTTTTGCCTTCCCCATTGCCTGAGTACCTGTGTCAGCTGTTACCCTGCACCTTGCCTCCACTTGCACCTTCCTCTGGACATTATTTCTTCAGCCACAATTCACATCAGCTTCACAAGACCTGGAATACTGGACTGCCTTCTTTGTTCACTACCTGGACTTTTTACCATTGCCTCACTACAGTTCCCAAGTGCACTTTAGTGCTATACCCGGACTTTCTTTTTTACCACTTTCATGTCTGTTAAGCCACTCATTAAAAACTCCACGTTTATTTTTAAATCTGCTTCAGTGTCTGCTCCTATTACTACCCTGGGTCCACAACAAAACCAGAATCTCACAGTTTGCACTGTCCCAATGGATTCGGCCACTGGACAGGAGTCTGGAGCGGATTTATTCCAGTGCATCGCAGGCTGTTTGGAAAACCTGGAAGCTATGCAGCACCGAATGGCCCAGTTCCTGCAAGAAATGACTAAACGACAGGATAACATGCAAACCTCTCTGCCCTCCCCTAATGTAACAGTAGTTACACCCGCTTCTGTGTCTGAAAATACGGGGTACAGGGCATGCCCTCGGTTACATCTTCCTATGCCAAGTAAATTTGATGGCAACCCCAACCTTTGTCAGGGGTTCCTGAATCAGTGTGATATACATTTTACCCTACAGCCTGATAATTTTCCCACTGCAAGAACTAAAGTGGCCTACATCATGTCACTTTTGTCTGGCTCAGCCTTGGATTGGGCTTCCCCACTCTGGGAGCATTCAGATTCTTTGCTGGACAACTATACCAACTGTGTGTCATCATTCAGGAGGATTTTCGATGAGCCTGGGCTTCATCCAGTATCATGACACTGAAACAAGGGACCCGTCCTGTCAGCCAGTATGCCGCACAGTTTCAGATTTTAACATCAGCGCTCAAGTAGAATGCGGAAGCCCTCAACTCAGCTTTTTGGCATGGGTTTTCTGATCGACTGAAAGATGATCTAGTCACCCGTGAACTATCCACTAATCTGGACGATATGATTTCTCTCTGTAACAAGATCGATCTATGTTTTAGAGAACGTCAAGCTGAAAAGCGTAGAACTGATCGGCTAAGGTCTTTTACCCCTCCCTCTACTACCCGTCCATCCCCTCCTTCTGCAGATGAAGAGCCTATTCAGGTGAATCATACCCATCTCTCTGAAGAGGAACGCCAGAGAAGAATATTAAAAAACCTCTGCCTATACTGTGGAGACGCGGGTCACCTGGTGGCCTCCTGTTCCCATAAATCGGGAAACGCCCGTTCCTAACTGACCCTGGGGACATCAAGTTAGGAGTAATGAGTCCGTCCACAACCTGTAAAGATTTCGTATTAAACCTAGCCTTAGATTTCAAGTTTAAACCTGTCTTTGTTGCTGCATTATTAGATTCTGGAGCAGCCGGAAATTTCATGACTTCCAGTTTAGTTGACAAACTACTGATTCCTTGTACTTTCCTCGACCACTCAATTTCCTTGACCGCTGTAGATGGACTGCCTCTGACTAATGGAATCGTCTCCAAGGAAACTCACCCAGTATTGGTCCGCATTGGAGCACTGCATTCCGAGTCTCTGAGACTCCTAGTGATTCCTGAAGCCTCCCAAGACATCATTTTAGGGCTACCCTGGTTACGCCAGCACAATCCCAGGATAGATTGGTGCTCAATGCAGATCCTTTCATGGGGGGCTGACTGTCAGAAATCCTGTCTTCCTAAGATACGACCTGTAAGGAAAACAGTCTCATTAAAACCATCAGCAATTCCCAAAGAGTATCAAATGTTTACCGATGTTTTTTCTGAACAACAGGCAAATATCTTACCTCCTCACAGAGAATGGGATTGCCCAATTGATTTATTGCCGGACGAGATGCCTCCTTGTGGTCGCACCTATCCTTTGCCCTTGCCAGAGACCAAAGCTATGTCTGACTACATCCAGGAGAATTTGGAGAAGAGTTCTTCCCCCTCTCCTGCCAGAGCAGGGTTCTTTTTTGTTGCTAAGAAGGATGGTGGCCTGAGACCATGTATAGACTATAGCGGTCAAGAATCGGTATCCACTCCCGTTAATCACAGAGTTGTTCAACAGAGTCAAAGGATCCGTCATATTCTCAAAATTAGATTTACGAGGGGCCTATAATCCCATTCGTATCCGTGCAGGCGATGAATGGAAAACTGCTTTTAATACCAGGGATGGTCATTTTGAGTACCTTGTGATGCCCTTCGGATTATGTAATGCCCCTGCTGTCTTTCAAGGCTTTGTAAATTAAATTTTTAGAGATCTATATGTTTCATTAGTTGTCTATTTGGACGATATATTGACTTTCTTGTCTTCTCCAGAGGAACATTGTAAACACGTGAAGGAAGTGTTGGGCCGACTAAGGAAAAATCATCTTTACTGCAAACTGGAAAAATGTGTGTTTAGTGTACCCAGTGTGCCATTCCTTGGCTATGTCATCTCGGGCTCCAGTTTGGAAATGGACCACAAGAGTGTTCAGGCAATCCTGGATTGGTCCTGACCTCAGACCTTGAAAGCCATTCAGCGATTGCTCGGATTTGCCAACTACTACAGACATTTTATCAAAGGATTTTCCTCTTTGCTGGCTCCCATCACGGCCCTGACTCGTAAAGGTGCTAATCCTGCTCTATGGTCACCTGAAGCAGAGAGAGCCTTCCAGCTTTTAAAGCAGGCATTTATTACAGCTCCTGTTTTAAGACAACCAGACCTGGATAGACCCTTCTTGTTGGAGGTTGACGCATCATCAGAGGCAGTGGGAGCCGTCCTATCCCAGCACTACGAAGACAACAGAGTCCACCCCTGTGGATTCTTTTCCAAGAAATTTTCTCCTGCAGAGAAGAACTACGCCATAGGAGAACAAGAGCTCTTGGCAGTAAAATTGGCACTGACGGAATGGAGATACCTGCTAGAAGGGGCTAAGTTTCCCTTTACTGTCTTTACCGACCACAGAAACTTCCTCAAAAATATCCAGTGTGTAAGTCCTCGTCTGGCCTGATGGGCAATATTCTTTGCTCGCTTCCAGGTTACTCTGACCTTCCGTTCTTGAGCTTTTAATCAAAAATCAGATGCTTTATCAAGGTCCCTCTCCTGTAATAATATTTCTGAAATTCTACTCAGCACTCCTGTGCCGGAGTCAAGGGTGTTTGCCACCATACAATTGCAACCACCTACTGGGAAAACCTTTGTGGCCCCGGAGTTAAGGAAGCAGCTTCTCACCTCGGCACACTCCTTACGCTTTGCAGGCCATTCTGGTACTCTGAAGACTCTGGAGCTTCTGAAGAGAGCCTATTGGTGGCCATCGATGAAAGCTGATGTATTGGAGTTCATCTCATCATGTACCTCATGTGCACAGCACAAGTATTCGCATCAAGCCCCAGCTGGTGAGTTGTTACATCTCTCCATGGACTTTGTGACTGATTTGCCAAGTTCCCAGGGATATACAGAAGATTTCCCTAGCGTGCCGCAACACCTTGCATCGGCCCTGCTTTCACACACTACCTACTCTACACCTAACTCTGCACCTGCTCCCCGCACACACTACACTACACTCCTGCCGCTAGCCCTGCACTCTCTCCCTGCACACACTACACCTAACCCTGCATCAGCTCCCCGCACACACTACATTACACTACCGCCACTAACCCTCTCCTCGCACACATTACCTATACCTACACTACACCTATCCCTGCACACACTACCTACACTACACTTAACCCTGCATACGCACTACACTACTGCCGCTAACTCTGCACCTGCTCCCCGCATACACTACTGCCACTAACTCTGCACCTGCTCCCCGCATACACTACCGCCACTAACTCTGCACCTGCACACACTACACTGCACCCGCTCCCCGCACACAACCTCAGCAGCCGCCCGCAGGGGAATTTAAAAAATCCCCTCCCGCAGGATTTTGCCCACAAAACCTAGCAACCATTATTTTTTTTAAATTGGATACTTTGGGTATGTGGATTGTGCATAAACGCGGTAATCCAAAATTGGTTGCGGAGTCCGTATAATGTTTTGCAGGCAAACCTCTTAGCCAATTGGATATGCCCCATAAATGGCAGACCAGACTTTAGTGTAAACAACTTCAATCTATGAAACTATCCTATCTGGTGTCAATACTATTCAGGTTGTTGTTGTAATGGTGTGGGCAATGTTTCATTTGCCACAGTCTACAAATCTTCTAATGGCTATTTCCAGCAGGATAAGAGCCATATCACAAAGCATATATCATCTCAAGCTGGCTTCACAAACATGACAATGAGTTCTGTGTACTCCAAATGCCTCCACAGTCACCAGACCTGAATCCAACACATCACCTTTGGAATGTGGTGGAATGGGAAATTCTCAGCATGAATGTGCAGCCAACAAATCTGTAACAGTCGATGTGGAGAGGAATTTCTTAGGATTGCATCCAGGACCTTGTTGAACCCATATGTATCTATCTATCTATCTATCTATCTATCTATCTATCTATCTATCTATCTATCTATCTATGATACACCCTGCAACAGGCTTCATTTAATTTAAAACATTCCAGAGTAGAATCATTCTTTGGCCATGTCATTGATATACACAACCGGCCAACAATGAGTAATCTGCTCTGTTTTCCCTGGTTCAGTTGTTTCTACTTCTGTAAGAACACAGATTTAAATGTTTGTAGTCTATTAAGCTTCACACAATTATACAAGGGTGTGTCGGCATGATCTATAATACTGAATGTCAACCAAAGTGGGGGATTTCTATTTCTACATTCCCTTGTGTGCATATCGATGTGAGCTAATGTTAACATCATTCATGGCACAGTTGTTGGTGATTTAAGCTAATTAGTGCCCAAGTGAATAACATTTATTCATACTTACTGTAATTTTGATCCCTTAGTCATCTAATAATGTTTAAAACCGTTATGAACTAGAACAATGTTGGCCTTTGGTTTATATCTACCTTTATTCTTCGTTCAGATATTCACAATATGAGAGGTACTAGGAAGTCTGCACTACCTGCACCTGTGCACTTATAGCCATGTTGGCAAGCAAGCAATTACTTCTGTTTAAAGCATCTGTCTGCATTATGGAAACTATTGAAAAACAGCATATCTTGTAAAATTTGTGGCAATAATAAAATTGATGATTGATGGTTCAAATATGTTGCCTTAATATTATGAACATACAGTATGATCCCTGAAACTGATGGGGGTGATGCTGAGTTGAACACAGGGAAAGCATCGGCCGCAAGTGTGTACATACGAGCATCACAATAATGAAACCGGATGGAATGGCCCCAGTAGTGTTTTTACTCCACTAGAATGCTGCTGACTCTTTCTACTCATTTTCTATATAGGAAGGAGCCATTGGCATAAGGCATAGATTGCCAGCAAGAAAGAAGTCCTTAACACAGAGGAATAAGTACAAATGCAAGTGTTATAGAGCAGTGGTTCTCAAACTCTGTCCTCAGGACCCCACACAGTTCACTTTTTCCAGGTCACCCAGCAGGTGCACAGGTGTATTCATTACTCACTGACACATTATAAAAGATCCACAGGTGCAGCTAACTGTTTCACTAGCAATTATGTGAGGGGACCTGCAAAACATGCACTGTTTGGGGTCCTTAGGACCGAGTTTGAGAACGTGTGTTATAGAGGTAGTTTCTTGTATTGGTGACCGGTGCACTTTAAATGGAAATAAACCTATATATCACATGCATTATAGAATAAGAAGCACAATTTTATATTTGACAAAAAGAACAAAACAGCTCTGGTTCAGTGCTCAGTGCGCGCTACTATAGTTCTGACAATGTGCATCTCATGTCTCAGTTACCTTTTATCCACAGCATATCTTACAGCCTTTTATAATTGTTTGTATCAGTCATAACAGATCAGCCGAATTAGGGAATGTCATAAGGGCATTACAGTGGCACAGTGATAGCTCTGCTGCCTCACTTACAGCACATATATCCTGGGTCACATTGTAGGGCCCTATCTGTGCAGAGTTTGTATATTCTCCCTGTGTTTGTGTATATTTTCTCTGATTTCCTCCCACAATTCAAAAACATACTGATATCTTACATGACTTCTGATAACGAAATAAAATAAAAATAACTCTAGTGTATACAGTATGTGTATGTCCATGTAATAGGGAATATAGATTGTAAGCTCCACTGGGACAGTCACTGATGTGAATGACTAAAGCTTCTCTGTAAAGTGCCTTATAAATGACTGTAAATAAACAGCTAATGGGCAATAGACGATTTTGTAGATAGAATCATTGTACTGTACATTAGCATATTCTCATTATTAGTCCCCTACTTGGAGGTTTATATACATATTGCTGCTGTTTATATTTTTCTTATATCCTGAGGGCTATAGTTATCACATAGCAGGTTGAACTTTTGCTTCCTCTGAGTGAGATTAACTTGAACATCTTGCTGTTGGACAGATCTGTAGAGATCTATCATGCGCAGTTTTAATATTTCAGGATATACAATTAATAATCCCCTTGCCTGTTTTATGTCATCACAATTGTAAGCTGTGCATCCCATTTGCCAAAGGTTAACTGGAAGTCTGACTCACTTTCCCAATATGTTAAACTCCTGCTTAACTCTTGGATTTTAGTCGAATAACTTAAAACTTTTGTCTGCATGTAGCCAATATTTTGTTGGCTTGCTGTTTTACTTTGCATGTTAGTTGATGTTACTGGAGCTATTCCTTTGCTTTGGGATATTTGTATTAATGCACTAGTCAGAAGAATGTGTTTTGCTCCTTAAATGTTCTTAAGAGCGTAATCCTTGTGGCTGAAGTTTATCAGCAAAATAATTAAATATCCCTAAAAGTACAATTTCAGTTTTAAACTTGTGCATTTAGACAATAAAAATAGAGAAAGAGAGATAAAGATACAGGGATCCATTGTGCGTGGCACAAGTTTGTTTGCACAATGCATATTGTGAGTTATAGTAGACAGTGTATGCAGTTGCACAGATGTGGATTTACACATTTTTGTGAGCACACATGTCCGACCAGCCTCCGGAGCCTGAGGACGGAGCAGAGCGCCGGGGGGACTCGTCGGGGGACCTGCATACGCGGATACAGGTAAGTCGATTCTGCTATTCGCCACCTCACAGTGGCGAATAGTAACTGCATCAAATACCAAAAAATTAATAATTTTTGGAATTTGATGAATACCACAATTTCCACATCCCCATACTAATGTATGGGGAGTGTTGAAATTAACGAAGGGGAACTTAGCAAGGCGATATCTGTGATATCTCCTGTGCTAAGGCCCTGATTCAGAGCCGCTCGTAAGCGGCAGTACGCTCGTTCTGAGCGATGTTCGCACTTCTGCTCATGCGTGCGGTTTATAATACGCATGCGCGAACCAGTCAGTGCGGCCGAAAATCGTTTGTTCGCTATATAGCGAATGCCTGCTACTTTGAGTGACAGGATGAGGCGTATGTGGGTGGTAACAGGGGAAGGTGCTTGAAAACGGGGAGTGGAATTAAGAACGCAGGCGTGCTTAAAGGTCAAAACGGGCGTTTTATGGGTGTGCATAATTAAAACAGCAGCGTCATTGACCACGTCAGCTGGTTGTTTTATAGTCAAAACTGCTCGCAATATAGTGGTAGGAAAAACCAACCACAAGAATAGCGAGCGGTTCATACGCTGATCGATGTACTCGATGAATCTAATAAATAGCGGACATGACGTATGATGCGAGCGGCCAGGGGGCGTATTTTTCAAAAAAACGTCCGCAAGTTTTGTTCGATCGTTCAGACATGGAGGCGTCAACAGACCGCAAAGAGCGAACGGTTCATTTGAATAGCCACCCCCTTTTTCTGAACGAGCGAGCGCTAATTGCGTCCGGCTCTGAATCAGGCCCTAAGTCTGTTCATGAATACCAAAGTAACGTTATTTAAGGAAAATGTCCTTAAAAACGTTATTTTAGTGTTGATGAATAGGCCCCTTAAACTCATATTAGCATAAGGTGGTAAAACAGGCCTAAGCGACTACCCGCACACAGCCACTTTGTGTTCAGCCCTACAGTTTTTACTGTAGTCTATGGGCTTTTAGCCAAGTACCTACTTTGGATGTATGTTAACATCGGGCCCAGCCCAGGTAACAATTTTTATCTATAAAAAAAAATAAAAAACAGTTTATAGAAATATAAGGCATGCAGAGTATTCACAGATCATTTCTGTTTTATTACTTAATTAGCAGGACCCATTATTTAACTTAACCATCAGATAGCAATATGACTTCTTCATATAACAGTTCTAGAAGACGAACAAGCACAAAGTTGCATTATGTAGTTGGCGGCTTGCTAAAATGGTTTCTCAGCAAAGACATTGATACATACATCTACTAGTTTGGCATATAAGGAAAATATATATTGGTAACATGCTCCACATTGACCAGAAGCAATGGTTAGAAGGAAGAAAAACCCCTAGCAACCAGTATGTGAACAGCAGAACCTAACTTGATGTTGCCATATCCGCGGTGTACAGTATGTGGCTGTCCACAGATTGGATCTCAAAATTGGATCTGACAATGTATGGACAATTTAAGCCCAGTACTGTATGACTAACCAGAACGGTATAAACCTACACCTTGAAAATCCAAGTGCCCCACTGTACCTCACTCAGAATACGTGTACTTGATACTGAATTGCAGCTGTCTAGTAGACCAGAGCTTACATTTTACACTGTATCTAACTTGATTTTACTCCTGATGAATTGGTGTAACTAAGCATGTCATGAGATTTGCAGTCTAGACTTTGAGCAGTAATTAAGAAGGAACACTGTAAGGAACAACAGCTTCTGGGGACAAGTCTTTGAAAACCAGGAATTCCCCTGGAAACCCAGTACACAATGACAGCTATATTCATCATAACTGTGCTCTGCTGAGTAAAGTGCTACTACAAGTCTCTTTGCTAATAGAAGTTTGTTAATTTTCACCCTTAATTTAACACTTGTAATAATTCATTAGTAATTCAAGACTACTGTTACCTATTTCTCCTACCACTCCACTTCAAAGTTCCTGCAATACTGTGGCACTAATTTTAGAAATATATTGTTTCACAAAATTAAACATATGTTTATAACACAGAGATATTAAGTGGTATGCAAAGTTATGTTTCTCTTTCGGTAGAAAAAGAGATTGTGATCTACAAGTGTATACAATTCGCATCCTCGTTAGAAATAAACAGCTTTAAACAAATGAGTCTTGCAGAGCTGGTAATTCTTAGGAAGTATTCATCTCAGCCTTGCTTCCAGTGGTAGTTTTTATTCCACTCCCAGAGTTCAAAGTGAAAGAAAAACCCACTATAGTCAAACCAATCAGCGTTTGTTAGGATGAGATGAACCAGATTTATATATATATATATATATATATATATGTGTGTGTGTGTGTGTGTATATATCTGCACTTCTGCATACCATAATGAAATATATTGGGAATGTGACCTAAGTTTAAATACGGTATGCTTTTATATGTCATATACACCTAGTACACACAGCATGCAGGTAATTTTCTATAATATGTTTTAATAATTTTGTGCATCAAAGTTTGTGTACATTGGACCATCAAAAGTGTCACTATATCAGTCGCACTCAAAAATTTCTGTATTTCAGAATATTTGGATATGGGAGACTGAACCTGTATAATATATAATAAGATATTTGTTCTGAGAGATGTATTGGTTCAAGGGATTTTTGGATGGGCTTGTGGCATTGCTTAGCTTCATTTATATTTCCATACAAAGGGCCTGATTCAGAGATGGACGCAGTGCAGATATTTGCGCAGTTGAGTGATGTTTCGCTACTGCGCATGTGTGAAAAATCTCAGATACCCTTACTCCGCACGTGCAAACCAATGTGAGCGAAGCGTTCGCAATTGCTTACGGAATCAGTAACACTTGAGAAGGGGTTTGAAATACCTGGGCATTTTGTAATCGCAAAAAGGGGTCGTATCATGGGCGTGTTATGGGAATGTCATGGGCGTGTTATGGGAATGTCATGGGCGTGTTATGGGAATGTCATGGGCGTGTTATGGGAATGTCATGGGCGTGTTATGGGAATGTCATGGGCGTGTTATGGGAATGTCATGGGCGTGTTATGGGAATGTCATGGGCGTGTTATGGGAATGTCATGGGCGTGTTATGGGAATGTCATGGGCGTGTCTTGGAATGCTGCTGCCTTCCCAATAACAATTACAAAGCTTCAGACCGTGCAGCTTGAAAGTGGACATCTCACCTCTCGTGCACTCCATTGCACCATTCCGCACAAAGGGAAGGCTAAGATTAATGTCATTTTAAATATATTTTGTTAACATTTTTTTTAAGTTTTATTAATATATTGGGCTTTATCCACTAATTAGCAGCTTTTGGAACCCATTGCTTCCCGGCGGATTGCAGTTGAAAATTTAAAATGGCAACTGCAGTCATTATAAATAGTGCCGTGATTTACACTGACTGCGGGTGCTGTTTTACATTTTCACCTGCCACGAGCTGGGAAGCAATGGCTTCCAAAAGCCGTTACTTCGTACATAAAGCCCATTTTCTCCTCAAATCAAAGCTCAGATTCTTAAGTGCTTCCATTTCACGATGTGGTTTGAGACTCGTTATCTTCATTAGAATGATACAATATAATTACCATGATGCTGCCTATATTATGATTGTTAAGGATTTCACACACATGCCTGTCTGATCAATTTATTCATTTATTTATTTACTTCTTTTCTGTAACCATACTAAAATGCATTCTGATTGTTACCATACCAAAATGCATTCTGATTGTTACTTATACCTCTTTTCCACCAAAAAACCCGGGTCCGCCCTGGGTTTACAGACATGGTTCTAACCCAGGTCTGACACCATTTACACAGCACCATCGATACGGGTTATTCTCATGTCGCCCCCGTTCACACTGAACCTGGGTCTGTCCTGCTAAACTTGTGACGTCATAAAAAGTGGGAGGTGACTGCTCCACAACCACCAACCAGCTCATTTTAGGCATGACCCAGGTTGGTTAACCTGGGTTGCACCGTTTACACTGCACCATTACCCAGGTCCATCCTGGGTTCGACCCTGCAGCTACCTGGGTTGGATTGCAGGGTCACTTGACTCAGGTTATTTTTCAGGGACCCTTTTACACTGAGCTGCGACCCGGCTAGACCCAGCAATAACCCAGGTTTTTGCTCCGTTGTAAAAGGGGTATAATTTTGTCCTTTATGTCACTGCAGTGGCTTTTGCACTGTATCTGATGTTCTGTTTAAGCGCAATGCAAGTACAATGGGCCTGATTCAGCTATGGGAATAGAGTACGATATGGCAAGTAAATGCGAACCTGGACAACCATGTTGCAATGCAAATACATACATGTTTTTTTTTTTCATTAAGGGTATATACTGGCTGCTTTTGCATGTATCCCACGAGTACTGCACAACTTTATTTTTACACTGCAATTTAGATTTAAGTTTGGATACCCCATCCCAAATCTAAATCTCTGCACATTTTAAATCTGCTCCACCTGCACTGCAACATGGTTTTAATAAGATGCACAGTTACTTGCTCTTTCTTACTTTATACAGTACTCTATTACTGAATCAGGCCCAATGTTATTGTCTCTCCATATCTCCTCTTTATACACTGAGGGCCAAATGTAAAAGGGTGAGAGTTTAGAAAATGTGAGAATTTACTCACACTTTTTAAACTCTGCCAATGTAATAGAGTCCGAGAACATGCAAACTCGCATGTTTTTAGGATCCTATGTACTAAAGCTTGATGAGCGATACAATTGTGAGAGAAAAACTATTAACCAACCAGCTCCTAACTGTCACATTTTATAAGCTGTGTTTGAAAAATGACAGGAGCTGATTGGTTGGCAATTTATATCTCACAATTTTATCTCTCATCAAGCTTTGATACATAGGCCTCTTAGGGGCCTATTCATCAACACTAAAATAACGTTTTTAAGGACATTTTCCTTAAATAACGTTATTTTGGTATTCATGTAACCACTTAGCACAGGAGATATCACAGATATCTCCTTGCTAAGTTCCCCTGCGTTAATTTCCACACTCCCCATACATTAGTATGGGGATGTGGAAATTGTGGTATTCATCAAATTCCTAAAATTATCAATTTTCGGAATTTGATGCAGTTACTATTCGCCACTGTGAGGTGGCGAAGAGCAGGTGAAAATTACCTGTATCCGCATGTGCAGGTCCCCCGACGAGTCCCTCCGGCGCTCTGCTCCGTCCTCAGGCTCCGGAGGCTGGTCGGACATGTGTGCTCCCCAGCAGAGCACAAGAAAGTTTAGACAAAAAAAAAAAAGTTTTTTTTTTTTTCTCTAATCTGTCATGTGGTCTGCAGGGAAACCACATGACAGACCAGCAGGACGGAGTCGGAGGCTGCTGTGCGGACAGGTAAGTTGGGGGGGGGGGGGTGAGCGGAGGGGGGTGGGGTGGGTCGGTGGGGGGTACGAAATTTAACGCATCTGTAGGCAGTGCTGCGCATGCGCTGGTTTTACAGATGTAACAGTGCATGCGCAGCACTGTTTCCAGATGCGATAAGGTAGTGTAGACAGAGAAAAGTATCTATTTCCCTAAAAGCTGTCATCGCAAAAATGAGAGCTTTTCAGAATAGATACTTATGGAGAGGTGGAATGATGAATTCCACCTATAATTAGCTAGAACTCCATGAGAGTTCTAAAGCTAATTATCTCCAGATAATTTTTATGTTTAATGAATAGGCCCCTTAGACTCAAAAAACTCTCACGATTTAAATTCTCATCCAGATGTTTTTCCATTTTGAAGATCAAACTCGACCAGTGTAAAAGTTTACTGCTAAACTTTCACATTTTCTAAACTCTCACCCTATTACATTTGGCCCTTGATTGTCTATTTTTTAACTGATGCTTCATTCAATAAAAAAAAAAGCAACAACATTTTTAATGACTTTAAAATAGACCATTTAATTTTACTATATAATGTGTCTTGTTTTCAGAATTGTACAAACCTCAAGTTATTTTTGAGTAGAACAATCTGATTGGATCGTCTTTCATTTTTGCAACTCAGTATATAGACCCACTTTAGCAAACCAACAATAGGGCAGGCCGCAGACATGAGATCTGATTTAAAAAAATAAAAATACAGTACTTAATTTACTCAGTACTTTTTTATCCTGCTGCTGATGACAAAGATTTGCCTGTGTGCAAATGACATTAGCTTGTCAACCTACTACTGAAATTAGAAATTAATTTAATGAGATCTGCACCCCGAAATAGCTTTATTAGGAATCCTCAGTTCAGCACAACCCTGAATTATGTTATTTTCCTAACAAGTTCAGTGTGTGATGCTCTTTTCATTTCCAGATTGCTGAGTGTAGAGGGAGCGTTGGCTCTTGGGTGGAACACAATGTTGGATATTGTATTGCAAAGCCAATGATACTGAAGCACACGATCTGGAAGTGTACACGTATACACAGGGCAGGGTATCAGCTTTAAACAAATATCTGTTATCCTCATGCTGCCAGATGACACTTGGGCATACGTACAAATCTATGCAGCTGATGGGCCAGTCATTTTCATGGCAATAGACCAAGCAATGTAACAGTGTATCTGTTTCTCCAGCCATTAGAGCAGTGTGGTGCCTAATTGCTTGCAGTAGCATGTATCAGTTTGTATTCCTTAAACTTATCCAGGAGTGATTGGTGGCTAAAGAATAGTGACATTCTTCTTTTTCCATCAGGATTCTTACAGTTAATTGTGGTGTGACTGCTTTTTTTTATTTTTTATAGAAACTAAGGTCCACTTAATGAAGAGTTATATTTATGTAAGCTTAGTAATGTTAAGTCAGGGCACCAAAAACTTTGAGTCATTATGAATTTTGTATTAGTAGACATCCGTTCTGTCTACGCATTGTCATGACTCAAAGGAAGTTAGAAAATATTACTTTTATCTCCAAAATATATGTGCAATGTTCAGTACACTCCATGCTCTTTCATTTAATCCCATACTACTGTAGCGACTGCGTTACCGGACAAAAATGTCCTTACGACCTGTCCTATTACCTCCTCTCATAATCCTTGAGTTGATCCTTATTTCCTGAGATCTTGTATTTCTTTTAAATAATTGCTATCAATCATAACCTCTTAGGTACTTTTGTGACGTCTGGGGAAAAAAGTTATGGAGTGCTTAATAATACTATCGTTAATCATATCAGTTGTATCTCATTGTACTTACTAAGCAGCTCATTAATTCACCAACTGACCGACTGTAGAACTCCAGGTGAGAACATAATTGTTCTACTGCACAGTTTTATCTTACAACTTATTGCCTCGACGGAGTGGGTCTATTTTACTGCAATTATTTATCAATATTATATAGTTACACAATTCTCGAATTAGCAAATTATGTAAATTAGTGAATACTAGAATCTGATCCTTTAGTGCAGAGAAAATGATCTGTACTGCTCAGCTAATTCTCAACTCTTTTTAATCTATATACTTATTTATTATTATTATTATTATTGTTATTATTATTATTAAATTTTATTTATAGGGCGCCACAAGTGGTCCGCAGTACTGTACATACAGTACAAGGTGCACAAAAACTTACTTTACAATAAGTATACAGGTTGAGTCTCCCATATCTAAATATTCCGAAATACGGAATATTCCGAAATACGGAATATTTTCAGCATGACTGAGATAATGAAACCTTTGATTTTTGATGGTTTAATGTACATAAACTTTGTCTAAGGCACAAATTATTAAAAAGATTGTATAAAATAACCTTCAGGCTGTGTGTATAAGGTGTATATGAAACATAAATTAATTTCATGTATGTACACAAACTTTTTTTGTGTACAAAATTATAAAAAATATTGTCTAAAATTATTCCAAAATACGGAATATTCCGATATCCAAAATACCCCTGGTCCCAAGCATTTTGGATATGGGAGACTCAACCTGTACTTTCATATATTGCATGCAGAGCAACATAGGGGACAATTCAATTATCCACAAACTGTTCAAAGAAAAGTTCCATGACTCTATATACTTTAATATATTGCACCATGCCTAAACTTCCCTCTGCGAGCTGGATGAAAGAGTGGAGAAATCATCTTCAACCTCAAAAAAAGTGTTATAAAAAGATTGCAAGTATCCATAAATACACTGTAGGAAGCTGTTAGTGGCCATTATTATTATTATTATTATTATTATTATTATTATTATTATTATTATTATTATTATTATTATTATCCTTTATTTATATGGCACCACAAGGGTTCAGTGCTCTTCTATACAACATTTAATATCAGCCCCTATCCCATTGGAGATTACAGTCTAATTCCCAAGCACGCACACACAAGGGCCCATTTTTGCCTGAAGCCAGTTGACTTACCAGTATGTTTTTAAACTGCAGGTGGAAACCAGAGTACCTGGAGGAAATCAGCATCATTTCTGCTACTTTGTTGCAGTTGAGACAGAAAAATTTAGACAAATTTTGTGAAGTTTGACTGCTGTTAAATTAAGTCAATTAGATTGACAAGCAAGTCACATCATTTACACATCTAGAGATGCAATGGGAGTTCACACAAATGAAAACACCATTTTTAAATGAGTTTCCCGTTGCAGCTGAATTGCAGATATCTGGGGTGCTTTAGGAGCTATAATAAGAAGGTCTGGTGTCCTCCCTTCCTGTTTTGCTAGCTGAAGGCGCAGGGCCAGTGACCTGCAAGTGACATCACAGCCCCAGATCTGCACTTGTGCAGTGAGACTTCTACACATGCGTAGATTTAAATACATCTCTGAATTAGGCCCTAAGTTGTGATAAGAGCAGAATACTGCAGATTCAAACAAATTGTAGGCTTTTATTTTATTACAGTTATTAGAAACAGTTAAGTAAGAAAAATGCACAACACCGTCTGTTTTGTAACTTGCTTGATCTTCAAGTCCCAGGTTAAATCACAAGTAAGTGAAACTGTTATACCCCTTTTACATCGGAGCTAAAACCCGGGTTATTGCAGAGTTAACCCGGGCAGCTCCTTGGTGTAAAAGGGGTGAGGGTTGGATCGCCGGGTCGAGTGACCTGGCAATCCAACCCAGGTAAATAGCAGGTTTTAAAAAGGGCGTAGCCCGTGAAACTCTGCTGTGTGTACGGCGCACTCCGGGTCTTGATGACCTGCAGTGCGCCACAAGCCGGCTGATTGGTCTTGTTTCAGTGGCGCTTGGAGATGACGTCATCTCCAAGCGTCCACTTTCATGCCGGAAAAGCCGAGTCTATGCAGACTCTACTGTGGTGTGAGCAGCGCCGACTCGGAATATCCCGAGTCGGCGCCGCCTACATTCCGGGTCTGATCCGGATAGGAACCCTGTTCCAACTCCGGGTCAGACCCGGAATTTTGGTGGAAAAGGGGTATTATAGTCGCTGATCTGCTCAGGGCAGTAGAACAGTGGCAGTAAGCTCTCCCCAGTATATATTGTGTTATGTTATTATTACTTTGTGTACTACTGATACAAAGACACACATTGTAATCAAGTAACCCGGGTTATTGCACATTAACGCGCAGCAACCCGGGTAACTGCGCAGTGTGAAAGGGACCAGTTAACATGTCCCAGGTCGAGCAATCCGGCATTTCAACCTGGGTAACGAGCAGGGTTGAACATGAGTTCAACCTGGCTCGTGGTGCGCTGTGAACGGGTAACTCCGGTCGAGGCGACCTGGGTTCCGTTCACTGCATAGAGAGCGCCGGCGCTTGGAGATGAGATCATCTCCAAGCGCCGGCTCAGCAGTGATGGCGGTGACATCATCGACCCAGCATTATTGTCGGGTCAGGCTGCCAGTCTTAAAGGGGTCTCGGGCAGGTCGCACCCGGGATTGACTTGTGCACAAATCCCGGGTGCGACCCGCCAATAGCGATCTGAAAGGGGTATTACTGTTGGGTAAAATGTGACAAATGCCTATGTTACTAGAGATGTTTATGTTGTCTGGCTTGAGAATGTGAAGGTCATGTCTGCTGGCTTAAGGAATCAGGCAGTAGCTCAGACCCACACACTGGCTGTCATAATATGTGATTGGAGAGTCAAAACATTTAAGAAATCCTTCCACACGCTTTCAGAGTATTCATAATGAGCGACAGCCTCATCTGTTTCAGTGGTCAGGAATAGGCACCAATTGCTTTCAGAGTTCAGAATGAATTAGGCTTTCCCAGCTGTGAGATATTTTGACATGTTTTCTTTAGCCGATGAACATTCAGTAATATCTTAAGAAAACAACTTTCCTCCTTTGGAGCACTTGATAAAAAGAATTGGAAATGGGAGAGAACATTACATTTGGAGATGGTCTGTGTGTTGACAAACCGTGATAATCTACAGACTTTGCAGTGACAAAAAAAAATCAGCACTTGTAATGATACAATAGTACTGTAGTCTATAACTATTATTTTCTTTATCTGGCATCTGTACTGTACAGTATGGATATGTGTAAATTATGACCATGAGAGCTGGTCTTACTTGTGCTCCTATACAGATAACAACAAGGTCCCATAAAGTACAGTTTAAAATAAATGACCATTTACTTTCTACGACTTATCTCAGTTTGCAGTCCTTATACTCATCAATACATCTCAGTGCAGATTTCCAGTGGTCACCGGGATTTCTTATTTATTTAGTTCATTGTCAAGTATTCTTTTGTCTGTAGTTTATTACTTGCTGATTAAAGGGTAACTGGTAACATGGTAATTTTTACCCAATATCCCCACTCCAGCTAGGGAACACCACAATTCAGTATAGCTCACTCATCAGCGCCTCTTGTCCACACATTCACATTAGGGAGGACAGGAGTAAACCGCGCTGTGTCAGTTTCTATTACAGGAGCTGAATGGACAGTGTGACTTCTCTGTTCAATCAAGGTGTTTACGTAACAAGGGCTGATGCACAGTGGGCGCAAGTTGAGTAATTATTGGCCACACTGCGCATGCGCTAAGATACCTTAGCAATGCCACTCGTAGTGAGGATTTCTTTGCGAAGTGACTGCATTCATGGACCTTTTGGGAGCAGTTACGGGGAGTAGCGGCAAACACGCAGGTGTGTTGTGTCTGTTCTGCTGAGTCTTTCAGCATATTACTGCGTTCCCGTACGCAGAAAACATGGTGCCAGTGTCTCAATTCCGGCTCCCATTCGGCGAACCTTATGGTTACTCAGATGGTCGATTTTTGAAGGCTCTGCAACCACCACTGCTTTTTAGTATGCACTCGCCTGCACTTGTGAAGCCATCGTGGGCGTCTCATTACATCTCCAGGTGGCTGCATGCTTTAACATATTTTCGCACTGCAGCTGCATACAGGATTGCAGCTGTGATTTCATTAGCGTACATATCTGAATCAGGCTCAGTGATCGTTGCCTATGCAGAGACGTCAGCACCTCGGGTGTATCTTAGGCGCACAGATACACCTATTTTTGGAGACGTGTGCAGCACTGGTAAGACTGATTTCTCCAGAACTAATGTGGTTCCTTGTATGTGATCTGCACAGATCTGCTAGTTGGGCAAAGGGGGACGTTGAGTAAAACTTTCACCTGGAGTTAAGATTTGCTGAAAGATCATATTGTGGTAGCCAAGAACAAAGCGTGACATGACAGTGCATGAGAGAAACAACTGATGTGTGAATTCTAAATTAAATAGTTCTAGAACAAGACTGAGAGCAAAAGCATTCTCCGATATCTGTTGTGGTCCCCCGTACATGCACCCCTGGGGATGCTTAACATTTTTGGGTAGCTCCTGAATACGGGTGTTTTTGAGAGATATCCCGCATATATTTTGTTAATAAATATATGCCCATTATTCACTTATATAACATTTAGGGGCATATTTGTTAATAATCAGCATACAGTCATGACAATTAACATATCTTATCTTATGATTATGGGGGATATTTCTCATGGTAGTGATAATAGGACAGCTGCTCGTATGTGCAACTGGCCTGGTGAATTCAAAACCTTGTACCTTTGCCCAATGGCAAACACAGGATTTCTAGAGGGGGGTTTCTAAACACTTGATTTTAAAGTGAGTGTGACCAGTCCATGAAGAGGGCAAAATCAGCACTAGGGAGGCAAATCCCTGGCTGTTTTTTTTATTTCAGGTGTTGGCACCATTCCAGAGCATTGGAGTATGTCCGCCAGTCTGTGGGAGCAGCAGAAAAACCTAGCACTGCCCTGGACATATATGCACATATTGGTCTCCTTATGCACTTAATTCATAATTAACCCTATAGATCAGAGTTTCCTGATGGCTAAATCAAATTGACTAAAGTACTAATTATGTCACCTGTGCTCAAGTATGGATATCCTTAAAACCTGGACTGTAATGGTGGAGTTTGGGAACCTCTGCTATAGTTTGTCTATAGCAGTGCACCCCAAACAGTATGTTTTCCAGATCTCCTAGTTGGTTCACATGTGTATTCATTACTGGCTGACATTAAAAGATCCACAGGTGTTGCTAATTCTGAGGAGAACATGCAGCACTAGTAAAATTGTATTATACACTGTATCCATTGTGGTCATGGTATGGGTTGGGGAAGGGGGTTTCCAGGCAACTGGCACCCCCCCTGCGTTTGCCTATGTTGCCGCTGACAGTAGTAGTGAAAGTCTACACTGAAGGGTTCTAACTTTCAGTCACCCATGCTCACCAAAAGAACTGGAGGTACCAGAGAGATCTTATGAGATCCCTTTCGCACTCCGATAGCTTTTTATGTAGGAAAGAGCATGCTACAGTCATCTGAAGTTGGTGGTACTGTAGCTATTGGATAAATAACACAATTGCAACATCCCCATACCATATCCCATATCTCCCAACATCGTAGGGCTCGAAAATGGGATGTGAATATAAGCACAAGACACTGGGAGTCTGTTCATGCCTCAATTATGTGTGACCATGCAATCACTGGGGGGTTGGGTTTGGGGGGGAGGGGGGGATTCCATTTTTTATGCCTCATGCTGTGGAGACACCTGCCTTTTCTGTTGGTGGAAGTGCAACACTTTCCAACCCCCTGCAAATCAGGATGAACATCTTAATAGGGGCACGGTGGTACAGTTCTCCACAATCATAACTCTTGCATCAAAAGCTGGTAGGTTTTGAGGTATGCATTACATTAGGATGTGTGCATATGCTGCAATTAATGCGGGAGATATCTAATAAATAGGCAGTACACTTAATTTCTTTGAAAGAATCTGTTGTTTGTGCATGGTTGGGTCAAACCTCAAGGTCAAGCATCACATTGATAGCACTTCCATAGGTCATCGGCATAGTTGCTGTAAATTATACCCATTATACCCATAGCACATCTATGAAGCAAAAGCTATGGCTTGAAATTGCTGGACATTTTCTTGCGCATCACTGTTAAGCAATGGAGCATTTTATTAGAAACTAAGGGCCTGATTCATTACGGATCGCTACTGCTCAGCCAGCATAAAGACGCCCACTACTTCTTTTTCACATCCGTAATACCTCGCAGTCCTGTGTATACATCGGTAACATCGAGTGACATTGGCCCCTTCCGCACAATTACAGCAGGTCTGACCTGTCTCAGAAATTGCAAGTCTCTTGCACGCAGTGAGTCCTCAAGCTGCATATACCGTCGCAGTGGATCATTTATGCACGCCCATGTAACAACGCTCAAACGGACACACGCTTGCGTTTCTGCAACCAAACGCTTAACGTCCCGTCACTCACTGCGGTGGATTCCTGTCTGCATGCGTGATCGCAATGCTGACCTGTGCACACTCACTGCGGTGGATATGCATGCGCAGTATGCACCATCGGCCAATCTGCATACGTGGTTGCAATTGGGATCCATGCTGAATTAGGTCTTGCATACAAAAGTCAAATTCCAAGAAAATCCTTCCAAAATCTATCCCACCATTGCGGTGACTATTCATGTCTGCTTCATTACAACACACTATATTTCAAAATGGCAACTTCTAGTTGCCAAAACATTTGAACAGCAAATATATCTTGTGTATGACAGTTCACAGCTCTCAAAATGTGGTGGATTTATGTGTTGCTTGGCGTAGAATTTGCTCTATTTAAGGAAGTGTAATATTTTAAACTTGCTAATCTGCTTGTTTGTGGTGATGATAGACTTTGGAAACCTTTGTCTGGTTATAATTATCTTCTTGCTAAGTTTCCTAACACTTTGGGAGGCCAGAACAAGGCCATGCACTTGGAGTGTAAGGAAAATAGAAATCCGTCCACTGTGTAAAATGAAAGTATGATTAGGTGATTCCAAGCACCTCCACCAATTGAGTTTTAATAAGACCTACATCTGAATCAGATGTGTGTGCAGAAGAGGGACTAAGGTACAAGGAACCTCTGTACCATGGCATGCTATGCATGGTGCAGGCAACGTGATCTATGGCGATATAGCCGGCTACATGTATGCATGGTCAAGTACATAATACTATTATATCTATGGAATAGTTATTTATGTTAGTTGTAACTTTTCACACATTTTTGTCCGGGTAACTAAGTATGTAAAAGTAAAATAACCTTACCTTTACACAAAATATAAAACAGATGTATCTTGTATTATTGTAAAAATGTACAGTGAATAGACCCACTGCACCTGCAGAAAGTGGACTGTCGCTTGGATCTTCCATCATTAGGCTTTTATGTCATATATTTGGTGGCCTAAAATGGGCAGCACATAAGTAAATGAGGTACAGTAGTAACTTTCCATGTATTACTATGAATTATATAGTGAAACACTTTTGTAAATGGAAATACCAGATCATATAATATCTTTAATAGATTATTGAAATCTTTCCTTTCACTATAGGTGCCTACACACTAGACGACTCACAAACAATGCAATGTCAACTATTTCCCTTGAACTCCCCGGCACTCCCGGACAAACTATATTAATGTCGATTTAAACCGTAACCAATCAGAGCACTGCCATGTATACAGGGCTAGAATCAGTACCATGTTTTACTGGGCCAGACTAGCATTCAACTAATCAGAGCATTACTGTGTATTCAGAGCTAGACCAACATGTAACCAATCAGGACATTACTGTGTTCACAGGGCTAGTCCAACATGTAGCCAATCAGAGAATAACTGTGTTTTCAGGGCTAGTCCAACATGTAGCCAATCAGAGCATTACTGTGTTTTCAGGGCTAGACCAACATGTAGCCAATGAGAAAATTGTGTTTTCAGGGCTAGATCAACATGTAGCCAATTAGAGCAGTAAACTGTTTATATGGTATACTTTTAGGAAGCCGGCGGACAGAATGCCGATCGCCGGCTTCCAGACAATTTAATCCCGATGAGGGACGAGTAACAGGCGTCTAAATCTAGATGCCTGTAATTTTACCGACGCCGGGAGACCGGCATCCCGATCGAGCGGATGCCGGGTGCCGCAGTGTATAGCTGCAGGGGTGGAGGGTTAGGTTTAGGGCTCCCCGGGGGGGGGCTTAGGGTTAGGCACCCCCCGGGAGGTTAGGGTTAGGCTAGGGGGAGGGAGGGTTAGAGTTAGGCACCTCCGGGGCGAGGTTAGGATTAGGCACCCCCCCGGGGGACTTAGGTTTAGGCGGCAGGGAAGGGGGGGTTAGGTTTAGGCACAGGGGATTAGGGTTAGGCACCCTAAAGGAGTGTTAGGGGGAAAAATAGGTTAGTTGATACTTACCTAGGGACGATCGGGATTTCCTCCTCTGTCGGCCCGCCGCTTTCGGGATTTGAACCGCCGGCCAGGGGTCCAGCGGTAATCCATACCGATTCCGTTTATATGACTAGACAAATATGTCTGTTGAGACTTAGCAGATGAATGTCACATGAGAAAGTTCCCAACTGATGTGCCTATAGTGAGGCTTAGGCAGCAGGTTATTGGTGGCAGCAAAATGGGTATTAATGTAGAAATACCAATTTCTTGATGCAAATATCTACATACGTGGTGTTTACTTTGTTGGTAGATCAAATAATGTTTAGGAATTTCAATATCTGTCTTTAACATTGCACAGAACTCTGTAACGTCATTTCTGTTGCTACCTCCAGCAGTAGAATAACTAGATAAAGTTGTGGCCACAAACTCAATTTGAAATGTCTTGTAGGATGTTAAAAATATGCAATGAGAACAATATTTTAGTTGAAAATTAAAATAATTTAAGTGGCCTATGTATTAATAATCATGGCAGTGCCGCAGTTATTAGCTGCCCATCTTGCGAGGGACTTATTAATTTTTTACAAAAATGCCCCGGCTTTGTACTAAGTGTAAACCGCAGGCACAGCGATAGCAATTACCTCTATACCTGTTAGTTACATCCCCGGCATGTTGGAGGAGTCTTTAAAATTTCCTGGGAAATTGCGTATGCAATTCGGGAGCCATACGGAGGCTATGGGAGAACAATCGTAAGATCCCTGTCATGTGAGAATGCCTCTGTAGGCAGAAAGCGGTTTACACCATCTGAGTATGGCGTAAACCAACGGGACCAACTCTGAAAGGTTTTGCTTTTGTATGGGGTCACACCGTGGTCCTCATTGAGAATAATGGGGACTGCGATCTGCAGCGCTAATGATTTTTTTGCAGGACATTTATGCAAAATCTCCTACTTTGGGCTATTAGTACATAGTGGCAATAGAAATTTTGGTTATGCGCACAGGTTATGCCCAACCATAGCGTAATATGGGTTTGAACTAGGGATGAGCGGGTTCGGTTCCCTGAGAACCGAACCCACCCGAACTTCGGGGATCCGGGGCGATCCGAGCCCAAGCTCGGATCTCCCTGTCTGCCCCGGATCCCTCTCCCGAGGCAAAACCTCGAGATCTGCTGTCGGATCTCGAGGTTTTGCCTCGAGCGGCCATTTTAAAAAAAATGCCTTTGCCTTTAATGGGCAAAGTGCTGATTGGCTGACAGAGCCGTCTGTCACGGCTCTCAGCCAATCAGCATTATGGTGCTCATTTGCATGTAGCACGGACTCGTGAGATCCGTGCTACATGCATCTGTGTGATTGACAGTGACACAGAGCACAGATGGGTCAGTGAGACCCGTCTGTGCTGCTGTGTATTTCAATGACACAGATGCACGCACGGACCAGGAGATCCGTGCTACTTGCATCTGTGTCATTGACACAGAGCACTAACGGGTCCGTGAGACCCGTCTGTGCTGCTGTGGTAAAAAAAAAAAAAAAAAAACCTGTGTAAAAAGAGAAAAAAATGGCGTGCCCCCCCCCAAAAAAAGAGCAACCAGCCCCGGGCATTAGTGACCCAGTGCTGGGTGTGCTTAAATACAGGGGACAAACGACATAGGGGTCCCCTGTACTTAAACACAACCGGCACTGGGCTAGTCAGAACCAGAGCTGGTTGCCAAAATACGGGGGACAAACGACGTAGGGGTCCCCCGTATTCTGCGCAACCAGCTCTGGGCTCTGATCCGGTCCTGGTTCTGGAAATACAGGGGAAAAAAATGAGTAGGGTTCCCCTGTATGTTCCAGAACCAGCACTGGACTTTTTCTAGCGGGGGGCTGATGCCACAGCCAGGGGAGCCCTTTCACCAGGCCCCCCAGCCGCAGCATCAGCCCTGACCGCTAGTCAGCCCAGGCCGGGGATCCCTGGAGACCTGGGGACCCCCCCAATAAAGGGGTCACCCTCTCCAGGGCACCCCAGGCCCATGCTGATAGCCCAGGGCTATCCCCGCCACCCCTGGTGGCGGTGGGTGGCGGGTTGATTGTGTGGTGTGGTGTAAATAAAGAATATCAAACATTGTCTTTACAAGTAGAACTGCAAGTCCCAGCAAGCCTGCCCCGCATGCTGGTACTTGGAGAACCACAAGTACCAGCATGCAGGGCATTAAGGGCCCACTAGTACCTGTAGTTCACCTGTAAAAAAATGTTTAAAAAAAACACAGGACACACACACCGTGACAGTATAAGTTTATTAAACATACATACACACACACACACACACACACATGTACACATACTCACCTATGTAGCATCGGTCCACTTGTCCGGTAAAGTATCCATAGGGGACCTGTGAAAAAAAACATACTCACCATCTCCTATGCGAGGTTCTGTCCTCTTCGTTCCAAAGTAGGCATCCCCGGACTTGGCAAAAAAAAAAACGAAAACGCGATCCACGAACTTAGTACCGTTCTATAGAACGGTACTTCCCGAATGAGAGCTTAGCGGCGGGGTATCACCATGGAAACCCCGCTGCTAAGCGTTCATTGGCTGAGAGAGGTCATCTCCCGTCTCTCAGCCAATGAACGGCTCCCTCCATTGTAGTCAATGCTGGGAACCGCAGGGTAAACTTTAATAACCTTGCGGCTCCCAGCATTGACTACAATGGAGGGAGCCGTTCATTGGCTGAGAGAGACGGGACATGGCCTCTCTCAGCCAATGAACGCTTAGCAGCGGGGTTTCCATGGTGATACCCCGCCGCTAAGCTCTCATTCGGGAAGTACCGTTCTATAGAACGGTACTAAGTTCGTGGATCGCGTTTTCGTTTTTTTTTTTGCCAAGTCCGGGGATGCCTACTTTGGAACGAAGAGGACAGAACCTCGCATAGGAGATGGTGAGTATGTTTTTTTTCACAGGTCCCCTAGGGATACTTTACCGGACAAGTGGACCGATGCTACAGGTTACATAGGTGAGTATGTGTACATGTGTGTGTGTGTGTGTGTGTGTGTGTGTGTGTGTGTGTGTATGTATGTTTAATAAACTTATACTGTCACGGTGTGTGTGTCCTGTGTTTTTTTAAACATTTTTTTTACAGGTGAACTACAGGTACTAGTGGGCCCTTAATGCCCTGCATGCTGGTACTTGTGGTTCTCCAAGTACCAGCATGCGGGGCAGGCTAGCTGGGACTTGCAGTTCTACTTGTAAAGACAATGTTTGATATTCTTTATTTACACCACACCACACAATCAACCCGCCACCCACCACCACCAGGGGTGGCGGGGATAGCCCCGGGCTATCAGCCTGGGCCTGGGGTGCCCTGGAGAGGGTGACCCCTTTATTGGGGGGGTCCCCAGCTCTCCAGGGATCCCCGGCCTGGGCTGACTAGCGGTCAGGGTTGATGCTGCGGCTGGGGGGCCCGGTGAAAGGGCTCCCCTGGCTGTGGCATCAGCCCCCCGCTAGAAAAAGTCCAGTGCTGGTTCTGGAACATACAGGGGAACCCTACTCATTTTTTGTCCCCTATATTTCCAGAACCAGGACCGGATCAGAGCCCAGAGCTGGTTGCGCAGAATACAGGGGACCCCTACGTCGTTTGTCCCCCGTATTTTGGCAACCAGCGCTGGTTCTGACTAGCCCGGTGCTGGTTGTGCTTAAGTACAGGGGACCCCTACGTCGTTTGTCCCCTGTATTTAAGCACACCCAGCACTGGGTTACTAATGCCCGGGGCTGGTTGCTCTTTTTTGGGGGGGTGCACGCCATTTTTTTCTTTTTTTACACAGGTTTTTTTGTTTTTTTTTACCACAGCAGCACAGACGGGTCTCACGGACCTGGCATTGCTCTGTGCCAATCACACAGATGCATGTAGCACGGATCTCCCGGGTTCGTGCTACATGCAAATGGGCACCTTAACGCTGATTGGCTTCCTGTCTGCCACTGCAGTGCCACTCCTAGATGGGCCACGTGTTTGTGCCGCCCCCTTGTGTCGCTTAGCATAGTCATCCAGCTTCCTTGGTACAACCTTTTGGCCTAAAAACAATATTGTGAGGTGTGAGGTGTTCAGAATAGAGTGGAAATGAGTGGAAATTAATGTTATTGGGGTTATTAATAGCGTAGGAACAAAAAAAGGCCCATTTATGTGATTTTAGCGTTTTTTTTTATTTTTTAAGAAAAAATCCAGATCCAAAACACAAAACCCAGAACCCAAAACACGGAAGGGTGGTTTTGGCAAAACCAATCCAGATCCAAAACACGAAGAAAGATCCAGATCCAAAACCAAAACACAAAACACGAAAAGTGTCCGGTGCACACCCCTAGTTTGAACCTCACGTTGCTCAGGTCCACTTGCTGACACAACCTTCCAAGTCTGTCTTTTGAGAAGAGCAACCGCTCAATGGACATGGTCCTGAGATGGACACAATGTCGATGTCCGACACAGTGGAACAATATTTTGTTACTGCGCACGTCCCAAAGGCACATGTGTATTTATTATTATTTATTACCAGTTATTTATATAGCGCACACATATTCGGCAGTGCTTTACAGAGTGCATGTGCAGCGATTGTTTAGCAACGGCTATTGCAGAGAAGATTTATTCACAAAGTGAGTGACAAGTAGTCAGCATTTGGGGGAGTTAACATATGTACGTGGGATGCGCGCCCTGCACATTGCCCGTATATTGTGCCGGAACATGCAGTGTAAGATTTCATGTAATTACATCTTTTGTAACTAATACACGTTTCTATTTTACTGTGTTTACTGCATGCAAATATATGGGAACGTGTACAGGGAAGACTAACACTCTAAAAATGAATTCGCATTTGATATGTGCAGTATTTGCAAATTGCTAGTGTTAAAAATTCCTGAAAACCCCCAGTGGGTATGAGCAGGGCTGGTGCTAGGGAGTTCGCAGAGCCGGCCCTAGCCCATTTGGTGCCCTAGGCAAAATTTTGACTAGTGCCCCCCAACAACTTCCCATACCGAGGTGAACAGCCCCTCAGGAAAAAAACAGGTGGCCCTCCTCAGTAGGTGGTGTCGACATTTTAAAACCAATCTGTCTTTTCATCAGGACATGTCATGATGAAAAAACCAATGGGTCTTGAAACATCAACATAACCTATGTGATTTGTGACAATATATCACGTTGTTACAACTACTGAGGAGTGCTGCCTGTTTTTTTCCTGAGGGGCTGTTCAGCTTGGTACAGGAATTTGTTTATTATCCTAGGAGGATATCCCCGAGATTACCAGTAAATGTATCCAGAGTGCCGAGCTGAATGTATGTGTGTGTGTGTGTATATATATATATATATATACTATATTTATAGTAATGCCCCTGTAGTGCCCTTATAGTAATGCCCCCCCTGTAGTGTCCTTATAGTAATGCCCCCTGTAGTGCCCTTATAGTAATGACCTCCTGTAGTGCCCTTATAGTAATGCCCCCCTGTAGTGTCCCTATAGTAATGCCCCCTTGTAGTGCCCTTATAGAAATGCCCCCTATAGTGCCCTTATAGTAATGCCCCCTGTAGTGTCCTTATAGTAATGCCCTCCTGTAGTGGGTTCGATACCCCCCTCGGCCCTAACTGTGCAGAGTTTGTTTATTCTCCCTGTGCTTGCGTGGGTTTCCTCCGGGTACTCCGGTTTCCTCCCACACTCCAAAAATATACTGGTAGGTTAATTGGCTCCAAATATAAAAAAATTAACCCTAGTGTGTATGTGTGTGAGCATGTGATAGGGAACATAGGGCCTGATTCAGAGCTGCTCGTAAGCTCCCGCTCGTTCGCTCCGAGCGATGTTCGCACATCTGCGCATGCGTATGGGTCGTAATGCGCATGCGCCAACCAGTCATTGCGGTCGGAAATCGAGCACTCACTAAATAGCGAGTACCTGCTAATTTGAGTGAAAGGATGAGACGTTTGTGGGTGGTAACAGGGGAAGGTGCTTGAAAACGGGGAGTGGAGATCCGAACGCAGGCGTGCCAAACGGTCAAAACAGGTGTTTTAAGGGTGTGCATAATTAACAAAGCAGCGTCATCGACCACGTCACTTGGTTGTTTCTTAGCCTGAACTGTTCGCATGATTGCGGTAGGAAAATCCAACCACAAGCACTGCGAGCAGTTCAGACGCCTTTCGATGTACTCGATTACTCTAATAGCGGAGATGACGTAGGATGCGAGCGGCCAGGGGGCGTCTTTACAAAATGTTTCGTTCACTCGCTCAGACATAGAGGCGTCAACAGACCACAAAGAGCGAGCGCTCAATTTAAATAGCCGGCCCCTTTTTCTGAACGAGCGAGCGCAAATAGCGTCCGGCTCTGAATCAGGCCCATAGATTGTAAGCTCCACTGGGGCAGGGACTGATGTGAATGGCCAACTATTCTCTGTTAAGCGCTGCGGAATATGTGTGCACTATATAAATAACTGGTAATAAATAATAAATAGTGCCTATATAGTAATGCCCCCCTGTAGTGCCCTTATAGTAATGCCCCCCTGTAGTGCCCTAATAGTAATGCCCCCCTGTGTCTGTGTTCAGCCAGGCTCCAATCACAGCACAGGCTAAACACAGACTGCTCAGCTCAGTGCACGATGCGGACTGTCTGTGCTAGGGGGGGCGATTGCTCCAATCGCCCACCTCCCCTGGATCTGCCACTGCCTTCTGTAGATTGTCAGAATGAGCTTCTATGCAGAAGCTCATTCTGACTAAGGGCCGAGCGGATGCGGATCCCAGTCACATGACCGGCCTGGCCATCCGCAGCGCTGCCCAATCGGAGAGCTCCGATTGCGGCAGCGCGCTTGGGAGAGAGCGGGTAGCTGCACCGGCTTCGGGGTAGCAGCGGCAGGTGGCCCCAGCGGCAGGTGGCGGTGGCAGGGGGGGGACAGGCAGAGCTCAGCCCTGGAATGCCACTAGCATTCTGAGTCGCCCCTAGGCATTTGCTTATAATGCCTATGCCTAGGGCCGGCTCTGGGTGTTCGGTCACCCCTATAAACTATACATTTCTGCCCTCCTCACCTCTGTCAGCGGCAGGTAGCTGTCTCTCTCTTTGCCACTCACTGTTTGGTGGGTCCTCCTCTTGGCGTTGCGGTGCGCAGCTGAGGCAGCTCCTCCATTGCTCCTCTTCTTGGCCACACAGAGCGCGGGTGCACATGCACGGCGTGATATCATCGCATACATCGCGCATATAAACTGCTGGTCTACATGCTATTGCTGGCAGTAGCGCTGCTTTTAACAACTTATCATGGCAGGGCAATGAACTAGCTCCTCCCACTCAGGGACAGCCATTGCCGGGCAATGAAATCCATTCCTGACCAGACTGAGGCAGACATAAATTACATTTAAATACAGGCGGAAGGGATCTGGCTAATGAGTGGTCCGGATTCTGGACCACCAATAAGCCAGATCGCCGATCCACCTGAATTGAAATATAATTAATGTCTGCGGCCACCCCGGACCACCACTTAGTTTTGCCCTGACAGGCCTGCCCATGACACTGCTGCACCATCTGCCTCAGCCTGCCTGTCACAGGCACGGCAGCGCAGCTGTAAAAGCACTGAGAAAGTAAGCAGCGGGAAGGGCGCCTCTCCAGCCCAGCGCCCCCTGCAGTGCTTACCCCATGAACTGCATTGCGCCGGTTCTGGGTATGAGGACAACTATTCACACAAACTGTCAAGGTTTAATGTATAGAATTACTCTTGAAATAGAAGGAGCGTAATGCATAAATTATAAAGCAATAGTTACTTCTTTCGTCACTCTTTCCAACAGGCACATTGATTAATCATTAAGGTCACCACATTTTCTGGAAAGAAAGTAGCCTTTCCTCTGTGCTATGATCATAACATTGACATCAAGCACCAGTTCACCAACCAGAGGATAGAATACCAGTCAGGTGACAATCGTATTGAACATTGAAATTTCCTGATGCGTATTGCAGTGCTTGAGAAACCAGCAGAAATCAGAGATTACCAGAAATGGTGGAACACCCACTAACCTCCCTTGTTACCATCTTTGTGGAACTGGTTTGTGGTTAAAGCAATCAGGCTTCCTGTGTGGTTATATTGGATTTGCTCTGCAACGGTTAGATGTTTATTGTATAATAAAAAGTGTGTGAGAAAGGAAAGCTGGGGCTCTTGTTGTATATGGGATGTGTGTATGGATTTATGGTTTTAGAAAGATGTGTGGTAATTTCTAATTAATTGGATAATAATAAGTTATATTTTTATAAGGTTATTTCTGTTCTAAAGATTTTTTTCATAGTTTGTGGCATTTATTCAGGCACCTCTGAAATGGAATTCTGGATATTCATTTACTGTGTTTATTTAGGAAATGTGACACAGAACAAAACTACATGGCTGGTACATCACAGTAACTCTATAATATGCCGCAAGTAGCACAAACTATATCTAATATGTATGTGTGCATTGGAGAAGCAGTCAACTTCAATTCAAAAATTTGGAAAACACGTTCAATCAATAAAATGCATCATGAAATCACTAAGGGTAAATGTACACAAATGAGAATATAACTGTATTTACTGCTACAATTACTAAAGGCAGTGGGTACATAGAGAGAAAGGAAATAGAAATACATTATAAATATCTGCAGCAGCACTAAAAGAACAGATCATTCCTTCTCCATCTCAGACATTGTGTGAGACAGACCAGCAGTATTCACAAGGCTGCAGCCCATCACTACACAAGGGGGTCAATTCAATTGTGGGCAAAGCCTGCAATCTTGGGTGTGTGTAAAAGGTGCCTACACACTTGGCGATGTGCTCACGATCCGACGATGTGTTCGCTTTCCCCTTGAACTCTCCCCAGGCAGCTCCCCGGCAGTCGTGGGCACGATTTGGTGTTAAAAACTCTCCAATGTGACAAACGATCTATCGTCCCTCCTAACTATTCCAGTGCATTGTGACTGAGATTGTCAGATCTGCCCTACAGTACAGCAGATCTGAAGATGCGATGTACAACCAGCGGGTACGCGCATCGTTAGTGGAAACTCACGATTTGGGCATATTTTACACGATTTGTCGTCACGATTCATTGGAATCGGGCAAATCGTGTACAAAAATTGCCAAGTGTGTAGGCACCTTAAGACATTTACGGTAGCCCTGAGATTGCCTATTTCAATACGCACCCCTATGGGGCTGCGAACTAAAGTATCTAATTTCAGGGTGAAATCCAGTCAGATTGTGGGTGATTTGCTGTGCCGTTGCTAGAGTTCCAATGGCAGACATCAACCTCAGTTGAATTTACCCCATGATATCCGCATCAATGCTGAAGTACTGGTGACTTGATAATGTCACTGGTTCCAAGCAGGCCTATGTTTACATTTTGTTCCTCTCTTGTGCCGTCTACGATTATAGATCCACCACTACTGCATCCCATCTGTATAAAATAATTGTAAATGATTTAAAGACCTAAGTCAATTGATAATTAAATATTTATAATATGCAAATGATAAACTAAACTAAATAACAATAGGATGTCTCTGCTCCCTAGGCCCAGGCTTATGTGGCATTTTCAGAAATCCCGGCCTGGTTTCTAGTTAAGTTCTAAGGGGAAATTTATGAAGTGGATTTTCAAAATAAACTTTTTTTGGTGTGATTTTCAGCACTTTTACAGATGCCACATTTATCCACCCACAACCAAAATTTTGATTGCGCACTGTTCCAAATAGCCATCCCGAACGTTTTCTAGGAAAACATACAAGTCTGATACATTAACCTGCAACAGGCTGACGAAAACAATAGATGCAATACATGATTGTAGCTGCTCAAACACTTCAGTAATATCACTCAGGTGTATGTAAGGGAGGGGTCCGGGCCCCGTGTCTTCTGTTGTCTGCCCTGGGTGGTAGATAATTAAAAGATCTCAGTTGCATATATTTGCAAAAATATGTCTAGGCCAATTCATGGCGTCTCTGCTTACTGGAGGTCCCTAGTACTTAGTCAAAGTCCGGGGTGCGGAACCCCAAAAAGCCAGCGAAGGTCAGCCACCTCAGGGAAGCACACCAATGAGAGACTAAAGTAATACATTTTACTTTATTCTTATTAACACTGACTATGTGTTAAGGTGATACACAGGTGAAAGGTGTAATTAAAATGCAAAGAAATAAATATATAAATATGCAGTATTAGTAGAAAAATAATTTTAAGGTATCAAAGTGCTACATAAAGTGTTACAGTGTGCCAACACAGAGCTGCCCAGCCACACCAAACCTAGGGGGCACCGCACACAGATGAGTCCACATACATCTATCCTCCATTCGCTACAAGTTGCGCTACACATAACGCGGAAGCTCTGTGTGATTCGGTATTGCTGTACGTCTTTTCATGTGATTTTATACCTTCAAATGCGTCTTATTCCGCAGTTGCTCACAGAATATAGGCATGCCAAATATAATTTTAATCAGCAGAAGCCGCTTGTGCTAACTATTAGCATCGTTGTGCCAATAAGATGTATTAGAAGGTAAAAAGTTGCATGAAATACGTTTGTCATGGCGCAACTAGAAGGGTTGTTTACCAAGCAAGGAAGCTAGATGTATGAGGACACATCTGTAACTGCTATTAGGTAACAGTTTTATTTACTTTAAGAGGGTCTGGTACCTTGTTAGCATTAGTCCGGACAGGTGAAGGGTCTTTGAAATGGCAGATGTTTTCACTAAAGCGGCAGTGGCTTGGGCTAAGCTACTTGCGATTCTGGGGTTTCAAACCTGAACTGCCGCAAATCACTGGTGATTTGAGTTAGAATCCTCCTAAAAATTTGTCTTTGTGAAATTGTCCTCACAAGCTGTATTCTCATGATTATGGTTTAGCCCACACAATAGCTGCCTCCAGTGTAGATGACAGGTGCAAAACCCCAGTAATTCTGCAATTCTTAAAATGAACCCACACATTTGTTGATGGAAAAATACATCACTTGTGACTCATTTTCCATCTATCTCTGCTCTTTTACTTGTTGGGACACTATAATGACTGAATTATGTTGGAGTTGTTTTGTTGTCAAGGTTTTCACAGATGGACAACACATGGTATTTGATGATTGGCATCATGCCATTTATGTGTGTAATGTATATATGTATTTTAGAAATCTATATATAAATATGTGACACACTCACACACATCTATATATAGTACATTCTAGTGATATTTATGGAGTTGTTTTTATACTTTTTCTGTCATTAGTCTGGTAATCTATATACTGTATATAAAAATAAAAACATTTCTGTAACAGTAGAAAAATAGTTTGTTAGCTCGTGAAACACCTGTGTAAAGGAAGAGAAACACAAAAATATAACTAATGTTGGATGCAAATGAAGTGAATTAAAGATTATAAATCGGCTTTCATTTGGTGTTTCTGTCCCTTTTGTACATGGACGCTAGGAGGGAGTATAAAGTACACGTCCTCCACTGAGAACCCCACAATGGTGAAATGCCTCGTAATGGGCTCCAGTCAGAATGTTGACAATCAAAATGTTGACATGCTCTGAATGTTGTCATGTTCAGGAGGGAAGCAGTCGCGAAGCCGACGGATGTAATCCCGACCGCCGGCTTCCCGACTGTCTAATTCTGGCAAGGCACTAATGACAGGCGTCGAAATACAGACGCCTGTCATTAGACCTATGCCGGGAGCCCGACACCCGGCTTACAGATTCCCCTCCCCCCGCGCGGACTGCCACGGGGGGAAGGGTTATGTTAGGGGCTACCGGGGGGGGGGGGGATAGGCACCCCCCGTGAGCAGGGCCGGCTCTAGGGGTGTTCGACCAGTGCGGTCGCACAAGGGCGCCACCCCTAGAGGGCGGCACCCTTCACCAGCATCCCGATTTCAGTGGGACAGTAATGTCCCGCTGCTCCATCCGCGGGCTGCAGTGGCCCGCGGGTGGTCTAATTGGGAGGTTGGGGACCCCCACCGCCGCAGCTGTGCAGCGGTGCCGGACCCCCGGAGTGTGAATGGCGTGCGGCATCCATTCACTGACGGAAGAGGGCTGGGGGAAGCCCAGCCAGTGACGGATTGCTGGGCTTTACCCCCAGCCTGACGTTATTTGGAGGCGTGCCATGCGGGCACGCTTCCAAATAACGTCGCATAGGGGGTGTGGCCTATGGTAATTAGGCCACGCCCCCAAATTCGATCGTGCGATGAGAGGGCGCCATGTGATGGGCCGGCACAGGGTGCTCTGACCCCTGGAGCCGGCCCTGCCCGTGAGGTTTGGTTTAGGCTAGGGGAAGGGGGGGTTAGGCACCCCTGGGGGAGGTTAGGGTTAGGCACCCTCCTGGGGGACTTAGGTTTAGGCTGCGGGGAAGGGGGGGTTAGGTTTAGGCACTTAGGGGGGGATTAGGGTTAGGCACTTGGGGGAGAGGTTAGGGTTAGGTACCCCTAAGGGAGGGTTAGAGGGTAGAATAAGTTTGGTGAATACTTACCTTTTGACGATCAGGATTTCCACCCCTGCTGGGCTGCCGCTGTCGGGATTTGAACCGTTGGCCATTCCGTTCAGGATATGTACAGATAACATGTAGACATCCACAATGTCAACACCGTCATAATGATATTTTCAAAATGTCAGCATTGTGAATTTCGACAGTCACAATGTCATCATATGCAATTAGGGTTATACTACCATTAGGGTTAGGTTTATGTTGCAATTAGGGATAGGGTTAGAGTTATACTACAATCAGGGCCGGATTAAGGCTTGTGGGGGCCCTGGGGCAACTAAATTGTGGGGGCCCCCACCAAGCCACACGGAGCCTGCTCCCCCCACCCCATCCACCATACAGAGCCTAATCCTACTTCTCCGCCACGTGTGTGTTAAACACGGACTCGCACACACACATATATAGTACCAGTCAAAAGTTTGGACTTCTCATTCAATGGTTTTTGTGGTAAATTATTTTCAACATAGTAGATTAATACTGAAGACATCAAAACTTTGAAAGAACACATATGGAATTATGTTTTAAACAAAAAAAGTGTTAAACAAATAAAAATGTTTTATATTTTAGATTCCTCAAAGTAGCCCCCTTTTGCTTGGATGACAGCTTTGCACACTCTTGGCATTCTCTCAATCAGCTTCATGAGGTAGTCTCCTGGAATGGTTTTGAATTAACAGGTGTGCCTTGTCAAGAGTCAATCTGAGGAATTACTTGCCTTCTTAATGTGTTTGAGACCATGAGTTGTGTTGTGCAGAGGTAGGGTTAGTACACAGTGGAGACCACTATTTGACTACTGTTGTAATCTATATTATGGCACCAACCACTCAACTCAGTAATGAGAAACAACAGTCCATTATTACTTTAAGGTCATTATGAAGGTCAGTCGATACGGATAATTTCAAGAACTTTGAATGTATCCTCAAGTGCAGTTGCAAAAACCATCAAACGCTATGATGAAACTGGGCTCTCATGAGGACCACCCCAGAAAAGGAAGACCAAGAGTTACCTCTGCTGCAGAAGATAAGTTCATTAGAGTTACCAGCCTCAGAAACTGCTACTTAACAGCACCAGATTAGAGACCACTTAAAGTCTTCACAGAGTTCAAGTAGCAGACAAATCTCAACATCAACTGTTCAGAGGAGACTGCATGAATCAGACCTTCATGGTCGTATTGCTGCGAAGAAGCCACTACTGAGGATGAACAAGAAGAAGAAGAGAATTGTTTGGGCCAAGAAACACAAAGAATGGACATTAGACAAGTGGAAATCTGTACTTTGGTCTGATGAGTCCAAAGTTGAGATTTTTGGTTCCAACTGCCGTGTCTTTGTGAGGCGCAGAGGTGAGCGGATGGTTTCTGTATGTGTGGCTCCCACTGTGAATCATGAAGAAGGAGGTGTGATGGAGTGGGGGTGCTTTGCTGGTGACACTGTTGGTGATTTATTCAAAATTCAAGGCACACTTAACCAGCATGGCTACCACAGCATTCTGAAGCGCCATGCCATCCCATCCCATCTGGTTTGTGCTTACTGGGACCATCATTTGTTTTTCAACAAGACGATGACCCCAAACACACCTCCAGGCTATGTAAGGGCTACTTGACCAAGAAGGAAAGTGATGGAGTGCTGCGTCAGATGACCTGGCCTCCACAATCATCCGACCTACACCCAATTGAGCTGGTTTGGGATGAGTTGGACCGCAGAGTGAAGGAAAAGCAGCTCACAAGTGCTCACCTCTTTGAACTCCTTCAAGACTGTTGGAAAACCATTCCAGGAGACTACCTCATGAAGCTGATCGAGAGAATGCCAAGAGTGCGCATCGTCAGCAACATAGCGGGTACAGACTGGCCGATGTGCCCGATATGTCGCACCGGATCGAACGACATATCGCTTAGTGTGTACCCGGCAGTAGGCTACAGATCGGGTTAGTGTAAGTTTTAGCCCAAAATATCAGTGTCAGTGTTGTGCCTGTCACCATTCACAATGTCAACAATTTTAAAATGTCAACATTATGTTAATGTTGGTATTGTGGATATCAACATTCAGGTTATGTCTACATTATGGTGTTGAAATAATGAATATCAACATTCTGAATGATGACACATCCTACCACACCCTTGTTACTGGCTGGCAGCATTATACTGACACATTGTTATTTTATGCAAAATCTTCAAAACCACAGTATTTAGTAGAGGAAGGGGAAACAAATGTGTGACTAGGTGCAATGTCAATGAGGTTATTTCTATAGTGCAGGAAATAGGACATTTCTTTTCCTGTCCTGTTTAGTATGCTGCTTGCTGACGGTCGCCAGCCGTACTGGAAAAGCAGGTAGTTATTACTAAATTTATTCAGCAGCAACTATAATGTGTTTTTCTTTTTGTACTATAATACAAAGGTGCGCACATCCGCATTGCTCTGTACATGGCCTACTCTGCTTTCTGCTTAGTGCGGGATATAAAGGTGTTTTGATAAGACTTTTTAGGCATATATTTTTATTTCAATTTATTTTGTTAAGGTTTGTATTTCTTTCGGTGATCTTATCATATACAGTAGGCATAGAAGAAGTTTATTATAGCTCTTTCTAGACTTTTACTAGTCTACACTATGTAGCCGTGATTAGATTTACACTTTTAGAACTAGGACATTTTTTGCTTCTTATTCCTCTCATTTCTTAATATAATGTTACTGTATTGTCATTTATTTCCTGCATTTTAACCTCAACGTTTATGGCTATAAACAGGTCCCTTGAAGAGCTATTTTTACTTTCTCTTTCTTCATTTTCCGGTACTAAGAATAATGTAAACTGCTATTTAACCATTACCCTGATGGGCTCTGGGTACGACATTACCTGGTATAGATCACATCACCTGGGAATTGGGTAAAGAGAGGATAGATAATATGGGGCGGATGCTGAGTTGGACTTACACCAATGTGCATAGCAGAACATATGCAAATTGGTTATGCGAGTGTGCAGAAAAAAAAAAATTTATGTGTTCATATGTAGACCTGTCACATCTTCCACTTGTGCCTCCTTATGACTGGAACGGGGGAATGAAAGAGAGAAAGAGCGTGTAAATGCATACTGATTATATTAGGTGCATGCTCGGGTAATTGCACACAGAGACTGACCTGCATGAAGACACATATACGCCTGTCAGGAGCCATATGAATTGCTGGGGCCTGAGCAGGACAGCTGCAAGTACATACTGATGGTGATGACAGCGTTAGCTAGCTGCTACTGAGTGGCTGACTGCGGATTCACCTCTGAAGGTGATAGGTCTTTTCTTCATAGATCATATTATATTATTTTGTGGTCGTTTATCAGTTGTTGTTTTTTTTTATTTTTACATTTTCTCGATAAAGATAATTTATACCCACTGCATTAGAGTTTTTTCTTAAATTCTAATCAAAACTAATAGTGAATCTGTAGTTCGCTTCAAAAACAAATGTTTACAAAATTGGGTACTGTGTGTATTTGATGTAGGCCCAATGTAGTCAGTTATGACGGTTTTGAAACCAAGTGTATGGATAGGAGAGTTGCGGTCACATAGATGCTAGTCAGCATATGGCCCAGAATCCGCATTGCAATATGGCCGAGTTGCATCCAGCTGAACTATGGCCCCTGTGTGTTTTGTTTTCTATGCAACTGCTCTGTTTTGTTTTGTCTTTTGGCTAGATGTCAATTTGAAAGCTAAGTGTATGCCTTTTCCGTACACAGTTCCCACTTTAATTGTTTGGTAAATTTACTTTGAGTCTGTGAATTTTATTTTATTTTTTTAATGTAATAATATATGGATATTATGTTTTGGCATCTTAGCTATTGCACTTATGACCTGTTTTATTGTGGACATGCTAATAAGCCATGATTATGTTTTATTATGTATATTTGAAACCGTTTCACATAAATAGGAATGTGTTATTTACGCTCCTGCCAATTCACTATTTTGATTTCCTTAGTGCTTTCTACTACTTCCTATTTCCTTCCACTTTGCTACATTTAGTTTTATTGTAACCGTGTATGTAAGTGTAAATACATGTCCCAGAAAGCAGAAAAGTATTGCCTGCTCTCTCTTTAACAACTAAGTCATTGTTCATTGAAGTTATACACGCTAAAGGGTAAAGGGGTGTAATGGATTTTGGTGCATAAAGACCATGCATAGACATTCTCTGTGGAGAATATTGAAGGATGCATTGAATGCCAGATTCAGTTGTTTACAGATGAGTCTTAAGCCGGCTACATGTGGTACGATGTTTAGCCGGCAATGCGATGCACGATCCGACGTCCGACATATCGGGCGGTCCCCACACACTGAGCGATCCGCTTCCTGACCGCCCGATATGCCGCGCCCCCCCTCCCTTCCGCATAGACTAGCATGAGATCATTCGTCATTTTCACCAGATCTCTTGAGCAGACAGAAAGATCTGGCGGAGCAACGGACGACCTCACGGAAGCGCACAGTGGCCGATATCATGCCCACACATGGAACGATATGGCTGCGATATCGTTCCAATCTGTCGGATTAGCCGCTATATCGCTCCATATGTGGAGCCCTTTAAAGTTGTACTATCACACAGATAAAAAAATAGAAAAATTTTCATAGAGTTCTATCCCCCTTTTCAGATCTTGGGTTCCACTATATGCACCTTTTAATCCTTTAAACGATGTTGGAAAGTGTTGAAAGCAGGATGACCGATCACAATGTCATGATTGTGGCTTCTGATTAATACTCTATGCACCTCCCCCTTTCAGTTTTTGGCTAGCGCTGTGAGGGGAACAGAGGTACTCGAGGAAAAGTCTACTCCCCGGTGGCTCTGGACTGGCACTTTTAGTATAATCTTTTACTCTATGGTAGTGCAGTTAATTTAGGTAACCAAATACGGGAAACAATTGAGCACTCAGCAAACACTAAGGGCCAATCCTATTCCATGCGATGTTCTTGCGGGTACTTGTCATCGCAACAATGGACGCATGGGTATGGCAGCCCAAATTTGCTTAAAAGTGCTCGCTGCCCCATAGTGCTCCGAGCAAAATTAAGCGAATTTGGGCTCGGAGCGGGCCGCGAAGGGTGCGAGGTGACTGTTCGTTGCCGGCGTCTTAACGCTATCGCAAGGGCAACTACCACCCTTTGCATGGAATAGGACCTCTAAAAGTCCAGAAGAGGCCTGGAAAGATTACTGCCGCACACCACCTCAGTGAAATGCCTACACTCCTCTTTTGCAGTACTTTTAGGTGCCTCAATAATATCATGGCAAACCATACTAATTATCCGATAATATTTGTATCATTCCCAGAAGACAAAACCTAAAGAATAACAATTTTAATGTTCAACGACCCACCGACACTGCTTAATTGTAATATTCACATTAGGGTTTATATTCAGTTGGGTATTCAGTAAAACATTTAGTAAAAGGATTTAGTGTTCATCCAAATCTTAAAACCTGGATTCACTACATCCATAAATATATTTACGGAACTGGCATGATACCTGTAAAGTGAAGCCAATTTGTAAATTATATTGTAAAACATGCAAAACAGATGGTACTGTACAACAACGGTCTGGCTGAAGTTAGCTGACAGAAACATCCACAATGGGCTGCCTCTGAAGAGAGATAGTATGGTGCAGAATATAATAGATGCGGTACAGCTACATTGATACATTAATCTATGCATATGGGGGAATATACATATTTACAGATGTGCCGTAATACACCTAGCCTCAATTCGCCATGCGGTGCGTTACACCTGGCATGTGTGTGCCGCCAGGTCCCGTGCGTCACTACTTGTGCCAAGTGTCTTTTTCGCCCAAAAATGCGTCTCTTAGTAAAGTGTCAAGTGTCTCATATCAAATTAATCAGCGCAGTCTCCTGTGACGTCTTAGTCACATCGCATTGTGCCTAAGACGCATTTTCTATCAAAAAAGATGCAAATATGATGCTCGGCACAAGCATAGTAGCACTGGACCTGGTGCTGAGAGGGGTTGTTTGGTACGACTGCAGCAATAGTGTACGAGGATACATCTGTAGATCCATGCACAAATACAAGAGCAATTACAGCCAACTTGTGTTTAATTCTGCATCAGACCTATGTGTATAATCTAGCTGCTATTGCCTCTTTTATGATTTAACCACTTAATAGGCAGGGTCACATGGTGTAGACCTGACCAAAAGATGGCCAACAGTACGTATGCACTTCACATACCAAAGAGTGAAAGGGGTGGGCCGTCACAGTGTTCTGAAAGTCTGCATTACCAGGACCAAATTAAAGAGTAGCAGAAATAAGGGGCAGCCCTGTCTCATACCACAAGACATCGCAACCTTCTCACCTCGAAAACCATTAACAAAGAGTCAGGTCACTGGAGAGGTGTAGAAAAACCAAACAAGGCCCTGAAATCTGCACCAAAACCACGACGAGACAGGACTTTGTGGATATAAGACCATTATACTGTATGAAAGGCCTTTTTAGCGTCCAGGCTAAGAAGCATATTAGAATGGGCTGAGGGAGAGATCAAAGAAGACAACGTCGCCGCTGCTATAGCAGAACCTATATATTTCAATAAGGTGGAGCTTATATAGGTAATATGGGTACGATGAAGCTCTGTATGGGCCTGTTGGGGCCCATTTAAAAGATGTATGAGAAAAATTTAAGTCTTTCCCTTTAAGACAAGGATGGGAAACCTCAGACCTGGGGGCCGTATTTGGTCTGGCCCTCTGAGCTTTTTTCTGCTAGCCTCATCTGGCTAGCAGGGTGCCTAGAATGGCATTCTGCTGCCAGAATCTATGCAGCAGTGCTGCCTGGAGCGTCCTTAGGATGCTTCAGACAGTCACACTGCTGCCCTTACAGCTCCCCGGGAGCATCCTCAGGATGTTCCAGTCATTGCTGTAATCACCAGTGATCGTGGCCCTGCCCTGTGTGACATCACATGGAGGGGCGTGGCCTGCACCACCGGGCCCGCAAATAATGTTATATTTATCAAAATGGCCCACGGCAGAAAAAAGGTTCCCCACCCCTTCTTTAAGATGTAGCATTGTAACACTGTTAAGTGGTAGAGATTGTGCTGTCCACTTTGTCAGTTCTCTGCGAGTGTTCTATTAACTATTGAGATGCTACTTGGGCCTGATTCAGAGATTTCCAAATGTACAATATTTACGTAAATCTCAGATATTTAATGATTCATCCAGGAGCCGCACTACACATGTGCATATCTGGTCCTGCAACGTCGGGTACACGGACGTGGTGGTGGTGGTGAAATTAGCGTACATCTCATTCAAGCCCAATGTCTTTATCACATAAATAGGAAAACTGATTTTTTGTTATTAGATTTAATGGGCCATATGTAATAGGGTGAGAGTTTACAAAATGTACAAGTAAACTCTCACACTTTTTAAACACGGCCAATGTAATAGAGTCTGAGAACATACAAACTCTCATGTTTTTCAGACTCAAAAAAACTCTCTCGATTTAAACTCTCATCCAGATGTTTTTAATCTCTCACCCTATTACATTTGGCCCAATATTTATTGCTAATTACATGTAAACAAGTCTCATATTCATGAAAATGTGTGATATTACTTACAGCCATGACTTTTGGGGTACAAGTGAATGCCATTAGTTTTTTGTGAGTATACTTCTTGTTATTGTCCTAGTATATGAACTGTAATTGATTGTGCTTCTATTATTTACAAACAGGCTGCAGCTGAGCAGGAGCAAGGAGCTTACTACCTTCCTGAATTTGCCCTTTCTCCTCAGGGAAGTTTCCTTGAAGACACAACAGGGGAACAGTTTCTAACATACCGCTATGATGATCAGGTTAGTAAATGCCACTTTTTTTTATATTGTCCATATTAGAAATCTATAGCCCCTATTTTATTACTTATCTTTATTGTATGGAATTTGGCCCAGTGCCATACAGTCATAACAATTACACAGCTGGCCCCATGAATTCGAATAGAGCTATGATACAATGCAATCAAATTAATGTACAGTTTAACTATAAATTCATACTGTGATGTTGTAAGGCTATGAACATGTTTGAAGCCTTTTTCCAAAGCTTCCTTCCAAGAAAGGCTATTCATCTTGGGAAATTCAAGAAATGTTTACTTTATACTGTACAATCTTATTACAAAACAATGGTGAAGTTGTGTGAGTGTGTAATGCTGGGCATACACTATACAATTATCTAACAGATATCTGTCCAATCTGGCTGGTTGGAATGAAAATCTGGTAATGTATGGGAGCCAATGACAAGTGTTCACAAACGCTGGAAACAGATAAAAATGGACGTTCAGCCAAATTGGTTACATAAAACAAATTTAACCAATTTGAACGTTTTTGTCTGTTCTCCAATGTTTAAAACCATATAATCGATTGTCATTTGCTCCCATTCAACTTTCAGAACTCCTGTTTTCTGCAAAATATTTGTTTCATTCAGCATTTGGCTGTACAGTATGTGCATGTTTTCATGATGGAATTTGGCTTTTTTGATAAAGTCCTTTACCTTTCACCACACAGCTGAATGAATTGGCCATCTTCGTCCCAACTCAGATTATTCCGAGATACAAATTTAAACAGTGTGCTGAATGGTATATTTGGAAATGGAGTAACAACAATGTGATTCAGATTTTGTATTTCTGTAAAGTTTTGGCACAATTTTGCATACTTTTTCATAGCAGCCAGTCCTTAGGTATCTGATGGTTTTCTAAAGGTTACCAAATTTCTTCTTTGGCCATGATGTAAAACTTGCAAAGTCTGTACCAAATAAAGGGTTCAGTGTTGGTGAGATTTAGATCCTTATTTGGCAGGATTTCAGAGAGACGTGATGAAATGATAGAGGAGTCACGATGAAGGTATGGGTTGATGAGAACTCACATGAGCAGCCGAGTTTGTAGAAAATTTATACTCAGATTTTATATGGCCAGGACACCAATCCTAGATATCTTGACTTCTCATTCACATTTTTATTGTCTAACAAGAACTAAGAATTTTCAAGAATGGAATACTTCAAAATGACAGAGAAATTAAGACAAAGTATAGAATCTTTGATGATGAGCTTGATGGATCCAGTCACTTGACATTTACCACCATCGAAATTACAAACAGATGTTTCTTGGTAGTAAAAGGCATAATAGTAGCCTAAATTCATGTCTTAGGCAAAGTAACTCAAAAAATCTTAAGACAACTTGATACACTTCACAGGCAGCCCTTTTGTGGTCTGTACTTATAATCACGAGAATCCAGCTGTTCAGTTCCCTTGGAAACCATAATATTTTTGGATGCCCAAGCCTTGAATCATCATTCATAGTGTATGGATAGGCTGCATTCTCATGAATATTGGTTCAGTCCACAAAATGGCTAACACCCGGGGTCGGACTGGCCCACAGTGGTACAGCGGAAATCCCCGGTGGGCCTCACTAACTCCTCTAGGAATCAGGTTCCAGGCTGTGCACTCAAATTACACATGGTTACTCTATTAGAGGGTAAGTTACTGTACATGGTGGAGCAGGACCACGGATAAAAATGGATCATTTCCATGGATAACAACGAGATTTTCCCTCCTGCCAATAAAAGGGGGCAGTCCGGAAACACCCCTTTAGTAGCTATGTTCTGCATGCTAACTATGTCTTCTCTGATGGTTAACCAAGAATCTGAGTAGCAATGTTAGCTGGCCACACCCTCTGTTGGCTGGCCATACCCCTTATGAATGGGCACCTACCACTTCATTCCCCCAGTAGTACCTTCATTCCCCAGTCCAACAATACTAACACCACTCTATTCAGTCAAGGAGTATTTTTGAATTATATCCATGACAAAGAACATGTTTCTATAAGACATTGTGTCTAGTACCCATCTAGCTGTATTTTGTTTAGTTTCAGTGTAAACTATTTTTTGTTGTTGGTAGTATTGGTGGTTGTGATAATTCTCAGACAGGGGCGATTCAATTGTTTTCACTGGTGGCTGGTAGAGCCAGGCATCCAACAGAGCAATTCAATTGTTGCTCCATTAGAACACGAATAGCTGCCATCGCCAGCATTTCTGTTCATGCCCTCTTGAGGAGGCGAGCAGAAATGTGCGATAAATCCTGGTTTTTGTGCCCTAACCTGGACAATATATGGGTTCAGCCGTTTTACATGGCTAAACCCAGTCTAATTAACCGCGAAGAATGCAATAATTAATGGGTGCCCAAAACAATTGAATTGCAACATCGGGCACCCTGTTAATTATCGCATCCCCCTATATTATTTAAAAGCATATCTCTGGTATCATTGTAAAAGTGCAAGTCCCAAAATGCATTGCATTCTTCTTGAATCACATTTACTGCTGAAGCCTATATGAATGCTCTGACTCTTCCCAGTGTATTTTCAGTGCTAGAACGCTGCTCTTTGTAATAAATTATGTGACTGTTCTGTCAAATAGTGTAGTGGTTGCATTATTGGTACCAGATCACAGCGACTTATCTGCACCTTATTGAATGCAAGAGGTTGATGTGTACTGTAATAATACTTGTAGTGGACTTATAATTTGCTAAATAAACTATTAGGTAGAGACAGTCTTCAGGCCTGATTCAGAGGTGGGCACAGTTACAGCCACAACTGCTTCTTATGCTAATGGCAGGACGATTGTCTTACTACTGAGACCCCCACGGGCTGCAGCGCTAATCCATCGCTGTGCGCATTAGGATGCACCATCGGTCACATGATCGAAAATTGCACCAGCCCTATGGAGGTGCAGAATCTCCTTCTGAAAATGGCCACCTGTGTCAGTGCAACTATGGCTTAAAATGCAATTCTTGCAGCCCAATTCTTTCAGTGACTAAGAGGCGCGGTGCGACTCAGACGCATACACAGACTAGAAACATTGGCCGCTTGCATGCTGCATCGACACTACGTACACATCTGAAGCAGGCCCTTAATGCAGTATTCCATCTGAGCTATCCAGATATTTGAATTGATATGTGTTTAGGATATATTAACATGGAGACCATACGTCCTGTTTTTGCCAGAACATTACTGTTTTTTTACGTTGCCCCGTCCATCCCTTTGGTTAGCCATTCTGTCCCATTTTCCAGCAATTTTACGATTTTTAAATATACTTTTACTTAAAAGATTTACAATATAGAGGACCTCATTTATCTGAGTGATATTCTTGTTATAAATGATGCTCCAAACAATCAACTCCTAACTGTCACATGTTTGAAAAATGACTGGAGCTGATTGGTTGGAGCACCATTTAAGATTAGTAACGAGTGATTAATAAGAATATCACTTAATATCACTAATGAGGCCCTGAGAGTGATAATAAATAAAACATAATGAAAAGAAAAAAAGATTATTTTATTTTTCTTGAGTCAAGGCAATCCTGCATTTTTTTTACATACTTCCAGTGCTAATTTTACAGAGGGTCCTATTCCCCTGCATTGCAGCTGTTTTTAAGTCATATACATTTTATTAACTCCAAAGAACAAACGTTTTTATTTTTTTTTATTTTATACACCGGTTTTCAAAGTGAACCCATATATATATATATATATATATATATATATATATATATATATATATATATATGTTGGTGTAGTAGAATATATCAGGTGTTGGGTTTTGGTCTCTCATGATCACCCTGTCTTCATTGGCTGACATTATATTTATCTATTCTGTGAGCTTGCCCAGTACATATTGAATTGTTTTATGGTCCTAGACTTTGGGGGAAATGTAATAGGGTCTGAATTTGCAAAAATATTTTTATTTCTGTAATTTTTCCGCAAGATTAAAAAAAATTGTGGTTTTGCCTATTAAAAATAAAATAATGTCACATTAAACCTTGTGGCAAAATAAACAAAAAATCTGCACCATTGTAAACTGGGACCCTACTATATTCCCCCTTTGTATTTTAATACTGTATGTGAATCTGAGTGTCATTTTATTGTGTTTCTTGAGCTGAATTGCAGTATTCTGCCATACAATAATGACTCGTAACAGCCACTATTCTAGAATGTTCCCAGAATAATAGAACAGAGGCTCCACTCAGCAGCTGTGTATTTGGAGCCTTTGAAATTGTAATGGAATATAGTGAAAAAGGGGTTTTAGTCAATGTTTTTATTTCCCACTTTGTTGGTGGTTTGCTTTTTTCTTACCTACCGCAATAATTTCTTTCCAAAATCAAGCTACGAAGGATTGGTTTTCCTATAGAAATTAAGAATTCCTATTTCACTGACACTTGAGGTGTCGCTTCCAAGCTTTAAACTGTTCCATGCCTTAGACCACCAAGTAGGAGAGCTGTCAGAAGCCTTATGTAAGCAGCTTGTTCACTGGTTCCTTCTTAGTTGGATAACTACTTGTGGTCAGGAAAACCTGCTATGTACTGGGTTGCCACTGTGGCAGGGATAAATTGAATTAGTATTTTAATCTCCATTGGTATGCTGTACTGTGTTTTGCTTTTGAAATTATTCACATAATTATATAGCACCTGTGTTGAAACTAAAGATGTTCGGTTTTACTCGGTTCTTTTCGCCAAAATTATCGCAAGTTCGAATTAGTTTGGATTTATTTTATTGGCTATCCAAAACACATGAGATCCGAACATATCTGAGTAAAACAGAACCTGCACATCTCTAGTTAAAACGGCTGAAACAATATAGACACATTAGATTCACCTATTTAATAGTTCTATAGGGCTGGTTCTAAGTGAGCTGATCACAGTAAACATGAAAGAAGTGATCCTAATCTCAAATGCTCCATCTGTAAATGATGAGACTTATAGGGGGACATTCAATTAGCCACAAGGTTTACCCCGCTGCTAATTGCCATGCCGGAGCTATTCAATTAGCGGGGATTATCCCGCGTGTGAGCCCCCACAGTCGGTTTGAACTTCGCAGCTCATGGAGCTGCGAGGTACAGTCCACAGAAATAGCAACACTCGTGCGCAGGAAAAAAACCCCCATTGATTCCTCAGTTTACACTGAATCAGTGTGTTTTCGCACGTGAGTCCCGATTTTTTGGCGCAGGTAAAAGGCAATTTAATTTAGCCTTTCCCACGCCGCAGGGATTTTGTCCGGCAATAAGTCGCGGAGTAAACCCCGCGTCTAATTGAATACCACCCATAATGTATAGTAAACCCCAAACTGCCAATTAAACTTCCAGAGAGCTTATACTGTAGCTATCAGGGGCATCAATTCAATAGCTGACATACAGTATAAATTCTACAGGTTCTATGGTGTATTACCTCCAGTCTTTATCTGGCCTGGTTTTAATCAGAAACTGATTATGTGTCAATAATTAAACCCTAATATCTACAAGGTTAGCTGCAATCTGCTATATATACAGTATATATCTGTAATATAATTTGGTGATCAATGCAACAATAACACATTATAAAGTTGCATGTTAATATGCAGCATAAGCATAATATGGAACATTATTTGCATTGCAAAATTCTTCCTCTGCTTTTTTCAGATATAGAGACTTTTGTCTGGAATACATAGAAGGCGGCTAATGTATCTGACCAATATAGTTATCCTTGCCAACATTTGTAATTAGCTTTCAGGAATACATCATTTTATGCTGCTTGCATTTGTTTGCTTTGTTTATGTTGGTACTATAGAGACACAATATAGTACACCTACCAAACATGACCTGACTATTAAACATGATCATAATTACGCTGTACAGACCTAACGCTGTACTGCTCCTAACATGGCTTGACCTCGTGACATGGTCATAATTCATACTAGCCTTCTATTGAAAAAGCATTTCATGAATATAATGAAAGCAACACCTACTGTATGAGCGTGGCGGTAAAGTGGATGTCTACTGCTACATCTGAGACGCGTTCCATAAAGTTGATTTATATCCAAATGTAAATGAGCCCCAAGGCAGTTATCTATACTTTTCAGAAAGTGCATGTAGCCATAGGCAGAGCTGGCCCTAGCAAAATTAGTGCCCTAGGCAAGATTTTGGGTGGTGCCTCCCTCCCCGTGGGATCCTGAAAAGGGGTGTGGCCTCACAGAAGGGGCCCTCACCCAGCACAGCACCCCCCTATCCCAGCACAATATCAGCAACAACCCTCACCCACCACCCCTATCCCAGCAGCACCCACAGCACCCCAGCCCTCTCCCATTTCCAAACTTACTTTATTTGAGTGGCAGACCTGCTTTTCCCGTCTCAGGCTGACAGGCCGCAGCTGTGTGTGATGATTGCTGGAGGTAGAGCCCAGAGCCATGAGGTGTGACTCACTACTCCAAGCTCCGCAAAGGCCCATGGTGCAGCAGCCCTCCCTTGACCATTGCTGAAAGTCCTGAATGAACCTCTGCCCATGCGCAGAAGATCATTCTTATTGTGTGACGCCTGTGAGCTAGCCCAGCGCTAACCACTAGTCGCCGTCCAGGTGCTCCACCCGAACAAACTGCTGATGACTGTTCTGCCACTGCCCGCTCACTGTTTGCTGCTGCCAGACCCAATCGGAGCTGTCAGCTGAGCTGTGCAGCAGCAGTAGCAGCTGCCAGAGTCTCTGCCCAGCTGGCAGCAGGTGCCCCGGCTGTGCCTGCACCAAACCTCCACCGGCCCTCGGCGGGCTTGGATGCCCCTAGGCATTTGCTTAGTTTGTCTATGCCTAGGGCCGGCTCTGGCCATAGGGATCATTGTGACTTATAACCAGTGCAGGGACATGATACTAATGATAACAGCTTCATAATGGGGGTAAGTATAGCTCTGTTTTTCTTTTTAATATAACAGCTTCATAATGGGCGTAAGGTGCAATCGGAGATTTCTGAGCTCGTCAGGGAGATTGCTACTATTTCAGGGAGTCTCCCTGTCAATCAGGGAGAGTTGGCAAGCAGGACCTAACATTGCCTGACCATTAGACATGATCATAATTATATTACACAGACATAAAACACTACTCCACCTAACATTGCTTAACCACTAGACTTAATCAGAATTAACGCTGTACAGACATAGGGCCTGAATCAGAGTTGAACGCTATGCTGATTTTTATGGAGTTGAGTAATTATCTGTGGTTTGCGCATGCATCACAGCTGCTGTCACGGCTGCCGACACTTGAGACTCCTGGGAGGAGGCAGGCCTACTAGGCACAGTAAACTGGGGTGGCTTTAGGAATGACCTTTTCATGAAATCTCGATAGCACGGAATAAAAGTTAATAGAACTTATTCACAGGAGAAATATAATAGCAACGTCTCACATAAAGTCTCAACAACACTGAGGTTCACATAAGCAATAACGAGTATAGGAAAAAAAACCCATATAGTCTTTAACACAGAATAGTTAATATGGTAGGGAACCCCAAGTCCAGTATGAGGCTAACACCTCAGGATGGTATAGAGGAGCTTCACCAGGGTGGAACCCTGTAGTGATGGAGATCCGGAGCAGAGTGAGCCCTGTGATGCGGTGAAAGACAGAGCAGGGTTGAGCCCTGTGATGCTGTGAGGATGAAGCAGGGTTGAGCCCTGTGATGCGGTGAGGTTGGTGCAGGGTTTAGCCCTGTGAAGCAGTGAGGTCAGAGCAGTGTTGAGCCCTGTGAAGCAGTGAGGTCGGAGCAGTGTTGAGCCCTGTGATGCGGTGAGGTCGGAGCATCACAGGGCTCAACACATAAGCAATAACGAGTATAGGAAAAAAAACCCATATAGTCTTTAACACAGAATAGTTAATATGGTAGGGAACCCCGAGTCCAGTATGAGGCTAACACCTCAGGATGGTATAGAGGAGCTTCACCAGGGTGGAACCCTGTAGTGATGGAGATCCGGAGCAGAGTGAGCCCTGTGATGCGGTGAAAGACAGAGCAGGGTTGAGCCCTGTGATGCTGTGAGGATGAAGCAGGGTTGAGCCCTGTGATGCGGTGAGGTCGGTGCAGGGTTTAGCCCTGTGAAGCAGTGAGGTCGGAGCAGTGTTGAGCCCTGTGAAGCAGTGAGGTCGGAGCAGTGTTGAGCCCTGTGATGCGGTGAGGTCGGAGCAGGGTTGAGCCCTGTGAAGCAGTGAGGTCGGAGCAGTGTTGAGCCCTGTGAAGCAGTGAGGTCGGAGCAGTGTTGAGCCCTGTGATGTGGTGAGGTCGGAGCAGTGTTGAGCCCTGTGATGTGGTGAGGTCGGAGCAGGGTTGAGCCCTGTGATGCAGTGAGATTCGAGCAGGGTTGAGCCCTGTGATGCGATGAGGTTGAAGCAGGGTTGAGCCCTGTGAAGCGATGTAGTTCTGGAACAGGGTTGGGCCCTGCGATGTAACTAGAATCTGGAGCGGGGTTGAGCCCTGCGATGCAATGAAGGTTGAAGCAGGGTTGAGCCCTGCGGTGTGACTAGAATCCAGAACGGGGCTGAGCCCCGCAATGCTGTGATGATAACTGTAACGGTGCAGTTGACAACTGTAATGAAGATGGGTTCGAGGTCCACAGGAGTGAGAGGCAACAGGCAAAGTAAATAGTTCAGCAACAGGTGAAACCACAGCAGTGGAGCAGAAAGCAATACTTAGGCAATGGCTATGCTGAGCTCTGCAGTGCGGCTGGTAACTGGCATGAGAAGTTAAGCTGGAACAAGAGCGGAGATATAGCAAAGTCCACAGCAAACCACAGCCACAGCAAGGATCTGGCAGGAGTCCAAGAAAGACCTGAAAGTAATGTTGCACAGACACTGAGACACAGTTAGTAACAGGCTTTATACTAGAGGTCTGTGATCCATAGGAAGTTCAGAACATGTGACCCAAATGGAATCAGGTTTGCAATAATGAGCAATCTAGGAATCCCACAACCTGACAACACCTTGGAAACAGATGAACACTTTAACTCTCTATTCCCTGTATGTGAAGAATGCTAGCAAGAAGGATAGCTCCTCCAATGACCACAAAGGAACTTTGGAAGAAGTAATCTATCTTTATGTACTGAAATAGTCGCAGTCCTGACAGTTGCATTGCACATGTGCGGCAAATTATTTGTGATCAAGCACGCTGTGAGGATTCACTCGCAATTGATTGTCAGGAAGAGACAGTTTTGTGGGTGGTTAGGGGGAATTCCAGCCAAAGTGCGGGCTTGTTAGGGCCTTTTCTTGGGCGTGTACTAGCAGGCATCTGCGATCGTGTACGCAGAGAACAAAGCTCCAGCGTCTCAATTACCGCGGCCTTTGAAAGTGACCATAGACTCACTTGAGGAGTCGATGTTTTCAGGATCTGTGTCCGATGCTGCATTTGTGTACACAGTTGCGGGCAGCTGTGAAGGCTCCAGTGGGCGTCTCAATGCAAATTGCTTCGGTTGATGCATTAGCATATTTTAGAAATTGCTAAGTGGCAAAATTCGAAAATGTGTTTGCATTAGCCTACAACTATGATTCAGGCCCATAGACCACTACTCCTCCCAAAATTCATCATCCACTAGAGGCCATTCCATGTCACGTAAAGGAAACTTCTACTTGATAATTCAGCTCAACATTTTGTATTAAAATCCTGTGTTGTTTTTTTTAAGAAAACCTATGAGAAAAAAATTAACTTGTAAACCTATGTTGAAAACTCAAAAGATACACAGCTACAGATTTTTGACAGTGACACGTATGGGACATTTCATGGAATGGCCAAAGACCTGATCATGATCACAATTACGCTGTACTACTCCTCCCAACATGGCCTGACCACTAAACATGATCATATTTACACTATACAGATATAGACGACTACACCTCCCAAAATGGCCTGACCTCCAGATATGGCCATAATTACGCTGTACTACTCCTCCTAACATGGCCTGACCACTAGACATGAATCACATGATCATATTTACACTATACAGATATAGACCACTACTCCTCCCAACATGGCCTGACCACTAGACATGATCAACTTTACACTATACAGATATAGATTACTACTCCTCCCAACATGGCCTGACCTCTGGATATGATCATATTTACACTATACAGATATAGATTACTACTCCTCCCAACATGGCCTGACCACCAGACAAAATCATAATTACGCTGTACAGACATGCAACTTTATTTCACCAGACATGATCATAATTAATTGGTTCTGTAGTTCTGTTTTCTGGCTTTCTACATACAGACAAATGCACCCACTAGTGGCAGCAAAAACTATAATAATACAAAAGTTTATTTGTTGTTAAATACTATACTTGCAAAACAAACTTAAAAATACATGAAATATATATATATAATTCAGAGTCATACAGGCATGTTAATTGGCTTCTGATGAGAATCTGTGAATGTGTGTGCTAGAGAATTAGGACCAAACGTATCATGGTTCTCCAACATGTAATAAAAGGCAATCTGTGGAGAAACCAGAGATGTCTGTAGCGAGGCCTTCTGTTTTTTCCAGTAATGCCACAACCACAGTCCGTTATGGCGACGAAGAGGGATGTCCACATACTAAGCGACGAAAAACTGAGCTTTCTGTGACTTGTCTAACAACTCATACACCATCTGCGGATGAAGCTATGTGAATGCGCAGTTTGCATGCTTTGAGATTGTGCGACTTTTCAAAATTTTGCGCCAGTGCAACGGGGCCTCCCAAGAGCCATTACATATTATACTATACTAGCATTATTAGCACGATCACTAAGTGGTTGGATGTCTCCTGGCACAGACATAATTCAGATGTTAATACATCTCCCCCCTTTAGTCTGTAAGCTCCACTGGGACAAATCCTATGAATTGCTCTATAATATGTTGGCCCTATATCAGGAAATGTTAATTGTAATATTATTAAATAATCAAGGGAAAAGTGTCAACTATGTATAATAATATTTGCATTTGAGCTACAGTATGCAGTCACTGTAACAATTAGAGACATAAACGAGCCCTGACACTTATTAGCGTAACTCACATTCACTTAGTAGGATAGACTTTACTAATAGAGTGACCCATAATGACCTGAAGTAAACTCGCTAAATTACTGTACAAGCATCCAAGGACACATTCAGTGTCAAGAGGTGTCTGTACCTCACCAATGATGCCCTCTGTGGTCATCATCGGTATTGCAGGAGAGACAACTCATGGTTTAGCTTAATTCCTTCATGGACATCACAAGTAAACTGCAATAAAACTCCCACATACGGAGCTATCATTATTTACTGAAAGTTTTTTAAGCAATGGAAATAGTCAGTGAAGTTAATTTGTATATTTATGGAGGAGGAAAATATGTAATAACCATACTGTGTCTATTAAACAAAAATGACAAAATCAATGGGATACGATTCAGTAAAGGGCAAAAGTTTTTATATTGCCAGGGACTATAATTGTGCTTGCCACAGTATCTTTATATGCTGCAGGTAGAAGCAAAAGTGGTACTGTCACCAGAAAGGTGACAGGCAGTCTTGCCAGAATTCATTATTAACAGCTAAAACGCAAGTGTGTATGTCAATCCAAATGCACATTTGTTCATGTCAGTTGTTCCAGGAAGAGCCGGCCCTGCTAACAGTGTTAGCCTCCACCGCTGGCTGTAGGTTGCTGGAGCCTGCACCTGGAACCTCCATAGGTCTAAAGCCGTTGATGGTGTAAACTAACTGGGTCAAACTCTGAAAAGCGCTCTTTGGAGGTTAGTACATATGGCTGAGATCGTAGTGCCCGTTGATAATAATGGGGACTGTGATCTGCAGTGCTAATTAACACTGCCGGAGATTTCTGTGAAATCTCCTGCATTGTGCTATTAGTACATAGCAACAATTCATAAACTTATGCAGAAGCTGCAGTTTCTACATAATATTATTTAAAAAAAGCTTGATAAATAGGCCCCTTAAACTGAAACAAAAAAATGTAAACCCCCTTTATAGTATTCCCAGGGAGAGAAAAAAAATCACAAAATCCTAAGCGCCATTCACAAAAGACTTAGGAAAATGGCTGTAAGGAACAGACCCTATGGGCTCCATGCCTTATCTCAAAGCTCCTGTTGTGCGTAAGTGGGAGAAGCTGCTGTTTCAGTCCTATCATAAAGCTGATTGTTATTAAATGGTTGTGATTTTAGCAAGGGCAGTGAGATGGACCATGGAGTGTAGCTATCTGGGAGAGCAGCTATATGACATAAATACAGTACGGTATATACAGTAATAGGGCCATTATAGGTGGTAGCCTGGGGATTATAGCAGAACTTCTACATACAAACACTAGGGGCTTTTCCAGAAACTGATTTGGAGCATGTATTTGTGTTTGCATGAGGCGAATATTTCTGTGCATCTGCACCAAATGAAGCACACTGTGGGAAACTTATGTTTTGCTGTTTGTAAACAAGTCTTGTATTTTGTCCATAGAACGTTGCACTGTAGTGTGCTTGTCTGTTACCTACAGGTTATTAGGGAAAATGTGTCCGTACTGCCTTGAAACATTGTGAGTTTGAAAAATCAGTTACTAAAATATGTCACTGTGAGGCTTTACAGTGTATGTAAATTACATTGCTCATTACCGCATGATTGTCTTTTACATATCTCAGTGAATGTGTGTCATTACTTTAGGAGCATCAGTCACAAAGCTAAACTATTTTGCAGTCTGCTGAATCATTTCTGTCTATTGTCCAGTTGAAATCTCTCAGATTTCATTTACCCATGAATTTATTGGGAGGTAGTTTCTACAAAGAATGCAGTTTTTTGTGTGTGTGCGCTGTAACTACTTCCAGTTACACACTGAGGGCCTGATTCAGAGCTGAACGCTCTGTCCAGAGCGCTCGCTCTGAATCAGGGCTCTCCTCCATGAAAATGGAGCGGCCTCCTGGCCGCTCGCATAGCTGTGGGTGACCACCCACAGCATATGCGAGCGTCCATGATGATGGTCGCGATGGTCTTGACCATCGCGACCATCGGGCTTGCGACGAGACCCTGCGGTAGGGTCTCGCTGCCGCAAGCCCTGGAGTGATTTTGGCTCTATCAGACGGCTTCAGACGGTAGGCATCGCTCGCTCGGCGTCGCTCGCATGTGCAGTGGGGGAACATCGACCCGCTTGTGAGCGTCCTGCGCTCGCGAGCGGGTCTGAATGACCCCCTGAGTTTCTTAATCAGACTTCATTTTTACTTTCAGAATGATTAAAGGTACAGGTTGAGTCTCCCATATCCAAATATTCCGAAATACGGAATATTCCGAAATACGGAATATTTTCAGCATGACTGAGATAATGAAACCTTTGATTTTTGATGGTTTAATGTACATAAACTTTGTCTAAAGCACAAATTATTAAAAAGATTGTATAAAATAACCTTCAGGCTGTGTGCATAAGGTGTATATGAAACATAAATGAATTTCATGTATGTACACACACTTTTTTTGATGCACAAAATTATAAAAAATATTGTCTAAAATGACCTGCAGGCTGTGTGTATAAGGTGTATATAACACATAAATGCATTCTGTGTGTATATCTGGGTCCCATTTCCAAGACATTTCATTATAATATGCAATTATTCCAAAATACGGAATATTCCGATATCCAAAATACCCCTGGTCCCAAGCATTTTGGATATGGGAGACTCAACCTGTACTATAACAATACCCAAGTAAGAAATTCCAATAGATTGAGGTTTATATATGCATCATGATACTGTCTAGAGATTTAAAATTATATTATCGAATTTTGGAACAAAATAGCAATTGTTTTTATACTACACAATGTAAATAACAGAGCATACTTACCTACTCCCCCGAAACAGGCGGAAGGCTCCTGAATCTCAGGTGCTGCTCCAGGCCACCAGAAGAATATTCAAATTTCCCGGAGCTGAACAGCATCCGGTTGGCCAATGATGTGATTCGTAGAGCCGTAACTAGATGTTTTGGTGCCCTGTGCCAGAGAAAGCATTGGTGCCCTCCCCTCCTAATTTTCAACTAGGGACATAAGATAGTGCACCTGAAAAAGGGCCATGGCCTCATGGGCAAGGGCCAGGGAAGAGATAGGGGAGGCCAGGAGACGCTGGGGATAAAAGAAGATGAAGCTACAAGTGAGAATGATAATAAACAGGAAAATTGACAGGCCCAAATAGCGCCCCCTGCTCCCTGCAGTGCCCCAGTAGTAATGCCCCTTGAAGTGCCCCCAGTAGTAAGGACCCCTGTAGTGCCCCCAGTTGTAGTGCTCCCAATAGTGCCCCCATATGATGCCCCCAGTAGTAAGCCCCCCCCCCCGCGCACACACATACACACGAAAAAAAAAACTTACCTTAAACCTCGCTCCAGTGCCTGCTGCCGTCCGTCCCCGGCGCCAGCTCCTCAGAACTATGGTGCACTGCGGGACCCAGAAGCCGGAGCTGCCGCTGGCGCAGGGTGGGGGGTGGGGAGAAGGAGCGTTGGTAACACAATCGCTGGGCCGGCGGGCCCCTTAAGCTGCTGGGCCCCATAGAAACCGCTGCACCCTCCGGACTCAAAATCGCCCTCTAGTGGCCGGCGCCCCAGGTAGCTGTTGCTTGCCTAGTGGTAGCATCGGCCCTGAGTGTAAGAATGGGATTGCTCTATATGGCTCTCCTGTAAGGTACTGACTTGGGAAAAAACAGCTGCTGGAAGACAAAAGAACTCTTAACTCATGTGTTACCGGTTATCTCCTTCCTGACTAGGACATATATACAGTAGCTTTTGTCTTCAAACAACTGGACTTGCAGTGTACCTCTCAGGCTGTGTAATATAGATAACTTCTTACCCAGTGCTCGAAGTGTGCCGGTATGCAACGGTATGACATAACGGCACTTCAACTTCAAGCACTAAACTTTTTTTTTTTTTTTCTATTTTCAAGGAGAAGCTTTTTGCTGCGTGAGTCTCACTCGTGATCTGGACCCCTACGTGTGCCGCCAGCGGCTACCCTGACACTGCTGACTGCTGTCAGTGTCAGTCACAGGACAGTCACAGTTACGTTGATGAGCCCTGCAGAGTCCCGCCGCCCGCCCACCACCAGTGTACAGTATATATGTTTCTTCTCTGCCCACACCTCCCATCCACACACAGCTGCACTTCAGTCTTCACTGCCCATACCCCCCTCCCACGATCACTTCTCCACCCCTGCCCATACCCCCTCACGATCAACAGCCATACATTCAATCTTCCCTGGGGCTGCCAACACACTCCCCCGCAATCACTCCCCCCAGGCACAGCCGCACATTATCATCCCTGCGACTGCCCGCACACTCCCCCGCTATCACACCCCCACAGGCACAGCCGCACATTATCATCCCTGCGACTGCCCGCACACTCCCCCCCAGGCACAGCCGCACATTTCATCATCCCTGCGACTGCCCGCACACTCCCCCCCAGGCACAGCCGCACATTATCATCCCTGCGACTGCCCGCACACTCCCCCACTATCACTCCCTCCCCCTTGCAGAGCCCGCACACTCCCCCGCTATCACTCCCTCCCCCATGCAGAGCCGCACATTCAATCTTCCCTGCGGCTGCCAACACACTCCTCTGCGATCACTCCCCCCCCCAGGCACAGCTGCGCATTCCATCATCCCTGCGGCTGCCCACACACTTCCCCGTGATCACTTACCCCCAGGCACTGCTGCGCATTTAATCTTCCCTGCAGCTGCCCACACACTCCCCCGCGATCATCCCCCTCAGCCGCACAGTTTCCCCTGCCTACAGCTGGACTTTGGGCCTGATTCTATTAGAGTCGGAAGCTCATTGGGGCTTGCGGCAGACAAGACCCTACCACAAGGGTCTCATCGCAAGCCCGATGGTTGGGACCATTGCGACCATTGCGACCATCACCTGGCCGCTCGTCAGAAGGCCGGTAAAAAAAAAACGCCCTTCAGACCTGTACCTCCATCCCGAGATTATCACCTCCACCCCTTCACAATCACCTTCCCCACAGCCACACATTCAGTCCCCTCTACCCGCACCCACCCCTCCTGCGATCACCCCAAACAGCTGGACATCACACACTCAGACACCGGCAGCACCCCTCACATATGCAGACACCAGCAGCACCCCACACAGACATCAGCAGCACCCCAAACACACGCAGACACTGGCAGCACCCCACACACACACGCAGACACCGGCAGCACCCCACACACACGCAGACACCTGCAGCACCCCTCACAGACACCAGAAGAAGACCCCCTACACACAGAAACCAGCAGCACCCCCCTACATAGACACCAGCAGCACCCCACACACATGCGGACACCTTCAGCACCCCTCATACACGTAGACACTGGCAGCACCCCACACACACATGCAGACACCGGCAGTACCCCCCACACACATAGACACCGGCAGCACCCCACACACACACCAGAAGAAGCCCCCCACACACAGAAACCAGCAGCACCCCACACACGCAGACACCGGCAGCTCCCCTCACACACGCAGACACCGGCAGCTCCCCTCACACACGCAGACACCGGCAGCTCCCCTCACACACGCAGACACCGGCAGCACCCCGCACACACACGCAGACACCTGCAGCACCCCTCACACACGCAGACACCAGCAACACCCCTCACAGACACCAGAAGAAGCCCCCCACACACACACAAACCAGCAGCACCCGCCTACATAGACACCGGCAGCTCCCCTCACACACGCGGACACCGGCAGCTCCCCTCACACACGCGGACACCGGCAGCTCCCCTCACACACGCGGACACCGGCAGCACCCCACACACACGCGGACACCGGCAGCACCCCACACACACGCGGACACTGGCAGCATCGGCACAGCTGCACATTCCATCATCCCTCCGGCTGCCACACACTCCCCCGTGATCACTTACCCCTAGACAAAGCCGCGTATTTAATCTTCCCTGTGGCTTCCCACACACTCCCCCACGATCACCCCCCTCAGCTGCACAGTTTCCCCTGCCTACAGCTGGACTTTGGACCTCATTCAGAGTCTCTCGCTAGCGCTGTGCACTCGCAAGCGGCCCGATGGTTTGCGCATGCGTACGCTTCATTCTGCGCGTGTGCGCGAACTACTCTGTGCGATCGCAGCCTGCTCGCTCACCCAGCAAAGACAGCCCAGTGTAATGAGTGACAGGAGAGGCCGTTTGTGGGTGGTAACAGGGGCAGGACACTACTAACGGGGGAGTGGAGGTGCGAACGCAGGCGTGCCTGGGTGTCTCCACACCGTTTTTAAGGCGTGCATAATTAACAGGCAGCGCCACAGTATACGTCACATGCCTGGTTTTTACAATGAAGTCCTTGCAGTGCTTGTGGTAGGGTAAGGCAACCACAAGTGCTGCGATTGCATTCGACTGTCCTCGATGTACCAATGTTTTAATACACTTCCTGGAGATGACGTGTGCTGGCGGGCAGCTCTTCCTGTGCGATTGGGCGTATGCTGGCCGCTCGCTAAGACATGGTGGGCGTGCTTATGCCTTGGTGAGCGATCGCTTCCCGTGGCGTCGCTTTGACAAATTTGCATACGCTGGGGGCGAGCGATCACATCTAGCGAGAGACTCTCCTTTCCCTGAACCACCATCCCGAGATTATCACCTCCACCCCTTCACAATCACCTTCCCCACAGCCACACATTCAGTCCCCTCTGCCCGCACCCACCCCTCCTGCGATCACCCCTCAAGCAGCTGGACATCACACACTCAGACACCGGCAACACCCCTCACATACGCAGACACCAGCAGCATCCTTCACACACGCAGACACCGGCAGCACCCCTCACAAACGCAGACACCGGCAGCTCCCCTCACAAACGCAGACACTGGCAGCACTCCACACAGACACCAGAAGAAGCCCCACACACACAGAAACCAGCAGCACCCTTCTACATAGTCACCGGCAGCACCCCACACATACGCAGACACCGGCTGCACCCCTCACACATGCAGACACCGGCTGCACCCCTCACACATGCAGACACCGGCAGCAACGCTCACACATGCAGACACCGGCAGCACCCCTCACACACGCAGACACCGGCAGCACCCCTCACACACGCGGACACCGGCAGCACCCCTCACACACGCGGACACCGGCAGCACCCCTCACACACGCGGACAGCGGCAGCACCCCTCACACACGCGGACAGCGGCAGCACCCCTCACACACGCGGACAGCGGCAGCACCCCTCACACACGCGGACAGCGGAAGCACCCGTCACACATACAGACACCGGCAGCACCCCTCACACACACACACAGATACCGGCAGCACCCCTCACACACACAGACACCAGCAGAGCCCCTGTTTTCTTTATCTGAATTAATGATTTGCTGCTGTCACTATTTCTAAAATAAACCTCATCTCTTTTTACCTTTTGAAGAGACAATATTTAACCACACTCAACACAACATGAGGGGCGTGACAATGTATCAAGAGGGGTAAAGCCCCCTTGTGATACATTCCCACGCCCCACATAACACGTGGTCACTCCCATTTTTTAGGCGCGCCTTCGTCGAACGCAGTGATCCTCCATACCCCCATTCCAAAATTCCCACTTCAACCACTGGTCTTACCATAATTATCCATACATTATCATTGGTTTATGGTCTTAGTCAAGTAAATTGACAATGATGGATTTGCAGCTTTAACCTCTCTTAAAGGGACGTTAATAAAAGTACAGGGCAGCCGTCCTCATCTGTGTGCTGACATTTTGTGATGGACTGGACCTCCAATACACTGGTGTGTTTACAATGCCAAGAAATGAGAAAAGAATAACATACATTAATAGCTTCATGTCAGTATTTCTCTTTTAGGAAGGAATCTCCCTCTCTTAGGGTCAACTTTCTTCATTCCTTCAAACACATAAAACATAAGCAAACATTAGAACAGTGGCTTCACACATTGATTGCTATAGAACTGTAATGCATTAAGGCACACTGGGGTCTATTTACTAAGCTTTGTTAGGGGATAAAGGAAACAAAGGTAAGGTACCAGCCAATCAGCTCCTAACTGTCATGTCACAGGCTGTGTTTGAAAAATGGCAGTTAGGAGCTGAATGGCTGGTACCTTATCACCGGTCACTTTATCTCCTAACAAAGCTTATTAAATAGACCCCAGTGTTAATTACGGGCCTCTGTTTTTACCATGTTTGATATTTTTATTTCCATGTGATTTGAATTGTGATCTCAGTGGTTACAGGTGGTTGCACTGCTATTCTATCCTTGGTACCAGGTTCCTCTGTCTTGTAATTTTCCTGAGACAGTTCTAAGTCCTGATTACCTCATTGCCTTTACCTGTCACTTGGCTTTCTATATAGCCACTCTGTTCCATTTACTTCTTGCCTGTGCATTAGATTTGGCTGTCATGGAAAATTGCATTATGGTCCTTAGCTGATTTCAGTGACTTGAATCCTGACGACTTTATTTGTGTCTGCCTCCTGTCCCTGAATCTGCTTGGATTGCCTTTGTCTTGTGATTTGGTACCTCACTTTGAAGTAGCGAGCAGCCTCATACTGGGGATCATTTGGGAGTGTGATCACCTCACAGTGGAGTTCAACTCCTCTTGTGGGGTCCACTGGTGAATACTATGCTGACCACTAGAAGCACAGAAAACCCACTCTCCAACATAGGCTATTCATTTTGTTTACATCACTTTGCCAATTCTGTCTTTGAAAGATCTCTCCCAAAGAGTTGGCAAGAAGAAATGGAAGGTGATCAATTTTGATATCGCAGAACACCTCAGCTTTCATATATTCTTTCCAAACCACTTGGGATGGTCGTGTTTCCAGTATGACAGCTTCCACTAATCCTGCGCAAGCTGCTGTTCTCCTACTTTAGTAGTGACTCCTCTTCAAATATCTAATGCTCAATATAATGGTGACCTAGAGAGACTTATTACAATTTTCCTTATCATTGCTCCATTCAATTAAAATGATTAAGTAGAAATTGTTAGACCAAGAAAAAACTGAATATTTCAACTTGCTGCTTCCTGGAGAGGCCCTAGACTGGGCTTCACCTTTTGTGGAAATAAAATCCCCTTGTTTCTAATGCCAGCAGGACGGGTGCTAGACTTCTAGACACCCTAGGCAAAACTTCTGCATGGCCTGTACTCATTTAGCCCCTCAGGTGAAAATTACTTTGCACAGGTGGAGTGACGGATAAGTTTTGTGTTAAAAAAAAATATTTATATACAGTCAGGTGCATAAATATTGGGACATTGACAGAATTTTCATATTTTGGCCTCTATTCACCACCACAATGGCTTTGAAATGAAACAAACAAGATGTGCTTTAACTGCAAACTTTCAGATTTAATTTGAGGGTAAATACATCCAAATCAGGTGGACGGTGTAGGAATTACAATGGTTTCTATATGTGCCTCCCACTTTTTAAGGGGCCAAAAGTAATGGGACTATCAACTCAATAGCTATTTCATGGACAGGTGTGGGCTATTCCCTCGTTATTTCATTATCAATTAAGTAGTTAAAAGGTCTGGAGTTGATTCTAGGTGTGACATTTGCATTTGGAACAGTTGCTGTCAACTCTCAATATGAGATCCAAAGAGCTGTCACTATCAGTGAAGCAAGCCATCATTAGGCTGAAAAATCAAAACAAACCCATCAGAGAGATAGCAAAAACATTAGGTGTGGCCAAATCAACTGTTTGGAACATTCTTAAAAAGAAAGAACGCACTGGAGAGCTCAGCAACACCAAAAGACCCGGAAGACCACGGAAAACAACTGTGGTGGATGACAGAAGAATTATTTCCCTGGTGAAGAAAAACCCCTTCACAACAGTTGGCCAAATCAAGAACACTCTCCAGGAGGTAGGTGTATATGTGTCAAAGTCAGCAATCAAGAGAAGACTTCACAAGAGTGAATATAGAGGGTTCATCACAAGATGTAAACCATTGGTGAGCCACAAAAACAGGAAGACCAGATTAGAGTTTGCCAAACAACATCTAAAAAAGCCATTACAGTTCTGGAACAACATCCTATGGACAGATGAGACAAAGATCAACTTGTACCAGAGTGATGGGAAGAGAAGAGTATGGAGAAGGAAAGGAACTGCTCATGATCCAAAACATACCACCTCATCAGTGAAGCATGGTGGTAGTAGTGTCATGGCGTGGGCATGTATGGCTGCCAATGGAACTGGTTCCCTTGTATTTATTGATGATGTGACTGCTGACAAAAGCAGCAGAATTAATTCTGAAGTGTTTCGGGCAATATTATATGCTCATATTCAGTCAAATGCTTCAGAACTCATTGGACGGCGCTTCACAGTGCAGATGGACAATGACCCGAAGCATACTGCAAAAGCAACCAAAGACTTTTTTAAGGCTAAAAAGTGGAATGTTATGCAATGGCCAAGTCAATCCCCTGACCTGAATCCGATTGAGCATGCATTTCACTTGAGGAAGACAAAACTGAAGGGAAAATGCCCCAAGAACAAGTAGAAACTGAAGACATTTGCAGTAGAGGTCTGGCAGAGCATCACCAGGGATGAAACCCAGCATCTGGTGATGTCTATGCGTTCCAGACTTCAGGCTGTAATTGCCTTCAAAGGATTTGCAACAAAGTATTAAAAAGTGAAAGTTAGATTTAGGATTGTTTAGTTTGTCCCATTATTTTTGGCCCCTTAAAAAGTGGGAGGCACATATAGAAACCGTTATAATTCCTACACCGTTCACCTGATTTGGATGTAATTATCCTCAAATTAAATCTGAAAGTCTGCAGTTAAAGCACATCTTGTTTGTTTCTATTCAAAGCTATTGTGGTGGTGAATAGAGGCCAAAATATGAAAATTCTGTCAATATCCCAATATTTATGCACCTGACTGTATATATATATAATTCTATTTATATAGCACTTTTCTCCTAAAGGACTCAAAGTGCATTACATTTGCCTTTACGGTACAAAACACAAAATAAGCTTAAACAAGGGACATTAGTGAAATGATTGGGTGAAGAGGTAAGTCTTGAGTCTATTTTTGAAGGATTCTAGAATGGAGGCCTCTCAAACTGTGCGGGGAAGTGAGTTCCATAAGGTTGAAGCCCCAAAACTGAAAGCTCGACCCCCAGACAAATTCCTGGGAGATTCTAGGTACTGTTAATAGCCCTTCGTCAACGGATCGCAGTACTCGTGTGGGACGGTACCGAATCAGAAGCTGCATTAGGTACCTTGGGCCATGGTCATGTAGGGCTTTGTAAGTTAGTAATCCAAACTTGAAAACAATTCGCAATCTGACAGGCAGCCAGTGAAGGGAGTAGAGAGTGGGTGTTATGTGGCTGGAACGGGGCTGGTTGGCTAATAGCCTGGCAGCTGCGTTTTGTACCATCTGCAAGCGGTGCAATTCTTTTGCTGGGAGTCCAAGGTAGAGGGCGTTGCAGTAGTCTAGGCGTGATGATATAAATGCATGTATGACTTTAGGCAGATCTTCTGAGGGAATTATGGGCCTGATTCAGACCCGCTCGTGAGCGCTGAGCGCTCGCAAGCGGGTCGATGTTGCTCAAGTGCACACGTCGGAGGCGGCTCTGTTGTGCGCATGCGCGAGACCCGAATAACGACGGCCAAGCCGTCGTTATGGGTCTCGCACCAAAGGGGGCGTGCTGTCGATGGTGATTGACAGCACGCCCCCTTTGGTGGGCGTGCCGGGGTCGTGGCTGCCCAGACGGAGGCGTTCCCATGGAAACGTCTACCGTCTGGGGCAGGCCCCACTGACATCACAAGTGATGTCAGTGGGAGTGCTTTTGGCTCTGATAGAGCCAAAAGCACTCCAGGGTTTGCGGCAGACGAGACCCTACCACAAGGGTCTCGTCGCAAGCCCGATGGTCGCGATGGTCTTGACCATCGAGACCATCATTTTGGCTGCTTGCTATAGCTGTGGGTGGGCACCCACAGCTATGCGAGTGGCCAGGAGGTCGCTCCAAAAAATAAGAGGGACGGCCCTGATTCAGAGCGAGCGCTCTGTCAGATCGTCCGACTCTGAATCAGGGCCTTAGTGCTTGATTCTGGCAATGTTCCTCAGATGAAAGAACGAGGATTTGATTGTGGCTGATACCTGATGTTTAAGTGTCAAACCACTATCCAGGACAACACGAAGATTCTGCACATTTTCAGTGTTTTGTAATTCTGATTCCCCAAGCGTAAGTCCTGTTGGTTGGCTATGCTGTAGCCTTGACTTGTGACCTATCATAAGGACCTCTGTTTTATCAGGGTTCAGTCGCAGCCAACTGGCACTCATCCACTCCTGAAGCTCAGCTAGGCAGCCATTTAGCGTTGTTATGGGGTGCTTTGTACCTGGAGCAAAGGACAGGTACAGTTGTGTATCATCTGCATAGCAGTGGTACACCAGACCATGACATCTGATTATTTCACCCAATGGTAGCATGTATACTGCAAAAAGCATGGGAGATAGTATAGAGCCCTGTGGGACACCGCATGACACATAACACAAAACTTATCCGCCACTCCATCTGTGCAAAGTAATTTTCACATGAGGGGCTAAATGAGTACGAAGAGGGGGGCGCAGGCAGAAGCATGTATATATACACACACATATATATACACAGTGTGTATATATACTTTATATATTGTGATAGAAGCACTGGAGAAATCTGGGATGGCATATATGTGTGTCCCAGATTCCTGTCATATGTATTTTAAAAACCCCAGGAAAAGTCTGTTATGCCAAACAGACCAGAAGTGTCGGCTTTTGGTAAATCTAGATAATGGGTCCTAGGGGTGTGGATGTGAGAAGAGAAGGGAGGGCTCCATCCACAGGCCATTTCAGGTGTTGGGCCTTTCAGTCTGAGAGCAGGCTGATTAGTAGTTGCACCTGCAAGTGGTTCATATAGCTGTGTTAAGGTTTTGGTTCAGTGGTTCACATACCCTGGGGAGAACAGACACTGAGGTATGTTCAGAGACACTGTGATACTTGAAAGTGCTGTGTTTGTGTTTATGGTAAGGCAGTAGGCCCTGCCACTTGTAGAGAGGGAATAACCTGTCTAGTTAGTGCACAGACGGGCTAGGACTTATTTTTATGTTTTGTTTATTTTGTTGTTTATGTTGCGCAATAAAACTGGTTTCGACCAGCTTGCACGAAAACCCTGGACTGGTGTGCTGTTTCCTGGCTGCTGTGTGTAAGGAGGTGTCCATCTACCCCAGGAGAGGGACCCCTACCCCGACTATATCACAATATATATATATATATATATATATATATATACACACAGTATTGGGGGCATAACTAGAACTTTTTGGGCCCCATAGCAACATTTTTAAGTTCCCCCCTCCCTAACTTAGGTCTTACAAAATGGCCACAGTGGTAGTTCCCCTAAAACACTCAATGCCCACTGTAATGTTGCCCCTTATGTGATGCCCACTGTAATGGTGCCCCTTACGCAGTGCCCCCAGTAGTAATAATGCCCCCTGTAGTAATGTCCCTGGTAACAATGCCCCTAAAAGTAATGCCCATTGTAGTAGTGCCCCCAGTAGTAAGACCCCTGTAGTGCCCCCAGTAGTAAGGCCCCTGTAGTTCCCCCAGTTGTAAGGCCCCTGTAGTTCCCCCAGTTGTAAGGCCCCTGTAGTGCCCCCAATAGTAAGGCTCTTGTAGTGCCCCCAGTAGTGAGGCCCTTGTAGTGCCCCCAGTAGTAAGGCCCCTGTAATGTCCCCTGTAGTGCCCCCAGTAGTAAGGCCCTTGTAGTGCCCCCAGTAGTAAGGCCCTTGTAGTGCCCCCAGTAGTAAGGGCCTTGTAGTGCCCCCAGTAGTAAGGCCCATGTAGTCCCCAGTAGTAAGGCCCCTGAAATACCCCCAGTAGTAAGGTCCCTGTAGTGCCCCCAATAGTAAGGCCCCTGTAGTGCCCCATATGATGCCCTCAGTAGTAAGGCCCTTGTAGTGCCCCCAGTAGTAAGGCCCCTGTAATGTCCCCTGTAGTGCCCCCAGTAGTAAGGCCCTTGTAGTGCCCCCAGTAGTAAGGCCCTTGTAGTGCCCCCAGTAGTAAGGCCCATGTAGTCCCCAGTAGTAAGGCCCCTGAAATACCCCCAGTAGTAAGGTCCCTGTAGTGCCCCCAATAGTAAGGCCCCTGTAGTGCCCCCATATGATGCCCTCAGTAGTAAGGCCCCTGTAGTGCTCCCAGTAGTAAGGCCCCGGTAATTCTCCCTGTAGTGCCCCCAGTAGTGAGCCCCCCCCTGCGCACACACATACACATACAAAAAAAATAAAACATACTTACCTTAAACCACGGTCCAGTGCCTGCTTTCGTCTGTCCCCAGGGCCCGCTCCTCGGAACTATGGGAGTGACGTCATGACATCACTCCCGTAGTGCACTGCAGGACTCGTAAGTTGGACCTCAGGAGTGAGCTGGCGCCAGGGAGGGGGGTGGGGGAGAGAGAAGGAGATGGGCGCCCGCTGGTAACACAATCTCATCGGGCACCCAGCAAATGGGGGGGTGCAATCGGACTCTGAGGGCCGGACTCATAAGCACCCTCTAGTGGTTGGCGCCCCTAGGAAGCTGCCTAAGCTTGCCTAGTTGAAGCGCCGGCCCTGAATGCCAGTGCCTTCAGCAGCGCATCATCCTGGGAAATTGGGGCTGTCAGCCAATATGCCTTTCAGTTTCTTACCATAGTTTGTAATCTTTCAGTAGACTTGACCTTTGATTTGTAGCTCCATCTGTTTGAAGATGCAGCCTTCTCTGTAAACATTTACACTGACTACATGAATCTGCAATATCTTCTATCATCCCAGAGACTTTACCCCCAAGAAGCACATTTGTCATTGCTCTTATCTAGATAATACCTGGCTCTAAGAACACCCTTGTGCAGATGTTCTCATCTGCTTCTCCTTTGTAGTATTCTAGTTTGAAATAGAAAGCCAAGCAGATGATTGGATGCTCATAGCAGAAATATTAATGGAATTAAGTATGGTTTTTTGTGTGTGTGGTAACCATGCATTCGTTTGATTGTGTTAGTGAGGACAGATTTGCATGTGACATTGTGTCTTGATGTGAGGCAATGGATATAATTAGGATTTAATCTGGAAGGAGTGTGATTTCTCAGCAGCACAGAGTAATGATGTTAGGCTTCTGTCTAACTGATACAGGTAGATAGTGGCTTCAGTACAAAATGCTTTCATATGTCCAATATGGTCAATTATATAAGTTCTAAGTAAGGGATGTATAGGAAAGAGCCATTTGCTGCTTATTTGCTTTCAGTATAATTTTCCTAATCTCACTTATTACCTATGGTCAAATTTATATATGATTATAATTTATGCTTCATTTGCAGTTATACTTTGATTATGATTTAATTATATCCCCCCAAGTAGTAACAGTAATTATATGTCCTCTGTGGGCTTTGGGTACAGGATCCCGGCGGCTCTATGACGTCATCACTGAACTATAACTCTCAGCCCAGAAAGAGGTGTCTTTGGATTACACACTGACTGTACGTGTTCTACAGCAAACTGCGGCAATTTCGTCACGCTTGTTGAACATGACGCTAATCGGTAAACATCACTAAGTGACGGTCACTGCAGCACTGTTGACAGTGGTGTGCAGCTCTCACACAGTGATGGCATGCCTTAGAAATTAGTAGTGGGGTTGTATGCATATAAAACTCATTGGTCTGTTTGTTTGTCTGTCCGGTTATACATTCGGACACCCCTGCACTGATTGGAATGATACAATGCGAGGTGGTCCAGTTTGATCCCGGGCAGGTTTTATGGGGGGTTAGGGTCCTGGTCGGACCTCCCGTTGGTGTACACTGGGTAGAATCTTGACCCGGGGAACCTGTATTGAGTATTCCACTGGATGGATTTGGATGAAAACTTCACAGAGAGGTAACACATTAGGGGGTTGAGGTCCTGTCGGACCTACCGTTGGTGTACGATTGGCAAAACTGTGACCCAGGGAGCGTGTTCTGGGCCTCTTACTGGATGGATTTGGATTAAAACTTCACAAAGGGGTGGCAACTAGTCTGGGATGCCTGGCAATTGGTCTGGGATGCATAACTTAATAACTTGAAGAATAGGTCTCAGTCGGACCTCCCGTTGGTGTACGCTGGCCAGAACTTTGATCCGGGAAGCATGCTCTGGGCCTTCCACAGGACAAATTTTGGATGAAAACTTCACAGAGAGGTGGCAATTGGTATGGAATGCCTAACTCAATAAACTGAAGATTTAAACCCGGTCAATGCCGGGTACTTCAGCTAGTAGTTAAATATGATGCGTCGGATGGGGAATTCTTTAAAGAGTTAAAGATTCCAAGAGAGATTGTAGGGCATCAACAGATTGCAGAAGGTGGTCAGAGTCGCCACGGCCGCAGTAGGATTGGGAGTCCTATACCCACACAAGGGGAGCATGCATGGATGAAGTGATGGGTAGAATGCGAACACGCTTTTTAGACTAGAGGGCCCATTTGTCCAACAGTACAATATCAATCATAGAGTAGAAGTTATTAATATGTGAAAAAAGGTATACTCTCTCTTGCTGCCCGAGAATATGCGCCCCAAATGTCGTATAAATCAAATTCTGCCCTGAGGTTCCTAAAGTCATTGTAGGTTCCAAGTCTTGGGGAGAGAGATGTGCATAAAGGTATTGTTTTGTCCATTTGAAGATCAGGGGCCAAATTAAAGTCTTCCAAGATAAGTTAATAGCCTTTCCTAACACCTGGTTTTTTTAACCTTCTCAGACAAATGACTGAAATTTGGTCTCTACCACTCTGATCTTTCAGTTTAGTGTAAACCAAGTAAAAGGTGGTAGAAATCCAAAATAATATGGCCACTCCATTTGAAAGAGCTACTGGCCATGCAGCGTAAAGGGTATGATCTTTCAATATATGGGTAGCAAGGGAAGAAAATGCGTTTTTGAATGGCTACAATGAAGGGGAAGGGAAGAGAAAACAGGAAAAAGGAAATAGCCTGAGGTACTGCTTTTGCCACAGGGGACAAACTGTAACAAAATAGGGCATTTGATTACCCATGAGACAAATGGCAGATAATAATTAACAGTTAAATAATTTGAAAAGCTGAACTAGTGCAATAAAGTATCTCAGAAAGAGAAAATGTATAAAACATGGAAAACATTATAAACCGAGGTCCCAAAGGGCACCATGGACTAATATAAATATGCCATGTGCAATACAGCAGAGAAATTTTTTTTTAGAACATTGCGACCATAGTTAGAAAGTCCTCTATTAGAAAACTGAACCCTCCTTCTTAAAATGGATGCAGTATAGCATACCAAAGTGTAAAGGAGACATGCATCCGACTGGAGATGGATGAAGCCACAGAGTAGGCTTACCCAAACTTGGACCATACAGACTGAATGAAAGGCCATTGTTTAGAAGAAGTTGAAGTCCATTAGTCAATGTTACCCTTTGTCCCTTAACTTTCCTTTGATACCTTGGTTAAAAAGCACAGTTGTAATGCGTATGAAGGAGAGACGTTTGGTGATCGTGTACATGGAGAGATCAGGGAAAACTTGGATAGACCTCAATGTAACTGCATTGTCTGCAATCTTGACCGCCTTCAAGATGGACTCAGTTTCACAAGAAAAAAGTGGTTCGGGAGAAGGGTTTCTCTGGGTGATGTTCATGGGGCATTGCAATGTTTTGGTGGGACAATGGATTCTGTCTATAAGTAAGTCCTTATCATCCAGGGAAGGAAGCAGGTTATGCAACAGAGCCATTGTGTAATTATGGAGATCAGAGTTGGATACAGATTCAGGGCTGCCCCCCAGTGTGATGTTAGTTCTTCTTGAGTGGTCCAACAAATCATCAATTTTATCCATAATAGCAAAAAGTTCAGAGAAAACATATTCAGGAGTAGTGATGAGCTTGTTGTGGGAAGCCACCAGCTCCTTCAATTTACATTCCAGATGCAATCATCTAGTCCCACAACATTAGCCTTGACCGACTATATTGCAGTGTAGAGATTGGAAGACAGGTCTGCCCTAAAAGTCTGCATCATATAATGTAAATTTGATGTAACATACAAGCTGTAAGCTGCATCCACTGGCCAGTGAGCCCTCTGGCCAGTGGTGGCACTGGGGTCAGCGACACCCAGTGTGGTAAATAGCCCTCGCCGAAAAAGTGGGCATGGCCTCACAGGAAGGAAAGTGGCCTTGCGGGAAGGCTGTGTTTTCTCTAATCTGGGGGCGTGGCTTCACTGGAAATCCCCATTTACATCACTTCTGGGGTGTGCCCAGCATTCCTGGAGATGCTTGGCTGTCCATGGAGACTGTGCCTGCACTGGCTACTCCCAGTGACAGGAGCTGGGTGCTGCACAATAATGTCACAGTGCAGCACCTGGCACCCTGTCACTGCGGTAGAGCCAGCATTTTGGTGTAACTCCCTGAAAGGGTGACACCCGGGTGCGTTCCGCACCCCCCTTGTGACGCTTCTGCCTCAGGCAGCGGAGTAGCAGAACAGTCTTGTGATGGGCAGCAGAGGTTGCGGTGGTATTGAGGTATGAGAAGTAGATGTAGAGGGCAGAACTTCCAAAACCAGGGAGGTCTGAGGCTCAAAGCAATTTGGAGGAACCAACTTTGGAAGCTTATTTTGTTTCTTTAAAGCCATATGTAGAGCATGAAGGAGTAGGCAATCAGAGTTGAAGAGGATCCTTGCCCCAGGTGAGTAGCATCAAGGCAGTGGCACAAGGAGGCCTCTTTTAATGAGCAGAGTCAGGTCAGCCAAGAACAGAACACAGGCAGGCCCGCAGCATGAGAAAACATGACAGTGCTGCACTGAGGAAGATCCTGTGCCTTGGAATGACGAAGAAGGAGGGACACCCCACACACTTGGAGATACAGGCAGCTGTCAAGAAGACTTGAGGCAAGGGCAATCCAAGGCCGTGGAGACCACAGTGGTCAGAAGGAGGTGGGCATATTACCACCGCATGTGCGATTCGAAAGCGAGGTCCCAGCTTTAAGGGTGCACCAGGCCGAAGTGATGCAACTACTGAAAAGAAAGGTATCACTGCCCGGAGTGACAGCGAGTCGGCTGAGGTGGGACACAGAACAGTATGGCCAAGCAGGGCACTGATAGCCGCCACCTGAACTGTGGCCTGCACAAGTTTTCTAATGAACTCTGTAGTAATGACATCAGAACTCAGAGTATAAGATATTGCAACTCACTGTTCCTGCAGATACTTTAGTTTATACAGTCAGGTGCATAAATATTTGGACATTGACAGAATTTTCATATTGTGGCCTCTATTCACCTCCACAATGGCTTTGAATTGAAACAAACAAGATGTGCTTTAACTGCAGACTTTCAGATTCAATTTGAGGGTAATTCCATCCAAATCAGGTGAACGGTGTAGGAATTACAACGGTTTCTATATGTGCCTCCCACTTTTTAAGGGGCCAAAAGTAATGGGACTATCAACTTAAAAGCTATTTCAGGGACAGGTGTGGGCTATTCCCTCATTATTTCATTATCAATTAAGCAGGTAAGAGGTCTGGAGTTGATTCAAGGTGTGACATTTGCATTTGGAATCAGTTGCTGTCGACTCTCAATATGAGTTCCAAAGAGCTGTCACTATCAGTGAAGCAAGCCATCATTAGGCTGAAAAATCAAAACAAACCCATCAGAGAGATAGCAAAAACATTAGGTGTGGCCAAATCAACTGTTTGGAACATTCTTAAAAAGAAAGAATGCATCAGAGAGCTCAACAACACCAAAAGACCCTGAAGACCACGGAAAACAACTGTGGTGGATGACAGAAGATTTATTTCCCTGGTGAAGAAAAACCCCTTCATAACAGTTGGCCAAATCAAGAACACTCTGCAGGAGGTAGGTGTATATGTGTCAAAGTCAACAATCAAGAGAAGACTTCACAAGAGTGAATATAGAGGGTTCACCACAAGATGTAAACCATTGGTGAGCCTCAATAACAGGAAGACCAGATTAGAGTTTGCCAAACAACATCTAAAAAAGCCATTACAGTTCTAGAACAACATCCTATGGACAGATGAGACAAAGATCATCTTGTACCAGAGTGATGGAAAGAGAAGAGTATGGAGAAGGAAAGGAACTGCTCATGATCCAAAACATACCACCTCATCAGTGAAGCATGGTGGTGATAGTGTCATGGCGTGGGCATGTATGGCTGCCAATGGAACTGGTTCCCTTGTATTTATTGATGATGTGACTGCTGACAAAAGCAGTAGAATTAATTCAGAAGTGTTTCGGGCAATATTATATGCTCATATTCAGTCAAATGCTTCAGAACTCATTGGACGGCGCTTCACAGTGCAGATGGACAATGACCCGAAGCATACTGCAAAAGCAACCAAAGACTTTTTTAAGGCTAAAAAGTGGAATGTTATGCAATGGCCAAGTCAATCCCCTGACCTGAATCGATTGAGCATGCATTTCATTTGATGAAGACAAAACTAAAGGGAAAATGCCCCAAGAACAAGCAGGAACTGAAGACATTTGCAGTAGAAGCCTGGCAGAGCATCACCAGGGATGAAACCCAGCGTCTGGTGATGTCTATGCGTTCCAGACTTCAGGCTGTAATTGCCTTCAAAGGATTTGCAACAAAGTATTGAAAAGTGAAAGTTAGATTTAGGATTGTTTAGTTTGTCCCATTACTTTTAGCCCCTTAAAAAGTGGGAGGCACATATAGAAACCGTTGTAATTCCTACACCGTTCACCTGATTTGGATGTATTTACCCTCAAATGAAATCTGAAAGTCTGCAGTTAAAGCACATCTTGTTTGTTTCATTTCAAAGCCATTGTGGTGGTGAATAGAGGCCAAAATATGAAAATTATGACAATGTCCCAATATTTATGCACCTGACTATACTTACAGTATGTTAGGATTATAATTTAGAATGCAATAGAATTATATGTGAATTGAAAAGTTTTATATAACATATTTTGAGTTATATTTAATAAATATCTAGTTATTATTTTATTATCTTCTCTTTAGAAACCTCTTTTACGAAGGCAACTTTTAAAAAAAATATTTTAACAAACATGTTTGAAGCAATAGGTTTCACTGCTATATAAAAATAATCAATGTGTGTACTCGGCTCTGGCCTTACACAGACATTGTTTCATATTTATATAAGAACTGCTCTCAATTGTTGTTGATGCAATCTGACACAGTGTTCTCCATGTAGTGTCACACCAGGAGGTACGCTTCAGTTTGTCTTGGCACACAAAGAGCCCTAAACACAATGAGCACTTCATAGAACGCAGAGTACATAAAGGGAACTTCATCTGGGGGTACTCTCAGCTGGCTGATTAATGGAATTGAAATGGAAGAAATACTTTTTTCAATGTTAGAGAAGCATTATGCTCTCATTTGGAAAGAATTCCTTGCATTCACTTTAAATCACTGGTTATCTGTCATTGCTCTAGTGAAGTGCACAGTACTGCTTGCCCATTGAGTATTGTTATGGGTTCCATCAGGGGCACCAAGAGTAACGGTGGGACGGGTACTAATTTCCCTAGCCTGGGCTTGTTTGAGGGGCCCAAGCCAGCTGTGCAGGAAGAAAAATGCCCACCCCCCTCCTCGGCGCGCAGTAAAGCACTTTTTCATAAAAAGTTTTGGGCTAAGCATGGTCATGCCCCCAGGATTTGGTCCCGTCTCCCCATCATTGCTGTCTACAGCCCAGGATGCCATAATCAGAACTCAAGGGGAGGCATTCAATTAGCGGAGTTGCCAATATTCTGACTGATTCGCGTACACCTTCCGATCACTAACATCACAGATTTATTCTCACATCACATAGAGCAATGCTTCTCAAATCCAGTCCTCAGGCCATACTAACAGTGCATGTATTCTATATCTCCTTGCCAAAGCAAAGGTGTTTTCATTACTGACTGACACATTTTAAAAGATCCACAGGTGGTTCTAATTATTTTACTTGTGACTCTTTGAGGAGACCTGGAAAACCTGCACTGTTAGTGTGTCCGAGGACTGGATTTGAGAAGCACTGCCATAGAGCTGTGCAGAAAAATATGCAATGTTAGACTACTGTGTTAAGCAGTGAATTACGCATCTGCACATCGCTACTAATTGAGTACAGTGCATAGCGTTCATACAAGTTAACACTTTGGGGTCAGCTGCATGTTGCCTTAGCTCACCGGATGCTCTAAAAGCTTTTGTGAATCTCCTTTTCCTGTGATCCTCAGTTTGCAAACAGTGAAAGGAGATTGTGTGCATTAGCCTGCGAGAATGTGGGAAATCTATCTACAGTCATATGCCTAACATGCCATAATTAGATTGCAAGCATTTGGACAGAGATTAATCGTACCATGCTTTTGTTAAGGAAGGATGTAATATTAGTTTGTTACAGTCCTACAAAGAATCCTAGAACCTTGCCAATTTGAGAAAGTTTCCCTATCTGTCAGCGTTGCGTGTGGAAGATTCCGAAGCAGTGCCCAACTTAAGCCCTCAGCCAGATTGGTGTGACAGTTCCTATCCGGTCAGGGTCTTGCTGCTTATTTTCCATATTTTTCAGAATGTGAAATATTTATCAGTGCATGGAGTAGATTTATTGTCTTTGGCCCCTTCTTTTCTGTAGGTTATTTGCCCACGAGGGAGATAGATTACACACTTTGTTACATGCTGTTGGCTAAACACTAAACATTCTTATCAGATATTTTTCCTATTAGGTTACTAGCACTTAATGAAAAGTGACTTTGTTTTATTTATTATCGAGCCAAACTGGTTTGTATATTGCAGCATCCATCAACACTTAAGGATGGATTAGTAACAATTATGTCAAAAGTATAAATCAGCACTCATTTCTGTTTTACATTTAAACTGTCTCTGCTTCTAAACTCATACAGGGGCATTCAATATGGGAGCGATAACATCGTTTTTGCGTTATTATCGCACTTTTGACGTCATTATAGCAGGTTTGACTTTTACACCTTATTCAATTTCAAAGACTTATCGCAGTTTTGAAAAGTCTTTGATAAAAAACGGGGATAACTTTTCACCATTGAATAGGTGTCGAAAAAAAAGTGCAAAATTGGGGTTTAGGGGTGCAGGCTTAAAAAAAATAGCCTGCACCCCTGGGAATGACATTTAAAAATGAACTGTGTCAAAAAAAGTTTAAAAAAAAAATAGGGACACCCCCCCCAAAAAAAGGGAAAAAATTGTTTAACAATAGGGAAATATGTTCAGGGCTATTCTGCAAGTATGCGGCAGGTGTTTTCTAGAATAGAATTATAGCGGCAGGTGCACAAATGCAGAATTTTTAAAAACTTACTTTAGGGACATCAAAATATGCTAGTACCCATTTTCATGTACCCCAAATTTGATGGAACCACTTAAAAAAACGAAAAAAATAACCTGTGCTCTTCTGTATCACTTCTTCAATGTCGGAAAAAACACCTGCTGTGGCTATTTAAATCCCTGACTTTCAATTAAAGGCTAAAACGGGGGTACCCATAGTGTTCCCCCCATGTTTTTACTACTTTAGGGGGTCTTACAATTTTTTTAAGGAAAAATTCGTAACTTTACGCAAATCCAACTTCGGAGTTTCCCGTTTTCGTTAATTTTATATTGAATACGGGTATAAGCGGGAGCGCGCCGGATATTTTAACGCAGGTAAAAACTCCGATATGAAACGTTAACTTCGACAGTGAAGTTAACGTTTCATATTGAATACCCCTCATAGAAGGCAATTCAATTAAATGCAACATTGGCAATGTGATGTCTGAACGGAGTGGGAATGCTTGTAATGGTGCACATCGCAACTGCTGCATAGATCATTCACATGAACAGTGCTGTGCTAGTAGAGTTAGGGATTATTACTTTATGCTGGGAAAAAAAATATTTTGTGACTCCTAATGCCTGAGATCAAAGAAGCGTATTCTCTCAGCAGGGCAGAAGATGGTGTGCATGGCCCCTCCCTCTTTTGGTGGTTCTTCCCCCTCATACATGTGGGACCTGCTGACTCTGCTGTAGCTGTGGCAGCAGCAAATAGCAAGAACGGAACACCCTGATTAGCAACATGTAGTGTTTGCGTGCTGGGGTGTTGGTAGTTAATTGGGGGAGGAGTGTGTGCCTGGGTGTTGCTGATGGGGTGTAAGCAGTGAATGCAGGGGAATGAGTGTGTGTCTGGGTGCTGCTAAGGTGTTAGTAGTGAATGTCAGAGGAGAGCATGTGTGTCTGGGTGCTGCTGGAATGCTGGCAGTGAATGCAGGGGGTTGGGAAAGTATGTCTGTTTGCTGCTGTAGTGATGACATGGAATGAAGAGGTGCTGTGTGTGTGTATTTTGGTGTATCCAGGGTGTTACTTGTGATTGCAGGGGGGAGGATGTGTGTCTGGGTGCAGCTGTGGTGTTAGTAGCTAATGCAAGGTGGTGGGGAGAATGTTTTGGGGTGCTGCTGCAGTGTTGGCAGTGAATGTATGGGGGAGAGTGTGTGTCTGGAAATCCTGGGATGTTGGCAGTGAATGCAGGGCAGGGGCTGGCTGGCAACTTTTAGCCTGGGGGACAAATGCATGCAGGCGGCCCTGGCAGAGGAGTAGCGTGTAGCCAGGGTGCCCGAAGAACATGCGTGCTACGGCGCCCCCCCCCTTCAAGTGTTCCAGGGAGGAGGCTGGCCATATGGGATTACTGTAAAGTAAAAATAAAGATTAGGGACAGCCCCATCGTGGTGCCCATATGCAGTGCCCCCCTGTGCCCCAGGAGAGGACCCCCTTATGCAGGCCTCCAGTAGTGCCCCCAGTAGTGATCCCCCCTATGCAGTGCCCATTATACAGTGACCCCAGTAGTGGTCTCCCCTGTGCAGTGACCCTTGTACCCCCAGTAGTAAGCCCCTTATATAGTGCCCCCAGTAGTGGTACCCCCTATGCAGTGCTCCTTATATAGTGTCCCCAGTAGCAGTCCACACCCCATGCAGTGCCCCCAATAGTGGTAACCCTTATGCAGTGCCCCTTAAATAGTGGCCCAAGTTGTAATCTCCCCCCTATGCAGTACCCCCAGTATTGCCCTTTTTATAGAGCCTCCAGCAGTGGTCCCTCGATGCAGTGCCCCCAGTGGTAGTCCCCTCCCCCCTATGTAGTGCCCCTAGTAGTAGTCCCCTCCCCCCTATGCAGTGCCCCTAGTAGTTGTCCCCTCCCCTTGTAGTGCCCATAGTAGTAGTAGTCCCCCCCTTGTAGTGCCCCAGTAGTAGTCCCCCCTTGTAGTAGTAGTCCCCCCCTTGTAGTGCCCCCAGTAATAGTCCCCCCAGTTGTAGTCTCCCCCCCTTGAAGTGCCCCCAGTTATAATCCCCAGTAGTGGTCCCCCCTTGAAGTGCCCCCCCTGTAGTGCCCCCAGTAGTGATCTCCCCCTTGTAGTACCCCCAGTAGTGGTCTCCCTCTTGTAGTGGCCCCAGTAGTAGTCCCTCCCTCTTGTAGTGCCCCCAGTAGTGGTTCCCCCTTTGTAGTGCCCCCAGTGGTAGTCCCTCCCTCTTGTAGTGCCCCCAGTAGTGGTTCCCCCTTTGTAGTGCCCCCAGTAGTCCCCCCCCCTTGTAGTGCCCCCAGTAGTAGTAGTCCCCCCCTTGTGGTGCCCCCAGTAGTGGTCTCCCCCCTTGTAGTGCCAGCCTCCCCCCCAGTAGACACACATAGTATAAAAAAAAACAAAAAACACTTACCTGAATCCCCACTCCCGCCGTCGCCATCCGCTCCTCCGTCTGTCCTTCCTGGGCCGGGCCGCTCTGCATTATGGGAGAGACGTCATATGACGTTATGACGCCTCGCCCACTGCGGGAGCCGGAAGATGGAGTGGCTCCAGCAGTGGGCGCAGCAGCAGCTAATGAGAGTCTGACAGACTCTCATTGGCTGCTGATCAAAACAAACACACAGCTGCCGGAGCCAGCGGCTGTGTGTTTGTCACTTGTGTAGCGCTGACCGAACTCCGTCCGGTCAGCGCTACACACGCGGTGCAGTCTGTGTCACAGTGACACAGACTGCCTGCGGCCCGCATGACGCTGCGGCCCGGGGGGCACATGGCACCCTGCCCCCCGGCCCAGCCCACCACTGATGCAGGGGGAGGGTGTGTATCTGGGTGCGGCCTGGGTGTTGGTAGTGAATGTAGAGGGAGGAGAGAGTGTGTGTCTGGGTGTTGCCGGAATGTAGGAAGTTAATTCAGGAGGGGAGGATGTGTGTCTGGCCGCTGCTGGAGTGTTGGCATTGTACTCAGGGGGGAGGGTGTGTATCTGGGTGTTGCTGTGGTGTTAGTAGTGAATGTGGGGGTGAGTGTTACTGGATGCTGCGGGGTGTTGGTAGTGAATGTGGTTTAGGGTGAGTGTGTGTCTAAGTGCTGCTGGTACTGGGGTGTTGGTAGTAAATGCAAGTTTGGTGGGGGGGGCACCAACAACTATCTTGCCTCCGGTTTTCCTGGTATGCACTTACACCCCTGCTCAGGAGACATTGAGTAGATGAGTGGTCAATCAAATGACAATTAATACCGTTGGAGTATCTGAACTAAATACACTTATATGTAATAAAAGTTATGCGTTTCACTCTTTTCATTTCTAAAAGGAAAAAAAAAAATACTCCACCAAACACTGCAAATGTAGGGTTGGGAAGTAATCCATAAGTAATGCTATAACCAAAATCCATAAGTAATGCTGGATAACCAAAATCCAGTATATCACTTAGAGCTCCAACTGTCTGGTCATGAACACCTGCTACTACTATTACAGGGTGGTGGTGACACCCCTTCCTTTGAACCTCCAACTGTCATGAATGGAAAAGAATGTAGAAGGGTCATTGGCAACACTACGACCTGTGAGAAGGTCACCAAGCGCGCTTCTTGAACGTAGATCCCTTGTATGCAGTGTATTAAAGAGATAAAAAGTCCACAATAGTAAAGCTAAACACAACTTCTGATTGTATTTTTTCATTAGTGTGCTCACCTTAAGGGTCATTTCATGCCAAATCATCACAAAAAAAGTAACTTTTCAACCCGTCCATCTCAGATTTTTGTGAAATTTGGTAGGATAATAGAGGACATAAAGTAACTTTCATATGTAAAATTGTAGCCCGCAGTGATACACAGTGCTCATGCTACAGGGTTGCAAACATGACAAAGAGTGTAAAATTTATGCTTGCACGGTCAACTAAGACTAATCATAACTTTGCTTCTACTTGTGGTAGAATTTTCATGTTGGTCTTGTTTTGAAGCTAAGGCACCATAAAAATAGTTTTATATTTAAATATTGACTTTTACATTTCAAGATCACATGATGTGACCTTTGACCTTGAATATCTAAAAAAGTGCAGGTTTAATTTTTTTGTACATAAAGTATGTTGTACACTTAAATACAATATCTCTGTATAAGTTTCATTTTAGGAAGCCTTTGGGAACAGGAGTAAATAAAATATTAAGTACAGCAGTTGAACCCTTCTTGCACTAACCATGCAACTGGCAAGTTCAAACTTGTTTTGTAGTGTCTCTCTCTGTGTTCTAGTGATAACCATTGATGCTACAATAATCTATGGTGAACCATCAATTTTTTGCACCACTCGATGGCCACCGCTGCCAGGTGCCTGGCAAGCCGAAGGCTAATAAAAAAAAATGGGGCGAGGCTTAGGTGGTGGGGCTTAGTGGACAGCCAGGGGCCGGGGCTAAGCTCTGTGTTATGAGCAGAAAAAAAAATCCATCGGGTTTCACTTTACCATTGATGGCAGAAAATAATTGGCTATCTGCCATTGATGGCAAAACCATTGGTAGTAAACCATCGATATTTGTAAACTATTGATGATCGATGCATTGAGAACGAGTGATACAAGGGACTATGGGCCTGATTCAGAGCCGCTCGTAAGCGGCCGCTCGTTCGTTCCGAGCGATGTTTGCCCAACTGCGCATGCGTACAGATCGTAATACGCATGCGTGAACCAGTCAGTGCAGCCGAAAATCGTTTGTTCGCTAAATAGCGAATGCCTGCTATTTTGAGTGACAGGAGGAGGCGTATGTGGGTGGTAACAGGTGAAGGTGCTTGAAAACGGGGAGTGGAGATCCGAACGCAGGCGTGCTTAAAGGTCAAAACGGGCGTTTTATGGGTGTGCATAATTAATACAGCAGCGTCATTGACCACGTCACTGGGTTATTTTATAGTCAGAACTGCACGCATGATTGCGGTAGGAAAAACCAACCACAAGAATAGCGAGCAGTTCATACGCTGGTCGATGTACTCGATTTATCTAATAAATAGCGGACATGACGTATGATGCGAGCGGCCAGGGGGCGTAGTTTCCAAAAAAACGACAGCAAGTTTTGTTCGCTCATTCTGACATAGAGGCGTGAACAGACCGCAAAGAGCGAATGGTTCATTTGAATAGCCACCCCTTTTTTGCAAATAGCGTCCGGCTCTGAATCAGGCCATATGACAGTTAAACTCTATTATCAGTGAATAGTGGGTATATAGTCAGGAAGCCGTCGGTCGAAATGCCGACTGCTGGATTCCCATCTGTGAAATCCCGGCATGGGACTAATGATAGGCGTCTTAGCCGCGGGGGGGGTTTAGGTTTGGGGACTTTCGGGGGGACTTGGGGTTAGACTAGGGAAAGGGGGGGTTAGGGTTAGGCACTCCCTGAGGGAGGTTAGGGTTAGGCACCCCCCCCCAGGAGGGTTAGGTTTAGGACTGCCGGGAGGGGGGTTAGGTTTAGGCACCCCTGGGGGTAGGGTTAGGCACTAGGTGGGGAGGTTAGGGTTAGGCACCCCTAATGGAGTGTTTGGGGGCGGGGGGAGAGGAGAGGGTTAGGGTTAGAACTTACCTTAGTCGGGATTTGCAGCTTTCTGCCGTCCGGTGTCGGGCTTAAGTCCGCCGGTATGTCATATCGATTCCGAATCGTGGTAGTTTGATCAACAACGTGACAAATGGATAAGAAGTACATTAAGACTCAGTGCTACAACAGTGCTGCAACCCATTTGATATTAAATGACACAGCAGTAGTAGAAAACAAATATCAGGCACTGGTTCTTCAGCTGGAATATATATATAGGAATATATATATATATATATATATATATATATATATATTTTTTTAATCATTTTTACAGCTTTCCTTTTGCAATAGTTTTCTTCCATTTTTTTCCATGTGATAGGTGATGCTCCCAAACTGCTTAAACTTTCATTTAATGACTACAAAGCTGATTCAGTCCTGCATGTTGCCACTTCTGTGTCACTTTACTCATCAATTGATTTGCTTGGTCAAGCATGGATATCCTTAAAACCTGGACTGTTAGGGTGCCCTGAGGACTGAATTTGGGAAACTGATATAAACTGTCTTAGTCCTTTGTATCATACTTGCCTCTTCTCCCAAAACAGCCAGGAGTCTCCTGAAAATTGTGTGGCGCACCCACCCCCCCCGGAAAAGCAGGCAAGTTTCCCAGCTGGCTGCCTAAAGGGGGCTCCCTTGCATCATCATGGCCCTGCCCCCTGCTTCACAATGCCAGCAATCTTGGCCAAAATGACACAATTGTGTAGTCATACCTCTCACTCTGCTTCTAATGCCGGGTAATATCCCCAGCCACACCCCCTATCAGGCTTGCCTACCCTCCCGATTTGGCCGGGAGCCTCCCGAATATCGTGTGCTGCTCCCGGCCCCCTGGAAAGGCAGACTCATCCGGCCCCCCAGAGTAAAAATAGAAACCCCTGCAGCGGGGGGGGCGGTGACGTGATTCGCTCTGAATCGAGTCATCGTGGCCCCGCCCCCTGCTTCACAATGCCGTTAATTTCGGCAGTGTGAAGAGGGGGCAGGGTCATGATGATGGGATCGCGTTGTCACGCCCCTGCCCCCAATACATCATTATTGCCTGGCCACGCCCCCCGCTGTAAGCAGACATTCAGCTTTCTCCTGGAAGGAGGGAGCTGAATGCCGGCTATCATCCTACCACATTTCATAAAAATCTGAGTTGGTCGGGTTGGAAGCTGTGATGATTTTTGGCATGGAATGACCCTTAAACAGGTGAGTAATGGACCTTGAAAACACCTTCTTAATTGGTGACACTCATTGTCCAAACTTCCATTCAAATATTTCATGGTGGAAATATTATAGCATGAACCTCCAAAAAATTATAAGAAATAGCTCCTCATAGTGTAAAAGTGTAACAAATTGTATTCACAATAAAAGAAAACTTAAATCCCCACTAGATAAAGATACCGCAAATGGTCTTTAGGAAGGCACTCGTTTAAGCATAAAGAGATAGGTGGTAACTCCTGGGTATATAACCTTCTCACAATGATAAGGTCTCTCACATGGTCCCAAAGGGCGGAAAGCCTCCTATCTCCCACCAATGCATTTTGGATGTTTTTCCTTCCTCAGGGTGTGGGGGAATGTTTGCCTGGGATTTCTTATATGCCAAAAAGGTGGTCATTTGACCTAATTAGCGTGACAGGGCCAGTCTTATACTGCACCTCCTACCTACACAGTATGACTGCACCTCCTACCTACCTAACACTTACCTATCACTTATTTATTACCAGTTATTTATATAACGCACACATATTCCGCAGCGCTTTACAGAGAATATTTGTCCATTCTGCCCCCATGGAGCTTACAATCTATATTCCCTACCACATGTACACGCACATACTTACACACTAGGGCTGGGTTCATTTTTGTTGGGAGCCAATTAAGCTACCAGTATATTTTTTGGAGTGTGGGAGGAAACCGGAGTACCCAGAGGAGACCCACACCCAGCCAGCACAGGGAGAATATACAAACTCCACATAGTTAGGACTGTAGTGGGAATCCAACCCCACGACATCCGTGCTGTGAGGCAGTACTGCTAACTATTACACTGTCTGCGCTGCCTAACTCTCAGTAACTACTTGCTTTGTGCTAGCACTGCGACCTGTGTCTTCTGAATGCAAAAGATTTTTCAGTATTTGGTTGTATATGTGTAACTGATCTTTTACTATGCTTACAGCACCTATACAGTTTATAGTACCCAAGTGTGGTGCCGTTGGTAAATTTCAAACTGCTAGAATGTCAGCTGAAATTATTTCTTTCACCTAATTAGCATTCTACATTTGGATTAGTGAGTAGCCGTCCGCAACGAAAAATGAATAATTGTTCTAATTAAAAATAAGTATAGAATATTTATATTAATAATTACTACATGATGCATAGTAGTTTTCTATGTAGTTTTAGTTAAGACGATGTTATTGTATTGCTAAAAGTCCACTTTGATTGCTTACAAATAGCAAATTGTCAACTCAATAAAAGCTGTGCTAAATGAGGATCAGGAATGGAGGGTAGCAGCCCTAAAGTGATAGAGCCACTTCACAAGAGTGATTGGGACATGTGGTTCTAACAAGAGAGAGAGACCTTTAAATGACATCTACTTACGTTTCGATTCATGTGTTTTTTTTAGAGCTTGTAGTAGCTGTCAACAAACAGAAGCGTTGACATGGCCGTTTCCTGGAAGGAATTTGTGAAGGCAAAGTGCCTGTGTACTCCTCCCTATGCATCAGCCATGAGCTCCATTAGGTTCAGGGTCTTTATTAGTGTGTGACAGAAGCATTAAGGCTCTTGAGAGATGAAAAATACAGAATGGTATAGCAATATGGAATGCCCTATTTTCTTACTTAAACTTTTAAAGTGTAGTGGAGAAGTAATACATGTATTGAATATTTTATCAAACTTCTACAGATGTTACTCATTAATAATACTTGATTTCATGTTGTCTTAATTGATGACTGACCATTTATTGCTATAATGCCAACATTTTTGTGTTTATATTGTAATATGTTGTATGACTCATTGACTGTGTATGTTGCTGACAAGCAGTGTTGCCTACGCTGCCATGATGATGCCCCTGTGTTCTGTAGGAGACGTATTTATTTGCATCCCACGGAAGTCCTGCTGAGTCACATGGGGTCTGGATAGACATGTTGGAGCCATGTTGCACATGGTGACCACAAAGAGGTAAGAGGTGCTGGGGGAACCAGGCATGGTCCAGGTGATGCGAGTCACTACAACAAGTGGGTTTTAAAAGTTGTGGCACAAAAGGTGTTTATTTGTGTTTTTAGATGTAATTTGGGTAACAGTTCCTGTTGTGCTGGATGCAGGAGGACTAATAACGTCTTCAAAGAGGAAGCAGAACGGCACTAAGTGGCCACAAGTAGATTGAAAAGCACCCACAGACTTTGCTACTAGTGTACCCACTAAAAGCATAGAGTCTTTGAGATTACTCCCTACCAGGGGCGGTTTGGGAATATAAAGTGGCCCTGAAAAATTTTCTGAAAGTGGCCCTAGGTCGGCTTTCTAGAACGCGCAGTAGGAGTTTTGCGCGTGCCTGGAAAAGGGTGTGTGGTCTTGTGGAAAGGGGTGTGGCCCTACATGAAATGCCATGCCCACCAGCTAATTCCCCAATTTTCGTCACCCTGGGGGCATGCCCAGTGCTCCAATAGCCACTGGGCATACCCCTAGTTCCTCTCTCCAGTGAATAGACAGAGCAGTGGGTGAGAGGGGGGCCTCCCCTATTTAAAAAAAATAAATATCTGTACTGTTTTTGTGTGTACTACATTAAAATACACCTTACCTATATGGTGGTTTTTCTGTGGGGAACCTCTGAAGAAATTGTTCCTCCCTGGACAGACCGTCTCTTCGGTCGGTATTCGCTATTCAGATCACATGGTCAGAAGGCCGCCTGTTTGTTTAGGAATAAAGCCAATATCATCATCATGCAACAAAGGGTCAACCAGATAATACATAGCAACAAAAGTTTTGGGGCAGGGCAAAATGTGTGTTTCACTTATCAAACAATTTTATATTTATAAAGTATATTTGCAAATTTTGGTACCACATATATCAATAATATGGTTTATTTAGAATTGGTGTCTTACTAAAGATTACTGTGCCCCAGCCTTTCTTCTACTCCTAGTAGCGGTCCTACCTGCATGTCTCCCCAGGTCCAACCCTGTGTCTCTCCAATGCCATCTCCTCTGTGCCCCCCCTTCAGCAGATTGAGCCCCCCAGAACACACACTGAACCCCTTACTGCTCACCTCACCACTCACTGACACCCCACTGCCCCCTACCCGCACACACTGACCCTCCTCATAGCACCATGCCAATGCCCCGGCTTCACTATATATGAGGCCATAGAGGGCATACCAACCCATGCTCCCCTATACTGGGGACCATAGAGGGCATTCCACCCCAAACCCTGCTCCCTTATACAAAAGGCATACAACCCATACAACTACACCACACCCCATCCAGGGGTGGCACCAAGCACATGCAGCTGACCTTAGGGCTCCCCCTGCACCACAATAACAGGGAATCCACCAAGCACACAACCTTAAAGGGCCCCATACCTTATTGAAAACAAACAGGTCCTGCTTGATCTTCTCCCTCTGGAGGTCATGTCTCTTTCTTCTAAATTGAAACTTCTTCATATTTGTCAGGTGCCTTTGGTCCTCACACAGCAGCTGCCGATCTCTCCTCCACCTCATAGTGCCCCCAGTCCCTCCTCCATCTCACACTGACAGTGCCCCCAGCAGCGCAGCTCAACACACCTGAAGCTCTTCACTCAGTGAAGAGTGAAGTTCACTGTATATAGCCATTGTCATAGCCTCTCTCCGCCACTGCACAGAGCCCCTAGTGCCTCTCTCCTCACACTGCCCCCAGCACCGCTCACACAACCGGAAGAACTCTCCTCAATGCTGCCTGACACAGCCCCCAGTAGCTCCACCCACAAAGCTCCAGGAGCTCACACAGCCGTGGCTGCCGGGTAACTTGATTCAGTGCTGCTGGATCAGCTAAAACTCCACCCCTCTGGAAAATAAATGTTTTCAGTGGTCCCAGCCCACAAAATGGTCCAGCCCACCGGGAAAACTCCCAGTGAGGTCTATGGCCAGTCTGCCCCTGCTCCCTTGTACCTGAGTAGATGAGTGAAGAGCATTGCTCAGCAGCTGGCACTGTGCATAGAAGGGACTGCAACAAAGATGTGGATAAGAAATAGGAATTTGCAGAGTGGTGATTCCCCTTGATATTACAGTGCTCTCCGGGGGAGGGAGCGTGGATCAAACCTCTAAAAGTGTGCAGAGAGCGCAGCCTGTAATTACCAAACCTCCATCCTGGTTTTCCTACCCTCCAACATGACTATTGGGTACAAAACACTCTGCTCCTGGACTTCCCACCTAATTAATGATTGCAGTCACCTGTCTTGAGCTAGGTAATAGATGAGAAAGGTGTTTCAGCATAGGTGGCTGCAATCATAAGTTAAGAAGGTAGTCCAGGAGCAGAGTATTTTGTACCTAATGGAACGGGTCATGTTGGAGGGTCTGGGTTTGTACAGCTCAGCAGTTTTTGGCAGTTACTTAGGCAGCACCTGCCCTGATTAAACAACTCTCAGGGCTTCTGCTTCACAGCTGATCAATCAAGCACTGCTTTCATGTGAATGCTCACTTGACTCTATCCCAGCAGCTGATTTTGTTAAAAAAAACCTACGTAAATACACTGCATTTCCTGATTTGCTGGTGTTAGGTTTTCCTGCCAGTTCGGTGTGCTGTGCCCCTTGTGAGAAATTGGATTCTATTTAGCTGTGTATGACCTCTGCTACATTTCTTGGATCTTCATGTGACCACTGCCTGCCCTTTTGATTCTTTTGCTTGTTTACTGACTTTCTGAATATCTGCTTGCCATTACCCATTGCCTTAATCTTGACCTTGCTGCTCTCTTTTGCCCAGTGATCCGATTGTCCCCAACCATCCTGATTGTGTTTGTCTGACCTGTCCAGTCTGCATGTTGCTCTGTTGTGTTACTGTGTCGCATCTCCCCAATCTCACGGATTGGCTAGCTACTATGCACTACTGGGATCTGTTTTGCAGAGTGGCTATTATTACCAATACAGTGAAATTCATAACCTAATGCAGTACTCTTTACTAGATCAGATCATGGCTAATGGATAATCAAGAACAACGTAAGATATTATGATACTATGAACATCTTGGTTAGGTTTTAGGATGAGAAGTTTTCAGGTCATGTGGATTCCAATCCTCTGTGATTATACCATATTTATGGGTACACATAGAATGTAACTGGATTCGGGGCCTGCTAGAGTCACCTATTCCGGGTCTGGCACAGCGCACAGATTCAAGAAATGAGCCTAATGACCAGAAGGATAGCTCACAAACTTAATATATGATACAATGCTTTTGCAGTATAAATATTTGCATCACAGCTGTTTGGAATGTTTATTAGAGTATGTCCTCTGATAATATTTGTAGATGCAGATGTTCAAATACAATCACCCATATTGATCAAAATTGTTATCTCAGCTTATCTTTTGCACCTGCTACAGAGTAGATGCTACAGAGCAATTGCATGTCCATGATAATTACTTTTATTATTTATTACATTTTATATATAGGGTGCCACAAGTTGTCCGCAGCGCCGTACATATAGCAAAGGGTACACAGAACATTACATTACATTACGATAACCAAAATATAAACAGAACACAAGTAACAATTAGCAACACAATTCTCCATACACAGTACAGCTCTGATGGTGAAGGCTGTCATAGAAGTGCTAGAGAAGAAGGCTGTGAGACAATGGGGATGAGGACCCTGCTCCTAGGAGCTTACAATCTAGGGGAGAGGGGAGACAGACAGATGACATGAGGCATGAGTGTGTAGATGGGGACCTGAGTGCAGGAAGTAAGCAAGGTAGAGATGGCTGAGGCGGGAGGGACAGAGACCTGGTAACATGGTTATGTGGTGGAAGGGTATGTTTTGGTGAACAGGTGGGTTTTCAGTGCACGTTTGAAGCTCTGCAAGGTCGGGGAGAGCCTGATCGAGCGAGGAAGCTCATTCCAGTTGAGGGGGGCTGCACGGGCAAAATCTTGGACACGAGCATGAGATGCAGTAACCAGGGTGGAGGAGAAGTAACAATCATTGGCAGACTGGAGTGAACGGGAGGCAGTGTGTAAGGAGATGAGGTTGGAGATGTAGGGAGCAGTAGAGTTAGAGAGGGCCTTGTATGTGAAGGTGAGGAGTTTGATGACTGGTCATAAAAAACCTTGCATATGCTGCCTTTGTTGGGGTATACGTATCTCAAAATAAATATGCTGTTTTTTGTGCTCTTTCTATTTTACACCCATTTTGAGAACAAGTCTGCATCAGCCCTTATGTTTTTATTTATAGTATTGTATCTGCTAAGGCTGTGTGCAATCTATTTTTAAACATATTGTAGGCTTTAGCCATTGCATACTTGTAGGCTTTACCCATTGCATACTTGTAGGCTTTAGCAATTGCAATTTAGTACTACTAAAGCAGCATACACACACAACGATTTCGTAAATGAATGATTTTAGTAAACGATTTTCATTAATTTTTTCAAGGGAAAAATGAACGAAAATCGTTTACTAAAATTGTTCATTTACTAAATGTAATGAACGATTTTTTTGAACTACAAACGATTTTTGCATATTCCCTTGTGGCCAGTCTGACTGAACTACAAACTACAAACGTGAACGCGCATGAACGATACTCGTTCATCGTTTTAACTCAGAAAGTGAACGATTTTTTTCAACGATTGAACGATAAACGATATCGTTATTGATAATCATTCAAAAAATCGTTGTGTGTGTATGCACCTTTAGTAAGACCTCAAAAAGAGGAAATCCCTTGGCAAGATTGTCAAGCAAAACTGTTCATCCTAACAAAATGTTGCAAAATACTATGGTAATAAAACATACAACTTAAATAATAAATACATTTTAAAAAAAAGTATTTGGAGATATAACATGCTCATTGAATACAATACAAAACAAATCTGGAAACACATAGGGGTAAATTTACTAAAGTGTGAGTTTTTAGAAGTGAGTTTTAGAAGAGATGTTGCCCATAGTAACCAGTCAGATTCTAGCTGTTATCTTCTAGAAGATGCTAGTTAAATATTAAGTACAGTAGAATCTGATTGGTTGCTATGGGCAACATCTCTTCTAAAACTCACTTCTAAAAACTCTTAAGGCCCCCATAACATCAGAGATTGATTGCAGCAATCGTACAATTTGCAATCGATTGTGTATAAAAATCTTTCCCTTTTCAATCGATTATAGCAATTCTGAAATCTGCAATCGATTGAAAAAGGGAAAGATTTTTATACACAATCGATTGCAAATTGCACGATTGCTGCAATCAATCTCTGATGTATGGGGGCCTTTACTTTAGTAAATTTACCCCTTAGAGTGAGAGACTTGTTCCCAGGAGCTTTACATCGAGTTTTACAGCTGTAATTAAAAAAATAAAACATTTGGGGTTTGCATCCCAGAACTGAGTGCAACCTTTTGATGCTAGTCTTTGAAATGTGAGGCACTGAATAAATAATATGAAATAGTTCCTTAAAATTAGTAACCAATTTGATAAAATCCTTAAAAGTTACAGTACGTTTATTAAAGTATTTATTTGTGATGACCAAGCTATTAGACATATCATTAGATTGCACTGTGTTCTCGATGCTAAATCATTCTGGAAAACTGTACATCTCCTGATGCTAGAAGGTTAATAGCCCACAGCCTATCCTGCTAACTTAATCTGTCAGCTTGACTGCTGTTTTAAGTTTTATGATCTATGTAATTCTCTCAGTGCATGCTCTGTCATGAAATATACTTAATCAAATGCTTCTAGGTTTTATACCCCAGCAATTTATTAAGAGAAATCGGATGTGATCACATTCCCCTGAGCAAGGTAGACAACTAATGGTTATTTTCCAACAACCGATAGTGACAGCTGATCTTCATTTAACCTACTGCAAATCAAAATTTTGATTGCAAATATCTTGCACTGATCTTGATGTAAATACAGTTTTTTGGGAGTAATGTGATTGTTAGGGGTTCTCTATAATACCTGTCAGTTAAATCAATAAACATTGCTAAAATAATGTTCTGATTTACAGTAGCCTGGAAAATATTGTGGTAAATAGTCCACTATGATCTTTAATAGTGTTTTATCAAGCCATGTGAAATGTTTGAGTAGAAAAGTTAATAAAGATTTTTTTTTTTTTTTCTGTAAAGTAGCACTCACTGCATAAAATATAAATATAATAGCGGAGGTTTAAGCTAACAGGGTGGTGGGTATGCGGAGAGAGCCGCGGCTGATGGGTGACCTAGCAGACGTGCTACAGTAACCACCAGAAACTACATAATCTGGAAGCCTTAGAAGATGGTCTAAGCCCATTACCCAGATTACCATCGATTTGGGGGTCTGCAATATTTTTGGTTCCCACAGATCCGGTGATCTTTGTTGTTATAATTTATCTGCAATCACGCTGGATACCTCTAACTATGTAAATATACAAGGATTCTTTTGAATGTGTTTTTATGGACATTTTAAAATAAAGATGTTTTTAACTTTTATGTTTCTTGCCATAAATCCTTTTTGAAATATATGATATTCAATTCCTGGGTGATACACTTCCCCTTATTTGGTGTTACTAATTTGGATTAGCACTGATCGGAGCATTAAGGACGAATTTTACAAATGTGACATTTGCTCTATAGGAGACAATATCGTCAAAGAACTTTGTTTTTTGTGGTTTATTATCTGCATGAAAATAATATTATTGGATACTGTTTGTCTCGAGATAAGGGAACTATACATTGTTTGCAGCGCTGCTGAACTGACATCTATTGAATATAATACAAGCAAGGTTAGTGTAAGAAACCTGTGTTCAAAGACACTGAAGTGCCAAAAGTCATGGGATATATGCCGAGTGTTGTGTAGGACCCCCTCTAGCTAGGCAAAGTGCAACAACTTGACGTGGCGTAGATTTCACAAGTGGACAGAAGAACTCTGCAGATATGTTCATCTGTGCTGTCTGGACGGTATGCGTTCAGCATCCCAGCGGTCGGGATGCCGATGCTTACATTACTGGCGCCAGGATCCCGACACCGGCATCCCGACCGCCAGGATTCCGAAGGTAAGTAACGGGGTTGGGGGTGGGTTAGGTTTAGGGGTTAGAGTTAGGCACTAAGGGGTGAGGGTTAAGTTTAGGGTGTGGGGAGGGGGAGGTTAAGTTCAGACACTAGGGGGGAGGGTTAGGGTAGGGAGAGGGGGAGGGTTAGCATACTGAACTTAGACAAGAGAAGAACACACTGTGCTTAGTAACAGCCTAATTTGCAAGAATATATCAGAAATTTCAATTGGTAATAAAATAATAGTTTTATATCATAATAAAAAAGGTCAAATAACACAATCTAATAAAAGTCAAATGTAGTCAATACATCTTATGCCCATATAAACAATCACAAAAACAATAAAAAGTTGCATTTAGTTGGTAACAGTGCTGATCTTCTATTAGAAAAGAGCTAATATAATTATCAAGTTCAAACTGTAGTCCAACACTTGTAGTAATTTTGTGTCTGACCACATGAAAAAAAATATAGGAAAATATGTAGCAACCAGTCATAAGTTCATTAATGAAACAATGGGACTCTACGTCTGTGCTGGCGTCCCAGCACAGACACTAGTACATTTATGCACAATAATAAAGTTCCCGTGATACCCTCACACCTCTCCAGAGTCCACCATGTAATGGTCGGAGTACCCGTAGCTGTGGTTGCGGACACAAGCTGCTCACCTTTCCAGGATGCACTGGTCAAACTTCCCGTGTCTGTGGCTTTGGACACACGCCGCTCACCTCTCCACAATAAAATGAGCCGACCATTACACGGCGGACTCTGGAGAGGTGAGCGGGTATCACGGGAACTTTACTGGCCCTTATCATATTCAGGGAGATCATTTGAGAAGAGAGCCTAATTTATTTTTGTGCATAAGTACTAGTGTCTTTGCTGGGACGCCAGCACAGACATAGAGACACATTTTTTCTTTAATGAACTTATGACTGGTTGCTACATATTTTCCTAGATTTTTTTCATGTGGTCAGACACAAAATGACTACAAGTCTTGGACTACATTTTGAACCTGATAATTATATTAGCTCTTTTCTAATAGAAGAGCAGCACTGTTACCAACTAAATGCGACTTTTTAATGTTTTTGTGATTGTTTATATGGGTGCAAAATGTATTGACCACATTTGACTTTTATTAGATTGTGTTATTTGACCTTTTTTATTATGATCTAAAACTTTATTATTTTTTACCAATTGAAATTTCTGATATATTCTTGCAAATTAGGCCATTACTAAGCGCAATGTGTTTTCTTCTCTTGTCTAAGTTTTGTATTTTTTGAAGTCTGACACTTGACTTCCCACATATGCTGCTAGTTTTACACGTGCCAATTTTTTTACACATTAACTGATCAGCGCCGGGAGCTAGGTAGAGTTTCCACCACCTGTTGTGTTGGCATACTGACCAACAAGTGTCGGTATGTTAACACTGTCGGTAATCATACTGATTCTGTCTGGACAGCTTCCCACAGCTCCCTGATATTTGTAGGTTCAATATCTTGGGTTTAAATGGACCTCTCCACGTCCCATAAATGCTTGATTGGGTTCATGTCAGGCAAACGTGGTGGCCACACCATTCATCAGAACTCTCCAGAATGCTCCTCGAACCAATTCTGGACATCTTGGGACCAAAGACACATTATCCTGCTGGAATATTCCATTGTTGTGGGGGTACATGAAGTCCATGAAGGGCTGCAAATGGTCATCAAGCAATGCCACATAGCGGTTACCGGTCAACTGGGGATCATGACCTCATCGAGTATGAGCCACACCCACAACAACTCTGGAAATGGAATGTCCCAACGGTAAGGGCACCCACTTCATGCCCCATTCGAACTCTGATAATTCACATTGCCTTGCCATGAGCAGCCTAGCCGGTGTTCAAACTGACTCACGACATGTCAAATTACAACTGATGCAGGTCTGGGCATTTTCAAGACAGTGTTGCCACCATGGTTATAGCCGTATTAGCTGCTCAGCAGTAGTGTCCAATATTAACACCTTGCCATAATAAGCTGACGTTTCGGATCCCATGATCCTTTATCAAGGCTTAACACCAGGTCCAGGCTTGCAAACAGGATACAATATCAAAGCAACATTTACTCACAGTAAGAGCTGATACAGCATCTGAGCACACTGGTTCCCCGGGCTCTCATATAAATAGTGCATAGTGTAACTATAGAACATCCCTATTGCTATTTGCAGATGGTCTGAAAGGAATGTGCTTTAAAGTGAACCTAAGTGAGTACGACCACTTGAAGATGTGAGTACAGAATTAACATTAGTCTATATATATGTATGTGTGTGTGTGTGTGTGTGTGTGTGTGTGTGTGTGTGTGTGTGTGTGTGTGTGTGTATATATATATATATATATATATATATATATGTGTGTGTGATATATCTATCTATCTATCTATCTAACGGATTGGGTATGAAATACCGACGGCTTAAAAGCCGTCTGATCAAATCCAGACCCTGGAATCCCGACAGATCAAAATCCCAACGCTGGCTGGTAGGTAAATTTAACTCTCCCCTAAACCCTCCCTTGGGGGTGCCTAACCCTAAGACTCTGGGGGTGGTGCCTAACCCTAGGTCCCCCCCCATGGTGCCTAACCCAAATCCCCCAGCCCTCACCCTAAACTTAATCCTCCTGGGGGGGGGGGTGCCTACCCCTAACCTCCCCCCGTGGTGCCTAAACCCCCCTTCCACTAACTTAACCCTCCCGGGGGGGAGGCTAACCCCGTCCTCCCAGGGGTGCCTAAACCTAACCCTCCCCCCGCGGCTAACAGCTCGCGACACCCGACTAACCTATGTTCGGTATGCCGAGCGTCAGGATTTCGGCATTGGGCTAATGATAGGCGTCAGTATTTTGTCGCCTATATTTAGTCCCATGCCGGGCTTTCAGTGTCAGGATTCTAGCGGTCGGCATTTCGACCACCGGCATCCTGACTACATCCCATATGTAACAACGCGATGGCAGTGTTGATAAAAGGCTGCAGAAAACTTTCTGTATCATAAAGACACAAATTGTCAGTCACCCTGTAAACTTGCACCCCCTAATACACAAAGAATCCAATCTCTTTTCTCTAAAAACTAGAAGAACGAGTGTTAGAACATTATATATTAGCAATACTTGTTAACACAAGGAAGGATTGCCTTATAAATCCTCAGTAAATATTTTTAAACATGCAAATAGCATATAACAGTAATATAATCATCTTTATTATTACATGCATAGGGTCATATACTGGAACTTGATATCAAATTAAAAAACCCCATTGACCACAATTGGAAATCTCAAACAATACAAGCATTCTTTTAACTGTAAAGGGAATTGTATGCTCCTATATACACATAAATGAGGTATAAATAATATCCCATTGGGCTTCACCCAATGGTTAAATACAGGAATTGAAGGATTCCTGCAACCGACAAAGTCTCCACAAATATAGTTTAAGCAGTTCTGAAAGTTTTCAGGCGTATCACTTCATCAGATAATAGTGGTAATACTTGAAGCATACCACAAATGTCTTATACTAGCATACACTGGCAGATGAAATTACAGAGCTGGATCCTGTGAGTGACATTTTTCAATTTCCTCTGAACGTCCACTAACTAAACATTCTTAGCAGATGGTGTGGTGCCTGTATAAACCTTTGTGTTGGATAAACAATCAGAAATAAATGCCTTTCCATACAGGCCTAAAATATATCTGCAGTAGTAGCAAGCGTTGTGATTTCAGTTAGCTTTGTATGCAACATCAGGACTTAGTGTTAGGACACATGTTCATCATTTGACTGTGCAAACACAACAGTGTATCTCTGTTTTGCTAAAATGTACAGGGAACCTGACCTCTCCTCCTGCAATTTATGGGTCACCAGATTACATGTTCTTTTGTATGAGCCAGATTCTCCTGCCGGAAGCAGAACTGGATCAGATGTAGCATTAGGCACTGTAGGTCGGTGCCTAGAGGCTGCTCCTTCTGGACACAGTGCATGTGTTTTCTTACTTCATTTATCTTTCCCAATGAAAATAAAAATAAGGGCATGAAAATATCAACCGATTTATTAACCAAGTTAAGGAAATGTGAAGTGATGTGGATGCTGTGAGGATCACCCAAGGAACATGCTCAGCACTTTGCCCAGAACGTTATGCAGTGCAACCGTAATGGCATTGCTACAGTATGTTCTGCATAAAGGAAGTGTAACAAGTGGATGGGACATGGAAGGAGTGTGCTTACAAGCTCCAATGATGTTAATGTGGTCTTTACAACATGACAAAGTTTAGTATTCTTATTTCATGAGAGTAGTTATTTGACAAAATACCTAAAACACACACAAAAGGAATGGAATGGACCAAAGTAGGTGACTCCTTAGGCAAGTGCATAGGATATTACAAGTATTATAGCCCAGATATGAATAATTGTGTATGAATAATGCCATCACAAACAATAGATTGGACTCTTTTTTTTTTTTGCAGGGCATTGTGTTTTTGTAGACCTGCCTTCCCGTATTTTTAAAGCGGCAATCATTTGAAATGCAAAATCAACTTGGTTGAGTGTTCATGCTGTTTAATGCATATTTAGGTCTAAATATGATATGTTTATTTAGTTGATAATTTAATGTAACCTAACATCTTTATAGATATTTATGTTTTTATTTACTAAACAGTATTTTGGAGAGATTGAAGGCTTAGCTGCATAGTCCTTTTTAAAAATGTGAAAACCAGGGTAGATGTGTCCTCTTTCTAATCTGATCTTATTCAGTTGTGCAGATGCGTGACTGTCAGAGAGGTGTAATACTGGTATCAGCTCCTCTGTGTCATCAGTGATACACTAGGAGTGTTGTGCTGCACTGCTTCATGAGGTCTAAAAATGTTGGGGCTGTTTGAAAAAGGAGTACATACTATTTAGTTTCTGAGAATCTGCGCATTTTACAGGCCTCCCTCCCCCCTATCCAGTCCCACCATCAAATTAATAACACCCACATTTAATAGTTCATTATTTTCTTCCAGAATTACATTAATAACATTCACATTTCATAAAGAGATATATTAACCCCAATTGTTAATGGTTCCCAAATTTCTCTCATTGAGCCCTATTTTTTAATTTGTATACATTATATTGTGCTAATAGCTACTACAATGTATTGATCTCCCCTAAAGAGCCCCACATCACATTAATAACCTCCATCAATCCAATCTCCTAATAATCCAACCATTCTTGACTTCAACCATTCTTGACATAATGTAAATCATCCCTCAGCCCTTCTGTGTTAGGCAGAAACACAGAATATACATGACCAGCCCATTTTAAGCCATGGTCAGACCTTATAAATCAGGTCAGCCTGCTTTAGTGCCCAGGGTCTTTGACCGCACCACTCCTTCCTACATAGTGTTATTTCTTTTTTTCAATACAAAAAAAAAGTAAAAGTAAAAATGATTAAACTTTCTGGTGAGGTACTGTATATGGCCATTTCACCCCTGATTCAAGCAGGTTCAATTTGATTTCACTATAGAAGCCACCAATGTGTTTACAGTATATGCAAAGCTGAAACTATCACAACATATGTGCAGGTCAGCACCAATAGCATATGCACCCGGTTTACTCCACTTGTGCCCCTACTCTATATCCAATTGGTTTATGTGCACATGATGTGTTTGCTCTTAGGCGTGAATACATTTTCAAATATTTCTTTAATACAACATATAGAACTCCATGGGACAGAAAAATGAAATAAGTACCATTCAGTGTCAGAGCATGAGGCTCCAAGCTTTACATTTTTAATTAGTTAGAGGCAGTTCAAAAGTAATAATGAGAAATACTTTGAAGTGTTGTTTTTATTCTTTTGGCATTTCCTTCAGCCCACCAAGTAATCATGAAAGCTTAAATGTAGAGTACAAAGTCACTTTCTGAAAGTGGGCACATCAGTAAAAGTAATCAATAACATGCACCTATATAGGTATATAAGGCGATTATCATATAAGTGCATTTGCACAAAATAAATGAGCCTGGAATCCGACCAAAGCCTATTCTCTGATATTATATATTCTTGTTGTTTGCAAGCCTGATATCAAAACATTGAAACAAGAGCCAGATGATATATAAATGTAATGTGTCTTCTTATTTTCTTTCCATAAAAATAACAAGATGTTTTTCATTCCAGAACAGTGCATTAATCACCCATGTTATTGCACTATATATCTCCACCTGCCTTAACTTAATCATGATTTTATGCAAAGCTATTTGGTGCAATTAGTTGTAAAATACATTCTACTTAAAATAAGGATCCATGTTTATTGCTTCCTCTAAAAGAAACATGGAAAGCCCCAAACTGTCATATTTTAGCCATAAATGCTTAAAGATTCTCACATTAGCTGTCCCAACAGCAGTATGTTCTGTACATGCTTTATAATGCTTTCAGAACACAAGAAATTCCATACAGTGCTTGTAACATGAGATTAACAAAGAAATAAATCAAATCAATTGGCATTGTTCCATAGTAGTTTTCACAAAATATGCTTGGAAGGCATGTATTTATGGGTTTAGGAGCTTGTCACTTTTTCGGGGGCCTTGTAAATAGAGATGTTTGTATAACACTAGCATTGGAGGAAATGGAGAGAATTAAGATGCACTGTGGGGCTTTTTCAGTAAAATAGTCTGGGTGGAAACATTAAATTCTGCATGGATAGAAACATTGTTTATTGTAATTTTTATATCTATATATTTAACAACTGGCACTTTACCAAGGTAGAGCATATTATTTACACTATGCTTTACGTGTAATTTATTATGTTGTGTCTAGTGAGGGAATTAGGAAATATTTAAGGGACAGCTGTATAAGAACTTGGTTAGATTTATTTCAATAATAATTCTAGTCCGATTCTTGACTAGCACTACAGAGTTACTGGGGAACAAAGGTCTAGCATCTTATACATAAAATGTATTGGTCTGTTTGTATATTTGTTTGTCTGGTTATGCATTCGGATACCCCTGCACCGATTGGGATGAAACCATCGCAAGTTGGTCCAGTTGAATTCTGGCCAGGTTCTAGGGGGGTTAGGGTCCCGGTCGGTGTACTCTAGGCAGAACTTTGACCTGGGGAGTCTGTTCTAAGCCTTCCACTGGATGGATTTGCATGAAAACTTCACAGAGGGGTGATAATTGGTCTGGGATGCCTAATGATTGATTGGAGTCCCGGTCGGACCTCCCAGTCGGACCTCATGGCGAAGTGCGCTGAGTACAGCTATGACCCAGGGAGTCTGTTCTCGACATTCCACTGGATGGATTTGGATGACATCACATAATAAAACTTAATAACTTAAAGATTTAAACCCGGGCAAAGCCGGGTACTTTCAGCTAGTTTATAATAATATACAGATTGCACAATGACAGCAGGAGACAGTTATAGTATTTATCTTTATTCATTGAGAATGCCAAAGTAATATATCTTTTTTTCAAATTCTGTATTTCACAAGTCTTGGTTTGTTTTAAAGATGGTTAAAATTTTGTATGCAGAATACATGTTAATGTGTCACATTCACATTCATGTGACACATGGGGCCAAATGTAATAGGGTGAGAGTTTAGAAAATGTGAGAGAAAACTGTCACATTTCCTAAACTCTCACCCTATTACATTTGGCTCATGGTGTCAGACTATGGCACTAGCCTTTATGCTATGGGGAATAAGAGAAAGATGTATCTGTTGCACAGGAGAGTCAATAAGATATAAGAGAATTATTGTAAATTGGGGAATTTATTGACAATTTATTATAAGTATTACTGAAGGGGGTGCTACCACAGATCTGTAGAGATTAACTATGACAAGAAAGGGGGAACAGCAGAGATCTGTATATGGTGCACTAAAATTAAAATATAACTTTTATTAAATTGCTTAAAAACTAGTCTCACATACAGTATACTAAATAAAGCACAACAAAATATCTTAAATATATAGTGCCTGATTCAGCAAGGATTGCACTTGCAAAACTGCAAGCAGGCAGCTTTGCAATTGCGATCCTTGCTATTATGCAAATGCAGCAGGAGGTGTATGACACCCCCTGCTGCATTTTCGAGCTCAGCACTGCGACCATTGACCACCGATGGTCACAATGGTGGACAGCGCCGGGCTTCCGGCCAGCTGAACAAGCCTCGGCTTACTCAGACTGGCCGGCTTGCGAGCCCAGGGCACTGCGTTGATCAATGCAGATCCTGGGCTGGCCACTCCCAGAAAACTGGGCGGTCACGCCCCTGATTCCGGGAACGCAGGCCACCCCTGCCCCCGCAATGCCCCTTAAATACCTCTGTCTGTCAGTCAGGCAGAGGCATTCAAGGGTCTGCATGCGACTACGCAGGACCCATTCTGAACACTAGCAGAATGGGTCCTGCGCACGCGCAGATTCCCTATAATCGGGAATATGTGATCAGCAGTTTGCACTTGCGTGAACTGCTGAGTCAGGCCCATAGTCATGAATATGTGTAAAGGATGAAATAGTAAATAAAAATAAAAAATTATTTTAAACAGCCGAGTGTCTGTTTCTATGTCTCTTATTTCAGTCTGTGCTGATATTTACATTATATTTTCCTCAAATCTATGTATTATACTCCAAATATTTCTACCAATAACAATCTGATCTAATATAGTTTTATAGGGCCGGATTCAATTAGACGCGAAAAGTTTCGCCTCTTGCCGCTTTTTGCCTGTTTGCGTCTTACTGTATCTCCAAATTCAATTCCAGGACGTTTTCGCCTAAGCGCAAACTCAATGCGCTGAAATAGGTGGAAAAGTTTCTCAAATGAATGGCAGGTGGAAAAAAGTGCAAAATCTCTAATGTGGGGTGCAAATGTGTGGAATTGATTCAGAACCCTTTGGACATCCCCATCCCCCAAAAGTTAAATCAGTAAAAAAAAAAAAAATTACCTCAGAAAACCCCCCAAAAACATGTAATTTTTGGGGCAAAAATTAAAAAAGTGGGGGGACAAGGATATAAACTAGCGAAATAGGTTTCTTGGGGGGTTGTTTGGATGGGGCAGGTGTTTTTAGGGTTGCACGTGCTTGCAAGAGATGCATTTTTCAAATTTTTTAAAAGTGCACTTTAGAGACACAAAAATATGCTAGCACCCATTTTCAGAATGATAGAAAACAGTATTTTTTGGTAAAAAATAAATAGTCCAATCAAATTTTGGGTACTTGATAAAGGGTGCTAGCATAGTTATATGTCTCTAAAGTACACTTATTAAAAATGTGAAAAATCCACCTGCTGCATGCATCTGGAATTCTAAAAACACCTGCCCCATCCATACAGCCCCCCCCAACAAACCTATTGTGCTACTTTTTATCCTTGTCCCCCCAATTATTTTTTTTTCGCCCCAAAAATGACGTCTTTTTGTGGGGTGTTCTAAAGTAAAAAAAATGTGCGGATTTTTCCCTTGGGTTGTCCAAAGAGTTCTGAATCAATTCCCCACATTTGCACCCCAAAATAGAGATTTTGCACTTTTTTTTGCCTGACATTCATTGGAGAAACTTTTCTGCCTGTTTCATTGCATTGAGTTTCCGCTTAGGCGAATTGGTCCTGTAATTGAATTTGGATATAAGAAGCAAACAAAAGCAGCAATAGGTGAAACTTATTCGCCGATTGAGGCTTTTCGCCTCTAATTAAATCCGACCCATAGTCTCACTTGGCAGATTGTCACGTAACATTCTGCTGGTACATTTGTTACTCATCGTAAACAGTGATTCTGTATCTCTCACTATAATGTGTCAGATACAAATGTATCTCATTAAGGGCTCTATTTACTACAATCCGCATTTTGAATGTAGATTGTAGTGTGATATTCGCATTGCGAATTCAGGCAATATCACAGGGATTTACTAAGAATCCCTTGCAGGGACAGAGCTTGCGATAAAGCTCTGTCCCTGCGAATCCCCTCCGCAGCCGTATCACGGTATTTTTGCAAAAATACTGTGACAAGTGCCCGCATATGCGCCGACCGGCTGCACTAAGTCCCGCCCCTGATGCTAAGCCCCGCACCCTGCGATCACAACTTCCCCTCCCTAATTACACTTACCTCTGGTGATCGGTGCTCCAGTGATGTCCTCTGTGGCTCCAGTCAGCTGACATCCCATCATTCACTGGGACCCGGTCAGGTGACGACCGGGCCCCAGTGCAGGATGGGAGACATCACTGGAGCTCTGATCACTGGTCCCTGGACTCAGGTAAGTTATTTTCTTTATTTATTTTTTTACAGTGTTTACAGTGTATATTTTACAGTGTCTGTTTAGACCACACAGCTGATCACTGGGGCCGGCTCCAGGCTCTGCTCTGCCCGTTAGAGCAGAGCATGAGTCTGGTAACCGGGGAAGACCCTGGATAACCCCACCTCCAGGTGGTGTTATTATCACAGGGTTTTCCCCAGTATTTTTTCACAATTTATCTTTAGTAACTTTGGCCAGATCACATTGCCCATTACAATTATGGGAAATGCGATCTGCTTACTAAAAATAAGTGATAATTAGGGTTTGGAGTAGAATTTTACGAATTCTACTCCGATTGCCCTTTAGTAACTTTAGGGGATACTTTAATAATGTGAAAAGGGTATGAAAACACCCTATTTCACTTTATTTTTGTAAAAATAATGTTAATAAATAGAGCCCTAGGTGTTACAAATCTGTTACATATTATTAATAGTGATAAGGTATCTCTCACTGTAATGTGTCAGATACAGTTACTCCTCATCAGATATTATGGATAGATGTCACTGTCTGCGTTTAGTGAGCTTTTCATATGGGAATAATATCCTGCAAAACATTCTTTGTGAGTTCAGGATAGAATCACAGTAGGATTGTATAATTCTCAGTGGGTTTATATAGCCAAATACTTATGGCAATTAGAGATAATCTTCTTTCCACTTAATAAAGCCACTTGGATAAATAAATCTATGGGCACAGATAAAATATGTTTGTGTAGCAGTCAATAAGAGTACATTGATTTTATGCAATACTTGTAAGCTGTAACCTTTCCCAGACTGCACAGAACCAGCATTTACAGTTTATGTTCCTCCTTCCTCTGTGGCTAGTTCTCCTCTCTGACCTTGGGTTGGGTGTAATGATTATCTTGGTGGGGTAAGTTGATTCATGCTCTAGCTCAGTTGACTTGCTGTAAGTATTATTTGTGGTAGATGATTCATAGTGGAACAGCAGCGCTGTTACTGGCCACCACAGTCAGTAGGATCTCAAGGCAATATACTTTTTACCGCTTTGGATGAATTAATATAATTATACTTTCCTTATAACTTTAACAAGAAAGGTAAGTGTCCCTTCCTTGGTTGATACACAGAACAGGTCCATTCTGCATCGGCATACTCACATTCCTGTGCGGAGGAACCCTTTTGAATCTTCCTTGGTAAGAGTTACTCACTACTGTTTTCTATAAATTGTGGTCTGTATTTGGCCAACTCTTTGATCTTTTGTGATAAGAAGGTAAATGACTTTGGTCCATGAACCTCAATTCACACACAGATCAGTATAACTTATGGCCTACAAGATCCATCCATCTGGCTATTGCACAGTACTGGTTCCTTTCCTGGAGGCTAGGCTATGTTACTGATGCCTAGTATACTTTCCACACTGGAGTCCTAATAAAAGCATAAGAAAACCATTCATGGCTCAGGACATTTACAGTTTAAGCACACAGACATTACTCACCTCAAAACAGTTACAATAGGTGCCTGCGCTCTAGTATAATATACCTGTGAAAATGTAATACAGAAGAACAGGGACCTGAGAAAAGGAGGACAGATAAAAAACAGACAGGAGTCAATTGTTCTTGTTTTTGTCCAATGTAAACTGAATTTACGGTAAGCAAGTAGCTCATTTTAACAAATAAATTTCATAATATACTGTAGCAGCATTACTTGTTATTTCCTGCATCAGGTGGCCACTGAAATGGCACCACTATCATCCTGTAAACACGTGTGCTTTGTGTAGCCTAAAAGATAAACAAGTATTATTGTAATTCCTATTAAACCTACCAACTAACAGAAACCACTAATGTATAGAATGTAAGTTCCAGGACAGGGCCCTATTCCCTCTTGTTCTTATCCTTAAGCAGCTCGTTCCATTGAATGGGCGTTATGTCTATAGTGCATCGCTGGGTGTGTACAACAGATATGTCCGATCTGGATATGTATCTGAGAGGTATGTTGGTCATCTGCTGGTGTATATGGGTGAACCACCAATCGCCTAAACTCATGCTGTGAGGACTCGGCGGTGATTGACAGCTGAACTGGGTGGGTGATTTAAATGCCCACCCATTAGAGCTGTCAAGACCGGCGCATCAGGCAGATGATTGGTAAGTGTGTATACACTCTCCAATCGTCGGATAGGTAGGCGGCTCGGCCTAGTGTGTGCCTAGCTTTACAGTGTCCTCACCACCAGAGCTCCTTGTCTTTTGTTTCCTTCTCCACTTCAGCGACTCTGACACTTTCTGCTCGACCATACAGCGGGCACAGAATCATTGAAAACTGTTTGTGCCTTCTCCTGTGACTCTCCGCTACTGCCATTTATCCTACCCTTTCCCTGTCTACTCTTCACTCCCTGTCTGTAGTTTTACTGCAATGTTTGTATTTGTGCTTTATACTTTTGTGATGTTTACAGTGCATTGTATTTATACTAGTACTTTACTGTACTTGTCTTTGTTACCTCTTAATTGGCGCTGCATACAGCTTCTGGTGGCTAGTAAAAAAATAATAAGATTTTGAATTCCGCAGCACAAAATAAATTATATATATATATATATATATATATATATGATTTATTTTGTGCTGCGGAATTCAAAATTTTATATAAATATATATATATATTTTTTAAATGAACGCCTTAGATTTTAAGTCTGCACAGCCCAGAACCTTCATGCCTGAGACAGTTGCCTCATGGTAGGCACATACTGTACATGTACTGCATTTAATATAATACTCCACATCCAATGTTGCTCTGTCTTTATGTTCCATGAACGGTGCTTTGACAGATGATCAATTTTATGTTCTTTCATTGCTGTACTGTTCCATTTTCATAGCATCGACTTGACTGTTCCCAACTTTATTGGCTCCACCCCAGGAGAACTGGCTCCAGCATTCTTGTAATATTACCTGCCCACAGAAAAACAATTGGGATTGAACCCTGTTTTCCTTCCCATTGGATTATGTCACAGGATCCTTTCTCTTAAAAACCAAATCTAAGAAAAGAATATTTACTGAAACCTCAATTGGTAGGTCACGCCCATAATTTTATATTGGACAGACCACAAAAGAAAACTGGTCTGACATCACAGACTCCAAGGCACTGTGGGAAAATATCTTACTGGAGCCAATGGTGAAAAACCTCAACAATAAAAGTCCAGGAAAATGCTAAATGACATTAACTTTAGAGAGACAAAATAACCATACGATGTTCACTGACCAGAAAGAATTCAAGGGACCAACTTCACTTTTGTTGCTGAGATTTATTTTTACTGAAGTAACAGGTTTAAAGTTATAAAATATAAAGTAACATACAAGGGTGGAGTACTAAATTATAAACCTGATGTTTAGCCAGAGATTTTTAAACTAAACAATGCAATCAAGCATCAAATTTTCCGCATTATTATAGATTTTTATGGCTAGAATCAGGAGTGGATTAGAATGCGGGCAGATGGGGCAGCTGGCCAAGGACCAAAAGGGCCCCATCTGCTCCAGAGATGTCCTGGGGAAACGGCAGGGTAGGTGATTGCGTGGGCCAGGAGCTTTCTATTAGTTAATATGGTTACCACGGCCTAGGTGTTCGCTGAGGCTGTGTCTGCAGCCTGAAGGGGGAGGGGCTGGGGCAGGTAATCACAAAATGGTGCCGCTTCTCCAGTCAGCAGTATCTCAGCAGCCTTCACAAGCCCAGATCATTTTCCAATTTCTCCAGGCACTGTGACATTTTACAGAGGAATGGTTATTCATTTATCCATTTATTTGTTTGCATGAGTTTGAACAAAACATTATAAAAATTGTTGACAATAACAATACAAGATACATTACATCAGGGTTACAAGTACATTAATTTTCATTAGAAACAACAATATAGTCTAATCCTAAATAGTAGCAACAGCCAGGTGCAATAAACATGTTATTAAGTTTATTTTATTGGTACATTTTTTAGGGGTGTGTGCTTGCCATGTTTAGACTGCTCTGGATATTATGTGTTATTTTTCGTTTGTTGTTGGAAATTTTTTTCTGTTAATATAATGGGTCTTTGTTTTATTTGTTTATTTTGTTTTATGATATATGATGTGTAATGTATTATTGCGCTGATGAATAAAACAAATGATTAAAAAATGTTTTATTAAGAAGTGAGACACTATACATTGGTTGGGGTGACCAGGGATCAGGGTAACGCAAGCTCAGACATCTATGTTACAGACAATCCAGCTGCTTCTCTTTGAAAATACTGCTGTTCTGTTTTTGTTTTTACTATACTTGAAAGTGTTAGATATTGGGCCTACGATAATGCGAACACCAAGTATGGTTGAAATTCAGGCAAGAATGTAAAACTAAAACCATTCTGTCCGGTGGCAATGCCGGACAATATGGAAAAAATGGGAAAAATTCCCGACAGCGGATGCCCAACAGGATGAAGATCCCGACTGGGGCAGGTAAGTACCCTAACCATCCCCTGTCCCCCCTTACAGTAACCTCCCCCCCTAGTGCCTAACCCTAACCTCCTCCTGGGGGTGCCTAACCCTAACCCCCTCTTATTGCTCCCTAAACCTAACCCTCCCAGGGTGGGGGGGTTGCCTAACCGTAACCTCTCCCTGGGGGTGCCTAACCCTAATCTCCCCCCCAAACCTAACCCTAAACCCACTAGACTCCCTAATCCTAACCCTCCTCCCCCCCCCGCGGCTAACGCTAAGGGCACCCAGGACTTACCTTAGAGTTCGGGCGGCGTCCTCGGCGTTCCGGCATCGGGATTAACATAGGCACTGTTTTGATTACTTAATTGGTATTTAGTCTTTAGTCAAGATGACTGGCATGAGAGAAGCTGAAGAGGTTCAGTTAATATGGGTATGTCCATCTGCCACCCATCAAGGCATTTACATTTTTGGGTGGATCATGAGTGAGAAGACTGACACCTTTAAAGTGGGCCTGTTAAGTACAGGGAGACAGTATTTAAATACTTTTACACAGTAAAGGTAATCTATACTGTATGATAATGGTAATCAACATGCGGACCCCCAGCTGCTGTGGAACTACAAAAAAAACTGTGGCAGGGCATACTGGGATGTGTAGTTCCACAGCAGGGGAACATATAAGGGAGTATGGGGTAAAAAATAACCCATTGGACGCTTAGGCAGCTCCACGTTGTCACAACTGGACTCAGTTGTTGTAGTTTCTCTGTCGCCCGAAAATGCGTCTTAGCCACAATCGGAAGGAACAAACCTCTTCACGAAACTGCACTGATAAATTTGATATGCAGTTTTGTCGCATCGCTTTGTGATTTAAGGTGCGTACACACTAGACAATATTTTTACACGATTCGCCCGATTTTGACGCATTGGAACGACATATCGTGTAAAATATGTCCAAGTCGTGAGTGTCCACGATGCCGATGTGCATACCCGTGGGTCTTACATCGCATCTTCAGATCTTGCCTACTGCAGGTAAGATTTGCCAATCTCATACATGATTTTGTGCAATAGATAGATTTTATGCACGATAGATCTTTAGTCAGGTTGGACACTTTTTAGCACCATATCGTGTCCTGGAGAACCTGGGAGGTGCCGGGGAGAGTTCAAGGGAAATTGGTCACGATTTTGCATAGTGAGCACATCGTCTAGTGTGTAGGCACCTTAAGACACGTTTTCTGGCGACTCTCTGTGCAAGCCAAGTTGTGCGGGACCTGGCGCACTGGGATGGGCGGTATGGTGCGGATGCCGCAAAAATGTATAAGGACACATCTGTATTTTACCTACTTTTCCAACCTTTCCACCAGGCAACCCATGTGAAACCCATCCTGACCACAGTGACAGAGTGGGACACAGATCCCTCAAACCTGTTATTTTCCATAATGAAATAAGGAATTGTACTCTCAGGTTTGTGCCATTATAACTTATAGTCACTTTATATTCTAAGGCCTGTTTATTATATATTAGGGTGTTCAGATTATAATATTGTACACACCACAATTCCCCCCTTTCTGACTGATGAGACTAACTAAAAGAAATAAGTAAGTGGGACTGTTCCATATGATTGATTGCACTGTCCTAGGCAGTGTAATTTTTATTACTTTGCTTTTGGCATTGGGTGGATGATTATTTTATCTTGGCCTCATTATTTCCTTTGAGAGACATAGAACCAAAGTCTAAAAAAAAGAGGAAATTACGAGGCTGGAGGCAAGCCTTGGGAAACTCTGAAACTACTCTTTGGAAACAGGCACTCTTGACCATTTTAGTGCTGGAAAAAATTGTATATTTAAATACTAGGAGTCACAGAGGCTCATTTACAAGCCAAAGGAAAAACAGAATTGTAGAGCATATCTACATGTGGAAGTGTGGATATATTTCCATCCCATCACATTGAAAGCGTGTTTCTTATTCTGCTCTTTGGTATTTGCACAATGTTTTGTGATTATTTCACACATCGACATCTTCAATAAAGTAAATTCATCACCTGAAAATATTGCCTTTTATTCTATGCACCCTAAGCCTGTGCAGATCCTCTCTTAAACGCCACTTGTGTACAAAACTCAACCTATTATACCTGAGCTCCTCCTCTTTCAAGGTACAGGATTTGGGATGGTCCTGCTGAATTTGGGACAGTTGGGAAGTATGCTCATAATTTGCAACATTAATTGTTTGACCTAAAATACCACACTTTGAAGTCCCATTTATGTTTTAGATAACTCAAAACATTCAAGTAATCAGATCCGCCTTTATTTTACGGACCCCTACCTCAGATTTAATATTTACATTGGTCTATGTGTGCACAAGCGCTTCCACTATGAAATTAACTTAATTAACACAGGGAGGAATTCATTAGCCCTTTTTCATGGGCAAAAAAAAAATGTTTTCACATATTTTTACCTTCAGGCAATTCAATAAGTGCCCTTTTTATTCTCCCAGAAAATGATCAGTATTCGGGCGAATACACACAGAATCCGTGATAAGTTCATAAACCTATGGGTTTTTACTGCTGGCTTTCAGAAAACAGGCTCATTATCAGGGAATTTTTTTCAGAGCCTGCTGAGGTCCTGATGGTGGCGCCACTTCGGGACTAATGCCCCAGGGGGTCATTTAACGTGCAGTAAATTACCACGGCTAATTGAATGCCCCCTTTGTGTTCATCTGAACCAGCAACTGAGGCTCAATTAACGCCACCTCTGAAGTAGTATAAAAACCTAGCTGATTTCCTCTACTTAAAAATTGCAATGGAGACCTGCTAAAATTTACAATATCCACCAGAGAACTCCCAAATGCCCATTTATTTGCCATCAGCGTAAGGGATGCCGATAGGGGGTGAAATTGGGTACTGTTTGCCTGGACTGATTAGATGGGCACAGCGGGGGCCTGGATCAGCTGCTCAGGCGGACATTTGCAGTACAGCTCAGCCCCTCTCCCAGGGAGCTGATTGGCCGGGTGCTAGGGAGGATCATGTGACAGAGTGAGAGGCACTGGCAGCGCGGTAGATCATCCAATGGAGACCCTGGAAAGAGGATGCCCTGGGGGACACCACTCCACAAGTACCAGCTTCCCCTGCAGTGCTCATGGCACCACCACCCCTGTAGAAGCACATATTATTTTAACCTATTGGAGGGGTTAGGGGGCATGGTCACATGGTCCAGATTTTTGCCCCCCCCCCCACACACAGTGTACACGGGCTGGTCCCAGCTCTTGATGGCCCTGATCAGGGCCATAAGCTGCGTGCTTCTGCATGGGGATAAACACTGGCACCTTGGAGTACGGAGTTGAAATGGGGTCAACTCTCAAATGACAGATGTGTCCTCATACATGGATCCTCAATACGCCACCTGGTGCGAGATGCCTGGCGCAGATATGCCGTCAGGTACTGTGCGATTCTGTTAACGCGGGCGTCTTTTTTGCATTTTTTTTTTTTACAGAAATGTGTCTTAGCCGCAAAGTGATGTACTAAGATGCACCAGGAGACTGTGCTGATTTATTTGAAAATGGATACTGGCTCAAAACGAGCAATTCCAAACAACAACCAACTAGGGTGTCACCACACCCCAGTCAACATGTAAAGATCCATGAGGCTAATATTTTGGTGACATCCACAAGACTAAACCATCACATCTTCTATCTATATGACTTCCCTCTCTGCACCATGGACGCCTGAGTCTGAAGAGCACTCATGCTTCCAGCGTGCACTCACGCCAGGAGATGGCATCCCCGGCTCCTCGTGTGCAGTGGTGTTTCATCCACTATGGTTCTGCGCGACACATCATGATGTCACGATGCAGCTACGAATTACAGAAAGTCCACCCGCTGAGCAGAGCCCAAGGAAGTGAAGTATTCTGTTGAGACTCCGGATGGGCCTATCCAGTTATCGCCCCCTTGGGCATTTGCCAGAACTGCCAGTTGTCCATTCCGGTCCTGATTTAGGCCATACAGAGAGGTATGGCTACACAAAAGTGGACAAGTATTGTTGTGCTGTGTCTCTGCATTACCTCAGGTTTGTAAATACCCGTCACTGACTCCTTACTTGTAGAATAGAATTTATAAAAATATTCATACTATGTGCAGAATGTGCTGTACATAAAATATGCTACAAGGTTTATTTATAGCTAACACACACTTTCAAATACTGCTGGCTAGCTGATGTTTGTCACTTTTATGTTTTGTTAAAATATTTTTTTATGACAATTCTGAGTAAAAGGAACCTTGGGGGCCGATTCATTGAGTTCAAAACTAGGTTGCACAAATTTTTGACGGAGATAAAAACGGCGGCTGTGACTTTTTCGCTATTTAATTACAAATTTGTGTTAAGTTTACAATAGCACAGATATATTGCTTACTTTATTGCAAAATCTTTATCTTAAAACTGAGTTTGGCAACCAAGACAAAGATGCCTAAGTAGGCTCGCCCCCCCAACATGAAGTCATGATATGATGGCTGCGGTTTTATTATACTACTGTATGTGGCTCAGCAATGAATATTATAGGGCATGGAAACCTCATATCTCGCTGCTATTGTGCAGGAAAAGGGACTGGGTGTTTATTTATTGAGTTATATGACCAAATCCCAGTGGTACTGGTAGCCATGACTCCTGTGTCCTTTTGCCTTCTCTGAGTATAGCAGAACGCTAATTTGAGTTTTTACAAGTTGCCTGTATGCTGCATTTCTTGAAGCAGTTGTCCATCTTTAATTTACGTCATGCCTTCCTGCAACATTGCCAAGTCTTTCTGGCTTACCTCTGTGCTTTTCTGCCCCATCATGATATAATGAATTGCATTTTTATATTTATGTTCTTTTGTTGCCTATGAGATAGCTTAGCCGTACTTTTCACATTGGATTCAATTGTATTTAGAGAACGGTCTTCTGTGGTATCCCATAAATGGCTTTAAGGCACCTAAGCATCATTATCAATATTTAATAAAGATTGCACAAATATATGTGCAAATCAATGTTCTAAAGTCATCCAGCAATGGAGTAACTGCTTGATAATTATTATTCATAAAGCGCCAACATTTTCCACAAATCTGTAGATTTTACACTTGACTTGTCTTTGTTGCAAGTCATCTGACAGCAGAGGATTATGATGCAGTATTTGTTTTATGCCTAAAACATATTTTGTTATATTGTGTTACCCTTATATTTATTTTATCATCATTTAAAATATTATTTTATGAAAATAGTAAATTTCTTTTTATTGACACCAAATATTCATTAATTTCTGTATGGCAAAATATGTGATTGTAGAGGAACGAACAGATGCAGCCATTGTTATTCCGTATGGAATTCAGGTTATTTTGAGTCCTCCTACTATAATTACACCTAAAGCTTGGTACACACTCTACGATATTGTACGATATATATTGATCTGACACGGATCGGAACAATATATCGTATATACCGTATAGTGTGTACATCCGATCCCTCGTTCATGATGGCCGTTCATCGCATCGTCCCACCTGCTGTTCTGCACACAGAGGGGATGATGCGGTACAGTTATGCATTTACGATATATCGCTCCGTCGTACAGTGGATCGTGCAGTGTGACCTTCATGCGCGATGTATCATTTCATCACACCATTGCTGGGTCGCACATCGCATGGTATGTGCCCAGCTTAAGACTGCACTTTTGAAATGTCTATAGATATTGCTCCTGGGAATAGCCTAGGATATCCATAATGTTGAGAAAACCTAGGTCGACCCGCAATGCCGGCGATGGGAGACCGACAAGTGTGAAATGCTCTTTAATTAGGAGTAAAGGCAGAACAGTGCAGTAAGTACAACGTCCAGTTCTATTTGGCATATTATCACTTAGGGGCACTAATGTCTGACGTAATATGGTCATAGGTAAGTGAGGTGATGGAGTTAGGCGGATTGATTTGGACACAATATAATAATAATAGAATAGATTTAGATATAATGATGTGGGGAGAGATGGGGTGGGACATGATATGTGAGATTGGGGGTACATGATAAGGGAGGTTAATGACATTAGTATAGTGCTTAAAGTGATCCTGGAGAGGTGGTGGAACTCAGCTCCCCCTCCCGCCCCCTACCTTCCACGTTAGTAACTTGTCACTGCCAGAGGTGTAACTGGGGTAAATGCTGCCCAGAGCAAAAAAATAAAAAATAAAAAAAAAAGTTGTCCCTTGAAAACTGTTCTCATGAATTCTGTCTGTATACCTATATTAGTATTGAAATACACATTGGAAAAACAAAGGGAAGTGCGAGAGCATGGTAAAACCTCAATATGACTGGGATAAATACCATGTGCACACACACGCTGTTGTGTGTGTATAGGAAAATGTAAAGTGCATGGCCCCCAGAAACATTAGGCGCTATGGCAATGTGAAATACATGCTTTTTAGCACTCCTGCCACCAGCTAGACTACAGTATTAAGTCACTTAAAAAAAAAAAATGTTCTACTGAATGCCATCAGTATCACTCATAATTATTTTTCTGCCACCCCTCTGGGGACCCAAAGATTTGGGTCCCCAAGTCTTTGTTCTTTTTTTATTTTTATTTGCAACCCCTATATATCCCATGTGCTAGAGTATTTTATTCCGTATTTGGTGGTTATTCTGCAACGGTGGTTCGCTGAAGAAATTGAGCCTCCCTAGGCAGACAGTGTTTCAAGCCGATATTCAATTTGCATATAGGAGATCATGTGGTACAGAAGCCACCAGTTTGTGTTGCGAATAATGGCCCTGATTCAGAGCCGGACGCTCTGACCAGAGCGCTTGCTCTGAATCAGGGCCCACCTCCATTAATATGGAGCGTCCTCCTGGACGCTCGTATAGCTGTGGGTCACCACCCACAGCATATACGAGCGTGCAGGATGATGGTCGCGATGGTCTTGACCATCGCGACCATCGAAACTGCAAGCAAAAGCCTGCGGTTTGTGTTTTTCAACCGCAAGGCCAGGAGTGATTTTGGCTCTATCAGAGCCAAAAATCACTCCCACTGACATCACTAGTGATGTCAGTGGGGCCGGCTTCAGACGGTAGGCGTTCCCTTGGGAACGCCTCCGTCTGGCAGGCACGCCCCCGGAACGCCCACCAAAGGGGGCGTGCTGTCAGTCACCATCGACAGCACGCCCCCTTTGATGAGACACTCCGAGTGAAGGAAAGTCCTTCGCTCGTCGGGTCTCGCGCATGCGCACGACGGAGCTCCCTCCATCGTGCGCATGCGCAGTGGGGACCATCGACCCACTTGCGAGCGGACAGCCGCTCGCGAGTGGGTCTGAATGAGGGCCAATATGTCATCTTCATACAACAGATGTTCAACCAGTTAACACATAGTTATAGAAGTTTTGGAGCAGGGCAAAATGTGAACTTCCCTGATCAATCATTCTAGAGAGACACCATCCTCCTACGTCTCTTCAGCGACATCCCCCCTGCATCTCTGCAACGCCATCCCCCTGCATCTCTCCAGCAGCATCCCCCCTGCATCTCTCCAGTGCCATTCCCCCGTGTCTCCCCAGCTCCTCCCCTGTATCTCATCAGCGTCATCCCCCTGTGCCATTCCCACACCATTCCCCACTGCGTCTCTTCAGCACCATCTTACTTTGTCTCACCAGTGTCACCCCCCCTGGGTCTTAGCAGTGTCATCCCCACTGCTTCTCACCAGCGCCACCCTGAGTCTCCAACATTAACCCCCACGTGTCTCTCCAGTCTCACCCCTCCATATCACTCTAGCCTCACCTCCCCATGTCACTCTAGCCTCAACTAGCCTCATACCCCCATGTCTCTCCAGCCTAATTTTTCCTGTCTCTCTACCCTCATTCCCCCATCTCTCCAGCCTCACCCTCGTGTCTCTCCAATCTCATCCTTGCCTGCATCATTCCAGCCTCACCGTCCAGTACCATCATGCCCTATGACTGACACCCTCCTTTGTGCATGTATTGATTTTATGCGCCAGTCACTGCTATCCCCTACTTTATATCTATTTATTTAATTTGCGCAGCCTCAGTGATCTCTGACCTGACCACACACCACTGCATCCCACTCCACTCCGTAATTTATTTATCTTTACTAACTTGCAATAATAGTTCAAAACAGCTTGTCGCTCAAAGCAGCAGCTGCAGCAGAGGTCCCCTGCACACTGCGCCTCATGACATCACCGTGTCTCATTCCCTGGCCTGCCATAGGAGGGGGAGGCAGGTCAAGTCACAGTTGTGCCATCCGCCCGCCAGATCTATTGATATGGGAAGCACACAGTGTGGCATTCGTCATCAGCAGTAGCCATACAGCAGGAACAGAAAGTAAACTGAGGATGGGCCTGTAGGTAGAGGCGGAACATGCTCCCCCTCCAAATACAACTGACGGAACGTGGTTCCGCCCCGTTCCAGCCCATTCTAACACCTTCGTGCTAGACATGCTGCTGGGTGATACTAGACACGTTTCTTGGCACAAATGAACCCATGTGCATTTGGGTGCAAGCCCAAATGACATGTGCTGTGCACTTTTTTAATGTGCCCACCTGCAGTGCAGCATGGTTTTACTAAGGTGCAAAGTTACTTGCTCTTTTTGCTTTGTCTCAGAATATGGGAATGAATACAAATCTATAGTGCTTAATAAGCATAGCTGAACTGTGCAGCAATAGCTATTCACCATAAGGTAACGTCTGTACATCTGTACTGGGGAGAAAGGGTTATTATAACAATGACTGCTAGTGGTATGTAGAGTTTGTGGTGTAGGGAGAAGGAAGTTATTCCCAAAACAGTAACTTTATTTTATTGAATATTTAAGCCAGATCACAACACTTCTACATACTTTAGTACAATTTATGTGATTTCTTTGCTGGAATTAGTAAATTTTTACAGATGATTTTAAACACAGCAAAATAGTCTGAGGTTTGTGGTTCTATAAACAATTAGTTAAATTAAGAATTGTATTACTTTTGTTGTTATTTAAAACAGTTGAAAACAAAATAAAATTATTTCACATAATCTACCTGTGTGGGGTTATGCTCTCGTCTAGCACTACAAATGCACACAATTCAGTATTTGGTTTGGAATTTGCCTTAATCCTTGGGGTTCTTATCCAGATGTAAATTATTTTTTTTGCATTCCACCAACTGAACCCTGATTTCCCTGTGATTACAGACAGGGCTTATTATTTATGCCTCTCCTGATTCATGTCATTATATGAATTAGGGTTTAGGTTTGGCTCTGCACTCATCTGAATCTTTTGTTAAAGGATTACATATTGATTGAATAGTCATACAACAGGCTTAGTGTGTCATTTCTAGGACTTCAAACTGACAATCCGGCTCAAAATGTCAATCAGGTTTCAGAAATACGCACCAATAAATGTAACTTGTATAAACCAGTACATGATCTCAGTTTTGAAATATGAATAAGCCAAATACTACACAACTGCAGAATTGTACAAATCTTTCCTATTCGGTCTAATTAAATTGATTGCGTCAGGCAAATTTTTGATCGTAATCTGCTTTACATTATAACCAAATGTAGCTCTCACTTTCATTGACCAATCAAAAATCAGGAGAGATTTCCTCCTCCTTCCGCTAAAAGGGCATATAACAAATATGCAGATATTTGACCTAGTTTGAAGACTCTCATTTTGGCTGTGAATCTGGAGACAAGATTTAGGAATGTGTAACATCTTTAAATGCTAGGTTTTTCAAGTAAATTGACATTGTCATCAATATGCTGATATGAATTTCAGCTGTGTGTAATTTTCTGCAAGCAGAATGCTCCCCTACTGCTCAGCAATATCTGACAGCCAAGCTCCTAAGCAAAGAAAACAAAATCCAGGTTTTCAATGCAGCTGTTGAGAAGTCTGTCAACAAATACTGTACATATAAAGTTCTCATTACCCGCTCCATTCCTTAGGAAACACAAGGTAACGATAAATGTTTCACAAAAGGTCTTTATCTCCATAGGTGTTTATCTGTAAGAGCTTTGCCAGAGAAAGCTACAGTAATTATCGTTTTCCATCATCAGTAAATTACTTCCAGTACCTTGGATGGATTTCACCTTTGAAAATGACTTTATGGTTTTGTAACACGTCCAGCACATAGAGATGACAATTTGTTTGGTCTCTCTTCCCCGTGCGGTAAACAAGGGTTTAAAGCACACTAACGCATTGATTCCATGTAACGTGTAGAATCAATAGGTTTCCCCGCACGTTTAAATGCAGCTCCTGAGGCTGCAAGGAAAAATCCTGCCTCTGGTATCCAAGCTGATAATATATATTATGTGTACATTGGAAAGTAATGTTATTGTCTTCACTGCCATTTTTAGCATTGGCAATATACTTAAGGAACAGATATTTCTGGGATAGTGCTGTACAGGTTATTCATGGACTACCACCTAGACCATGAGCTGGATTCGAATAGAGATGCAGACGACCCATAGACTTATAAGCCTTACTAATTTTAAGTGCCTGAGGGCAAAAACAAATGCATGCTAGTGATCATTATGGTTGCCAGCATTACTTACCAAATTCTGATTGGCTAATCATGGATCCATCTGTTTTTATTTTTATGTTGCTTGTGCATATATTATATTTTTGTGAGTGTATTTTAACAATTTTTTTTTCTAATTATTATTATTATTATTGCTAGGTACTTATATAGCGCACACATATTCCGCAGCGCTTTACAGAGAATATTTGCCCATTCACATCAGTCCCTGCCCCAGTGGAGCTTACAATCTATATTCCTGACCACATGCTCACACACATACACACTAAGGTTAATTTTTGTTGGGAGCCAATTAACCTACCAGTATAATTACATGATATGGAAATTTGTACCTTCTGTATTATAGAAGTTTCTTCAGCTTTATAGGAACCTAATAAAGAATGAGTATTTCACAATCAAAACAGTGGTTAAAATTATGGCTGTAAGTGTATCATACTTGCCTGTGAAGTAACACCTGCAGTATGTGCGTGGCGTGTAAGATCTACTTGTTGATGAAATCACACTGATACTTTTCAGGGCTTGCTCATGTATTGGGTTTTACAGGTGTTTCAAAAAGAAACCTGATATATGAAAATACATGTACTGTAGCCATAGGAATAATTGTGTCTCATAACTAATGCAGGGCCATCATACTGATGATCCCATTTGTCTGAATATATATCTGATAATATATATATATATATATATATATATATAGCTTCATAGGGGGGGGTGTAAAGTGCAATCAGGGAGATTGCTAGACTCTTCAGGGAGTCAGGGAGATTACTACTATTTCAGGGACTGTCAGGGAGAGTTAGCAAGTATGAAGTGTATGTGACGCTTGCCTAACATAGACCTGGCACACTTGCTAGTGGTGCCAACTCTCATGCATCTTACGATGCGTACCCTTATCCTTATAAAAATATTCTGTATTTGCATACAGAGTTTTTGAATGTAAATTACACCCAATATTTGTTCTATTTTGGTGTTTTTTACCCTATCCAATGTCTTGTAAACTATTGCACATTTAAATTTAGATTTATTTTCCCTATTACTACTCTTCTCTTAGACCGGCCAGAACTTCTCAAATACATTTTCCTCTTCTGTATCTTGAGGTGGGAGTGACATAAATGATATGAGCATTGCATTCAAAAATAACCCATAGACAGCTGCTTGATTGAAAAATTGGTCATTGCACTTAAAGTAAACTCTATATATAATTGTTCTAGCATTCAGTCAGACTTGCCCATTCTTTCCAGGGCACCATTCTGAAGTATCATGTTACCATCTCAATCTCCTCTTCAGTAGGTCACCATTGTTTTGTATAGTAGGAGAGGAAATATGTTGCCACTTTATTAATAAATTATCTTATTATACTTGTAAGTTTTGTCAAACTTGTAAAAGTGTGATATGTATATTTTGAATGCTAGTGTGATCATTTACACAGTACTAATTCTAATTTACATTTGACGGTAATGTTATTGTTAGACTTGGAAACTTTGAATGCCATTTCCCATGCCCACAATATTATATTACTGAATGCACAAAGTAGACTTTATTTATTTATATAGCACTGTACAGAGAGACTATTTGTCATTCGCATGATCGCATCAGTCCCTGATCCATTAGAGATTACAGTCTAAAGGGTCTATTTACTAAGCAGTGTTAGGAGACAGAGTGAAAAGTGATAAGGTGCCAGCCAATCAGCTCCCAGCTGTCATCTCACAGGCTGTGTTTGAAAAATGACAGTTGGGAGCTGATTGGCTGGCACCTTATCACTTATCACTTTTCACTCTGTCTCCTAACACTGCTTAGTAAATAGACCCCTAAATTCCTTAACACACAAAATGCACTAGGGTTCATTTTATTAAGCAGCAAATTAACCTATCAGTATGTTTTTGGAGTGTGGGGGAAAACCAGAGCACCTAGAGGAAACGCACACTAAGATGAGGAGAACATACAAAAGCCATACAGATTGCCTTTTTGGGAATCAAAATTATGAACTCAACACTGCAGTGCTAGTATTTCATACAAGCATCTTGCAGAGCCAATAGTATGTATACTGTAGCTACATTAGTTATGTGCAAAAAAAGTAAACACAGGTAGATAGATTAGTGTGGGCAAAAATAAAGTGGAATCACCAGTTGCAACATTGCATACATGCTTATATTATACTTGTTAATTGTGTGAAGCCAGTGCAACATCATCAATAGATAAGTGCATAGTGTACTAACTACTGTGGCTCTAAACTTAAGGGTCTATGTACTAAGCAGTGATAAGAGACAGAGTGAAAAGTGATAAGTCTGTGATAAGTGGCAGCCAATCAGCTCCCACCTGCCATTATCACAGGCTATGTTTGAAAAATGACAGTTGGGAGCTGATTGGCTGGCATCTTATCACTTCCTTATCACTTTTCACTCTGTCTCTTATCACTGCTTAATACATAGATCCCTTAGTCTTTGATCTTCTAGTCAACTCACTTTATTGCAATTTGCTTGGAAATCTTCATAGTTAAAATTTCAGTTCAATGAAAAGTTTTCAAGAAAACACATATGGTCCTTTCTGGAAACTGATACACAGATTACAGTACAAAAGTGTTCTACAATGCGGGGTACACACCTAACATATATATCTGCAGATGTTGGTTGTTCATACACACTGAACAACCATAGTCTGTCTTCTGTCCGCGGGTCCAGCTGGCTGGGGGCGTGTCGCGCCCCCCTCCCCACGGTCCCTGCTGCAAGTGTACAGGTGGTTGTCCAGCTGCCTGTACACACAGCACGATGCCCCAATATATATGCAGATATATTGGGCATCGGCTGTGCAGCCAGTGTCGGACTGGGGCATGAAGGGCCCACTGGGGGAATGCAGTGATAGGGGCCCATACCTATGGGTGTGGCCAGCCTCCAGAGTGGGTCTGGGCCCCTTTAAATATATACATATATATAGTAAGTACTGGTAGTAAATGTATGATAATGTACGAGATTAATAACAGTAGTACATTGAAAATACACAATAGTCCTGTGCAGTATAATTCAAGTGAAAAATATATATGTGATGTAGGGCCGCTTCCCACCTGGAAATGTTGCCAATCTTCCCAACAACAAAAGATATATAGAAAATTAGGTGGAAAGCGCTGCACAAACACACATGATGTCAAAGAATAAAATAAAATGCTTTTTAATACACAATAATATATCACTTCAGAATACTGGGGCTAGGATGTAAGTGACCCAATGGACGTGCTAAACACTTATCACAGATGTAATAAATGACAGAATGCCAATAAATTAGATAAAAATGCTATAGAAATTGCTGTTGTAAAAAATGCTAAATGATTCTTCCTATACCAAATAAAAGTGACTCGTGGAACCGATGGAATTGTCCATGAGATGAAATAAATGTATAGCAGACAAAAAAGTTGATTTATCGTCTTGTAACTCTGCTGTGAAGTGTATACAGAGATAACGTTGCTGTGAGTAACTAGAGACACAGTATCCACATGTAGTTCACATACCCATAGCACCTCCTCGGAAGGACAGATCTGTTACTGTTGCAAGTAATGTGAGACTATCTCAAAAGGCAGAAGCCTTTTGAGAAAGCCGCTGTTAGCGGTGAAACGCGTTAAGTAAAACATCAATTGATGTTCCACTTTTGCATTCCCGCACCCCCGGAGTTAATACCTGCCATCCCGAGGAGACTGCTCATATCCAGCGCCACAAGCCCTGCACAGCCGGTGCACCTGACATGTATCATCACACTCTATGTGGTGTTGGACTTCCCCTCTGCTATACACCCTCATCTAGTCGCTGGGACACGGCTTCCATCAGTGCTGCACAGGCATACTCCCAGCAGCGGACAGGTCTCACACTGACAGCAGGCATACTTTCCAACTGGTAGGAACAGCGATCCCACTGCTCTGCCGGAGGATACATTACTTGCAACAGTAACAGATCTGTCCTTCCGAGGAGGTGCTATGGGTATGTGAACTACATGTGGATACTGTGTCTCTAGTTACTCACAGCAACATTATCTCTGTATACACTCCTTAGCAGTGTTACAAGACGATAAATCAACTTTTTTTTGTCTGCTATACATTTATTTTATCTCGTGGACAATTCCATCGGTTCCACGAGTCACTTTTATTTGGTATAGGAAGAATCATTTAGCATTTTTTACAACAGCAATTTCTATAGCATTTTTATCTCATTTATTGGCATTCTGTCATTTATTACATCTGTGATAAGTGTTTAGTACGTCCATTGGGTCACTTACATCCTAGCACCAGTAATCTGAAGTGATATATTATTGTGTATTAAAAAGCATTTTATTTTATCCTTTGACATCATGTGTGTTTGTGCAGCGCTTTCCACCTAATTTTCTATAATTCAAGTACACAGTCTAGAACCTGATCCCTAGAGGACGGGGTGAGCCCTTAGGCAGTGAGGCCCACCGGGGGTTTCCCCTGTACCCCTGAGGGCCACTCTGACCCTGTGTGTAGCAGAGCCGACGTGACATGTCTGAGAACAACATCGTTCACAGACATATGGAGCCAAATGTAATAGGTTGCAAATTTGTAAAAAATTTGAGTTTAGCGCTAAACTCACATTTCTTACTCGCAAATGTAATCGGGTGTGACTATAATAAAACTCGTATTTTTTGGGCTTTGCTATTACTCGTGAAAAAGTGTCTCGCATCCAGATATTTTTCCTTTCTCTAGATAGAACTCGGGTAATGTAATAGAGTGCGAGTGCTTCACTTGCACATATTACTGCCTGAGAAATCGCAAAAACAATAGACCAGCTTCAGGATAGCGAGCTTATCCTGTGTAGGTCAGAGTAACACAGAAATATGCATATATCCATGAGATATGTGCATGTTTCTGTGTGTGTACAGTACATATAAAAAAAAAAAAATATATATATATATATATATATATCGTGCACTCCCCTTCCATAAGCATAACCAGCCCCGGGCTATGTAGAGCCTGTGCTAGTGTTTAAAATACAGGGGACAAAATGCATACCTCCCAACTGTCCTGCATCCAGCGTTTTTCTGGGACGGTCCCGCTGTCCCACCCGCAGGCCGCAGTGTCCTGCGGTGGGGGGGGGGGAAGTTGGGGGGAGCACATGCGCACGGCATCTGTTCACCAGTACACGGAGATCCTGGGTGCTGCCCAGAATCTCAGAGTGCTGGGCATGCTCCCAATAGTGATGTAAATGGGGAGAACCCGCTAGGCTCTGCCCCATTTTCCCCCGAGACTCCTCCCACTTTCCCCGAAGTCCGCCCCTTTTCGGTCACACCTAAGGCGCGCAAACTGTCCCTTTTCGGGGGACCTAAAAATTGGGAGGTATGAAAATGATGAAAATATGTAGGGAACCCCTGTATTTTAAGTACCAGCACAGGGCTTTTCTGATCCGATCCGGTCCTATTTTCCATAGCCCCTGTATCTTCCAAAACTCCCCCTAGCGGGCGGGGGGAGGTAATGCCACAGCCAGGGATACCCTATCACCGGGTCCCCTGGAGAAGGCATTACCTCTGACCACTAGTCAGACCATAGGAGCTGCCCGCTGATTGGCTGTGCACGGTCAGCCTATCTCCCCATAGACTTCAATGGTGTGAAATCTCCATTAAAGTCTATGGTGGGCACAGCTACACTGTATCCTTTGATGTAATCGCAAGGTTAATTGAGGTGAACCTTGCTGTTACTATCAAAGGATACAATGTAGCGGTTCCCACCATAGACTCCAATGGAGATTTCCCACCATTGAAGTCTATGGGGGAGACAGGCTGACCGCGCACAGCCAATCAGCGGCAGTTCCTACGGAGGTGCCTGCTGATTAGCTGGCAGCTCCTGCAATGACTGGGCACACGTGGTTCCCAGTCAGTCGCGCGGAGGAAGGGTATGTGTAAACATATCCTTACTCCTGTTCGTAATGAATCTGGAGTTTTCGGTTTGTTTTTATCACCTCCTGGATGCCTACATGGAACGGAGAGGACGTGATCAATACATAAGAATAGGTGGGCATGGATTTTTTTTTTTCATGCACCCGTGGATGCTACATGGAGAAGTGGACATGATTGGCTACAGGGATACTAGGTGAGTATGTGTGATAGTGAGTGTGTATGTGAGTGTGCTTGTATGTTTAAATAAAATTGTACTATCACGGTGTGTGCATACAGTATTTGTTTTAATATTTCTTCTGCAGGTGAACTACAGGTACCAGCTGGTCCTTAATTCCCCGCATGCTGGTACTTGTTGTTCTCCAAATTCCAGCATGCGGGGGAGGCTTGCTGGGACCTGTAGTTCTGTTGTAAAAGACAATATTTTCACTTCTATCTTTTACACCACATTTACGCTATCAACCCGTCACCCACCGACCAGAGGTGCCGGAGATTGCCCCGGGCTGTCAGCCCAGGCCTGGGGTGCCCTGTAGAGGGGGACCCCTTTATTGGCAGGGTCCCCACCTCCCCAGGGATCCCCGGCCTGGGCTGAATAGTGGTCAGGGGTAATGCCAAGGGTTTCCCTGGCTGTGTCATTACCCCCCACCCTCCCACCTGCTAGAAAGAGTCCAGCGCTCCTACTCGTTTAGTCCCCTGTATTTCCACAACCAGGACCGGATCAGAAAAGCCCTGTACTGGTACTTAAAATACGGGGGACCCCTATGCATTTTGTCCCCAGTATTTTTAGAACCAGCACAGGCTGTACAGAGCCTGGGGCTGGTTATGCTTCTGGGGGAGGGGGCATGTCCTTTTTTAGATGTTAGTGTTACTTCTTTTTTTTAACACTGACAGAAGCCTTCACAGACCTTACATAGCCCGGTGCTGGTTCTTAAAATACACATTGTGGACCTCATTCACAGACGGTCGTTGCGGCCGCACGGTCGTAAGGGAAAAGGGGGCGGATATGCAAATGTTGCACTCGCAAGTTGCGTCCTTAAGATCGGATCGTTAGCTGGCCGACCAAGGGGAGGATGCGGCCATAAGACAAAAAATACGCCCCCTTCTCGTACGCATTACACGTCATCTCCAGCCATATAAGGATTAATCGAGACCATCGGTAACCATTGGAACTGGTCGTAGAGCTTAAGGTTGACCATACCCTCTCTTAAGCACTACGATCAGGTCAGTGTACAAACCACCCATGTCACGTGTGCCATGATACTACTTTGTTAATTATGCACTCCCATAAAACGCCGTTCGCATAATTAGGCACGCCTGCGTTCGGATCTCCACTCCCCCTGTTTTCAAGCACCTTCCCCTGTTACCACCCACAAACGCCTCATCCTGTCACTCAAACTACCGACCTGGCTGTGTTCAAGGAGAGAAATTTCTGATCGTAGCAGCTATTTTGCGCACGCGCATTGCGAACTTTACGCATGCGCAGTTTAGCGAACATTGGTGGCACACGACCGTGCGGCCGCAACGACCGACTCTGAATGAGGTCCAGTGTCCCTTGTATTTTAAAAACCATGCCAGGCTGTACAGAGCCTAGGGCTGGTTATGCTTCTGGGGGAGGGGGCATGCCCTTTTTTAGATGTTAGTGTTACTTCTTTTTTTTAACACAGACAGAAGCCTTCACGGACCTCACTGATCTGTGAAGGTTTCTGTGTAACTCGCACCTGTGAGTTATACAGATGTGAGTTACATAGGCAAATACTCGCACAGATTCGCATAGTGTAATAGCCCTGAACTCAAATGTTCGCAGGCTATTACATTTGTGAGTCCTGGCACCAGCTTGCACCTTCAAAAAATGCAAGAAGGTGCGAGTTGGTTTTTGCCTGTACACTCGCACCCTATTACCCCACAGTGTTAAGGAAAGATACTGTAGATACGTGAGAATCCCAAAAGCTCATATCACTCTAGTACAGGCTTGCCTACCCTCCCGATTTGGCCGGGAGCCTCCCAATTTTGGGGTGCCGCTCCCGGCCCCCCGGAAAGGCAGGCAAGCCTCCCGGAAGTCTCTGACCCTCCCTACCTCCCCCCTGAAACAACTAGAAACCCCCGCAGCAGGGGAGCTGGTGACGCGATTTGCGCTGAATCGCGTCATCGTGACCCCGCCCCCTGCTTCACAACACTGAAAATAACGGCATTGTGAAGAGGGGGCGGAGCCACGATGACGTGAAGGTGCGGTCCCGCCCCCGGCTCCACCCCCATGAGAAACAACCTGACCGGCCCAGGCTCCGCCCCCAATGGCCGGCCCCGCCCCCCGCTGCTAGCCAACAATCAGCTCCCTCCCGGAAGGCTGGAGCTGATTGTCGACAAGTATGCTCTAGTATACTGTATTAGTCTAATCATCAAAATACATTTTTTATAGTCTGTATGGATTCCTCTTACCCTAGGCACACAGGCGATCCCTCGCATAATATATTGCTTTAAATCCAATTGGAACAATATATCATTCGCATTGCAGAGTGTCAACGCCTATTTGCGCGTTCTCATTGGTCATTCTTCTCATCTATTATCTTGCACGTCGGATGGGATGATGTAATGAACGACACCATGCTGCTAAATAGAGCACGTCATGCCATTGTACTCAGCATCACGCAGTGTGTTCAATACGTGGAATACATTGTTCCATCGCGTTATTCCATCGCATGGGTAAACACATCGTGTAGTGTGTACCTAGCCTAAAGCTTTTACAATATATTTGCTATATAATGAATTATAATTTCAGTATATACCAGATATAATACCTAATATAATTATGTAATAAGTATGCTCATGAATATTTACATTTTATTATTCTTTATATATATAAAAAACTTCCCATATTGGAATGAAAGTAAGCATAAATAAAAGTGATACTGAAATAGGAAATGTACATAGATCGGTAGATTAGCAAATGCCGTTTTTCCCAGTGAGCGTGGATTTGCCTACCATCCCAGGAATTTTGCCCACCCAAACTACCAGATTTATTATCCAGCGGTTTGGAGTAAAAACTCAAATCTAATATTATTTAATCTTCTAATATTATTTTGTAATAGAAAGAGGGCCCTAATAATTTTTTTAAGTAATAAGGGGGCACAGAAACATTATATTTGCTAAGGGGGCACAAAGTTTTAATAGACTAAAGGAGGCCACAATTCTTTTTTTTAACCCTGGTACCCACCAGCCAGAGGTACCAGGAAGTGGCATATGCTTCAGTAATTAGCATTGGCCTGGACATTCCCAGGAGCGGGGGGCCAAAAGATGTTGGGCCCTATCTAAAGGACTGGGACAGATGCTATGTAGCAAGGGTCGTTAATTAAAACATTTTTTACATGCTTACGACATGATGACTGTGGTTTGATCTATCTCACTTATCACAACTACCTCTTTGCGTTTCTTCAGCGGGTTTTTATGTGGTTTGTGTAACAAACAGGTTTAGGCAACTGATTGTTTGTATTTTTAATTTTTTTCATCTAAAAAATCAGGACTGTGATTTGCGGCAGGTTGGGTTTGAAAATGGAGGTTTATTAACAATTTTCTGCCATTTTTGCTATGATAAATTCAGCAGTTTATAAATCACTCCAAAACGCAATTTGGTGAAATCGCCATGTAGCAATTCCCCACATTGTTGTTTGTAATTTTGTCAATAGTGCTTTTCCAAATTATTTTGATTTAGCAATTAGTGAAGATATCACTAATCATTTGTATTAATTTACAATCTGATATTATTAATTGATGCGGATGGTTTAGAAAGTACAGTGCAGAGCATTCGTAACCGGGGCCAAATTGGCCATCTGGCAAATGCCGGAGGAGTTACCTCTACCAGCACAGTCCCTCGGTGATCAGCACACTTGCTTTGTGGTGACACGTGAGTTTTTTTTCTCAGCAGCCACTGCCCCTTGTGCATCTTATCAATAAAAACTGTCATTTAAATCCATTTTACATCAGGGTACTTTAATCCAGTGTATATCAGGGTACTTTAATCCAGTTTATATCAGGGTACTTTAACTCAAAACTGTGGCTATTGTTGTCAGATACTTTACACATGAACTATTTGCTCCTGTATAATAAGCCTTGTAATTATAGCTATTTGGCCATGATCCCGTTCCCCCAATTACAGGCCCAATATCTCCTCCCACCTAGTGACTTGTTTTCAAATTGTTGTATTATGCATTGGATTTCTAGTTCATTTAGGGAGCAAGGTTAGTTGGAGCAGCCCCCAGCTGATCTTTTAATATAATAATACGTGGAACTCTGAGGGCAACATTGGTTTGTGGTATTTTTAATTCTTAGGAGGCGGCTTGATGGATAAATCCAAATCCCAACTTCAGTGGGAATAAGATATTCTGTTGATTACAGTAATCAATGGAAGACCATTTATCTTTACACATATTGTTTGTCTGTGTTACAATCATTTGGAATTGCAATTTAAACTACTTTACCGGCTGTACCTTTCCCCGGTGAAGTTGCATAAAATGTGGCCATCCCAATCCAAATATTGTTGGGGGAATTGTTCACAAGTAGTTGATTTGTTACATATTTTATTGGGGTGCTCTTTGTCAGACTTTGTGGCGTGAGGTGTTCAACTAAAGGTGGGTGTACACTGGTGCGATATCGGCCCGATATGTGTTTTACGGCCGAGTCGGAACGACATATTGGCCAGGTCGCTCATTGTGTATGGCCAATCTGCAAGGTAATGAAGGACAGAACGAGGAATCGTTCCCCCCTTCATTACATCGTTCTGATGTGTACCGTGGATACGATATGTCGGCTGCCATATCGTCCGGGTACACATTATCTAGTGTGCATTAGTTTTCAAGGTTTTAGCAATTCGATTACAATCTTCACCTTCACCAGCCCTTCTTCACATGTACCCTCTGACCTTCCAAAGCATGATCACTATGTGATAGGCTATATTATGGTAGCATGAAGAATGGTATTGCTCACTGCTAGAAACATCACTCTACACCCTCAATACAGAAAATTATTACTAAGATTCAGTTTGCTTTTGAAATGGAAAAAGTGGGCCTTCCATACGCTACTGCTGCTTCTTTGCCATTGATGAAATGGTTTAAGTGTCATGAATTGGTGACGGATGGGGAAGGAGGAAGCTTGTTACTCTCACTTCCATCCACATCTCCCCCAGCTACTACGGTAACGGATCTTTATGCTCAGTCCTGATACCTCAGTTCCTTGTGTTAATTGCCTCTTATAGCTTATATGCTATGTGGAATTTACATTCATTTGTGTGATTCTTGCTGTTGTGGATTGTGGCTCCTTCCTTTCTCCTGTACCTTCTTTTTTACTTGTCTTTGTTTTATTACAAAAAAATAATAATTATTGCTGATAAACACACCCCTCCTCATTGAATAGTCTAGATCAGGGGTCTTCAAACTTGGCCCTCCAGATGCTGTGGAACTACACATCCCAGCATGCACTGTACATAGTTTTAGCATGCTGTTATATCAAAAAGGTGGCAGTGCATGCTGGGATGTGTAGTTTTACAGCAGCTGGAGGGCCAAGTTTGAAGACCCCTGGTCTAGATCCACCTTAGGTTGTCAGTCAGAGTCTGAGTCATTCAGAGGCCTGGCTGAGCAGCTCCGCCTCCGGTCGCTCTGCTCAATTGGATGAATGTAAGACATGCCCTGACATCATTACATCACGTCACGCATACTGGGAGAGGCTGGGAGCCACTCGAGTAGCCAAGAGGAGAAAACTCAGGAGCCAGACAATGCCGTTGAGGTGGGCCTGTGTGCTCTAAATGCCAGGGCTGATTTTTAGTCCTATTCATCCCTGAAGACATGGGAGGTCTCTGTTTCAGAGACTGTCAAGAAAAAGTATATGACAAAACTTGCTCATACAGTATAAGACAATGTATCTGATATGTCTGTATTTCCAGAGACCTTCTGTGTTGTATCCAGTGGCAACAAACACAAAAAAATCTTTTTGGTAGCAATATGGCAGGGTTGTGTTGTGTAACAGTTGTCCCTAGGGCCAGATATGGCCCTTCGAGCCTTGACCTTCAGCGCTCAGCTCCTTCCTGCTTTCTTCATAGATTTGTATCTTACAGCTTGTAATGATGATCTGTTATTCCAGATAGGTGCTTCTTTCTTTGATTGAATAAGTTATACTGAGATCGACAGTAATATGCATCCCTTTCCAAAATCAGTGGTGGACTTGAAATGTATGACTTTTCTTATCACTGATGTAAAGTCCTTGGTTGAAAACAATAAATAAACAGAACAGAGTCAGACTGATAGAGCAATTTGTTTAGTTAAAGTTTCAGGAGATGATGTAGAAATCAATTAAATTGTCTGAAAGTACAGTAGAAAGATCTCTCTTATCTCTTTGATTTTTGAGGTTACAAGAGACCTGGTATATTAGTGACAAGTCAGCTATATTAAAGACAAGAAAATGAATAACCATTTTATTGGAGAAGGTTTGTCAGATAATCTCGTTCCTTTAGTAATTGAAGTTTACAAATGATGAAGAGATTTTCTTACTAGTTACATTCATATTTGCTTAGGTGTTGAGCCATGAGGATTACCGAAAAGTAGCCTATTTCTATGCTACATCTTCCAAGGGGCAGTTGAAGTAGAATGTTTTGAATGTGGTTTGGTAGAAACCCTTGTTTCTTTCATGTCAAAATCTCAATATAGAGTTGAAGTTTCTTAAAAATATTGGATGAACGAGTCTCTGTAATGCCTCGAGAAGCGATTAATGCCTCTTCCTTCATTTAACCACATGTTGTAACCTATGGTGATTTGTAAACATTTTAAAGACAAATCCTTCAATCATAAATTCTCAGATAAAACCGAGAATGTGAAGACATCTGTAAAAGTCTTTTCCTCGACATAACATCCAGATTAGGAAGCAGTATTGCCAGGCTGTGTTTTTCCTACTGTTTTGGTCAAAAAGGAATTTTAAAATAATAATACAAAATTGGAAACTATTGAGGTCTGTGGGCTGGCACTGCTGGCTTAGAATGTCCAAAATTCTTCTTTAGTGAATGTTTTCAATTATTAATAAAATAAATGTATGTCATAATGGTAAGCACAAAGAAATATTGAGCATAAGAGACTCTATTGACAGGTTTAGTTATCCAGCACACCAACTAACTGCACAATATGATTCAGGAACATATGTACTATGGGAGGATCTTTTGTGTTGTTCCCAATTTCTTTTTTGGGTGGGAACACACTTTGCTTACAAATTAGCAATATAGGGCCTGATTCAGACCCACTCGCGAGCGGCTGTCCGCTCGCAAGTGGGTCGATGGTGTGCACTGCGCATGCACACGACGGCGGGAGCTCCGTCGTGCGCATGCGCCAGACGCGACGAGCGAAGGACTTTCCTTCGCTCGTTGTGTCTGATCAAAGGGGGCGTGCTGTCGATGTTGATTGACAGCACGCCCCCTTTGGTGGGCGTGCCGGGGGCGTGCCTACCTGACGGGGGCGTTTCCAAGGGAACGCCTACCATCAGAAGCCGGCCCACTGACATCACTAGTGATGTCAGTGGGAGTGATTTTGGCTCTGATAGAGCCAAAATCACTCCGGGCCTTGCGGTTGAGAAACTCAACCGCAGGCTCCGGCTCGCAGTGGCGATGGTCGCGATGGTCAAGACCATCGCGGCCATCAACCTGCACGCTCGTATAGGCTGTGGGTGGTGACCCACAGCTATACGAGCGTCCAGGAGGACGCTCCATAATTATGGAGGACGGCCCTCATTCAGAGCGTGCGCTCTGCTCAGAGCGTACGGCTCTGAATGAGGGCCATAATGCTGATCTGGTACATATTCTACGCCAATAGCGCTCATTGTTTTAACGACTGGGACCCCAGTTGTCAGTGTACCAATGTTGTAAGTTTCCAAAGAGGTGATAGAACACCTGACAAACAGGGGATCCCAAAAAAACAGATGCTGGAATCCCACCGGACCCACAGGTTGTACATCTCTGCTCTAAGCTACACATTGGGTTTGCAATGGGATATATGTAGGACTTGTGTATTGTAGGCAGTGATGGATATTAATGAATGAAGAGTGTAAAACAAAATGATAGTGTAACACAAAATGTTTGTCATTGCAACGTAATTGGCGTTCAGGTCTTGCACCTGTGTTTACTGGGTCATGCATTCTTATCTACAGGAAATTAGCATCTTTTGCATAAGAACAAAGAATTTTCCTTGTTATCAAAGCGCAGAGGTCATGCCTGGGAGGAATGAAGATTTTTTTTATGGAATGAATGATATCTGAAATGAAATGCCAATTCCTCAAAATTAAGGTTTTCCTTTGAGGCCTAGATAAAAAAAACCTTTAAGCAATAAAAATTACACACATTTGTACATGTACTACTTGCAAAACTGTGTGGGACTTTTTAGACATGCAATATTCAAATTTGTTTTGTTTTGGTTTTTTTTAAATTAAGTGTTTTTATTGAATTTTGTTTTGCGTTACAAAATAAAACAGAACATCAAAATTGGAGCATACATATAACAATGATCATAGTAAAAGCTATGGGATACTACAAACAGAAATTACAAGCGCAATATGGTAAAATTTGCAACACAAGACACAATAAAAACCAAAAAAGCATACTTCTAGATATTAGCAGGGCCGGATTAAGGTCTGTGGAGGCCCCCGGGCAACAAACATGCGGGGGCCCCTACCAATAAAATGTTCAAAGTTGATTTTGAATATATATACTGTATATATAATATATATATATATATATATATATACAGTATATTTGAACTTGATATTTCAGTATCCTACATTCCAAAGCATATATGATGACGTGGTATATCAAGTCCGATATAGATAGATATATAGATATGAGAGAGAGATATATACACAGACATCGGGCTACCTGCCTGACTGTCTAACAGAGTAAAACGCCAGGCTTGTTCTTTCTTGCAAGATGTTGGTTTTGTGTGTGTATATATATATATATATATATATATATATATATATACACAGTATATATACAGTATATATACACACACTTATAAGAGAGAGATGTGACTGAGGCGCTTATGACCTGGAATTGCCCATTGCTTTGGCATCCTAGGGAACAGTATTTATTTGTCTACTGGTAGTGCCAACTCTGACTTCGTAGAATGAAAGCATTACTATTGAGTACTAGGTATAACCACCGATCAGAAGTAATTGATTTAATTTATGACGTGGTTTCATTTTTTAACAGAGAATCATTATATTTTATTAATTGAGGAACAAGCATATTATGCAGTGCTGTGCAGGGAATGTGTAATCGCATCAAGCCTTGACCCATTGTAGCTTACAGGTTGCACTGTGACACATACTCACACACACCTATACACACACACACACATATATATATATATATATATATACATACACACACTATATATATATATATATATATATATATACACAGATACAGGTACACATATATTTCTTGTCTTCTTACATCTCCTGGTGTCAGAGGACTCGAGGAGGTAGCAGCAGCAGAAGTTGGTCACTCACTGGCGCAATTTGAGGGTCATTAAAAAGGGGGAGGAGCCAAATACCACTAGGGACGGGGCTTAATCGCAGGCCACGGCAGAAGGCTCTGTAAAAAAAAAAAAATTACTCCGATGTGGCCAGGGGACAGTGTGTGGACAACCGCCCCTGTGGCCCCTCCTATAGTCCGGCCATGCACATTAAAGTAAATATGGGACAGGAATAATCATAAAAAGTATGATAAGTGATCAATAGTCAATAGTGTATACAGGGCCAGAAATGTGTCGGCATTGGACAGGCGCAAAAAAAACCCATCAAAAGTATGATGCATAGAGATTGAGGCATCTGCCGGCAGAGGCATTTCAGTGGAGATCACTGTGTTAAGATTAGGAGTGTTCAGGGGAAGGGGGTTTTCTAGATTGCTTCCTGGAGGTTCCATATTCTATCAAATTATAGGGGGCACTTTTGCTTCTGACACATAATGCATTTGTGAGAGACTTTAACCAGGGACACCCAGGATGAAAAAGAAGGAAGATCTGCTATAAAAATAACCATCCATGTGCGAGCAATACATGTGCCATCCATGTGCGAGCAATACAAACATGGGCTAAGGTTAATAGATTGCTCACATATAATCGTAAGGACACATTGAGAGAATCTGCCAGGCCGAGGTTAAAAAGGCAAATACGGGAGTCTACCAGGGGAATCTGTAAACCCGTAACCTATATTAAAGTATCAACACTCGCCCAAAAGGAGGTCACTTGAGGGCAGGACCAAAGCAGACCAAAGTTATAAAACCTAACCGGGGTCCAATAGACCCTGTGCAGGACATAGAATTGGATTTGCTGATATCTGGCATACGCAGGGGCATAAAGAGCCAGTGATGGGGAAAGAAACAGAATTCTTGAAAGCACCGTGAGACCCTCAGCACGGTGCAAATCTATGGGCTGCCATCAGCATTATCGCTCCCTTAATATGCGCGCTCCCGCTGTCGCAAGCGCTATCGTCCAGTCGGCCGTGCAACCAACCAGACGATATCGCGTTCTAGGTAATGAAGGACGGAACGAGGGATTGTTCCGTCGTTCATTACCTCGTTCTAATGTGTACCCGAGGTACGATATGTCGGGCCTACATATCGTACCGGTACACATCGCTCAGGGTGTACCCGACTTTACAGTTTTCATCTGACAAGACACAATAGATACATTATACTTTCCTGTACATCCAGTGCCATACGGTAAAAATATTCACATTGAGGGTACCATTATAGCTCACTATTTTCTTGCCAGTAGGAAAATTTTCCAATTAAAACAATTTGTCCAGCTATGTTTTTTTTTTACTTTCATTTAAAGTTTGTAATACTTTATTTTATTTTTTCTCCAAGTTTTATTTTCTTTTTAGAATAACATTACGCACTATTTGGTGATGACGAGGTTCCAGTAGGCAGTGGTTTCTAGTGTTGTTTTATGGTTTGTCACATAAATATGTGTGGAATTGTGGAGGAGTTGAAATATTTCGACAATTTGTCATGTTAAATATATTTTCAAACACTGGTTTTAAAATTCAACTGCAAAGAGTTGGTAATAAATATTTCAAAACTTTTATGATAAATTCAGGTCATGACACAAACTTTCTTGCAATCAGTAATTTAAGACAAGATGAGTTTTAATCCTCAAATTTCTACAGTAATACAGTATGATAAATGAGTGCTTAATGCTCTGCCCCAAAATATTTATAGTTTTATTAATATAATATAATTATATAGTTTTATTCTTTTGCACAGATCATTGTAGGTCTAGTACATTTAAGGTGTAAGAGCTGCTGAAAATATTTACAAATGTAAGAGTAAAGCTTTCAGATATTTATTTAATCTAAAGTTATTTCACAAAGAGTTATCATTTATTTATTACCAGTTATTTTTATAGCGCACACATATTCCGCAGCGCTTTACAGAGAATATTTAGCCATTCACATCAGTCCCTGCCCCGAGCGGAGCTTACAATCTATGTTCCCTATCACCTATACACACACATACACACTAGGGTTAATGGGGTAGATGTATGAAGCCCAGAAACGGTATCAGCGCACGTTATGTGCGCTGATACCGCTTCTCCCCGATGTATGATCGGGGTCTGTGCGGTAAATGACAAGGGTGCTATGCGCCCCTGTCATTATCGGCGCTGCTATCTACAAGATAGCAGCGCTGATAGCCTTGGCCATGTACGAATGGTCAGATCGTCTGACCGTTCGGCCGGCTGTAGCTGTCGTTATCGACAGCTACAGCCTGGCGCTAGCCTATCCCCACAGCAGGGACAGCGCTGTCCCTGCTGCGGCGGCTACCGGCTCCAGGGCTCCACGCGGGAATCTCGCGATACTTGCGAGATCCCGCACATGCTCAGTGGAGCCGGCTGGGAAGAGACACAACGCATCAGCACTAGGCTGATGCGCTGCTGTCTCTAGTGGGTAGCGCCGGAGGGGGGAGTTAACGTTCCCCCTCTCCGGCCGATGAGATGTTTATACATCTCATCGGTAGTGCTTCCTGCTTCGCCTCGGTAAAGAGGCGAAGCGGGAAGCGTTATAGCGGCACGTTAAGTGCAGCTATAATACATCGACCCCATTTTTTGTTAAGGACCAATTAACCAACCAGTATATTTTTGGAGTGTGGGAGGAAACCGGAGCACCTGGAGGATACCCACCCAAGTACAGGGAGAATATACAAATTTAACATGGGGGATGTATTGTTTCTTATGCACACCACACATCCTGTCAGTAAGAACATTAAAATAATTGTGAAGGTGTAAGAAACCAATCTGAGACTCACCTGGTAATTATTTCTAGCACAAAATAAAAAAATAAATGAAACTTCATTATGCGTGCTCAGTTGGATTAGATGGAAATAACCAAATATGCAGTTACCGCTTCTGTATGTCTTCGTGTAGCCATATTAAGGCTGTGGTCAGGCTGCCAGTTTATATAGCTGAGTTTTACTGGGAAGTGCAAGCGTAGTAGCCATACTTGCAAACTTTTTATATGTCCTCTTCAGAAAAAGCCTGGAGTGGAGACGCATTTGGCCACTTTGGGGGAGGGGGACAGGTTTTCACACCCTTTAGCCCTGCCTCCTCCATACCGGAGCCATGATTCACGGCAATTATTATCTGCCCATCCTGCCCACTTCACTAGGAAGTGGGTGGGATGTGGGAGATCGGGACACACTTCCAGGGGTGCGGGGCCTACCAGAAAATTCAGGAGCCTCCCGCAATGTCCGGGCGAGTGGGTAAGTATGCTAGTAGCATTTATTTAATTTAGAAATATGATAGCCAAATTCCAGCTGTTGTTGAACTACACATCCCAGCAGACCCTGCCTCAGTTTGTGTATTGCATGGATAAAGTTCTAACAGCAGAACTGCGGCAGGGCATGCTGGGACGGGATGTGTAGTTCCACAGGAGCTGGAGTGCCACAGGTTGCCTACCCCTGCACTACACAGTGCTATCTTTCAAGTGCTGCATAAAACAAAATAGTCATAGGGTCCTTTTTCCAATAAACAATGTACTATAGATTTACAGATGTTTCCACATTTATCCTAACTACGGGTGCTACAAGTCACGTTAAACATAACGTGTGAGTGTCATGCGACTCGGTAGCGCAGAACGTCTTTTCGTGAGACTTTACCTTTAAATATGTCTTATTCGCAAATGATGCATATCGGTAGCACAAGCAGCTTCTGCTGATTAAAATGATATGCAGCATGCCTATATTCTGTGTGCGACTGCCGGTGAATCTGCATGCGAAATGCTACATTACAACGTCAGCAGCTGTGACACTGTAACGTAGCATTTTGCATGTAGATACACCGGCAGTCGCACAGAGAACATAGGCATGCCGCATATCATTTTAATCAGCAGAAGCTGCGTGTGCCATCTAGTTGCATCGCTTTGAGAATAAGACACATTTGAAGGTGAAATGTTGCACGAAAGACACTTGAGACTATTGAGTCACACAACAGCATGGCGCTACTCGAAAGACTGTTTAACGTGCACGGAAATAAAATGTATGTGGACACATCTGTATCAGGAATCTGTATTCTAGAAAACAAAGTAATCCAAAGTAAGGATTGACAGTATTTTATTTCAGACTGTACTGGGAATACCAAGACACATACAATAGGAGTGGTTCAGCTGTCAGAAAGCAGTATTCAACATTTCCATAATACAAGCTCTCAGAATTCGCCATCATTTCACAGGTACAGTAAACACCATTCGCTGCAGTATGCCACTACAGGAACATGAAATTTCTGCCCTTTGCTGGCTGGTATGTATGGCTTTATGAAATGTAGATGAAGTACCATTGCAAAAATAGGATATCATATTGTACCTAGTGCAGGATAGATAACTTTTATTCAAATATAAATGTGTACACTGGTGAAATCAAACTCCCCACCCTTACCCTTAAGTTAGATCATTTAAAATATTTATTTTGTTTAGGAAATGGAGTATATGTGGTGTGGTGTTTTATCTCTAATGCTCAGAATATGTTCTCACCAATATGGTTCTATGAGCCCCTTGGCTGGATCACTATGAAGTTTACTCCCCACCCTCTCATGGCCTCTGAATGACCATGAAAGACACTCCCCAGTACACTAACTAGTAACCTATACCTGGTTGTTGTATCCTGATTGTGAAATTGCAGCACAGACAATGTAATGGTTAGCATTACTGCCTCACAGCACTGAAGTCGTGGGTTCGATTCCCACCACGGCCCTAACTGTGTGGAGTTTGCATATTCTCCCTGTGCTTGTGTGGGTTTCCTCCGCGTACTCCGGTTTCCTCCCACACTCCAAAAATATACTGGTAGGTTAATTGTCCCCCAGCAAAAATGAACCTGTGTGTGTGTGTGTGATCATGTGGTAGGGAATATAGGCCCTCATTCAGAGCCGTACGCTCTGAGCAGAGCGCACGCTCTGAATGAGGGCCGGCCTCCATGAAAATGGAGCGTCCTCCTGGACGCTCGTATAGCTGTGGGTCACCACCCACAGGCTATACGAGCGTGCAGTTTGATGGCCGCGATGGTCTTGACCATCGCGACCATCGAAACTGCGAGCCAGAGCCTGCGGTTGAGGTTTCATACAGTGTTACATACAGTGGGCAAAATAAGCAGCATTACATTGATGAAAAATTCCATTTTAGTCCATACCCACAATCTCTACCTTCTGCTCTGTAAATGCAGTCAGTAACAAATTACATTCAGATACATCCTTCCTATGATCAATGTTGACCCATTGAAATATATACAAATCATAGCCATTATATTCCAGGCTTTTTCTAAATGAGATTCTTGTTCTCCAGCTATTTATAATGCAGCAATAGTACATGTCTGGCTCCCTGGGAAAAGTGCTGGTCAAGAGGTGAAGGAGATGCTTGATGTTTAGAGAACAGAAAACCTGTATTTATTTTACCAATGAACAGCTAAAGCTATGTATGTTTATTTGGTGCCTAAAATACCTTGCTCTTGAAGAATAGGGGTCACAGATTCTTCCTTTTACTGTTTTGATTCCACGGAAAAAAATACTCTGTTTAGAAGAACCTCCTTCATTAAGGTCTAGTTGGTTGCTATTGACTTAAGTTAGTGTAGAGTACAAAGAGCAGTTTGGGTAAAAAGTCGTGGGAATCTGTAGGTTAGTCTGGTATGAGGACTTTCCTCTCCACTGTGGCTGCCCCTAACAAAATGTAGTTAGCTCTGCTGTCATCATGATCATCCCATCTCTGAGGATTCCTAATGAATACAAGGTTTTTATGGCTGCTTCAAAGTCCGCACAAGAAAACAAACAAGCAGCTCCAAAATGCTTCTTACGTGGATCGATTGACTTTGAAACATTTTCATACTGTATATTAGATGGTTACATTGTTCAACAAATTATTATTTTTTCATTTTTTTTAATTGTTTGAGTGTTTTAAAAACTTTTTTCCACGCAGTACACAAGCTTTCAATCATTTAGCCGTGTCCTATGTCACAGCCCAGCGGTGGCATTCTTTTCTGGCATATGTACACATTAGCCATTGTGTAGCTTCTTTCACTAACTTCAAAAACAATAACAAAAACAGCATGGATGCCTTACCCATTGTTCCTGTTGATTTATTGCATATTGCTAGGGGTCGGCAGAAACCCTGAGATCTCTTATTTGGCCACAAATAAAGAATGACCAGAGCGGTCTTTGAATTTAGCACATTCAGATTCATGCTGTTGTCTTTAGGAGCACTATAGGGGGACTGCAGACACTGGGCCTGATTCAGATGTGGATGCAGTGTAGATGCTGCACGTAGTTGCCCGATGTTTTTTAAATCTGCTCCGGCATCCCTATGGTTACAGCCAGGAAACCGTGGATATCAGTGGGCATTCTTGGGAGGTAACATGGGGTGCTTAGGCACAGTAGCTCTGACACTGGATGTTATTTTCAGATGGAGAAATTGCACCTGCCAGAGGGCTGGTGCAAACTTCAATGGTGCAGCGATGGTGCGTCTAAAGATGCACCAACACGGATTAGCGCCGCTGCCTGTAGGTGTCTCAGTCGGAAGATTATCGGTCGCAGCCTTAGCATAAAAAATGCAGAGGCAGCTGCTCCAAAAGATGCCATTAACTCAGGCACTTGCCCGTCAGGCATTTGTATTAATGCTGCTGGAAATAACCATGTCAGTAACTTACAAGGCAAAGGAACCAAGATCATTTTAGCAGGGGTGTATCTAGAGATCCAACCACCCCTGGAAATGTACTTGCGCCCCCCTACCCCCCTTATACAGTCCCCCAGTGGTAATCTCCCAGTAGTAATCCCCCCTATGCTGCATTGCCCCCAGTAGTAGCCCCCTCTATACAGTGCCCCCAGTAGTAGTACCCAGTCATAGTCCCCCCTATACAGTGCCCCCAGTAATAGTACCCAGTAGTAGTCCCCCCTATACAGTGCCCCCAGTAATAGTACCCAGTAGTAGTCCCCCCTATACAGTGCCCCCAGTAATAGTACCCAGTAGTAGTCCCCCCTATACATTTCCCCCAGTGGTAGCCCCCCCTAAACAGTGCCCCCAGTAGTAGTCCCCTATACAGTGCCCCCAGCAGTGGCCACCCCTATACAGTGCTCCCAGTAGTGGCCACCCCCCATAAATTGCCCCCAGTAGTGGCCACCCCCCATAAAGTGCCCCAGTAGTGGACACTCCCTGTTTCAGTGCTCCCCCCCCCTGTAGTGCCACGCTTACACACACACACACACACACACACATACAAAGAACAAAGAACAAAAAAAAAATTCAAGTTACCTGGTCCACGCTCCTAACGCGAGTGCCGCTGTCAGAGTCCCGGCCCGCTCTTCTCCCGTCACATGCTGCGGGGGGAGCTGGAACACGGAGCTCATGAGTGAGCTCCAGCCGGCTCCCTCCGCGGATGACGCACCAGCTAATGAGAGTCTGTATGACTCTCATTAGCTGGCTGCTATTACAAACACACAGCCGCCGCTGGCGGCTGTCTGTTTGTAAACTGTGTAGGGCAGAGCGCTCTCACTGCGGTCTGCCCTACACTTGTGGGGCCGAGGGACTTGTCCACCCCTTGGCTGCTAGTGGCACTGCTGGGCGGCACCCCCCCTTTGGTTGGCGCCCCTGGCGAGTGCCATTCTGGCCAATGGGTAGATACGCCCCTGCATTTTAGTGAAGATTTTTGCTGAGAAAATTAGTTAATATCTGAAAGGGAGAATAAGGTCCAACTTTCAGGTGTTGTTTTAAATTTGTTTCACTTTCTGCTGTTAGAATTACTTTACATTGGAACCTTAACAAATTTTGATCATAGCTCCCAACATTTTGCATCTATAAACGGGGGTGGGGGGCCTTGAGGCACACCCCAAATTTCATCACTCTGGGGGCGAACCCAGCACTCCTCGAGACGCTTGGCTGCCCCCAGGGCTCTCCCCAAAAAGTGAACAGATGTTGTGTGAATGCGCTCAGCCTCTATTTACACAGCAGTGGTGACAGCGCTCCCTCTAATTTCCCTCACTGTGGAACACTGTGGCGGATGGGTGGGACAGGTGGGACGTATGCTTGATGAAGGGAACCCACCTACAGCTTGCCTACAGGCAACCCACACTGCAAATTCGCATACATTTAAATATTATAGGAATTACTGTTCTTTAAAGTGGAGGTATTGTGTACATAGAAATAAGGCCGTCTCAAATGTGTGGTTCTATAATCTTCCTACATTGCAGCATTCCTGATTGGAAAAATCAGACCATCCTTCAAATATTTCCCACAAGTCCACACTCACTTTTGACTTTTGGATAGAGAGACTGTCCCCCAAAAAATGGGGACTGGGGTGGGGTAAACTATTTTAAATAAATAAATAATAATAAAAACAAAACATTTTAGGTACTTATTTTTTTCATTAAAATAATATAGGCCATAATTTTATAACCAAGCCGCTTTGCTATGAAATATAAAGGTGAAAAAGTGATACTAGAACAGTTATTCCCAACCTCGGTCCTCAAGGCACACGAACAGTCCTGGTTTTAGTGATATCCATGATTGTGCACAGATGGTTAAATCAAATAAACTGAGGTACTAATTAAGTCACTTGTGCTCAAGTATGGATATCCCTAAAACCTGGACTGTTAGTGTGCCTTGAGGACTGTGGTTGGAAACCCCTGTACTAGAATATAAACCAATATCTACAGTATAATGTCAATACATATCACTGTTTGTGCGCATAATGTTGGTATGTAAGCAAATGCTGAAAAATGCCCTGCATAGAGTTAAATTAGTGCATAAGACCTTTCCCAAAACAAATCCTGGATCTCATCCACTTTAGTCTTTCTTGTTGTAATCCATAGCCTTCTGATGAACACAGCTCCTAGCTGTATGCCAAGTGTGCGCTGGGCCTGACAGTGGCGGCTCATCAACACCACATTACGTCTTCTAAAATAGTTATTGACTTTTTATTACACAATATTTACAACTCATTATAAACCCTGAATGTCGAGTTTAAAGTGACTAATAAGAGTTATGTATTTAGATTGATCTCTTGAGTTATCCAACAAGGCATTACCTCATCTCCCATTTAAAATTATAGGCACAGTAATTAACTTTCCACTATTTTCATAAATACGTAGTATAAAGTCATATGGACGTTAGATATGTATGTATTATATCATGTATAAATGTTGCAATTGATTTTTTATTTTTTTTTAAATCATTTTATGAAGATTTTTTTTTTTTTTTTCCGTTTTGTCCCACTTAAGGAGTAAATGTTAAATTAGTATTTAACTAGTGTAATGTTGGGGATTTCTGTCTTAGTTGCATAGTAGTGCGAATTGTTCAGGTCCTATTTCCTTTGGACCACTTCAGGAAGCAGCCTCCAGATCTGACACATAAAGTGTGACTCCTAGATTGACAGATGCCACCCCCATCCAATAAGGAGCCTGCTTACATTTCAACCACTTATGGTTGGAAGTATTCATATCTCACAGCATTCTTGGGTCAAAAATCAGACCAACCCTGGTCATGCCACTTAGATCCACATAAGTCGCTCCCATATCAACCTAAACATGTTCATGTTTACTATTGCCACATTCAGAATGGGTGTGTTAACCCCCTAAAAATTGTGTGACTATGCAGGAGTATGTACAAAGGAAATGTTTCTGAGAGCAGTGCTAATCCATTTCATGTACTTTGAAGGACTATCATATACTTGTGTGGGCTCTGCTGGGATGTATACTGTATGATCACTTGGACACTTTGCTGGCTAATGGTGCCATGGGTTGATAAATGAACTAGTGAAACTAGGGCTGGATATTAGAACAAGGGTTTCCAAACTGCTACTTAATATGACTCTAATCCTGGTCTTCAATTTAGGATGCACCAGATGGACACTCCCCAACCGTTTACCTTGATATTGCTTGCCAGTTTGGGATCTGTACCCACCGTAACTTGTGGTGATATTTGTGGAGTAAGAGGATCCGAGCCTCTGAACTCCAATTTCAACGCTGAAAACACGCTGATCTCCATTGTTATTTATTTTCATGGAACGTTTGTGTTGAGATGAGATATCACCAATCCAAAGGAAGCCTTGAGACACACCTTGAGAGACACTCCTATTTCTCAACATTGTGAACCACATTACAATGTCTAAGTGAAGCATAGTTCTTATTAATATTATTCACAATTGATGTTCTATTTATGCATCTCTGCTGCCTTCTCCCACTAGTGCTACCTATTGTACCAATTTTGTCTTTTCCCCCTGGTTCCCAGGTTGAACCATGTACAATTAGGCAGCTTGTGTCAGAAGCGCCCTAAGGTGTTATTTCTTTATACGGTCCTGGTCTCCATTTTGTCCAAGACTGGATGACATTTATAAGGGTAAATCTTTACAAATATTTGATTTCTGCTAAGGGGCAAATAAGTCATATACCCAAAATCCTAATACCACCTATAATAGTTTTACTTTATAAATATCATCATCCAGACTTTGTAATTTGGAAATGCTGTTATCCTGTATTTCTCACACTTTATTCGCCATTTGGACGTTTCCTTTGTGACTGTTTTCACCTTAAACACTGCCAGAGATTTACATGATCTAATCCCTAACATAAAATATTGGTTCTCTTTAATCCCAGTGCCTCCTGGAATCACAATGACAATTTGTATGGAATCTGTACAACCTGACATTGGATATACTGTATTAGCTTCACAAAAGGCCTGGACACATTTCTGGAATCAACAACGTAGTGGAGCAAATTAATTCAGTCTGTTTTTAAATAAACATTTTTAGACGAAAGTGAATAGGATGTAAAATTGCAGTCCTTTCTTTGTGCATCCCAGGGAAATATGAAATACTTGGAATTATGGGTTGGTAATTCTATGTAATCCTTTTTTTTTCTATATTACTTTATATAAGCAGTCTGCATGTTATACTATGAGTTGCGAAAGCAAACGTGTTAATTTATCAACATAGCTGACAACATTACAGAAATGATGTGTTTTATCAGTTATAATTTACAAATAAAGATTAGCAAAATTATTTCCTTTGTCAAGTTTTAAGATTCTATGAATTTCAGCAGGATTTGGAACCTGTGAATAATATGGTAGTAGCTTAGGCAGCACATGTAACAGATATTTAAAAACGTGACTTTGTTTGAGGATGACATCCTGTGAAAGGGTTCTGGGAGCTGGTCTTAAAAACATTTTTTTTTTTTACTGCCCAATATAGTTGTTCCGTCTTCTGTCTACTATAATAGCAGTGATGCCAAGCTTGCGCTGTATGTACACATGGGGGGCTGGTGAGTGCTGATTCCAAACACTTTCTGCCCTCTGAATATTATTAGAAATTAAGAGAGACAAAATTCAATATGTTGTGTTAGAATTCACTAACTCCTCCTTTCTTGTGTTTTTTTTCTCTACAACTTAATACCACCAGCATTGAGACCAAAATTACCAGTGCTTGCCAACACTCCAAGAAATCTGAGGTAGCGATCTAGCCACCAGTCACAGTCATCAACACTTTCATCCATTTTGTTTTATACAATCCATAAAGCATTTGCAGACAATGGACCTCATTACAAAGTTCTCAGCAAACCCAGCTTAAAATAATTTGGGTTTTGCAGCACTTCAAAGTGGTCGCCTACTCTCCACCTAGACGTGCTGAGAGACCAGGAGGAAATGTGTCAAGCCTTGGAGAGAATAAAGTAGAGAAGTTGCGCAAAGCAACTAATCGCCTTCTAACTGTCATTTATCCAGTCCAGTATTTGTATTGACAAAAGCTGATTGGTTGTTTTGGCCAACTACCTACTCTCTGTCCAAGGCTTCATACATGAAAAAGCTGTAGAGGTACGTTATGCAAAAGTGGAAAAGTTATGCCAAAGTCCACCCTCCCACTTTACAGCCACCCCTTTCATTAAATAAAATAAATTTTTGTCCTAAAATACAAATCGGTTTAGCCTCGTTTATAAATGAAATTAACCATGAGAATATTGGGACTGTTTTGGTTACTTGTGCCACATTTGTGTGTTTGAAACTTTGTTTAAATAATGTTATTAAACAACTACGTTAGGCAAAGTTTGCCTGGAAGAACACTTCTCTGCCAAAGTGCAACTAGAAAGTGCAAAATGTGTCCCATTAGCAGTATAATATAGGATCCAATTTCTGCCATCTCTGAGCTGGTGCAAAGTTCAAGTCCTTTGGCAGAGAAGAAATGGCTTTTAACAATCTCACTCTACAAAACAAAATGTAACATTGCATTTCGCCTCACTGTACTTAGCAAGTAAATCCTCACTTGTACCAGATTCTCTGCAAATCTTTTCACAAATGCAGCGACCTTGCTGCATAAGGGATGTGCAGGCTCGGATAGGTTCGAGTTTGCACGCCGAGTTCTGATTTTTCCCTCAAAAAAAACGGAACTCAGAAAGAGGCAAAACGTCATCTTGCATGGACAAACATCATCATTCCTGGACAAGAATGATGATGTTTGTCCATGCAAGATGATGTTTTGCCTCTTTCTGAGTTCCGTTTTTTTGGAGGGAAAAATCCGAACTCGGCGTGCAAACTCGAACCTATCCGAGCCTGCACATCCCTAGCATAAACCCATTCACAAAATGTACATCTAGGCTTAAGAAGAGTACATTCTTTGACGACAAATCGGTCAGCAAACCGATACGCCTCAGAGCTGCCGACTTGTAAGCTATACACATGTGTCTGGGCTGACATCATAACTGAGCGGGCATTTCAATTTCCACGCCCAGTTGAGTTGTCAGTGTCAGCTCTCCTGGTCGCTCGTACACCCATGCAGATGCACAATTTATCTTTCAGATATATCTGCATCGCTGTGCTGCATGGTCGACCTGTATGTCTGTGAATGACGTGTTTTACAGAGATATCAGGTGTACACATCCACCGATATGTCACTCGTTGATAGAATGAGCAATATTTTGCCAAGTGTGTACCCAGCATTACAGTACCTGTGCATATGAGACACAAAATGCCCCCAAAAGTAGATAAAGGGGATAATGTCCTTCTAAAACAACCTCCAATGTGTTTTACTTAGCAGAAGAGGTTGTAAAAAATTTATTTCTCACGTACATTGACATGAAAATTGCTTTATTAAAGTATGAAGGTCACTAATTACCGACAATTGAAGAGAAACCAAAATTTACTTTGTATACAATTTATATACTTTATTCCTCTGCAACACTGGGGTACTGTATATCACTGCCCAATATTTGGGAGGTTGCAGTTGGGATGGGGGACATGGCAGCTGCATGCTGGGAGTTGTAACCGTGTCCTAGTGTTTTTTTTAGCAAAAAAACCCCCAAAACATAAGTGCAATTGCCTGCGGTAGTTTAATGCATCCAAACCTCTCCCTGCAAATTTGGACGGCCCCCACACCAAAATCGGGGGTGTGAGAAGGAATGCTGTTTATTCAAACATTGTTTGTTTCCGTATCTCATTGGAGAAAATGATATTGTTGCAATATTACTCCACTAGGGTGGCCATTCCAGACATGCAACAAGGTGCTAAATTATACTTGAAAGTCGTTGTCACTTTTATGCTGCCACCAGATGCATCTCCTACGGAATATGTCTAGGAGGGAACCAGACAAAATATAAGTGTGCCAAGATTTCCACCAAAGAGTTTGTGGAGCAAGATGAGGTAATTTGATAAAGGGCTGAAGATTGCATCTGCTGATCGGACGAGTTAAAGCCCCCATACATCTGCCGGCGGATTGAGCGATCCTGCGATCAGTTCAGAAAAGCCGATCCGGCGGCCATCGATGTTCCACGATCCATCGCAGATTCGGTGAAATCCACCATGTTAAATTTCACAGATTTGCCAATCCTGATTGTATTTTGATCGTGATCCGAAAATCGGTGAAATCCAACATGTTGCATTTCACCGATCCTGCAATGCCGGGTTGCAGATTCACAACATCATGGCAATCTATCGCCGATGTATGGGGGGCATTGCTTGATAAATATGGAGTTTGTGACCAATGCATCTATTTATAAGAGCAGTGGAAACACAAGATGTCATTTTTCAGAGCAAGCTTATTGACATGGGAAGAAGGGATGGAGGAGATACATTTTTATGGGCACTCCTTACTGTGTGAAGAGGCAAGAGTAACTTCTGCTAATCAAAACCGGGATTTGTACCAGCTCTCAGCTGTGGGAGGTTGAATCTAATCCCAAAATAATTTGAAGTAATGTTGCAGAAGTGGATTCCTTGGTTTTCTTTGCCCTGTTTAACGAAAGGCTTTGAACACAAAGTGCCACATGTGACAGTGCTGAGATCCCCAAATCTCATGATTTATATATGTAATAAATCAGGTTAATCTATGTTGACCACAGAGGTGTACTGGTGCACAACCTATGCCTTTTACTCTGTGTCTCCAGTGAGATTCATAATATTATGCCTTTTCTATACTGTGTGCAAAGTGTATTCTGTGCAATCAGGAATCAGCACCCTGGGTATTCCCAAACATGTTATTTTGTAATTCCATGTTTCTCATTTTCCGGAAACAATATGTCCTCAAAGCTCCTACTACTACCTAGGCGGCAGAAAGTGAGAGCTTCTGATTGGTTCTCCTCTCATTCACAGATGCCTACTGCAGTGTCACAGAGCACTGACTATCAGCCGGAGCTCTTAGATAAACCACTGGACAGTAAGGGAACTAGTGGTGAGGAATGATTGCTACGTATGATACTTTCCAAGATTTATATGACATGATCACCAAGTTCTTATACATAATACAGTGGACTCCAGATGCTCTTATTTAAGAGCAGAGCTCCCACGATTTTAACAGACGAAAAAATCCATACTACTTGTGGGAGACACAAAGTACCTCCTGGAGCTGTCCGGCAAATGTAATTCACAGCCAGCAGCAATAAGTATAATTATGATAGAAGTACACAGTATAAATTTGAAATTGTTAGTATAATATTTGGTGTTGCGTGCAGCCGGACATTGCAGTGGCACATCCTCAACAATTGAATTGACCTCTTTGAGAAAACATAAGAAGTGAGACAGGGAAGCAGAGATCATTTTATAATGATTAACCTAATTGCCAAAAGTAAAGTGCAAGATATTTAATTGTGGAAGGAATCTTTTCTTTATTTTTATTTTTTATAAATAATGTTATCCCTATTATTATAGCCATTATTTTAAAACGTAACTATGTGAAATAATTTGTACCAGCCAGTCTGTACTTCCTTGTATATGTCAAACTCAGTATAACCTTATGTAAATGTATTCCGATGGTTCCTATCAATCTGTGGGTCTGCTTCAGGGATGGACGCTGTTATCATGCAGCAGGAGGCCTCTGAGGAGGAAAGATGCCTCCTGACAACATTGCAGATCTGAGTGCTGCATCCTAAGATGCAGCATCGGATCTTTTGCGACATCATCGGCCATCTGAGTAACCCCGAGGTTACTCAGTTTGCCTCTCACAGCTCCAGTGCCGAGGCCAGGATGCCTGCGTCAGAAGGCACAGACCCTGACCTCAAAAGCGTCACGCCCTCCTTTTCCAGAATGGAGGCTGGCACCATGCCCACGCCTATTCCAATGGCTGCAGCCTGTCAATCAGGCTGCAACTCAGGAGGCTCTGCAGAGCTGGATTAAGGCTTTGGGGGGCCCGGGTCACTTAAGACTGGGGGGCCCTAAAGAGCATCATTTGGGACAATGGGATCGCGTTCTTGTGCGGAAGCCTTTGGTACGCACATGTAAAATGGGCATGGCCACACATCACTCCCCCATTTCATGTCACACTGGAGGTGTGTAAATAGCTTCCCCAGCCTCACAAAGCTTGTGAGAGAATGTTCCCTTCACTACCAGTCCTGCTAAAATTGGGGTGATTGAGGGGGTATACATACATAAATAGGGCAGGATGTATCAAGCATTGCATTTTGTATGCAGGATATCCCGACACTTACCGTATGCAGTGGTGTTTATTAATGCCATACAGTGGCAAACGCAGGATTTTGAAAGGGGGGATTCCAAATCCGTGGCTACCAAACCAAAGAAAAAACATCTAGCCACAAATATATATATATATATATATATATATATATATAGAGAGAGAGAAACAGCTTACACAGGATTTAGGACCACTACAGTAAAATATACCACTCAGCCTGTGACGGGGTACAAACACGCTGACTGACACAGACAGAAACACACACCTCTATCACTAAAAAACATGAATGCAGCAGGCAAATAAATACAGCCAGCATGATTTATTAAAGACCCCCTCCCCCCAGTAGTGCCCCTTATACAGTGCCCCCAGTAGTGACCCTTATACAGTGAACCCAGTAGTGACTATTATACAGTGCCGTCAGTAGTGGTCCGCCCTATGCAGTGCCCCTTACATATGTAACACAAGACACACACACAATATACTTACCTGAATCCCCGCTCCTGTGCCCGCCACCTTCCGCTCCTCTGTCCTCCCACTCGGCACTATGAGAGAGATGTCATGACGTCTTTCCCATCACCCACTGCAGGAGCCGGAAGGCTGAGCTCATGAGTGAGCTCCAGCCCGGCTCCCTCCGTGGATGCAGCAGCCAATGAGAGTTTGTCGGGACTCTCATTGGCTGCTAAAACAAACACCGCCGGCGGCGGTGTGTTTGTTACCGTGTAGTGTGGACCGCACTCACTGCGATCCGCACTACACTTACTGAAACTGACAGCGCTACTAGCGGGTGTTGTTCCGGGTACTCAGAAACAGTGGTGGACCTATACTATCCATTTAGGGGGGGCGGTTTAATGATAATAACCCTGACTCCCCCTCTCTTCTACCCTGGCACCACCCCAGGGCGGGTGTATATATTACACACACACATTACATAGGAGACACACACATGCACCTTATATATATATATATATATGTATATATATATAGCGCACACATATATTACATAGGAACAAACACGCATGCACATAAACACACATATATATGAATATTATATAGCACACACATATATTACATAGGAACAAAACACATATACACACACACACACATATATATATCATATAGCACACACATTACATAGGAACAACCACACATGCACATCCACACATATAAATATTATATAGCACATATATATTACATAGGAACAAACACACATGCACATACACACATATATATATATTATATAGCACATATATATTACATAGGAACAAACACACATGCACATACACACACATAAATATTATATAGCACACATATATTACATAGGAACAAATGCACATACACACACATATAAATATTATATAGCACACACATATTACACAGGAACAAACACACATACACATGCACAGAAATATTATATAGCACACATACATTACATAGGAATAAACACCCATGCACATACACACATATATAAATATTATATAGCACACATATATTACATAGGAACAAAATACACATGCACATACACACACATAAATATTATATAGCATACATACATTACATAGGAACAAACACACATACACACACACATAAATATTATATAGCACACACATATATTACATAGGAACAAACACACATGCACATACACACATAAATATTATATAGCACACACATATTAGATAGGAACAAACACACATGCACATACACACTTTCACTTACATTGGCATCCTGACATATGTAATCAAATTAATGTACACAAATGTGGACCTAAATGTTTTGTAAATGTAACAGTTTTATTTCTCAGTACATGGATACTGAACCAATCAGACTATTATTAAAACTTGGAAGCAAGATTATACACACTCTGAGCTGGCATAGTAAAAGCTCTAATGAGATAAGCATGCCCTTTGTGTAATGTGTTTGCTCGTGCAAATAAGGTCATGTAAGGAGAGTACAGCTAGTAGACACTAGTTAGTCTATTTTGTGTAGATCTTGTATTATTAGTTTTAACAAAGAGAGGAAACTCAAAGTACAATACCACTCACTCAAACCTCTGCAGTCATTTACTTTACTAGCAGTTACTATCCCATACTTTATAATCATTTTACTGCAGTGCCATGTCCTGCTGCATAATATAATATAGTACAATAGTAATGCTAATATATGTATATATTCCTGGAAGAATTATGATGACATACATTATAATCTGTGATATATGATGTCATCCCTTCACTTTTGATTCGGAAAAAGTGTGTGTATTAAAATAGGTAAGGCATTGTGGATTTCAGAAGCCACTGCTGATGTCTATGAACAGTATACAAGCATTTTGGCCGCTGGATTTCATATTGTTATGGTACACTGTACTCACTGATTTCTAATACCCATAGAATTTACAGTTTTCACATAGCTTGTGACGTTTCATAGTATAGCATAATCAGGAGGACAGTAGTAGAGGAGATGGAAGCCAAGGACTCCATGAAATGCTGTGAGTCCAATTCTCTCTCTCTTTCTCTTTCTCTCTCTCTCTCTCTCTCTCTCTCTCTCTCTCTCTCTCTCTCTCTCTCTCTCTCTCTCTCTCTCTCTCTCTCTCTCTCTCTCTCTCTCTATATATATATATATATATATATATATATATATATATATTTATACTTCTAGAGAGTGCTGGCATCACTCAGATCTACAGTCTCCAAATACTTCAGTTACTTCCTATACTTACTCATCACATACCACCTCATGATGAAACCACAGGCACTCCTGAAAATCAACCGATAACATCATCAGAACTTTATCTACAATCAAAAATTGATAACGGTATACAAGTAAAGGAGAAGGCACCCGGGGATGCACAGGCACATGCAGAAAGAAAGAGTGAGGATGTCCCAAAAAGTACAATACAGTAGTAATTACTAGAATGTAAGCTCTCATGAGCAGGGACCACTTCCCTCATGTGCTTCTCTTTACATTTTCTTCTACTCTCTACTCCCCATTACGGCACCTAACACATGACTGCCAACTCCCGGCAGCTTATTGTGAGTGCTTTAATCACTATTTCAGCAATGTATATAAGTCGTGTCCTTGTCCTGCACTGTAATGTACTGTAAGTTACTTGTCTCTTGTTCACCTATTAGTTCTATGTACTAGGTAAGGCGCTGCGGAACACTTGTGGCGCCATATAAATAAAGGATAATAATAATAATGATGAAAAGAAAAAAAAGTATTGCTATGGGTAATTTATATAATACAATGAAGTGCTGATAAGAGTAATAGATGAGGGGAAAGAGAGAGATGGAGTAAGAGGATGAGAGAAAGACAAACATCTAATAATAATATAATGCAATGAAATGCCCTTTTTACTGCTCTTTTGCACTGTTAGTGGTGGTTGCACTGTTAGTGGTGGTGCTATTTGGTGACATTGTGATGTAGAGAGGGAGTACTTTATACCATTTTCAAGTAAGTACCCAAGAACTCTGGAGCTGCTTTATGAAAGGATAAATGCCATACTGCTGCTAAAAACAATAGTTTCACCAGTAATAACCTTACTTCTGTTCAGACAGGGAATAACATCACTGTCACTGACAGGGGTATATTAAGTGAGGAGGGGGCCTCTGTGCATTCCTCGTACAGGGCCCCGTTCTCTCTCCCCGGCGGCCTGCAGCGCACTGACTGCAGCAGTAACTTCTGGCTACTAGTCTGTGCCCAGAGTCTACTGCGTATGTGCAGGTCACTGGGAAATGGTGTGGCCGCCATTTTCCTGGTGATTTCCTTGCTGCGCATGTGAAAAATGCGTTTTGTGCAGCGCTGCTACAACCGACGCGAGACTTCGGAGAGGTAAGTATTAAAATATATGGGTGCAGGATGTGCGGTGTGGGGCCCCCTGGACCCAGGGGCCCCTTGTGCACCGCACACTTTGCCCCCAAACAAAGCTTCCAGTTCCATGTGTGATCTAAGCCCCCTACATGTGTCCACATCAGAGGTGTCGCTGGGTCTGGATACTCCCCGTGCGTTGGAGGCGTGCCCGGCCCAAAAGGGGTGTGGCCTAAATAAATGGATGTGGCGCCGCGGGATCCCAATAAAATCACGTTGAGGGCAGCCCAGCATCATCGAGGGTGACACCCAGGTGACACACTTCTGCTATGCAAAACTAGTCCCTTACTCTCCATAAATGGGACTTTAGCAATATAAGACTGTTAAAGGTAGTGTCAGCACTTATGATATAAGTGGTCAGACACCCTCTTACCCAAACCTGAAATATGGGCTGCAATTGGCAAATAAGGGATGACCCAACAAAAAATTGATAAACAATAATCAAATGATTTATTAGTTAGATTAACGGCATCAGATTACAACTCATTATTGTTAAGGATAACCGAAATTTAAAAGTAGCAAAATCGTTTTAACTATTATAGAAAACCATCATTCATTCAACACTGCCTGAAGAAGCTGCTGGGTGCTGTAAAATGCATTGCAATTTTAAGTGAGAATGTAATTTTCCTTTTATGCTTTATTTTTTTTTAAGCCTGATTTTTATCTTAAGATACTGTGTTTTTAATTTATTTTTAACTTAGTTGTATTTTTAATTATTCCTTTAACCATTGTTGTCTTCAATAGTGAAAACAATTTTTTTTATTTTAAAATTTCGTTTAACATTTTCCTGCAGCGACGGGACTATGATGATGTAACTGTTGACACCACACCCCCACAATTACCCCTGGGGCCTCCCCCTTCAGGATTTTTTAGAGCTGAGTTCCAGAAAGCAACTTTGCCTCTGCCAGTACAAAAGGCTACTTTCCGCATGACCAGCATTCACTTAGTGGATAAAAGAGCTAAAGATAGTGTGGCAAGATCACAGTACGGGTGCCATCTCCTGGGGTAAACAGTTACACTTGTCATGGAGTAGCCAAGTGGTAGTAGTACATGAGTCCAGGGCCTTGGTACAAGTATCCGCAGATAGTTTTATTAGCAGCACAAAAATAAACAAAACATACAGTAAATCTTGGACTCTCTGGCTCTAGCTAAACAAAATGATTCCCTTTCTCAGAATGGATGGACCTAACAACCCTCTCACAAAACAGAAGTCTTTAGCACAGCACTTACATTCAGAAATCACACTATATCTCAAAAGGCCTCTGACCTGTTCCCAAGGCAGTGAGAGAATGACTACAGAGACCGACAGCATTTAGCAGCCTCTCACATGTGGTCTGGCAATCATTGCTGCTAATCAGTTTCTGTCTTCTAGATAGAAGCTAAAAATCTGGGGCATATATATCACCCCTTGACAACCTTTTCAGTGTTTTTGTCACAATAAGCATAACCCATAAACACAGAATTGTCACCTGCACTAGTGAACCACTTGTGATTGGCTGGTTATGAAAGCACCATAGATGTAGGTATGTGCTTTGTTCATTACTGTGGAATATATTCTGCTTTTGCATATGTGTTTTAACAAATATTTTTCATGCAGAAAACAGAGTTACAGTATTTCTCTTGTATTATAGATGTTTTTTTAAGTTTTATTGCTGTAATAATACAGTTTTATTGATGTTTTATAGCTGTAATAGTAAATACATATTTCACAAGCAAAACACATGGTTGAAAACATGGGAGTAAAGTGTACTTGACATGTGCCTTGCATAAATCAGCATATGCATATACTAAATGGATTGGGTAAACGATCCCTGCGCTGATAATACCGGCGGTCAGAATCCCGGCAGCGTAATCCCGATGGTGGAAATCCTGACACATGCAGGTAAGTATTCTAGCCCTACCCCTAACCCACCTTTCCCGCTGCCTGACCCTAACCTTCCCCTCTCGCAACCTAACCCTAAAACCCCGCAGTCTGACTCTAACTCTCACTTCCCACAGCCCAACGCTCCTCCTAGTGCCTAACCCCAAAACCATCGGGATCGCAACCGTTGGGATTCCGGAGCCAGGTTTCTGTCCGCTGACATTGCATGCGCCGGGATGGTGACTATATCCTATACTAAATATACTGTGTCAAAATTTTTTTTTTCAGAATAAATTAAACAAATATTGCCACAAACTCTGCATAAGCCCCATAATGGGACTTCTACATGGAACACAGCACATAATGGGTCTGATTCTGAGAGGCACAAGTCACCATGTACGCAGATTTTGGGGATTTCAGCCTACTGCACATGCACCAAAATAATAAATCCGCTTCTCTGCAGGATCAAGTATTATCTGTAAATGGATGGAGATCGCCAGTGCCTACGGATTACTCTGTCCATCGATGGACCTCACTAACCTTGAAATGGGCATTTTTGGGCTGTAAGCGGGTAGTGACCATGCAATAGCACTATTGCATCTAGTGGGAGCGCCATGGAAATGTCATGGGCGTGTTCAGAGCTTGTTTGTGGCGTGTGAACAGAGATGGGATGTCTGTTTCATCTTTTGCACTCAACATGAGGCTGGTGTAAGTCCCAGTACTAATGATGATGACTGAGGACATAAAACCAGTGGGCGGGGCAAACTTCCACAGGGAAGTGCACAGATGTTTTATTATACATGGGCGGATTCTTGCTTTACCATAATGTAGTAATGCAATCTCTGCATTGAACACATGGTAAAGTGTTGTCTGCAAAGATCAATGATACTGAGAAAGTCCTGTCCCCACATTGTAGTGTCTTACTTTTTTTTATTGAAGTTTATACCTCCTCACCCTGAGAAGTCATTCTTTAGAGAAAAGAGTCTTAGCCATTCCTTCTTTTGAAAGTTTATTATAGCCTATATTTCTTTCTCCCTCACCTGCACTTAGAACTGCCATTTAAAAAAGAAAAAAGTTTGTTTTCGCACAGAACGCTAAATATTTAAAGTTCTAGGCTAGTGTGTCACCTGCCATTACTAAGACACATTATAAGTAATGAGGTTGCGTCACGTGTCTGTAGAGATTTAAAATATATACGTTTCGCCACTTTTAACTCAGAAATGACTTGAAAGCCCTCAAAAGCCATTTGGGATTGCCTGTCGAGGCCAGAAATGCATCCAATGCTGGCATTGAGCAATTTGTTTCATTCTTTCTCTGCAAGTATTTATGACACACGTTTGCTTTCATTTTAAGAGGTTTTGGCACTTAATGCAGCTATTAGGCCAATTTATTATTTCACATTTCTCAGCCTTTGCCTTGCAGGCAGAGAGGAGAGAGTCACACTTCAGTTCTCAGTTCCATCTGACACCTGCCATGTTTTGTCTCTTCTCGTTTAATGTGAGTCTCTCCCTCCAGACAACAGTCTTGCTAATTTTATTTTAGCATCATTAGAATTGATGCAGTCCACTCTCACTTTGTCAGATGTTTTCCATTAGGGTCTTGTGTTTGGATTTACAACACCTCAATCTTTCTCAATTAGCAGGCTGATTTACTAAAAGCATAGGCTTTTCTTTTTTTTTTGCCATTTATACCAAACCTGATGTGCAGTTGGAGAGGAACACAAATCCGATCAAGTGGGGTGTGTTTTGCATCATTGTGAATCAGATTGCTGGGCTTTTGACTGTAGAGGAGACGACACGATGAGATCTGAAAGCTTGGTCTGATCACTGATTGGGATCCGGAAGAGCTTAATAATGTGCATGCCAATGACTGCACAAACATACCAATAATATTTGTGGCCGACATTGCATTTTTGCCAATGAGAAGACAAGATCAATCAATATGTAAAAAGATATAGTTAGGAGGGGCTCACTAATATCTCCATAGGCTGAGCACATTGATCTCATTTCTAGAGAGATTGAAAAAAGCTTTCAGCTTTCAGTAATAGGGATTGAGTTGGTTTTGCAATTTAAATTATTGCCGCTTTAAGTCTGCAGTCGAGTTTGCAGGATTTGTGCTTCGTGCAACTTGCACCCTATTACATAAACCGCATAGCATCCGTTTATGGTCGGTTGAGCCCCACACATGAGTGGATTTTGGGTCAAGGTGGTTAAGATCAGCCACATGTTTGGTTATCTTTAGAGTCTTGCAACAGTCTAACCTTGTTTTTGGGCCAAATTACTGCCTAACTTCAAATTTTGTCATTTTGATTTAATGATTTTGTATAATTAGCAGCACAACAGCTAATTGTGTGTGATTTTGTTGACTACTATTAATGCCTAGCAGATATCACCTTTACCACCTACTTAAATATAATGCGTCTCTCAGACTGTAACTTTGTTTTACTATGCAAGATGAAAACATCAGACATGATATTAATGTCAAGATTTGTAAATTATGTCTGTGTATAAATCACTTAGAATACTGCAGGAAATGCTTGTACACTAATGCGTTGAACAAACTTACATTTTTAATCAATCAACCTTCTAATTACGAAGAGAAAGTTTGAGGGTCTCCAATTTGTTCCTGTCCTGACCATGAATTTAAGACATTCGAGTTTATGGTGTAAAGTTTGGGACTCGTGTCCCGCAGGTTGCTTTTGAGGTTCTTAAAAATGTTAATAATAAGCTATAAAATATGTCTAAATGGTTAGTGTTCTTTACTTATACTTGCCTACTGTACTTTGCTCATACTTGGCAGGTCGCATGGTGGCCGGGAAAGTGGGCATTCCAGGGGGTGTGGCAGCACAATCCTGTCATCGTGGCTACGATGATCCGCCCACTTGTGCTCTATAATTGGTCAGCCGCAGGGGGGGGTGTTGGTGGTGTGCAAGCAGGTCACGGGGGTGCTCGCGATGGAGGGAGCTGCGTGATACTTGCCCAACTTTCCGGGTGGCCGGAGGTGCCACATGATTTTCTGGAGCCTCCCGACCATTTCGGAAGTGTAGGTAAGTATGACATTACTACATGTTAGGTGGTCTATTTGTGTTTTCAAGTTCAATGTTTGCGTTCATATTGAAACTTGTGAAAAATATATTGCCATTAAGCTTGAGCATGGTAGAGCCTATTCATCTTGCACAAATTTGGATTGAATAATCTGTGGCCGAACTTTAGAATCTGTGGAAATAGTTTGCGCCTGTGCTATTTTTCAGCAGGAACTTAGGGCTCGATTTAGACCCGCTCACTAGATGTGTACGGTCGCCCGATGCGTATGCCAATCCGGCTAACTAACAGCAAGGCAGGTGATCGCAAGGCAAGGCATAAGCACGCCCCCTATGTCATGGCATGCGATCACTTTGTGTATGCAGACGCCCACCAGCCTGTCTGAAGACACCCACTTGCGCACATCATCTCCAGGATGTGTATGCAACCTTTGGTACCATCGGAAGCAAACGCAGCGCTTGTGGTTGACCATACCCTACCGCAAGCACTGCGAGCACTTCAGTGTAAAATTCAGCCAGGTGATGTGTACTATTACACTGCGTCTTAAGTTTGCACGCCTCTGCAACGGCGTTGTGGCGTTCGCACCTCCACCCCCAATTTTCAAAGACCAACCCCTGTCACCACCCACAAACGGCTTCTCCTGTCGCTCACTTAGCTGGGCAGTCTATGCGCAGCAAGAGAACGCTTCCCGAACGCTCAAACTGTTTCGCGCACGCACACTGCAATGCGTATGAATGTGCACATTGCAAAACATCATCAGCTACGAGCGAACGCATCCTAGCGAGTAGGTCTGAATCAGGCCCTTAGTTCCTGAACCTCTCATTATCTATGATGTAATGTCCTGGGCCAAAATATATTTTCCATAAGATAAGTTTTATTTTAAAGTTATGAGTGCCTCCTGAACCTATTTTTACAGAAGAATATCCCTAGTTTGCACTATACTTACTGTTTGCTATAGGCAACCAAAATCTTTCACAGAACCCTTGTTTGGTTCAAAATAGGACTGTGTTGGAGGTGAAATGCGCTTCTGGTATTTAGAGTACATCTTAGGGCTGAATTTTGAAAGTGTAAGTAACTGACGTTAAATAAAAAGGATCCACAGCAAGAAAAGGCATAATAACACAGTATAATATAAATGTAGGCTGTAGATTGATGATGATGATGATGCAATAAATAAATCACATTCTTATACTGGTTCCTATTACTGTTATTTATTTATATTTCTACACTTGGGAAATTATATTTTATAGTAGGTTGGAAATTAGCAACAGATTTGTTTTTGAATTAGCACTTTATTTGGTTTTCCTTTGTGATCTTATTAAAGGTTAAGTTTTAGTTTTATTGTTTTAAATATTTATGTGTTCTCAGTGCTGGGCTATTTGTTGTGGTTCCTCTTCGGAGTGTTTTGATACAGCCATTTCTGTTCTTTTCTTGTTTTACACACATGGGCAATGAAAAGATATAGAAACATTGGGGCATATTCAATTAGGTGCGAGAATAGCAAAAAATCCTGTACCCACGGGGTTTTGCCGGCAGGTGCGGGATTTTTGCTATTCAATTAGGAACGGGGTTTTTAATTTTTTGAGTGCCGAGAGGTTTTTTTTGCATACCTCCAGAGCTCGACCAATTTTTCCTAAAATCCACAATTTTAGGAAAAATGGTCAGGAAATGCTCTGGGATCCAGGCGGCACCCTTCCTAATGACTAATTAAGCAATTGGAACTTTCCAATTAGCTTAATTAGTCAGTAATACCTTCCGAAGAGCTGTCTTCTGCATCCAGCGTCAGGACCCGGTCTCCTGCAGCAACGGTGAGTATATCAGTGTGTATGAGTAAGTGTGTGTGTGTGTGACCCCCCCAAGTCTGAGTATGCCCCCTCTAATGGGTGCTGGGGGAACTACATCTCCCAGCAGCCCTTGTGCCTCCCAGCAGCCCCCAGGACTCCCAGCAGCCCCCTCCCCAGTGAGAAGATGGAGGGTAGGCCACCAGTTGCCGCAGAGTTCCCCGGGTAGGTAAGTGTAATTTATTTTTTATTTTTTTTTGTACGTAGCATGGGGTTTCACCTCTGAAAACCCTGCAACCACTTTTTTTTTATTGGATATAGCAGGTATCGGGAGCGCGCATACCCGCGGTAATCCAAAATTGGGCACAATGTTTTTTCCTCCCTAAACCTCATGCCCAATTGACTATGCCCCATTGACTAGGAGCATCAGGATTTGTCTTTGTAAGTTCTTCAGGTTGAGGGCTCAGGACCTGTTTCAGCAAGGATTACAGATGCTAATACGAACGCAGACGGCCGATGTTTGCTTTCTGCGCATGCATCGCAGTGCGCTTGTGCAAGTGGCTCACTGTGAACGGGAAAGAGATTGCAGCGATTGCGCAGATTAATTGTAAAGTGATTGACAGAAAGTGCCATTTGTGTGTGGTTACGGGGAGTGGTCGGCCGAACGCAGGTGTGCCAGTGAGTTTGAATGCCGTTACAGTGGCGTGCATAAATTAGTCACTACGATGCCATACGTAGCTTGAGTGTTCACTGTATACAGGAAAGTTAGCAATTTATAAGTGAGGTCTGACCTACCTCAATTGTGCGAGTGGCTCCGATGGTATTCAATGTTACTGATGTTTTGGATGGATTGCAAGGTATTACGGATGTGCGAGAGGGGAAGTGGGCGTCTGCATGTTGTCCATACGAGTACTTTGCAATTGCAAACATTAGCATACTTTCACAGCAGACTTGGGTACGCGATTGCAACCGCGATCGCTTTAGTGATCCTTGCTGAATCAGTCCCTCATTGTAGTGTCCTTAAATCCCATCCCAGTATGTGACTTTAAAACTTGGCAAGTATGCCTCAAAGTTTGCAACTTAGCCGGGCCAAAATGTCCCACCAAAGACTTTTTCACAAAAAATGTGTCTTCTATGCATCACTAATGCCACAAATGCACAATGCAGGGGTACCCTGATTACGGACGCTGGCATTTCATGTAGCTTCTTTGTGTGGCTCAGTTGCTAATCTGTGAAAAAAAGCTGAAGACAAAGGTCTAATAAGGATGACCCGCGCCATGTATCATTATGCTTAACCTATGACTTTATACCAATTCCTTTGCAACAAAAATACTAATTCTATAAACAAATTTGTATGCTGCTATGATACAAATAAGCACGAAAGTGCTGGAATTACTACCCATGGTGGCACGTCTCAGTCAGTATGACTTGACGTCTCAAGCTATATGGAGCAATAAGGACAGTTGTGTTTAGACACATTCTGTACATACAAACTGTATTGTACTGTGTGTCTCTTCCATACAGAATAATGCACTCCTGTTTCTACAATCACTGGAACACATAAACTGTCCTATGCCACAATAATGTCCAATCTTTTATTTGATTTATGGGGTCTGAAATTCCCAGCGTATATCATGAAAATGTAAATGGGGGAAAAGACATAATGCACATACATTTTCGTCTAATTATTTTGCCACAGTGCTCTCATAGTATTGTACCAGATGTTGAACTCATTTAGAGCCAATATGTGGTTTCTCGCCATAACCAGATTGGATTTCCTCTTTCCTGAAATACTTACCCAAACATTACTTGCTGGTCTATATAGTTTTATAAAAGCTCTCAAAATAAGACTGCTGACACTGTAGCAAATATATTACAGGTTCAATGCTCTCTGTAGTTGTCTGTAAATACGACGCGAAAAATGTGATAATTCCCCAAATTATCCTTGGCATTGTAATTATTTATTGAAAGGAAGATGGGATGAATTCTATGCATTGAAGTATAACGTATTCTATGTTAATATGTACTGTATTATGATGTACTTATGATCTAATCATTTTTATCATGATAAAATAAAAGTGGTGAATTACTTGGTCTGGGAATAACGAGATGAATGTAATTTTATCACACTATCACCTTGGTAGGTTTGGGGCTGGATTCAATTAGCCGTGGTAATGATCCGTGGGCTAATGCTGTGGCGGTGGCTATTTAATTGTAGCCCGCGGCAGCCCACAGGTTGCACTTAGCGTAGATATGTGTTAGAGTCTGTAAGGCTCGAACAGAAATCCTTGCTTAAGTGTCCTTATTGTGGGTGCCACAAATGCATTAACTCATAGCTCCGGGCACATATCCCGGAATCCGTGGGTTTTCTTGCGTTAGCCGTGGATTTATCACGTGAGGACAAGGGTTTATGATAAGCTTCGGGCTTAAAGGCCAGAGTTTACTAGCACTATTCCTTGCACGGTAATATACGCAGCTAATTGAATCCGGCCCTTAGAAGCAGCAGTGTGTGCCGGGCCGAAGAAGACGTCACCTGACATCATATGACATGAGTGTGATTCTGGCCTTCTATGGCCAGGCTACTGCCAAGCCTCCTCCTGCCCGATTACAATAAATAATGTGATTTGGCCAGACTGGTACCCATCCTCTTTAAGCAATACTTCATTGTACTAATACTCTGTGTAATACAAGCAATAGAAACAAAGAACGTATTGATCTTGTGGAATAGGTGCGAGGTAGATAGGTCTTTGGAGAGATTACAGTAAAGCTAAGTTAGGATACATCTGTAATCACAGTTCTACCAATGTAAAAAAAAACATCAAATGTATTATATGGACACATAATAAGGACAAGATTGATGTCCCCTCACTCTGATGATTTATGTAAGAGAGACTCAATTTAGTAGTTTTTTAGGATAAAACTTATAAACACTGCTGGTGTTGCGCTAATAATCTACATTGAGAAATATTAACCAGATATGGCAGAGACAAAGAGATTCAAGACACCAAAATGTGGCATGAAAGTATTCAATCTTTATACAATTTAAATATTGTCATATGACAATAAAACGTGCTAAAAAGACATAACATACTAAAGAGGTCAAAACAGACTACTCATAATATATAAAAAACCTCCCAATTGGGGTCTAATTAGTATGATTGACTATGGAAAAGACCACATACGACTGTCTTATTGTATAGCATAGATAGCTCACCGGATTGCAATCCAAAAACATTATGGTGAAGAAATCTCGAGTCCACACTTTTCACTTGAACAGAGGGCCTGATTCAGAACCGGACGCTCTCTCAGAGCGCTCGCTCTGAATCAGTGCCCGCCTATTGTATTTTTAGAGCGGCCTCCTGGCCGCTCGCATAGCTGTAAGTGACCACCCACAGCTAGTGCGAGCGGCCAGGATGATGGTCGCGATGGTCAAGACCATCGGACTTGCGATGAGACCCTTGTGGTAGGGTCTCGTTGCCGCAAGTCCCAGTGGACTTCTTGCTCTTACAGAGCAAGAATTCCACCCACTGACATCACTTGTGATGTCAGTGGGGCCGGCCCTAGACGGTAGGCGTTCCCATGGGAACGCCTCCGTCTGGGCAGCCACGCCCCTGGCACGCCCACCGAAGGGGGCGTGCTGTCACTCAACATCGACAGCACGCCCCCTTTGTAGCGAGACCCGGAGCAACATCTTGCCCGTCGCTATCAGGGTCTCGCGCATGCGCACGACGGAGCCGACTCTATCGTGCGCGTGCGCACTGGGCCAACATCGACCCGCTTGCGAGCGCTCAGCACTCGTGAACGGGTCTGAATCAGGCCCAGAATCCTTAGTGGAGTCTCCATACGGAGGTATGTGTAACTAATATAATGGATTTCCAAATCTCAGATGAGTGTTGACCCTGCTCAGTATGCTGCGGCAGGCACCTCCTAAAATCTAGGAGAGCCGCTACTCTGATGGTATCCCAGTCTTTGAACAGAAATCTCTCCAATACGTGTTGGTTGCAAGGGGCCGTTGTGGTGATCGCCCCGAGTATCAAGGACAGGTGTACAGATGCTCTCGAGGGGGAAGTTGTCCTGAGGCTCGTGACCACCTCTCTTTCTTTGCCTCTCCTCTATAGGCAAAACGTCATGCAGAGAAATTTTACAGAGTCACTCCCAAAAGTAGAATACCAAAAAATACACTGCGTAGCTGCATGCTTCCAGCTTGCACATAACCCCAAGTATGTGTTTATGCGTAGATATCATGTCCAGTCATAGAACATACATAGTGACAAAATGGCAGCTGTGAAACGTGTCGGAAGCATGGTGAATTTTATTTATTTATTTTTGCAAGGTTATTCAATTCATCAGTGCACAAATGATTGCAAGTAGCCCCTTTGTGTCACAACTACTGTATATATACTTTAAGTAACTGCTATAGATGTGGTAATAAGGGCTGTACTTTGTTCCTACCTTGGCACCTCGCGGCTGCTTTTATGGTAGTGTGTTAAATTAGGGATGACGTAACTGGTTAGTGTAACTGTAATTTTTTTCTTTTGCTGTGGAATTTTATTTAATTAGAATGAATGATCTCTTCTGTAAAAAGTTTATTTTTGTTTAATAAATCTTTCATTATGTATATAGACCGTGACAAAAGCAATTAGAGATGACAAACCCAACTTGTAATTTAATAGAAGTCAGGAAACTAGTTTAGTGTCCAAAGGACCTCCTGTTTCCATACAAGCCAGCAATCATTGAGCCTTGTGTACACCTTATCACCTTGAAGTAAGAACGTAGTATTGCTGAAAAGTTTTCCTGACACTTTAATGTGCACTTTTTTTTTAAACAAAAATACATCTATATTAATGTCTGCTTCTGTTTAAATCTGCCACATCGTTTTTTTCCAACCACAGACAGATGAAACACTATTGAGGTGTGTAGGAAATTGTGTGCAAATGAGGAGGGGTTATGGGGAATATTTGATATAATACATTTTGCTTGAGCCTGATGCTTAATGCAGCCGTCTGACTCTGTCCAGTAATTTTCTCTCTGAAAATGAAAAACAAAAAATAAGTTTTCAACTTCTACGTCAAAATTCACATACCATGGCACTAGCTTAGATGTGTGTCCATGTGCCCATGTACGGTATATGGCCAAACACACCACCATGGGATCACTGAATTTTATCAGGTGACCAAAAACTCTATATTTCATTATTAATTCAGAGGTGTAATGCACTTTTACATTTCAGTAAGGAAATCGTGGACACAGTGACAGACAAGTATGTCAGCAACTCTTCAGAACTGATTGACAATTATGAATTATTATTTAGATGAGAACTTAAAACAATGTCCGTCTTAGCCTATTAATAAGAGTTGACTTGAAACATAAATCTGACTCTGAAATGTGTTTTCATCACTACTAGAACTGTCACTTCTAGAAATGGGATGTAGTTGAGGTTTCCCGAGGTCAGGATGCCGGTGCCCGGAATCCCGACACCTGTCAGCATCTCGATGTGGTAAGTATTGGGGTAAGAGGGAGGGTTAGGATTAGGGTTAGGAGTTAGGCTAAGGGAGGGAGGTTAGGTTTAGGCTGAGGGGGGGAGGGTTAGGTTTACGTTGCGGGGAGGGAGGGTTAGGTTTAGTAGTAGGGGTCGGGTTAAGGTACTTACCAGCAAGTGTCGGTATCCTAACCTTGTCGGGATGCCGACATAGAGATTCTGACTGCCGGGATCCTGAGCGCCGGAATCCCTCTAGAAACAGCCTCTTGTTACTGCTCTCTATGGAGAATACTTACTAATTATCGGGATTCAGAAATTTCAGATAATTGGAATTTCTTATACATGCTATTCGCTACAATTAGAAAGTAATATTCTCCCGAACATATTAAAATCACTTGCAGGGACAGGGGCTGCAATGTGTAAAGAAGTGAAATGATTGAAAAAGCAATAATTTCCCTTCTCTATCAGGACGTGGGCCGTTCTGTGCATGCATGGTCAGCACACCAGCCAAGTGCGCGATCTGTTGCCGGTAAGGGTTCTGGAGTTAATCAGTAGCTCATTAGCTACTATAGGGTAACTAGTATGCCCGTGGCGAACATTTAGCCAATTTGAACCCAGAACATAGATACTGAAAATGCTTAGCTAGGTAATGGCTAGATCATATGTTAATATGATGGAATCGGGTAATGAAAGATGTGTGTGAAATATAACCGGCTAAGCCACGCCCTTTTATGGTTTTTTGGGAATTTTTTTATTGTAACATTTTGCCAATTTGTAAGTGTGATGATATATTTGCCCATTGACTCTGACGCAAAATGGACCATTTCCAGGGGGTATTGCAAGCTGAGCTCCTACAGATGCAAATGATAATGCACTGTTACTCCGCCTCACCGTCTCCCAGCCTCCCGCCAATCAGTGGCTGCTGGCAGCTCTCGTGGAAAGCAGAGAAAAGAGGCGCTGAGCCTGGAATCGACGTGTTGGAGAATGTAGGTGAGAGAAGAGCGCCCCCTACAGCAACCGCCTCACATGTTGTGCCGTCCGAGTGCTCTCCCTCATTATGTAATAGCTACGTCACACAGCCAGGCGACAAATCACGAGCCGAACTGGGCAGAACGTAAACAGTGTCCGCACATAGGGTGCCGGGTCCATGTGAGAGCACAGACCACCGGTAGTGCGTGAGAACAGCATCCGATGGCGGTCACCCCTATCCCGCTTCCCCCGGGTCACTGTGCCGGCTCTGTGTTCTGGTAGTTTTCTTGACATCTTCAGGTTAGCTATACCAAAGCATTTCTTATGGTTTTTGTTGTTTTTTTTGTTTTCATCAAATTTTATACAGTTTTATTGCTAATTGAAATCTGTTGCAAAAGAATCACATTAATATCTTAAGTAGTCTTCGAGATATTCAAATTCAATGGGGCAGATGTATGAAGCTCTAAAAAGGGATAAAGTGGAGAGTGATAAACAATCAGCCACTCAGCTCCCAACTGTCATGTTACAGGCTGTGTTTGAAAAATGACAGTTGGGACTCGGGAGCTGATTGGTCGTTTATCACTCTCCACTCTATTGGGGGGTACACAAGGTCAGACCATCAGACTATCAGATACCGATAACGATCATTATCTGATCGTCCTGCATGTGTTGGATGATAGTTATCGACCATCCAACAAATGCATTAACCTCCAAATGCTGCCGATCCACTAGGCGATTAAATTGAACGATAACGATATCGTAATCGTTCATTAATCATTTGCAAATCATTCACTAAAATTTCTAAAACGACGTGCGATGCATGCTCCCGCTGGTCGTTTTAGACATCTTTCATCGGGCAAACATGCTGGACTACCTGACGATAATGTCAGGTTGAACATGTTTGCAGATGATTGATGTGCCTACACTGACTGATTGCTCATTCAGTGTAGGCATATCACAGACTGACAAATGACTGCACAATTACAATGTTGTAATTGTGCAGTCTTTTGCCTGTCCTCTAGTGGATGGGCAGCTTAACGACTATAACGACCCGCGATTAACGAACGCGGTTCCCTATAGTAAACAGGCTAACCTGGTCGATAACGACCAGGTTGGCCTGCATGCACGGGCGACAGTCGATGGTCGGCATCAACCATTCATGCCCGCGCATCGTTTGGTCATTTGTGGGGGCCAGAAACTGTACGATTTTAACGATAACTATATTATCGTTATTGTTAAAATCGTGCAGTTTATCTGATCATGTGTACGGGCTATATCAGTTCCCAGAGCTTCATACATCTGCCCCAAAGAGCCTTCCAGACAAAGGCACTAAGCAAATTATATATATATATATATAAGATGCCATCTGGCGGTGGCATTATCCTATCGTGGCTAAACTCCGCTTGGATAACGGAAAGCTTTGCAGCCCACGTAGAAACTTATGGGAGCTGCGGTTGAAAATGGAGGGACTGCAGCAGATGGAATCGGTATGAAATACCAATGGACGGGATGTCGACTGTCAGTATACTGACAGCGGCATCCCGATGGTTCAAATCTCGACAAGGGAACGGTAAGTAATGTTCCCCTGTCCTATTTACCCCTAACCCTCCTTTCCTGTACCCTAATACTAACCCTTCCTACCCCACACCCTAACGCTCCCGGTAAGTGCCTAAACCTAACCCTAAACCCCCCTGGTGGTGCCTGAACTTGACCCCCCTGGCCGGAGCCTAACCCTAACCTCCCCCCTGCCCGGAGCTTAACGCTAACACACCCCGGGGTGCCTAAACAGACCCCACCGCCCGTGGCTGATACCTTTCCGCAGTGTCCTTACGATTGGGATGCAGTCTGTCAGGATCCCGAGTCATGTCAGGATTTCGGCGCCGGTGTTGTCTCGGCGCTTGGGATTCCGATACCGGAGGTTCTGGCAGATGGCATCCCTCTTGTTGGGATCCTCACCGCATCCCCAGCAGATATCTGGAAAGATGGACCTTAGGCTAAGTGGATACTTCTACACAGCCTCCTTATTGGAAATGCATGGTGTTTTTCCATAACCTGGAACTACAGTGGGCTGATTGTAGGACGGCACTCAAAGACTTTCAACAGTATAAAAAAAGTGACCTTCACACAAGTCCATGTATAGCCAACGTTTCAGGGACAAACCCTTTTATTAAGATTTGATAAAAGGGTTTGTCCCTGAAACGTTGGCTATACACAGACTTGTGTGAAGGTGACTTTTTTTATGCTGTTGAAAGTCTTTGAGTGCCATCCAACCCGATAAGGATTTGATCTGGCAGGCTGGCACCATATCATTAGGCCCCTACCAACAAAATGCAGTGATTTGTGGGTCAATCGGGAGCGGTGGAGCCAAATGCCACAATTCTGAAGGAATCACGTCATATTGGCTCAGCCTCCTCCTGATTGAGCCATGAATTGCTGAATTTTGTCACGAAGGGGCGGGGCTTAAGATGGTGGTGCCTGCTCTCCAGTCTGTCAGAGGGGGTTTCTGGGTACTCAGAAACCCCCCCTGTGTGCACTAGTGCTGTCAGCAATAACCCACATTTTGACTGCTGTTGCTATTTGAAGATATTCTACCAGGAAAACCAGTGCTGATATTTGAAAGACCATCGCTCAGTTGCCTCAGCATTATTTTATTGATAAATTGCAATGATAACAGATTTTCTATCTGTATTTTAAAAATCTTGGCTTCTAGTATATATTTTAAATAAAAAAGGGTACAATAATAAAGGTTTGAATTTAGAAGCGAAAGAGTGGTATTAAGATTGTGGCTACCTGCTAAACTAGTATGCCAATAGTTTCACAATTTCACGAACATGCATTACTCATACTTGCCTACCCTCCTGATTCAACCAGGAGCCTCCCGAAAATCGTGTGCCGCTCCAGGCCCCCCAGAAAGGCAGTCAAGCCTCCTGGTGACCGCTGACCTGACCAGCCTCCCCCCCCACTGTTACAATAAAACCCCTGCAGCGGGGGGTGCCGGTGACGCGATTCGCACTTAAATGCATAATCGGAGCTCCACCCATTGCTTCACAATGCCAAAAAATTTGGTATTGTGTAGTGGGACGGGGCCAATATGACACAATTCTGTGTCCAAGCCCCCCGCTCCGCCCCAATAAAGTGTAGTATCCCTGGCCACGCACCCTCTGCCACACCACTCCCCCCTGGTTTTCCGCCAGAATGTCGGCAAGCCTGGCCTTACTGCACTTGGCCTTCATTAGAACGTACCCATCCAAGCACTGGCAGAATCATGCAAATCGGCATGGGTGTGCCCACTGTTCTGGGAATGTGCAGTGCAAATTCACACAGTCAAATCTTGTAGTTAGTCTGCAACAACCATAGTCTATAGGTGCATACACACAGTCAGATTTTTCTTCAGATCTGGATGGTAATGATTTTAAAAATCGTTCATATCTGAAAGAAAAATCTGACGTGTGCAAAGATGAACAATGCGCGTTCCTGATTGTCAGATGTGTTTGCAGTCAGTTTTGGAAGATTTCCATTAATTTTAGTCATTTCCATTAGTCAAAAATCATTCAATCGTTTGCAAATCGTTCAATCGTTCATCTGACATATCTGACCGTGTGTATGCACCTTACGAGTGACACCTGGTTATAGATATAAAAAGTTTTTTTGTTGGTATATAGAAACAATATTGCGAATAAAACATTTATCCACATTATACCTGATAGTGATCCAAAACATACACTAAGTACTGATAGAAAACATATCAAATCTGGCTCAAAGAGAGACATGTGGGAGCAATATCTTAACTTGTGTGAAAAACTAACATGTGTTTCTCTTGCTGTGCATTTATCGTTACTGAAGCAGCATGAAACAATATGAAAAGCAGGTGTAACATTCATCACCTGTGTCCGTAATGCTCAAACACTGCATAGAATATCTTTGAACTGGAGTCTGAGATTTGTACATGGACTTTGGGCTTCATTCATAGTTGTGCGCAAACTCGACGCAACATCAGATACAGATCAGTCGATTATCGAAGTTCTGAGTAAGTCTATGGGTGCGCAGAATGGCAGAGATGCCAGCTGCAGGGGTGGATTAGGATGGAAAATCAGCCCAGGGAATTTCTGGAAGCAGCCCTAATGGGGGGATGGGGGCAGGAGATCCCCTCTTTAGAAGCAATAGCAAGAGGCCTATTACCGTGTTTCCCCGATAATAAGACACTGTCTTATTTTTTTTTTTGGTCAAAAAAACTCCATAGGGCTTATTTTTGGGGTAGGGCTTATTTTAATTAACATTGACTTTATCATGCCCTCAGTCCTGCTTTTATCCCCATCATGCCCTCAGTCCTGCTTTTATCCCCATCATGCCCTCAGTCCTGCTTTTATCCCCATCATGCCCTCAGTCCTGCTTTTATCCCCATCATGGCCTCAGTCCTGCTTTACAATTCTTTACTTTCCATTATTTTTTTATTTTTATTTTTTTGTTAGGGCTTATTTTCAGGGTAGGGCTTATTTTGGACCATTTTTGAAAAGTAAGGGTAGGGCTTATTTTCGGGGTAGGTCTTATTATCGGGGAAACACGGTAGTTGTACTGCCGGGATAAATGTTCCCGCAATTGCAGTCAGCCGCGTGATTTCTAAAATTGAGCTGCTAGATTTCAAGCAGCAATAATTTGAAAGGCAAAACCCACCTCACCTCCAGATCATACTGGCCAAACCCCCCTTACACCCACCCCCTGCTCCCCTCACATCTCTAGCACACTAACCTGCACACTTTGTTGCTTTCTCCTCTCCTGCTAGCCTCCCCCTTGTTCTGGACAACTGGCCTCCACAGTCCACACACACCTAGTTGGGCTGACCATGGCCCGGGTGGGAACTAAAAAGAACAGTTGTTGCCACCCGGCGATCCTCCTCTGTCCTAGTCTGGTCATTATGATGGTAATGGCTCCCCCCCCCCCCGTCCTCACTGGGCCCGCACCCTGCTTTCCTACATCCAGCTTGTGTCTAACAGTGACAATCCGACTTGCTGCAGCAGCTGCTGAGCTTTGCGTTAAAACACTGAGCCTGCGCTGGCTTTCATTAAGTGGGGACCCCCTGCTGGCATCCTCCTTGAGAGAGGGGGGCGGGGCACATCTGAGTCGGCCCAGCGGAAACTCTCCCAAGCTCCCGGTGGCCCAATCCACCCCTGCGCTGGAGCCTTTGCAACTGCATACAGGATTGTAGCTGCAAGCTGAGACACGCAACACTCCTGCATTTGAGATGCCACTCCTCCCCCCACCACCCTTGCCACCCACAAATTGTCCCTGCCTGTCAGTCACTTGGCGAATAAATCCTTACTGCGTCTGACAACGGTAATCCAACGGCCATTTGCAAAACTATCATCATTGCATCCATCTCTGAATCATCTATAAATGTATATAAAAAAATGCATATTTTTACATCATTCAAAATTGTACCTTTTTAATAATTTTTCTCTTGTAAAGCCGGATATCCACTACGCGATGTTACTGAGCGATTGCACGATTACAACATCGTAAAAGTGCATTCGCTCAGTAATCGTGCACAAATCGGGCACTATTATGCCGGAAACGACCAGCGATGCACGCTCCCGCTGGTCGTTTCCGACATCAATCATCTACTGAACATGCTGGTCAATCTTCCGCTAACGACAGATTGCCCATGTTCAGAGATGATTGATGTGCCTACACTGAACGATCAATCGTTCAGTGTAGGCAGGGGCGCCGAGAAGGGGGGGGGGGTGGGTACTAATTACCCAGGCCTGGGCTTGCTGGAGGGGCCCGGCGGGGACCCGGGTCCGGCACCGCTCCCCAACCCCGCTTACATCACAGCAGCCCAGCACACGCTGCTGTGTGCTGGGCTGTACTGGGAGACTGCTCGCAGCTGCTAAGAAGCAGCCACAGCAGTCTCCTATGCCTGTGGGGGGAGCGATCAAAGCTGATTGCACCCCCCACTGGTAATGTGCTGGCCTGAGGGTGCTCACTGCGCCCCCCTCACCAGCATGCAGCGCAAAACCTTTCTTTTTTTTTACCTAAGGGGGTGTGGCCATGCATCCTGCGATTAGGCCACATCCCCTTTTACCCGGGCCCGGCGCGGCTCTTGGCGGGCATGAGTGTAGGCACTGCAAGGGGAAGGGGCAACGACGGTACCGTTACGATGATGTAATCGTACTGTCGTGCCAGTATCTGCTAGTGGATACGCGGCTTTACGCCATCATGACATTTTGTTACTATAACTTACATCATTGTGGTACAGTTTTGAAATAAAAATATAGGTATAGTAAAAATAATAAACTTGTGTGTTTTTAAATAATAAAGTACAGAGTTTAGATATATTTTATATTATACAACATTCTTAAAATGTAATTATTGGCATTTTTCCCTTACGGATTCCATAGTCACGTCGTGCTGGTGTCATCTATATATTGGTTACCTGGTATCATTTGGCGCAGTACTGTAGATGTTCCATGATGGTCACTGTCTTTTCAAAATACACATAATAGGTTTATTTATTTTCCATGATGCAATAATGTGCAGCCTTTGTGTGTATGTATATATTGGCCTACATCAGTATGTCTATTTTAGAAAGATCCACAATCCATGGACTTATTTATGTGAACTGCCAAAATATTAGAGAAAGAAATTGGTAATTTAAGGAAATATCAACACAGGGAAATGTGTTTAACCTTAATGTGAAAGTAGTGTGTCATTTATTCTGTGTCAAGGTTGTAATAATTATATATCATTATATATATAAAGGTCCTTTATAAGCTGAGAGGCACCACCAAAATCACTGCTTGTCTTTAGTAGAAATGAATAGTGGAAATGTGGGGTGTTGCTGCTATTGGTGGACATAGTATTTCATGTATCCTAGAATACTAGAATTCAATCTGCTGATATAAAATAACAATATTGTATTGAAAGTAATTTTTTAATAACATTCTACTAAGAACTGTAGTATCACAGGAGTGTCCCAAGTTTTCCTATAGAACTTTGGAGGCCACATACATATCACCAGATGCAGTTGGCATCCTGGCGGTCAGGATGCGTGGGGTCAGAATCCCAACAGCAGTCTGAATCCCGGCTCCAGAATCCCGACCGCTGACATGCTGCCCATATTAAGGTTAGTTTTAGGGTTAGGGAGTAGGGTTAGACACTAGGGGGAGGGTTAGGGTTAGGCTGTAGGGGGGAAGGTTATGGTTAGGCTGTGGGAAAGGTGGTTTAGGGTTAGGGGGAGGGTTAGGGTAAGGGTTATAACACTTATAAAAAATCTGGTTGGGATTCTGAGTGTTGGGATGACTGTTGGCATCCTGACTGCCAGGATCCCGTACCCAACCCATATCACCATAGTCTATATAATTTTTTTTTTTTTTAAAGGCGTTAATTTAAAACATTTGAGATATTCCCTAATCCCTCCTCTCAGGCCCTTTCTCATAGATGTACTCTGTAGTTCAGCTGCTGCTTCTTTGTATGCTTCGACTGTGCTACGATATGCAAAAGCCGCACGAGGCGTCTTACGTAATAAGTCTCCCACTACCAGCTTCTCTGAACTGATGCTGCGTAGAGAAACACAGCCATTGGATCAGCTTCGTGACCATCGGACATCTGCATAGCCCTCAGGTTACTCAGGATGTCTGGGTAAATCACGTTGCTGAGGCCAGTGAAGTTGCTTCCAAGGACGCAGCCACTGGCTTCGACACACCCTTGTTTTCTGGGGTGCTTTGTGTCGCCGTCTATTCCCCGCACCAAAGCGGTCACAGCACGTCAATTAGGGGGCACCGTGACTGGCGTCACAGATACACATCTGCACATGCGCAGATCACCAAACATTGGAGTTGTACGTAAACCATCGGGTTTGCATACAAATCTGAATCAGGCCCTCGGTCTGCGTAGTACATACATATTCCCCACAACAGAAAGTGGACCTTCCTGTGGTGAGAGTCTAATTGAAAACAATCTAATTGAAAACAAAGGATAAGCCCACTCTGCATCCCCTCTCACCATAACAAGATATAGGGACCATATAAGCACTGTTCTGGGATTGCACTAAGGTTAAATATACATACGTTTTAATGTATATGTCAGTGTTCTAATATGTCACCAAGTGGGTTCTCTAGGAACCGGTAGCACTGATGGGACTGCAAGCACATTACCCTTGTGTTGCTTCCTTTGCTAGTGGTTGGCCTTATTTAGGAGAAAGTGCCAGCTAGAGGCATGATGTCACCCAAAAAGATTGATGCCCAGGTAATCCTTCTCCATTGTGTGGAGTGTCATGTCATTGTTTAATATCTCAGTTAAGAAGACTTCCCAGAACCCAGCTCTGCAAGGGCCCAGCTAACTATGGAGGAGATGTATTAACGTGGCCAATAAAGATCCTACAGTGCAGCTCCTGCTTCATCCATTATTGAGGCAAAGCAGGAACAAATATTGCTGAAATGTATTACAAAATCATTTGCCGAAGAGGGAGGATAGCCAGTTCCGTAGCCCTGCAGGGTTCATGCGGTAAAAACTTGCCTAGCCAGCGGCACTTTGGTGAGTTAGTCGGCACATGTACATGAAACACACGGGCTAGGTTGTGTCTATATCCCCTTCAGCTAATGGACCCAGACGTGACAATCAGTGAGGGCGGAAGTGCGGTTCCATGCCCTCATAGCGCTGTTATTTTGTCCCAAATGTATCTGGCCAATAGCAGAAACTTCTATACGCGAGGGCTTGCTTTACTTGCCACGCTTCGGGCATGATGGCTCATCCGCTTTGCTTGCCACATGTTACTATTCCCAATAGATGCCCATGTGGATAGTAAATGATTATGTCAGGGTCCTTTAACTGAAGGGGATCTAGCCACAACTACGCCGACTGTGCTCAAGTTGGATTTGATACATGAGTTATAATGTGAAATGCGTAATGATGGCGGCTGTACCTGCCGATAAGTTTTGAAGCTGCCAGTCGGAATGGTAATGCCTCATGGTTTAATAAATTGTGATTCTGTATCTCTGCCTTTATAAAGTATGGTTGGGCAATGACAGAGGCACTGAGGATATTTGTGTTTGCTATTCAATACAAGCTTTGATACATGTTGGGAAGTGATAACTGCTGCACCAATTTTGCACTTATCACCCATTCATACATTTACCCCTGTCGCTCATTAATGTCAGTCTTTCAGTGTTTTTAATGCCCCTTGGTGCATCCACACTGACAGCTGAAGACACATCAACTGGCTTCTTACCTGTAAAGCTGCTGCTCTCATGTCTATGATACACCACATTCCCTTTCTGAGGGGATGAAACTACAACCCCTCACATCCCATCTGCTGAAAGAAAGAAGCCAAGGGCCAGTGGGATCAGTGTCATCGATGGAGTGCCCAGAGGCACTGAGAATATTATTTATTTATGAACAGATTCTTATATAGCGCAGCATATTCTGTTGTGCTTTATAATTGGAAACAACAGTAGTAGAACAAAACTGGGTAATAACAGACAGACATAGAGGTAAGAGGGCCCTGCTCGCAAGCTTACAATCTATAGGGAAATAGGCTAGTCATGTATAAAATATAGATAACATGTCAGTGACACATTTACAACAAAGAGAGTATTGTATGAGTCTATACTCAACACAGAGAACGTCCTAGTGACCCATATACAATACAGAGGGCATCTTAAGACAAACCTCACAATCACGGTTATGGTGCGTACACACAGTCAGATTTAACAGGACGATAAGAATGATAACGAAATCGATTTATCGTTATCGATCATATCGTCCTGTTTTTGGGCCCTTCTAACCCCCAAACGATGGTCGATGCGCGGGCACTGATGGTCTATATCGACCATTGCCCGTGCAATCAGGCCAACCTGGTCGATATCGACCATGTTAGCCTGGTTACTATAGGGACCCGCGATAGTCGATTGCGGATCTTTATAGTTTTTTGGAGGTTGGTGCATGTGCTGGATGTTCAGTATCGAACATCCAACACATGAAGGATGATCAGTAAACGATATGTCTGATCGCTCCGTGTGTACGGAGCTTAAGGCTCCAAAATCTTGATTGTTTCACTGAAAACGGGCTAGTTTTGAGGCAACTGTAAATAGAGTACATTCCCTTGTAGTCTGTATATTTAATGCAAGTCTCACTAGGTAGTCTTATCTTCTGTGTTTTATATGTTAAAATGTATTTAAACCATGTATATAACACAAAACAAAAATAATCAAGTTCAGTAAACATGTTATCACAGTGAGCCAAATAGAGGTCTGCCTAGAACAGCACTTAATAACACTGCATTTACAGTAGGTGTAACATTTTGATTCAATCACAGCAACCAATCATCAATGAGTTTCTATCTGACTAGCACAAGCTACTGTAGACAATAAAGTGACTGATTGGATTCTGTGGTTCACTGCAAAACAGTTTTGTACCTATATGCAACGTAAGTATATGAAACTACTGAGTGTGATGTGCTTTGATGCTCCTGCCCAGAAGCAAATCACCCATGAAAACATTTTAAATGTTGCAGCATATAAATCAAATGCAACTCCACATAAATAGTTCAGTGCCCCAGCAAATAACATGACTTTAGTTTAAATATACCAGAATGTGAAGGTAAACTGTTGGGATCTAATAAACAGCTTTCTGGTTAGTTCATAGGAAAACGCAGGGGGGTTTCTGTCTTCCTGGAAACCCCCCTCCCCAGCACACACCATGGCCACAATAGAAATAGTAATATAATAGAATGTTACTAGTGCTGCATGTTCTTCTCAGTATCACAAATGAAATGATTAGCACCAACTGTGGATCTTTAAAATGTGTCAGCCAGTAATAAATATACCTGTGCACCAACTAGGAGATGTGGAAAACATGCACTGTTAGGGGTGCACTGCTATAAACCATCAATAGGGTTAATAATTAATACTGTATAATAATACACTATCCAGTACATAAGGAGACTGATATGTACATATATGTCCAGGACAGTGCTAAGTTCTCCTGCCGCTCCCTCAGACTCCCGGACTTGCTCCAATGCTCAGGAATGGTGCCCACATCTGAAGAAAAACATTCTGCTCAGACAGGATGGACCTACTGCCGCATCTAATGGCTTACTGTGATCGCTGGTCCTGTATATGCTGGAATTATGCAACACAGTACACTTTGTATGTAACATATTAAAGCTGGATAAGTGCTAATTATGCCCTCTTCATGGACTGGCCATACTCACTTTAAAATCAAGCATTTGGAAACCCCCTCTCTAGAAACCCTGCGTTTGCCACTGTAGTTGGCTCCCAGCGCAGATCACAAAGTGAAAAGAACAGCAGAACTCTATCAAATGTGCTACCCAATAGCGAAGTTCTCTGTAACCGTGAATGATGGTTCACCCAACGTTTTAGGGAGCCTGTTTAGAAAAAAGTGTAGATAACAGTACTAGGCATACTAAGATGTAGGAATGGCCCCTTCTCTGATTGAGTGTGTGGAACTTAAAGAGCCTATCTCACTACTGACATTCTCCCGAGCAGCCTGTTCCAGGCTGCTTTGTGTCAGAAATGTTAATGTTTTGGCTCTTGCAGGGTGATGTTGCATCTGCTGAACAGATGTGGCTAACCTGTGTGACAGTAATAGCATTATCCCTTTATTTTAACAAATGCAAGATGTTGAAATGTAAAAAGTCCTAAGAGAACACTTTATAATAGTCCTTTTGCAGTGCAATTGCACACTGTATTATCCCTGAACTTTCATGAATGCTAAAATATGTTCGGGCTAAATTCTCTAGAAATTTTGATAGCAAATTATATTTGGCTAAATTTGTTTGGGTCCAAACAGATGGGAAAATGTGTAACATATGGCTTTTGGTATGCTGTATGGGTCACGCAGTGGTACAGGTGTTAAGCTGACACTCTGGTCTCATACAAGATAGGAAATTTATATCACAAGTGAAACAGAATAGCTCAGTTGCCTATTTCCTCCTTTGCCCAAAGTCAATGTATCCATACTTATCTATGATCAGTTCATAAAAAAATAGTTCTAGAATGCCAAATGTATTCTCTGCTATGGTATTTTAATTAGAAATATGGCAAATTCCTTCTGCTGTTGTAATCTAAACCTTCTAACATTTGTAAATGAGTAAATGGGGACAGTGCGTGTGCGTGTGCCATTCTGATTAAAAGAAGCCATAGGGCTTGATTCAGAAGTGGACACAAATCCCGTCATGGCTGCAATCCCGTACACAGCGGTTGTGCGATAATATGGAAATGTTGCAGTCACTGGGATTTGTATTGAGACGCCCACTAGCAGCATTTCAAGTCCACCGCTTGCATACACAGACGCAGCATTGGTCGCAGCTTCTATGTTCTGAGAAACCCTATGGTCACTCAGAATGTCTGTCGGAAATAAGCCACCGGAGCCTTAACCGCTAGGTACCAATTCGTAGACACAGACACGCCCCAGAAATAGTCACGGCGCGCCTGCATTCGAATTCGCCACCGCTTGTTATCTCCCACAAACGCTCCTTTACTACATCCAAGTTCTCACTGCGGCAGCCGTAAGTAATGGAACTTGGGGCATGTGGAATGCGACTCCCTATAGAACGAATCCATCTACACTGCACACTTTGGCATTGCGTCCACCACTTAATTAGGCCCATAGAAATGTCATATTGGGGAATGATACATTCATTTGGGGGGTCCTAGCACTTGCAAATGGACATTCTCCCAATCCTGCCGTAGAAACCTCTGCGCATTACCCAGCACCAGTGGCAGGTGCGCAAAGGAGGCTCTTTAGGTGTCAGCAGAATAAGTGAACAATATGCTGATTGTCAGAATAGCAGGACATTCCCCTAAAATTGGAACATTTGGGAGGTATGCTAATCCCTTATCTAGAGTGCAATGACTTCCATAATGTAGCACCCTGGCATACTCTGGCTTTTGAGTTGCTCATAATATGAGTTTAGGAGGGCATTGATTGCCTCTAAACAGGAAAAGGCAACAGATCTTGTGGAAGCACTGCAACACGTGTTCTCGCACTTGTGTTGCAGTGCCAAATAGCCCCTTTCGGCGTGCCAGATCCTGCAAGACCCTGCTAGCGCCAGGCACCCTAGTCACATCGCCAGTGGTGTATCTAGAATGGGTGCAGTGTGTGCAAGTCACATGGGCCCCCCGGGTCCAGGGGGGCCCTACATCGCACACCCTGCACCCATATTATTTTAAACTTACCTCTCCGTGGTCCCGCAGTGGGTGTCAGCGCTGCTCAGAACACCGGAAAATGGCTGCCACAGCCATTTTCCCAGTGTTCTGCACATGCGCTGTAGACTCCGGGCACACTCTAGTGCCCCGAGTCTACTAATGCTCTGGTGGCTGGCCAGCCACATCAGTCGGCTGGCCAGCCACCAGGGAAGAGAGGTGGGGGCCCCACACGGGGAGTGCACACGGGCCCCCTCCTCTCTTAAGACGCCCCTGCACATCACATTGCAACTTAGACACATTTTCAGCAATAAAGATGCCCAAACCTAGCAGAATTACATGGGACCTGTTGGCTCACTCACGCAGTGCAAGTCACGCTGCGTGGAGTATTGAGGATAGATGTACTGTAGGAGGACATATTTGTAAGAGTAGCGCAGACTACCAGAGAGAATGGACAAGGTTAGGAGCGGAAAGATGATAATCGTCATGCCACCATACACTATAAGATGAGGCAATCTATATTTTGCAGCATGGAGTAAGCTGAACGAAGGTTTGGAGAATCAGACAAGTTTGATAACCAAATCAAATGATCCAGACTGTTTTTTATAGAGTATAAACAATTACTATTCATGTCTATACACTGAACAATAATCGTTCAGAACAGTGTTCTCATTGGCTGATCTGAACATTTATTGTTCAGTGTATAGCCAGCTTAACATAGGAATCAAGGAATCCATATGCATGTAGAAAATTCTACTATCAAGGTCCATGTCCATGAGTAATATACTCTAATGCAACATGTTCCAGCCTAAGGTGTACAGCCACGGCCAAAAGTTTTGAGAATGACGCAAGTATTGGTTTTCACAAAGTTTACTGCTTCAGTGTTTTTAGACCTTTTGTCAGATGTTAAAAAGCCATGTTCACTATTTTCCTGCCCCCGCCAGGTGTCACACAGGGGAGGGATGCCACTGAGTACAGATCCTGCACATTGCTCTGATCTAACATGAGAGTAGTACGTGTACCATCAGGCCCAATGTCAACTGCCCACGTGTGCACTGCTTGAGGGAGGAAAACTGCAATGAAAAATGGTCATAGTTGTAAAGGACGCACCGCAATGTATTTTACATCTAAATGGATTCTCAAGTCCTCTCTGCAATACTTAGCTACACTATGAAGACAATGTTGCAAACTTTCTTAGTAAATAAAATAAAATAGAGAGCTGCTGTGCCGACAGTTTAGTGAAATGAGCAGAGTTGTTTACGTTTCAGGCCATTTTGCAGAGACGCAAAGACGAAATTCAGTTTTGCTTCACAATTGTGCCCCATATATGTAAATTCACATTTATCGTAAAAGTTTATGAACAGCGCTGAGACGATGATGGCCAGTTCATTCTGCTTGCTGCACCTGGAGTAATGCAGAATGCAGAGCGAGGGGAATGTTTTGTGGAACAGTTGTGACTTTTATTTATCCACAAAGGCTGGAAAATGATTGAACCAACCTTAGCAATAATTGAAAATGTTGTAATTAATAATAACCTGAAATGTAAAATGTAAATGTAATGTGTCCTGCCAGAGTGCACTGTGCCGGGCCTGGGTCTCTCTCGGGGTGGAAGTATATGATAAATGTAATGTGTATACCTTATTATTGGTGACAGGAAAATGCATCTGAGTCCTGCCAGAGTGCACTGTTCCGGGCCTGGGTCTTGGGGTGGAAGTATATGATAAATGTAATGTGTATACCTTATTATTGGTTAGAGGAAAATGCATCTGAGTTCTGCCAGAGTGCATTGTGCCGGGCCTGGGTCTCTCTCGGGGTGGAAGTATATGATAAATGTAATGTGTATACCTTATTATTGGTGACAGGAAAATGCATCTGAGTCCTGCCTGAGTGCACTGTGCCGGGCCTGGGTCTCTCTCGGGGTGGAAGTATATGATAAATGTAATGTGTATACCTTATTATTGGTGACAGGAAAATGCATCTGAGTCCTGCCAGAGTGCACTGTGCCGGGCCTGGGTCTTGGGGGTGGAAGTATATGATAAATGTAATGTGTATACCTTATATTGGTTAGAGGAAAATGCATCTGAGTCCTGCCTGAGTGCACTGTGCCGGGCCTGGGTCTCTCTCGGGGTGGAAGTATATGATAAATGTAATGTGTATACCTTATTATTGGTGACAGGAAAATGCATCTGAGTTCTGCCAGAGTGCATTGTGCCAGGCCTGGGTCTTGGGGTGGAAGTATATGATAAATGTAATGTGTATACCTTATTATTGGTTAGAGGAAAATGCATCTGAGTTCTGCCAGAGTGCACTGTGCCGGGCCTGGGTCTCGGGTGGAAGTATATGATAAATGTAATGTGTATACCTTATTATTGGTGACAGGAAAATGCATCTGAGTCCTGCCTGAGTGCACTGTGCCGGGCCTGGGTCTCTCTCGGGGTGGAAGTATATGATAAATGTAATGTGTATACCTTATTATTGGTTAGAGGAAAATGCATCTGAGTCCTGCCAGAGTGCACTGTGCTGGGCCTGGGTCTTGAGGTGGAAGTATATGATAATGAGACACAGCTGTGCCAAATTTATAGGCATAGCAAAACTAGGTTGCACTGAAATAAAATCTAGCGATTTAGTTAATCTTTGGCCGCCTTGATAACTGATCCCCTGAGATGTTAGGTTTTCAGTGCAAATCTCTCCGACTCAGCAACTTTCACACAAGTTCAATTGTTATAAGGTGGTTGATATTTAAGCTACATTAGTGGTTCTAGTTTTAGTAAGTTAAGATTATCTTAACTGAAGACTAGAAATGAGAAAAGCAATCTGATGAGCATATTTTCCCTTGAGTATGTCATTTGTTAGATTGTACCCTTTTGCTCATGGGCTCTGTTGCATTTTTATTCTTGTCGCTGGCAAATCCCAATGTTACAAATAAATAAAAGGTCACTGTATAATAAATATATATATATATATATATATATATATACACTTATGTCTGTCTTGATGATGGGGTATCAGTTCCCAAAACGTTGATGCGATAAAAATACACATTGCTTTCACCGTCTTTAAGCCTTGGAGTGCTGCCTGCTGTTTATGGTATGTAGAGGGTGAGGTCACCCATCTGGAGGGCACCCAAGCAATTAGAGAGAAGGCTATCAGCAGCCTAGAGTGCCGGATTAGGAGTCAATTTTATATATATATATATATATGTAAAATGTATGCGTGTTCCGATGGCAAACAAATGGCACTCAGAGTCGTTATGGGTGCAATATCCTTGTTTGTGTATCAGAAAATTTTTTTTAAATCTCATGACAATAGCCCTCCATCAGGATCACAAATATATATATAAATATATATATATATATTTATATTATAGTTCCTAGTGAAATAGTGGACAAAAGGCTCCCAGAATTTAAATAAATTTATATGTGTAAAGAAAAATTTAATCTTGCTCCTACATATAATAATTTGCAGGACACGCTTCCAATATGGCTTCACACAATGGCAGAAGCAAGACAATGTTCTATAATTTTAAAAGAAGTTTAAGAGTATAATAGAGCTGTAAGAATATATTGGTGGTACTGTAACTAACCACTTATCTGTTCTTTATTTGTGCTGACAGAAAAAAATCAAGAACTGCTGTTCTCTATGAAGATACAGTTTAGTAATGATTGTAGTACTGGTCATTTAAATTAAAGCCAGACCTCTTTTATTCCTTCCTCAGAAATATGGTTCTTTGCTCCATGCACCCTGCACATTCCTTCTATCCTCTGGCACCCTTGGCCAGGTTATATAAAAGAATTATTGGAGCAATGTCCTGGCCTTTTTCAGTAACAGGAAAACAGCTTGTTTTTCTTATCTATGAACGGCACATAAAATTGGCCCAAGTAACAGAAAGGATATGCTAGGAGCTGCACCAGCTCAGTTGTACCATGCACAGGCTGTCAGTAAATCCGTCTCTCAGATTAGCCTCTGGAGTATCATGTGCAAATAAATATATCTTGAATGTTTTTGATTTGTGCTGTTTTTTTTTTTTTTATAACTACTGCATTATTGAATTTAACAGCTGAAGTCTTTTTACCAAATGCTCACATGAAAATGGTCATTTTGAGTTATTTTCAGTACTGTACATGGAACCATTGGTCTGGCTAACATCGTGGTTGGGTGTAGCACCCACTGGACAAGTTCCGATGTAGTTATCTCTCATTAAGACTTAACAAAATAATTAGCTCAACCCTGATGGTCATCACTATAACAAATGTATTAGGTATGTTGTACAGGTTGAGTCTCCCATATTCAAATATTGCAAAATACGTAATGTTCCGAATTACAGATTTTTTTTTTAGCATGACTGAGATAGTAAAACCTTTGCTTTTTGATGGTTCAATGAATACAAACTTTGTTTAAGACACAAAATTATTAAAAAATATTGTATACAATTTCCTTCAGTCTGTGTGTATAAGGTGTATATGAAACATAAATGAATTTCATGTAAGGTCACAAACTTTGTTTGAGCCACAAAATTATTGAAAATATTGTATAAATGACCCGCAGGCTGTGTGTATAAGGTGTATATAGAAGATAAATGCATTCGGTGTTTAGATTTGGGTCCCAATCCCAAGATATCTCATTATGGTATGCAAATATTCAAATACGGCAGTGGCAAACGCAGGGTTTTAAGGGGGGTTTCCAACATATATATAACACACATACAGCATACATACAAACATACACATAAACATACACATACGGCATACATACATACTGTACATACACACATACAGCATATATACAGCATACATACATACACAAGCACGCATACACGCACATAGCAAACATACACACGCACATAGCAAGCATACATTCACACATACAGTAGCATATATACATTCACACATACTGTAGCATACCTACACACACATAACAAACATACACACAGCATATAGTACTTACATAAACCAGGGCTGAGGAGGAGAGCTCACCGCCATGGCTACCCTAGCAGATGGTATGTCCCCACAGGTGATGATTAAAATCAGCTCCCTTAACTTCATCAAACCTAGTCACAGGGTCATTTGCCATTCTGCACTCCCTTCATTATTGGAGTTCAGTGAGCTGATTACTGCTTCTACGCAGTGTGGCCAGGGCCAGTTCTAGACCAAGTAAGCTTAACTTCCCTTTGGTGTCCCCCTCATCATAGAACAGTTCGGCAACCAGATTTATGTCCCCTTCAGCCCCCGGGTCCCTCCAGCCTCCTGGGGTACCCTCCAGCCTCCTAGGTCCCTACAGTCTCTTGGATCCCCTGCAGCTGCCAAGGGTCCCTTCCAGCCCCCTTTGTCCCTTCCAGCCGCCTGTGTCACTTGAAGACCGCCTACCTGCTCCTCTTCCCTCTCGGGTGATTCAGTGTCCGGTCCTCCTGTTCCTGGCCACATGATTTCTGGTGTGCCTGTCTGCTCCTCTAGGCTTGGTTCTTCTCATACATGGCCACACAGAGTGCACGCAGCGTGACGTCGTCACGTCGCGCATGTAAACAACAGGAGGCACAGCCCGGGACTAGACCAGTCTGGAAGCTGCTTCTGCTAGCAGCTACTAACCTTCTTCCTCCCGGTCCTGGCCGGGCAGGCGGCAGCTACAGTCACAGCCGTGGGTCACGGCCCGCTGACTCTGCAGAGACAAGGTTGTCTCTGTCACTAAAAAAAACCAAACTGGTACATCTGGGGGGGTTTCTGTGTGCTCGGAAACCCCCCCTGCGTGCGCTACAGTACGGAATATTCCGTTATCCAAAATACCCCTGGTCCCAAGCATTTTGGATATGGAAGACTCAAAATGTATACCTTGAATGTAGGCTACTGCATTAATTACACAACCTTTCTTAGAATTGCAGTCTACATTTTTCACAAATTTTGTTACCTATTTAAAATAATTTAAGAATCATATGAAAGTTTACACAATAAGATGGTATTTGTAAAACTTTTAACATTGTAAGTGGACAATTGGTTTGTGGACATACCTGAGCAACTAGTTGCCAATAGCATGAAAACTTGGAGATTGAAGATGGGATGAGACTTGATTATAGAGTTAAGGAATTTTCTTTAGAGTTTTGTATATCTCACCGTGGCCCTCTAGAATGTACTGTAAACTCTCTTCTCCCTGTCTACACGTAATTATGTAATCTGGATTATATTTATGTATACATGTAAAGTTGTTAACTTGTCTGTAATTGTCCTGTCTAATTACCTGTACTATGTAATTTGCTGTATGCTCCATCCACTTTCTACAACGCTATGAAACCCTTGTAGCACCCTAGAAATAAAAGAAGATAATAATAGCCCCATAAATAAAAATAATGTCGCACTACCAGAAAACAAGATATTTTAATGTACTCCATGGATCAGATTCAATTAGCCATGAGGTTCCAGCAGAATGTGGGAGGCTGAGCACATTTTGGGTTATCATTGCAGGAGAACCTTGTTTATATTTGCTAGCTTCTCTGTAATAAGAGTTCATTACTCCAAAAAAGAAAAGCAGTAATTTCTTGTGTTGGGTCTTAATAGTATATTCATGGGTATTCATAGGTAATTGACCTTAGAGAGCTTATTCCCTCAGCAGCAGAATCTGCAATTATGTATATACATTATTATATATATTTTTGTAATGTAACCTCAAATCAAAAAACCCTTTAGATTGTGCCAACCTATTTTTGTGGTTCATAATGCATTGGTTTTAACTTGTTGTGAGGTTTTCCAGCCCAGATAGCTTATGTAGCATTAGCATTCTGACAGAACCTTGCAGCTAATTGAATCTGCTCCCATGAAATAATATTGTTATTTTTTGTGCAATAAACTCCCTCCCTTCCACTACTAGAGGTACATTTATTAAAGTGCAGGTTTTTAGAAGTGGAGATGTTGCCCATAGCAACCAATCAGATTCTAGCTATTGTTTTCTAGAAGGGGCTAGACAAATGTTAAGTAGAATCTGATTGGTTGCTATGGGCAACATCTCCATTTCTAAAAACTTGCACTTTAGTTAGTATACCCCCTAGACTCACATAGTTTCCATGCCCAAGACCCCTGCAGTTCACACAAGCTGCCTCTACAATTCCATGATACATGAGAAAATAGGGATTTTGCTAGTTTGGGGAGACTTGTTTATTACAAGAGGTAACATTGTCCATGGGGTCCATCTCTGCTGGTGTTTTCTTATGGCCAGTACAGAATACTGTAGGACCAGTTGCAATGCATTGGTTAGCCAACGCTTATGCTTATTACAGAAGCTCTGAGCATGTGAACATTGGTTACATAGTCTGATAAATTACTTATTATGTACTGACACAAGCAATCACCATAACGCCTCCGTGCTGTTATTCACCATGATACCTGTCAGCACACTGACTACCGCCAGAAACTCAATCAGCCCACATCTAATATCCAAAAACTCTTCCGCAGCAGATTACTTTTTAAACTCCCTAAAGCAAACTGAATTTTTGGTAAAAAATAGCTAGGAAATTCCTCAAGGGAGCACACAGTTCTTGATTAGTATTTTATTTAATTATTTTTTTTAATATAAAGGCAAAGTTTTGCCTTCTATGAAACAGGGAATGTGAAAAACACATTGAGATAAGTTAAACAATGTAATTTGTAGTCAATGGTGGACAATACAGAGTAGGGTCTGTTTACTATTCTAGCGCACGGTAAGAGCAGCGCAAGGTGTCTTGGTTTTGCACTAGATTGTCCATCCAATGCAATTTAAGGAGCTCGCGTACCCCGTACCCCTCTTAGGAGATGTCTCCACTACTTCTATACCGTACCAACCTTATTCATTACATGTAACCGTTCAGTGTTTCTCCTAAAATACTGCTCAGTTTAACCTCATTTTGTAGATTGAATTAGTCATGATAAGAAAAGGACATAAAGCTGCCTGTTACATGTAACAAATTTGTATGAGGTTTTTATTTACATTTTGGAAAGTGCTTTCTACTTCAGGGTCCATAGGGTATCCACAGGATACCTTGGGGTATAGGTGTGACGTCAGTCGCAGGGCACCAAAGAGTTAAGCTTTCAGCCTCCCAGGATGCACTAGGTCCCCCTCCTATACCCCGCCCCCGGGCCAAGGCACCTCAGTTTTAGTTTGGTGCCCGGCCGGAGTCGGGTGCACCTGTTGGAGTGGGGGCTAGAAGAGCCCCTGAAGCTTTTTCTTCATGCAGCTGTGGCTGCACATCTGGATGAACAGCATGGACAGTCAGTCCTGACGTCCATGCTGTCTTCCCTACACCCCGCCGGTACCAGAACGCCGGTACTGATCCGGGGATGCTGGTGGGCGTCTGGGGTCACAGCTAGCGGTGACCCCAGATGCTCCGGACCATGGCCGGATTCAAGGGGGACAGAGGTAAGCAGCGGGGTCCCGCGGTGGGACCCCACTGATCACATGGTCCTAAGTCCCCAGGCAGGGCGCTCCCTGGGGACTGGCTGCAGCGTGGAGCCAGGCGACCAACCTGCGCTTCCGCTACCCCCTGGGACAGCAGACCACAGCAGAGCGGTAGCGCTGCGGCGTCCCAGGGGTTAAATGCATGCCAGGGGAGCGCGCCTTCCCTGTCTCACAGCCGGCGCCTCCCCCGCTGCACACAGCCCTCTCTGCACTGTGCTGACTGGTCCTGTGTCAGCGCTCCTCCCCCAGGCCAGCTTCTCTCTGCTCCTCGGCGGCCATCTTCTCTGCAACGCATGGTGAACGCTGCTGGAAGCCTGGAAGGAAGCATCGTGGTCTGGGTCCCCCCGCATACCTCTCCTCCGCTGTGGCTCAGGTCTGTGTATGCAGCGCTGTGTCCTACCAGGCCCTGTGTCTGTGTAGTTGAGTGATCAGCGCTGTTAGTGCAGGAATTGTTATTTCTCTGCATTGTATGTGACTGTGCTAGCGCTGCTGCCTGTAACTTTATCTTCTCAAAACTGTCAGCTTTATTACTGTCCCTGTTCTTTCTGCTAAAGCCCTTGCAGTGCGGTGCTGCAGGGAGGTCTCTCGCCTATTTAATACTTAATTGGTGAGAGAGGTCACATACGTGGTGCCATCATGTCTGAAAGTGATTTTCCCCTCCGGCTACAGTGTACCACGTGCAAAGTACCGTTAGTGGAGGGGGAGGGTAGCGCGGAGGGCCTTTGCCGGCAGTGTTTGTCCATGGCGCGGCCTATTACGGTTACAGCACCGGTACAGGAGCCGCCCTGGGCTTGTTTCGCTCAGGCGTTAACAGCTTTAGTGGGCCAGTTAGCTCCGCAGCCCGCGTTTACTCCGATGGGTTTGTCCCTGCAGTCTGTGGTGTCGTCACCCATGCAGGGGTTCCCACGACAATTGGTGGTACCCCACAGTCTCCCTATTTCCCCGCTCCCGGGTTCTCAGGAGCCAGCGTGGGTTAACTCCCTGACGAGTTCTGTACAGCACTTGTCGGATGTGTTGCAAGGGGAGTCTGTGATGCGGCCTCATAAAAGGCGGGTGGCGTCTCTGTCCGCTCCTTATGAGGATGACGAAGGGACGTCTGATGATGGGGAGATTCTGGATCTTTACGATCAGGAACCTCTCCATACTAAGGACGCTGATGCTAAGTCCAAAGTATATATTCCTGGACTTATTCGGGCGGTCCGCACAGCCTTGGTGATTGAGGACGAAGTTCCCCCAGCGGCTAAATCTAAGTATGCCTTTTTCAAAGATGTGAAGGGCGATGCCACAGTCTTTCCTCTTTCGGGTCAGTTGGTGGACCATTTAGAGGAGGCGTGGAAACAACCTGGCAAAAGATACCAGCCGCAGAGACGCCTGGCGGTGGCTTATCCGTTCGCGGATAATTATTTTGCTAAGTGGGAATCCCCTCCACAGGTGGATTCTCACGTGACCCGTCTTGTCCGTAGTGCCACATTGCCGATGCCATCCATGTCCTCCCTTAAGGATGCTACGGACCGCATGGTAGAAATCTGCCTGAAGTCCGCTTATTCCCTTGCAGGGGGGGCAGCACGGCCGGCTATGGCCATTTGCTGGGTTGCCAGAGCGATGGAGCGCTGGGCGGATTCATTAGAGGCTTCTTTTGAATCCGACTGTCCGGCCGAACAGGCGGAGTTGATTGGCAATCTCCGTGATTCGGCCACCTACATCAACGAGGCGGCTCTAGACATTAGTACTCTGGTGTCTAGAATTTCTTCAGCAGCGGTAGCTGCTCGTCGCACCTTGTGGCTGCGATCCTGGAAGGCGGACGCAGATTCCAAGAAAGGTCTGGAAGCGTTGCCGTTTACCGGAGAAGTTCTCTTCGGTCCGGATCTGGATAAGATTGTGGCCACGCTGGCGGCAGCCAAATCTGCTTGTCTCCCGTCGGCCGCTGCTCCTTCTGGTTCTGGACCATCGTCCTTTCGGTCATCTAGGGCCCAGGGCAGGCCCAAACCACAGTCGTTTCCTCGACAGGCTGGTCCTAAGAAATCGGTCAAGCCCCGGAAGCAGGCATGGAGTACCAGACGTCCGCCCCCCAAGCCAGATGACAAGCCTGCGGCCTGACGGTCCGGGCCTCCCTTTGGGGGATCCCAGGGTGGGAGGCCGCCTGCTACAGTTCGCCCAGTGTTGGTCGACCACTACGACAGACACTTGGGTTCTGGAGGTGGTTTCCCACGGATACGCCCTCTCCTTCCGGCACAGACCCCCGGCTCGATTCTTCACCACGGGTCTACCATCAGACCGGAACAAGGCTACGGAGCTGCGGAAGGTATTGCACACTATGCTCCAGGCTGGAGTTATAGTGCCTGTTCCATTCTCCCAGAGGGGCCAGGGTTTCTATTCAAATCTATTTTTGGTACAGAAACCCAATGGGTCATATCGTCCGATTCTCAACCTCAAAGCACTCAACAAGTCTTTGCGGGTCCCGAAGTTTCGGATGGAGACCCTACGGTCCATCATTCTGGCGCTGGAACCTGGGGACTACATGGTGTCATTGGACATACAGGACGCTTACCTGCATGTCCCTATTCTTTTGCGCCATCAACAGTTTCTCCGGTTTGCAATCCGCAGCGACCACTTCCAGTTTCGGGCGTTACCTTTTGGCCTGGCGACAGCACCACGTGTTTTCACCAAGGTGATGGCGGTCATGGCGGCTTCTCTGCGGCTGCAGGGAGTCCGCATGTTGCCGTACTTGGACGACCTGTTATTGGTGGCAGGACCTCCAGAGCTCCTGTTACACTACTTGGACCTGACCATTGCGCTGCTGCAACGGCACGGCTGGCTAATCAACTGGCAGAAGTCCACTCTAATCCCGTCTCGGAGGATTCTGCATCTTGGAGCCTTATTGGACTCGGGACAGCAAAGGATCTTCGTGACGGAGGACAAGATCTCTGCTTTACAGTCAAGGGTGCGCAGTTGTCTGCACAGCCGCCGGGTGTCCTTACACTCGGCGATGAGGTTACTGGGCTCCATGGTGTCGGTGTTCGACATGGTGGAATACGCCCAGTTTCACTCCAGACCTCTGCAGCACCTGATCCTGTCCAAATGGAACGGGCTGCCTCAGTCTCTGAAGTCCCAGACGATTGTGCTCACCCCGGAGGTTCGCCTGTCCCTTGCGTGGTGGTTAAAGACGACCCACCTCAACAAGGGAGGTCCGTTCTGGGTTCCAAATTGGGTCCTGTTGACAACGGACGCCAGTCTTCGGGGCTGGGGAGCAGTTTCGGGTCCACACTTGTTCCAGGGCAGGTGGACGCCGACCGAAGCGGAGCTTCCAATAAATATCTTGGAACTCCGTGCGGTCTTCAATGCTCTCCAGCAGGCACAGCGGTTTCTCCATTGTCACCCGGTGCAGGTCCAGTCAGACAACGCTACCACCGTGGCCTACATAAACAGGCAAGGAGGAACTCGCAGTCGGGCGGCTCTCGTAGAGGTCTCTCGGATCCTGGTTTGGGCGGAGCGCAATCTTCCGGCCATATCAGCGGTCTTCATCCCGGGAGTGCTAAATTGGGAGGCGGACTTTCTAAGTCGCCAGGACGTTCATCCGGGGGAATGGTCCCTGCACCCGGACGTTTTTCAACTACTGGTGGACAGGTAGGGTCTTCCAGAAATCGACCTCATGGCGTCCCGGCACAACAACAAGTTGCCGGTGTACGGGTCTCGCACAAGAGACGAAGGGGCGTCTCTGGTGGATGCTCTGTCCGTCCGGTGGACGTTCCGGTTCGCATACCTGTTCCCTCCGGTCTCCCTTCTTCCACGGGTAATCCGGAAATTCAAACAGGAAGGAGGGACGCTCCTGTTGATAGTTCCCGCGTGGCCCAGACGGCACTGGTTCTCAGACCTTCAGGGTCTGTCCGTGGACAGTCCTCTGCGGTTGCCGCTACGACCGGACCTTCTGTCTCAGGGTCCTTGCCTTCCCCCGGACCTGACTCGGCTGTCTTTGACGGCGTCGCTGTTGAGACGGCCATGCTGAGGTCCTGGGGGTTTTCCAGCTCTGTGGTGCGTACCATGTTACGAGCTCGGAAACCGTCTTCCGCGAGGATATACCATCACGTGTGGCATACGTTCTTCCAGTGGTGTCGACCGAGAGGTTATGCACCGCGGGTGTTTCGTCTGTCTCGGATTCTCGCCTTCCTGCAAGCGGGACTAGATCATGGGCTTCGCCTTGCTTCTTTGAAGGTACAGGTTTCGGCCCTATCTGTCTGGTTTCACCGTAGGATTGCTACAATCCCGGATGTGCGCACCTTTATGCAAGGTGTTCTCCGTATTCAGCCACCCTTTGTTCCACCTGTGGCGCCTTGGGATTTGGCTGTGGTCCTGAGGGCTCTCCAAGGACCGCCGTTTGAACCACTGGGCTCAGTGGATATTAAATGGCTAACAGCTAAGACTGTTTTCCTTCTGGCCATTGCTTCAGCCAGACGTGTTTCTGAGTTAGGGGCTCTTTCTTGTAGACCCCCTTTCTTGGTTTTTCACGGGAACAGGGCAGTGCTCCGCACTCGGCCCGAGTTTCTTCCCAAAGTTGTTTCCCAGTTTCATGTTACCGAGGAAATAGTTGTTCCGGCCTTTAACTCACCGGGTCTTTCCGTGGGTGAGGCCTCTTTGGATGTTGTGCGAGCCTTAAGGACTTATGTTGACCGCACTTCTTCGTTTAGGAAGTCGGATGCTTTGTTTGTCCTCTATGGCTTCCGTAAAAAGGGTTGGCCTGCTTCAAAGCAAACTTTGGCAGCCTGGATCCGTATGGCTATTTCTGAAGCTTATCTTCATGAAGGCCTACCGGTCCCTCCTTCTCTGAAGGCTCATTCCACTAGGTCTGTGGGTCCTTCGTGGGCAGCTCGACGTGGTGCCTCGGCAGTTCAGATCTGCAAGGCTGCTACGTGGTCTTCTGTCCATACCTTCGTGAGGTATTACAGGTTTGACACCTTCGCCTCTCAGGATGCTTCCTTCGGGCGGCGGATTCTCCTTTCTGCACAGGAGCGTCCCCACCCTTAAAGGATACTGCTTTGGGACATCCTCAAGGTATCCTGTGGATACCCTATGGACCCTGAAGTAGAAAATATGAGATATGGTAAGAACTTACCCTTGTTATCTCTATTTCTACGAAGTCCATAGGGTTCCACAGGACTCCTGCCCTGTCGCACCTGTGCTGCAGATGGGCTTTGCTCTGGTCACCGGTTTTCCGTCTCCCTCTGGTGAGAATGTGATTCTTGTATGTGTCCAGATCTTTGTTCTCTCTCTTCCTTCTCCTCCTCCGGCCTATGGCTTGGTAACTAACTGAGGTGCCTTGGCCCGGGGGCGGGGTATAGGAGGGGGACCTAGTGCATCCTGGGAGGCTGAAAGCTTAACTCTTTGGTGCCCTGCGACTGACGTCACACCTATACCCCAAGGTATCCTGTGGAACCCTATGGACTTTGTAGAAATAGAGATAACAAGGGTAAGTTCTTACCATATCTCATATTTTTCTGGGACAAAACGTAACCGCAGGATGCAGAATGTGTCCCATGTAAAGTACAGGACAATGCTTGATCTTTGCCTGCACAGAAGAGCTGATGTGGAATGGCCGTTTGGCACAGTAAGGAGCATTCCTAAACCACTCCCCCATATCTCATTTCAGTACCTTACTGAATAATATGTACGTCAGTTTAGCACTGATTAAGACGTATACTGTAGGTGTCCATGTGCGCAACATCCTGCTTAGGAAGAAAAGCTCTCACTCATCCCCATTGGTGGGTGCAGACTTCTGTTCCTCTGCAAATGGTGCCATACTGATACACCTATACAGGGGCGTATTAAGAGAGGAGGGGGTCCTTGTACATTCCCCATCCTGAGTCCCCTCCTCTCTCCCTGGCGGCCGGCAGCAGACTGACGTGTCTGACCGCTGACCGCAGCATCAGTAGACTGTGGGCAGTAGTCTGTGCCCAAAGGCTACTGCGCATGCGCAGGTTGCCGGGGTGGCACGGCCGCCATTTAACTGGCGATTTTTTCAAAAAACGCCGGAAAAATGGCCACCGCGGCCATTATCTGGCGTTTTGTGCAGGGCAGAGACACCAGACAAGGGACCTTGGAGAGGTCAGTATTAGATAATAGAGGAGCAGGGTGTGTGGTGCGGGCCCCCCCTGGACCCAGGCGCCTGTGTGCACTGCTCATCTTGCACCCATTATGGATCTATACCCCTGCACCCCTGCATCTATACCACCACAGCGCTTCACCCACTGTGTTGTCTGCTTTTTTTTTATGTTGGCAGCTGTGTTTGAATTTCCCTTACCAAATAACCTTGTTTATGTGTTGGAAAGTGAAAGGTTCACAATCTGATTATTCCAGTCTTTACAATGTGATAACAGACTGTTGTGTGGTATTTGATGAAGTCTGTTATCTAAACACTATAATGAAGTCTGTTCCCTCAATATTTTTTATTATTATTATTATTATTATTATTATTATTATTCATTTATTTTAAACAGTGCCTTAATCCTTTAGTGTAGAGTTATTAGTTATATTAGTTATCCTTCATAGTGACCTACAAAACGTATACCTATATATTTAGCTTTATATATTTTGCAGAGGACTCATCATTTCATACTTGCTGACTTTCAGCGCCCTCCTTCCGGGAGGGAGCTGTCAAGCTTCCACGGCAGGGTGTCTTGTTGCGGTAGAAAGGGGGCGTGGCGCGGTGATGTTGCAGCATTGGGGCCGAAGTATGGGGCGTGACCAGGCGATCATGGCCCCGCCCCCTCTTCGCAATGCCGTTGACGTGATTCAGTGTGGGGGGCGGCGGCTACTTGCTTGCCTTTTCGGGAGGCTCCCGGCCGAATCAGGAGGGAAGGCAAGTAGGCATCATTTTCACATTTTGTTGCCTTTACCAATATTTATGACGTTGCAGCCTATGAATTCACTAGGAACCAATGATATCACTAATACAGTGGGGATGTAGTTATGAGACCGGCGGCCGCGATGCCACCGGTCTCAATCCTGACGCTGGAAGGCCAATAAGGGGGGGTGTAGTCAGGAACTGACGGTCTAGATGCCGACCGCCGGCTTCCCGACTCTCTAATTCCGGTGTGGTACTAATGACAGGCGTTGAAAACTCAACGCCAGTCATTATCCATACGCCGGAAGACAGACGCCCGGCATACCGAATGAAGGTAAGCCGGGCGCGGACAGCCGCAGGGGGGGGAGGGTTAGGTTTTAGGGCTCCCGGGGGGAGTTAGGGTTAGGCACCCCTCTGGGAGGGTTAGGTTTAGTCTAGAGGATGGGGGGTTAGGGTTAGGCACCCCCGGGGGGGAGGTTAAGGTTAGGTACCCCCCCAGGAGATTTAGGTTTAGGCTGCAGGGAAGGGGGGGTTAGGGTTAGACACTTGGGGGGGAGGTTAGGGTTAGGCAGCCCTAAGGGAGGGTTAGGGGGTAGAATTAGGTTAGCGATACTTACCTTTTGACGATCGGGATTTTCACCCTTAAGATAGGCGTCAAAATATTGACACCTATCTTAATCCCGGCGCCAGAATCCAGGAGGACGACAGCCCAAATGAAGGTAAGCCGGGGCGCCCTTAGTGTTAGCCACGAGGGGGGGCGGAGTTAGGTTTAGGTAAAATAGCGGGGTTAGCATTTTTTTTTGGGGGGAGGAGGTTAAGGTTAGGCACCCTTAGGGGGGAGGGTTAGGGTCAGGCACCACTGGGGGGGGTTAGGGTTAGGTTCAGGCACATGGGGGGAAACTTAAGTTTAGGCACTAACAGGGAGGGTTAGGGTTGGGCTACAAAAACGGAGGGTTAGGGGGAGATGGGGGGCGGTTAAGTATACTTACCCGACCCCTGTCGGGATACCAACCAAAGGGATGCCGCTGTCGGTATTGTGACAGGAGGCATCCCGACAGCCGGCATTACATACCGATTCCATAAAGTGGCTCAGTGACTTTAGAAGTGGATTAATTTAGATATTTTCACAGCCCTGAAAATGGCTGTCCCCACTGATTGTGCGGCAATGGCTCCACTTAAAGAGCCAGGAATAGCCCCGGTTGTTTTCAGAATCTCACATCACTGCGTCTATTGAAGGAGATGTTCCATCAGGCATCTACTATGGCGCTTTTCCATACAACTTGGCTTCTCTGATAACATTTTGTGCAGGTCTTACGTACATTTAATACTCTCCAGCTAATCAGTGATGGTAAAGAATGTTCTTTATGTGAGTCCATCTTTGATTTGAAAACCACGGGGCCCAAAGGGCTGTCATTCCAAAGAAAGTGTTTGAGGTTATTGTTGTGCTGCCTGCACTGCAGCCTGGATTTCGTGGGAAGGATAGTTCCAACAAAATGCTATTAAAAGACATTTTTCATGACAGCAAATGTTGGTGCAGACTTGTTGGCTTCAGAAGGTATTGTTTAGTTTGGACGCCAGTCTGCCAGAGAACAGAATCTGGAGACAGTCATTTTACATTTAATGTCTTGCATAGCAGAATATTTTGCTTACAGTTAGGTGATCTAAGTGCCCAATTTATGATATGTCATGTACCTGGAAAATACATGTTAAGAACATAGACTTTTGTGAAGAAAGTCAGTGAGAACCATCCAGCAAACGAGCAGAATAAAAAACTGTGCCAAGCTCAAACTACTTGAGGTTCATGGAAAATGGGGTCATGTTTACCAAACTACGATTACTCGGCAGCAAGTCCACACACTGTATACAGTCACTAACAAGCCTGAAACCAAATAGTTATATTCTCTAGCTTACAGACTGTACTTTACCCATAAACTGGTACAAGGGGCAAATGCAGGAATTCTAGAGGGGAGGTCAGTCCATGAAGAGGACATAATTAGCACTTAACCAGCTTTAATATGCATCATACAACGTGTTGTGTATGTTATAATTCCAACATATACAGGACCAGCAATTACAGTAAGTCATTAGATGTGACAGTAGGGCCATCCTGTCTGAGCTGAATGTTTTTATTTCACATGTGGGCACCATTCCAGAACATGGGAGCAAAACGGGAGTCTGGGGCATCAGCAGAAGAGCCTAGCACTGCCATGGACACATATGTACATATTGGGCTCCTTATGCACTGGATAACAGTATTAATAATTAACTCTATAGATGGTCTATAGCAGTGCAACCCTAACAACCCTAGCATGTTTTCCAGATCTCCTAGTTGGTGCACAGGTGTATTCATTACTGGGAGAACATGTAGCACTAGTTAAATGGTATTGTATATTATTTCTATTGTGGTCATGGTGTCGGCTGGGGAGCTGGGTTTCCAGGCAACTGGAACCCCCTCCTGCGTTTGCCTATGGGTACCATCCAGAAAGTCTTCCTTCTTCTTTGCTTGTTACATGAATGTCTACATATTGGATACCACACAATTCACTCAAATAGTTCCTTGCCTGAGCAGATCCCAGCATGAGAATTCTAAGGGGCTGGAGAATACAAATACTAAAGACTACATACATTATGCTGTAGTCATATGGCTTGGATTCCATCTATACTGTTGGTTAAATTACATTGTGTATTTACTGTATTTAGTTATTAAGTTGTCTATATATGGAACACACACACATTACGCATCACTTTACAAAGAATATATTATCATTCACATCTGTACTGTATACATGCATACATCTAATACACACCAGGCTTGCCGACTTTTAGCTCCCTCCTTCCTGGAGGGAGCTGTCGGGCTTACAGGGCTGGGGGCGTGACGCGGGCCAGAGGGGGGTGGGGCCCGGCACCTGATGCAGCGTTGGGGGCGGAGCATGGTGCGTGACAGCGCGATCGCGTCATTGTGGCTCCGTCCCTCTTCACAATGCCGTGATTAATGGCATTGTGCAGCCGGGGGCGGAGCCACGATGACGCGATTCAGCGCGAATCGCGTCACCAGCCCCCCTGCTGCCGGGGTTTTTACTTAAAAGCGCGGGGGAGTGTGGTCATATCGCCGGGGCCGGGAGGATTGCCTGCCTTCCCGGGAGGTCGGGAGCGGCACCCGATTTTCGGGAGGCTTCCGACCAAATCGGGAGGGTAGGCAAGTATGATACACACTTGTATTTGCATCTACAAGGACATAACCGTAAAGGGCTGATTCTGAGTCTGAGGCATGAGCATGTGTCTGTCACACTGTGCAAGCGACCAGAGTCCCAGCACACAGAGTTGCGATTGAGATGCACGGACTCAGAAATGTTTTGAAAATGTATTGGGTGGTGATAGGATGGTGGTTAAATGGACACACGGAGATGGTGTGTTATAAGAGTGTCGTAGGTGTGTCGCTGTAGTGGTTGTGAACTCAGATGCACAATTGTTCACACTAACCATTCTCTGATGGAGAATCTGCAGCTAGCCTGGGGCTGGTGTGACTGGTGATTGCGTCTAAAGGCTCACCGAGTAGTATCTGAGCGTCTAACACTCAAAGTGGGCGTCTCAGTCCTGGCACACTCAGATGCACGGCTATACTGCAGGGAAGGGCTTGTAGCTGCATTTGCGCAAAGTGGCAGATGTTCGACTGGCAAAGGACACAGACATGGACGCCGCTGCCTGTGACTCAGAATCAGCCCTAATATACAGTATGCAGTCTATATGTATCATGCCGTCAAAAAGTACACAGCACTATCATGTATATTAAAACGGTTCCTTTAACTACTACTTTGAGTATTTAAGGCATTTCTTTTTCTTAACACGAGGGGATCCCGGGTACCTAAAACTCCTCCTAAACATATATATAAGCCCTGTCATATCCACCTTTATTAGTGACAGTGATCATTTTTAAAATCATACAAATGAATGAACGCTAAAGCACAATGATGTGACAATAACATGCATATTATGTGCTAGTGCTGTGAAACCTGGTGATACAATAAATGTTCTAAATTCACCTATATCTCTAGTGTCCCGTGTGCTCGTATATAATCCACTGTGTCTGGCCACTGTGAATCGCCACATTTTTTTATGTGAGATCATATTTATAGAAACCTGCATTGTGGCATTATGGAACGGGAAGTCACACGTCGGGTACGCGACATGCTTACGTTGGCATTCTCCTCTAATATTAACCACATAAACACTCTGCTCAAATCCCTCTCACATGGTGTTAGCAAGCAGTCTGCAATAAGAGACCTGCGAGTTACGAAAAAAGAAAAAAATAGGCGTTGCTAAACATACAAATGCAGCATTTTGAAGAAAGAAAATAAGGTCAGATTGCTGAGTAAAATGGGTAAATGCGGCAATGAGCAGAATATAGGGATTTACTTTAAATCTGCACTATTTTCGCTTCATCTCTTCTAACCCAATTTTTTTCTGCACCACTTTTTAGGTCTGGTGTAAAGATCTATATAAATGAATTAACCGGCACAGGAAAAAGTGTCTTATCTAGTCCCTTGCTATATATTAGCACCATCTTCTTTTATTCGTTTGTTTTAGTGCTTTGTAGTTTTAATAATATATTTTGGTAGTTTATATTTTGTGCTAGATTGTATGTGAGGGTCTGCTGAGATGTGTGCTGGGCTCAAATACAGTTTATATTGTATTGCACATCAAGGGGTCTATTTACTAAGCAGTGTTAGGAGACAGAGCGAAAAGTGATAAGAAAGTAATAAGGTGCCAGCCAATCAGCTCCCAACTGTCATTTTTCAAACACAGCCTGTGAGATGGCAGTTGGGAGCTGATTGGCTGGCACCTTATCACTTTCTTATCGTTTTTCACTCTGCCTCCTAACTGCTTAGTAAATAGGCCCCCAAGTTTCAAGTGTTCATCGTATTCCATCTGAATTGTTGGGAAGTATCCATCTTGTTGGTAGATTGATGATCATAATGACAAAATTTGTCTTTCATAGTATATAGTCCTCATATACAATGAGGACCTCATTCAGAGACGGTCGCACAGAGCGTGCGGTCAGTCTGAATGAGGGGAGGACGTCTTGAATTTTCAAGACATCCTCCTTTGCGGTGGTTACGACCGCCTAAGGTGATGGACGCGATGGTCAAGACCATCGCGACCATCGGGGCTTACGACGAGACCCTAGGGTAGGGTCTCCGTTGTCGTAAGCCCCGGAGAGCTTTCGGCTTAGTGATGTCAGTGGGGCCGCCCCCAAACGGTAGGCGTTCCCATGGGAACGCCTCCGTTTGGGCTGCCACCCCCCCGGCCCGCCTTCCAAACGGGGCGAGCTGTCAATCAACATCGACAGCTCGCCCCCTTTGGATCGAGACCCGCTACGACCGGCGCTGTCGGTCGTAGCGGGTCTCACGCATGCGCACGCCGGCGCCGTCGTGCGCATGCTCTGTGGGGGGCCATCGACCCGGTCCGAGCGCATCGGCGCTAACGACCGGGTCTAAATGACCCCCTGAGTGTATTCTGTTACTTTCAATAAAATAGAAGGGAGATGATTGTTATATACATTGTGAGTGGTTCATTAAAGCTGCATGTTATAGTACAATAGGAGATATTTACATAAATTAGTGTAAATAAACAATGTGGTGTTACTAACGGGAAAAATTTGATTTTTGAATTAAATTTTCTAATTTGTATGCTAAGGATGCCATTCTTTTTCTGTATACCAGTTTTGTCTTTTTTTAAATTAAGAAAGGAGTGCTTATATTAATAAAAATAGGTTCATTACCATTCTTTTAGATTGCAGATCTCAATTATTAAATGATAAAATACCATATATGATAAAAGCAGCTACTATATAATATTTTTAGTGCTACTGGATGGTTGCTACTTACAAGGACATTTATTGGTGATTAGGGAATTCTCGTGTTTTTCTTAGCTCTAATGAAAACCGTAGACGTTGGCATACTATAAAGTTAGTGCTTGTTGCATTAATGAGGTCGTTGTGGGTAAAGGAGTTATTTGGTGGCTGTGACTGTATTGCTGGCATTCGGTCAAGTCAAGTGACCTGTCACATGGAAAGCAAAGCCCAGCTGTTGGTTTGCAAAAAGTTAGTAGGATGATCTTTAAGTTTCAGGCCAATCAGATCAAGAGATCAGAGAGATCAGAACAAGACCAGTAGTATCCCATGCAGCTTATACATACATTTTATTGGAGTATTCAAAATAGTGAATTCTGTCCATAAGGTGGTATTTTTGTTATGCATTTTAGTGTTGATGCAGAGTTAAAGCTGTAATTGCCTCCACATTGCGTGCACTTAAATAAATGGCTATATTTGCCTGTATGCAGAATTGTATGTATTTTGTGGCCAGGCTACCCTTATCTATATGACACCCATCAGCATCATCACTGTGTACAGGGCTGTAACTAGAGGTGTGAGACCAGTGGGGCCACACAAAACCCAGTTCCGTCGACATGTCCTATCCATACTTGCCTACTCTCCTGGAACGGCTGAGTGTCTCCCAGACGCTCGTAACTCTCCAGGACCGGCTGCCACCTGCGTAAATCCCCTCTGCAGCCGCCCACTTACCGGGTAAAAGTGGGCAGTCTGGGGGGGGCGAGGGGCTGGCGCAATTCGCATCATCGTAGCCCTGCCCCCTGATTTACAATGCCAGTAATTTTACCATTAAATAGCGGAGGTGGTGCCATGATGACGTGATTGCGCCGCTATACCCCCACCATCCACCATTGCCGCCGCAATGCCCAGTTCAGCACCGACCTGGCTGCCAGAAAGTCGGCAAGTATGACCCTATCTGAACTCTGCTGCAGTGGAACACCTGGTTAGCGCCCAGTTTGCTCCTTCAGTCACAAGTTGAGGTGCACCTGAGATGCGTACGACTCGGCATAACCCATAGTCGTGTAGGCTTGGCTCCAGTGCATGCGCAGAGCAAAGGTTCACAAGAATGGATCCGCAAATGAACTTGCGTTCAACTCAACATCAACCCCTTTAGTGGCTATTGTGATGAAGCTAGTGACATTATGCCAATTAAAAAGTAAAGGAAAAAAAGTAACCACATCAGATAATTCTGGGAAACTGCTTTTTAATTACTTCGATTTAAGTGACAGTTTACAACTACACTACACTACAACGTGTGTTTTCCAAACAGTACATGCTCTGCACCCATTTAGCAGAGCCTTATAAACTAATAAAAGGGAAAATATATAGACATGCACAGATTTCTGTATATATAACAAAGCTGGCCCCTAAGCAGAAACTAAAGGGAACGTGTGATGGGTGACTGTATACAAGCTTATTTTAACTGCAAGAAATGTTGTAAAATTTAAGGACATGCTGGCAGGACACAAGGTAAGTTCGTCCAGTGCAAAACAAACACAATTACCAGTATGATATCCAGCCAGACATTGGCAGTACCACGTAGTACTAGGACAAAAACTAATGTCTGAATTTTTTTGTGTGTGCACGCGCTAGTAAAAAAGTTAGATGGAACCCAATTGAGTTATTGCAGGAATGTTCAAATTAAATGTACTAGCGGAGATCAGTGGTTTTCAGATTTCTCCTAAGGGAATAGGGGCCTGCATTGGAAGCCAGTCTGGCTGTATGTCTATTATCCCCTGTGCTTTAATTCCCTTTGATAGCTTGTTACACAGAGTTAGATCATGGACTAATACTGTAGTTATGCATGTGCATCATTTTTGTGTCTGTTTGTGAAGAATGTACGCCTCATATTTAACCCCAGTGAAATTAATCATCGGGGGGCTCTGAGATGGGTTCAAACACTTTCTTCTGTTTGAACATTTCATTAGTGATTTTTTCTAAAGTGTACCTTGTATATTAATGTTAAATGTTTTGTTTTGTCTGCAGCTTTTCCTTCTAGATAAATTGATCCATTAAATAGGGCTATTTACTTTTTTCTATATTATTATTCTATTTAATGAAATCCGGAACTAACGATGTTGCATATTAGGTGATTATGGGCAATTATCATAAGAAATCTGCACAAAGTTGTGACTTGTAACTATATAACAAACAATTTTTTGCATTTTGTAATCTGGTATATATGTTAGTTTATAAAGTAGTTGTTACTGTATGTACAACTATAGTCGGGTGATTGCTTGTAGTTTTGAGTAAGAAACAATCTCCAAGGTAACACTTCAATTAAATATATATATCATTTGATTTATTAACAAGAGTGAAATATTAAAACGAAAGTGAGGCACACACTATGCCAGAGTTTCCCAAACTCCGCCATTACAGTCCAGGTTTTAAGGATATCCATCAATTGGACCGACAGACAACTTGTCTGAGTTTTGCACAGTGTGTACTGTACACAGCACCCGGGGCAGACTGCTCATCTGATGTGTACTGCTGCACAACATTTGTCAGTAATACTGAGCAATTATCGTGCACATATTGCAGTGTGTACATGATCTGTCCGATATAGTACTTTTAAAAACGTTACCTTTGATTATCTTTAGAGCATAAATCGTTCAGATAGGAACATAGAATTCAATAGTATGCACGCTGGAAATTGGATGTTATTAAGATCTTTAATCCCTCAGAGAATTGTGGATTGTGAGCAGCGGTGGATATTACCTAGGGGCTACAGGGCTACAGCTTCCCCAATAAAATCTGCCACCTCAGTGAGCCAGTTGCAGTCCATGACTGCACTGGATACACTGTGACGGCAGGGCTCCCTGTTGGAAGTTCTACCTGTCAGTCACACACAAGACATGCAAACACCCAGGATGAGGTCTTCTCTCGCCCTGGGACTGGCAGTCCGGGCTGCAATTAGCAGAGTGCGTGTTTCCAAAGGGAAGCCACTCCTCTGCTTTCTGAGCAGCCCTCCCTGGCTTCTAGAGGATGCAGTACCTAGAAGCCTGTGTTTTGCGCATGCGCGGTCCCACTGCTACATGTGCTGGTCCCGGCGTCTGCCAGATCCATTGGGCAGGTGACAGGACCCGGCTGTCCGGGTAGGCAGCAGCACAGACATAGTCAGTCCCCCTCATCTAAGAGAGTAGGAGCCACCGCTGATTGTGAGTAAAATCTTTCAAGTACAGTATGTACAATAGTTTTACATTAATAGGCAATTGAAAGGGTTATCAAAAACAGAATACAATAAACTTGCATTATTTTTTTACTGACGTTAATGTTTGTTTGTAAAATGGAGTAATTGCACTTCGTCATCCAGTAATCAAATGTTTGCTTTGAAGCTATATGTATTATAGGTGTCTGGACACCAGAATATAAAGTGTCTTGTCCAAGGGCACTGGGAAAGTTTGGAGGTGCTTGTAATTAATTACTAATGTATATTATTGCTCGAGTGCAATTTGGATATTTTCCTGCTAGCAATGCAAGCACATAGTATAAGAAAAATATTTTCTTTATAGCTATGCTCAAGAAATATTGGCTCCAAGAAGGGGAACAACATTGTGCTGGTTAAGATATGCATGATAGTTTGGTCATTGTGTGCATTTTAGGCCAATAATGCATTGTAAGACCACCACTCAATGTACTGTACAAAATCCTTGCTCCATGGAAAGGGATACTTTAGTATCCAAAATATCACACACTGAAGGCGTAGCAGTACCCCAAAATATCACACACTGAAGACGTAGCAGTACCCCAAAATATCACACACTGATGGCGTAGCAATACCCTATTCATACACATTATTCTTTTTGGAAATTATAAATACGGAAGGGAAGGCAATATTTTAAATCTGTGCTGTCTTTTATGAGCATTGAGAAATATGGATTATGTCTTGCTCTAAATCTTCTCACATCCATATCGTGCTGGCTATATAAAGCTGGGTAGACACTCTACGATGGTGCAACCCGGCTATGCAACAATGTGATGTAACAGTACATTGTGCATGCTGTATACACTGCACGATACAGTGTACGTTGGCGCAGTGTATAGTTACATGCTGAATGTAACACCACCACGGTGTTCATTGCATCGTAATATCTGCCGTGGGCTTCATAGAAACCACAACACTCATCTACAGTTTTGTTTGAATCACATATGATAGAAGAATTAGACTGTCTATTGATCTTGTCAATCAGACAAGAAGCTCTTTTTGGCGCAGTTTGTTGGCCCACATAGTCATCTTTTTTTGCTTTGTCGTAAGTGTTGGTTTAGTTTCTTAAGAGCAGCAGCAGCAGGATGAGAAAGTATGGCGTTTAGCTGGCCTTTAAGAACATCTATCTAAGTGAGTAGATGAGATACTTTATGTTGAAAAAGAAGCAAAAAGATCTGGGATTCTAAAGTGGACACATCCAGTCTAGCCTGCTTTTTATATTGGGAGTATAAACATGAGCTGCCGTGAACAGTGTCTTTATGAGCTTCCCCTACATCACCCAGCGTGACATCATCAGTATTGTTAATTGTGAAAAACTCTGCTAAAATAGAGGAGAGGAATAAGACCATTGAGGTATTGAAGAGAAAAGAATCCTTTAATTGCCATCTGGGATGTCGAGAAGCAGGACTGGTTTAAGGACCACATGGACCACATGAGCGAGTGCCTATTGTGAGAAGCAGAGGAGGTGTGACCAGTACCATGTGGGTGTGTACACTCCTTCGCTATCAGCCCCAGTGTCTCCATAAATATCTAAAACTATAAAAATAGAATCATTTTGTGAGGAAAAGAGAGAATACAATTTTTAATACTTATGATTTATGAACGAGTGTGTGGCCAGCCGGTTGTTTGGTCATCATCATGCTGTCATGATAATGGGCCTATTTTATATGGAGGCCTGGAGCTGTAGCTCCATCTTCCCCATTGTTAATCATACCCTGTGAAGTAGGAACTTTTATATGATCTAAAAAAGTCCATGCGTGGTATGACAAGGAAATAACTATACCCGTCGCAGTAACCGCAGGTGTAATGGAGTGAGCTACAGAGAGCATAGCTATGTGAGTATAATCCTGGTGTGGGACTGAAAAATGAGTACAATATATAGTGTCAGACAGTGGCATATCTATAATGGGTGCAGTGTGTGCAGGTCCAGGGGGCCTCGCACCGCACACCCTGCACCCATATTAGTTTAAAGTAACTTACCTGTCCGTGGTCCCGATCGGGTGTCAGCGCTACTCAGATGCCCAGAGTCTACTGCGCATGCAGAGAATGCCGGAAAATGGCTGCTGAGGCCATGTTTCCAGCGTTCTGCGCATGCGTAGTAGACTCCGGGCACACTCTAGTGCCCGGAGTCTACTAATGCTCCAGTGGCTGGCCAGCTGCATCAGTCGGCTGCCGGCCACCGGGGAGAGAGGAGGGGGCCCTGCACGGGGAGTGCACACGGGCCCCCTCCTCTCTTAAGATGCCCCTGGTGTCAGAGATGTTCAAGCACCAGGTGTGGTACAAGGCTTGTTTCCTAAGCAGACCAAGGAGAGTTGACCTGGGGTGGGATGGGAGCAGATTTCGGCAGAAGGGCAGACCTGTTCAAGGCAGGTTCCAGAATAGTGTTATAGTCTCCACCAAGTATCACAGCCCAGTAACAGGGTGCCACTGCGCCCTGTGCTGCACCCGCCCCCTGAGTGGCACTCAAGTCCCAACATAAATTATCTTCATTTTGAGTAAGTTGTTTTAATATCTCTGAACCAGGCGAAATTTTATGAATTTTGAAATAGATAAACCATGTTGGTCATCTGAATGTACTTACATAGGATATCCTAATGATACAATATTGGCCATGGCCTTTATAGCCGGCAGTGTCTGTCTGCTGGCACATGCAGCCTTAAAGTGAATATTTACCCTTAGTAGGGATCAAGCTGTCTCCAACAATGTAGCATTATTTTGTGTGCTCCAGGCACCTTTGCCCTTATGTTTCACATTGTCTCCTTTGTAGAGGTTTTTCTTTCTAGACATCATTTCATCTCACTGCATTTTATCACAAGCTGGAGTTGACCTGTGGTTAAAAAAAATATTTCTACGGATTTTCTTCAATATTTTGACCATGTGTTGGAATTTATGTGGTGTATGTGGTGAGTCTTCTAATTGGTTGTGAGGTTTATTCCCGGAAGACCATCTTCTATCTTTGAACAAATTTAAATTTCAATAACTCCCCTAAGATATATGTCTGTTTAGCCCAGATCTGTTTTATATTACTTTTTATGTTGCTTTGATTGTGGAGGCAGGGAAAGGACGCTCCTTGTTATAATTTAAAGAATGATTTAATATGTCATGTCTAAGTGCAGTTACATTATGTATTGGAGGTTATAATTGCATATGTGTTTCTATTTAATTATGAGCAAAAACATTAAAATATTCATAGAGGGGAGCAGGGCACATTATATTATAGAGACAGAGCCTTTATTATACTCTTCTACGTCCTTGAAAATACACAAACATGATTACAGATAAAAGCATTTCGGAGTTTTCTAATCATTTATTCTCCTTTTACAAAGTACATTGTAACTATTTTACATTCTCAAATTGCATGTTTGTTTAGCCCACACAGCTGGTCTACTAAAGCTTCCAAAGCAGCCTTATTGTATTAACGTAATTATGAAATCACAATAAAACGTTTTACTGGCAACATGTTTATTTTCTTCTTTATGTAAGCAGAGAAAACATTGAGGTCATAGTTTCTGCTGCTGAGCGTATTACAAAGCTTAAAATGTTTCATTTGTGTAGTCCTTGGCTTTCAGTTCACCCTAACTGGCAAAATAATAGTGGCTGTAGGTGTGGGCAGCCACAGAAGTCTGTTTTACTACTAGTAAAGTAGTATAAAATCAACTAATGCGGGGGATTGTGCGTGTGCAAGCAGATACCACTGCTGCCCATTGATTTTATGGTGGCCCTCGCAAGCATCATTATTCGTATCTGCACAACCACCTGCCCCATGCTAGGTGCAAGAGTTACATCTGACACAGGCTTCTCTTCCCCCTATGCATGATGCAGAATCACACTCAGATACATGCCAATAACACACATGACAACAACACTCCCACAAGTCAGGGTGGTAGCGTGCATTCGCTTTGCTACCACTTGTTCATGCCCCGAAATGATCAATTTCACGGAAAGTCAGAGGCGGCCACGTTGCCTCCGACTATAGGACGGACATAAGGATGCGTAAATTCACTTCTGTGCATGCGCTATTTGCAAAAACTCAGTTTGCATCCATGTAGAGATATCCGTCCAATTCAGAATATCCCCGATATATTGATTGTCGGCTCTAGTGAACAGGGCTGTCTTATTTGTTTATTGATATGTTTTTGTGTTCTTATCATGGTATGTTCATTTATGAACCTCTTCTATTTGTAAAGCGCAATGTCAAATGTTTGATTATCATGGCCGTAGAGAGCTGGGACCGGCCTGGGTACTGGAGGGGGTATGGTCAAATAGTGGAACCCTACAAGAAAATAAAAAATATATGCGTGTTCTGCACAGGGCGCGCCGCGCCCCTCAGCCAGGGGCAGATCGTGGCAAGGGTGGGACACTCTGCAGCCCAGCACACAGAGGTTGCTACTCCTGACAGGTAAGAAGTTTTACTGAGAGGGCAGTGGACTCAAGCCGGGCCTGGGTAATTAGTACCCGCTCCCCTCCCGCTGCATGTAGCAGAGTTTGTTGCAGTGAATGGTGTGCTATGGCTGAGGGATAAGTGTATTATTAGTGCTTCACAAATATCATATATGCCTCTGGCACAAGAATTGTGCTGGCCCTGTATGAAAGGCAAGTCTCCAGTTATTATAGAGATCGGAATCTGTAATATCACTTAGGGCCTGATTTTGTCGGATTGCGTCCGTGTCTGGGTCTTTATGCTACTGCCCCTACAAAGCTCTTCTCTGGTGTACATCGGAATGGACTTATGCTGGGTACACACTGATAGATACATTGGCCGATCAATTGATCGGCCAATATATCTGCTGCCCATCAGCCAGTGTGTACCCGTGATATGTCTGTGAATGTCAATCACCGACATAATGCATTGGCTGTGCAGCACAGCCGATGGACATATATGTCTGCAAACATATCTGTCCAAGTGTGTATGGGCGGGCTGCAGACATATCTGTCCATCTGCAAGTGTGTACGGGCGGGCTGCAGACATATCTGTCCATTGGCAAGTGTGTACGGGCGGTCTGCAGACCGCCCGTACACACACAGCTGCAGCCGTGAGGAGGGGGGCGGGACACCCTCCCCGACACGGCCGCCGGGTCCCTCCCCCCAGAAATGTCCTAAAATTCAGAGTATTCCTGGGCGGGGACTGGGAGGTGGCTAGTAATACATGCACACACGGTCCATTTAATGGTTGTGTTACGGGAGTGTCAGTGAAAGTGGAGAAAGCTGCATAATCACATAATCAGAGGGGCCAGGCAGCATTCTCTACCTGCCTCCCAGCCTGCAGCCACAGTTCCGGATTAAGGGGGGGGAGCACATCTCCCCTAGCTCCCCTCTATCATTGGGTTCCACATAATTAAATCACAGCTGCGGTGCAGAGCAAGACCTGCACTACAAGATGGAGAAGAGGGAGGTGAAGTCCATAATCCTCACTTTACATCATATTTTTTTATGTTTAAACATTGATTTTTTTTGAAAGTATCAATAAATCTAATGGTTTAATTTTATTGACTATTTACATTTTTTATTCCCATGACAGCGCGCGTAGGTGCCCTAGTGCAATGCTTTGCCCAGGGCCTACAATGCTGTTAAGACAGCCATGGTGGATGCTCATTAAAGTGTAGCATGTGTGTATGCGGACTAAGATGTTTTTTACCATTGCGCCTCTCTGCACGTACTGAGGTAGAACAGGGAGGTTAGAAGCGGGCAGGCATAGACCAGGTACAGAGCGGGGGTGTTAATGCAACCTTAGTATCAGGGTAAGTAGATAAATAAAAATTAAAAACCACAAGCTTTTTAAAAAGCAACATACAGAGGATTTGTATTTCTCCTGACTTTTTTTGGACAGCGCCTTTTTTATCAGTTGAAATCTACTGGTTTCCTGTAGTCATAAGCAAATAAGATGTTTTTCAGCCAATTAGTGCTGTCATGTTCTACTGGTTGATTGTTTTCATGTCAAGTACAGAGTGATTTTTTAATGTACAGTATATTACGAGCGTGTTGGAGGCCAAAGTATTCAAGATGGTTATCATGGGTGTCGGAACGGGGGAGGGCCAAGGGGGTGGCTTGTCCCCCCCCAAACATTTGAAAGGCGCGTGGGCCGCGGACGGTCAGGTGCTGTGCTTTATAGCAATAGGCTGCATGGTCCCTGCACTGCATGGAGGAGGAGGTGTAAGTCAGGGGCTGTGCTTTATAGTAATATGCTGCATGGCCCCTGCACTGCATAGAGGAGGACGTGTAAATCAGGGGCTGTGCTGTAAAGTAATAGGCTGCATGGTCCCTGCACTGCATGGAGGAGGAGGTGTAAGTCAGGGGCTGTGCTTTATAGTAATATGCTGCATGGCCCCTGCACTGCATGGAGGAGGAGGTGTAAGTCAGGGGCTGTGCTGTAAAGTAATATGCTGCATGGCCCCTGCACTGCATAGAGGAGGACGTGTAAGTCAGGAGCTGTGCTGTATAGTAATATGCTGCATGGCCCCTGCACTGCATGGAGGAGGAGGTGTAAGTCAGGGGCTGTGCTGTATAGTAATAGGCTGCATGGCCCCTGCACTGCATGGAGGAGGAGGTGTAAGTCAGGGGCTGTGCTGTAAAGTAATATGCTGCATGGCCCCTGCACTGCATAGAGGAGGACGTGTAAGTCAGGGGCTGTGCTTTATAGTAATATACTGCATGGCCCCTGCACTGCATGGAGGAGGAGGTGTAAGTCAGGGGCTGTGCTGTATAGTAATAGGCTGCATGGCCCCTGCACTGCATGGAGGAGGAGGTGTAATGTGTAGTATTTAAGTTAAAAGGCAGCACATTACACCTTCTCTTCTGTGCAGTGCAGGGGCCTGCAGCCTATAGCTATAAAGCACAGCCTCTGACTGCCCGCGGCTGCCGCTCAGTCTTTAGCGCCCAGCAACAGGTAAGTGGGAGGGAGGGAGGAAAGGGGCCTCATTGATTGGAGGAAGGGGCATTGCAGCAATTTTATGTTGCCCCCCCCCCCCAGCATAAAATCATTCCCACACACCTGATGGTTGTATACTATTGCTGAGTAGAGCTTTAAATGTCCTGCTACAAAACTCTGTTTAACAATTGCTGCAGTTTGTTGACCACAACCAATTGCTGTACAATCCATATGTACAGTAGTGTAAGCATACAGTATTCTGTTTACAGTGATGTTACTTAGGCAGTACAAATAATACATCTGTTTGTTTATGCACAAAGAGTTACACACATCTTATGGCCTAGTAATATGTATTTCTAGAATATATCAAAACCATACTGTAAGCAAATACAAAATATAGCTTGGGAATTACACTTTTACTTATAATTCAGGATAAGACCATACTTGCCTATTCTACTGGAACATCTGGGAACAGTGTCAGGCTGGTAGTGAATCATAGTGAAAGTTAATTAATTCTGATTCACTGCCAAACGATCTGTCCTTAATGACAAGTAGCTGAATCTTACTGTGGCTTCAGGGGTGTGGACTGGGAAAATCCTCACCTCCCACAGACACAGTGATTCCCAGTGCGATGGAGGAGAGGATAAATATAGGGGAACCCTCTATGCATACTTGCCTACTTTTGAAAATGTATTTCAGGGAGATTGTGAAAGCAACACCTATGAGCGTGCGTTACAACTGCTACATCTGAGGGGCGTGTCATAAAACTGATTTACATCCAAATGTAAATGAGCCCCAGAGCAGTTAGTAAGATCTATTTGTTGATGAAAACACACTTATTCTTTTTAGAAAATGCATGTAGCCATAGGGATCATTGTACCTTATAACCAATGCAGGGAAATTATACTAATGATCCCATTTGAATGTATATATCTCAATTTTTTTATATATAATAGCTCCATAATGGGGGTAAACTGCAATCAAGGAGATTCATAGACTCTTCAGGGAGTTAGGGAGATTGCTACTATTTCAGGGAGTCTCCTTGACAATGAGGAAGAGTTGGCAAGTATGCCTCTATCAGAAGTGCACACAGGGGGGGTTTCTGAGTACCCAGAACCCCCCCCCCCCGCCCGCCGATCAGTGGCGTAGAGCCATCGGTTTCAGTAAGTGTAGTGTGGACCGCAGTAAGTGCAGTCCGCACTACACAGTAACAAACACACCGGCACGGGGTAGTACACTGGTACTACCCGGCGGCGGTATGTTTGTTTTAGCAGCCAATGAGACTCTCATTGGCTGTTATATACACGGAGGGAGCCGGCTGGAGCTCACTCATGAGGTCCGACTCCCGCAGTGGGTGATGGGAGAGACGTCATGACATCTCTCCCATAATGCCGAGCGGGAGGACAGAGGAACGGACGGCGGCGGGCGCAAGGGCGAGGATTCAGGTAAGTATATTGTGTTATATATGTAAGGGGCACTGCATAGGGCGGACCACTACTGGGGCCACTGTGTAAGGGGCACTGCATAGGGCGGACCACTACTGGGGGCACTGTATAAGGGGCACTGTATAAGGGGCACTATTGGGAGCACTGCATAGGGGGGACCACTATTGCCACTATTGGGGGCACTACTGGGGGCACTGCATAGGGGGGACCACTACTGGGGGCACTGTATAAAGGGCACTACTGGGAGCACTGCATAGGGGGGACCACTACTGGGGGCACTGTATAAGGGGCACTACATAGGGGGGCACTGTATATTGGGCACTACTAGAGGCACTGTATAAGAGGCACTACTAGGGACACTGTTTAAGGGGCACTACTAGGGGTACTACTGGGGACACTGTTTAAGGGGCACTACTAGAGGCACTACTGGGGGCACTGTTTAATGGGCACTACTAGGGGCACTGTATAAGAGGCACTACTGGGGGCACTGTTTAAGGGGCACTACTGGGGGGCACTGCATAGGGGGACTACTACTGAGGGCACTGTATAAGGGGCACTCCTGGGGGGAGGGGGTCTTTAATAAATCATGCTGGCTGTATTTATTTGCCGGCTGCATTCATGTTGTTTAGTGATAGAGGTGTGTGTGTGCCTGTCTGTGTGTGTCTGTGTCAGTCAGTGTGTGTGTACCCTGTCATAGGCTGAGTGATATATTTTACTGTAGTGGTCCTAAATCCTGTGTAAGCTGTTTCTATGTGTGTATATATATATTTATTTGTCACAATGTTTTTTCATTGGTTCGGTAACCAAGGTTTTAGAAACCCCCTTTCAATATCCTGCTTTTGCCACTGTCACTGTCACTGGTAAGGCAGTAATTCTGTCCTAGCATCCCATGTATGTCACTTCCTGCAGGCTGCAAAAGTAACCTTGCAGGCCTCATACAGCCATGGGCCATAGTATAAATGAGAATTATCTCAAAGGAATCCCTAATCACAAACAAATATGTATGGGCACAACCTTTGCACATGGATGAAGGGTAGTGAAAAGCCTATGTTTAAAATCTGTTGTTTTCTATGAAAGGTTTAAGAACATCCTAACAGTGGTGACAGATGTTAAAAAAAACACTAAGATTTCACAAGTGACCAGGAGAATCCTAGAACATTGTATAATGAAAGGTACCAGATTTGCAAGTAAGGCTGGATGACTGCCACAATGCCCAGCTCAAGAGAAGCTTTCCTGCTACATTAAATTCATCACATTTTCCTCAATTGCAATGTTGCTCTAAAGTCACTATTGTGCCTATGTAAATCAACAGAACAGCAACATTGACTGTCTGTAAGTGTCCTGAGGAAGGAGGCTAGGCCTCCGAAACATCGAAGACGACCAAATAAACTTCACATTGCTTCACCCTGATCTAAAAGCCTCTGAGTACCGCCTTTGTTGTTTGCATAATGTCGGGAAGTCAGCTGGTCCCTAAAAGAAGGCAGCAAAGCAGGGTTATTTATCTACAAGAGTGCAGGTCTGCTGCACTGTGTATATATATATATATATATATATATATATATATATATATATATATATAATTGTGTGTGTATATATATATATATATATATATATATTATTTTCAAAAAACCCAATGGCCTTACAGCTATTTGCTGTTTAATGTTGTTGCTCACGGATGTGGCACAAACTAAGTTATACATCACGCATTGTGCTGTGTTTTGTTCAGAAGCAATGACATTAACCACTCTAATTTTGACAAAAAGACATGGCTGAAGAGCACAGAATGGCGCCATTACCACCATCTGTTGGCAAGTGGTGAGTAAACATTAACTGATGATATGATATGATGATATTGATACATACCTTATATGATTAAGTAAATCATATTTATGTTATATCTAACACTGACACCTAATGCTACTTTTTAATATACTTTGAACATGGACCCCATGCATTTCAAACTTGATTTTGTGTGTTTTTGTTCCTCTGCCTCTGGCTGGGAAGAAGTTGAAAGAAAGGGATCTGTGCACTAAGAGCTTTGGCACAAACACGGCTATGCAATCAGATACCGTACAGAGAGCCGGCATTAAACACTCATCACTGCAGGCATCTTACGCCGGAGAGTCCAGCCAAATTGCACTCATACTCCAAACCTACAAACTTCAAGAAGCTGTCATCTATTCACAATGCCAGGCTACTGATGTATAGATGGCTCTGAAAACAAAAATCCGTAATAGATTAGGAACATCTGCTTATATCATGTTAAGGATATAGCAAAAAGATTCTGTTACTTTCTCATAAGCTGCTCGCAGAAGAGATGGAGAGTAATTTAATTACAATGTTTCCCTTGGAGTTTGTAGCAACCTTCTACATAACACAAGCATAATGTATTATAAAAATGTAATTGAACAAATGTGAACTTAAAATCGTAGCTCATAGAATCTCCATGCAGCTACAGTAATCATTGGCCCAATAGTCCAAGCATATTCATTACATTCCATGGGCTTTGTTATTACTATTAATATTACTATGATTATGAGTGATGTCATAGATGCAGATTTCTTGAAATTTAGTGTAGCTAAATATAATAGTGAGCCTTACAGGTATTGCCTATCCTTTGCCGTTCAGTGGAATGGAAAAGGTTTAACCTTTCATGAAAGTTGAGACTCCCTTGGAAAATAGTAGGCTGTTTTATGTAATCGTCTTAATGGTTACTGTGTGTTTTCAATAGTAGTAAAGTAGCAATGATTGTGGTTAAGGAACATCAGACCGTCCATTTTCTTACTGTTTTCTGCTCTTGTGCAGTTGGCTAATCTCAGCAGGGCTGTAACTAGGGCAGTGCGACCAGTGCCATGGCACAGGGCACTGCCGGACAGGGCACGGGGCGCTGTTCAGGCCTGTCAATTTTTCTGTTGATTATCATTATCACTTGTAGCTTCCTCCTCTTGATCCCCAGCATCTCCTGGCTGCCTCAGGAGTACCCCTCTCTCTTCCCTGGCCCTTCCCCATGAGGTTATGGCCCTGTTTCAGGTGCACTATCTTATGTCCCTATTTAAAATATGGGGGGGGGCGCCAATGCTCTTTCTGTCACAGGGCACCAAAAAGTCTAGTTACGGCTCTGATCGGGATCGGTATGAAATACCGCCGGACGCAGCCTAAGCAAAAGTCTCCCGGGGGGGGGGGTGCCTAACCCTAACCTCCCCCTGGTGGTGCCTAAACATAACCCCCCCTTACCCTGGACTAACCCGAACTCTCCCAGGGGGTACCTAACCGTAAGTCCCCCCCCGGGAGCCCCTAACCCTCCCCCCTTGCGCAGCTATCTGCGCCCGCCGCCCGGCTTTCTTTCGATCAGTATGCTGGGAGTCGGGCTCCCGGCGTAGGTAACATGACAGGCGTCGGGATTTAGATGCCTGTCATTAGACCCCTGCCGGGATTAGACAGTTGGGAAGCCGTCGGTCGGCATTTTGACCGTCTGCTTCCTGACTGCATCATCTCTGATCTCAGGTTCAAGAGGGAGGGTTGGGCAAGTTAATACTAAGGTTCGTAATTAAATGTATTTTGAAATCACTGTGTTAACTTAATAACAGTGGATTGTGACTCCAGAGTCCAGGACCTTATTAATGTGTCCTCATAGAAAGCAAGTATGGCAAATTTCTGCAAGATACCCTGTATAAAAAGTACATGATTGTCTGGCAGCCCATGCTTAGTGGATGACTGATGTGACTAAATGGCTTTCCACAGTCATCGGAACTTATCAAGTGCTGAGCCGAGGTCACTTGTATTCCTCAGCCCCTTCTGTGCTGATTTACTGTGTTTTTAAATAAGAAAATGGAAAAGCAGGTGACTATCCGAGACGAGGAGGAGCCATATACCCAGCCCTCACGATTCAGGCATAGATCAGCCCCTTGGCAATGGGACACATTTTGTCTCCTATACATAAAATAATCTCATGCACCCACATCTGTTTTTATGTTTTCATATTGAATATGATGATATATTAAGCTATAACATAGGGCAAATTAAACTATATAGTGGGCATATTAGCTATATAGAGGTATGTATAAGCATTTTGGCTATATGAGGATTTGTATGGACATATTGGCTATATGTTGAGCAATTATGGGCCTATTGCGTGAGTTGGCTTTCTGTTGGCATATGTATGAAATATGTGTATATGAAATATTGTGCATGTAGGTCAGTAAAAGAAGCAAAGTTGACTATTATTTCTTGGATCCAGTAGTAAAACATTCCAACTGACAATAGTCATATTATTTAATCAGAGTCAATTGCTTGTGTGCAGAACGTTGGAGAGATAGGTATGGCTTTATCCGGACTTATCACTTAGAGCTGGGTCACCAATACGTACTGAGAAAATGGGAAAAGAGCCTGGAAACTAACACACACTTTAATCACTTTTCTCAATATAGTGTACTTTTCCACACATTAATGCATGAGGAACAGGTCGTGCTGCACTATAACATTCTATGTGCAGCATTATCATTTTACAAGGTAATAGAAGGATCAAACTCATAAAGAATAAAAATAAACTATTTATTTTGTTTTAATGCTTTTTTTTTTACAGTAGATTCAAACCTATCCACTATCAACAGTGGATAGGTGTGAACCAGCACTTAATGCTGTGTTAGCTTAACACATTTACAACTTATACTAGCTATTTGGCCATTACATTCAGTGGGGGACAAGTTTACTATCCATTAGTCCTAGTGAGTGCAACTTGGATCAGATTTCCTATCGTGACATGGCCTCGGATTCAGATAATAAGCACTCACCTACTGTACAATTTATTCATTAACGTTCAGGAAGGATCTCTTTTATTGTAACAAGTCCTTTCTGTCCACACTGGTATTATGTGCCTTGTCTTTTATATGCAGATTCATTTATATAGATAGATTGGTAGCAAATAGGCGATACTTAAATATTTGGTGGTAATGGATAAATGTAGGTCATCGAGCCACCTTCATATGTATGATTTCTCTGATTAGTCTGAAATGTCCCTGTTTAGATTATGCTGGAATGTATAAACCGTTCTCTTAATGCACAGCTGTACAAATGTAAATATTGTCAAAATATTATTTATTTATTTTACTGTAAACTATAGTAGCAGTCAGATACATTTCACCTGTGTATTTTTGGAAAGTGGAATATTGGGTCCCTTTAAACAAAAATAAGATTTGAATTTCAGAGTTGCTGGCTCTGATACTTAATAATTCCCAGAATATATTGTGTTGCAAGGTCATGCTAATTTTAACTTGTGGCTTTTAATGGCACACATATTTTAACTGGCTCACTTTCATAGTATAAATATGGGCACAGATACAATTGGAGAGTTAAGTAAGCGTTGGTTGGCATTGGTTATTATTGGTTTAGTCATTGTATGTTTTCTTGACTATTTGATTTCATATCCTGATTTTTGTGTTTCCACTTTGCATACATTTTTTTTGCTTTTAATTCATATCAGTTGTATATTATCATATGCAAGCACAATGTCACACACACACACATATCAAGGATTTAGTTAGCATCCATCACTTAAATGTCTTCCAAAGTCACCTTTTCTAAAACTGCATACACATGGGCCAATCGTCAATGATATCGTTGACCGATCTCCTGGGTGTTCTGGATGGTCAATATCGATCATCCAGCACACCACCAACACACCAACGATGGCCAACGACCCGCGATCAACAATATCGACCAGGTTGGCCTGCATGCACGGGTGATAGACGATATCGTTATCGTCCATACGTGCTCGCGCATCGCAGGTCGTTGGCGGGTTGGAGGCACCGAAAAATGCACGATATGAACGATAACGATATGATCGATATCGTTATCGTTTATATCATGTGTACGCACCTTAACGTCTGAAACCACTATACCACAAATAGGTTAAGTAACAGGCCTGATTCTGAGTCAGAAACAGCTTCAGATGTGGACGCTTCTTGCGATTATCAGCAAACTGCGCAAAAAGCAATTGAAGACTGTGCATTTGCCCATGCCATGCCTACACACCTTGGGGTATATTTACTAAAGTGTGGGTTTTTAGAAGTGGAGATGTTGCTCATCGTAACCAATCAGATTCTAGCTGTTATATTTTAGAAGGTGCTAGGTAAATGTTAAGTAGAATCTGATTGGCTGCTATGGGCAACATCTCCACTTCTAAAAACCCGCACTTTTGTAATATATCCCCTTGATAAAGGGTGCAAGAGTTGCCAGTTTGCTACATGTGTGGTCGCATCTGTACGTGACAACACCTCAACTCACCACTGAAATTCAGATGCGAATGGCAGTTTGATACAATGTTTCCTATTTTAGTTCCATATTTTAAACCCTCAGTTACCTCCAAGAATATAACCTACACAAAAGTCCCTAAAATATATTTTTTACATTATATTCTACATTTATAACTCTACACTCGCTGCATAGCCAGATTTGGCCTGCATAATAAACTAGCAGTATAAAGATTGAGCACTACCTACTGTAACTAGTTATTCCATACTGCCCAACAGTCCCGATCTCACTTGCCCCACGTACACCAGAAGTAGGTGCCTCTGCTGTGCAGAGCAATTCAAGGGTGTTTTTATGGGATGGGGATGGCCTAGCTCTTCAGAAGCACTGGGCATGAAGATGTGACCATTTCCATTATTAGGGGTAGGCATCCTATGGCACTCCAACTGCTGGGAAACTACACATCCAGCATGCTTTGCCACAATTTTGCTGTTAGGACATGCTAAAACTGTGGCAGGGAATGCTGGGATGAGTAGTTCCACAGTTGCTGGAGTGCCACAGGTTGCCTACTCCTCCCCATTATGATGAAACCACACCCCTAATTAGATGCAACCATACTCCTAACAATATGTGACTACACCTCTTTGGAGGAGGTGTGGCCATGTCCCTATTGCAACCTATTGTAATGTTAAAGACAAAAATACACCCATAAATGTTGATGTTATATACATAGAAATAAATATAACAAATAAATATGTATAGCGTGTCTGCTGTTATTGGCCAAGGCAACTGGTAACTCTTTAAATGTAAATTTAGTAAGTCTATGGAGGCTTAGTAGCAGGAGAGAGATCTTTCGATGGGGCTGACGCGGTGCGCATGTGCAGTGTCAGCTTTCACAGGAGAAGTCTGTCACAAATGTGAAAGACTTCTACTAAATGCTGGGGACATTACTAGCAAGGACAGCTGTTCCTGCAAGTTCCCCTTTGTACATAGCAGGGATATTTTCATAAACAATTGCAGCACTGCCGAGATTATTAAGGATCCATATCGCAGGGGATATTTTAATTAAAAATGAAAATATCCCCTGTGATATGGATCCTTAATAATCATGGCAGTGCAGTGATTATTAAGGCATAGGCCCCCAAATACTCTCACATTCCATTTCAACTAATGCAAATTAAGACATACACTAATCCGTTCAGCAATGAAGTATACTCCTTCTATTGGTGGTGCCTATAGTCTTATCAAGGCTCTAAAATAAGTTAGCCAGTGCTGTAGGTAAGGATCTTTAGGCAGTGATTTTAGACCCGCGGGGATATCATGATACTTAACTTTTTAACACAGCGCAAATATTTCAAAAGCCACCTTTTAACATTGCTATCTTACTATATGATGTTGGCTATACCCTTAACAAATGACAATTTAACAGCTAGCAGATGCTATTTAACCGTTGTAAGGCTGAACATTATGTAGATTTGTTACTCATTTGCTCTGCTAGCAAAAGGCACTCAAATGAAACACTATATGATTAATGTATTTTGGACTTTTAGAATCCCCTATCAACTGCAGAATTGGAACATTCCACATAGTTGCAGTCAAACTGCTTCATGTCAGCCTGTCAGTTGGTCCTTTTGATCTCATCCAATCAGAATGCTTCTTGCCTTTGCACAGGAACCGGAGAACACACTAGGGGAAAGTTAAAAGCAACTCTCTTCGGACACCACTAATAGGGTAATTTATAATAGAGAAAAAAATAAAACAATATATACATACCTTCCCTGATACTAGTAATTTATTGGTACAGAAGTAATGGCAGACAATAGTAAAATATATATATTTTTAAATTTGAAATACTTCTGACAAAATATTATACGTTTGTTATAAACCAGCTTCAGAGGACATTTTTATTAGATGAATTGAAATAAGAAATAGCAGTATGTTTATGAGGGTTTAAACCTATTAAAACCAGATGTACAAGTTTTTAAATTTAAGGACCTATTCCAAATACATTTTTGTGTAATTGGTGAATGGCACTTGTTAGACTTTTTACTGGTATTGGTCATATTTTACAGCATGAATTTTAGTTTTTCATGTGATCAGATTTAAGGAAATATGCCACAAATCTTAAAACATTTTTGGCTTTTTTATTAATTACAACTATTGAGATCTGTTGTTTTGTGATGTTGGAAAAGGTCAAATGTATATAATGTACTGTATGTGTGGTGGTTGTGCTTGTCTAGATATTATAAAGGCTGCTATAAACAATAGACAATGGACCGGCCGTAGTTAGATTTTGGGGGTTATTATGCTGTTTGCTCATAGATTGATAGCTTTGAGCTTTTTGTGTCACATTTCGGTATTGCTGTATATTGCTTTGTATTTTCATTTTGAATATTTACATTTACCAGTAAGTAATTTAAATAGATTCTCTATAGATTTAAAAAAAAATATATATTTTTTTGCTAAGGATATTGATTCCTGTTCAATGAAGCACTCCTTAAGGCTTGGCGGCGAGGGGGGGGGCTATGGAATATCTTGGGTAATTAGAAAACAAGACAATCTGTATTAAAATAAACATTTTAAAAGCATGTTTAGGGACTAGGATCAGTAAAGTATAATTATTAATCCATAGTGGGGTATCCAATTAGCTCCGAATAGATTTTCGGCCGTAAAAAAAATTGATTTTTTTTGCCGATTTTTTTTATCGTGCTATCAATTAAACCCTGTTTATTACAGATGAAAATTTTCTGTTTTTCTCACGAAAATAAATAGGATCCGCGAAAAGTCACGGACCTATGTATTTTCTCTGCCGCGATCGGGAGAAAAACACCTTATCGGAGATTTGGTTTCGCCTTCCTGAGGCGAATCAAAATCCCTGATAAGTGCTAGCTTCAGGGCTAATTGGATAGCCTCGGGCGAGGTAATTAGCCACGGTAATTTACCGCGGCTAATTGGATACCCCCATAGACTTCATTTGCACATAATTAGTTGAATGATGAGGGAAATTGTGATACAGGGTTATGCTCCCTTTGACAAGTGTAGCAAAATAAAGCCAAAATAAAACAAATTGCTCGCTATACTTGTAGATAAATAGTTTATTTTCCTTTTTATTAAGTTACTGTTCAAAGTAAAGTAGTTGCTATCCAAATAAAGTATTTACTGTAATGTCACCCTAACTAGCAGAATAACAGTGTACTGGTATTGAGTACTGACCAGACAGCTGCGGCATGCATCCAATCGGTGCTTTTGACACATAACAGGCCCCAGTATGTCAGGAGAGCTGAAACTGAAAATTTTTCTTACCAACCAAGCAGAACATTAGGGGCCTGATTTATTACGGATCACAACTGCAACAGCGAACGCAGATTGGCCGATGGTGCGTACTGTGCATGCGTATGCACTGCAGTGCATGTGTTCGAGTTGGCATTGCGATCGCACTGCGATCACCTACATACAGTGCAATAGCAGATCAAGGGATGGGACATCAGCGTTTGGGGGTGGTGACAGGAGAGTGGTAGGAGAAACGCAGGCGTGCCTGTCCGTTTTAACGCCGTTGCATAGGCGTGCATAAATTACTCACTGCGTGTGACGAGTTTAGCTATTTCTGAGTAAGGTCAGACCTGCTGTAATTGTGCGTGAGGGGCTGATGTTGCCCAATGTTCCCGATGTAAATGCAGGACTGCAAGGTATTACGGATGTGAGATAGCGGTAGTGGGCGTCTCTATGCTGGCTGTGCGACGGTTTTACCATTGCATTCATTAGGATATTTTCGCAGCAGACCTGCGCGCGTAATCGCAGCCACGTTTGCAACAGCGAGCCATAATGAATCAGGTCCTAGGTTATTAGGAGACGCCTTGTAGGGTGAGAGGTGCCTATAACATGAACAAGAGCCCTGGATGTCAGACCGTTCTGCTAGTGCAGAGAGGATAATTGTTACAGTAAATATTTGAGCAGACACATCCTTTTGGAATTCCTAAAGCACTAGACCCACATTCTATCTTTTAAGTATTGTTTTGAGTCTTCAGATTAGTCGTAATACAGAATTTTCTTTGACTTGCAATTGATTGAGTTAAAAAGTTACTTGGTTGCTCTTCTTTCTCGAATCCAAATCTATAGTGTCTTTAGTGATGAACTCTATGGTCTTTTCTCTAAATCCTTTAAAACTTCTTAAGTTGGCTACAAAAGCCTGTGCCTGGTATTCAAATTCAGTGATATTTTTTATTGCTTATTAATGAAAGTTTCCATCTTTCCCTCTTCTTCTTTGCTCAATTTCCTTAGCACTTAGCGGAGTGTTTGCATTAACACCTCTTGCCTTTTATTTTTTCTAAAGAGCAATTCTCCTTCCAACACAAATTGAGTTATAATAAGCAGGAACTGATAGAAGAGTCATTACCTGTTCAATTATTGTGTTCCATTCTTAAACCATGCCAGAAAAGTCACCACACGTAGTTGTCCTTGTTAATCCACAAGGTCGGTAATGAATTGGACTGTGTGCTGCAGAGAATTGATGGTAGGGATCTATCTTGGCTGATCCATGTTAGCGATCGGAGAGCCAACCAGATTGTTTTATTGACCAGTGTGAGAAAATGTTGTTAGTTAAGTTTGAAATGGTCCAATAGATGATTTATCTTTTCTACAGGCTGTGAAATTAGGTTTTTTTTGTGTAAATAATGTATTTGTACAACACACTGCCATTAATTGTTACAAATGTTCAACAGAGTGTTGAAGAAACAAAAACCAATGTGGTGGGTGCAAAAAATGGTTGTGTCTTTTCTAATACTGAAACATTATTAAACTGCATATGTAATTTGAGACCTTTCAGAGAAAAGCACTAAATAAAGAAACTTTATTATTAGTAATAATAATAATAATACTATAAACCTTCTCGTATTCCTACAGTGGCTTTCATGCAAGTTCTCCGAAGCAGTGGTGTAATGTTACCACTTGCAGGTATTGATATCGCAAAATGATGGGTGTCATTTAATATACTGTAATTGCAAATCGGATCTGAATATACTGGCATAATATAAATAAATATTACTGTTAATGCAGGGTGATGCTAGGATAATAATGAAGTATAATGAGCAAAGCAGTACAGATGAGCTTATTTTTTGTTGTTTGTTATTGTGGTGGCATTCCTGTAGATATTACTATTATAGACAATGATGGTTTATATAATTTAACTTTGTAAATGCAGTTCTGTAACGTGAGCTTCTCTCTGTATATTTTTGGTGCAAATATCGTATGATAATATTTCAGGCAATATCACTAAAACATGAACCAGACTACACCAAACTCTGCTGATTTAATATATAGTTACCCATGTTTTCACAGATAGACCATTTTACTGACATGATTGTGACATTACATATTGCCTCTTAGCCGTCCACTTCTGTAGACCCTGGTTCTTCTGGAAGTCACATGAATAGGAAGCTTTTAGCTGGCTTTATAGAAAACATTGGATGTTTTTCTTTCATTATCCTATGAAGAGGCAAAGCTATATTTTTTATTCACTTTTCAACATGTTAGCTGAAAATAGAAGGCTGTTAAGCTTAGGATGAGAACAAATATATGACAAATGTTTTTCCTACTGTTGCAGACTTTTCTTTATAATCCAGTGGTTAACCTCTGGTCATCCCATTCAACCAATATATCCCAAAATAGTGACTTTTTAAACTGAATGGGACCCTTTACAAGAAAATATAAAATTGTATGTGTTTGGAAAAAAATACTTATGCTGTTTTATAAATACAAATGTAGTAAAGTGTTAGCCACATTGTATAAAAATAAAACATAATTTCCATGGTACGCTTCTTGTTAAAGATTAACTGCTCTATGGTCTCCATTTGGCGGCAATCAGGTGTCCAGCTGACATCAGCAATAAGTAAAAGAGTAGCTGCTCAGTTAGTTCCTGGGATTTGATTGGTGGAGAAGCAAATTAAGGTGTTTGGTACATTACTATTGAAGAAACAATAATCTTGAGCCCCGTACACACTAGACGATTTTTTGAACGATTTGGCAAATTCTGACGCATTGGAACATCAAATCGTCAAGTGTGTACACAATATGCACGCTCCCGCGGCGTCGTCCCTCGCATATTCAGGTCATCTGTACATGCAGTTCAATCTGACAATCTCATTAATGATTACCCACAAATAGTGCAGTGTGTAAGCACTACTGGATGACCAGACGATATGATAACATTATATACTTAACGATCTAACCACCAAACGATGCAAGATATATTGTTCGGTCGTTTGGAAGATTGCACAGTGTGTATGCACTAGATCGTTTGTCCGGGAGTTCAAGGGAAATCTAGACAACCATTGTATCTTTTGCAAGACATCTAGAATGTACCCAGCTTAAGTCTTAGGGTGACATAGAACTGCTGAGGGACACTTGCTCCAGGTAAAATTCAAGTACAAGTATATGAGCTCGGATGAAGCCAAAAATCCACAATACGGGGATAATCAATGAGCGGCTTATTAAATTTTTCAGCCTGTTTGCACCTTGCGCAATACATTGGAATGCTGTGATTGGAATACCATGACGCATACTTGCCAACTCTCCCTGATTGTCAGTAGACTCCCTGAAAGAGTAATAATCTCCCTGAAGCATACCTGCCGACTTTCTGGCTGCTCCTTTCGGGAGGAATCGGCAGGACGGGGGGTGAGCAGGACGGGGGGGTGGGCGTGGCCGGGACAAGGAGGAGTGACCGGGCAGGTGATGGGAACTTGTGGGCGTGGCCACGCGATCGTGCCATTTTGACCCCGCCCCGCTACACAATGCCAGTAATATAGGCATTGTGAAGCAGGGGGGCAGGGCCAAAATGACGCGAATCGTGTCACTGCCCCCCCCCCACTGCGGGGGTTGCTAAGGTAGTTGCGGGGGGGATAGAAGGGGTGGCCGGCAGCCGGGAGGATTGCCTGCCTCCCCGGGAGGTCGGGAGCGGCACTCGATTTTCGGGAGGTTCCTGGCCAAACCAGGAGGGTAGGCAAGTATGCCCTGAAGTATCTAGCAATCTCCCTGATTGCACCTTACACCCATTATGAAGCTGTTATATATATATATATATATATATATATATATATATATAATAAACAAACAAACAAAAGACATACATTCAAATGGAATCTATCATATCATTTCCCTGCATTGTTTATAAGGCACAATTATCCCTATGGCTACATGCATTTTCTGAAAAGTATCAGTGTGTTTTCGTCAACAAGTAGATGTTACTAGTACCCCTTTCAGACAGAAATCCAAATTACCGGGTTAAACATTTCAACCCGGTAATTTGGTGATTTACACGGGACTTTTTTCTGTCTGAAAGGGTCATCCCGGGTCTAAATTCCTGGGACTTTGAACCAGGAATTTACCAGGGTCGGAGACGCAGGAATTTAGTCCTGGGTTGACCCATTCAGACAGAAGAAATACCCGTGTAAATCAGTAAATTACCGGATTGAAATTTTTGACCCGGGAATTTCCTCTTCTGTCTGAAGGGGGGTACAGGCAGGAACTGGCAAAACAACCCGGTACACAAAAGTCTGGAAAAATCCGGGTTTTTTGCCATTTTCTGTCTGAAAGTGGTATAACTGATTTGGGGCTCGTTTACATTTTATGTAAAACAATTATATGGCACGCCTCTCAGATGTAGCAGTACACGCCCACTTTACCGCTGTGCTCATAGGTGCTGCTTTCACAATCTCCCTGAAATGCTTTTTCAAAAGTAGGCATGTATGTAATGATGCATAGGCAGTACTATCAAATCAATTATTTGAGAATGTATACAATACATGTTGCAAAAAATAAATAAAAATCACCTGTAAGCCATACAGTATTACACTGAAAACATAAGCAGCTTTCAGTTAAGCTCGAGACACGAAAAAAGCTTTGGAAGTTGGAAAGTAATTTGTAATAGTGATTTTTTTTTTAAGTAGATAGCATAAAATAATAATGAGCATAGCTAAATCTTATATTTGGCAGACTTGCCACTCCCATAAGTGGAGCCATTTGTACATAAACATATCCTAATGTGAGCATGGTGCCTTTAATAAGTAAGGATTAGCAAGGTCAGGGCAGATAAATAAGATGGGATCCTCCAATTGTTACTGTTCTAATGTACTTTTATTTATAATGAAATAGCAACAAAATTAACAGCAGCATATTAAATAAGAATTCCATGCACATATATGATCCTCCCCTTTCTTAAATGTTCAGTTCACCCTTTGTTTCCCAGATAGCTCAATTTACAGCCTGGATGAGTTAGCTAAATCTAGCACTGTTCAGGATTGTTGGTTTGATGATTGGGTGGACCCAGAGGGCCCCAAGCAGTTGCACTGTGTGCTACTGTATAAATACCGGCCAATGTTTGCGGATAAAACAAGTGTGGACAGTATCCATATTTCAGGCCTTCCAGCACAGGATAATTTAAATACATTTAAAAATAAAAAACTGCTCTTTGACTGCTGTTAAAAAGAAAAAGAAAAAAGGTCAACATACCAAGTATTTAATCAGTTTTTGAAGGACAGATGCTGCATACTGCATACTGTATGTGTTAATCACTTTATGAAGGAGCCTGCAGGGTGCAGCTATACAATACACTTCAAGACTCACAACGCTGAATGGATCAGATTCCATATTTTGCTTTTCTGCAGGAAAATACAGGACATTTTCCTTAGAGACGCCATGCAGAGAGAGAAGAACCATGAACTCTATTTTTAGTTGTAGGAATTGTCAATATGAAATTCTAAGCCGAATCGTTAATGGCAATTTAACAATCAGTAGCTGTCTGGCTCATACAGTGTAACATTGTTTTTGAAATATCTGTGAATTAAAAAGGACCTTCTGGCTTTTACTTTGTACCCTCCAAGGGAAGAAGTTTCCACTTCTTCAGTCATCAGCAATACAACCTCCATTCCTATTGTGCATAAACATTTATCCTGAGGATCTTTCCCTTTAATTGCATCAGCTTTTAAGGAGCAAAGCACAGACAGACATTTAATGGTAGGAACAAATCTAGGTAAATGGGGAAAATTGGGATAAATTATACAGCAGTGTAAGTGCAGGGAACACTAGCTTTAACTTAGTGCATGTACTAGCTCAACTCTACAATACAACCTGCTCCTGACAACTCTACAACTGTCCACACATTGGCAATAGCCGTGCGTCTAACTAGCTAAAAAGTCGCACAGGGCATTCGTCCCACAGTGCGTAACGATGTATAATGCAGTGTGTATGCATGATATGTGCACTCCCGCGGTCGAATGCGATGTTGATGGGTTTGATGTGCTGCACAAGAAACCTGGCGATGACGCTTGCGGCTCCATGCATGTTAATGAAGGATGGAATGTGGGATTGTTCTGTCGTTCATTACACCATTCTGACGTGTACCCAGTATCCGATATGTCGGCCCATCGGCTGGGTACACATCGCGCAGTTTGTACCCAGCTTCAGTCCATTGATTACACCATTATTTCCGTATTGCCCCTTCCTAGTGACAACAGGAACAGTCTGCAAACAACGTCTTACCAGTCCTGATTAGCTGTATACCTTGGCAAGAGAAAATAAGCTAGAGAAAGCACTTCTCTGTGGGGCACACTGGAAGAAAAGTATAATTTAAAATTCAACACTCTATTGTTATATTAATGGACTCACCTAACCATAACATACATATAACATGTATTTAGCAGAGTGGGTATATAGACTTATAATGGGCTCTGTTTCTGCATTAGTATGTGGTTCAGAAAGTCCAATATCCCAAATGCTAAGATTGGTTAAAAAACATAAACATTGGACATGAATAGAAAAAAGAGCGGCAAAATAAGTGGTGAGTGTGAGATTATTGGTGGAACAACAAATACAGACAATGATTAAACAGCTATTTCATAATATATATATATAATATTTAACATTTCCGGAAATCCTAAGTAGCAGACATGGGGAATATTCGAGGACAACCAGCCATCTCTGATCAAGAATTGTTATATATGATGATAAATCCCTAGTATATGCAGATTTATTTAACACATGAGATTTTCAATTTTTCCCTTACACTACAGTGTAATTTTTACTTTGGAGTTGTCTTTCCAAAGTATTTGCATGTACTCGTGCTGATATAAAGGTGTCTTTTAGAAGTTGAATGAAAGAGGTTTTTTTTTTCGTGTCAATTTGATTTGTCCTTCACCTAAACCCTATCCTAAACCCACCTCGTCAGAGGCTTATTCTAAATTGCTTTGCAAGCTGTTGCTGAAAGCCCAAGTGGTTGTGGGGTTAAACATCAGCTGGTTCATCTGGGAGCAATAGGAACGCATATGATTTCTTAACAGGACAAAATACAAAAATAAAACCACTATGCCAATAAAAACACATTGTGATGCTTCAAATACCACTTGGATTAGTGCACAGATTGGCAAGGGATGTGCACTTCCCTTCAAACCCCAGTTTTATGTTTTCTTAAAGCTTTTAAGGAAATCTTTCAAAAATGCATGTGTCTCAGTGAAAATATGCGTTTGAGGAATGGACATTTCAGTTTTTGTCAAACTGATCACTACTACACCTGTTAACCCATTTAGAATATATATATATATATATTTATAATATATATAATATTTTGCTAGTTGGGATACCCGGCATTGCCCGAGTTGAAGAATGGACCTTGAAGTACATCTGCAGCCTTCATTTTTTACATTGCCCTCATCTATAATCCCATTCCAGTGATCCTTAAAAGACCTCACTGTTTGCTAACATGGTTTTAGCCCTGAAAAGGACCCATCTATCCATTTTGATAGAGTATCACTGTCGCCTCAACACTGAGGTATAAACAGTGTTGTTTGTTTATCCATTAGGAGCCAGAATGAAAAGGCTTTTGTAAGTCCCCACTCTGACTATTTGGAATGGGATGTATCAGGAGCAGAGTGACTTACAGGACAGAAATCAATATAGCTTCCCAAATCACTGCAGTTTCAGAAAATCAGTGCAGAACAGAAATCACTGCAGAGCAGAAATCTCTGCAGACCAACATTGGAGAGCATGGCATATGAAAATGTGCTTGGAGTACATTAGTAACTGTCAGTGCAGGCGCAGTGGACAGTTGATCCTCCGACTCACTGCTCTTCCATTGGAGCTCTGCCTGCCCCCTACTGGTACATATCAGCCTGTGCATTCAGATCAGTGCAGTTTTGGGCACTGGAAGACATCCTTGGTGAACTACGCGGTCACCATGTAGACCAGTGCTGTCAAACTCATGCCCATCCAGCTGCAGTGGAACTACACATCCCAGCATGCACTGCCACAGTTTTGCTGTTAGGGCATTCTAAAACTGTGGCAGGACATGCTGAGATATGTAGTCCCACAGCAGCTGGATGGCCATGAGTTTGACACCCCTGATGTAGACCTCCATGGCCCTGATGAACCTCAAACATAGCCAAAAACCCAATCCTGGTTAAAATACAACACCATGCCAAATTTGGTAAAGCTAGGTACAAAAATACCAATATTACTGTTTTTGTCTAAGAATCTGGTTATGATACATTGATGCATTCTGGGTAACATTTCAAGTGTTGTTCCCATTCTCTTAACATAAATTGAGTTTGTTGAATTATTGAAGAAGCCCAATAAAACAATATTTATTAGTTTTAAAAGTGAAATGTATGTGTCATCTTTTACCCGCGCCCTTTGTTCCTTTCTTTACTGTTCCTCTATTTGGCTTAGCATCCCTGTGTCTGTGCACCTGACCTGAGATAACTCCTCTCTGTATTCAGACTAGTTGGAGCTGTCAGGGCCAGATTAAGGTCTGTGTGGGCCCCTGGGCAACAAACATGTGGGGGCCCCTATTAAATGTGACAAACTGGGGGTATGCGAAATGGGGACCTTATGCAGAGCCCCCAGTAGTGTCAGTGCCCACAGTGGTAGTGCCCCGTATGCAGTGTACCCAGTAGTAGTGCCTCTTATGCAGTGCCCCTATGCAATACTCCCATTAGTACTGCCCCCTGTAGTAATGCCCTCTGTATAAATGCCCCCAGTAGTAATACCCCTGTAGTTGTGCCCCAAATAGTAATGCCCCGCAGTAGTAATTGGGTGTTTGCCCAATAGTAATGCCTCCTGTATAAATCCCCCAGTAGTAATACCCATGTAGTTGTGCCTCCAATAGCAATGCCCCCAGTTGTCATTCCCCCTTTAGTAGAGCCCTCTGTAGAAATGCCCCCAGTAGTAATGCCCCTCTATTAGTGCCCCCAATACTAATGCTCCCTCTCTAGTAGAGCCCCCAATAGTAATGCCCCCAGTAGTAATGCCTCCCACTCCGAGTAATCCCTCCCCCTGAGTAATGCCCCCAGTAGTAATTCCCCCCCCAGTAATGCCCCCAGTAGTAATGCCTCCCCCCTCACCGAGTAATGCCCCAGTAGTAATGCTCCCCCCTGAGTAATGCCCCCAGTAGTAATGCCTCCCCCCTCCCCAAGTAATGCCCCAGGTGTAATGCTCCCCCCCCGAGTAATGTCCCCTGTTGTAATGCCCCCCGCCAGTAATGCCCCCAGTAGGCAGCTTGCACTAAAAAAATTAAAATAAAGCTCATACTTACCTTAAGTTAAGCCCCGCGTCCGCTGGTGTCTGCTCGGCTGCTCCTCTGCACTATGGCAGAGACGTCATGACGTCTCTGCCATAGTGCATTGCGTGAGCCGGAGGCTTGAGCTCAAACTTCCGACTCCGGCTGCTGCTGCGGGGAGGGAGCTGGGTAAATGGAGCTTCCCTGCGGCGCCGGGGTTAAGTTTGCCGGAGGAGGCGGAACTGGTTCCGTCTCCTCCGGTCCACTTTAACCCCGATGGGTGTGGGGGCCCTTAACGTGTGGGTGCCCAGGGACGATCGCTCCTGTCGCCCCCCAGTTAATCCAGCCCTTGGAGCTGTTACCTCCTTGAGCCTCCTAAGTATAATTGTTATGTATATTTGATATGGATATTAATTTCCTGGCTGGCAGGGTGTATGCGATAGGCAGGTCTTTGGGCCTGATTCAGAGGCGGGCGCAGAAATGGCCGCATCTGTGTCTTTTGGCAAATGCCACTACAAGCCCTTCCCTGGTGTACATCCGTGTCTATGATTTGCAAGGACTGAGACGCATACTTAGAGCATCTGTAGATGCTGTAATATCGCCTAGTGCGATCGCAATGGATTTGCATACTATGACAGTCAGACTGCGTGCGTAATCACACTTGCAATCACAGTTGCGATCCGTAGTGAATCTGGCCCTGTATCCACTATTCAAGTTATATTAGATATGAAGTGTTTTCACCAACTGGGCACTGTACATACTTAATTTGGGTGTCCGGCTGCCAAAGGTCCCTGGAAAATGTCCTCAAATGATCACTTAGGGTTAAAGAACTTACAAAAGGAGGTGGGTAAATCTTATGGTGCCAGTTATGGTTAAAATATGAAATACTGAATTTGTACTGCCAATAACATAGATCTTGTGTTAAAAGCTCCAATTATTGCACAGTTTTTAAGAAAATGTCTGTTTAGTGTCATAGCGTGTTATTTAACCAAAACCATGCATTTCATAATATACTTGTGAACAATAAATCATTAATTTTGTACTGTTGGAGCCAGTCTGGTTCTCGTCAGATGGTGACTGCCTTGCAAGGGGTTCTGAATCCTCTCACGAGATGGCTGGCTGTGCCTTGTATGCTAGAGGCAGCTCTGGGCACTGGAAGGAAGGCCTCCATGCCTAAATAAACACAAACTGCCACAATTAGGAATAATTAGACCACTTAATAATTTCCAACTAAATACATATACACACTCTGCATCTGTACTTGCTTGGGTTATAAAGCACTCATCAAGTGGATTTTCATGTAATTACAGCATAATTAAAACTGAAGTTAACACAAAACAGTATAGCTGTGACCCAGATGGGAAAAAAGGGCAAAATGCAGGAGCTAAATCTAGTAGGTAAAATCCTGTTTATACATTATATAAGTGTTTGTATGTATGTAGGCATATATACACACATACATATGCAAATTAATATATATATATATATATATATATATATATATCCAGAGCAGAGTAGCACTCACTACATATATTATATACAGTATGTATGTAAAATGCATTGCCATTACATTTGTATGTTACTTCTTGTGTTTGATACTTCATTTATGTTACTTTTGTCACAGTCCACACTAAGGGGTTTATTTACTAAATGGAGGTTTTATGGTTTTCAGCTGTTTGGCCAGGGATGTAGTCGCCATCCCAGCATGCAGACTGCCGACGGTCTTAATACCGGCGCTGAAATCCCGACAGGTCGGGATCCCGGCACCAGTATTCCGACCGTCGGCATCCCAAAGGTAAGTATCGGGGTGCAGGGGAAGGGTAGCGTTAGGTAGCGGGTTAGAGTTTGACACTAGGGTTAGGCACCTGGGAGGGAGGGTTAGGATTAGGTTGCAGGAAGGGGGAGGCTAGGTTTAGGCACTAGGGGGGAGGGTTAGGATTAGGCATCGAGAAAGGCGAGTTAGGGTTATGGTAGGGGTTAGTGGAGGGGGTAGCAAAATACTTACCATTGATTTCTATAGCTGTCTGGATTCTGGCTGTCGGGATGCCGCTGTCGGTATTCTGACTTACGGCATCCCGACAGCCAGGATATCATACCCAACCCGTTTGGCCACTATATTTATGGTGGCAGTTTTTTTTAACATGCCATTTAGTAAATAAAACTTAAAAGCAAAATGATCTCTCCTTATCATGAACATATATATTTTGGTTTTGTCAATACAGTGTAAATAGAATATCAGGCGCTAGGATGAAGTCCTCCTGGGATGAAGTCCCAGGAGGACAAAACGCGTTGGAAAGCTGCCTTTTGCCTAAATAAACTATTAATGTAAGCACCTTATGAATTATTGCGTTTTTAAGAACCTGTTTTAAATGCTTTAGGAATCTTTGAGTGTTTTTTGAACATCCTTTAAGCTTCTTATCAATTATTCTGTGCTTGCGATATCAATTGCTTTTTATTTTAAACAACATATTTTATCATTTATTTACATCTAAGCTAATACTTGTATTATTATTTATAGCAATTTGCACTTTATTATATGCACTTTACTTGTTGCACGTGAATTATGCAGACCTGAGGGTCATTGGTAGAGCCTATTGTGAGCACGTGAAGGCTCATCATTATATGTTTTGTTTGTTTATTTTTCTGAATAAAAGGTATAATTAGTTATATACACTATTGTGTATACATATGTTTTTTTATAGCACTCTTTGCACATACAATCTTTGGTGTATCACTCGTTCACAACTTAAGTATGTTAGTCGCTAAGACCTTATACACATACTGTTAATTAGGTGCATATACAGTGCTCCATTTCATTTGGTCTAGCTGACACCCTTTATCCATAGGGAGTACGTACCGACTATATGTACAAAATATCTTTCTTTTTCACTTTTTGAGCACACACATCCTAATTAAGTTGGCGCCAATACCTTACATATTACTGCTAGATAGTTAATAAACATTTAAAACAGATCTACTCTCAATTTAATATATTGCTGCTCCAAGACAGTACCTCTGAACAGTACTTATATATCGCAACACAAAAATAGGAGATATACACCTTTCAGGAGCGCAACAGTTTTGAATAAAAATATACAAATTATTTATAAAGCAGAAAAAATTAAATATACAAACAATATTCAATGAGTTAATTAAAGAATGTGCTGTTTCTCTTGTGGAAATCAGTTTGTATGTGGTGAGATGTGTATCAGAAATCTTCTGTCCACACTAAGCAATATCCTCCTCGCCATTTACACAATACATGGAAGAAAATAAAGACAAATGGAATGGTGAGTTTCCACGATCTATAAGCCAATCCACAGTAAATGAGATCTCTCCAACACACTTACCGAGGTAAGTATTAGACGTTCACATAAAGGTATCTTTTTGTAGCATAATTGCCTACCTTTGTTGTCTCTTCCCCGGGAGATACCCGGGGAAGAGAGGCCGGTGGGTTGCGACGGGGGCTGGGCCTGACAGGTCGTGTCATTAAGCCCCACCCCTTTGTGGTAAATTACCACTAATTTAAATAGGGAACTTGACTAAATTACTCAATTCATGGAGAATCACGTCATTAAGACCAGCGATCGCCACGGAAATTCTCCCCATTTTGCCCACTTCACTACGAAGTGGGCAGAATGCGGGAGAAGTGCCTACCCTTCCGGGGGGGTGTGGGGGATTACCCGAAAAATTGGGAGCCTCCTGCGAATTCAGGGAGGGTAGGCATGTATATTTTGTAGTAATAATCAATCCTTCACCGACTTAGTAGTCTCCTTTTTATTACCCAAGGCTGATTGTAATTCTTACAGGAGGATCGGTATTCCACGGATAAAAAAAAATATAAAATTTATTCGGTGTAACATACACCACCAATCACATATAAAAAAACCATACAAATATCAATAAAAAGGTAGAGTCGTTACCTTTTTCCTATAGGAACACACTCCTATATCCACACTGAAAAAAAATGATTTAGTCGTATACTTGCATAGCTCTTATCCATATAGAGTCCTTTAGGATAGAACGAAGGTGCAGTCCGCAAGATAATCAAGCGTGGCAATGGAGGGTCACCTTCAGGGAACACACTGACGCGTTTCAGATCAAAATCCTTTCTCCAAGTGTATCCTGCTATGTCCTGGCTGTATATTTATTTGACTTTTGTCCAATAGAAATCTTTCTTCCACAGCTGAAAGTTTCAACAAATGAAGGTAATTAGTCTTCACAATGTAATTAGATACACCATTAAAACATATTCATGTATAAATATACAACATAAAAAAATTCTATAAAAAAAGACATATAAGAAGATTAATTCTCATACATCGTGTGAAGACTAATTACTTTCAGGTGTTGATTAACATTCAGCTGTGGAAGAAAGATGTATATTGGACAAAAGTCAAATAAATATGTAGCCAGGACATAGCAGGATATTCATTGCTTGAACCTTTGAAGAAACTTCCAATGCACAAGGCGGAGAAACGCGTAAGGGAGGACCCGGGGTTTGCTGGACAGATGCTTTAAAACCGCTGATTTTCAAATACTTCTGGATTCCGTCCCGGTTGCTGTGCTAATACTCACCGCGCCCCACTGCTACTGATAGACCAGGATGGAGACACGCTGAAATCTACCTCCACAAGGAGGGTTCTCTCCTCGTCCATGATAGCACTGTGCTAAGGGCCTAAAGTAATAAAGGGGTAAGCGAGGGGCTGAAGTGAGCACACATGGGGGGGATTTGAGACCTACTACAATCTATAACAGTATGCATACCTTGCGGACTTTACAGCTGTAATCTTTAAAATACCATTATAATAACAAAGGACTGTTACAAAGTTGCATTAAAACACTGGATCCTAGTGCTTATTTTTCTCCTGGCATGTTTTGCTAAACTATGTGTCACTGTCAAGCGATATCAAAAGTGAGTGATTAGGAAAACTAATCACTTAGGGGCCTATTCATCAACACTAAAATAGAGTTTTTAAGGATAGTTTCCTTAATTAACGTTATTTTAGTATTCATGAAGACACTTAGCACAGGAGATATCACTGATATCTCCTGATTAAGTTTGCTTGAGTTAATTTCCACACTCCCCATACATTAGTACTGTACATTAGTATGGGGATGTAGAAATTAGGCTATTCATCAAATTCCGAAAATTATGTATTTTCGGAATTTGATGGTGTTACTATACGCCACTCTCAGGTGGTGTATGGCGGGTTACACTTACCTGCTGTCAGCTGAGCAGATCCTCCTTGGCTCGCTCCTTCGCTCCCTGGTCCCTCCTCTGGCTCCAGCTGCTGCTCTGACACTGTGTTCTGCCGGGAGAACACAGTGTCGGAGCAGCAGCAAGAGCCGGAGGTGGCTGCAGCGGCCAGGTAAGTGGGGGACAAGGAGGTGAGCAGAGGGGGGGTTGGGGGGGACACAATTACCGCAGCTGTAGGCAGTACTGCACATGCGCTGCTTTTACAGATGTAACAGCGCATGTGCAGCACTGATTACAGCTGCGGTAAGGTAGAGCAGGCAGGGAAATGTATCTATTTCCTGAAAAACTGTCATCGCAAAAATGACAGCTTTTCGGAATAGATACTGATGGAGAGGAGGAATGATGAATTCCTCCGGTAATTAGGTAGAACTCCATGCGAGTTCTAAACCTAATTACCTCCAGAGTAATGATGGATAGGCCACTTAAAAACCACAGTGATTACTGATCACATTCTCTAATTAACTCATTGAATATTGTTTGTATACATGTATATTTAATTTTTCTGCTTTATAAATAAATTGTATATTTTTATTCAAAACTGTTGCGCTCATTAAAGGAGTATATCTCCTATTTTTGTGTTGCGGTAATTTGGTCTTGGCCTAGTGTTGCCTAAGCTGTTTGCTTTGAATGCTGGGAAATGCCTTGGCCATCCATAAACCTCATTGTTTGTTTCTATCACAGACTTCCAGAATTACACGCTCCGACAATGAGAAAGACAGCGGATGGGATGCTTGGGGTAACTGGAGTGACTGTTCACGTACCTGTGGTGGAGGAGCATCCTACTCATTGCGGAGGTGCTTGAATGGCCGGTAAGTAAGAATTGTATAATACTATAAGGTCTCTTTATTTAGAAATTTAACAGGGACAGTTCTTGTTATTGCCATGGAAATCTTTTCCTATTCCCTGATATTCAGACAGTGACTACTCCTAGATCTGGAGTAAAATGGATATTGCGGATGGTTCCTATAATTATGTAACTGCTTTTAAATAAGGGAATTTTTGGCACCCTGACTTTACTCCAACAGAGACTGTCTCTCACCCAAATATCCTTAATACAAGGGGGAATTAACGCCTGTGGGGTCCTGTGTGCAGCAAGCCTCCTCCTCTAAGCAGCCCCCCACCCCCCCAGCTTCACTTCTTACCCTGTGCTATCCGGAACATATTTGCTTAAACCAAAATTTCAAATCAGAGACTCCATGGCCTACTTGGTGGGCACCATATAAACCTCCATGCCCCTGACATACATCACAGTCAAAAACCTAATCCTGATCAATCTACACCACCATGCCAAATTTGGTGGAGCTAGGTACAAAACTCTGGCCGTGCATAAAGAACAAACAAATAGACAGACACACACACACTTCCTTGCTTATTATGTAGATAATATTGCATCGTTCTGCCATAATAGTTAACACTTAGTGCTGCAGAGAAACATGCAATTATACAGTAAATGTGTTTCTTTTTTTGATCAACTGCAATATAGCAGGAAACAGAGTGACAATCTGGGCCACGTCCGTGTTTATAATCATTGTTTATAGCCACTATGACCGGGGTACTGTGCTCTTCGTTATAGCCAGGGCCGGACTGCCCTTATGGCACTTCTGCCAAATGCCAGGAGGGCCAATTGGCAGATGGGTCAGTCCGGCATCAACTCCCGGGCGAGCAGCTCCGCCTCCCGGCGCTCTGCTCAGCCAGGGACAATGAAAGATGGGGGGCTTGAAGCAAGGCCAGGCCCCGTGACTCGCGGTTCATCCCTTTAGCTGTGAGGCCATGCCCCCTTTGTGGGCGCTCCCTTGGCACGCGCACAGGGGAACTGCCAGGGCTGCTCAGCAGCCCCAGTCCATACCTGGTTATAGCAGACCCCTTTCTCTTTGTTACAGTTGTTGTCTCCAGGCTTACATATGCACGAGTCAGAGGTGTTTATATAGACATGGTGTACAGGATACCAGTATTAGGAAAACAAAGGGATAAAACTAAATCCAGAGACACACGAGGCGAGTACAAGTTTCAGGTCAGGTTCTTCAAAATTCGGGAAAAGGTCAGCAACAGATAGGTATATATTGCACAGTACCCAAACAGCATCCAGGGGAATGGTCAAATCCAAGGCAAGCTCATAGGAGCCCGATAAAGTAAATAACATGCAGCAGACAGGGACAAAACAGCAGAAGGACTACAGATAGCAGTGCATTCACAGATAATGGACATTTGTAGATGTATAAAGCCTATACATTACTCAGGAGTGGGCATACATCAACATGTCCCAATACAGCAGCACTACGCCATAAGTCCAGCCTGCTAATCACAGCAAAACCACGCAGATCGAGAGCGAAGGGCCCGAGTGATTGACTTTCCAGCAGTAAAGAAAAAAGAAAGATTCCCTATCATTTGCTGCTATGGTACAGCAACAGCCTTTTATTGTATCACTAGTTCTTTGTATCCATCATTCGCGGCCGGGGTTACTAACACTGTCTCATTTCTGTCTCTCTCATCTCTGTACCCCTCCATCTCAATCATCTTGGTGCTGTGGGGGTTCCGGCTATGGGCACTGACAGGAGGGTACAAACCTCCATTATGCTATTACTGCTTCCTGCTCTCCATTCCCAGTGCGGTGAGAGTTTCTGAACCCATGGCGGCTGTGGGCAACATTCAGTTTTAATGCTGAACAAGTAGCAATCATAATACTAGCAGAATTAAGGCTCCGAAAAAAATCCCAGATAATTAGCCTGTTTTCGGGAAGCCGCCAGCGAAAACAAATAGGTCCATGAAGTTATCACGGATTCTATGTGTATTAGCCTGAAAAAGGTAATTTTTTGGGTGCAAAAAACGCTCTAATTGAATTGCCCAAAGCTAAAAAATGGGGAAAAGTCGGGGCTAATTTAATTCCACCCCCTAGTCTTATAGGGATGTAAACCATGGCAACAGCATATGTCAGTCTACTTGCCATGTCTTCTCAGCTGTGGATATATACAAATTGTGATGATCCAGTCCTTTTATGTAGTGCTTAATTTATAGATAAATGGCATGCATGTTGCCACTTAACGTCCCAGCAAGAAAGAGGCATGATCTGTCTACAGTAGTGACACTTGTCCATCTTCAGCACCCTTCATTCTACCTTGTATTGTCATACACGGCTGTCATATACACTACCTACATTCTCTCCCTCAGATCAGTAGTTGTTTCCCACCCTGCCCTCAGCCCAGCATATTCATTCCCTACTCTCCCGCCTTCTGTGGTTCGCCTCCTAAGCAGTTATTTTCTCATATTCACTTACTATCTTTCATGTAGTTCAGTTCACATCATCCCTCTCCCAAAATGCACTTTTTTGCCACTCTCGCCCTACCTCCTGTAATTCCTTTATAAGGGAAGGTGGGTTATGGAGTGAGCACACCTATTTGTACATGGAGGAACAATCTATAACATATTTATAACCTGTAGCTGGGAAGACGGTCTATAACCTGTACCTGGGAAGACAGTCACCTGTACCTGGGAAGACAGTCTATAACCTGTACCTGGGAAGACAGTCTATAACCTGTACCTGGGAAGACAGTCTATAACCTGTACCTGGGAAAACAGTCACCTGTACCTGGGAAGACAGTCTATAACTTGTACCTGGGAAGACAGTCTATAACCTGTACCTGGGAAGACAGTCTATAACCTGCACCTGGGAAGACAGTCTATAACCTGTACCTGGGAAGACAGTCTATAACCTGTACCTGGGAAGACAGTCTATAACCTGCAGCTGGGATACAGTCTATAACCTGCACCTGGGAAGACAGTCACCTGTACCTGGGAAGACAGTCTATAACCTGTAACTGGGAAGACAGTCTATAACCTGTACCTGGGATGACAGTCTATAACCTGCACCTGAGAAGACAGTCTATAACCTGCACCTGGGAAGACGGTCTATAACCCGTCCCTGGAAAGACGGTCTATAACATGTAGCTGGGAAGACAGTCTATAACCTGTACCTGGGAAGACAGTCTATAACCTGTATCTGGGAAGACAGTCTATATATAACCTCTACCTGGGAAGACAGTCTATAACCTGTACCTGGGAAGACAGTCTATAACCTGTACCTGGGAAGACAGTCTATAACCTGCAGCTGGGATACAGTCTATAACCTGCACCTGGGAAGACAGTCACCTGTACCTGGGAAGACAGCCAATAACCTGTAGCTGGGAAGACAGTCTATAACCTGCACCTGAGAAGACAGTCTATAACCTGTACCTGGGAAGACGGTCTATAACATGTAGCTGGGAAGACAGTCTATAACCTGTACCTGGGAAGACAGTCTATAACCTGCAGCTGGGATACAGTCTATAACCTGCACCTGGGAAGACAGTCACCTGTACCTGGGAAGACAGTCTATAACCTGTAGCTGGGAAGACAGTCTATAACCTGCACCTGAGAAGACGGTCTATAACCTGTACCTGGGAAGACGGTCTATAACCTGTAGCTGGGATGACAGTCTATAACCTGCACCTGAGAAGACAGTCTATAACCTGTACCTGGGAAGACGGTCTATAACATGTAGCTGGGAAGACAGTCTATAACCTGTATCTGGGATGACAGTCTATAACCTGTACCTGGGATGACAGTCTATAACCTGCACCTGAGAAGACAGTCTATAACCTGCACCTGGGAAGACAGTCACCTGTACCTGGGAAGACAGTCTATAACCTGTAGCTGGGAAGACAGTCTATAACCTGTACCTGGGATGATAGTCTATAACCTGCACCTGAGAAGACAGTCTATAACCTGCACCTGGGAAGACGGTCTATAACCTGTCCCTGGGAAGACAGTCTATAACATGTAGCTGGGATGACAGTCTATAACCTGTAGCTGGGAAGACCATCTGTAACCTGTAGATGTGGGGACAATATGTCAATTATACCCGGGGGAATAATCTCTATCCTGTAGCTGGGGGGAGACAAGATGTATTCCTTGGGGACCATCTGAGTGTATGGTACAGTATGTTAGGTTGACAGTTCAACATGTATCATGAGAATGATCGACACAGACACATTGCCGACATGCTTAGCATGTCTACAGAGACAATGTCGACAATTATCATACCTACACAGAAGACATTTTGGCATGTTGGAATATTAAGCCTAATGTTCCTGGTGGCCCATCAGTCACTTACCTAGTAGTTGCGTCTCCAGTGTCGTCTTCCGGGTTGCAACGGCCATGTGACAGCACTGAGACGGAGACGTCTGACAGAGCAGCATCCTGCTGAGTATTTTACCCCTATCTCTGTAACACTAACATTAGCTTCAGAACTTTGAAATATTTAACTTCATTTCTTTCACATTACTATACATGCAAATGTAGCTGTCTGCATCTATCTATCTATCTATCTATCTATCTATCTATCTATCTATCTATCTATCTATCTATCTATCTACCTATGCCATATCTTTCTTTCAATCTATCATATCTCTGTCTGTCATATCTCTTTATAATAAATGTATAAAGATTTTGCCTCATAGGATTTAAGATAAATGTATACATGGGAGTATGATTCAGTATTATTAAATTCTATCTTCCGCAACATTCTATTTTAGGAGCTGTGAAGGCCGGAACATTCGTTACAGAACATGCAGCAATAATGTAAGTCTGAATGCCATTATTAATTTCCTTTCTTTCATTGTCTCCAAGTTCCGAAGTCTAAAGTTGGTGCAAGTCCCTGTCTCTGTTTTCGTACTTCTTCCTTTACTTCATTAGAAGTAATTGACAGCACGGGGCTTTGAACTCACATTTCCCGATGGTGTCTCTCCACAACTGAGTCTTCCTGCCAAGCGGTGATTCACAATGTTTAATGTGTGTCAGAAGGAAGTTGCACTTTAGAGAGGATTTAAGAAACACTATTTTTTGTTTTAAAGTAGCCAATATTTATACAAGTATTGTCTACAAAAAGGAGAAATTTATGTTCATTAAAAACTAAGGATTTCCTTGCAGCTATTCTAAGACAGCATATATTACTCTGTTTATTACACTCACAATATTTAATTCTGATTGTGCTGTGAGATATGTTTGTTACATTTCCTATGGCACAACACTGGCCTCATGTGGTCAAAATCAGCAACAAATAACATGCATCATATATAACACAGGTGTCATATATAGAATAAAGAACACAATTTAACACAAATTAACAGAACATGATAAAAAGTTAAAATTTTTTCAGAAAGTGCTTTAAACACACAGTAACTATGTATGTCAAGCATCATGCTTAAGGTTGAATTCAATGATCATATCGTGTTTTAATGCTGAAAAGAACAAGGTACATAATTTTTATTAAAGGTACGAGCTCATATAAAAACATAGGCATAAATTGTTTATCATTGTATTTAAGGAAGTTCCATATCACTCAGATGCCACTGATAAATAAAAAGCAGTGTCCAGGGGGATATCCGGGCTGCAGCCCAGGTCAGCGCCAACCCGGACGCTTATTAGTTGCAGGTGCACGGAAAATCTAGCTGGGAAAAAAATAATGAAAAACGCACAAGCACACAAAATATTACACACGTGGGTTACAGCCAATGAGCGTCTGCTACATGTAAAGTGGCCTCTGATTGGCTGGCGGGTCGTGGGATTTCCCGTAGAGGCCTGTCTCCTGTCATTCACGAAGTATTGGTTTATGTGACAAGACATATACCAATACTTGTCCGGCATGGATCGGGTCACTTATTTTTAATTTTTTTTGCTAAGGCCAGGGATTCTGCGGAGACTAGCACAAGGATAGTGGTGAGTATAGCATCTCTTTTCCAGGTACTCCCATTGGATTTCTACATGAAGAAGGGGACAGATCACCTTGCAGCAGGAAAGTATGTGTGAGTGAGGTAGGTGTATGTACTTTACATGGTGTGTGAGTGTTGTGGTTTTTTAACTATTTAATTTACAGCGGGGGTACAGGTGTTGGCCACCTGCTGGTACTTGTAGTTTCACAAGTGCCAAAGGGCAGGCATGCTGGCACATGTAGTTCCACTGTAAAATACAATCGTTTATCTATTTTTACACTACTGTTACCCCCTTGCCCACTGCCCAGGGGTGCGGGAAAGAGCCCTGGATTTCAGACTAAGCCTGGGGTGCTCGGGAGAGGGGGACCCCTTTATATGGGGGGTCCCCACTTACCCTGAGATCCCTGGCTTGGGGTGTTAATGCTTTCACCGGGGAGACCCAGTGATTGGGTCCCCTGGCTGTGGCATTACACCCCAGTTGCTTTTTGATCCGGTGCTAGTTTTAAATATAGGGGAACCCCTACACAATTTTTCCTCCCTATTTTTAAGACCAGGACTGGCCAGCAACCAGGTGCTGGTTCCTAAAATACGGGGGGACCCTACTCTTTTTTTTTCCCCCCGTATTTTTAGGAACCAGGGCTGGCTGAGCAGCCCGGGGCTGGTTATGCCTTTTGGGGGGGACCCTATGTAATTTTTTATGTAACCCATTATATTACACTAACACACACAAGCAGCCTGCACATATTTCACTGATATGTGCAGGCTGCTTGTTCGGGAGGAAAACTTGGGCAGTAAACTCTGGGCTTTAACATGGACAGGATCGATCAAATACACCATCGGACAATACTATCCTGACCAACACGGGAGCTTGGTAAATTCCCTTTTATTTTTTCATCGATCCGATCCGTGTTTAAAAATGGAGCAAATCGGGACCAGCATGAATCTTAGTAAATTTACACCTATGTTTCTATTAGGCCTATGTACTAAAGTAAATTTGCAGGCTATCCCCCCAAAAGCACCCTTTTTTCGGGAGATATCTACAGATTTATAGAATCCCCCGAATGTATCTGCATTCTGGTGACTGGCCCCGGTAGCTAATACTATCTCAAGTGGCATTAGCTGCTGTTGCCTATGGTCTACAGATCATAAAAAGTATCAGGAGAGGGATCCCTAGCATCCCTCCCTGGCAATCTCTACTCAGGCCACTCATGCACAGTAGCGCTGAAGGAGAAGTGAAGGGTTTGCATTAGGGTTGTGTATAGATCTCCCTCAGTTAATGTGCCTGGAACTCATGAAAGAGGTTTGGTATGGGATGCCAGCAGTCGGAATCCCAGAGTTCAGAATCCCGTCTCCGGCATCCCGACAGGGTTAGCATACCGACACTTGTTGGTCGGTATGCTAACCCTCCAACTCTTTCCATACCTTAAACCTAAACCTCCCTCTTTGGTGCCTAGCCCTAACCTCCCTCTCTAGTGCCTGAACCTAACCCTCCCCCTAGTGCTGACCAAATGCGTCCCCATGGTTAATATGAGCGTCGGCATACAGACTGTCGGGATGCCGAACGCATCTCCATGCAAAGCTATACAGCTCTCCCATTGTATACCAGAGACACAAGATAACATTGCAGCATTGTGTATTATAAAGATGGGGACTGCGCTGAGGAATGTAATGTATGTTTGTATGAAGAGTGACCTCACCTATAGCCCTGGGGTTAATTAGGAGTACAGTATATACAGCTATGCATTAGTCACAGATAAGATAGTGACCTATATAGTGCAATTAGCATGAGGCTAAGAGTCCTCCTGATGGAGGCGAAACCACGTGATGTGGTCGGGAAGCCCTCCTGATACCCCTGATGGAGAGGAAAACCACCTGATGTGGGGGCTTTGAGGACTGAGTTTGAGTTGAGATACTGTAAGACTGCCACTGTGGTGGTCCTTGTTGACATCTAGCTCCTGGAGAATCTGCGGCTACAGCTTCTACCAGGGAGGAGTGGGGCAGGGGGTTGTAGGTGAGGAGGGGCACCGAGACTGCTGCACGGGTCCGCGGCTAGGGCTTCTGTCTCAGAGGAATGGGACGGGGAGTTGTGGGTGAGGGGGGGCGCCGGACGTGTCCCACTGGCATAAGAATCTGCTGAGGAGCAGCGACCCCCATGAGCAGGAACAGGCTGTAGATAGATGGAAGCGGCAACTGATGGTCTGACACAGAGCCCTCCACTAGCATATGGTTATGGTAGCTTCTCAGGTGCAGGGTAAAGGTGCCATGTATTGAGCGGCCATGACGGTACACTCCGGGTACATATTTACAGCCCTAAGTGGGGTGAATATATTGTGGGCGATGGAGGAGGTGCCCCTTCAGTGCTGGCGCCTGGCGGCAGGCGCCTCCATTGTCTCCCATAGTACTGGCCCTGCATATTACATAAATGCTTTTCATCCTGACACCTGTGTGTGGTAATAGTGTCCCTGCTTTCCCCACTTATTTTTCACCTGCAGTAATCTGGGCTAATTTAAACTGGACGACTTGTCACCTAATCATATTAGAAGCAGTCATTTTGTACGCTGTACTTACATTTGTATGTAGGCTTATGATTATATAGGAACCAATACCTCAAGAGTGTCAGTCTGCCAGCACCATAGTGATATGACTGGTTCCTAGGAAATAAAAGGCTTCATCCATAAAGGTTCAACCCAAAAATTGGATGTCCCTGATGTGTGTGGGTGAAGACCCATCTTAATTGATGCAAAGTCTGATGTATTAAACTGATATCACAATTTTTAGAAATATTTTAACAGAAAACTGTTATAACTTCTCTTCACACTTAGGCCCCCATTTAGTAACGAGTTTTATCATCAAAATGAGTGATAAATTTCACTGTGTATGATAAATGGTGCTCCAGCCAATCAGCTCCCAACTGTCAGTTTTCTAACAGTTGACAGTTGGGAGCTGATTGGCTGGAGCACCATTTATCATACACAGTGACATTTATCACTTGTTTTGGTGATAAAACTCGTTACTAAATGAGGCCCTTTATACCCTTCTGCTCTACAGGAGCTTTCAGTGTCTTCACTTTCCCTAGGACATCTGTACCCCACAGCCAAAATCTCCACCGGGATGGATTTAGCTTAGCCCTTCATACTACTAAAATGCTCACACTTGATTCACAATAGTTATCTAAAGCTGAAATACTTAGTGCTGAAGTTACAGTACAATACTCTACATACTGTGGGTACACATTGCTCTAACCCTGCTCACTTCGGGGGAGGTGTATTAAAATTTTGGGAGATTAAGTGGAGAAGTTGCCCATACCAACCAATCAGCTTCTTACTGGTTGCACAGGGGCGTATTTATAACGGGTGCAGGGTGTGCGATGCACATGGGCCCCTGAGTCTAAGGGGGCCCACACCCATTTAGTCTTTATATTTACCCGTCCATTGTATTCAGACTGCTGCTCTGCAGCAAAAATCACTGGTAACATGGAGGTGGACATTTTCCTAGTGTTTCGCGCATGTGCAGTATTGATGTCCCGGAAAAACGGCGTGGGCGCAGTAGATTCTGTCACTAAGCTAAAATCTACTGCACCCGCCGGCCGCCGCAGCATCGCTAGAGAGAGGAGGGAGCCTGCACTTAGTCTGCACATGGGCCCCCTCTTATCTTAAAATCGTATGTAAATAAGTCAGTTTCCCTTTCATTTGCTGGGTCTCTTTATTCTTTGTTATGCTCTGTCTGCTGGACGTTTACTCATACCGCTTGTACACCGACATAACAATCCCAGATTGATGCATGTGAACACGCATCAACCCAGGATTTTTGTCAGTGTAAATGGCCACCCGATTGGCCGGCTTGAGTGGCGCTTGGAGATTACATCATCTCCAAGCGTCCTCTCCAACACCGGAAAAGCCAGGTCACTGCACACCCGGCTACGGTTAGAAGGACGCCGACTTGAGAATATCCTTGGTCAGCGCCGCAATATGATAGGGTTCTGTGCCGGGTCTGATCCGGATTGGAACAGTGTTCCAACTCCCGGATCAGACCCAGCACTTTGATGTAAAAGTGGTATTAGTTAAAACTTACGCACAAACGGAAACAAACTGCTGACAGGCATGAGTCTGCATATAGCTCCAACATTCTGGAAGAACAGAGCGTGGCCCCACATAATATAAATGTCGTTATAATCAGAAAACCAAAATTATTCTACAATAAAATTGGTTTCATGTGTTTTCCTAGTCAAGTGCTTCCATGGTAAGCAGCCGGGAGAGCGTTTACATTGGTGCTGTTCTGTCAGTGCCTGCTGGGCTGCACACATACTTCTCTGGTTTGTAATATATACAATAATTATCATATTGTTTAATTGTTTATTATTATGACCATAGGGTTAATTCAGTGCATATAAAGACATTTACCATGTCTCATACTCTTATATAGCCTCAAAGACAGTGTGGCAAATCATGCTTGGCAACCCTTGACTCTCCAGCTGTGGTGGAACTACAAGTATCAGCACAACCTACCAGTGCATTTAGTTCCACATCTCTGCTGTAATGTATCTGTTTTCCCCAGACAAGACAGACATACTGTACATAAGCTTCTTTGTTTTCTCTCTTTTTGGTTCTACGTTTATGTTCAGCTGTTACATTCTAAAGCTATGATGTATATTCTCAACTTTAAAATAAGCCTTTGCAATCCATATGCTAAAAGGTTGTTTGGGCTGCATAAATATCCAACATTTATTTAGATGCTAGGCTTTAATATGTCACGCTTTAAAGTTTATTTAGAAGAGGAAAGGAAAATGCTGTAATATTTGCCTATATTAAGAAAAATATCTAACATCCTGAAGGCCTAATGAATCTCTCTTGTGCATTAGACATTAAGGCCCTCATTCAGACCCACTCGTGAGCGGCTGTCCGCTTGCAAGGGGGTCGATGGTCCCCACCGCGCATGCGCACGACGGAGGGAGCTCCGTCGTGCGCATGCGCGAGACCCGACGAGCGAAGGACTTTCCTTCGCTCGGAGTGTCTCATCAAAGGGGGCGTGCTGTCGATGGTGACTGACAGCACGCCCCCTTAGGTGGGCGTGCTGGGGGCGTGCCTGCCAGACGTAGACGTTCACAAGGGAACGCCTACCATCTGAAGCCGGCCCCACTGACATCACTAGTGATGTCAATGGGAGTGATTTTGGCTAAAATAGAGCCAAAATCACTCCTGGCCTTGCGGTTGAAAAACCCAACCGCAGGCTTTTGCTCGCAGTTTCGATGGTCGCGATGGTCAAGACCATTGCGACCATCATCCTGCACGCTCGTGTACGCTGTGGGTGGTGACCTGGTCAGAGCGTCCGGCTCTGAATCAGGGCCTGAGACAAAATAGATTTATTGCAAAATTACTAAACGAAGAGAGTACAATTTGTAAGAGTGTATATGAGTCATGCAATGCAGTCATGGCTGATTATAGGGTCAAGTACAAGCAGTGTCGGTTCTAGGGGCGGACAAGCAGGGCTGTTATCCAGGGCGCTGCTGTCTGAGGGCGCAGCTGCAGTCACCCCACCAGCGCCTGTCTAACTGACGGCACCCGCCCGCTCTTGTCTGTTGTCATAGTTACAAGCTGATTTTCTGTAGCCTCCGACTGGGAGTCCCAGAATGCATAATGTCATCGCACATAGCATTCTGGAAGCAGCCGCAAAAGCAGTGGCGTCACAAGGGGAGTGCGGGCCGCACCCAGGTGTCACCCACCGAGGGGTGACACCAAAGTGCCTACTCCTCTTCAGTGACTGGAGCCAGGTGCTGCTCTGTAGCAATCCGTGCAGAACTCGGCTCCTGACACAGTGAGGGAGCCGGCACTGCACACAGAGTGGTCCCTGGGGGAAGTGAGCACCACAACCCGCCCCACACTGGGTGTAACGGCGGGGAGGACCGCCCATGCTCAGGAGAGAGAGGATGGAGGAGCAGCAAGCAAGAGGGACCCATCTGCCTTCACAAGGTAAGAATTAGGCAAACGCTGATCAGGCCAAAGGCCTCTGAGCTCAGAGCGACAAAGGAAACATTCACCCTGAGCTCCGCAAAGTCTAAAACCTGCCCTGGGTAGAAGTGTAGAATTCTGTAGGTTGAATTCCAATTTGAACATACACGCTAAAAGGGATCTACCACAGGGATAAATACAGGGTTTTTGTGGCTAGCTTTCCATGATTTATTAAATGCCACAATCCATGTTTGTTCTGTGTTTAGCACAGCCTTGGTATAATCTACAGACCTTATTATACAGTACACAAGGTTGGAGAGGACACATGCTTCCCATCAGTGCAATCCTCTCGTTCCCCTAAGCATACAGTACTTATCGATGTATAGTAAACAGTAAAAGCTTTTGGAATATTCAGACAAGTAAAGTGAATACAATAATTATCAAGGTTGTTTATATTCTTCAGTGTAGTCTGTGTTCACTCATTAAAACAAGAGATTGTTGTTAGATAAAGAAGTAAATTAGATTACATTAAGGGCTGGTACACACAGACACTTCCCTGGCACTAGTAGTAAGTTTTGGGTTTGAGCTGTGACCACCACTTAGTGAAAGTCGCTCATCTGACACTACACATTGTTTTTCTTTTTTTTGAATCTTTTCCGCAAAATGCTGAAATTATACACAAGCGATTGCTGAACGAACATTGACACGGACTGTGCTTGCACACACTGGCTAAATCAAGGAAACTTTCCACAGGTGCAGTGATCTGTCCATTGTGAGGTCCTGCTGCACCTGGCTCCTATCATAGAAGAGGAGCCGACAGTGCAGACTACCCAGTATCCAGGGGCTGCCCCCAGAGTGAAGTCATCGGGATCCTCTGTGGGGCCACACCCCTTTATTTTTATGTCACGCTCCATTTTGGGGCACAGGCACACCTCCGGCGCACAGGGATAGTCAGAGTGTGCACCGAGTGTCATCAGATGGTGACGCCTCTGCCCATATCCCAACTGCCTAATGGTAGAGTCAGTCCTGGGTGTGCACAGTTAGAAGTTGAACAGCTACTGTGTGTGTCAACCTGCATTCTAACAATGGGTACTGTATGTAGGCCTAATCACTTCTTGAAATGTCAAGACTGAATAAGCTGATCAGACTTTGAGAGGTATATTTACTAAAGTGCTGGTTTTTACAAGTGGAGATGTTGCCCATAGCAACCAATCAGAATCAAGCTATTATATACTAGAAGTTGCTAGATAAATGATAAGTAGAATCTGATTTGTTGCTATGGGCACCATCTCCACTTCTAAAAACCTGCAAGTTAGTAAATATACCCCTAAGACCATGGCCCTGATTCAGAGCCGCTCGCAAACGGCCCGATGTTTAGGCACTGTGCATGCGCCGCGTCCAGCGTGCGCGAGCCCTGCCGAGCGACTGAAGTTCAGTCGCTACAGGGCTCGCAACAAGACGGGGCGGCTGTCGATGGTGAGTGACAGCTGGACAAATGCAGGCGTTCCCTTAGGAACGCCTGGCGTTTGTAGTGAGGTCTTACTGACATCACTACTGATGTCAGTAGTGGGCTTCCTGCTCTATTAGAGCAGGAAGTCCACTCGGCCCTGTGGCAGCCTAGATCCTACCGTAGGGTCTCGTCGCAAGGTCGATGGTCGTGATTGTCACGATGGTCTCCTGGCCGCTAGCACAAGCTGTGGGTGGTCTCCCACAGCTTTGTGAGCGGCCAGAGATAAAAAAAAAAAACGCCCACAATCCCAGCGTGCGGGCAGCGGCAGCGAGCGGCTCTGAATCAGGGCCCATGTGCCAAGTGCCTTTTTTTTGTTAAATGCATTTCGCAGCGATTTCCGATCATGTAAGAAGATCACAGACGCTAGTAAAAACTCTTCTGTTAAATTGAAATTCCTCTGACATTACAAAATTAAAACTCTTCAGTAATGTTTTCGCTGTTCAGTTTAGTTACAGGTATCGTTGAGTGTGAACATCAATTAGGATTATGTTCAATAAAATATATTGGTCAAAACAGTGTAGCGGTTTAAGATTGGGAGACAGCTACAGTTACCAGCTATGCCGTAGCTGCTACAGGTTAGGTGAGACCTGCCCCTGCTTGATTCTCACTTACAACAATAATAAAGAATATTTAGTCCAGATGTTAGCACATTTGTATAAGAAGCTCCATCCCAGCATACAATATCTTTCATTCTGGTCCTGTTTTGAGATGTTAACCTTACTGAAAGGCCAATGTCATACAGATCTGCACATGTACTGTACATTCAGTTCACTGTTTTTACTATGCATATCTCCTCATTTACTTTCAGGGTAGCCTGTGTTTTTCAACCACCTTCTAGAATTCTTAGCATAATTTGAAATAGAATCCCGAACCAAATAATATGTTCTTTTTCGGTAGATCATTTTTATGAGTGTAATTAAAGTGTTTTGACATTTTATTACTGTTCTGTGAAGTTAAACAACAGTGTACATCCATTTTGCATAATCTTTGACAATATGGTTTTTCCTTTCATCCCCTTAAGAGACCATTGACCCCAGTAAAAAACATAAAAGATAGTTTGTGGTAACTGTTTCATTCATTTCCCTATATATACAATGATAGCAGGTAACTATATCTCATTGGGCCTGATTGAGAACTGCACCAATGCCGATGTTCACGTAGCTAAGTGATTATTTGCAACTGCGCATGCATAAAAATTCAGAAATCTCCTACAACGCCTGTGTTGCCCTGAGAGTAGCCCATAGCGGATGAATCAGATATGTATGTAAGCCAGTATTATGGGAGTGTCACAGGCGTTCCAGTGCAAGCGGGTGCGTTCACAGACTCCTAGCCGCAGGCATTGGAGGCCGTGGTCAGGGCTGGTGTCATTCTTGATGTTGCGGTATAAGGATGCACCAATCAGCATTACATCGTGTACATGCGCTTAAAGTGGGCGTCTCAGTCCTTGCACCTTTGGCCACACAGATTTACACAAGGGATGGAGTTTATATTCCTGTTACATAAACACAGATGGGTGACCGCCAACTCAAACTGTTGATTTTGCTTTTGCGTTCTACTCAGAATCAGGCCTATTATGTTTTATATCACATGCCAGCAGACTAGAAGAGGAGTCTCATAAAGCTTGTAACTTAAAATAGTATATGCAGGCAAATAATACACCTACTATACAGAATACATTATAACCAGTTGTGATCATTTAGTGACAGCAATTGCTTTTATTATTATAATCATTATTGTTGACGTTATTATTATTATATCCAAGTTTGTTGTGATCTCTCAGCTGTCAGTTTTAACTAACAGCCATACCCAAGCAAAGCTCTGCAATAGATTGTTTACATAATGCATACAAAAGTCCTGCTATAATTTTTAATGATCATATCCATTATTTCTGTCTTGTTTTCAAATAATGAAACCTTTTATTCTGTACTTTCTTTTATATGAATAGTAACTAGCAAACAGAGTGAGCATTTGCATAGTAGGCTAGTGTCCAGAAAAATGTGTTTGTTGAGCCATACCACCCCTCCTCCCCCCTATACTTCCCCTGTTCGTACAGGCTGGTTGGTCTTTTCTTACCTACGGTATATGGTGGTTTCTTTGCAACTGGAACATCTGAAGAAATTGATCCTCCCTGGGCAGATATCTTTAGTCAATATTCACTATTCATGTAGGAGATTACATGGTCTGAAAGATGCCTCTTTGCGTAGGAATATAATATATATAGTCATCATACAACAGAGATTCAAACAGTAACAGGAGTTTTGGGGCAGACAGAAATGTAAACTTCCCTGATCAAAATTTTTTATAATATTAAACTGCATTTGCTAATTTGGTATAACATTAGTATCAGTAATATGTTATTTTTTTCACACCTGTGTTTCTCCAGCAGCCTCATCCCACCTGTGTCTTCCTAGCAGCTTCATCCTTCATGTGTCTCTCCAGCAGCAGCGTCATCACACCTCTGTCCAGCAGCCTTATCATACCTGTGTCTCTACAGCTGCCTCATACCCTCTGTGTTTCACCAGCAATCTCAATCTCATCCCTGTCTCTCAACAGCCTCATCCATCCTGTGACTCTCCAGCTGCCTCAGCCTTCCTCTGTCTCTCCAATAGCCTCATCCTACCCTGTCTCTCCAGCAGCCTCAACCCCCTTGCCATTCCAGCAGCATCACCCTCCCCATGCCTTGCCAGCAGCCTCAGCCCCATTGTTTCTCTCCAGCAGCCTCAGTCCTCATGTCTCTTCAGCAGTGTCAGTCTCCTTGTGTCTCTCCAGTAGCCTCAGCCCCACCATTTCTCCCAAGAACCTCATCCCCATCATGTCTCTCCACCAGCCTCATCCCCCATAGAGTTTCTCCAGCAGCCTCAGCCCCCTGCCTCTCCATCTTCATCCTTTGTATCTCCAGCACCACCGCCATGACTCTCCAGCCACCTCATCCCCCCTGTGTGTGTGTCTCCAACAGCCTCACCCTCCCATTTATCTCCATCAGCATGCTCCATGTATCTCTCCAGCATCCTTGTCACACCTATGTCTCTTCAGCAGCCTCATCCTCCATGTGTCTCTACAGCAGCAGCCTTATCACACAGTGGACCTCATTCAGACTCGGTCGCAAGCGCTGTACGCTTGCAACCGGGTCAATGTTTTGGTCCTGCCCACGCGTAGCGGCTGCACTACGCATGCGAAAGCCCCGGAGCGAGAGAAGAACTCTCTCGCTCCGGAGCTCTCTACAAAAGGGCCGGCTGTCGATGTTGATCGACAGCTCGGCCCGTTTTGTAGGCGTAGCAGGGGGTGGCTACACAAACGGAGGCGTTCCTAATGGAACATTTGCCGTTTTTGTGGGCGGCCGCACTGACATCAGCAGTGATGTCAGTGGGGAGCTTCCTGCTCGATCAGAGCAGGAAGCTCCTTGGGGCTTGCGGTTGCCGAGACCCTAAGGGTCTCGTCACAAGCCCCGATGGTCGCGATGTTCTTGACCCCCGCGTAACCATCACCCTGGTCGGTCGCTAAGCTGTGGGTGGTAGCTAGCGACCATGAGGCCGCACTAAAAAAAAAAGAAGCAGCCGCCCTCATTCAGAGAGAGCGATCGCTTCTTGCGTCCACCTCTGAATGACGGCCAGTGTCTTTCCAGCAGCCTCAACCTTCCCTTTGTCTCTTCAACAGCCTCATCCCTCGTGTCACTCAAGCAGTCTCATCCTTCCTATCTCTCCAGCAGCCTCATCATGCCTGTGTCTCTCTAGCAACCTCTGCCTTGCTATTTCTTGACAGCACCCTCAGCCTCCCCTATGACTTTATAGTAGTCTCATCCCACCCTGTGTCTCTCCAGCTACTTCAGTCTCCCTGTGTCTCTCCAGCTACCTCAGACTCCCAGTGTTACTCCAGCAACCTCAGCTTTGTCTCTCCAGTAGCCTTAGCCTCCCTACGTCTCTCCAACAGCGTCAGCCCCACCTTTTCTCTCCAGCAGCATCAGCTTCTGTGTCTCTCCAGCAGTCTAAGCCTCCCCATTAATTGTGCTAGGTGATAAGGTAAAAGGGTTCCCCATTCACGAGTGTGCCCTGCTGATTACTGCAGCGGCGCATACAATTAAGTACTGCATTGCCCCAGGAGGCAGGGGAGATGAGGATGAGGGCCCTCGGAATACAGTATCAGCTGTAGTACAAGTGTCTCTCTTGTACCCCCTGTCACGGGTTTGTTTAAGGGTAGAAGTGGCTGCCCAGGATATGAGCCTTTCCCTGCACAGGGCATGTGTCAAACTTTCATCAGCAAAGAAAAGTTAACAAAATGGCTGAAAAAAAATCAAATGATGTGTAATCTGAGTAGTTGATAGTGCTCTGAGTGTAAGAATAGCCAGAACTGTCATTCTCCCTGAATGGGGCAAAGAGTCAAGAGATCATATTCATAAAGAGAGGTATTAAATCTTCTAAAAATGGCAGGTGGAGATGTTGCCCATACCAGCCAATCCGATTCTAGCTATCATTTTACAGAATGTACTTGTTAAATGACAGCTAGAAGTTGATTTGTTGCTGTAGTGAAGTTCTCCACTTGTACTTTTTAGAAGGTTTGATAGATCTCCCCCTTATGTCCTTAAGTCTAATGGCATGTACACGCTTTGTTAGCTCCATGTATAGTAGTCTAGGGAATGAATGATGCAGGTAGCCTTTTTTACAATATGAATCTGTGTTCTTGTGCCAGGAACGTAGAGTTTATGCTGCCTGCTATGTGTACACATGTCAGTGCAGCATTGCCCTAGGCTAATAAACATACTTAGGGGCCTATTCATCAACACTAAAATAACGTTTTTAAGGATATTTTCCTTAAATAACGTTATTTTGGTATTCATGAACAGACTTAACACAGGAGATATCACAGATATCTCCTTGCTAAGTTCCCCTGCGTTAATTTCCACACTCCCCATACATTAGTATGGGGATGTGGAAATTGTGGTATTCATCAAATTCCGAAAATTATCAATTTTCGGAATTTGATGCAGTTACTATTCGCCACTGTGAGGTGGCGAATAGCAGAATCCACTTACCTGTATCCACGTGTGCAGGTCCCACGACGAGTCCCTCCGGCGCTCTGCTCCGTCCTCAGGCTCCGGAGGCTGGTCTGTCATGTGTGCTCCCCAGCAGAGCACAAGAAAGTTTAGAAAAAGAAAAAAAAAAATTCTTTTTTTTTCTAATCTGTCATGTGATCTGCTGGGAAACCACATGACAGACCAGCAGGACGGAGCCGGAGGCTGCTGCGTGGACAGGTAAGTCGGGGGGGGGGGGGGGGGCATCGGGGGGGGGGGGGGTACGAAACTTAACGCATCTGTAGGCAGTGCTGCGCATGCGCTGGTTTTACAGATGTAACAGCGCATGCGCAGCACTGTTTCCAGATGCGATAAGGTAGTGTAGGCAGAGAAAAGTATCTATTTCCCGAAAAGCTGTCATCGCAAAAATGACAGCTTTTCGGAATAGATACTTATGGAGAGGTGGAATGATGAATTCCACCTATAATTAGCTAGAACTCCATGAGAGTTCTAAAGCTAATTATCTCCAGAGAATTTTAATGTTTAATGAATAGGCCCCATAGTGTGGGTCGGTTATGGCTTAAATGGCCCATTCGTTGCTAGTTATGTCCCTGATAATGCAACTATTTATTTATTTATTTATTACCAGTTATTTATATAGCGCACACATATTTTGCAGCGCTTTACAGAGAATATCTTACCATTCACATCAGTCCTTGCCCCAGTGGAGCTTACAATCTATATTCCCTACTACATGCTCACAAACATACACACTATGGTCAATTTTGTGGGGAGCCAATTAACCTACCAGTATATTTTTGGAGTGTGGGAGGAAACCGGGGCACCCGGAGAAAACCCACGCAAGCACAGGGAGCAACTATCATTTGATGTAACACAAGTACAGTGAAGCTAGATAATACCCTATATAAAAGAGATAGAGGATGAGACAGAGCATAGGACGCATGCCCGCAGGCATGAATTATGTATATCCTGTCCTAGCCATATGCTCAATTTGTTCATTGTAATTTGATGTGCATAATTCCCCTTTTGTAGGTTAATAATGTGCATTGTTTCATTCATTTTGTAGGATTGTCCTTCTGATGTTGGAGACTTCAGGGCCCAGCAATGCTCAGCTCACAACGATGTTAAGTACCAGGGACAGTTTTATGAGTGGCAACCAGTCTACAATGATGCCACTGCTCCCTGTGCACTCAAGTGTCAAGCTGTGGGGAAGAACTTGGTTGTGGAGCTCGCTCCTAAAGTCCTCGATGGTACACGGTGTAACACGGAGTCTCCAGACATGTGCATCAGTGGTATCTGCCAGGTAAGTGTTTTTGGATTCTAAAAGATTTATTGTTGACTTATTGGCTTGTGGATTATAAAGCATATATCTGCATATTTTAGAAATACAATGTAATAGATCCTGTATTTGTGATTTGGGTGAAAAAAGCCCCAATTTTCACCCTTGCACTTGTACATCATTATGCGTGAACTATTCAAATATTCTGTTCACTTTGTTTAGTATAACGTTGTCTGCGTAGAGTCACTTTTTAACATTCTACTTCACTGTGACCCATAATGTTTGTCATTTTCATCACTGAACTGTATAATGGTAAAAGAAGGAATACAGCATTATTAGTGAAGGGTTCAGTTACACGTCCTAACTAGGGGTGAGCGGGTTCGGATTTCTGAAATCCGAACCCCCCCAAGACCCCCCGATCCCAGGCCGATCCGAGTCAGGCTTGACTTTTCCCGCGTGACTCGGATCTGAAATCGAGGCAAAACGTCATCATCCCGCCTTCCGGGTCTCGCGGGTTTTGGATCCTATATAAGGTACCCGCGTCGGCGCCATTTTCTCACTCGGCTGTGGACAGTGAAGAGGGAGGGTGGGAGTTAGGGCTGGCTGGGCTGTGTAGTGTAGTGTAGTGCAGTGCAGTGTAGTGTTGTGCTATGCTGTGCTGCACTGTGCTGCTGTTGTCCATAGGGGCTGTGTCCACTCCTCCAAAGTCCATAGGGGCTGGCTGGACTGTGTTGTGCAGTCAGTTGCCCATAGGGGCTGTGTCCACTCCAAAGTCCTGTGCAGTGTCCCAGTCCTAAAGGGGTGCTGTAGTGTTGTCCAGGGGGTGCTCTGTCCATCGGGGGTGCTCCCCCCAAGTGCAAAAAAAAAAATATTTTTTCTTCGTTTGTGAATTGTGTGCACAGTAGCCGCACGTGCATCAGCAAAGTAGTGCCAAGCGTGCGCCTGTGTCATAAGTAAGGGGCCGGCTGGCTTGACCGTTAAAGGGTGCTGTAACCCCCAAAGTGCACTCCAAACAAAATAAAAAATATTTTCTGTGTTTGTGAATTGTGTGCACTGTGGCTGCACGTGCATCAACAAAGGAGCAGCGCCAAGCGTGCGCCTGTGTCCCATAAGTAAAGGGCCGGCTGGCTTGTCCGTTAAAGGGTGCTGTAACCCCCAAAGGGCACTCCAAACAAAATAAAAAAATATTTTCTGTGTTTGTGAATTGTGTGCACTGTGGCTGTACGTGCATCAACAAAGGAGCAGCGCCAAGCGTGCGCCTGTGTCCCATAAGTAAAGGGCTGGCTGGCTCATTTCTTAAAGGGTGGTGTAACCCACAAAGTGCACTAGTCTCCAACAAAAATAAAAAATAATTTTCTGTGTTTGTGTGCGCCTTAGCCGCACGTATATATCAATATAACATAAATGGAGGACCAAACTTTCTCCGATAAAAATAAAATAGGGAAAGATCAAGAACCACTTCCTCCTAGTGCTGTTGCTGCTGCTGGGAGTTGTTCATCATCCCAGAGAGGAAGTAGGAACACCACTACTTTTACTAAACAATTGACCCTCCAACAGTCCTTAGCGAGGAGGATGAAGTACGACAGCAATCATCCTGAAGCAAAATGTATAACTGAGGCCTTAACTGCTATGTTGGTGTTAGACGTGCGTCCAGTATCCGCCATTAGTGCAGTGGGATTTAGACAATTGATGGAGGTAGTGTGTCCCCGGTTTCAAATCCCGTCTAGATTCCACCTGCATCCTCAAAGCAGCAGCGACAAGCGTGCGTCTGTCTGTTAAAGGGAGGTGTAACCCTCAAAGTGCGCTCCACAAACAATAAAAAAATTCTTCTTTTTTTTCTGTCTTTGTGAAATGTGTGGGCTGTAGCCACACCTGCATCCTCAAAGCAGCAGCGACAAGCGTGCGTCTGTCTGTTAAAGGGTGGTGTAACCCCCAAAGTGCGCTCCACAAAAAATAAAAAGATTCTTCTTTTTTTTCTGTCTTTGTGAATTGTGTGGGCTGTAGCTGCACCTGCATCCTCAAAGCAGCAGCGGCAAACGTGCGTCTGTCTGTTAAAGGATTACATCGGTGACAGCATCCAAGTAGGCATGTCAGACAGTCCGTACATGTACTGGCAGGAAAAATAGGCAATTTGGAGGCCCCTGTACAAACTGGCTCTATTTTACCTGAGTTGCCCCTCCTCCAGTGTGTACTCCGAAAGAGTGTTTAGTGCAGCCGGGAACCTTGTCAGCGAAAGGCGTAGGAGGTTGCTTCCACAAAATGTGGAGAAGATGATGTTCATAAAAATGAATTATCAACTCTTCCAGGGAGACCAGCCTCCAGAACGTACAGAGAGACCTGTGGTGGTGGATTCCAGCGGGGACGAGTTAATACTTTGTGAGGATGAGGATGTACACAATACTGAAGAGGGTGAGGAATCGGTGAATGAGGAGGATGAGGATGACATCTTGCCTCCGTAGAGCCAGTTTGTGCAGGGACAGATTAATTGCCAGCTTGTTTTGTGGGGGCCCAAACGAACCAATCATTTCAGCCACAGTCGTGTGGCAGACTGATTGGGTTGTTAAAGTGTGCATGTCCTGTTTATACAACATAATGGTGGGTGGGAGGGCCCAAGGACAATTCCATCTTGCACCTCTTTTTTTTCTTTGCATTATGTACTGTTTGGGGCCTAGTTTTTCAAACTGCCATCCTGTCTGCCACTGCAGTGTCACTCCTAGATGGGCCACGTGTTTGTGCCGCCCACTAGTGTCGCTTAGCATAGTCATCCAGCTACCTTGGTGCAACCTTTTGGACATAAAAACACTATTGTGAGGTGTGAGGTGTTCAGAATAGACTGGAAATGAGTGGAAATTAAGGTTATTGAGGTTAATAATAGCATAGGAGCAGAAAAACCCACAAATTCTGTGATTTTAGCTGTTTTTATGCTTTTTTCAAAAAAAATACAGATCCAAAACACAGAACCCAAAACACGGAAGAGTGGTCATGGCAAAACCAATCCAGATCCAAAACACGAAGAAAGATCCAGATCCAAAACCAAAACACAAAACACGAAAAGTGGCCGGTGCACACCCCTAGTCCTAACCTTAGAAAATGTGAGCACTTTTGTATGCGTATCTTCACTTTCTTGCCAAACACTTTATATACTTTCATTAGCCAAAAAAAAAAGGTAAAAGAGGGTTTCCATTTACATCGTTGGCACTCGTGTCTGATGTAACTTTGTCAGCAAATACAGGAGTTTGGTGATATCAGCCAATTAAATGGACCATAAAACTGACACAGCTTAAAAAAGCAATTCTCAATCATCTCCCTGACATCGGGGCTTTTGCTCACAGAATGGAAAAAACGACAAACTTCTTTTCAATTTCAATCAGAAAATATTTTTTTTTAACTTGGATCTTAGGTTGTAAAATATCGGTATGCATTGGCCGGCACAGAATTATTTGAAACGACATAAAGAAGAGTAAATTGGCTGCATAAGAAGACATGCATGTTCATAAAACTGAAATGGAAAATTATATATTTTATATAGCCAGTTGTCTTGACAAGTTTTAATAGCAAAATTAAAAATAAAAAGTTCTGTTTTATGAAGTGTAAAAGATGTCTAACGAGGAAATTTTATTACATGTAATTTTTGTACTTTTATCATTAGGATGGGGAGAATTTACCTTACCCATTTGTCAAATATATCCTGCTACGTTACATTATTTCTGGACGGTTAGGATTAAAATACCAACAACCGTGTATACATCATGCATTTGTTTATGCATAGGTTAAGCATATCAACAGCAGCACTGAACACACTAGACAGGCAGATTGTCATATACCCCAGTCAGGGCCAAATTAACAATGGGGCGGGTGGAGCTGCAGCTCCAGGCCCCCATGAAAATAGGCTCGCAGGAGGCTGACAGACAGTGTTGACATGAAAAAACCTAATAATCTAATAACCTGGCAATGGCCCACGGCACTGTACTTGCACTAGGGATGGACATCGAATTTTGATGGCTTAACACCATCAATGTTTTTCTTGTTATGGTAGTATTTTTACCGTTCGATGGCGGTTTTCCGATGATAGCCACCATTGGATGATGTGGAAGTGATGTCCACTTGATGTTAAAATATAGCTATTGTGCATGTGCAAACTTAATTTTTTGCACATGTGTATATACTGTACCATTTTCCATTTAAATCTTTTGATATGATGGGTAGTTTTGATGGCAGAAGCCCAGCCATTTGATAGCAGGTTTCCAATGTACATACCTACAGAATCCTCCTACAGATGTTGGAACTCCATCTATCATGTTGCATTGGCCTTGCTTAATACCATTGTGACTAATGCTAACAATTTGCTAACTCCGCCTACTTTTGCGTTGGGAACCGCCTATAGTTGATTTATTCCAACCTATATGAGGCCACTTTTCATATTTTGCCAAGTCCACTTTAAGTTCCCAATCCTCCCTTGTCTGGCAAAGAAGAAGCTTGAGTAATAAAGCAAAGTTATCTTAAGATGGAATGATTATTTTTATTATTATTATTATTTTTAATTTTTTTTATACTGTGAATTTCTTCTTCCTTCATAGGGGACACAGGCTTTACGTTGGGTATAGGTTGGTGAGCTGGAGTCTGGGCACCACAGCCCAGGCTCCCCCTTCCCCTTATACTCCGCCCCCAGCCACAGGCACTTCAGTGTTATGTTGGTGCCTGCAAAGAGGTACGCGGATAAGCTGTACGGACAGCTTCAAGTTTCAGGTTTTTCTATTTTTACGAGTTAGCAGCGCTAGGCATCTAGGAGGACGTCCGCGCTGCTGCTCCATCACCCCAGAGCCGGTGGCTGCGGTGCTGGTCAATGGATCAGTGGGGTCAAGCTGTAGTCGGTACAGCAGGGGAAAGGTAAGGCAACTCCCTGTTTGCAGGGAGCTGCGTGATCTTGCCTTCTCACCGCCGGTCTGGTAGACGCCGGCGGTGTTGGCAGTGGGGTCCTAGGTCCTCTCCGCATCTCCACTAGACCACCAGGGCAGCCGGACAGCGAGGTGCTGCAGTATTGGCGGCCATTTGCCCTGGGGTCCATGCCAGAAGGGGGAGGTAGCATACCTCCCAGCTGTCCCGCATTTAGCGGAATAGTCCCGTTTTTCTGGGACTGTCCCGCCCAAGGGCCGCAGTGTCCCGCAGTGGGGGGGAAGTTGGGGAAAGCATACACCCCTGCTCTGCTATGCAGGGCAGCGTGTATTCAGAGCGAAAATAGATGCTGTGCGCATGCGCACAGCATCTATTCACAGTACGGGTGAAGCCCGGGGGCAGCCCAACATCTCGGAGATACTGGGCACGCCCCATTAGTGATGTAAATGGGGGGGAGCATGTCATCAGACCATGCCCCCTTTACGATCAGGCCACGCCCCCTTTTCGGGCACACGCAGGTCCCGACTCCTTGCCTGCAAATGTTGGTAGATATGAGGTAGGCTCTCACCCCGTTGGTTCTTCTCCCGCACCTGGACATTTTCCCTCATAATAGGCTCTTTGTTTCATGGTCACTCCTCCTCTCTCCGCTCCTCACAGACGCTGAGCAGCCATTTTCAATAATGTCTGCTGGTGCAGTTTGTCTGCAGATCGTGCAGGCTCCTTGTTTACCCATGTTCCTCGCCCTCAGTGGTCAGGTTACATTATACAGCACCTTGGGGTGGTTTGTTGAGCACATATTGCCTGTATTATTGCATTGAATGTTCTCTCTGTTTGACTTTAATGTACTTTGTATAGTCACAGTCTCTGTATAGCTCCACTCATTTTTTTACAGCCTTTTTTCTGCCCTAATTGGCACATTACAGTTTTCTTGCTCTGGTGTGTGGGGTTTTCCTTGGATTTCTATACTATATCTTCAAGGAGTAAGACTCCCAAGGCGGTGGGTGTTTCTGTGCTGGGTAATTGCAGGGCTTGTGCTGCTGTGTTTTTTTCACAGGTGTTGGACCATGATGGTCTCTGTGTTCGTTGTTTTACAACCCCACAGCAGGTGGTTCCTTCATCTGCACCTGCTAGTCAGGAACCTGCTTGAATTTCCACGCTATCCCAGGTAATGTTAGAGGTTGTGGATAGCCTTTCTTCCCCTGGGTCTGCTCCCCCTGCTAGTGTCCCTTCTGGAGTTGCCCCAAATATGGTGTTGTCCCCTTTGCTGCCGTCTGCTATGGAGCCTCCTTGGATGCAGTCCTTTATGCAGTCAGTTCAGGGGTTATCGCAGGTGTCAGAATCTTTCAAACAGAAGCAGCTCTACACACCCCTGTCTGATATTGATTCAGACTCTGAGGTTTCCTCAGGCCAAAACGTATCGGTAGCCTCTGATGTTGAATTCTCTTCCATTCCGGAAGATTCACAGCCTCAGGTTGATGTGGTTTCCTTGATTAAAGCAGTTAAATCAGTTTTACTTATTAAGGATGCGGAGTGTTTAAGTGTCGGGTCGTTTCAGAATTTCCTTCTTCAGTGCAGCTTGATGACCTCTTGGCGGAGGCTTGGTCCCACCCAAATAGGTACTTCCAGGTTTCTAAGCGCATTACTTCTTTAAATTCCCTCTTCATGCTGCCGATTAGGCTAAATGGGAGTCTCCTCCCTGTAGATGCGCATGTGGCCCACCTGGTCAAAAATACCACTCTTCCTCTTCCTAGTACGGCATCCTCTAAGGATCCGATGGATAGGAAGTTGGAAACCTTTCTTAAGTCTATTTACTCCAATGCCGGTGCGGTAGCTCCCTCGGCCATTGCATCAGCCTGGGACGCTGGGCTGATGTCCAGGAAAATGGTCTCTCTTCAGGTACACACAGGAATGAACTTTTGTCTCACGTGGAGCATTTCCGTGAGGCGGCTTCTTATCTTGTGGAAGAAGCTATAGATACAGGTATTCTAACTTCCAAGGTTTCGGCCCCTTCAGTGTCCGCTAGAAGAGCTCTCTGGCTTTGTTCCTGGCAGGCGGATTCCGACTCTAAGAAGCCCCTTGACGTTCTCCTCTTTTCGGGGGATATTCTCTTTGGTCCAGAGCTAGATAAGATAGTGGCTACAGTGGCAACATCTAAGACAGCTTTTCTCCCTTCTGGGGCGGCCCCTAGCTCGAGATCTTCTAAATTTGCTCCTTTCGTCTAGCTAGTCTTGCAGCACCCAGAGTGGCCGCACCCTGCCTGGGATGCGTCTGTCCAACTAGTCTCGCAGCACCCAGAGTGGCCGCACCCTGCCTGGGACGTAACAGCCCTAGCTAGTTTCATAGCACCCAGAGTGGCCACACCCTGCCTGGGACATGCTGGGATGTGCTGTGAAGAGATGCCGGGGATTGTGCTAGAAAGACGCAGTGGTGTACACTGGAAAGACGCAGTGTTGAAAGCTGGAGAGACAATTGGTGCTTCGAGACTAGCTAGACTCGTAGCACCTAGAGTGGCCGCACCCTGCCTGGGATGCGCCAGCCTTAGCTAGTCTTGCAGCACCCAGATTGGCTGCTCCCTGCTTTAGACGCATCGGCCCTAGCTAGTCTTGCAGCACCCAGAATGGCCACACCCACCCTAAGACATGCAGGGGTGTGAGCTGGAGAAACACATGGGTGTGAGCTAGAGAAATTCAGGGGACTGAGCTGGAGAGACGCAGGGGTCTGAGCTGGAGAGACGCAGGGGTGTGATCTGGAGAGACGCAGGGATGTACACTGGAAAGACGCAGTGTTGAAAGCAGGAGAGATGCTGGGTGCTGCGAGACTAGATAGTCTTGCAGCATCCAGAGTGGCCACACCGGTCCTAGCTAGTGTCGCAGCATCCTGCCTGGGATGCGCCAGCCCTAGCTAGTCTCACAGCACCCAGCATGGCGGCACCCTGCCTGGGATACAGCGACCCTAGCTAGTCTCACAGCACCCAGAGTGGCCGCACCCTGCCTGGGACATGCCGGGATGTGAACTAAAGAGATGCAGGGGTGTGAGCTGGAGAGACAGGTGAATGATGGGTGAACATAATGGAATAACAGACACATACTTGTGCAACCTCTGGACTCACAAAGAGTCATCCTTCAGCACTGAAGAGAGGAAAACCCCCTGTGTTGGAAACCTCTGAGGAACCATGGCTTCAGGATCGCCCTTCTCTCTGGGCATTAAGAGGTATACTAATAGATAAAGGGAGAGGTTCAATACTTTCCAATACTTACCAAAGATCATCAGCTGCTGTGTAGACTAGGGGGAAAGGGAGGAGAAGACATTGTTAGTGTAAGAACAAGCAGAGTGACAAACTGTTAAACTTGGTGCAGTTGTGAAGAGGAAAATCTCTCTTTGTAACTATTGAGGACATAAAAATCCCTAAAATATGAACAATTGCCCAAAGGGCCTGTTTTATTCCCCCTAATGTGTGGATTATAGAAATATGTTTTCTTATAATAACGAGTGGGTACATTCTGAAAATAAATTTCCCCAGTAAATAAGAACTATACAATAAATAGCTAAATTTACTGTAGATTCCCTGTTCTATATTGTCCTGTCTTTCACCCTAATACACTGCATTCTGCTTTCCTTACCCACCTCCATCATACCCTGCTATGTAGGACTTACCTTCCTCCTTCCTGGCCAGTAACTGTAAACTGGAGGCAATTGTTGACAGGATGTTACAGGATGAAGCACTGTGATGTCACAGGATAGATGTATGATGTCACAGCAACCATAGCAATGCTGCTGAGGTACAGCTATCATACATATACATCAATTATAACTGGATTTACATGAACTTGCAATAAAGAAGAGGGAATAATGTAGAAAATGAACTAAAAGGCAGTGTTGTACAGAGTGCACCATTATATAAGTGAAGGGAAAATCTAAGTGATAGTAAAATCTAGACTAAATCACCATTTATATATTAGGAAACAAGATATATGGTACCTACCAGTTAAATCTCTTTCATCTGGGGGACACTTCATTACTTTTGGGGATAGAGACATCAGCACTTAGGGTCTCATTTATTAACGAGTTTTGTCACCAAAACGAGTGATAAATGTCACTGTGTATATGATAAATTGTGCTCCAGCCAATCAGCTCCCAACGGTCAACTGTTAGAAAAATGACAGTTGGGAGCTGATTGGCTTTAGCACCATTTATCATATACACAGTGACATTTATCACTCGTTTTGGTGACAAAACTTGTTAATAAATGGAGGCCTAAATGTGCTAACTATTTAGTGGTATAAAAGCTCCTCCCCTCTAACCTTGCCTCCGTTTGAACTTAAAGAGCCTGAAGGATAGGTTAAAGAACAACTTTTTCCATTCTACTCATATATTCAACAAATGAGGGAGGAATCAAAGTGTCCCCCAGATGAAGTCAGAGAAATAAATTTAACTGGTAAGTACATTTTGTATTCTCTTTCTTCATCTGAGCGACACTTCATTACACTCGGGGATGTACAAAAGCAGTCCCTACGAGAGGGAGCGTCCAGAGATATCTGAGCTAAAACTTTACATTTAATGTCAGATTCACTGAGCGCAAAGTCATGAAAACTGTAAAAATTTGGTGACTGTATGGACCGAGAACCATGCATTTGTTTCTACATAACTGCTCTGCGGATGCCCCTATCCAAGCTGCCCATGAAGAAACCTACTGAGCGGGTGGAATTAGCAGAAATTTAACTGGAACAGCTCCAGTATATGATAGCTTAATTGTGGCCATAATCCATCTAGCGATCTCCTGCTTAGATGCTGGTCATCCTCTTACATAGTATCATAAGAGTGAATAGACTATCGGTCTTTCCAATACTTGCAAACCTGTCCAAGTGAATACTCAAAACTATGTTCACATCTAACAAGGTCAATTTTCTTGCTAAATATCTTGTCTGCCTTACTTTAGGTTGAAATGAAGGATGTGTATGAACACTGTCCTATCCTTATGGGTGACTATATATAGAGAGTACAGTATAAAACTCCTAATTCTAACACCCTTCTTGCTGACGTAATGGCAAGGACAAAAAACAATTCCCCAGTTAACCATGTAAGATGTAGCTCCTATATGTCTGAAAAGGAGAAGCCCTTAAGAGCTGTAAAAACAAAATTTAAATCCCAAGGCTTTATAGGATGCCTATATGGTGCTCGTGGTATACAATCGGGAAGCCGGCTGCCTTAATACCGGCAGCCAGCTTCCCGTCTGTCATATCCTGGCGAGGGATGAAATGCCGGGCGTCTAGATGTAGACGTCTGACATTTCCCCGGCGCCGGGAGCCCGGCGCCCAGCATCCCGATCGAAGGGATGCCGGGCGCCGCGGGGGGGAGGGTTAGGTTTAGGGCACCCGGGGGAACTTAGGGTTAGGCACACCCCCGGGAGGGTTAGGGTTAGGCTAGGGGGAGGGAGGGCTAGGGTTAGGCACCCCCGGGGGGGACTTAGGGTTAGGCACCCCCCCGTGGGACGTGGGACTTAGGTTTAGGCAGCGGGTAAGGGGGGGGGTTAGGCACTTAGAGGGGGGATTAGGGTTAGGCACTTGGGGGGGAGGTTAGGGTTAGGCACCCCTAAGGAGGGTTAGGGTGTTAGGTTAGGTAAGTCAATACTTAATACCGGCAGCCAGCTTCCTGACTGTCATATCCTGGCGAGGGATGAAATGCCGGGCGTCTAGATGTAGACATCTGACATTTGCCCGGCGCCCAGCATCCCGATCGAAGGGATGCCGGGCGCCGCGGGGGGGGAAGGGTTAGGTTTAGGGCACCCGGGGGGACTTAGGGTTAGGCACCCCCCCGGGAGGGTTAGGGCTAGGCTAGGGGGAGGGAGGGCTAGGGTTAGGCACCCCCGGGGGGGACTTAGGGTTAGGCACCCCCCCCTGGGACTTAGGTTTATGCAGCGGGTAAGGGGGGGGGGTTAGGCACTTAGAGGGGGGATTAGGGTTAGGCACTTGGGGGGGAGGTTAGGGTTAGGCACCCCTAAGGAGGGTTAGGGGGTTAGGTTAGGTAAGTCAATACTTACCTATCCACGATCGGTATTTACAGCGCTGTCGGGCTTCCGCTGCCGGGAACTCTGCTGTTGTCAGGCGTGGCTGGCGGTATTTCATACCAATTCCGGTGCTCGTATGTGTAAAATATGTACCCACATACACACATCTCAAAACCGTATGCTTATAAGTTGCTGTCTATGAGAAGCCTAGAAGAGGAGGAGTAAGACAAAAAACTTTTCCTAACAACATCACCATTCCAGACGCTAAGATAATTGTCTGATGAAACTACAATCCTGATTTCCTCGTAGTCTGAACTAATGTATCTAGAAACCCCCTAGTTTCTCTAGGGTTCTAGCTTCAAACCAATGCCATAATTAATACCTATATATGTTTTGACAACAACGGCCCATAAACAGACTGGTCCTGTTTAAATGGAAACGTTAGTTATGGACCCACTGCCCTGTCTAGTATTTCTGAGCACCAAACCCTCTTTTGATAATCTGGTGCCACTGCATTACTGGAATACCATCCCCTATATCTTCCTAAACAAGGAAGCATGGGTATGTGAGGAAAATACCAATTGTATAACATAAAATGTCACTAGGACAAACTCTACTGAATGCAGAAACATGGACTGATGACTGGGCAGTCTTTCTCCCCATTCTCTATTCCTGTTGAGAGACTGAGCAGTCCCATAAATCTCTGCTATAGGAAACATGTACACAGAATCGCCCATTCTTAGGTACTTTGGGCCTGATTCAGACCCGGATGCAAGGCTGTGTTCGCACGCAGCCGACAACAGCCAAAGTATGCAAATCCCGCGATCGCTAGCAAGACATTAGTATGCCCACAATGTTTTGCCATGTGATCGGGGTATGTAATTACACATCCACCAGCCTGACAGAAGATGCCCACTTTCCTTTAGTAACACACGTCATCTCTAGGAAGTGTATTAAACAATCGGTAATATCGGCTGAACCATAAGCAGCACTTGTGGCTGACCATACCCTACCGCAAGCACTGTGAGTGCTACTGTGTTAATTCAGCCATGTGACGTGTACGCTGATGATGTGTCCTAATTATGCACGCCACTGACACACCTGTGTTCGCACCACCACACCCCCGTTACCATCGACCACCCCGTCACCACCCACAAATGTCACGTCCTGTCACTCATGCTTGCAGAGCGTCTGTGTACAGGGTGCGAACACTTCCAGATCGCATGGACTAGTTCACACACTGCGTCTTTTACGCATGCGCACATTGCAAACATCGTCAGGCTGCGTGCAAACGCAGCCTTGTGACCAGGTCTGAATCAGAGCCTTTGTCCTCTCCTTATGAATCATATGCCTGCACCTTGCCGTAGCATTGTAGACTGTGCATACTCCAATGTTTTCAGAACCTCACTTAGGGGCCTATTCATCATCGAAGGCATTATGGCCTCCGATAATGAAGTTTAGAACTCGCTGCGAGGGATACTTTAGTATCCAACTCGCAGCGGGGGAAGCATCACACCGGAGCAATTCATCACTGCTCCGGTGAGGGGACAACTGCTACGAAAAGCAGTTGTCCCCGTGGAAAGTATCGCAGCTACTTCTGTAGCTGCGTTACTTACATGCCGATCATCATCCCGGCTACGCATGCGTGACCTCGGGTCACTCATGCGCAAAGCCGCCGGGGAGCTGGTGAGGAGGCGGCGGATCCGCTCGGAGCCCTCTTTGCATCCCTGGAACTCCTTCCCATAGGCAGGAGCGGGGATCCGAGAACAAGCGCCGTCTGAAGATGGCGCTTGTTCTCTGAAGCAAACTCCGAAAACTTTCAGTTTTCAGAGTTTGCTGAATACCAGGGGGGTCCTACGGACCCCTAATGATGAATGGCCCGGTAACTTAAAAATGCGGAAACTAGCGTTTCTGCATGGTTACCGGGCCATTTATTGTTTGATGAATAGGCCCCTTAGTTCTAGCACATTGAACTATCAGCCTAATCTAGTACCTGGCACTTACAGCATCTGTTCTCACTAGGTGGACTACCATCAAAGCACCATCCAGACCCAACCATGCATTTTTTCTAAGGTTAGCAAGACTGGGAGTATTTAAGGTGAAGTGATTTTAAGACTCTAGTCCAGCCTTGACTGTGTAAAATATCCCCAGTATGTACAAAGGGGTACTCGCGGGGACTGCGATCTGCTCTTTGCTGCAGATTTTTGTAATTGTGCTTTTAGTACATAACTAGGGGCCCATCTATGATGGGCCCATCTATGATGGGCCCATCTATGATGGGCCCATCTATGATGGGCGCAGGGTGTGCAGGGCACACAGACCACTGGGTCCAGGGGGGCCCACATCGCACACCCTCTCCATAGTCCCACATCTGTGGTATTGTTACTGTAAAAACCACCTGGAAAATGGCCGGCATTTTGTGCATGTGCAGTAGGGAAATCAGCGAGAAAATAGCCGTGGCGGGCATTTTCCTGGTGACCTGCACATGCGCAGTAGGCCGGCGGGGAGAGAGGAGGGGGCCCATGTGCAGTCTCCGCAACCTGATACACCCTTGCAATATAACACAGCAGCCTCTTTTAACATATTAACAAATTTCACATGGAGAAAAATTCCCCTACACCTGGTATGATACTGAGCATTTATACAGCATACAGGTAAAACACGTAAATATCTGAAAAGAAAATGTATAATTTTGTCAGAAACTTATCTCAAGCTGCTAGACTTTGAGAAGAAAAGTAAGAGATAATTGGAAAGACAAATTACGCATATTGTGCAGTGTGTATGCCCGACTGCGCGCTCCCGCAGGTCGCATGTGATGTTGTGTGATTGGCCATAATGGTATCGCATGCCAGGCTATACATATTAATGAGGGACGGAACAGTGGCCCTGATTCAGAGCCGGAAGCTCTGAAAGAGCGCTCGCTCTGAATCTGGGCTTTTCTTTTTTTTTTTTCGTGCGGCCCCCTGGCCGCTCACACAGCTGTGGGTGACAACGGGGGCGAGCTGTCAATCACCATCAACAGCTCGCCCCCTTTGGTGCGAGACCCGGAGCGATGGAGCACCCGTCGCTAGCCGGGTCTCGCGCATGTGCACAACGGAGCCGGCTCCGTCGTGCGCATGCCCAGTGGGCAAACATTGACCCGGTTGCGAGCGCTCAGCGCTTGCGACTGGGTCTGAATCAGGCCCAATGACCGTTTCGTCGTTCATTAAATCTAATTAATTGTGTACCGGCAATCTCCTCTGGAGCAGGGTGAAGGGAAATCGCCCCCTCCATCCCCCCAATTGCTGGTTGTACAAGTGTGTAGCCGGCCTTACACTGGCTAGTTACTCCTACAGAACGAGTGGATACCAAAATTATGGAAATTACCTAACCCAGGCTAGATTCTTCTACTGAGCTTACAGAAGCTTCTGATAATTGTTGCTGTATTACATCACAAACAGAACATGTAGTAGGCGGGATGCATCAAGCATCGCATTTTGTATGCAATTCATCCCTTCACTCGCGTAAATAATGCCGGTATGCATGAATTAAATCACAAAGGACACCTCTCATGGGTTTATGGCCCAGAAGTTCCTCTGGCGTCCTTCCGTGCACACTGGGAGGGATCCGATTGTACTCGATACATTTTTGTACGATAAAAACAAGAATTTTTTTTTTTCGGGCAATTCAACTACCCCCCATTTTTACCGCACACATAAAAAATCCAGTTTTCAGGCAAAAACACATAGGATCCAGGATAAGTTCCCGGATCCATGTGTTTTCACAATTGTGGCTGCAACAAAAGCCACTTTTTGGGGATTTTGTTTTGCGCGCCTCCGGCTAATTGAATTCCCCACTTAGGGGTATATGTACTAAGCCTTCGAGAAAAATAAAGTGGATGGAAATAAAGTGCCAACCAAACTACTCCTGTCACTTTACATGCTATGTTTGATAAATCAGTTAGGAGCTGATTGGTTTGTACTTTAGCTCTCTCCAAGGCTTAGTGCATAGACCCTTTAAACACCTATTCTGAGATGATCTCGTAATCTACCACATACATATTTCCACCATTATTTCCCAAGGTCAATTCAATTGGAAATTATAATGTAGTCAGCCATTATGTTCCAGCTTAAGTTTTTTGCGTCTTTTGTCTGTGCACCCTCCCGTTTTTTGCACTATCCAATAACAGAAGACCCCAAAAAATGCATTTGCACTAAGACTGTTCATGTAGTAACCAGCAAAAAAGTGCAGGTGAATTCGGGGAAATAAGTGTCTGACCTAGGTAATCATTTTAGAAGTGCATTAGTGGCCCTAATAAAATTATTTGGGGTTCTTAAATTGTGCGAAATTGCTGTTATATACATATTTGCGTAAGTGTGGAAAAAAAATTGGGGGTACATTAAAATGTGTAATACTATATTTTTGAGTCCAAAAAGTGCACTTTTTAAAAAAAATATACCTGGTGCAGCAACCTACATTGTTTAAAACACAAGTCCCATCCATACAGTCCCCCAAAATACCAGACACACTACTTTAAACCTATTTTCCAACACTTTTAATTTTTTTACCCAAAAAATGACATGTCATTATTAGCCAAATTAAGCTAATTAAAATTTTTTTTGCCTAATTTATCATTAGGGAGAGTGCCCAAGGGGTTCTGGTCCAAGTCCCCACATTTTTAAACAAAAATAGGGATTTTGCACAACTTTTTACCTGCCCTGAGATGGTGAATACAGGCCCTGATTCAGAGCCGGACGCTCTGATAGAGCGCTCGCTCTGAATCAGGGTCGGTCTTCTTGTTTTTTAGAGCGGCCTCCTGGCCGCTCGCATAGCTGTGGGTGACCACCCACAGCTATAGCAAGCGGCCAGGAAGATGGTCGCGATGGTCAAGACCATCGCGATCATCGGGCTTGCAACGAGATCCTTGTGGTAGGGTCTCATTGCCGCAAGCCCCAGAGAGATTTTGGCTCTCTCAGAGCCAAAATCTCTCCCACTGACATCACTCATGATGTCAGTGGGGCCGCCCCCAAACGGAGGCGTTCGCATGGGAACGCCTTCGTTTGGGCAGCCACTCCCCTGGCCCGCCCACCAAAGGGGGCGTGCTGTCACTCAACATCAATAGCATGCCCCCTTTGGTACGAGACCCGGAGAGACTGTTTGCCCGTCGCTATCTGGGTCTCGCGCATGTACACGACGGAGCCGGCTCCGTCATGCGCATGCGTATTGGGCCACCATCGACCCGCTTGCGAGCACTTAGCGCTCGCCAGCGGGTCTGAATCAGGCCCACAGTTTGCTGTCCTTTGTCTATGGAGTTTTCGCACATGTTAAAACTTCAGCAACAGGATTGCAAGATACGCATTTTTGTGCGTAAAGTTTTCGCCAAACTGCAGCTTTTCAGTTTTCACAGCTAATTGAATATGCCCATAAATGTGTGATGTTGATAGTTTTCCTATGGAAATAAAAGCTAGCAGCTATAAAGCCGGTGAAGTGTTTTTTTTTTTTCCTGAGAAACGTTTAAACAATTTAACATCAAAAAAACTGTTATAGGCGTATCTAGGAACTCTGAAGACCTTGTCCTGAAACTCACAGTTACATGGACATCTCAGAGTTTATTCCCAAAATCTCATGATCACTTTGTCCTTACACTGTGTTCTTCAGTGATTTGTTGTGTTCACTTGTCCTATGTATCACAGGTACTGGCAATTGCTAAATAATCCACATTTGTAGTTTTTGTACCAATATGCCAAGTACTTGCTTAGTTTATCAGTATGACTTTTTAATACTGCACATGGTGGCGTGTAAAAGACGTCTATACTGGGTCCGAAACTTGTGTGCAAGCTGGCACCATATTTGTCCATGCCACATGCCCAATACCCACTACTGTAGTATTTATAAAAGGAAGAGTCGGCACATAGCAATCAGAACATAATAAAATGCTGAACTGTGCTGCTGCTGGCACAGGTCCCCTGAGATCTGTATTATGGGCCTGATTCAGCATGGATCGCAATTGCAATGCAGATCGTCCAATTGTTGTGTACTGTGCATGCATATGCCCTGCACTGCGTGTGCGCGACGATATCACTGCAATTACGGTCGCACTGTGGAATCCATCGCAGAGTGAGTGACGGGCCGTGGGTGTTTGGGGGTGGTGACGGGGGAGTGGTTGCAGAAACGCAGGCATGTCTGTCCGTTAGAACAACATTGCATGGGCGAGCATAAATTAGCCACTGCGACTGCCTATGCAGCCTGAGTACTCACTGCGTGTGACGAGACTTGCAATTTCTGAGACAGGTCAGACCTCCTGTAATTGTGCGTGACGTGCCGATGTTCTCCGATGTATACACAGGACGGCGAGGTATTACGGATGTGAGAAGGCAGTAGTGGGCGACTCCATGCTGGCTGGGCGGTTGCAGACATTAGCATATTTTCTGAGCTTCATTGCATGTGATTATACAGATGCGATCCGTGCTGAATCAGGCCCTATATCTCCCATCATTTGTAATGACCACAGCAAGTTATCATAAAGCACAATTCAATATAGACAATTACAAACACTACAAAGAACTAAAATACATACGGATATAATGGGTGAGATGTCAGTGCAGTAATATATTGGTTCTAATGGACTATTATTTGAGACACTTAAGGAGTTTGCCCATAAAGATATAGTAAGTAGGTCTAAAGAGACACCCTTTAAAAACAAAAAAAGGCACAGTTCCTCTAAGATAGGGACAGCAGGTAATGATCCTGAATCTATTCCTAGGGCCCTTCAGTGGGCTTTTGTCTTTGGTATTGCACCAATAACTGGTAAACTGGTATGTATTGCTTGCCTATATGCACTAACAGCATGAAGCGGAGATAGTGTAACTGGGTGGGCAGTGCATACAGTATTGCATGGCATGGTGTGTGCTGTGTGCATTGCCTAATTGCACACAGGGTGTGTACCACTCATCTATGTCACTCAAGGAGCTTTGATGTAATGATGAAGAAGCGCAAGGTGATATAAGTACCCTGAGCTCCTTCCATGCTCTATACTGTGAGTGGAATAAAGGTAGCTGACTAAGGGCCTGATTCAGAGCCGGTCGCTATTTGCGCTCGCCCGTCCAGAAAATAGGGGTGGCTATTCAAATGAACCGTTCGCTGTTTGCGGTCTGTTCACGCCTCTAGGTCTGAACGAGCGAACAAAACTTGCGGTCGTTTTTTGGGAAACTACGTCCCCTGTCCGCTCGCATCCTACGTCATGTCCGCTATTTATTAGATTAATCGAGTACATCGAACAGGGTATGAGCTGCTCGCTATTCTTGTGGTTGGTTTTTGCTACCACAATTTTGCGAGCAGTTCTGGCTATAAAATAACCCAGTGACGTGGTCAATGACGCTGCTGTTTTAAATATGCACACCCATAAAACGCCCGTTTTGACCTTTAAGCACGCCTGCGATCGGATCTCCACTCCCCGTTTTCAAGCACCTTCCCCTGTTACCACCCACATACGCCTCATCCTGTCACTGAAATTAGCAGGCATTCGCTATTTTGCGAGCACATGAATTTCGGCCGCACTGACTGGTTCGCGCATGCGTATAACGATCCGTACGCATGCGCAGTTGGGCAAACATCGCTCGGAGCGAACGAGCTGCCACTTACGAGTGGCTCTGAATCAGGCCCTAAGTATTCTCCCTGTTCTGTCCCTACTGCACTCACTGTGTCAGTCGATTGTAACATTGATTCTTGCAGTCAGTCAGTGCAGAGAGAGGTGTGTTATTACAGTAGTTAGATGAAAATCTTTTGTCTTCTGCACCTAGGACTTTTCTACTTGTCTCATGAGAGGAACTTCCCTAATTGGGCATGAGTTGTGATCAATCCATTCAGGTCTTTCATAAACTGCGCACACTGGACCTCATTCAGACCTGCTTGCAAGATGCAATCGCTCACTGGCAAAAAGGGGCCGGATATTTAAATTAAGTGCTTGCACTGCGTTGCGTATGGACGCCCACTATGTATTAGAAAGCTACGGCAAAGTGCGCTCGCAAGTGTCTAAAGACGCCCACCTTGCCACTCGCAACACACGTCATCTCCAGGAAATGAAGGATTAATCGGGACCATCGTGCGCGGTCGGAGCTGCTTGCAGCCCTTGGGGTTGCCTTAACCTGCCGCAAGCACAGCGATCAGTGCTGGCTGAAATACATGCAGGTGACGTGTACAATGACGCTACTTTGCTAATTATACACACCCTTTAAACTCATTTTGGCGACCTGACACGCCTGCGTTCGCGCATCCACTCCCCCGTTCACAAGCACCTTCCCCTGTTACCTCCCACACGGCACTATCTGTCACTCATAGCAGCGACCTGATAGTGGCTTACGTGAAACCAAAATCAGATCGCAGCGAATGGCTTGCGCACGCACACTGCGAATTATACGCATGCGCAGATGGCCCAATATCGCTCAGAGCGAGCGATCGCGCCTTAGCGAATGGGTCTGAATCAGGCCCACTGTGCACTAGATACTTATGTGATTGCAAAGATAGATCTCTAGCATTTTCTTCTGTCTACTGACACAATGGAACCAGGGGAAATTGTGCAAACATCAGAAATAAGGTTTTGTACGAGTTGAGATCATTGGCCTCATTCAGAGCCGTACGCTCTGAGCAGAGCGCACGCTCTGCATGAGGGCCGGGCTCCATTTTCATGGAGCGTCCTCCTGGACACTCGTATAGCTGTGGGTCACCACCCACAGGCTATACGAGCGTGCATTTTGATGGCCGCGATGGTCGTGACCATCGCGACCATCGAAATTGCGAGCCGGAGCCTGCGGTTGAGGTTTTCAACCGCAAGCTCCGGAGTGATTTTGGCTCTATCAGAGCCAAAATCACTCCCACTGACATCACTAGTGATGTCAGTGGGCCGGCTTCTGACGAGAGGCGTTCCCGTGGGAACGCCCCCGTCAGGGAGGCACGCCCCCGGCACGCCCACCAAAGGGGGCGTGCTGTCAATCAACATTGACAGCACGCCCCCTTTGATCGGACACAACGAGCGAAGGAAAGTCCTTCGCTCGTCGTGTCTGGCGCATGCGCACGACGGAGCTCCCTCCGTCGTGCGCATGCTCAGTGCAGACCATCGACCCACTTGCGAGCGGACAGCCGCTCGCGAGTGGGTCTGAATCAGGCCCATTGTCTTTATGACAGTGGTTCCCAAACTTTCTTGAATCATGGCCCCCTAGAGTATCAGTATTTTTTTTTCACAGCAACCCTAAGCAAAAAGTTTATTATTGAGAAATTTAGCAGAAATTATTAAATTAAGTAATTTGTGTTTACTTGCATTCTTAGGATCAGTTGTGTAGTGGTGGCCAAGGTTACACTGCTGTTTGTCCCCATATTTTATCATTGGCAGCCACCAGCTCTGGTTTTTGAACGTAAATCATTTGATTTGGTCCTGAACCACCAACTCATAGCACCCCTGCAAGTGCCACACGGCACCCCAGAGTGCCATGTTACCCAGTTTGGGAACCACTGCTCTATGAGAAGACTCTGTATTAGATTGAAGTAGACAATACCAAACAATGCAATAAGTACACTTGACATTGTAGCTCTCCAGCTTCTTGGGCGTTCAGGTCATAACTGCAGAAAGACACGGCTGACAGCTAATCAGGAGTTGCAGCCACTACCTGCTTTCCACTAGTTCCATTATATAAACATGTGGGTGGTGTTGTACTGTCTTGGGCACTCAATGTACTTGTGCTTTCTCTAAGGCCAAAAGTTCCTAGATCTTCCCTAGAATATATGCAGCTGAGTACCTTGCCTCAAGCATGTAGTGGTCATAGTAAAAATAATAAAATAATAACACAGACATACAAAGAAATAAAAAAAACAGAAAATGTTGATTATTCCGGGCTGTGTGTTCTGGCTGTTATGGTAAAATAAGACATTTGGCCAAAATGCATCAGTTGAAGCACTAAACAACACTTTATTGTATAATTATTTTTAAATCTAATATGAATGCCTTTGTTTTGTGGCCTTTGAACAGTATATGTGTATTGTTTATTGGCACCGTAAACCCTTTTTACTACTCTTTTCTATTTATATAAATTTTGCTAAACAAAAAAACTTAATGGATTATCGGAACTTGAAATAAGTGTAAACATTACTCTTTCTTTTGAAATTTCCCAGGCAAATTTTGTATATTTATTAGCAGTAAAAACAACATTAGTATCGGGGTTTCTATCGTTGGTTCCTGTATTATTTCTTTTTGTTATTAGACATTTTATTAACTACTGATGTTGCTCTTATGCAGATAAGCTTTGCAACATAACAAATATTGTCATTAGATGCTACTACTTTTGCATAAATGTTTTCTTTTTGGACTAGTGGTAATGTAAGCATTATTTTAAGATGCCATAAAAATATTCATTAGTACCCCAAATCCCCAGATTATATAATATTCATGGGTTTATGCAGAGTTATTAGCACCTTGCCAAAAACATGTTGCACTACAGGTGGGATCATGGATGTAACTACCATAAGTGCAAAGGGTGCAGCTGCTATGGGGCCAAGAGCCGAGGGGGGGGGGGGGGGTTGGTTGCATGTGGAGTGTTCGCGCACTGGGTTGCATGTGTTATGTGCTATTTTTCACCATTGGATTGTACATAGGTGCCCTTGAAAACATTTGCTATAGGGCCTTTAAATACCTAGTTACGCCGCAAACTTTTTTGTTTAAACAAATTAAATTAAAAAATGCAAAAAAAATAGGAAAAAGGTGATTTTGTGTTAAATTTAGGACACTAACTTTTTTTTTTAATGTAAAATAAATGGTCAAAAGCAATTATATTTAATTTAAAGAAAAAAAAATACCAACATGTATGACATGTAATTATTGGACCAATTAAGCTAAATTAAAACTTCTAAATTACTAATTAGTCATTAGGGGGCTGTCCAAGGGGTTCTACACTGTGGAGCTCATTCAGAGTCGGTCGTGAGCGCTGAGCGCTCACAACCGACTCGATGTTGCCCCACAGCGCATGCGCGAGACCCGGCTAACGACGTGCGCTCCATCGTTAGAGGTCTCGACGAGCTGTCACTCAACATCGACAGCTTGCCCCATTTGCTGGGTGGGCCGGGGGCGTGCCTGGCCAAACGGAGGCATTCCAGTCGGAACACTTGCCGTTTGGGGGCGGCCCCACTGACATCATTGCTGATGTCAGTGGGGAACATCCTGCTCGAAAAGAGCAGGAAGCTCCCTGGGGCTTATGAGTGCCCGACCCTATCCTAGGGTCTGGTTGTAAGCCCCGATGGTCGCAATGGTCTTGACCATCGCGACCATCACCCATGTCGGTTGTTAGAGCTGTGGGTGTTAACCCACAGCTTTACGATCGAGAAGGAGGCGGCCGTTCAGGATGCAAGCGGCCGCCCTGATTCAGAGCGACCTCTTGCATCTAACGTCCGCCTCTGATTGATGCCCTGTGTCCCAATATTTGTACCTTAGAATAAAGATTTTCCATACCATCTCACACCCTCAGTGGACTGTGCATGAAAAAACGCAATTTTCCTCTGAAAAACAAAAAAATTAGATTTTGGAATTGGATTGAAAACGGTTCACGCAAGCTAACTCACACCTATTTGCTTTGACCCCTAAGTGTAATAACAAAATTGCCCAGTATTTATTTGCTACATGCAAAAGCAGCCTGTATTTTCTCCTTGTATTGCAACATGGTTTGTAAGGAGTAAATTGCTCTTTTTGCTTTTTTTATGTTTGCTCATAACTATGAATTAGGAACCCAGGGGGTCATTCAGACCCGTTCGCGAGCAAAAGATGCTCGCAAGCGGGTCGATGTTGTGCGAATGCGCATGCGCACGACGGAGGGAGCTCCGTCGTGCGCATGCGCGAGACCCGGAGAGCGACGAGGAATACATCGCTCGGGGTCTCGCACCAAAGGGGGCGTGCTGTCGATGGTGAGTGACAGCACGCCCCCTTTGGTGGGCGTGCCGGGGGCGTGGCTGCCAGACAGGCGTTCCCATGGGAACGCCTACCGTCTGAAGCCGGCCCCACTGACATCAGTAATGATGTCAGTGGGAGTGATTTTGGCTCTGATAGAGACAAAATCACTCCTGGGCTTGCGGCAGCGAGACCCTACTGCAGGGTCTCGTCGCAAGCCCGATGATCGCGATGGTCTTGAGCATCGCGACCCTCTTTTTGGCCGCTCGCACATGCTGTGGGTGGTCACCCACAGCTATGCGAGCGGCCCGGAGGCCGCTCCATTTTCAGGTAGGAGGGCACTGATTCAGAGCGAGCGCTCTGGTCAGAGTGTTCGGCTCTGAATCAGGCCCCCAGTGTAGAAATTGAACAGTTCATCAGGCTATATAATACAAGGTAATAATGTCAGGGTACTTAGGGCCTGATTCAGCAAGGATCGCTATTCTGCTAATACGCACGCAACGCAGTTGCTAATATCAGCGGTGATATGCAAATAATTGCATTCGCATTGTGATCGCAGCCTAACATAAGGACGCCCACTTCCCCTTAAACCAGTATACTTTAGCAACATAGCAAAATAATTTGTAACATCGGACCCATACGCACAGTTAGGGCAGGTCAGACCTCACTCTGGAACTGATAACTTCAGCGCACATTATGAAGCATCAGGCTGCGTATGGTATCGCAGTGGCTAATTCATGCACAGCCTTGCAACGCCATTTAAATGCACTGGCAAGCCTGCGTTTGGCCGACCACCCAAAAACGGCACTTCCTGTCAATCACTCTGCCATGCATCTGCGTGGTCTCTGCGATCGCAATCCCGATCTCAGTGGAGTGTTCGCGCACTGCAATGCATACGCAGAACGCAACAATCGGCCGATTGCGTGCGTATTAGCAACTGTGATCCTTGTTGAATCGGGCCCTTAGTACAGATTTGTCCTTGTACACCTATCCTCAATATGCCACACGGTGCGAGATCCCAGGCACGAGTGAGCCACCAGGACCCGAACGACTCTGCTAGTGCTGAGCGTCTTTTAATTTAATTATATGATACTGTATACAAGTGTAGCATTTCATATAATTTATTTAGTATATCTGTGTGCGACTGAGTCTGTAAATGTAGCACAATGGAACTTGGGGCCTGATTCAGAGCTGAACGCTCTGACCAGAGCGCTCGCTCTGAATCAGTGCCCTCCTACCTAAAATGGAGCGGCCTCCTGGGTGACCACCTACAGCATATGCGAGCGGCCAAAAAGATGGTCGCGATGGTCTGGGCTTGCGACGAGACCCTGCGGTAGGGTCTCACTGCCGCAAGCCCAGGAGTGATTTTGGCTCTATCAGAGCCAAAGTCACTCCCACTGACATCATTACTGATGTCAGTGGGGCCGGACTCAGACAGTAGGCGTTCCCATGGGAACGCCTCCGTCTGGCTGCCACGCCCCCGGCACGCCCACCAAAGGGGGCGTGCTGTCACTCACCATCGACAGCACGCCCCCTTTGGTGCGAGACCCCGAGCGACGTATTTCTCGTCGCTCGCCGGGTCTCGCGCATGCGTACAACGGAGCTCCCTCCGTCGTGCGCATGCGCATTCGGCAAACATCGACCGGCTTGCGAGCGTCATTTGCTCGTGAGCGGGTCTGAATGACCCCCTAGGTTTGGAAAAAAACTTTGGTTGCTGCATCATAGCACTCCGTATACAGATACAAACCTAGTCGCACACAGATACAAGTGCTGCACATCAAATTAATCAGTACAGTCTCCTGGTGCGTCTAGTCGCATCACGTTGCGGCTATGATGCATTTTTGGCCGAAAAATACACAAAAAAGACACTTGATGCAAGCAGAGTCAGGCGGGATATGGCGCAATAGTGTTTGCCGTGACTGCAGCAATAGTGTATGAGGGCACAGCTGTACATAAAGGAAATGACAAACAGTTTTTTATGCCCACTGTTGATCATCTTCAGCATATATTGTACTTGCAAAAACAATATTATGGATGCGCCTGACTGTGCCTACACTATCAAATTCAGAGGTGTTCCTGCTGGAGGGGAGGGGTCAGGAATTGTTCCTGGAATTCAGATGAGTTTTTTGTGCCGATTGATCCTTTAGTGTACATAATCCACATAGTCTAATGGGAATGTTCACAAAAATCACACTTTGTGTTTCTCTTACTGATGTCTGTACAGCACAACATTCTAATAACTACATGATACATCATACATAACTTCCTGACACCTGAATAAGAAATACCTTCTTCAACTTTCTTCAATGATTAGACTTTGGAGAAAATAAGCAATGTTATTTCCATCTTAAGATAATAGTGATTTAATCAGGGGATCCATTGGAAGCAGGTAAGACAGGAGATTCAGAGCTAAATGCTAAGCTCAACCAAGACCCAACATTATACAGTAGAACCAACCCAGGTAAAATAAACAGCGTGGCAAATGTTCAGGCTCTCTGTTGTTTGTCTGACACCCCAACAGCACCTCTGAAGTGATCTATTTTTTTTTCCATATGAGGCAGAATAATTTTGAAATTCTTGTGTCACACGGGCTGATTGGAGAGCACAAGGTATTGGACATTAATAATTATTTAGCCTCTCCTGGAGAATGGGAAAAGCTGCATTATGAACCCATGCCATGTACAATATACTGGTTTGTGGGGTCCTCACTACTATGATCTGCCCTGTCAGAATTCCTTTCCCATTACTTTACCCAGCTCCTTTACTTCACTCCACTCTTTACATACCATCCTCTCCCACCTCCCCAAACAGTCTCCAGCTGTTGTGGAACTATAAGCTCTAGCACACCAGGCATGCTGTCAATAATCAGATTCCAGTGCCCATTCAGCTTACTGAGAGTCAGTTTCATTCAGATGAGGCTGTCAGTAGAAGAGCTTGCAATCTACTTCCATACCACAGCCAAAGTGCCTGGAAGAAGGCTACACGAACATGGGGAAAACATACAAACTCCATGCAGAGAACATTCTGATTGAAATAGAGTCCTTGATCCGAGTACACATTGGCATCAATATACAGTATATATATATATATATATATAACTAGTGATATTCTGAATAACATGCTATCCATATTAGACTAAACTTAGCCTATGCTTTATTTTTTGAAGCCAGACAAGGCCCCTTTATCTTGTACCAGATTAGTTTCTGAGAAAAGTGCTGTACTTTGGCTTCTGTAACTAATACACAAGATGGTTATACTCCTAATACTACTCCATCGCTGTATAATCATCATGTCAGGTCTCAGATAAGAGTAATGGCTCTGTGCATTTCATTCCATACTGAGCTATCTAACCTATTTGACTGTAAGGAAAGGTTGGAGCTAAGCAGCCTGTAGATAGCAGCAAGTGCTGAATCCCTGGTTAGTGCTGGAGCTCTGACATGTCTTTGGCAGGGACTGGGGATGATTTGGCAGGTGTTTTAAATCCTACAGTAACTCATCTAAACAAACCTGTCATCCTGCTGACGTGGACTCATTTTCCTCACTGTCTGCAAGTAACAAATCTTTTCTTGGGAGACTTCCTCGGTGAGATGATAGTCGGGATTCACATCATAAAACGAAATAGGTGTTCAGCGATAAATTACTTTGCCTAAACAATGTAGTCATCCTATTTCATGGGATGTTTTATGTCCACAGTAGGCTGAATGTGCAAAGGCTCAAACTGTCCTATTTGTACTACACCAAATTGTGTTATGTGTCCGGTATTTCCAAACACCAAGCTCAGTTTTATGTTTATAAGGGGTCTATTCATTCTGTTAATCATCTGGGTTCGAATGGACCCTGATAATTAACATACTAACTCAACGCAAACGCCGGAGCAATTCATCATTGATTCAGCGCGGAGACCGCTGATCCGAAAATCAGCTGTCTCGCTGAAGCACTTCACTGCTCCTTTCACAGGTCACGCACAGGGGAGGAGGGATCTGAAAGAACCCCTCTTCGCCACCTGGGACTGGAAGGAGCGGGTTGCGAGCCGTGAGCGGGAGCAACTCTCCATCTGAAGATGGCGAATGCTCCCGCAGTCAAGCTCTGAAACTATTGTGTTTTTGGAGCTTGATGAATTCTGTCCCCATACTTAATGTATTTTTTCGCAGCTGCGATTACATTATTGTCCACTGCTGAATCGGTCCTTATATCTGTTAATCTGTTAATATGCCTAAAGACTGTGTAGTGTAAACTTATTTTAATTTACATGATAGATAGATCAAAAGTAATGTCATAATGACGATACGAGACATTGACCACCTTGACACTCATCATTTCGACATGTCAACATGATTAGAATGTCGACAAAACGTCCTTGGTGGTCTAGTGGCTCCAGCAGCGTCTTCTGGGTCTGGTGGACGGTTGAAGATGACTTGTGGTGGATCCAGCAGCTCTTCTGACTGTGAGTATGACTTATCCTAACCCCTAATGCTCACCTTAGTGTATAACCCTAACCTCCCCTCCCATAGCGTAACCCTAAACCTCCATTGTTGGTCAGTGCAGAATGTCGGCATTTCAAATTAAATTTGTTTCAATTGATCCTTTCCTTGTGTAGTGTCTGTCAGACACAAGACATGAGAGCATCGATTGCAGAAAAATACAGACACTGACAGATGAGGATTGATTGCAGAAAATGACACCCCTGAAGAAGTCTCAGGCGAAACGTGTAGTATAGTTCAAGTGGTGTCCCTCCAATAAGGAACTAAACTAGGTCTACCAGGAGCTCATATACACTGGAAGGATGGAGTGAACTTAATAACATCTGTTCCCAAAGAGCATAACCCACATGTTTTACAAAAACTATTTTAAGAAGTAAGAACAATCAAACTATATATTTTTACTTTTTTTTATATAAATACAACTTAGTGAAATACTAAAAAATGAGTGGCCTTTGGCCTTTTTTGGGTGCTTTTGGTGCAAAGGTCTTTTAATGGGAGCATGTCAGAAGTTTGGAAACTGAAGGAAGTCTCAACTGGTTTGTGATATACATCGAGAAACATGAGTAGGAGATTAAAGGACCACCTATTCCACAACACAAAATATAAGCATCAATGTACGCAAACGAATTGAAGAATTAATATATGTTTTATTCCTTTTTTACTGAAATACTGAAACTTTTACTGGACACTACACTGTTGGCACCCTTTTGGTGTTTTGTTTATTCTTTAAAAAAAAAAAAAAAATGACTTGGACATTTGGACATTTACTTTTAATTAGCACAGTATAAGGGATAACGTTTTTTGTTTGATATATATAAGAACATATATATATTTCAATGCAGCAGCTCTTGTTGGGAGCAGGGCCATGTAAATTGCATAATTAGACTCCGCTCCCTTACAGCATAATCATAATGTGACAATTTGCGGGTGTATGGCAGGGGCGGAGGCAAAATTACACCCGCTTTATGCTTTTTCAGAATCTCCCACTGCATGTGCCATTTGCCATCAGTCTCCAAGCAGCATTATATACCTTGGATTGCCTTGTGATTTTGTGTCCAGTGACTGTGCTGGCAGAATTGCGGGTGCTAAGCAGACTGCTGTGCATCCCGGAAGGAACAGTCAGCGCTCAGCAGAGAAGGCAAAAGCTAATCTGTGAGTCACACACATAAGGTTGTGTTTGAAGAAACAAAAAATATAATTTCAGGACATGGCCCATCCGGTATGAAGACTTCGGACTCTGGACAGATGTTCTGATTTACGGACTTTCTGAAGTACCGGTAATGCTATTATGTACTTTAGCACATACTTGACTACTTTTGAAAGAGCATTTCAGGGAGATTGTGAAAGTAACACTTATGAGCGCGCTGTAAGGTGGACGTGTACTGCTACATCTGAGAAACAGTAAGATCTGGGGGTGCGATGTACGACCCCATGGGTGCATGCTCTGTCCGATATCATGCCCATACACTGTACGATAGAGCAGCCATATCATACCAATCCATCGGATTGTCTGCTTTATCGCCCCGTGTATGGGCACTTTTTGTAAGATCTACTTGTTGATAAAAACACACTGATACTTTTAAGAAAATGCAGGTAACCATAGGAATCATTGTGCTTTATAACTAGGCTTACCATACTTTCCCTTTAAACCGCAACACTCGTGAATTACACAGGTTCTGTGGCTGGCTGACTTCAAGCCTGAATTTCACCTGGTATTAATGAGCCACAGAACCTGTGTAATCCATGTGTCCCGGTTTAAAGGGATGATATGGCAAGCCTGCTTAAAACCAATGCAGGGAGATTATACTACTGATTCAATTTGAATGTATATATCGCTGTTTTTTTATATTTATATATATATATTAGGGATGTGCAGGCTCGGATAGGTTCGAGTTTGCACGTGGAGTTCGGATTTTTCCCTCCAAAAAAACGGAACTCAGAACGAGGCAAAACGTCATCTTACATGGACGAACATCATCATTCCTGGTCTTTTGTCCAGGAATGATGATGTTCGTCCATGTAAGATGACGTTTTGCCTCGTTCTGAGTTCCGTTTTTTTGGAGGGAAAAATCCGAACTCCACGTGCAAACTCGAACCTATCCGAGCCTGCACATCCCTAATATATATATATATATATAACAGCTCCCTGAAGAGTATAGGGCAGTGATTCCCAACCTCGGCCCTCAAGGCACACTAACAGTCCTGGTTTAAGTGATATCCATGCTTAAGCACAGATGGTTAAATCAAAATACCTAAGGTACTAATTAAGTCACCTGTGCTCAACTATGGCTATCCTTAAAACCTGGGCTGTTAGTGTACCTTGAGGACCGTAGTTGGGAACCCCTGGTCTAGGGGGTAAATTCACTAAGATCCGAGTCTGACTGAGTTTTTTTTTATTTTAAACTTGATTAGCATAGTCAAAACTCAGGTGATTTGAGGCTCCTGAAACTCACAAATTTACTAAGAAGTGAGTTTAGCTGAGAATAAGAAGGCCGATGGTGAAGCAGATCGAGACATCTACCCCGAGTAGCAAGTTTTGAAGGAGATTACTCACCTGAGATTGCAGTGTCTTCTCTCTGCCTAACTCTCCCGAACAAGCAGCCTGCACATATCAGTGAGATATGTGAAGGCTGCTTGTGTGCTGTACCTGTTACAAGAGCGTTAAATCTTTAAAAAGAAATTAGGTAAGGTCCCCCCCCCCAAAGAATAACCAGCCCTGGGCTGCTCAGCCAGTCCTGGTTCCTAAAATTACAGGAAAAAAAACATGTAGGTTTTCCCCGTAATTTATGAACCAGCACCTGGCTGCAGGGCCAGTCCTGATTTTAAATATAAGGGGAAAAATGCGTAGGGGTCCCCCTATATTTAAAACCAGCACCGGACCCAAACCGACCTGGATGTAATGCCACAGCCAGGAGACTCTATCACCGGGTCTCCCCTGCCAAAGCATTCACACCCCAAGCCGGTCAGGCCAAGCTGGGGATCTCAGGGGAGGTGGGGACCCCCCAAGAAGGGTTCCCCCTCTCCAGAAACCCCAGGCTTAGTCTGAAGCCCGGGGCTCTTCCCCGCACCCTTGGGCTGTGGGTACAGGGGTAATAATGGGGGAAATAGTTAAACTATTGTATTTTACAGTGGAACTACAGGTGCCAGAATGATTGCCTTTTTGCACTTGTGGAACTACAAGTGCCAGCAGGCGGTTGGCACCGGTACCCCCACTGTAAAAGAAATAGTTAAATAACCACAGTACACACACACATCGTATACAGTATAACATACACCCAGGGGTGTCGAGAGGGGGGTGGGAGCGGGTACAGGTCCGTCACCACGCTGCTGTGTGCTGGGCTGCAGTGGGAGACTGCTCGCAGCTGCTAAGCAGCAGCCAGAGCAGTCTCCTATGCCTATGGGGGAGCGATCACAGCGCTCTCCTCCCAACGCGCAGCCTCGCTTCGCGGCGCTGCTACAATTATTTTTTTGGGTGTTTTTTTCCCTAAGGGGCGTAGCCACGCCTCCCGCAATTAGGCCACACACCCTGTCACCCGGGTCCTGGCTGCCCTGTATACACCTATCCCGCTCACACATACTTACCTGCTGTCAGGTGTTCACATCCACTTGTCCCGTAGATTCCACTGGGAGTACTTGAAAAAAAAAAACAATACTCGCCTACATCCTGGCGCCGTTCTCCGTAGCATTCCCGGGTCTTGGCAAAAAAAACAAACCGGCACCTGAACCCAGAGCCGGCCCTAGGCATAGACAAACTAAGCAAATGCCTAGGGGCACCAAAACCCACCTAGGGCCGGTGGAGGTTTGGGACAGGCACAACCGAGGTACCTGCTGCTGGCTGGGCAAAGACTATGGCAGCTGCTACTGCCACTGTGCAGCGTCCATGATCAGATCTCAGCTGACAGCTCCGATTGGGCCTGGCAGCAGCAATTCAGTGAGCGCGGCAGCGGCGGTTTGTGGGGACAGGGCACCTGGACGACGGCTAGTGGTTAGCGGTGGTGCTGTGCTGGGAGCATGGTGAAGGGTGCTGTGCTGGGAGAGGGGTGCTGTGCTGGGGAGGGTTCTGGGTGAGGGGTACTGTGCTGTTATCTGTGCTGGGAGAATGGTGCTGTGATTTGTGCTATGCTGTGATCTGTGAGGGGTGCTGGGATCACAGCACAATGGGGAAAGGGGCCACAGCACACTGAGACCACACCCCTTTCAGTGAGGCCACACGCTTTTTCTGGATCCCATGGGGGAGGCACCACCCAAAATCTTGCCTAGGGCACTAATTTGGCTAGGGCCGGCTCTGCCACTTACATTAGTGGTGTATGTGTGTGAATTGTCACAGTTAGCGGCCGCTGATTGGCTCCTGACTGACTGACCAGCCCACGTGGGAACTGTCAGGAACCGGAGATGAAAAACATGGCTAAATTCACCCGAGATTTTAACCAAACTCAAATCTTAGTAAATTTACCCCCAGCAATCAGGAAGATTGCTAGATTCTTCAGGGAGTCAGGGAGATTTCTACTATTTCAGGGATTCTCCCTGACAATCAGGGAGAGTTGGCAAGTATTTATTTATTAAAAGTTATTTATATAGCGCACACATATTCCGCAGCACTTTTGCAGAGAATATTTGTTTGATCTGCCACTACAGCTCGCAGAGAATATTTGTCCATTCATATCAGTCCCTGCCCCAGTGGAGCTTACAATCTGTGGCCCTGATACAGTGCCGGTCGCTCTGACAGAGCGCTCACTGTGAATCAGCGCCGGTCTTTTTTTTTTTTTTTTTTTTTAGAACGGCCTCCTGGCCGCTCGCATAGCTGTGGGTGACCACCCACAGCTATAGCGAGCGGCCAGGAAGATGGTCGCAATGGTCAAGTCAAGAGACCTTGTGGCAGAGCCGAAATCTCTCCCACTCAAATCTCACATGGGAACGCCTCCGTTTGGGCAGCCACTTCCCCGGCCACTCAACATCGACAGCATGCCCCCTTTGGTACGAGACCCGTGGCGACGGATTGCCCGTCGCTATCCGGGTCTCGCGCATGCGCTCTGGGCCACCATCGACCCGGTTGCGAGTGCTCAGCGCTTGCGACCAGGTCTGAATCAGGCCCTATGTTCCCTATCACATGCACACATACACACTACGGTTAATTTTGTTAGTAACCAATTAACCTACCTGTATATTTTTGGAGTGTGGGAGGAAACCAGAGAACCTGGAGGAAACCCACGCAAGCACAGGGAGAATATACTAACTCCACACAGTTAGGGCCATAGTGGGAATCGAACCCATGACCTCAGTGATGTGAGGCAGTAATGCTAACCACTACACCATCTGTGCTGCCTATGCTTTAGCATGATTATAAATGCCAGATCACCTATGAAGGGGTTAAAATCATCACTTGTCACCATTACCAGCCAGAATGTGAGCTAGGCCGTATTCTCCACAGGCTATTGAGTGTAGACGTCTCTTTGCTGGATGGGGTACTTGGTGTTTTTGTCAGACGTGTAATGAGAGAGCTGGAAGGTGAGGGTTTGGAGATTTTTGCTGGAACGGGGAACCCCAGACTAATATTTCATACACTGTGCAAGCCTGATTTCACATATTCTTTGGCTAATTTCTTTCTTTCACAGAGACGAAACAGAGGTGAATCATACATAAAATATTCTTGTCTTGTGTTTCCTAATCTTGTTATGTTCTGCTATTCGCTCCATGTATTTGGTTCAGTTGCTGCTTTTTTAGAGTTTATGAAGTTCCACTAGAAAACCTTTCTAATACATTTTATTACCATGTCTCTACTCTCTATACTCGTGACTATCGGCTCGCCCCCTTGAAACGTAACCTCGTCCCCTTTGCGAGCGAGCACGCCTAAGGCGTGAGCACAGGAGGGGACTGCCAGGACTGATCTACAGCCCCAGTCTGTCCCTGACTGAGATCCTCTGCTCCTGTGGCTTTCTCTGTGCACAAGTGTGAATTAAGTTCAGTCATTTGCAATTATACTGCATGTCGCTGTAATCTTTCTTCGCTAATAATTAGTTACAAAAGTGGCAGTGATAGGGATCTCAGGACAGCTGCTTTTGCACATTTGCATCTGCCACTACATCTCGCAGAGAGTTGAATACTTAATCAACATGTACCATTAGGGCTTAGTAATGAATAGACACCTTATAGTTATACCTAAAGCATATATCTAGTTACTAAATACAGATTGCAGAGTATTGCTCTTTATACCATATTATTAAAAAAGCTGAATTGTGATGGTAATAGCACTGCGTCTTTTGCAAAGAATTGTTAAACAACTGCCAATCTAAATTGTTACCAGCGAGTTGTAGTTAAAGGTTTTGCTCTTCCTGTTCCACAGGCTACAAAAAGACACATTCTTTCTCCTATTTACTGCTCTATTATTTGTGGCCTCTGGCCAGTACAAGCGTATGGACATTTCAACCACTATACTATTCAGCATGGGAGCCAAGTCTTCTATCTCAAAAGAGTATTTTGCTAAAATGTTTATATTTCATTACTTTTTGAAATATTTAGCTTGGTTATTAGTAGGTGTTTTGTCTCCACTTCCACCTCTCAGTAGATGATGTAAAATCCATCTTCCCCTTGGCTAAAAGCAATTTAATTAGTCCTATAAACATTAAAATTCTCACTTCAAGTACATTTGTTCTTCGAGCCTCGTTTAGTGGATACTCTGATACTTTTAAGATGATCAAAAAGAAAAGTAATACTTGATGTAGCTCGCTATGTCCCTCATCTGTGCCTTAGGCTAGTATTGAGTAATCTGGCCATGAAAAATAATTGTGCACTTACTGTATTAATAATAAGGGGCTAGATATCTAGATTTATATAAACTGTATTTTGAATTTTTTTTATATTATTGAAGATAGGAAGTAAAATAAACTAAATTGAGTGACGGATGACATCAGTATAAGTTGTTTCCAGTTAGAATGTAGGAATAACAGATATAATCAGCTTCAGGAGCTGACAAGTGCTGCGTGAAATTCAAAACTGTAACCAAAGAGGAATGGAACAAGTCCAGACAATTGTGGCTAAAGTAAGAAACTGCTCCAGAATTATGAACATGGCTCAAGTCTCTCTGACCAAAGCTTGTAATAAATTGTGTGCATTGAATAAGATCACTTTAGTTCTCTTATATTCATTAATTTGCCTCTAAGATACATCATAGAACTTGTATAACAATCTCATTGTACCATGAATTGAACTGCTGACTATTTTTGATTGGCCATAGACCCATAATGCATGCCTCCTAAATTACCTTTTTTTTTTTCGAGGGGCTGTTCTTTTTTTGGACTCAGATGCCCTGTTCTTCTCTACATCCAGATTCTTCTCTGTGTTACAACTCTGTATAAATAATCTCCTCCACTGAATCCTGAGAACGTCTATTTGGCTCCTAATTGTATTATATTCTGTACTCTTCACTCGGTATGTGATTAGGTGTTTTAGTGCTTTTTGGTGTTTGTAATAAGTTTTGTTTTCTGATACTTTGTATCAGAAAGTCTGCCATGGGTATGTACTTTTGGAACACAAAAAAAAATAGTTGCTATTATACAAAAACACATTGTGTTCTTTTTGGCAATTTCACTTGTGGGGAGGCATGACAAAGTGTCTATAATTCTTTTGCATGAATATCCATATTACAATGTCCATAGATTTCCAACCAAACTCCCATTCTGGGACTTACTTTCTCTGTGCCATGAAAAGTTACCTCTGCCACCAATGAAGACCTGTCCCTAATGTGCCATATAGACAGCATTGTTTATAGATTTACACTGGGCACAGAGCAATAACTCCCAGGGGTTTAAGCCTGGAGAAAATACCCTTAGCAGTGGAGGTTCTCGGGGACTTCAGAGGTCCTGGTCATAACAAGCCGACAATTCTGCCAGTTGATGGGAGAGATTTTGATCTCTAAATATTGACTGAAGTGATTCATAATACTGTATATTCTACTGTAATAGATGTATTCTCTTTTCTCCAGCATTTTCTCATTTCTACACATCCTATAATTGAAGGTGACAGGAATTGAGACATGAATTGAGGAGGTACTGTCAACTCTTGGATAGTTCTTTTAAGACTAGTTTACACTATTGTGTATAAAAAGAACACTCTATTCAACAGTGTGTATTCAGCCACCTGCTTTCATCATGGTAGACTGACAGTAATAAACTGTTGAAAATGGTGAACCCAAGATCTTACCATATGCTGGAGTAATGTAGAAAATAAATGCATTGTAAATGACATCATGTGCAATTGGGCTCTTCTAGATCCGAGACTAAACAGAATACTTGTAATCAGAATGTGGGTCAAATAAACTCAATTAACTACCCAGAGGTCAGTGCTAGTTCACATCAGTAATGTGGGGTATTTGGCACTGTCCACTTTAGAAAGCATTTCTGCAATGTATCAATGGTAGCATTTTTATTTTAAAAGCGTCCTTAGCATAATAAGCACTTGATCTGTAATATTTGGAGAGGTTCCTATACATAAAACACATGTTGTCATTGTTTGAAAGCAATCTGTTTTCTTTGCAGGAAGTATAAGGTTATTGTATAAGGATATTATTTCATCTTACATTAGCATATCAGATTGGATTAGGGATCAGGTTGACACTTTACTGTAGCCTTTTCCCCTTTGATCTGCACATGTGATGTAACAGATACCCAACATGATCTGACCACTGGACATGGTCAAAATGAATTGCTTTAACAAAATATGCTGGCACAGGACGCTGCTACAAACATAAGCTAACTCGTCCTAGACATACACATAATGTAATAATATTGTATTTTATATGTTATATTTTAAAGATAAAAGGTAAATGTACAGTATAATATATATAAGAAGGTAAAGTGGGCAGACCAATTGTTCAGTTATTCTTTCAAGTGCCAGAACAAATGGATGATATATGGACAGAAAGGAATGGCACACTGTTTGAATGCATAAACCACTTGAGAAACATCATTGTTTTGAGTCTGCTCAGGACCCTTTATCAAGCCAAACAAGCAATACGTGGTGTAATATATACTGAAAAGGTGCACCCAAATTATTCAATTATGACATAATCTCCTTCATTGGAATATACAAGAAATATTATAGAAAGAGCACCAGAAAGAATCAAACAATGAAACACATACAAATAATACACACTGAATCATAATCATAATAACCGTAAAATAAATTATACTATATACAAAGTATATACAAAGTGTGAGAATAACTAGTCAATGTTGTTATACTGTAAGATACTAATTGAAATCAATTAAGGTCAATTATAGTCCCAGAGTGTGTACATGCTCAAATTAATATATTTAATGACATTATAATTTTGATTTCCTAGGTCTTTACACAATTCATCTAAAGGCGGCCATACACTATGCAATTATTGGCCTGATCAGTTAATTATTGGCTAATTGGGATGAAGAGTGTACAGTTTATGGCCGCTACCAAGTACCAGTCATCTCTCTTTCGGGCATGAGAAATCTTTTAGCATGCATGGCTTATGATAAGTGGTGTTCAGATCTGATAGCAGATATATTCACCATCGGACAAATAGACCAATTATCTGACAGTGTATGGCAATGTCAGATAATTGGTCTGTCTATCTGATGCTGAGTTTTGTACGAAAAGTGATAGGGGCAATCATAAACAGCTGTTGGTTTAATTTTTTTATTATATTTTATTTAATAAGAATAAATACCCATTATAGCAATTAAAATAAAACTATCACATCACATACAGTTACAGTATACACAGGTCGACCTGGACTATTTTACTCAAGTATGTGGGTGTATGTATATATATATATATATATATATATATATATATATATATATTTATATATATATATATATTTATATATATATAGATATATATATATATATAGATGTTGGTTGTGTGTATATATATATATATATATTTATATATATATATCTATATATATATAGATGTTGGTTGTGTGTATATATGTGTATATATATATATATATATATATATAGATGTTGGTTGTGTGTATATATATATATATATATATATATTTATATATATATATCTATATATATAGATGTTGGTTGTGTGTATATATGTGTGTATATATATATATATATATATATATATATATATAGATGTTGGTTGTATGTATATATATATATATATATATATATATACACACACAACCAACAATATCTGGCACTTACTAGTTCATTAGTTTAAGGTGCCCAGGTGTCCCGAACCATGTAAGGTGTAGAACACCCCCATACAAATTCCACAAAAAAGGAAAGGCACTCCAGGTCTTTTGATGCAAAAAATAGTATTAAAATCTATAGATAGATGGGTAGAAACCCCCCAGTGAGTGAGAGCAGATAGATAGGTAGGTATATAGATAGATAGATGTATAGTACTGTGCAAAAGTTTTAGGCAGGTGTGGAACAAATGCTGCAAAGTAAGAATGCTTTCAATAATAGCAGTGTTAATTGTTTATTTTTATCAATTAACAAAATGCAAAGTTAATGAACAGAAGAGAAATCTAAATCAAATCAATATTTGGGGTGACCACCCTTTGCCTTCAAAACAGCATCAATTCTTCTAGGTACACTTGCACACAGTTTTTGAAGGAACTCGGCAGGGAGGTTGTTCCAAAAGTTTTATTTCTGTGGCCACAGATAATTATATGATTGTGCAAGTCCAGCTGTATTCAATTTATATCAGAAAGCCTATTAAGTAACACAATCGAGCGTGTTAGAAGCAAATAGTAGAGGTTTAGTGGCAGAGCAGGATATGGACTAATGAAGCAAGTGATATAATGTAACATTGTCACTGTATCTAAGATAGGGGAAATTGTCATCATCCACCAGAATGTGTAAAACAATTCACTCCCATGGGTACAACTGCCAACCACAGATAAAAGTTGTTTGCCAATATGTACCTGCTCTGGCTCAAGCTGTACTTGGTCCAAACTTATCCCACCATCAGGGGCTAGATCCACACCAATGTGAAGTGGGGCACAATCTTCTGTCACTTAGGAAGCCCTCTACATATGGACCGAGGGGTTACTGTTGCTCACCACTACAAGGCAGAGAGTCCTCTCCTCTCACTAGGTGGCCTTTTCCACTGGACACAGCTAGCCAGTAACACTGGCAAGGAGAACACCCAATTTTCGGCTTACGATCTTACATTCCACCTGCCTGTCACTGTTGGGCTGGTCACTGACGCGTTTCTCTGCCCTATGACGCTGCTGCTTCATCAGAAGATTGATAGTTCGACCATATGGCATCTTTACATACCAATAGGGATATTCTTAATTAATTATATAGCAAGTGTCCAGTGGGGGTCATTCAGACCCGCTCGCGCGCGCAGGATGCTCGCAAGCGGGTCGATGTTGCCCTACTACGCATGCGCACGATGGAGGGAGCTCCGTCGTGCGCATGCACGAGACCCGGCTAGCGACGGGCTCTCCGTCACTCTGGGTCTCGCACCAAAGGGGGCATGCTGTCGATGTTGATTGACAGCACGCCCCCTTTGGTGGACGTGCCGGGGGCGTGGCTGCCAGACGGAGGTGTTCCCATGGGAATGCCTACCATCTGAAGCCGGCCCGGTCTGATAGAGCCAAAATCACTCCAGGGCTTGCGGCAGCGAGACCCTACCGCAGGGTCTCCGTCGCAAGCCCGATGGTCTCGATGAGAGACATAAAGTGAATAGTGCTAAAGTACTAACTAATCAGCTTCTAATTGTCATTTTACAGTCTGTAGGATCTATTTACTGTGTTTGAAAAATGACAGTTGGGAGCTGATTGGCTGGCACATTATCACTTTTCACTCTGTCTCCTAACACTGCTTAGTAAATAGATCCCTTAGTTTGAATAATGACAAATAGAAGCTGATTGGTGGTACATTATCTCTCTCCAGTTTCTCTCCAAGCTTTGATAAATCTCCCTCAGAGTCTGGCCAACATAACTAATGTCTTTTATATCCTGCTCAAACTAGCCATTAAATTTAGTGACAAAAGAAAATAAGACACAATCAATGTAAATCTATGTGCTGTGGAAAACTATTCACTGATATTGTCTAAATTTGCATTATTGTGTATGTACAGTATACAGTAGGGGTACTAGTAACATCTAAAACGGATGTTCATTAACCCACAAAAATATATCAGCAATTAGCTTTGATGAGCCTAAAGCAGATTACATCAGTGATGGCCAACCTGATATTCTGTACTTCAAAGGCCGCATGTGCGTCACTCCAACCCTCAGAAAGGGCGCACACTACCTTAAATTTTCCAGAAAGAAAGAGCAGCACCAATATCTCTGAATGCAAATATCATCATAAAAATGTAGCCACATGCCACTAATACCACTTTCAGACACCCGACCCGGGAATTTCCCTGCTCAGATTTGGGTTTTTCACCTTAGCAAAAACCTGGGCTTTTGCTTGAGACCCCCTTTTGCGCGAGACCCCCTTTCACACTACACCTGAGACCCAGTGACATGCGGTGAGGTAAATGGCTGGGGAGGCACTGGCTAGTATCAGAGCCCGATATACAGATACATATATAAACCTGAGGGTTCATGTGGGCATTATACAAAGGTGCAGCAGTATATAGAGCTGGAAATTTGGTGAGTTTTGTTCAGGGATGTGCAGATAAAGTAGACAGGGGAGGCAGTGCCTCACCTGCCATGCACTTTTTACTCCAGAGTTTTGACTATAAAAATGATTATAATAATAAAAAGAAGATATTTAGAATATTTTCTTTATATTTTTCTTATAATTTTTATAGTAAAAACTGTGGAGTATACCTAAGTATGACAGGAAAGGCTCTGCCTCACCCCACCGCACATCACTGCTGAGACCCAGAAAATTCCTGGGTCGACCCAATTCAGACATAATCCAGGTTTGCCCATGCATGTTAACAGCCAGGACTGCCAGGCTGCTCTCATGCTATGCATATACTATACACACATATACAGTCAGGTGCATTAATATTGGGACATTGACAGAATTGATTTGGCCACACCTAATGTTTTTGCTATCTCTCTGATGGGTTTGTTTTGATTTTTCAGCCTAATGATGGCTTGCTTCACTGATAGTGACAGCTCTTTGGATATCATATTGAGAGTCGACAGCAACTGATTCCAAATGCAAATGTCACACCTAGAATTAACTCCAGACCTTTTACCTGCTTAATTGATATTGAAATAACGAGGGAATAGCCCACACCTGTCCATGAAATAGCTTTTGAGTTGATAGTCCCATTACTTTTGGCCCCTTAAAAAGTGGGAGGCACATATAGAAACCGTTGTAATTCCTACACCGTTCACCTGATTTGGATGTAATTACCCTCAAATTAAATCTGAAAGTCTGCAGTTAAAGCACATCTTGTTTGTTTCATTTCAAAACCATTGTGGTGGTGAATAGAGGCCAAAATATGAAAATTCTGTCAATGTCCCAATATTTATGCACCTGACTGTACATGTCATACACACACAAACACACACATCACACTCATACACACTCACGCAATCATACACCCCTTCTCCAGCCACTAGACATCACAACAATGGGCAGCATCTCTATAGCTGGTGTGCAACGGCTGCTTCTACACACTGCAGCATGGACCAGACACTTCTTTCCAAACCATCGGGTACTTGGTCTTCACCCCTTGTTGTCAAACCACTGATTCTTTCCCCAGATCCAGTGCTGACAGTTTTTTTTCTATTGTAGGAGGATGCCCCCCCCAGACAGCCCTGTCCCCTCCAGGCAGCCCGAGCGGCCAATCAGAGGCCTTTGGGTGCGACCAGGGACAAAAATCCTAGGATGAACCTTCCAGACTTAACCCTGGTTGTCTACCCGGGACATAAGTCCCGGGACAAACCCTGGTCAATAGCAGGGGCGCCGACCCGGGAATGTGTTTCCGGGTTGGTACCTTTCAAACATAAGTGAGACACTGGTAGTTTGGCCAAACCCCGCCAAAAACCCAGGAATCTCACTATGTCTGTGGTGGTATAAGATATCCCTCTTGCCCCAAAATTGCACCTCATACCCTCAGATTGCCACCTGCCATGATATGCCTCTACATGCTCTCAGACTTCAGATTCTATATGTACTCCAAAGCTTCTCCGCATACTACTCAGACCTCCCTACATGCCTTCACACTTCACCTCATGTCATTTGTGCAAAGTTATAGTGATTGTTTTTCTGCAAATCATTGGTGCCCATTTCAAGTTGCTGGTGCTGTTATATGTACATTTCTGTATTTACAGTTACGTATCCTTGTCAGATGATGTCAGTGCACACTTACAGAAACAATAGCCATCAAAATGCAGATATGCATGGCATGGTCTCATATATCAATATGTCCTTTTCCTAAATGGTAAATATCAGCCTTCTCCTGCGGGCCATGGTACTCAAGTTGGTGAGGTCATGCCCCCTTCAGCAGTGCACTGTAGTCATGGCTCAGAATTTCACAAAGGCCACGGCCCACTCCTACTCACACACACCCATGGCCATGCCAACTCCACAGTAACAGTGCCCAAAATATCTCCTGGCGAAGTGAAGTTACAAGGTGTGCTTTCCCTAATTGCACCCACTGCTTATGGGACCTATACATATAGGTAGTTCCCCATTCTGCTGACGCCTGGTCGGGTGATTGGAGAAATTCAACATGTTGGACAATCCCAATTCCAAACCAAAAAACGGTCACAGCCGGTCGATTCCCCGACGAATCACAGAGCATTGATATCGGGCAACTATCATTTTGGATTGGCTGATCAAATCCACATAGGCAGAATGGTGAATCAGCCCAAAGATGTATGGCCTGCATTAAGAGATTTAACAAGATGTAGAAATTCTTTCCACTAGCCAACTGCTTGTCATCCTGTCATCATCAAGTCATATTGTCATATGTAACGGATTCTGATTCGGCTGCAATAGTAAAAAAAATATAATATTTGTGTAACGGATCTGTGTAAACAGGCATAAATAAGACTGCGCTTTGGGGTGGAAATGTATGTCTGGGTAGTATTTTAACATTGGTAGCATTCAGTGGTGGCTCCAGAGGTGAGGCTGCAGCACATTCTCACCATCGTGAGACAGGTTAGTTTTACCCTACTGATGAGGTGTTGTCGCCATAGTAATCCAAATGGGGTAACCACACCAACTGCCATGCCAAACGTTGCCAAACAGTACTGACCGGGACTCACTGGCAGTCGGTGTGGTTCCCCTATTTGAATTTTGGAGTGTGCTGCAGCCCAACCTCTGGAGCCACCACTGGTGGCATTGTATTTAGTAGTTGAAAAGGGCTTCAATGGAAATAACTGGTTGTTGTGCAGTTATTTTTGATGTTGTTTACAGTATCCTTAGCTGTGAATGTCCTTTTGAATGCTGAGGTTTTAATATCTATAAGATTGAGAACTTTCCTTGCAAAAAAAAATAATAATCCTTTGCTGGCCGGTCCTCACATCGGATTACATTCTTTCATCAGGAGTAAACAGAAGTCTTTCACATTTAGAGATGAAAGGAACTCTTTTAAGTGGAATATTTTTAGTTAGAGCGTGTGGGCCATTGAAACAGTGTATGAAATGGGAGAGCCATGCTGGTACAATGCCAATTTGTAGTCTAAGAAAGCATATACAATAAGTCAGAAACATATTCTGCAACTTTTATATGTGCTTGGCGGTCTGTGCTTTCTTTCAGTGGTTTCTGGTTTTCAGTTTTTTATAATTTACCAACCACTAACCACAATAACTTGATATTGTGCTGGCCTCATCATTACACTGCAGCATGAAGGATATGAGGATTTAAAAATATAAATACATAATGATAACAATACTCCATATAACATAAATGCACTCGTTAACAATACAGGTTTTGAAAAGATAAGTGTAATATTTAGTAATCTATTCAATTTAATATGAAAGATTATCTATCACAATCAATTAAAAAAAGTAGCATATTTTCCAGAAGTATTCAACATAATTCAATAGGGCACTGGCAAGTGGGGCAGGGTGGTGTTTGCCCCAGGCCAGTGCCCTATGAATGAATTGAGGTGGCATCAGGCTGCGTCATGCTAGGATGTAGTATATCCCGGCCATCAGGAAGCCAGCACTCATAATGCCGGCACTGGAATCCCGATACCTTTCAGAATCTCGACACCAGCATCCTGACTGCCGGCATCCTGATGGTAAATGTTGGGGTTAGGCAGAAGGGTAGGAGTTAGGCACTATGGGTTGCAGATAAGGTATACGAAGAGCGAGGCCCTAGTGACTGCAGTGGAGGCATGATATAGGAAAAAGGAAGGACATTACGGATATAGATGAAGAGCAGAAATGATCAAAGCAGCAGAGGAGCAACAAAGAAAACCTTATGTCACAACAGCCATATTCCAGAGACAGGGCTTAGAAAGCTTTAATAGGAATAGTTTTATAAAACAGCTCACAATATTCAATACTCCAATCGGCCTAACTTTAGACTGTTCTTTATGCAGGGCAACAGGCTCCAGCACTTATATTCCTGGTGCCAGAGAGCATTTTGCGTGAGGTATAACATTTGTTAATGGAGATGACACCACACCAAAGTCCGGGGGCCGCACTGGGCAGCCATCTAGCCCATTACCCTTAATCTCAGTAGTAATTTAAATGAGTACATTTAAACAAGGAAAGAGACACTACAGTATACTGTTTCAAATAATATATCAGCAGGCCTTTTAAACAAGCATTATAAGGTACAGTATAATAACGAACAAATATAACAGCAAAGCAGGAAGGTTTGTGGGGCCACATGCGGCCCAGGGTGCAAGATGTTTTTTAATCATCTTCTGTCATACTGATGTGATGACTTATTCACAAACTTTAGCCAGACAAGGGGAGAGTTGGAAACAGTTGTTCAATTGGAAGAAATGGTGCTGGTGAGCAACACAGTACTGCGTTAAATATAATATAATGCTTTATTTCAAGAGAACAAAACTTAAAAAAAAATATTCTGCAATGGTAACGCCATTATGAGAATAGTGTTACCAGTACATAGATTAACCCTACCACAAAAACTATTAAATACCTCAGCATAGTTGTAACAACTCTGATTCACTGGAATTAATATAATTAACCTCTTTGTATTCATTACCTGTATAATCACCATTATTAATTAGCCCCAACATCATCAAATAATTCCATTCATATGCATTAACCCCCTAATTACTTCCCTCAGTTCTTAAAAAAAACTTAATCCTAATTAACCCCAATAAAGCATTAACCTCTTATTCATAATGTTACCTTGATGCATGAATCATTACATTGCATAGTGTGTAGGGCATCACTCGGATCTCCCCTCTGGGATCATGAGAAAAGGCAAAAGAAGTACAGGTTGAGTCTCGAATATGCATAATTCTAAAAGCAGAAATATTCCAAAAAACTGAATATTTCGGGGCAGCCGTGATGTCATGACGAGACAGGATATCATGAAGTCACTAGTATCAATGGCCAATGACTAGTTGGCCAATGCCCCCCCCCCCTGCAGCACACGTTGGGTGCCCCTGACACACTCCAGACTCCCCGCAGCACACGTCGGACCCCGTCGTGACACCTGTCGGACCCCCCCCGCAGGTATCCAAAATCCAACATGCTCCTGGTCCCGAGCATTTCGGATATGGGAGACTCAACCTGTAGTAAGTATGACACAAATACTGAGCAGCTATATTTACATTCAGATTATTTTAAAACCCTCTACCCTTCAGCAGCTCTACAGAGTTCTGACATTTGCATTGTCTAGATCAGGGATGGGGAACCTCAGGCCTGGGGGCCGTATAAAGCCCCCGGAATCATTTGGTCTGGCCCTCTGAGCTTGTTTCTGCTAACCTCATCTGGATCTATACGGTGAGTGCCGCCTGGAGCATCCTTAGGATGCTTCAGATGGTCACACCGCTGCCCTTACAGCTTCCCGGAGCATCCTTATGTTACTGCGGGCATTGCTGTAATCACTGGTGATTGTGGCCCCACCCCATGTGATGTCACACTGAGGGGACGTGGCCTGCACCAGGTCGCAAGTAATGTTATATATATCAAAATGGCCCTTGGTAGAAAAAAGGTTCCCCACCCCTGGTCTAGATGGTTTTACAAACACACTTTACTCACTACTTTTTTGATGGTTTTAGTTATCTTTGGTGGTGCATTGGAAGAATTATGTGTCACCGGATATTGCAACTATGTGTAATGAAATTACATTCGTTTTTATTGGAGCCCCAGCAAAAACCCCACTCTCCTGTTTTGCGGGTCCCTTATTGCCGGCTATAGATAACTCCATCTCATGATGGTGTTACCTAGTGACGGAATGCTTTCTGCTGCTTCATAAATTGAGCATACACTGAAGTCTCTGTAGCAGGCTATGACATGGTAAACTAAGAAAATAGAGGTACTCCATTAACATTCACTGATTTCTCTGCACTACCCCTATTAAAAAAATAGGCCCTGTAGTTACCATCCTGGTGGTCGGGATACCAGCGCTCGGAATCCTGGCACCAGAATCCTGACCGCCAACATCCCAACGGTAAGTATTAGGGGGAGTGTTAGTTTTAGGGTTAGGCACTAGGGGGAGGGTTAGGGTAAGGCTACAAGGAGTTGGGGGTTAGGCTTCGTGGGGGAGGGTTAAATTGCAGGGTTAGGGTTAGGCTGCGTGGGGGGAGGGTTAGGTTGCAGGGGTAGGGTTAGGCTGCGGGAGGGGAGGGTTGCGGTTAGCATACAGTACTTACCTTCAAGGTGTCGGGATTCTGACTGTTGTGATGCTGCTGTCTGTATTCTGACCGCTGGGATCCCGTACCCAACACAATAAATAGAAATAAGTGGTGATAACCCTTCTCCCCAACAAAACACACAGACATACATTAGGTTTCTAGCCTGTTTACCAGTTTCTGTCCTACTAGAAGCATGGCAGATTGTGTGTTGTAGCCTTTCTACCTGCAGGGAGTGTTAGAAGTGGTGACATATAAGTGGTGACATAAATATAACTAGAAAGTATAATTAAGTACATATGCAAAAATGAAACATTGCAGATATTAAACCTCTTTGTATCTAGCCATGAAACAATGATGTGCCATTTAGGATAGACATCAATATCCTTTATATATATATCAATCTTATATACTACCATAAACTCTTCATTCTTCTTATTTTTATATTATTTTGGACACATGCTTAAGTTCTTAACAGTTACTTTAAGCATTCCTGTCACCTACTGACAACTGCACATTAAACAGATATCTTAGCAGTCGGCACATAACATGTTTGTGTTTACTATGTCTTACAGCGGTATAGTATGTTTTTGTCTTCTATTCTCTTTTTACATGTCAGAATAAAGTAGGGGTGTGCATCGGCCACTTTTCGTGTTTTGTGTTTTGGTTTTGGATCTGGATCTTTCTTCGTGTTTTGGATCTGGATTGGTTTTGCCAAAACCACCCTTCCGTGTTTTGGGTTCTGGGTTTTGTGTTTTGGATCTGTATTTTTTTGAAAAAAAGCATAAAAACAGCTAAAATCACAGAATTTGTAGGTTTTTCTGCTCCTATGCTATTATTAACCTCAATAACCTTAATTTCCACTCATTTCCAGTCTATTCTGAACACCTCACACCTCACAATAGTGTTTTTATGTCCAAAAGGTTGCACCGAGGTAGCTGGATGACTATGCTAAGCGACACGAGTGGGCGGCACAAACACGTGACCCATCTAGGAGTGACACTGCAGTGGCAGGCAGGATGGCAGTTAGAAAAACTAGGCCCCAAACTGTACATAATGCAAAGAAAAAAAGAGGTGCAAGATGGAATTGTCCTTGGGCCCTCCCACCCACCCTTATGTTGTATAAACAGGACATGCACACTTTAACAAATCAATCATTTCAGCGCCAGGGTCTGCCACACAACTGTGGCTGAAATGATTGGTTCGTTTGGGCCCCCACAAAACAAGCTGGCAATTAATGTGTCCCTGCACAAACTGGCTCTACGGAGGCAAGATGTCATCCTCATCCTCCTCATCCACCGATTCCTCACCCTCTTCAGTGTGTACATCCTCATCCTCACAAAGTATTAACTCGTCCCCACTTGAATCCACCACCACAGGTCCCTCTGTACCTTCTGGAGGCTGGTCTCCCTGGAAGAGCTGATAATTCATTTTGATGAACATCATCTTCTCCACATTCTGTGGAAGCAACCTCCTACGCCTTTCGCTGACAAGGTTCCCGGCTGCACTAAACACTCTTTCGGAGTACACACTGGAGGGGGGGCAACTCAGGTAAAATAGAGCCAGTTTGTACAGGGGCCTCCAAATTGCCTCTTTTTCCTGCCAGTACAGGTATGGACTGTCTGACATGCCTACTTGGATGCTGTCACCGATGTAATCCTCCACCATTCTGTCAATGGTGACAGTATCATATGCAGTGACAGTAGACATGTCAGAAATTGTTGCCAGGTCCTTCAGTCCGGACCAGATGTCCAAACTTGGTCCTGCCTGCCCTGCATCACCGCCAGCGGGTTGCTTAGGATACCTAAGTTTTTTCCTGGCAGCCCCAGTTGCGGGAGAAAATGAAGAAGGAGCCGTTGACGTGTCACGTTCCGCTTCAGCTGACAGTGTGTTCACCAGCAGGTCTTTGCACCTCTGCAGGCTTGTGTCGGCCGGAAAGAGAGACACCACATAGGCTTTAAACCTAGGATCGAGCACGGTGGCCAAAATGTAGTGGTCTGATTTCAACAGATTGACCACCCTGGAATCCTGGCAAAGCGAATGAAGGGCTTCATCCACAAGTCCCACATGCCGAGCGGAATCGCTCCGTCTTAGCTCCTCCTTCACTTTCTCCAGCTGCTTCTGCAAAAGCCTGATGAGGGGAATGACCTGACTCAAGCTGGCAGTGTCTGAACTGACTTCACGTGTGGCAAGTTCGAAGGGCTGAAGAACCTTGCACAACACGGAAATCATTCTCCACTGCGCTTGAGTCAGGTGCATACCCCCTCCTTTGCCTATGTCATAGGTGGATGTATAGGCTTGTATGGCCTTTTGCTGCTCCTCCATCCTCTGAAGCATATAGAGGGTTGAGTTCCACCGCGTCACAACCTCTTGCTTCAGGTGATGGCGGGGCAGGTTCAAGAGTGTTTGCTGGCGCTCCAGTCTTCGGCACGCAGTCGCTGAATGGCGAAAGTGGCCAGAAATTTTTCGGGCCACCCAAAGCGTCTCCTGCACGCCCCTGTCGCTTTTCAGAAAATTCTGCACCACCAAGTTTATTGTGTGAGCAAAACATGGGACGTGCTGGAATTTGCCCAGATGTAATGCCCGCACAATATTGGTGGCGTTGTCAGATATCACAAATCCCCAGGAGAGTCTAAGTGGGGTAAGCCACTGGGCGATGATTTCCCTCAGTTTCTCTAAGAGGTTGTCGGCGGTGTGCCTCTTACTGAAACCGGTGATACACAGCGTAGCCTGCCTTGTAACGAGCTGGCGTTTCTGAGATGCTGCTACTGGTGACGCTGCTGCTGTTGCTGCGTAAGGTGATACATCTACCCAGTGGGCTGTCACAGTCATATAGTCCTTAGTCTGCCCTGTTCCACTTGTCCACATGTCCGTGGTTAAGTGGACATTGTGTACAACGGCATTTTTCAGGACACTGAGGACACTTTTTCTGACGTTTCTGTACAGTCTCGGTATCGCCTGCCTAGTGAAGTGGAATCTAGACGGGATTTGGAACCGGGGACACACTACCTCCATCAATTGTCTAAATCCCACTGCACTAATGGCGGATACCGGACGCACGTCTAACACCAACATAGCAGTCAAGGCCTCAGTTATACGTTTTGCTTCAGGATGACTGCTGTCGTACTTCATCCTCCTCGCTAAGGACTGTTGGAGGGTCAATTGTTTAGTAAAAGTAGTGGTGTTCCTACTTCCTCTCTGGGATGATGAACGACTCCCAGCAGCAGCAGCAACAGCAGCAGCGGCAGCAGTAGGCGTAGCAATGCAGGATCCTCCGGAGGAATCCCGGATAGGAGAGTCAGTCATGCCAGTGATATGGCCTGCAGGACTACTTCCGATCCTGACTAAGGAGGAAATTGACGAGGAGGGAGTTGACGGTGTGGTTTGCAGGCGCTTGGATACAACAGGACAACGGGATTTAGGTGTCCCTGGACTGCTTACGGTCTGAGCCAAAGTTTCTGAACTTGACAGTAACTTTTTATGAACGCGCTGCAGGTGCCGTATAAGGGAGGATGTTCCTAGGTGGTTGACGTCCCTACCCCTACTTATTTCACCTTTACATATGGTACATATGGCAAGACAGTTGTTGTCCGGATTTGGATAGAAATATTGCCAGACCAAAGAGGTGGAATGTTTGGTCTTCTGCCCAGGCATGACCGTGATGGGCTTTTTCATCCCACGGACAACAACTGTCTCCCCCGGAGCCTGATTTAAACAAACCACATCACCATCAGAATCCTCCTCGCCAACTTCCTCCTCAGCGCCAGCTACACCAGTATCCTCATCCTGTTGTACTTCAACAGTGACATCTTCAATTTGCATATCAGCAAGTGGACTGTGGGTGCTCCTTTCAGCACTTGCAGGGGGCGTGCAAATGGTGGAAAGAGCCACCTCTTCCCGTCCAGTGCTGGGAAGGTCAGGCATCGCAACCACCACCACACTTGGACTCTCTTTGGGGATTTGTGATATCTTCTTAGAAAGCACAGTTCTTCGCTGTGCTTTTGCCAGCTTAACTCTTTTGATTTTTTTAGTGGGAGGAGTGCTTCCATCGTCATGTGAAGCTGAACCACTAGTCATGAACATACTAGGGATCGACCTTAGCCGTTCCTTGCCACTCCGTGTCGTAAATGGCATATTGGCAAGTTTACGTTTCTCTTCAGCTGATTTAAATGTCTTTTTCAAGGTCATTTTCCTGAACTTTGCCATTTGGGATTGTATGTGCCCTCTACTATGACATTGGGCATCGGCCTTGGCAGACGACGTTGATGGCATGTTATCGTCTATGTCATGACTAGTGGCAGCAGCTTCAGCACTAGGAGGAAGTGGTTCTTGATCTTTCTCTATTTTATTTTTATCGGAGAAAGTTTGGTCCTCCATTTATGTTATATCGATTTGATATATACGTGCGGCTAAACACAGAAAATAAATTTTTTTTTGGTTCGGACTGGAGTGTACTTTGTGGGTTACAGCACCCTTTAACGGTCAAGCCAGCCGGCCCTTTACTTATGACACAGGCGCACTCTTGGCACTACTTTGTTGATGCACGTGCGGCTACTGCGCACACAATTCACAAACACAGAAAATAATTTTTTTTTGGTTTGGACTGGAGTGTACTTTGGGGGTTACAGCACCCTTTAACGGTCAAGCCAGCCGGCCCTTTACTTATGACACAGGCGCACGCTTGGCACTACTTTGTTGATGCACGTGCGGCTACTGCGCACACAATTCACAAACACAGAAAATAATTTTTTTTTGGTTTGGACTGGAGTGTACTTTCGGGGGTTACAGCACCCTTTAACGGTCAAGCCAGCCGGCCCTTTACTTATGACACAGGCGCACGCTTGGCACTACTTTGTTGATGCACGTGCGGCTACTGCGCACACAATTCACAAACACAGAAAATAATTTTTTTTTAGGTTTGGACTGGAGTGTACTTTCGGGGGTTACAGCACCCTTAACGGTCAAGCCAGCCGGCCCTTTACTTATGACACAGGCGCACGCTTGGCACTACTTTGTTGATGCACGTGCGGCTACTGCGCACACAATTCACAAACACAGAAAATAATTTTTTTTTTGGTTTGGACTGGAGTGTACTTTCGGGGGTTACAGCACCCTTAACGGTCAAGCCAGCCGGCCCTTTACTTATGACACAGGCGCACGCTTGGCACTACTTTGTTGATGCACGTGCGGCTACTGCGCACACAATTCACAAACACAGAAAATAATTTTTTTTTTGGTTTGGACTGGAGTGTACTTTCGGGAGTTACAGCACCCTTAACGGTCAAGCCAGCCGGCCCTTTACTTATGACACAGGCGCACGCTTGGCACTACTTTGTTGATGCACGTGCGGCTACTGCGCACACAATTCACAAACACAGAAAATAATTTTTTTTTGGTTTGGACTGGAGTGTACTTTCGGGGGTTACAGCACCCTTTAACGGTCAAGCCAGCCGGCCCTTTACTTATGACACAGGGGCACTCTTGGCACTACTTTGTTGATGCACGTGCGGCTACTGCGCACACAATTCACAAACACAGAAAATAATTTTTTTTTAGGTTTGGACTGGAGTGTACTTTCGGGGGTTACAGCACCCTTAACGGTCAAGCCAGCCGGCCCTTTACTTATGACACAGGCGCACGCTTGGCACTACTTTGTTGATGCACGTGCGGCTACTGCGCACACAATTCACAAACACAGAAAATAATTTTTTTTTGGTTTGGACTGGAGTGTACTTTCGGGGGTTACAGCACCCTTTAACGGTCAAGCCAGCCGGCCCTTTACTTATGACACAGGCGCACGCTTGGCACTACTTTGTTGATGCACGTGCGGCTACTGCGCACACAATTCACAAACACAGAAAATAATTTTTTTTTAGGTTTGGACTGGAGTGTACTTTCGGGGGTTACAGCACCCTTAACGGTCAAGCCAGCCGGCCCTTTACTTATGACACAGGCGCACGCTTGGCACTACTTTGTTGATGCACGTGCGGCTACTGCGCACACAATTCACAAACACAGAAAATAATTTTTTTTTTGGTTTGGACTGGAGTGTACTTTCGGGGGTTACAGCACCCTTAACGGTCAAGCCAGCCGGCCCTTTACTTATGACACAGGCGCACGCTTGGCACTACTTTGTTGATGCACGTGCGGCTACTGCGCACACAATTCACAAACACAGAAAATATATTATTTTTTTAGCACTTGGGGGGAGCACCCCTGATGGACAGAGCACCCCCTGGACAACACTACAGCACCCCTTTAGGACTGGGACACTGCACAGGACTTTGGAACTGACTGCACAACACAGTCCAGCCAGCCCCTATGGACTTTGAAGTAGTGGACACAGCCCCTATTAACAACAGCAGCACAGCACAACACAGCCAGCCCCTATGGACTTTGAAGTAGTGGACAACAGCAGCACTACACTACACTACACTACACAGCACTAACTCCCACCCTCCCTCTTCACTGTCCACAGCCGAGTGAGAAAATGGCGCCGACGCGGGTACCTTATATAGGATCCAAAACCCGCGAGACTCGGAAGGCGGGATGATGACGTTTTGCCTCGATGTCAGATCCGAGTCAGGCGGGAAAAGTCGAGCCTGACTCGGATCGGACTCGGATCGGGGGGGCTCGGGGGGGTTCGGATTTCAGAAATCCGAACCCGCTCACCCCTAGAATAAAGTCAGCCATCTTCTGCACCGTTATAGATATTCCTGAGTAATAATGAGATCCTGCACAGTCCATGTACTGTTTCTGACAAATCCTTGGTGACATTGTAAGCAGCTTTCCGGTATTTTGATCAGAATGAGGGCCTGAGTCAGAGATGGTTGGTAATGCAGCCGTGTTCACCGCCGCTCTCACAACAGAGGTTGCGGTAATATGGAACTGCTAATCTCAGGTTTAATTTGTGTAGGATGGTGCAATGGAGTGTATGAGTGCTGAGGCGCCCACTTTCAGGCTCTGTGGTCTGTACATTTGCGATGGAAATTATAAACGCTCCAACATCAACGCAACATCAGTTGCACCATCAACAGACACTAGAGGGAGGGTAAGCACTAAGGAGGGAGGGTTATGTTTAGGTGCTGGAGGTTAGGTTTAGGCACTAGGGGGGAGGTTAGGTTTAGGCACTGAGAGGGAGGGTTAGGAAGAAGGGGAGTGTTAGGATACCGACCGACAATGTCTGTATCCTAACCCTGTCGGTATGCCGGCCTCTGGATTCTGACCGCCAGGATCCCGTGCGCTGGCATCCCATACCCAACGTCTTCTGATATACTGATCTTGTATTTTCACTAGTGACAGCGTGCCACTGTAACAAAATAGCAGACACCATGGTTAGCAGTCAGGGGCGTTTTAAGAGAGTAGGGGGCCCGTGTGCAGTCTCTGTCCGGGGCCCTCTCCTGTCTCCGGCGGCTGGTTGCGCACTGGGCGCAGCACCGAACTGGTAGACTCTGGACACTAGAGTGTGCCCAGAGTCTAAAGCGCATGCGCAGGTCACCGGGAACATGGGGCCGCGGCCATTTCCCAGGGTGTTTTCTCTACTGCGCATGCAAAACGCCTGGAAAATGACTGCGGCGGCCATATTCAAGGTGATTTTGAGAGCGTGGATATTGCGCCGAAGTGGGACTCCGGTGGCGCAGTGGTAAGTATTAAAAATACGGGTGCAGGGTGTGCGGTGTGGGACCCGCACACCCTGCACCCATTATAGATACGCCCCTTTTAGTGGTGCTCTAGTAGTAGAGTACTTACATGGTATCAAGGGGTCTATTTACTAAGCAGTGTTAAGGGACAGAGTGAAAAGTGATAAGGTGCCAATCAGCTTCCAACTGTCATTTTTCAAACACAGCCTGTGAGATGGCAGTTAGGAGCTGATTGGCTGGCACCTTATCACTTTTCATTCTGTCTCCTAACACTGCTTAGTAAATAGACCCCCAAGAGAGGCCAATTAGTGGAAGGAGGGGTGATCATTTTTAGTTATGTTAACACTTGAGAAGCGGACACATCTGACAGATGAGCAACGGGGACAAGAAAAGACCTGACTGGATGTATTGCTAGAGGTGAGATGTTTGACCTGCCAGCACTACACCTTTACCACACTCCTGGAAAGTAGAGATTACACAGTAGTACAGCATATGCATACCTAGATGACTAGAACATACACTTGAACCTTCTGTGTCACTTTTTTGTTTACTTTTAAGAGTATAAGCTTTTAGAAGAATTTATATTGTTTTGTAACCCTTTACTGAAATATAAGTTTCCCTCTATTACAGAAAGCTATTTCTATGATGATACTTCATAAATAAAAGAAAAATAGTATAACACAATAGACAAGTTGTGAGGAATATAGCGATATGGCACATAGTGTGAATTATAGTTCTCACATCATAACAGATTGGTAATTAAAAGCCATAGAATAACTAGTTTGCTAAATGTGAGGGCAGGAGAGCTGTGTGTCCACTCAATTATGGTAACCTTGTCACCAGGGCATGTGTATTGCTCAGCCTTTGTGTCTGCCGCTATAGACTTTCAGCACCATAGGGGGTAAAACAAATAGAAACCAGGCTGATGAGATATGGCAGATCAATGATCAGTCATATTTGGATGGTTTATGTGACAAAAGTGATGTATCAGTGATAGCTGGAAGCTTGGAAAATTATATACATATAACTGGACTCCATATCCAGGTTGTGTGCAATTCCCAGATCACTGAGACATACAGATTTGAAGATATGAGATATCTCAGGAATGCATTATGACAACCACATCATATTTACACTTGTATAACAGATAAAATATGGACCTGTATGAGGAACACACCATATTGTAGGTAGTCCATCCACAGGGGAAGTTATTAGGTTTATTCTGTTATAAGTTTAAAGGGATTTAAACTTAGCTGGGAGGTTCCTGACCTCCAATCATCTCATCCACCAATCAGAGCGGGCTGTGATGACCTCACCTGAGGTGTGATACCCTTCTGATAAAATGGATTGAAGCCCTGTGTTCTGTGTTCAACTGGGGGATCAATTTGTCGCATTGAAGTTTAACCTGCAGTCTCTGCAGTTCTTACCATTCCTCCTGGGCGAACGCTACGTGTTTCTAACGCAGCGTGTTTTCCGTATTTCTACCTCTACTATTTAAAATTTATATTGCTGTATGTACCTTTGTAACCATTCTTTTCTCTGTAACATTCTTTTTTAAGCATTGTACTACCTTTTGTGTAAATAAAGTATTCTTTATTAGTTTATTTCATATATGCTCTGAAACCTAGTCTTTGAAGAGATTGTTAAGTACGGGAAGCAGAGGGTTGGTCTCAGCGAACTGTGTGGTCATCTGGGACGCCGAGTCTGCGCAATTGTGGAGAGGTTAAGCAACAGCTTAACTGAGTGGGAATCTTGTTGCTGAGCCTGTGCAATTATTGGGATAATAGAGGACCGGTGGCCTCTTTAAATTGTTTCCATCGGTGGTGGCAGTTTCGTAAGTAAGGTATTTGTATCACGGCGCTCTGTCTATAGGTGCACTCCTCCACGTCAGGGATACTGGGTACAGGTCCCTGACACAAGTAATAAAACCAAACAACTGTTTTATAATAAAAAGCTGAATCATGAACATTGAAGCTAAAACCCAGACTTAATGTAAGATTCCCTTTTCTTCTGCATACAGTGCCCTTGTGTTGATCCTTAGTTGTAAACCATCAATATAAAATGAAAAACTATCCCTGTAACTGCATTTCTCAGATGGAGTTAGCAGAACCCAGAATAAAATGATTACTACCCTGACATGGTTTATGTGGTTCCAAGATTTTTTTTTTATTATTCCTTCACACAGCCATGGACGAATGAAAAGCAGCTTCTAAAGCGAATTGGGTTGATGACCTCTTAGTAGGTCAAGCGAGAGAGCGCCAGACATAATAATAAAAAATATATATAATAATATGTATATGTAATGGAAAGCTCTGTATTAAATCTGTCCTATTGGGACCTTTTAAGTTGGATTTTAATGCGTGGAATGTGTCAAAGCTTACCTTAAGATTGTATATCAAAATATTTATATGTGACAGCTTTAAAGACCAGTAATGCACAGATCTATTCAGCTGCTGGTTCCTGCTGCTACAGGGCAGCATGTTCTGCTGTGCTAGGCTGGCAGTGCCCTTTAATGCCTAGCGTGTGCTTGGCATGAATATGTACTGTAAACTGATTGCTGGTACTGTTCTGATGATTTCTGTGATGTACGTATTATATTTTTACTATAGTCCTTGAAATACTGAAAATATTTGAGGTAAAACATGATACATTTTATTTTTCAATATTTTTGGCCATATACTGTATGATAATTATTGCATTGGTAAAATAAAAAAATGATATGAGTAATATACATACAAATGTTCTTTTTGTTAAATAGGGCCTTCTGAACTATGGGGGTGATTCAAAGTCCGATGGTATTACTACCCTGGTAGGAGCTGCGTTAGCACTATTATGGTCATGCAGCAGGAGACATCACTCCTCCTGTGGCTTTGCTGATCCGAGCTGGATCCATGCGTGATCCTGTGCTGGCTTGAGTGACCATGGGGGGTCATTCAAGTTGGTGAATGCAGTTGCTCAAAAGTGGCCAGGAAATCTCTGTCAGCCGACGGAGAACCTCGCCTTTTCCCTCCTCCCCCAATGCGGCAACAAGTTTCTGTTTGAGGAAATGAAGGCCGTCGCAGCCCCCTTCCCGCCCAGAAATGGCAGCAGACTGTCAATCACTGACAGTCTGCTGCCAATTTGCGTGTGAACATGCAGGACTCGTACTGCACATGCGCACATCTCTGAAGTAGCCCCTATGTACTAAAGCAGGGGCAGATGTACGTATTATCAATCACATTTTACATGTGAAAATGATCGTAGGCCTTTTCACCCAACTGTATCAAAGCAAATTCACATTTTAAAAGTGTATTTTCAGCGAAAAGTAAAAGGGGCAAAAAATGGCTTCAGCATATCACCACGTAAACCATCTATAGCAAAATGGATTAAAATGTAATAAAAATAAGTATTTTTCAAGTATTTCATAACTATTATATTGTAAGATAAATGAAGGACATAGGGCCTGATTCAGATGTGGACGCTAATGCAATCGCAGCCGCTGTGCGAAAATAGGCTAATGCTACAGCCGCCTGGAAATGTATTGAGCCGCCCACCGGCAGCTTCGCAGATCCAAGCAAGTGCGTACAATACATGCAGTGGTGGGCGCAGAACCTACGATAATTGACCATCTGAGTAATCCTATGGTTGCACAGAATGGCCGCTGGAACTGAGATGCTGGTGTTATATTTTCTGCATACGGGATCGCAGATACCCGCCCCAGTAACGGTCATGACAAGCCCGTGTGTTTTCGCCGGTACTCTCTGTTACTTCCCACAACAGGGCCTCCGTCTGTCAATCACTTGCGACTAGTTCCATACTACAACCGTTGTCAAATTTGATTGCAATTCAGTCACTGTATGTCCGCCTTGCGGCTCAGACACATGAACAGTCGGATGATAATTGTTCAACTAAATATCTGAATCAGGCCTATGGTACATAATTATATTACAGGATCAACTGGGGACAATAAGAAACAAACTGTGTGAAAATAGACTGACTTATGGGCCAAACTTACATTTTATACGCTTTTTTGGGAAAAATATTTTTCATCCGTTTTATTTGAAGCACTTCGGACACGGCAAATAGTAAATGAAAGATAGAAAATGATTATGTTAAAAAGATTTGTGAAGTAACTAGTGGGTCAGGGGTAGGAAACCTGTTTCATTCCAGCAGCTGTGCAGCTACACATCCCAGAATGTTCAAACCCTTTTTTTGCATTCCCTAACTGCAAAGTGTGGCAGGGCAGCTGGAGTGACACAGCCCCTGTAGTGGGTAGTGAAGTAACTATTGAGGACAGTGGGCCTGATTCGGACCCGAACGCTATGCTGCTCTCGCACGCATTGAGCGATTTTTCGCAATCTGCGCATGTTCATGAGTCGCAATGCGCGTGCGCCAGTCGTTGCGATGGGAAAGTTGCTCGCCCGTAGCCCGTATTTGGGGCGCTATTTTGAGTGACAGATGTTTGTGGGTGGTAACAGGGCAAGGTGCTTGTAAACGGGGGTGTGGATGTGCGAACGCAGGCATGCCCGACCGTCAGAATGGCGTTTAATGGGCGTGCATAATTAGCAAAGTAGCGTCATTAGCCTGAATTGCTCGCAATGTTGTGGTGGGAAAAGGCTACCACAAGCGCTGCGAGCAGCTCCGATGGCTGTCGATGTTCTCGATTAATCCTACAACTGCCGGAGATGACGTGTGTTGCGAGTGGCAAAGGGGCGTCTCTATACAGGTGCGAGCGCATAGTGCGGCCGCTTGCTATTACTTAGTGGTTGGCTTTACGCGACGCAGTGCGAGCACATGATTCAAATAGATTCAGGGGAGGGATGAGAAAAGATGCCTTTCCCTCATGCATTTTCATGTAATTCTTCCTAACTTGCCATCAAAAGATGGCGAAAACTAAAGCATTCAAACTCAATAATGAAAATTCTATTCTGTGCTTGATACATTTGAAAAGTATCACTATTCAAAAAAGATACCTATGCGTAGGATGCAGTCAGGGTGCCGGCGGGCGCAATCCCTCCCGCTGATATCCCGACACTGACACCCCGACATGGGACTAATGATAGGCGTCGAAATCCAAACACCTATCATTAGCCCCACTACAAAATCCCGACACCCGGCATACCGAACGAAGGTAAGCCGGGTGTCTTAGCGTCTAGCCGCAGGGGAGGGGGGCGGGTTAGGTTTAGGGACCCCCGGGGGGGAGTTAGGGCTAGGCACCCTCCCGGGAGGGTTAGGGTAGGGAAGGGGGGGGTTAGGGTTAGGCACCATTAGGTGGGAAGGGGTATAGTTAGGCACCCCCCCGGGAGGGGTAGGTTAAGGGTGCGGGGAAGGGGGGTTAGGTTTAGGCACTAACGGGTGGAGGTTAGGCTTAGGCACTAAGGGGGAGGTTAGGGTTAGGCACCACTCAGGGAGGGTTAGGGAAGGGTTAGGGTACTTACCAGCCCCAGTCGGGAATTAGGTCCGCCGGTGTTCCGCTGTTGGTATTTGGTTGGGTATGAAATACCGACAGCGGCATCCTGATGCTCAGTGTCCTAACAGGGGGTTTGTAAGTATCCTAACCCTCCCCCCTTCTGCCTATAACCAGAATCTTCCCACCTTGCACCCTAACCCTTCCTGTTAGAGCCTAACCCTAACCCTCCCCCCTTGGTGCCTAAACCTAATTCTCCCCCCTTAGTGCCTAACCCCCCCTAGTGGTGGCTAATTCCCCCCCCCCCGTCCATAGTTTAACCTTAATCTCCCCCGGAGCCTAACACTAACACTCCCATGGTGCCTAAACCTAACCCTCCCCCCCCTAGCGGCTAACACCTAAGCCGCCCCGCTATACTTACATTCAGGATGGCAGCTGTCGGGATTCCGGCATAGGTATCTGAAATAGCGTCGGGATTTAGATGCCTATGTTTATTCCCGGGCCACGTTTCTGACACCGGGATTTCAACCGCTGGCATCTTGTCCGTCGGCAAACTAACTACATCCCGTTCCAGCGCCTAGCACTCAGCACTGTTGGAGAGACGTCATGATAACGTCTCTCCATACAACCACTGAGGGAGCTGGAAGACAGAGTGAAATCCAGCCTTTGACTGCAAGGAGGGAGCCGCCGAGCGTGTGCAGCGCAGGTCCAGCTGAGCGTATAGCGCCGGCCTAGCTTGTAGCCCTATTAAGTGAGCTACTGATTTATGTGTTATAGAGGTTTACATTAGTCCTGAAAAAGAGAGATTTTATTTCTGCATTATACCTATTATTATTATTAGAGGTAGTGCTGGTCCGGCACACTTGTACAGTGGATACTGACACCCCGTCCACTGCACATAAAGCTTCCCGTCTGTTATTAGCCAAATAAACCACAGCCAGGATACCTATTCTAGTTAATGTTAGTATGTTCCCATCATTTCATATTAGAAGGCAGATCAGGCTGATGGCATCTACTACTTACAGGTGGGGCGGTATCCTTCTCTACATCATTAGTTGACAGGATATTCTGGTCCTTTTGCTTCCACCATAACTGGACACTACATAAATACCAGCTGGGAGCCACAGGTTACTACCAATGGGTCATTTTATTGACTGAGCATTTTTTGAGGAATCACTAAACCTAAAATACAAGTTGTCTTATAAATAATTCCTATTATTGTAGGATTCATGAATATACAGTCAGGTGCATAAATATTGGGACATTGACAGATTTTTCATATTTTGGCCTCTATTCACCACCACAATGGCTTTGAAATGAAACAAACAAGATGTGCTTTAACTGCAGACTTTCAGATTTCATTTGAGGGTAATTACATCCAAATCAGATGAAAGGTGTAGGAATTACAACGGTTTCTATATGTGCCTCCCACTTTTTAAGGGGCCAAAAGTAATGGGACTATCAACTCAAAAGCTATTTCATGGACAGGTGTGGGCTATTCCCTCGTTATTTCATTATCAGTTAAGCAGGTAAAAGGTCTGGAGTTGATTCTAGGTGTGACATTTGCAATTGGAATCAGTTGTTGTCGACTCTCAATATGAGATCCATAGAGCTGTCACTATCAGTGAAGCAAGCCATCATTAGGCTGAAAAATCAAAACAAACCCATCACAGAGATAGCAAAAACATTAGGTGTGGCCAAATCGACTGTTTGGAACACTCTTAAAAAGAAAGAATGCATCGGAGAGCTCAGCAACACCAAAAGACCTGGAAGACCACGGAAAACAACTGTGGTGGATGACAGAAGAATTATTTCACTGGTGAAGAAAAACCCCTTCACAACAGTTGGCCAAAACAAGAACACTCTCCAGGAGGCAGGTGTATATGTGTCAAAGTCAACAATCAAGAGAAGACTTCACAAGAGTGAATATAGAGGGTTCACCACAAGATGTAAACCATTGGTGAGCCTCAAAAACAGGAAGACCAGATTAGAGTTTGCCAAACAACATCTAAAAAGCCATTACAGCTCTGGAACAACATCCTATGGACAGATGAGACAAAGATCAACTTGTACCAGAGTGATGGGAAGAGAAGAGTATGGAGAAGGAAAGGAACTGCTCATGATCCAAAACATACCACCTCATCAGTGAAGCATGGTGGTGGTAGTGTCATGGCGTGGGCATGTATGGCTGCCAGTGGAACTGGTTCCCTTGTATTTATTGATGATGTGACTGCTGACAAAAGCAGCAGAATGAATTCTGAAGTGTTTCGGGCAATATTAAATGCTCATATTCAGTCAAATGCTTTAGAACTCATTGGACGGCGCTTCACAGTGCAGATGGACAGTGACCCGAAGCATACTGCAAAAGCGACCAAAGAGTTTTTTAAAGCTAAAAAGTGGAATGTTATGCAATGGCCAAGTCAGTCCCCTGACCTGAATCCGATTGAGCATGCATTTCACTTGATGAAGTCAAAACTGAAGGGAAAATGCCCCAAGAACAAGCAGGAACTGAAGACATTTGCAGTAGAGGCCTGGCAGAGCATCACCAGGGCTGAAACCCAGCGTCTGGTGATGTCTATGCGTTCCAGACTTCAGGCTGTAATTGCCTGCAAAGTATTAAAAAGTGAAAGTTAGATTTAGGATTGTTTAGTTTGTCCCATTACTTTTGGCCCCTTAAAATGTGGGAGGCACATATAGAAACCGTTGTAATTCCTACACCGTTCACCTGATTTGGATGTAATTACCCTCAAATTAAATCTGAAAGTCTGCAGTTAAAGCACATCTTGTTTGTTTCATTTCAAAGCCATTGTGGTGGTGAATAGAGGCCAAAATATGAAAATTCTGTCAATGTCCCAATATTTATGCACCTGACTGTAAATGTGAAAGCGTCTGGAGTTGAATCGCAGCTACAGCTATTTGAGTTCAAGGGTGGAATGATGCTTTGTCTATGTACAAAACTGTAGAGCAACGCTGCAATAAAATTTTATAAATCCAAAATAGATAAGAGAAAAGTAGCTTGCTGTAGCTGCATGTCAGGGCAATGGTGGGAAAAATTTAAATTATCTGAAGTTCTGTCAGGAACGCTTACTTATGCATTTATAAATACTGTATGATGTTTACTTTTGAATCCACTTCCATTTTATGTTTAGTAGCTATTTAAATGACAATTTAATTCTGTGAAAAGCTTCCATAACAGTCATGAAAGCTGGGAATCGTAAAGACGTTAGACGTGACCTGCAGGGTGCACATTGCACGATATTCACAGATCTCCTTCTGTGTGTGGGGAGGAGCAGGGGTTCGATCCCCAATGGTAGCCATCCCCATTAAATTTCACAATGAGTCAGAAATATTTGTCAGACACTATAGTAATACTATACTTTTCAGTTTCCCTTAGGGCTTGCAGTGTAACAACTGATAACCAATCTACCTTATTAGCATAGTAGAAATGATACGGTGCCACAGGATGTGTCTAACATCAACCGAAAAACAATATGTGCTCTGACAGAATTAGGCCAGCTCATAAAGAGAAAAGCATAATATAATAAATAAAATTCCAGAAACCTGAGCATGTGTACTATGGGTCTGCCCTCCTTCTGACTTTGCTGTTAATGTTGGCAGGCAGTGGGCTGTGATCGGCAGCTTGGGAGCAACGCCAAAGAAGACAATTGTGGAGTGTGTGCCGGAGATGGCTCTACCTGCAGGCTGGTGAGAGGACAATCCAAAACTCATATGTCTCCTGAAAAAAGTAGGTGTCACTTTATTCCTTTAACATTATACTCAAGAAAGAGGTCATTTAAAAAAAATTCTGTGTAGATGATTACTGGTACTAGCATATGAATTAAAGCTACAGTCATTAATATAAAGACACTCTCCTCTGTGTAATTCTGTGCTGTTACAAATAAACCGTCTTGGAAAGCTTCATATTGCATATAGATATTACCAGTTTAGGCAGCCTGGACAACTTCTCAGAGTCTGATAAAGTGCTCCTGACGAAGGTGTGTAGACACACGGAAACGCGTTGAGCCCATACAGCTGATCCTGTGGTACATGATCCAGAAAGCAGCCACTTCTCTCCCTTTTAAGCGGACACATTATCCTGAACCAAACAGCGTTTATGCTCTCCTAATAGACAGACTCCAGCAAATTACAAACAGCCAAGGAGCTTACATTGAGAGCCACATTGCCCGACTGCCTCTGTAGATACCCATATTTGCCGCTCCTTCGTGCACGGGGGGAGTCCGGTCGGGTATCCAGACCAGTGTGAAGCCTCACCGGGTACTTTGTCCATCACTGCAGGTGCCCGCTCCCGGGTGTTTGTGCAGCTAAGCCGGCCGGCGGCTCCACCAGTAACTATATACTGCCTGACACGGAGCGGAGCAGCAACATTAAGATTTTCCGTGATAAGAGGGAGACAACTTGATTTCCAGTGACGGATAGAAATAGTACAAGCGCTGTAAGTTTTGGGACAAACACAGCATTATACGTTGAATACTGAGACCCCTGATCTGCAGATCACAGACAACATCCCTACCAGAATCTGGTGAGCTCATTCCATGCTATTCAATAGCAACAATATATTCAATTGCTGCAATTAATTCACAAGTTACCACAGATACAGTGTATTTTATCCAAGAGAAACAATCATTCTTTTTCTTCTGGCCCAATATGACCAGGAACACTGACTACATCCATTTAACCTGTTTTATTCAATATTGATAGTAATATATGTTGTTTGTATGTATGTATGTATGTATGTATTTATTTCTATTAGGAACATATACATGTTCCACACATTTTTGAATATTTTTCATCTGTGTATAAATATTGCCATATTAAAATCTTTTTATGTATTTTTCACTATAGTGTGATTTATAATATATATACTTAGTGTGCAGAATTGAGCGCAGCCAATTTTTTGCAATTAGAGTCTGATAAAGGTTCAGGATTCCGTGTCTGTTATATTATTATCTTTTATATATAAAGTGCTGACATATTACACATCGCTGCACAATGACATGGTCCAGGGGTATGGTCCCCAGTATACACCGTATTTCTAGGCCACGTCCAGTATATAACTTGGCCCAGCAGTTCTGTTCCCAGTATAACATATTTCCTAGCAGTTATGTGCCCAGTATATAAGATGGACCAGTTGTTATATGCCTAATTTATAATATGGTCAAGTATTTACGTGCACAATACATATTGTGTTCCATGTCTGATTATATAATGTGTCTGAGCAGTTCTGTACCCATTATATAATGTGATCTAAGGATTACGTTCAAATGAATACTATGGCCAAGAAGTAATATATCTAGGGTACAGTAGGACTGAGAAATTACTACCTACCTTTATTTGGGCATATAGGGCGTGATTCAGAGATGGACGCTAATCAGGGGCATGCACATGGTCCCCTGGGGCCAAGGGGGGCCCACACTGCACACCCTGCACCCATATACAGCTACACTTACCTTTCCGCAGTCTCCAGAGTGCTGCTCTGCATTGACAGGCTGGCGTTGCAGAGCAGCAAAAATCACAGGGAAAATGGGGGCGGCAATTTTCCCAGTGACTCGCACGTGAGCAGAAAAGATGTAACTGGGAATAAGGCTCGGTTTTTGGCAGCTCGGTGCTTACCCATTTTACCGGAGACCCGCGCATGCGCAGTAGATTCTTACATTAAGCCAAAGTCTTCTTCACTGCCAGAGAGGAGGGGACCCAAACAGAGGCTGCACTCGGGCCCCCTCCTCTCATCAGAACGCCCCTGATGCTAATGCAAATGCAACTGCATACTCTCACGGATCGCCATTTCTTAAAATATGCTATTGCCTTTCAATGCACAGCCGAGCATAGGGATGCCCACTGCTGCCTTCTCATGTCCATATCCATCAGACAACGTACAACAGTGTAAACATCGTTATCAAGGTACATCGGGCAGCCATGGTGCATATGCAGCAAGTCTGACCAGCTGCAAACAACGCAGCTCTCCTGACACGAAGAGAGCTCTCATGCTGCACAGAAGATCGCAATGTCTAATTTCTGCACGCCCATGTAACAGAGTTTAAACAGTCCAATTCACTTGCGTTTTTCTAGTACAAGCCCCCCCCCCCCCCCCCGTTACCTCCTTAAATAGTGACTTCCTGTCACTCACTTTGCGAATGGATCCTCTGTGCGGGCATAATCGCAAAAAAATCGTTGTGAGTGCGCAGTGTGGCTGACACACATGTACAATGGCAAACAATCACTCGAACTGCGTAAAAACTGGCATTGCATCAATTTCTCAGTCAGGCTCATAATCCATTAGCCACTTCGAATATGCTAGAACTGTGGTTGAGTAGCTGTGCGTGGCTGTTTTGGAGAGCTATAAAATCCTGGCGATACAACCGTAATTTCCACTTTTGCGCTGTCATTCTGCAGAATGCATTTCTGCTCTATGGCCTTATTCAGAGATTTACGCTAATGCATTCGCAACTGCAATCTCTTAAGGATTGCAGTTGCTAAAATATGCTAATGCCTTCCACAGCTTAGCCAAGCATAGGGAGGCACCCACTGCTTCCTTTTCCTATCCGTTCGATGATGTGCAACAGCGTAAACATCGGTACCATCAATGCACATCGCCCAGTCATGCAGTATGTAAGTCAAGTCTGACCACCCACAAATGTTGCAGTTTTCCTGGCACGCAGAGGGCTCTCATACAAAGGCAATGGCTAATTTATGCACGCCCATGAAACAGTGTTTGAACGGTCAGACACTCCTGCGTTTTCCTAACCCCACCCCCCTTTACCTCCCCCAAAAGGCTGACTACCTGTCACTCACTTTGCGAGTGGTTCTTATGTATGGAGGTAATCGCAATGCAAATGCTGTGCATGTGTATTTGCAAACAATCACTCTACCTGCAAAAATATTGGCTTTGCATAAATCTCTGAATAAGGCCCTATATATGTAAATGTGCATTTTGCTGAATTTATAGTCTATGAATACAGCTGGGAGGACAGTGGTCAGTAATTCTGCTGTTGTGTGGTGTGGTTTTGGTAGTACGGGGAACACTTAAATTCCGCAGACAACATGTGCCAAATGTGGAATGAGGTGAACATTCTACGGAACGGTTTTGAAATTTTATCTCATCTTAGCCTAGAACTATGATCCATCTTTTGGGAAATGGAGACATTAACTCTGAAATGAGTAATATAGTATAGTATAGTTGTTACAATGAGTAAGTGGTTGTTGTACAGTATATGCAATAGTTATGCACCGTGATATACTGTGAAATGTGGTTGGTCAGAGAATCAGTGAAGTGTCATGGGGGAGATATGGCAGCCCATTGCTAAATTCATAGCTTTACTGAGTATCAAATCATCTGCCTTATAAGCTCTTTCTGCCCTTCATCCTTAAACATCGTAGGGCCTGATTCAGCAGGGAATGCAAATCCAATGCTGATCGCAGATTCCCTATTATCGGGAATCTGCACGTGCGCAGGACCATTCTGCGAGTGTGCAGAATGGGTCCTGCGTAGTGGCACGCAAGTTCTTGAATGCCTCTGCCTGATTGACAGGCAGAGGCATTTAAGGGGCGGTGTGGGAGTGGCCACCATTACGGAAACGCTGGCGTGTACACCCGTTTTCCGGGAGTGGCTAGCCCAGGATCTGCGTTGATGAATGCAGTGACCTGGGCTCGCAAGTCGGCCAGCCTGAGTAAGCTGAGGCTTAGAATTGTCTGGGTAGGGTCGACACTAGTAGACCAAAAAAAATGTGTTTCTATATATGTATATTATTCATTAAACAGCCAACATAGGGCCCTATTCAGTTAGAAGCGAAAAGCCGAGATCCGTGAAAAAGTTTCACCGATTGCGACTTTTCGTCTGTCGGAAACTTAACTCCGTATTCAATTCCATCCGCTTTTCGCGTACGCGGAAAGTCAATGCAGTGTAATAGGCGAAAAAGATTCGCCTCTGAATAGCAGGAGAAATGAAGTGCACAGTTATTTTTTGGGGTACAAAGGTGGGGAAACCAATCAGAACCCTTAGGACAGCCCCCAATGGACAATTGCGTAAAAAAAATCCTGAAAAAAACTTAAGAACACCCCAAAAAAGTACTTTGAATTTGGGGGTGAAAAAGCACAAAGAAGGGGACAAGTTCGCAAACTAGCGCAATAAGATTCTGGGGGTGCACTAAGAAGGGGTCAAGTGTTTTTGGGATTGCAGGTGCTTTTATGAGGGTGGAAAGTCACAATTATTAAAACTGCACTTTAGAGACATTAAAATATGCTAGCACCCATTTTCAGGTACCCCAAATTTGACAGGACTTCTTATTTTCTCCAAAAAATACTGCTTTATGCTATTCTTCACCACTTGTGAACATACGCTAATTAGTGTAAATTGTGCGAACTTAAGTACCCCAAACAGTTGTATTATGGCTAATCGGACACTACTACACTGATCCCCAATGTTTCTGCTTCTTTTTGGGGGGTTCAGGCTGATTTCCCCGATTCTGACACCACTTTTCACCTGTTTTGACTTTGCGTGTCTCCGTTTTCACGTTTTTTGGAATTGAATAGGGCGAATCGCGGGTACGCGCACGATAAGTTTCCGCTGCTAAAATACGCGATGTAGGCGAAAAGTCCGGCATGCAAAACTAATTGAATACGGGCCATAGTAGTCTTGTCCAAACAAATTTATTTAAGACGAATCGTTGGCGGTGCTCCCCGATAATATTTGTGTAAGACACAAATGTATTGTGGTGCGAAGAAGCAGAAGAACAAACTAGTCTATCTGGGGCACTCTTAAACAATTATAGTAGAAAGTCAGAAAACCATATTAAAAACACATAATACCTAGCTTTTAATAAATTACCCTAAAAAAAAGAGTATATACAAAATTCACTCTTGGAATATAAAAATCAAGAAATCATTCGACAATAAATTGGTAAATTAAGTCTCATATGACATAATATGTAAATGGTATTTAAGGCAAAATTCTCTTATAATCACATTCCCTATTCCACTTAAACTTTTACAAAACAAAATATCCTTTAATGATGGAATGGATTAAGATACCCACCTCAGCTAGATATGCTAATATATTCAGTGCACTATTAGTATTACCTGATGATGGGTCTAAAAAATGTCAGACCAAGGGTATATAAATCTGAGCAGCCTTATTACTTTATATAATATTTAGTACATGGTGGTAATTTTGAAACAGATTCACTAGTATCCCAGCCAAAAGACATATATAGCCATTATATAATCATTACCTACATAGGCCCCCCCTTCCAACATCATCAAATAATTTCATTCATGATGTTTGTATCTATTTTATTAATTAAAATGAATGTATAAACATATACATAAATCATGTCACGTAAAAATATATGAAATATAGTTGGGAAATTAGTTGGGAAAATATTACCACAAATAGTGAAAATGTTGTTGTTGTTTTTAATAAACTCTAATGAAATATGTATAATATAATCAATTATTTTATTATAAATAATTTTACACCAACTCAGTGTAAATTTGAGTTGATTGGCAGAGAGAGAGAGAGGACAGATGGGGAAAGAGACAGATTGAGCTAGACAAATGAGGGGAGAGGGATCAAGATGGGCAAAGAGAGAGGAGAAAATAGGGAGAGATCAGGGGCATAGAGAGACAGAGAAGGTCACAGGGACCGGATAAAAGAGACAAACAAGGAGAGAATGAATATGAGAAATTTAAATCAGTGTAAATCATTATAATTATACCCAAACACAGAGTTCCATACTATGGAACATCAGCAGCAAATAATTAGGAAAAGCATCAGATAGGACTAAAATGAAGAACAAGAGTAAAAATCTATATAATTTGAGAGAAAGTGTTTGTCCGTCTGTTCTTTATGCACGCCAACAATTTTGTACCTAGCTCCACCAAATTTGGCATGGCCAGAGGTGTATCTATAATGGGTGCAGGGTGTGTGGTGCACACAGGCCCCTGGGTCCAGGGGAGCCCGCACTGCACACCCTGCACCCATATTATTTAATACTTACCTCTCCGATGTCCCATGTTGGGTGTCTCAGCCCTGCACAAAATGCTGGAAAATGGCTGCCGGCGTTATGCGCAGTGAGGCAATAGTGGGAAAATAGCGGTCGCGACAATTCCCTGGCGACCTGTGCATGCACAGTAGACTTTGGGCACACTCTAGTGCCCAGAGTCTACGGATGCTGCGGTCGGCGGTGAGATGCGTCAGTCTGCTGCCGGGGAGAGAGGCGGGGGCCTCGGACAGGTAATGAACCCGGGCCCCCTCCTGTCTTAATACACACTTGGGCATGGTATGTGGTTTGACCAAGGTTTGAACTTTGTCAGGACCACACACTGTCACCCAATCCCATAAAACCAGGACACTCTTAAACTACACAGGTTCTGGGGCTGGCTTCATACACACACTGTCACAGTTCCTGGCAGGCGCATGAGCAGCTCAGCACTCAATACATTTAAACTGTAGCAGACAGCATAATCAATCCTGGCAAAGCTTAGCATACGGAGATTACAAACAGCAGGGGAGATTGATCGCAGCCACACAGTGCCACTGTGGGCAGACCCCCTTCTGAGTGGGAACAGTACTCCAGTCCCAGCATATTTGCCTGATGGCAGCACTGCTAGACATGGTCTTCAATGTTGGTCTGCAGAGTTATTTCATGGGGTGATTTAGCTGCGGACGCAGTGACAGGGTTGACGTAGATTCCCAATTATTGGGAATCTGCGCAATCACCTAACCTGTACCTGACCTGTACTGTGCACGCAGTCCAGCAATAAACTGTCAGTGATTGACAGTCTACTGCTGTATCTGGACAGGGAGGGGTTGCGGCGGCCTCCGTTTCCTATAACAAAGGCGTGTCACTGCCTTTGGGGGGGAGTGGAGAGGCCAGGATCTCTGTCAGCTGACGTAGATTTCCTGGCCTCTTTTACTCATCTGCGATTGCTGGCTTGCGTGACCTCATGTCACTCAGCCGGCCAAAGGGAACACAGATCATCTGATGCTGCGTATTTGGACGCAGCTCAGATCAGTAATGCATGCAGGAGACATGGTGCCTCCTGCTGAATTACCATATTACAGCTATCGTAGTTATTGACATGTTAGCAGCTGCAATAGCATATCCACCACAGCTGAATCACCACCACTCTTCTGCAGTGATTTCTGAAGCTCAAGTAGTTTTGGAAGCTATAGTGATTTCTGTTCTGTAAGTCAGTCTGCTTCTGATATACCACATTACAAATGGTATGCCTGCACTGTCATTTACTCCTAATTTGCACAGTTATCCAGGTTATAGATGAGGACAATGTGAAAATATGAAGGCTGCAGGTGTACTTCAAGTTCTTTCTTCAAACTGGGCAATGCCAGGTATCCCAGCTAATAGTCTATAAATAAGAAGATGAATAATTTAAATCATTCTCTGGAAATCACGGAGACCTTACCCCAGTCCAGTTACCCCAACGTTTATAAGGTTAAATTGCCAAAACAGAAGCTCAAACCTACCTGTCGCATTCCGGCTGTTAGGGCATGCTATGGCAGTCCAGTGCCAGCAGCAGCAGAAAGGTGAAGAGACGGACGAGGATACGGGCTGATAGGCGGGAGAGGACTGGAGGTGGCCGAGGACTAGAGGCAGGCGAAGTGGCGAGCGTGTAGGTGGGAGAGGACTGGAGACAAGTGAGGAAGCATCTGGTAGCCAGGAGTGGACAGGAGTCAGGCAAAAAGACAGTTGAGGAGGTATATGGGAGAGGACTAGATGGGGGCGAGGAGGCTTGCTAGGCAGGAGAGGACTGGAGGCAAGTGAGGAAGTGACAGGTAGCCAGGAGAGGACTGGAGGCAGGCGAAGAGGCAGGTGAGGAAGTGTGCAGGTATGTGGGAGAGGACTAGATAGGAGGTGGGCAAGGATTGGAGGTAGGCAGGTATACGGAGACTTGAGCTTGTGAATTAAAACAATTTCAGCTTTCAGTATGCTACCAGTCCGGGATCTTTAACACTCCAGAATTTTTAGTTTCAATTTCACAAGCTCCACCCCATCCAGTGGCCACACCCTTTCCTGAGTCAAAATTGTTATGATTCGAGGACTGAAATGTGGATTTGTTGAATTGCATAACAGCCGTCAACAACTACCCCAGGAGAAAAGGAGAAAATAGAAACTTTGGAATACTGGGAAAGCACCAATTGCAGCTTTTTATATTAAGGAGGAGCTTACTCTGGATTCAAACTAGCAGCTCAAGTATATATAATTTTACTCCAATTGCCCATTAGAAAATTTATGTGAAACTAAAATAAGGTGTTTGAAAACACAGGTTTTCACTTTATTTTAGTAAAAATAATGTTAATAAATAGGCTCCTATATCTTCTATCTATACTAAAATACTATGTATAGATAGGCGTCTGTCTGTTTGTTCGGGCTAATCTAGAGAACCACTGGTCGGATTTTGATGCAGTGTTCACTGAAACATTAATGTATGACAAAATGGAACTGGGAAGTAATGATTTTAGTGAAGCAAATCAATGAACAAACAGACGTCCCAGCGCTGTCTTGGCTCACGCTGCCTAAACTGTTAAAGATATATCACAATGATGGATGTTATTTTATAACATGTATTGATACACAGGGGCGTCTTTAGAGAGGAGGGGGCACGTGTGCACCCCACGTCATGGGCCCCCTCCTTTCACCCCGACGGCCGGCAGCCGACTGAAGTGGCTGGCCAGCCACCACAGAATCAGTAGACTCTGGGTTCTAGAGTGTGCCCAGAGTCTACTGCGCATGCGCAGATTGCCGGGGAAATGGTGCGGCCGCCATTTTCCCGGCAATTTCCTCACAGCGCTGCGCAGAACTCTGGAAAAATGGCTGCTGCCAAGTTTTAGATAATATGGGTGCAGGGTGTGCGGTGCGGGCCCCCCTCGTGTGCACCGCACACCCTGCACCCATGATAGATACGCCCCTGTTGATACGTATTATCCAATTTCTCCAGGAAAATGGATGTAAACCCTGTTAACTGATACAAAATCTTAGTTTTTCCCTTTTTTTGACGTTCCTATTTCATTTCTGTGAAAAATGTTTGCATTTCCCAGTAAGAGGCTGCCGTGGCATGCCAATAAATAAAGCACAGGGACAGACACTTAACGTGGCTGGAGTTGACCTGAGTGGAGACTGTTTTGCTTATGGACAACTTTATGTGGCCCTTTTGCATGTCGCGTCAAAACTAAGAGCCTGATTCATTAAGGATCGCTATTAATAAAGTGTACGCAGACGGCCGATTGTCGCGTACTGCGCATGCACCGCAGTGCGTGAAGGCACCACTGCTATCGCACTGCGATCACACAGACCACGGAGAGCCATCGCAGAGCGATTGACAGGCCGTGAGCATTTGGGGGTGGTGACAGCGGAGTGGTCAGAGAAACGCAGGCGTGTCTGTCCGTTTGAATGCCGTTGCTTGGGCGTGCATAAATTAGTCAGTGTGAATGCATAAACAGTTTGAGAGCCCTCTGCGTGCAATGTGGTTAGCAATTTCTAAGTAAGGTCAGGGCTGCTGTAATTCTGCACGAGGGGCCGATGGTACTTGATGTTACCGATGTTTATGGAGGTTTGCAAGGTATTACAGATGTGAGATAGCGGTAGTGGGCCTCTCTATGCTGGCTGTGCGAAGGCATTGCAGTAGCATTAATTAGCATAATTTTGCAGCAGACCTGCGTGTGATTACGGAGCTGCGATCGCAATAGCGATCCTAGGTGAATCAGGCCCTAAATCTATTTGTGTTGACATCAGGAGTAAAAATTACTAATGTCTACAAGGCAATTTTGTAAGACCTTGTTTAAAAAATACTATGGCTGTAAACTCAAAATTGCTCCTATGCGAAGCTGGGACGAGTCACTAGTATTAACTAATTGTGATATTAAAAGTTTTACATTTACATACGTATCCTGACTGAAATTATTTCTGCTATTGTGATACTATGCTAGTATATGAATGCAGTTCCCTTTTTCTTATATTCTCAGAAACTGTAATATCCTGTTTGTAGAACATTGCAAAAAAATCTTAAAATAAAACTATAAGGCAATGATGGAACTCCCAGAGCTGGGGGGAAGTATTACTGCTTTTCAGTGGCGTCACAAGAGGGGCGCGGGGGGTGCGGGCCTCAACGGATGTCACCCTCCAAGGGGGTGACACCAAAAAGCCAAACACTCCCCCCACCGTCACACAGCTGACTGCACCTCCCCTGCCGTCAAAGAGATGCCCGCAGGGCCGCTGAGAGGGGCGGCGCACACCATTGGCCATGAAAGGTGCCGGGTCCCGGGCATGGGATCCGCCCACTTCCCATCCACTTTTGTGGCCGCCGCCCGGGATGGGCGTCATGCTGAAAAGTTTTTCTTTTTTTTTAAAGACAGCGTGTGACGTCATGTTGTCACACTGCGCCGCCGCTGCTCAGGAGCCCGCTTCCCATCCACTACTCCGCCCAACGCCGCCGCTTCTGGAAAGCTCGAAGAGAGGAGCCGTCAAGAAGAAGGTAAGTGAAGCAAGGTGGCTGTGTGGGAACACAAGGCTGGCTGGCAGAGGACACAGAAGTGGGGGAAGGCTGGCTGGGAACACAAGTGGGGGAAGGATAGCTGGGGACACAGAAGTGGTGGCAGGCAGTCTGGGGACACAGAAGTGGAGGAAGGCTGGCTGGGGACACAGAAGTGGGGATTGGTTGGCTGGGGACACAGAAGGGGGGATTGGCTGGATGGATGGGGACACAGAAGTGGGGATTGGTTGGGTGGGGACACAGAAGTGGGGTCAGGCAGTCTGGGGACACAGAAGTGGGGGAAGGCTGGCTGGGGACACAGAAGGGGGGATTGGCTGGATGGATGGGCACACAGAAGTGGGAGCAGGCAGTCTGGGGACACAGAAGTGGTGGAAGGCTGGCTGGGGACACAGAAGTGGTGGAAGGCTAGCTGGGGACATTGAAGGGCAGATTGGCTGGCAGTCTGGGTTCACAGAAGTGGGGATTGGCTGGTTGGGGACACAGAAGAGGGAGTAGACTGATGTCATCACGCCCCCCCGGGTGCGCCCAGCATTCTGGGATGGGCACTGCAGTGTGCGTATTAGCCTGTTGGACTGGTAAGGGGAGAGAGAGCGTGGAGCTGTGCACCTTAGTCCTGATTTATTTATTTTTTGGTCAGGTGGGGATGTCACCATTAGTTACAGCACCGGGTGACACCAACCCTAGTGACGCCTCTGCTGCTTTTACCAATTATTTAGCGCTGTTGTTATATTTTTAGGTATCCTTTCACAGTAAACATTTCATGTAGACAATAGAAGGGCTCACAATGATGGAACAGATAAGCCGGGTACACACTGGAGCAATGTCGGGCCGATTTGGCGTTTCGTAACGACAAATGGCCTACTTCATTCTGTATCGGCGATTACGCGCTCCCTAGCAATAAACCTAATGATATCGCTAGCGACCATGGTCGTGAGCAATAAACCTAGTGATATCGCTAGCGACCTGTAGTAAGTTAATGAAGGATGGAACAGTTGGCTTGATTTATTATGGATCGCAACTGCGACTATGCATGCAGACGGCCAATTGTTGCGTTATGCGTATGCATCACAGTGCTCAAAAGTCTCACTGTGATCCCCCAGTGATCGCAGACACTATGCAGACCTATCGCAAAATGATTGACAGGAAGTGACCATTTGGGGGCATGTCAGTGCGTTTGAACGACGTTACAGGGGCGTGCATAAATGAACCATTGCAATAGTATACACAGCTTGAGCTGCGCAGAAAGCCACATAGGGTGATGTGAGGGATCCGATCAAATCACTCCCAAGGGGGAGTGTCCCGATAAGAAGCCCATAGGCTTCACCTATCGGGACGAAGCATCGTAATGCTTAGTACATTCGGGGAATGCGGTAAACCCTTCCAAAAAATGCCTTTTTGGGGGTTATACCACATTTTCGCCATTAGTACATCCCGCCCTTTGTATTACTGCCAGTTTTTTCTTACAATATATTCTTTGTAGGTCAGTTACATGGTGCCTGATATGTGGCACATAGTAGAAAATCAGCTTTGGCTCTGACATGTGCCTACAGTAACTGAATTGGTTTATAGAGTAGTGTTTGCAGAGGGGAGGTGCAAAATATTTCACAGGCTGATGGGAGGAGAGATTCCTTGGAACGTTTGGAGAAGGTGCACCTAGGGTCATACTTATAAAACTAATTCTCGCATATCTTCGGCATTCTGATTGCCAGCTCTCTTACATAAAGCTTAGGTTTTCAGAACCTACATACGGTAGTTAATAATGCCATATTCAGCTGACTTTGGCTCGCTATTCTCTATGGGGAAGATTGGTGAGCTGGAGTGACCGCAATGTCCATTGCAACTTTATTGCATCTGTGGCTGGGTCTGAACTAGAGATGTGCGCTGACCCCTGTGTTTTGGTTTTGGATATGTGTCTTCTCTGGTTTTGGATCTGGTTTGGTTTTTCCAAAACCGCCCTTTCGTGTTTTGTTTTTTGGTTTTTGGATCTGTATTTTTTCTAATAAGAATCCTAAAAACAGCTAAAATCACGTAATTTGGGCCTGTGTTTGTTCCTACAGTATTATTACCCTCAATAACATTTATTTCCACTAATTTCCAGTCGATTTTGACCACCTCACAGCTCACAATATTGTTTTCATCCAGTTTAGGCCAAGAATTTGCACCAAGCTAGCTGGCTGACTAAGCTAAGCAGCAGTAGTGGGCGGCACAAACACGTGGCACATCACGAAACAAATGTTTTTATTATTCAAGAGGCTTGAGGGAGTTGGAGTATGTATGTAGTTGAAGGCAGGGACAGGAAGGGTTGATTGGTAGTAAATTTAATTAAATTTTTTGATTCCGAAGTAAATTTATGAGGGAGAAGGGGAGGGGAGGCATTTATAAAAAATATTTTACTCATTCACATCAGTCCTTGCCCCAGAAGAATCCTTGAGTGCCATGCCTGCTGCTGTGAGTGGATTTTCATCCCACAAGGGGACCATGAAGACTTCTAGTAGTGCTCTCCAAAACAATTAACTGTTAAATAATCGTTTGCAAAGATTCCACTTGAAAAGCAGTTCCCAACCTGTACAGAGACATTAAAAAAATACATAATTAATGGCCTCCAAACTGCCGTTGTACCCACTGTCCACCAGCACAGATATGTGGACAAGCGGAACAGAGCAAATCAAAGATTTCAGATTTAAGGTCTTACGTTGTGTCTTTCTTGAGAATCCAGCACCTGATTCTGCTGCTAGGAGTGGATTTTCATCACAGAAGGGGACCAGGAAGAGTGCTTTCAAAAACAATTGACTGTTACATAATCCTTTTCAAGGATTCCACTTGAAAAATTTTTCCCAACCTGTACAGGGACATAAAAAAAAAACATAGTTACTTAGTGGCCTTCAAAGTGCCGTTGTACCCACTGTCCACTTAACCAGCACAGATATGTGGACAAGCGGAACAGAGCAAATGCAAGATTTCAGTCTTACGTTATGTCTTTCTTGAGAATACTTGAGCACCATGCCTGCTGCTGGGAGTGGATTTTCATCCCAAAAGGTATGAAGACGTTGTTTCTTCTTTCCAACGGACACAAATCTGAAGAGCTCAAGTGGCACGTTATGCAGAGATGGCTTCTCCTTCAGTTTCTCCAGCAAGTGCATCTGCTGAGAAAAAAACTAAACTTTCAAAACACCCACTGGTGATGCAGTTGAGTCAACACAACCAAGTTTTGACATCTGGTCAGGTCAGAAGAATTGCCTACAATTAATGACACCTCTAGCGTGACTCCATCTGATATGGTCACCATTAAAAGAATAGGCATGTCAGACAGTCCGTTTGACTACTGGCAGGAAAAAGAAGTAATTTGGAGGCCCTTGCAATAGCTGTGGGTGGGCACCCAAAGCCATGCGAGCGGCCAGGAGGCCGCTCCAAAAAAAAACAAAACGCCCTGATTCAGAGCGAGCGCTCTTTCAGAGCGTCCGGCTCTGAATCAGGGCCTGTGTTTCCACTTACAATGTGACAATTTTTTGTATGAATACACTACGTTTCCACTAACAGAGTCACAATATTTTTTACGAATACACTGCATTTCGGATGGACACAGCAGCCCCTGCCGTGGATGGACACAGCAGCCACTGCCCCTGGATGGACACAGCAGCCCCTGGATGGACACAGCAGCCACTGCCCCTGGATGGACACAGCAGACCATGGATAGCACAGAAGGCCCTGCCCTTGATGGTCACAGCAACCCCTGGATGGACACAGCAGCCCCTTGATTAACGATACAGGCACCACACTTGGCGCAGCTATGTTGTTAAGTGTGGCTAACGCGCACACACACAGAGAAAAAAAACAGCCCCTATGACAACAGCAGCCAGACCCTATGCACAGCAACAGCACAGCCGCTATGGATAACAACAGCACAGCCCCTCCCTAGCTTCCCCTTCACTCTCCACAGCCAGAATGAAAATGGCCGGGAACCTTTATAGGAGCCAAAACCCCGCGAGAATTCGACAGCGGGATGATGACGTTTTGCCTCGCTTTGAGGTCCGAGTCAGGCGGGAAAACCCGAGCCGTACTCTGATCTCGCCTCGGATCTGCGGTTCTCTGTGAACCGAACCAGCTCATCTCTAGTCTGAACCAGGAAGTACAGTGATATGTAGTGATAAGGAACGATACTCTTTGAGGGAAGACTGCAGTTTTTAAAGGAAATGCAGAAACAAGATCTCATTGCCGAATTGTTACAAGGAGGTGCAAAGTCTGTCCAATTAATTGTCTGCCTGTACAAACTTCAATTTCTCCTTCAATGCAGTTATCTTGCTCTGTAAAACATTTCAGGTGCACTGTGGGCCCAAAGTTTGTTTAGCACTGCATATCTATATAATAATCGTGAAAGTGTGTGTGCGTGTATGTATTTGTGTCTGTTTGTCCTTTAAGCACAGCCAGAGTTTTGTACCACCATATTTGGCATGGTAGTGTAGTATAACCAGGATTAGGTTTTTGGTTATGATTGAAGTTTGTCAGGGTCATGGAGGTGCCCAGGGTCTACAATGGTGCCCAGGGTCATGGAGGTCTACATGGTACCACATTCAAACTAAAGGCCTGATTCATTAAGGATTGTTATTGCAGCTCCGTAATCACACACAGGTCTGCGGCAAAAATATTCGAATGAATGCTATCGCAATGCCGCCGCACTGCCAGCATAGAGACGCTCACTGCATCCCACTACCGCTATCTCACATCTGTAATACCTTTCAAACCTCCATAAACACCGGTAACATCGAGTACCATCAGCCCCTCACGCAGAATTACAGCTGTTCTGACCCTACTTAGAAATTGCTAACCTTGTTGCACGTAGTAAGTACTCAAGCTGCGTATGCAATCGCAGTGGCTAATTTATGCATGCCCATGCAACGGCGTTCAAACGGACAGGCACGCCTGCATTTCTCCGACCACCCCACCGTCACCACCCCCAAACGCTCACTGCCTGTCATTCATTCTTTGATGGCTCTCCGTGGTCTCCGTGATCGCAGTACGATCGCAGTGGTGCCTTTGCGTACGAGCACTACGATGCATATGCATGCGCAGTACGCAACAATCGCAGTTGTGACCCTGCTTGAATCAGGCTCTAAGTTTAGTTCTTTTCACATCTCAGCCTTCAAAAGTATGGTCTTTTTCAAGACCATTTACTGTTAAAGCACAATCAAGTTTCAGAATAGCCATGTCACCAAAAAACCAATCCAATCTGGGTGGCAGTTCCTAGAAGTAAAGGAGAGACAAGAAGTGAGGACTCCTCAGAGGAAATGCAAGCAGATGTCAATTGATCAATGGAATGGGGTTATAGGACATTGTATAAAATGAAGGCTGCAGATGTACTTCAAGGTTCATTCTTCAACACGTGCAATGCCGGGTATCCCAGCTAGTAGCTGATATTTTGTGCTTTATAAAATCCTCCTATGGAGGACGCCATTTTGTTTGTGGAAGTAATATTGATGAGAATGCACCCTTTATTACACAGTGCATTGTGTATGGGGAGTGTTTTGTCTTAATAAATGTAGAAAATAGAGACCTGTTCACCTTCAAATTCATGTCCTATTGTGGATGGGCAATGACTTTGCACGGAATGCCCTGGAAATGCGTCCTCTCCATCCCATTTTCTCATTATAGTAATTTTGCTCAACAAAAGGATATCTGCAATGCTTAGCAAAACATTGCACACTTACCCGCCATTTCTGTACGTCATAGGGGAGCGCTTCACATTGACCAGCTCCATATATGGCCAGTTTGCTCTGTAAATCTAAGGGTAATCTAGGCTTATTTCTGCAAATCAAGTCACTGGGTCACAATCTTTATTTACACTACGGAGCGCCATTTTGCCATTCGGAAATAACCGCCGCTGTGTGTGGAATATTTGTTGTATGAACAGTGTATTACAGCACCCCCAGCATACAGCAGTGGAAGAGACTGCCGCAGGATGTGAAAACTGCCACATAGATTGTTGAGAAAATAATTTTGGTTCGCAACAAACAGGCTTTTAATGTCCATAGTATACAGTATTTCCTTTTATGGCCTTCCTTTAGAAAAGTTCCCCATCTGTGACCCTGAGTGTAATCTTACATCAGCTTAAAAACATTACCAATGAGTCAGGCAGCTGAGGCACTCTGAATGGTTGTGTCAGGTGATACGTTTGATAAATACAAGTCTGCCTATTGATCCAGCTCCAGAAAGCTCAATACTGCAAACACAGACCTTGTCAAACAAAATATTTTTGTGTTTTATTCAATGTGACATATGAAGTGATTGTTGTAATTAGCTTGTCTGGGACTCCCCAGTGCATCTATACGTAATGTCCAATGCATGAACATGTATAAATATGCCTGTTAACATTAGCCATGTTTTTCTGCATAATGTATGTCCTTAAAGAGTAGCTGTTGGACATTAATTGGTTCTCTGTGAACCTAGTTACAAAAATAAAGGACAGACAGTTTAGCATAGCACAATACAGCTAGTTTACTGTATATACTTATAGCTATTATATTAGTGGGAAACAATACATAATTTATATCGCCCCTGTCCTGTCTAGGGTTGGGTTGGGAGTGTGTGGGTTGAATGATTTCACAAATGAGTCTATCCTCTTCTGAAATTGAAGACCAACAAATCACTGATTAAAAAACAAAGGAGAAGAACTTGTCCTCAGGTTAAGTAAAGTGTCTTAAGTGACTGTAATTGTCACTAAACCAGGACTTAGTCACTCATATCCAGTCAGTCGGTGCTTTATCAAGGTAGGCCATTCTGTCCCAGGGCGATATCACTGCATTCCTGAAGGTCATGGGTGCAGCCATGTTGGTTCTGATCAGCTGAGCTCCGTATCCACTACCTGTTTGCTGCGCTCATATGACTGCTTCCTCCTATCCTCTGCAAGAGGGCCCTATTTAAAGCTTCACCTGCCATTAGTACACTGTCAGAACAATGTGGAACAATACTTCTCTGTGTGCTCACTCACCAGTGTGCATCTCCTTACTCAGATCCTCTGCCTGAACCTGTGCTCCTGTCAGCTGGACCTCTGCAAGCTGCTGCCTCTGTCTGCCTCATCTACTCTGCAGTATATTGCTATTGCTTGGTCCCAGGCTGCACGTCTACAGACTGTGTTCAAGCTGCTTTTCTCCTGCCAGTCCCAGTCCAGTGCAAGTTGCTGTTTACCTCTGGTCCCAGTATGGTTCAAACTCTGGTCCCAGTTTGGTGCAAGTTGCTGTTCTCCTACGGCTCAGATCCGGTAACGTTCCGGCACAAGTTACTGTTCTCCTCCGGTTCTAGCTCTGTTCCCTGCTCTGGTCTTAGTCCAGTTCAAGCTGCTCTACTCTGCAACATATCGCTTTTGCAAGTATCCTGCCTGTGTACCGTCAGCTTGTGTCCTCCATTCTGGTCCCAGTCCGGATCAACCTGCAAGTTTCAGTCTGTGTCCTATATTCCTGTCCCAGTCCGGATCAACCTGCAAGTTTCAGCCTGTGTTCTTCATTTCCATCCCAGTCTGGATAAACCTGCAAGTATCAGCCTGCTTCCATCCCGGTCCCAGTGCGAGTCCAACCTGCTACAGTACCTCCCTTCCGGGCCCAGTCTGGTTCAGCCTGCTACCTCCATTCCGGTTCAGCCTGCTACTTCCATTTCGGTCTCGGTCCGGTACCTGCTTGTATTATTCCAGCAGTAGTCTGACATTGCGATGTATAACCATTGACTGTTATAGTGCTCCCAAGTGCCAAGTATTCTGAGTTCATCTCACCTGCACATTGCGGGTTCAGTGGATTATTCATGCATTTCTTTTCAGATGGTAATACTGTTTAGCAGTTTCTACTATTTGTCTCAGCATCACACGCCCCAAGCCTGTTTCTGGGACTCCCTGCTCATCATGCCATCAGTATCATCATCGATGGTGGTTGTTGTTCTGAGGGTCCTCTCTCTGAGTGTGGGGTTTGTGCTGAGTCTACAGTAGAGGGGTCTTCTCCGGATGTTGGGGACTGGCTACTGGATTTATATCGCTATTGGAGGGTGTAGGCTTCAGGCACTCAGTTCTGGTATCTAGGTCGCACTGTCTCTAGTGGATTCCAGGCGGACTAGTTGTTATCTGTATTACTCTCTGTTTGACGCCTGATATCTCAAACAGTGGTTCCAGCCCCATGGACATGAGCTCAGGGCTAGGGTCAAGTTCCACTCAGTTGGTCCAGGAGCAGGTTGAGAGCCTTCCAGTAATCCCTGATATCTTTGATGGTGCCAGGCTACATACCCTAATGGTCCTGCCCATGAGCAGCCACCTCAATTCCTGTATAACAATTGCTCCATCTCCGAAAATATTGGCATTTGTTAAAATCTCTGAATCAAGCTCTATATCTGTTCTGCCAGCTATATGCTCTGTCAAGAAAGCAAATATTGCACAGGTTGATGGTGCTTTTCTACTTTACATTGCTTTGGGACCGTGATAAGTTACCGTGAGTTAGTGTTTTATTAGGCTCCTTGGTAATAATTTTCTGTGCACACCGCACACGGCATATTAGTGGAATCATAACTCTCAATCTATGAGCTTTCTTTGAGATTTTCTATCTATATCAGCACAAGTTTAATAGCATCTTATTGCTCTATAAGATCTATTGGGGAGATGTATCAAGCAGTGTACAGAGTGGAGAAGTTGCCCTTAGCAACCAATCAGTTTCTACCTAGATTTGTTATAGACAGTACATAAATGATATCTTGAAGCTGATTGGTAGATATGGGCAACTTCTCCACTGGTCTACTTTTCCACTTTTTCCACTGTTGATTCATCTCCCCCTATATTTATTTGTGACATGTCATTCAATCAGTGGTCACTACAGTTTGAAAACTTCAGGGTGGAATTATATTTAATAATACCCCACACTTATCTACATCATCCTATATCTAAGTATACTTCTCTTTTATGATTGATCACAACACATCATTGTTTTAGACTAACAATCTCTCTGTGAATAATTCATATATCAAATAGTCTCAATCTGCAGCTCTGCAACAGGCAATGTCCATATTTACTATATAAGTTCTACATTTTCTTTACGATTTTTTTCATGACTTTATTCAGTTGCCAAAGAAGGTTGCAAATCACTAACTAACTGGCTCCAACCTTCTATGTTTGTCTTGCGGGTACTCAAATCGTGGGTTTTACATTAAAGTACAGGATTATTTTGAGAAGAAAAATACATGTGAAATGTACTTAAGTGAATTATGGAAACTCCATACTGTAATCGGAGCATTGTACATGTCAAAGACAGCAGTTTGGGTTCCTATAAATTTCCAATGTTGTGCATTTCATTCCCAAGCAAAATATATCTACAACCAAGTATTGTGTATCCCTAGGTGTAGGTCTGTGGTGATTACGATCAGTCATTTACAAGCCTGTTGCAGAACCCTCCACTGTGATAAATTGATAAGCTGGATGGTGGTTATAAGTGGGTATAGGAGAGCAGGTCTGAAAAAGTTTTGGCTGAAGCAACTTTGTAATGGCAGAATTCCACTCCAAACTGGCCTGTGTATGGTGAACGTGACTCCTTGCTTTTGAGACAGCGAGCATGTTTGTGAAAGACTAACAGCACGTCCAGAGCTCTAGGCATGAGCTCTCTATCAAATGATACTGTGTAGATGATAAATAGTTTCTACAAATGTGTTTATTGAAGCATGTGAGCTGTTTATTTTTCTTAGTATGGTCTACAAAACCACATAGTGCAATTAGAAGGTAACAGTATGAGCTGTGGGAAGTGTCAAAGTATGCACTGGATAGAGAGGTCAGTCAGATAAACAGGGGTTTGATATTTACTGTTTGGTGGGCTTTATGTACACGGCATGTGTTGATGCCTTGCTTGGTCTCATTATGGAAGGTGCTTTTAGTCAGTAGCAATTTGTGGCCCACAGCTTTATAGTGTTTTTCATGCCTTCAACTAGAATGAGCCCCTGGGTGCACTGTGCTGTGTCAATCTTGCTTTTTGTACATTACTGCTTTTGAGATAGTCATATCCATTAAAGGATTGTAATTGTACATTTTTATTTACTTGTAGAATTTCCATAAACCACACAGAGCAAACCTTAAGACAGGCCAATGTCAAATGTGTAACTTTAAACTTTATCTATTGTCTATACTAAGCAATAAATAAGAACTAACCTGTTGTCTATTTAGTATCATATTGCATTTCTACTCTTCAAAATCTTGTGTTTTAATCTCTGTAAGTTATGGGTCATACAACAATACAGTTTACCTAATATTTTTGAACTGCACCTGCATTTTGAGTTCAGTGCATCTTGTACTTGCACCCATATTTACGCTTGGAGAATGGATCAGAGACGCTCACTTGTAAGTTCATTTTCGTAGGGGCGTTTTGACACAAGTCAACCACGCTTTTTAGAGAGGTGCCAGATTTTGACTTAGACATAGCCTTAAATTACGCTTTTGGAAGGTGTATGTTTGTGCATCACACAGACCTAGTTCAAGTTTCCAAGTTGATGATGACGATGCAGCATTTTTGCGTTGCACGTACCGTATCTGTATGCTATGCTGTAAAGGTATGCTATAAACAAAAACCTTATGGTGCCGAGTATGTGTAGTCAATGCAGTTGTGTATGGGGTAGTGCTAAGTCCCCTATGGAAGAAATCAAATACAGATAAGGAACACAGGGCCTGATTCAGAACCGCTCGCTATTTGCGGTCGTTCGTTTAAAAAAAAGGGGTGGCTATTCAAATGAACCGTTCGCACTTTGCGGTCTGTTCACGCCTCTAAGTCTGAATGAGCGAGCAAAACTTGCGGTCGAAATTTTGAAAAATACGCCCCCTGGCCGCTCGCATCATACGTCATGTCCGCTATTTATTAGATTAATCGAGTACATCGAACAGCGTATGAACTGCTCGCTATTCTTGTGGTTGGTTTTTTCAACCGCTATTTTGCGAGTAGTTCTGACTAAAAAAAAAACAAGTGACGTGGTCGCTGACGCTGCTGTATTAATTATGCACACCCATAAAACGCCCGTTTTGACCTTTAACCACGCCTGCGTTCTGAATTCCACTCCCCGTTTTCAAGCACCTTCCCCTGTTACCACCCACATACGCCTCCTCCTGTCATTCAAAATAGTAGACATTCGCTATTTTGCGAACAAACGATTTTCGGCGCACTGACTGGTTCGCGCATGCGTATTACAATCCGTATGCATGCGCAGATGAGCGAACATCGGTCAGAACGAACGAGCAGCCGCTTACGTGCGGCTCTGAATCAGGCCCACAGCACAGAGAACAATCAGAAAAAAAGACTAACTGGTACAATAAAAAAAAAAAAAGAATTACTGCACAATGTTGCTATAAACAAATACAAAACATGCAAAAGATACAAACACTAAATAGATAAAATGTTGCAACAGAATAGCAATCTTTAATCTGTAAAATATGCAAGGACATTATGCTGGCAGTACATACAGTATACTGAATTTGCTAATTGCAGCATCATGCATTAAATGCGTTTGATTTTTTTTCAATGTACCAGGTATTTTTTTTTTTCTGGGTTGTTCTCTACGCTGTTTTCCCTATCTGTATTCATGTAAAGGTGCACATTGTTTAAAATACCTGCAACTCAAAATACAGCTGTAGAATTTTAAGTTTGTGGACAAGTTGCAATTTTATTCTTGACTGCACATCAGGCCCTATCTGACAGGAGGCATCCCGACAGCCGGCATATCATACCGACTCCGTGTATACATTCTGGGTCTCATTCAGACCCGTTCGATGTTGAGGCCCTGCGCACGTGCAGCGGCCGCACTGCGCGTGAGCAAGCCCCGGAGCGAGAGAGAAATTTTCTCGCTCTGGGACTCACTACAACAGGGCGGCTGTTGATGGTGATCGACATCTCGCCCCATTTTGTAGGCGGGGCGGGGGGGGGTGGTTACACAAACAGAGGCGTTCCTGACGGAATGCCTGCCGTTTGGGGGCGGCCCACTGACATCACTCATGATGTCAGTGGAGAGCTTCCAGCTCTAATAGAGCCAAAAGCTCACTGGGACTTGCGGTAGACGAGACCCTACCACAAGGGTCTCGTCGCAAGCCCCGATGGTCGCAATGGTCTTGAACATCGCAACCATCAACATGGCCGCTCGCTAAAGCTGTGGGTGGTCACCCACAGCCTAGCGAGCAGCCAGGAGGCCGGCTCTGACCCTAGAAGCGGCCGCCCTCATTCAGAGCGAGCGCTCGCATTTTGCGAGCGGCTATGAATGAGGTCCTCTGTCTGGTTGTGTTTGGCCAGGAAGTGCTGTCTCACTGAACAATTTGTTTTCACCACAAACTTATCCAGCATCACACAAGTGCATTTATTGATAACGAAACCTGTGAAATCACCTGAAATAGCAGGTGACTGTTGTCCATAATGCATACAAACTTAATATTGTCAATTTCAGAGAAGTTAGAGGATAGGTTATTTGCGCAAGGAGATGTTGAATACATATATACATACAGTAATAAGCCGTGATGCAGACTATCGCAGTAAAGGCACTATTGTAAAATATGTAAATACCACAGGAGTTAAAAGACGACCACTGCCGTCATTTCAGATCCAAGTGCTGCACCTGCCGGATCAACATCGCGACCATCGATCACAGCATCAGCCGTCTGAGTGAGCCTAATGCATACATCTACATCCCTGATTCACCGTTCTGAGGATCAGGCGATCAAAAACGCTGAACCGCGGATAACGGCGATCAGTGATCCATCAGTGGCTCAGGGAAAAACAGCTTGTTAAAAATCCCTGATTTGCCAATCTCAATCACTTTTTTAAATGGTAAATCGAGGATTTCCAATGGGGAATTGGGCAATACATGGCAGATGTATGGGCCATATTAGGCTACTCAGAATGGTTCCTCACCTCCACTGCCATGGCAAGTAAATCTGCACCAGAAGAGGCCTCAGCACTCCCATAGGTTTTGATAATAGGTCCCTGGCTCCACCCCGGAACACCTGAGCCCATCAGTTGGGCTGCAGCGTCCAGAATCGCAGTAGCATAAATGAACATGCAGAGTCTTGCAATCGTCGGACGCTTAGACTAGTCCCTATGATGGAATTTCAAGTGGAAGCTGTCTATACTCCTAGACATACTAACATCAACCACGTGGGCACTACGGGTCTGATTCAGAGATGGACGCTAATGCGATCGCAGCTGCAATTTCGCACGGAGCGCAGCTGCGAAATTATGCTGATGGTTCCAAAGCTTACCGGAGAATAATGACCCCATCGGTGCCTTCTCATCTGCGTATGACGTCGCGTAGTATCGTAAATACTGGTAACACCGATGCACATCGACCAGCAATGCAGCCTTGTGGAAGATCTGACCTGTCTCAAATACAGCAGCTTTCATAACATGCAGAGGGCTCTCGTGCTGCGTATGTGATTGCAGTGGCTAATTTATGTACGCCCATGTAACGGTGTTTTAAAGGTAAGACACACCTGCATTTTTCTGACACCCCATTATCTGCCCCAAATGATGACTACCTGTCATTCACTTTGAGAATGGGTTCTGTGCATGCGGAATCGCAAGACAATCGCAGCGCAGCTTATACGCATGCACAATGGCAAACAATTGCTCGATCTGCGTAAGAACCGCTATTGCCTCCATCTCTGAATCAGGTCCTATGTAAAGTATTGTAAAGATTTAAATGTAAAGATTTTCCATAGGTTATAGGACGTATATAGTACAGCAGGAGTCCAGATGTATCAATACAACACCACTTTCTGTGATAATGTAAAATATGTGATGGGATCATTCATTCTTTTGTGTTTTGTGACATTTTTTAATGTCCTTGTTATTTTGTATAATATTTAAAGTTTCCAGTACAGTAATATCATTTGTGTCATTCTGCTGGCCTTGGGGAGCGCTAATTAATTTGCCCCAAATCTATTCGGACCACAAGGGTCTCTCCCACTTTTTGTGAGATATGCTTCCTGCTGGAGGACCGTCGTGGTTCTATTAGTAGGATTGTGGTGGAATGTGTTTGCCTGTGCTTTGCCCATATACTGTACATGCCTTGTTATACTTCAAAGACAGCAAACGCTTATTTTATTTTGTGTTTAAATTTCATGCATTGTAAAGAAAAAAAAAAAATCCATTTTCCAGGTACGTGTTTCCTTTATAGGAAGTGTGGGAGGCCTGGATGCTATTTTCTCCTCAGCCCCATCTTTAAAATAAAATAGTATTTTCTGCAATTCTTAGATGTTCTTCTAATGTGAAATGCATACACCTGTGTTTTTACTCAGTCATTTAGCCCTCAGCACTGCCCCAGTCACACGATACTCACAACATCTGTCTCCATCAGAGTAACGTCTTATTTTGTATTTTTTCCACAGGGGAAGAGACAGTAATTGCTGTACCGCATGGAAGCCGCAGCGTGAGAATCTCACTAAAGGGACCAGCTCACATTTGTATGAACCATTTTAAGTTTTATGTGATCTATGTTTTTAAGTGCATGTGTGTGTGAGTAATACGCGTATGTGGCCTCTATGAAGGAACATTTAACCATATGATGTTGCCTCTATTACTAGTAAGAGTTAATACGCTGCTCGACACCTGTTTTCAAGGTCTAGTGGAAGTTCTGATGTTTGAGGGATTAGTTGTAGTTTCTAAGCAGTGGTCTGCAGTGATCATCTGTACTTTGGAGCTCTGCACAGAACGCTCCTCCAGCACTGGAGAGAACACTTCCTAAATATGTGGGTCGACATCTGCGGATGTATTATCAATTCAAAATTCACTTGCAAACCTGGTAAATGAGACATTTAAGGAGCGTTGGCAGTGGTGACTGCACGTTGGGTGGCAAGACCAGTCTGACGCGATGTGTAACCGGTAAAGAGTCAAACTCACGCAGTATGCTTTATGTCTCAGGATTTTTCCAATAGATTTAATTTCCACCAGAAAGGCCACCACACCCTGTTTGCATAAGCACAAATGCCAGCAAGGCTTTTCTGCTGTACACTTTTTCTGTGTAACAGTAAACAGTATATACAGTTTTAATGGGGTGTGCATGTTAATCTTCCAGTGAATCCATGGTCTGGTTTAATCACACACCTGCAGTTATTTCCTTACTCTTACATACATATACATAGGGCCACCATCAGGGGGGTACAGTACTATTGTACAGGTCCTGGGCTCAGAGGGGGGGCTGCAGCCTGCTGATGATCTCACCTGTGACGGGAGCAGTTTGCTGTCAGAATGATCGGCACACTGCAATGGTTTTAAACTTTCAGTAGAAGAAAATTGCACCCCAGAATCAGAGTCCAAACACCCAAAGTGTTTATTTAGGCGACCGCAATGTTTCAGGTAGCTATTCGCCTTTTGACTATATATACATATACAGAAAAATTCCCTTTACTCGTTCTCTCAGAGGGGAGGGCATGTCCTGATGTGATTACTGTGCCCACTTGATGAACTGAATCATGTCATCAAACCCCTCCCACCTTTTCTTTTGTTTACTCAGCCACATCATCTCATACTAAAGTATGATGCAGTCTATTCCTTTACTATTAGTTTACTAGGATCAAGGTAACATCAATAAGACATTATGGGTCTATTTACTAAGCTTTGTTAGGAGATAAAGTGAACGGTGATAAGGTACCAAGCAATCAGCTCCTAACTGCCATTTTTCAAACACAGCCTGTGACATGACAGTTAGGAGCTGATTGGCTGGCACCTTATCACCGTTCACTTTATCTCCTAACAAAGCTTAGTAAATAGTCCCCTGTGTAACCTATATTCTTGAGACTTAGATTTATTATGTAATGGCTTCTACCTTCTAATGGATACTATGCTAGTTCAGCCCACAAACTAGTCTTTAGGTACATTTGTTTCACTGATTCCTTACTGTTTGTGCAACTAGTCATTATCTATCTTATCTATCTATCTATCTATCTATCTATCTATCTATCTATCTATCTATCTATCTATCTATCTATCTATCTATCTATCTATCTTATGTAAATAGTGTGATAAGTGTAAACTATGCTAAGTTTGATTGAGTAGCACCTTCTTGTCCTTAATTAAATATGTTGCTATTAATATACAATTTTTATTTTGTGTTAATGCTAAGTAGTATAAATAAATGACACCCATAAAACAATAAGGATTAATTATAGTCTTTTCACCCTAACGATAATACAAACAATTTTCAAAGTGTAAATGGCTCAATAGACCAGAGTCTACAGACCTGCAGAGGGTATTACACATATTGATGTATTCCACAGATCTGATTTCGTGATGATGGAAAAATGTATAAAAATGATGTGCCCTATGTGCACAGGGTTATTCCCTTTTGTGTATTACAGCATTTGTAAAAACTCCTGTGTGCAGACAGCGTACAAGATCAAAGCATGTGTAATTGAAGTATTAGGTTCTATGGCTGTAGTTTTCCCGAGACAAAGTGCTACAGGTGCCTGCAATAAAAGGGGGTGTCATCTAGTAAAGGCCAAATCCAGAATTAACAGTGCTCTGTGTAAGGGCGATATTTGACTTGACCATGTTGCTTATAGATAAAGATAAATTAATCCACCTTGTATTTCCTTTTACATTGCCCTTCAAGGTTTTACTGTATTACATAGTGTATTAATGGTATTTGCCTACAAATAACAAGTTATAGTACAGTATACATGTTAGAGAGAGCACTTGGCACTGTTTCTCCTACATAAGCCACCGGCACTAGGACCCGGTGCGGCAGCCCGAGGCAATATCTCTGTTCTGCCTACTACACATATGCGGTTCCCCACGCATCTTTTTTTTCAGCATCCTGCAGAGTAACAGATGTGCACCTGAGTGTTCTCCAAATAATGGAGGCCCCAAACAACACTATCACCACAGCTGTGTATTATCTATATCCTGCTGCCACCAATGCATATATCGGTACCAGTGAGTGTGCACTGTAGATGCACTACAGTGCCCAGCATACCCTGTACGCTCCTGGCTGCAACTGGATGTCCTTGCATTGTGTACCAGCTGTATTCTGATAACCCTGTGTTATCTTGCACCTGCTAATACTGGTTAATAAACCATTCCCTGGTTAAGTTTATCTGCCATGTACACTGACCTCCATCGCACACCGCTGCCACCTACTAGCAATAATAGATGTTGTATGGGAATACTTAGGCCCATATTCATTTATAGACGAAAAGCCGTGATTGGCGAAAAGTTTTCGCCGATGCGCGGTTTTCGCCAGTTTCCGAAGTATCACCCTATTCAATTCCAGGACATTTTCGCCTGGGTGAAACTCCATAGGCAAAAACAGGCAAAAAAGTTTCTCCACCCAAAGGCAGGAGAAAAGTTTAGCAAAATCCCTATTTTTGAGAAAAAATGCGGGGACTCGGTTCAGAGCCCTTTGGGCATCCTCCCTAATGACTAATAACAGCAAAAAAATATAAAAATATAATCTGAATACTCCCTAAAAAAGGCATGTAATTTTTGGGGTGCTGTATGGATGGGGCAGGTGTTTTCAGAATTGCAGGGGGCTGCAGCAGCTGTTTATTATAAATTTTTTAAAATGCACCTTATTAACTCCAAAATATACAAGTACCCAGTTAAATATACCCACTTAACTACAGCAATTATTTTTCACCAAAGAGATTGCTTTATTTTATATTTATTTATTACCAGTTATTTATATAGTGCACACATATTCCGCAGCGCTTTACAGAGAATAGTTGGCCATTCACATCAGTCCCTGCCCCAGTGGAGCTTTCAGTCTATGTTCCCTATCACATGCTCACACACATACACACTAGGGTTAATTTTTTTTTTTTTTTATGTTTTTGAGCCAGTTAACCTACCAGTATATTTTTGGAGTGTGGGATGAATCCGGAGTACCCGAAGGAAACCCACGCAAGCACAGGGAGAATATACAGACTCCACACAGTTAGGACCGTGGTGGGAATCGAACCCGCGACCTCAGTGGTGTGAGGCAGTAACGCTAACCATTACACCGTCTTTGCTGCCCAAAGGCGAGAGATGGAGCAACAAAAGTTTAGTATCATTTAAACATGACATAAACGAATCGGAACATAACAATAAATCGTCCACATATTGTATTAGAACAGATCCACTGGCGGGTTGAAAATATTGTAAACAGTCATGTAAGGCCTGGGAGAAGATACTGGGGCTGTCTATGAAGCCCTGGGGCAATCGTGTCCTTGTGTATTGTACACCTCTGGATGTAAAAGCGAATAGGTACTGACAGGATGAAGAGGTACAGAGAAGAAAGCAGAAAGTCACGACCAGCCCGCCAATTCTCCAGATACCTCAATCTGAGAATCGCCAACAGTGACTTATGGTTACCTTAGCACGTGCGGTTAGTCTAACACGGTACTGCCACCACCAACGAAGTTAACGGGAGTCGTTAGGTTCTCCCCTTAAATCTCAATATGCACACTCACTTACATATAGGTACATAGCTTTGACCTCACAGGCTCGTGAATTTGACAAGAACACAGAGAATACACTGGATTAAGAATGTTTAATCCGAAAAATATTTCCAAGGCTATTGATTACAGAAAAAAGGTAGTACAAATATGGACAATACAAATATATCACAAATAAGTTTCAGAAAATAAAAGGAATTAAAATGAAAAAAAAAACATATATATATAATTTTTTCACACTAATGCAAATGTGCATATAACAGCCCTTTGACTCAATTAAGGAACCCAAAATAATTTTGTTACTACTATTACTGCACTTCTATATTGATTACCAGGGTCACTTACGCTTTTTTTGAGGTACATACTGATTTCCCCCAAAAAAGAGGTCCTTTTCACTAGTTTCGCCATTTACTGGCGTGGAGGGGGCAGCGATACCCTCCATTTTCTGAAACGGAGGTGTGTCGCCGAAGTTGAGGGGGAGGGAAGAGGCCAGGATCTCTACTGGCTGACGGAGATTTCCTGGCCCCTTACTCTCTACTGTGGCGGCCAGCTGCATGACCCTATGGGTCACCTTAGCCGGCAGATGTTACGCAGATTATCCAATGCTGCGTTGGACAACACAGCTCAGATAAGTAATGTACAGGAGGCATGATGCCTCCTGTGCATTACCATATCTACAAGGATCGCAATCACAAAGCTGCCTGCGTGCATACATATATCTATAGCCTGCGTGCATACATCATATATCTATAGCCTACGTGCATAGATCATATATCTATAGCCTGCGTGCAGCTTTGCAATTGCGATCCTTGCTGAATCAGGCCCATAGTCTTTATATATAATGGAGTATATATATAGAAAATGGGTGTTTTCAAGTAAAGGTGATCGTGACAGAAAAATGTCACCCATCCGTGATTTTACAGTCTATGGGCCTGATGCAAACTGAGGGCCTGATTCAGACCCCCTCGCAAGCGCTGAGCGCTCGCAAGCGGGTCGAGGGAGCTCCGTCGTGCGCATGCGCGAGACCCGCATAGCGACGGCCAGCCATCGCTATGGGACTCGCACCAAAGGGGGCGTGCTGTCGATGGTGAGTGACAGCACGCCCCCTTTGGTGGGCGTGCCGGGGGCGTTGCTGCCCAGACGGAAGCGCTCCCATGGGAACGCCTACCATCTGGGTCCGGTCCCACTGACATCACTAGTGATGTCAGTGGGAGTGCTTTTGGCTCTGATAGAGCCAAAAGCACTCCTGGGCTTGCGGCAGTGAGACCCTACAGCAGGGTCTCGTCGCAACCCTGATGGTCGCGATGGTCTTGACCATCGTGACCATCTTTTTGGCCGCTCGCATAAGTTGCTAAGCTCGCATAAGCAGCTATGCGAGCGGCCAGGAGGCCTCTCCAATTTTAGGTAGGAGGGCCCTGATTCAGAGCGAGCGCTCTTGTCAGAGCGTCTGGCTCTGAATCAGGCCCTGAGGCCAATCTGTATAACATATCTTGGATGAAATTGCTCTGTGCATGCCTGGAAAACCGGTCACACGTATATGCGCCTATATATATTGGCTGGTTATACACACACCCCTGATGCTGGTAGGTGCATACAGTTTTTAGTGAACACATTTTACACCTGCCATTATTAGGACAATTGCAACCAACACTCCATGAGTCCCTGTGCGTATGTTTCCCATAAAGAAATGACATTTATTTTGGTTTTTCCCAATTAAGCATTTCTTCCTTGCCAGGAATGGTGACAATATGAACTATTTATATTGTGGTGGTTTACAGTTGTTACCAAATGATACTTTATCAGCTTAGTGACTTGTCAGCATTACTCAGTTCATACCACAATATAGCATCACATGGAAAGATCAACATCATTTTTTGATTCTCTTTGGGAAACTGGCATTTCTGAATGACACACAATAAACTTGTTCATAATAAACTAGAGATAAACTTTGGTAACACGTGATGCTTTTGTGTCAAAATAATGGCAATATGGTCAGTTTCAGATCCATGTAGCAAAAAACTTGCCGTCCTGTACAGTACAAAAACTCCTGCCAGTATGAAATAGATATGTAGTCAGAATACTTCCATAGTCTCTAATGACTGCAATCACCTCTCCCTGCGTAATACAAGCTAATCCGTTTATACAGGTGATACTGCTATAGATGGTCTTACTACAATATGTTGTTGCATCTAAGCAGGAATATGAACAGTATATAGAGATTATGTATACAATCTTATATATGTATATGCTGCATGTATGTTTGTTACAAAAGGAAAACTGCTATTTACAGTAACTTGTTCTTGTAGTATTTTTGTGCCATTGTAATTGTTTTTCCAGTTGTAGAGACAAAAACCTTGCAAGGCGAAAGCGGGGAACACAGCTTTACTAGCGCTGGGCTATACACTGTGGAAAACACTACAGTAGAATTTCAAAAGGGATCTGAAAGAGAAGTTTTAAAGATACCTGGCCCATTGCGTGCAGATTTCATCATTAAGGTAAATCCAGCTTCATTATTGTATTTTACATAGCTGCCAGGGATGGTCACAGGCTTTTAAGATTTTTCCTGGCAACTTTTTTCCTTGACTATGAGAGTACCAGTGCCATAAGAATTGTGCTGAAGTGTCAGTTAAGCAATTGCTGCTCTTTCAAGTATATTTTGAGCTATTTATATAGAAGTACTGTTTGCAGATTATAGAAATCTGTCTTCATTCACATTAAAAAATATATTTTCCTCCAAAATATATATATTATACTAGTGAGATTTTTTTTAAATCTTTTTTTTAGAGTATAGACAATCTTTTATTTCTGTAATATAGAACAGCATGGTTCACAAAATTGCTAAAATAAATATGTATATTTTACTCCTGGCCTCCCCTCACAGCACCTGTCATTCTGTTTTTATTTAACTTGTCTGGCAGAGCTCCTCACAGTGACGTGGTGTTTGGTGGTCATGTATGCCAGTAATTTGTTTTTTTGTGTTTTATTTGTAGCATTCTGTATAATATTTTACAGAATTAGAAATGAGTGAATATATCTGATGTATAAACTGGCGACTAATATGAAAAGGTGTTAGTTAGTTAGTACGGTTTGTCTAGTTTGATAAAACTATGACATTTTGTTGATTTCATTTTTTAAGTAGAATCTTGTAGCTTTTTTTATAGAACATTTGTCTTCTGAAGCACCTCTGACAGTGTATCTGTGACTTCATAACAGTGTCTGCAGCCATTTAAAAAAAAAAAATTCACTAATTCCCTTTACCAAGACAGAAGGTGGGAAAATACCTCAATTATCATTGATGACGGTCACTACAGTAGTTCCTAGTGAATTGATAAACTGAAGTGAGCTCACAAAATGGCTGCTTCCACCAGTGTATATTTGACAGGTACACATTAAAGAGGTTTTTTTATTTTTAAATTGAGTATTTATTGAAAGTTTTTTAAAGTTACACCCAAACAAAAATAAAAGAGTACATTATCGTATTCATGGCAGACATAGAAAATACTTGAAGCCAATATACATATTACATTTTGACAGTAAGATCAACGGATATAAAAAGAGAAGTAAAACATATATCATGTGTATATAACAAAATATACAGCCAACTCAAAATTAATATGGATATCCTAGTGCATACCCAAGGACGCCATTCAGGTCTACACATTAAATAGGTTTAGATTGAGCTCATGGTGGTGGCCTTGTGAAATGATGGTGAAAAAATGTCAACAGATCAATACTTTGACAGAAAATGTGGCTTTAGTGTAAAGAATACACATTTTGTGGTAATAGTTCACTTCCTTTCTTTACCTTTTCTTCCATTTTGGTACAAGTATGCTGAGTTATTTTGCCATGTTTCCATAATCCTTTTTTACAACTTATAATTAGGAGCTAAATTAAGTTTTCAGAGCATAAAGCTTTCCAAAAACTGTCTCCAGAGGTAGTATGGAACGATATATCTGGCAGACCTCTTTGGACTTGTGTGCATGATCCTTAGTAAATTAAATCATTTTATATGTACAATTTTTAATTATAACTTACCAGTGATTTAAAAATAGGCTCATTTTTCCCGTTAGCTAAGATTATTATCCCTTTGTGGATACATAGCACTTTAAAACTATTTTATTATTATTTTTTGCATTTCATTGCTTAACACAGAAATATAGTAAATCACAGACTTTTTTGATGTTTAATAAGAGTCTGTTTACCAGAAAATTTGGACATGGACTTTATACGTTCGGTATGCTACATTACTAGTAGAACCAAAGTGGTAATCCACTGGCTGTGGTCTAATCTGATGCAAGTTTTTTTTTTTTTCCAGAAATGACAAGGAAAATAAAAAAAGAAAAATAATGATAAAATGTTTTATTAAAAAGAGTTACATTTGTTATTGATATAAGTGCATCGCTGATATATTATCATGTCAAAATAATTGGACATTAATACTTTGTCACAAAACTCTCTCCAGACCAAGTACGTTTCTCCTAAAGATAGTGTGGTGCAGTTTTTTTTCTACCAACCCATTAGTCACCAGTGGAGACAGACAGACTTCTTTCCATGCACTGTCACCTGTGGAGGAGGTGAGTAATTCAGGAACTTTTCATTTCATTTGCCGCTCAGATATGCAATATTTTAACAAAATAACTGTTTCCCATATACATTCAAATCCCTCCCAAAAGTTTTAAAATCGTGGAAACTTATTATGATCCAAGAATGGTGTGAAAAATAATTGAATTTAGTCGGCATAGAACAATTCCTTTAACATCACAACCTTTACATTGCACTATTCGGGGAGGGGGAGTCACGAGGTAAATTCATGAAGAATAATTCATGAATAGAGATGGTGTTGTAACTCCTATTGACGTCAATAGGATTTACAGAGCAGATTTAGTGGAAAGCACAGAAGCTGTTTGTAGTAATTAGATGATGTGTTTTAGACATGACAGAGCACCAGCCAATATTGATGTTAGCCAGTAAAGCCTGCGCTTCTTATGGACATTTCTCAGAATTTCTCTTAGAAGAAACAATAGTTACCTGATTCAGAGGTGGACGCTAATGCATTACTGCCACAGCCGCTACTGCGATTTTATGCTAATGCCACAGACTATGGGCTGTCTACTGAGATACCCGCCATTTATGGCTGTAATCCGCTGCAGTGCGCAAATAGTCACACAGTCCATCGGACATCTATTGTTGCTCAGAATGTCCAACTGTATCTGGCCGCCAATGCCAATGGAACTGCAAACATAGTCCCTGACACTGACATGCCCAATGATGAAAGCCACCCACTGTTACTGCCCAGGAACACTTCTTGGAATGGCATGGATCTCCATGCAATTCTGCCACGCGCCTGCAAAAAGAGGGTGTGGCTTCGTGGCCCGAAAACCTGTTTAAGTACCTCCAGGGATCCCGGAGATGCGGACTGCCCCCAGGGTCCAGTCTTTGTGCAGTGCTGGCTCCCTCACTGTGTCAGGGAACGAGTGCTGCATGTAATGTTACAGTGCAGCACCCGGCTCCTGTCACTGAGGAGGAGTCTGCACTTTGGAGTCACCCCTCGGTGGGTGACACCCGGGTGCAGCCGGCACCCCCCTTGTGACGCCAAAGTTATATAAGAAGCAGACGGATGATTTAAGTTGATTTTTGGTGTAAGATCAAAATATGCAATCTGCTTATGTGGTAATTTAAAAGTCATTATTATATCTCAATGTAATGGTTTGAATCATAAGATAGTTATTGTAAGACGAGCACAGAGTGTCACAGTTACTTACAGTATCTTGTAGTCATTCTCTCCCTCTGTGCTTCTGTTACAGGATATCAGCTAAATTCTGCTGAATGTGTTGATATGCGACTTAATCGAACTGTCCCGGATCACTATTGTCATTATTATCCAGAAAACAAGAAGCCTAAGCCCAAGCTGAAGGAATGCAGTATGGATCCCTGCCCATCTAGGTTTGAACATAAACCTATAGATTTACATTGATATCGACAGTGTGCAGGCTACTGTGATGTTGGAGATTTAATATATACAGTCTAGGGATGCAGGTTGTCATTCTAGACATCTCACTAGAGTCCCAGAACACAGAGAGGAAGTTGTCCCTGACAGAAGAACAGGCAAGGAAACACTCCAGATTGTTTCCAGTTCTTGCTCTATTTCCTTGATTCCATGCTAAACACACCTTTGCCTACTTATGACACGTATGAGGTTAACCTAAGTAAATGCAAAGCATAAATACATCTTACAACATAAAATTTCTGAAGCAATACACCTCCTGTCTGGAGATCATTGTCTTCTTGGAAACACGCATGGCTGCTTAGTTAAACCAAATTATAATCCCATTCATTAAAATGTTAGCTGAATTATGCTGCTTTATTTGGGTAATCAGATGTCCAGACTGACTGCTGTTTCCTCTCAAGGAAGAGAACATTAAATCCTGTGTCAATGCCGCTCTAACAGCAGCACTAAATCCAAGCCCCATCAATCTTCTGCTCCCTGGTTTAGGAGTTTGATGTCGGTGTCAGTTCCTCCACCCATCTTGTGACTTTCCTGAATCCATGATTTCCTGTCGGTTCACAGAAGGAAGTGTGTATCAGAGGGGACAGGGAGAGGCAGAGAAAACATTACAAGTAACAGTAGATGAAGTAAAGGGATGAGGAAAATGTATTTTGTTTATATTTTCAAGGCTTCAAGTTATATTTGGAGCTTCCACATAAATTATTCCTTACATTAGTGTTCATTCCAACTTAGAGCCTCTTCATCAACTACAAAGTACAGGAAGAGAATGGTAATATGGATTTGTATTTGTAAAAGAGCTCTTCATACATAACACCTAAAAATTGACCTTTACAATATTTTGTGCTCTAAGACTATGGGGGTATATTCGACCAGAAAAGAGAAAACAGCTCAGTATGCTCTCTATAAAGAATAAAATTACAACAAGTAATTAGGGGCGTATTTACTAAGAATCACTTGTACACAGCAGTATTTAACATACTGTATTGCATCTCACCACACTGTAGCGATACAGTAAGAACTACCCTGTGAGGTAGTCTACATTGTATTTAATGTGGGCCCCACAGGAAGCATATGTTGGTTTGTGAGGAATGATTACATGTTCAGTCACATTCAGTGGTGGGCTCAGGTGCAAAAATATACTTTGGGCCCCTTTCTTTGTCTCAGCAAGAGTCAGGGGCGTAACTAGAACTTTTTGGGCCCCATAGCAACATTTTTAAGGCCCCCCCTAACTTAGGTCTTACACAATAACCACAGTAGTTCCCCTAAAACATTAAATGCCCACTGTAATGGTGCCCCTTATGCAATGCCCACTGTAATGGTGCCCCTTACGCAGTGCCCCCAGTAGTGAGCCCCCTGTAGTTGCCCCCAGTAATGAGCCCCCTGTAATGCCCCCAGTAGTGAGCCCCTTGTAATTGCCCCCTGTAATGCCCCCAATAGTGAGCCCCTTGTAGCTGCCCCCAGTAGTGACCTCCTGTAGCTGCCCCCAGTAGTGACCTCCTGTAGCTGCCCCCAGTAGTGACCCCCTGTAGCTGCCCCCAGTAGTGACCCCCTGTAGCTGCCCCCAGTAGTGAGACCCCAGTAACTGCCCCAGTAGTGAGCCCCCTGTAGTGACCCCAGTAATGAGCCCCCAGTAGTGACCCCCTGTAGCTTCCCCCAGTAGTGAGCCCCCAGTAGTGAGCCCCTGTAGCTGCCCCCAGTAGTGAGCCCCCAGTAGCGACCCCCTGTAGCTGCCCCCAGTAGTGAGACCCCAGTAGCTGCCCCAGTAGTGAGCCCCCTGTAGTGAAGCCCTGTAGCTTCCCCCAATAGTGAGCCCCCTGTAATGCCCCCAGTAGCTGCCCCCTGTAGTGAGCCCTCTGTAATGCCCCCAGTAGTGAGATCCCAGGAACTTCCCCCCACGCGCGCGGGCGCGTGCGCACACACAAAACAAACAAAAAAAAACTTACCTTATCCCCGCTCCTGTGAAGCCGCCGACCGCCCCGTCGCCCGCTCCTCGGCACTATGAGAGTGACGTCATGACGTCACTCCCATAGTGCACTGCGGGACCCGGAAGACGGAGCTCATTCCTTAGCTCCGTCCCCGGCGTCCGCTCCTCGGCACTATGGGAGTGACGTCATGAAGTCACTCCCATAGTGCATTGCGGGACCCGGAAGACGGAGTGAGCTCCGTCCTCCGGCTGCCGCCGGGGGTTTGAGTAGGAGTCGGGCGTCCGCTGGTAACACAATCTCAGCGGGCGCCCGGCATATGGAAAGTGCAGGGGGTGCGATCGCCGGGCCGGCGGGCCCCTTAAGCCGCCGGGCCCCATAGCAACCGCACCCCCTGCACCCTCCATAGTTACGCCACTGGCAAGAGTTCATATCATGCCGGTAGTGCACCACGTTACTCGAAAGAGAGTTGCAAGGCAGTGGGTGACGGGGGGAGGCAGAGGGGGTATGCAACCAGGAAGCCGGCTGACATTATACCGATAGCCGGCTTCCCGACTGTCATATCCCGGCGAGGGTGAAATGACCGGTGTCTAGATGTAGACGCCGGTCATTTTACCAACGCCGGGAGACTGGCACACGGTATCCCGATCGAAGTGATGCCGGGCGCCGCTGTGGCCAGCCCCGGGAGGGGAGGGTTAGGTTTAGGGCTCCCGGGGGGTTCTTAGTGTTAGGCACCCCCCCGGGAGGTTAGGGTTAGGCTAGGGGGAGGGAGGGTTAGGGTTAGGCACCTCCACGGGGGACTTAGGTTTAGGCGGCGGGGAAGGGGGGGTAGGTTTAGACACTTAGAGGGGGGATTTGGGTTAGGCACTGGGGGAAGGTTAGGGTTAGGCATCCCTAAGGAGGGTTAGGGGGGGTTAGGTTAGTTCATACTTACCTGGGGACGATCTATATTTTCAGCCGTGTCGGCCTGCCGCTGTCGGGATTTCGTATGTATTCCCGCAGAGGATGATGGGGGGAGGTAGAGGATGACAAGGGGAGGCACTGGGTGACGGGGGGAGGCAGTGGGTGATGAGGGGAGGCAGAGGGTGACAGGAGGAGACCAAGGGTGATGGGGGAGGTAGAGGGTGACGGGAGAGGCAGAGTTTGATGGGGAGAGGAAAATGGTTATGGGAGGAGGAAGAATGTGATGCGGGAGGCAGAGGGTTACAGGGGCTGCAGAGGGCGGAGGGGGAGGTGACAGATGAATGCAGTGGGTGATGGGAAAGGCAGATGGTGACCGGGTGGCAAAGCGTGACGGGAGGCAGAGGTTGACGGGGAAGGCATGAGGTGACCGGGGAGGCAGAGAGTGAAGGGTGAGGAAGAGGATGATGGGGAGGCAGAGGGTGACATGAGAAGCAGTGGGTGACAGGGGGAAACAGTGGATATAGGCAGTGGATGACAGAGGAATGCAGTGGGTAACAGAGGAATGCAGTGTGTGAGAGGAGAAGGCAGAGGGTGACGGGAAGAGGCACACAATTATACTCTTATATACACTGGTGGCTGGAAGTGCAAACAGCATGCTGCAGTAGTGCTATTCTACTTCCCACCTTGACCACACCCTTGTCTCCACCCCTGGGTCCAACGTCACAGGGTCGTATCGGTGCTTTCCCACTGGGCAGTTGAACCCTGCAGAAATGGTTGGGCGACTCTGTCAAGGGAAACCAAAGTTACTGGTCTGGATAGGATACCATCAGGCCCCATAGATCTCAGGAACCCCGCTGTAGAGCACGTGCTGCAACGCCAGTAGTTCCGCCCCTGGTCACACTGGTCTCTGTGGTCTGGGAGGAAGGTTATTATTTCTAGTTGATGAGATGGAAAACAGACACAGTTTCAATTCTTTGGGGGAGATTTATCAAAGCTTGGAGAGATAAAGTAACAACCAATCAGCTCCTAACTGTCATTTTTCAAATACATCCTGTAAAATGACAGTTAAGAGATGATTGGTTATGGGGGGCATCCACTAGACGATTTTATCCCTGTCCAACCTCTTAACGATTTTCCCTTGAAGTTTCCCTTGAAATATGATCTTCCACTCTGAACAATTTGCAAAGGATTTGCAAAAGATTTGCAAAGGATTTGCAAAGGATTTGCAAAGGATTTGCAAAGGATTTGCAAAAGATTTGCAAAAGATTTGCAAAAGATTTGCAAACGATTTGCAAACGATTTGCAAACGATTTGCAAACGATTTGCAAACGATTTGCAAAAGATCTGCAAACGATTTGCAAAAGATCTAACAATAAACTATGTTGTTTTAATCTGTAATTGAGAGCTTTCAGCTATAGTGGGCAGACAGTGGTTCATCGTTTGATCGTTCAGCATGAACGATGTGTAAACGATTTGTAAGCAATCAAGTGAAATTGACCTGCATGTTCAGTCGATGGAGGAGACGATCAAACGACCAGCGGGAGCGCGCATCGTACATCGTTAGAAACAATTACTGCACGATTTGCAAACGATGTTCAAACGATGTTTGAACGATTATCGAACGATTTTGTCATTATCGTTCAATCGTTCAACTTTATCGTCTAGTGGATACCCCCCTTTAGTACTTTATCTTCCTGGAGTCTTCTGATGGACTCTTTCAGCCTCTCATGGACTTTTTAACATGCTGCCAGGATTGCTTCCAATAGGTTAAGGGAGAGTAGGGATGGAAAAAACAGCTTCCACCTCTGGGTGGCTGGGATTCTGGGGGAATGATATTTCTTTACCCAATAATTGATCCACACAATATATATCACATGGTTTGTATCAACTGAAATATTTTATTATATCAGGCTGTAATATCAATATTTTCAGAAATGTTTAGAATGTACAGTAAGCTCTTACCAGCAGGGAACGCTACTCTCTTGTGCTTCTATTTACTTTATTTTCATGTACTCCTTCCTCCCCACTAGGGCACCTAACACTTGGTTGCTAATGTAGCAATGTATATAATCCATGTCCTTGTCCTGCACTGTATTGTACTGTAAGTCACTGGTCACTTATTTGTGTATGTACTTTGTAAGGCGTTGCGGAACACTTGTGGTGCCATATAAGTAAATGATAATAATATCAATAATGTCCATACATCCTTTTAGAAAGCATGCTTTATTGTAATTATAAAGTATTTTCCTTTATTGCATCTGAACTGCCCACCCCCACAGTCTGAGACTGAGACAGCAATAGTGATAATAGTATTGTAGCGCTCCTTCATAAATAGGCTGTAGCTGGGTGTCTTCTTTTCTCCCTGTCATAAATAGAGCCCTTAATCTCATGTATCAAACTCCTATTTCTATATATTGTAAACTTGTGTTCTCTTACCACTTTGTGTAGCACAGAGGTTATCAAACCTCGCAATTACAGTTCGCGTTTTAAGAATATCCATGCTTGAGCACAGATGACTTAATTAGTACTTCAGTCAATTTGATTTAAACATCTGGATTTGAGCATGGATATCCTTAAAACCTGGACTGTAATGGCAGATTTTGAGAACCTCTGGTCTAGCAGTTAATAACCAGCCTTGTTTTATTACTGTTTGTGTTCCCATTTTTAAAGAGCTGCAGTATATAATGGTGATATACTGTATAAATAACTGTTAACACTGTATATCTCACACACTAAGGGTCTGTTCATTATGCTATCGGGGTTTGAAAGGACCACGATAATAAACATACTAACTCGACGTGAGTGCCTGTACAATTCATCATTGCTCCGGTGCGGAGACAGCTGATCTGAAAATCAGCTGTCTCCCCAAAGCGCTTCATTGCTCCTTTCGAGCAGTGACACTAATGCGCATGCGTGACCTACAGGTCATGCATGCACAGAATAGCCCCGTCGTCCGGCGGAAGGAGACAGACGGGCGTAGGGATCCATAGGGATGGAGCAGATTGCGGGAGCAAACGCCAACTGAGGATGGCGATTGCTCCCGCAGTCAAGCTCCGAAAATATTGTATTTACGGAGCTTGATGAATTCTGTCCCCATACTAGTGTGTGGGGACAGCGGGCCAATCCGGGAGAGAAAGGTAAGCAGCAGATTTCTGTGATATCTCCTGCTTTACATTCTTGATGAATCGCCCGAAAATTTAATTTTACAATTGCAGGTGAAAATGTTCATTTTCACCTACTTTTGTAGAAATTAAGTGATGATGAAAAGACCCCAAAAAGTGAAGGCAAAAGTTCAATAAAGGATACAAATTATTAGTAATGAGTAATTACATATGTATTATAGGGGTATCCCTGTATTATATGTATTATAGGGGTCTATGTACTAAGCAGTGATAAGAGACAGAGTGAAAAGTGATAAGGTGCCAGCCAATCAGCTCCCAACTGTCATTTTTCAAACACAGCCTGTGAGATGGCAGTTTGGAGCTGATTGGCTGGCACCCTATCACTTACTTATCACTTTTCACTCTGGGCCTGATTCAGAGCCGCTCGTAAGCGGCTGCTCGTTCGCTCCGAGCGATATTCGCACATCTGCGCATGCGTATCGGTCGTCATGCGCCAACCAGTCAGTGCGGTCGGAAATCGAGCGCTCGCAAGATAGCGAGTGCCTGCTAATTTGAGTGACAGGATGAGGCGTTTGTGGGTGGTAACAGGGGAAGGTGCTTGAAAACGGGGAGTGGAGATCCGAACGCAGGCGTGCCAAAAGGTCAAAACGGGCGTTTTAAGGGTGTGCATAATTAACAATTTACATTTTGTGCGCACCTATGCAAGAACAGAACTAAAGGAGCAGGAAGCCAATCAGAAGGCTCATAAGCTAATCAGAAGGTCCATACAGAGCAGTGCACCCTCTCAATGAGTAGCTGCAGTACAGTCAGATGATTGCACTGCACTGGTTGGCCAGCAGTTTGTGGGTTGCCTAAAACCTGAATAGGGGATCATGACGGTGCCTATTCTGACACTACAGTATGTCCCTGTTTTATGATTCTCCTCTGAACTGCAGAGCTCTGTGGTTACTTACAAATCTAGGATAACAATTATAATAAAGTGCTTGCTATTGCTAGTGAGCTGCACAATTATTTTAATTCTTGTACTTCCTATCATTGACCCCTTACCCGATCACCACTGCAAAAACAGCAATGGGAATATACTCATGTATTAGAAGATTATCCTTAGCATCCTTTGGTTGTTAAACATCATTTTCCTGTGACCACAGCATATTTTAAATGTACGTTCACTCTTTCATTTCCAAAATGTTTCCTAAAACACCAATTTGCAGTGGAACTGCGAAAACTGGAATTGCATTTACTGACACATTAGCTCAGCATTAAAAATGATCCGAGTTCAACTTTCAATTTATTAATCTATCATTCACAAATACTTTATCACTTTATCGTACTTGCTATCCTGTTTTTGAAGCCTTGAGAATGATAGCAGTAGGTGGCTGGGAAGAGCTGAACACAAACACAGCCTCTTAAGTGTACAAACCTGTGATAAATGTGATGTTTTTACTCTCCATAAAATTGGATACCTCTGCCAACAGCAAGCCAGAGAAGTCAGGGATCATATTGGCTGCAATTTGTTTCTGTGGCGCCAGTTCTGACTGCAGGGAAGGCTCTGAAAAATGCTGACAGCTCCAAATGCTTCACTCTGCTTTATAATGTAGGCAAAGATCTTGCTCGTACAACCCCCAAAAACATGATATCACTCTGTAGACAACAGAAGCAACAATGTATCCCTCACAAAACTTATATGAATATACACTAGGGGGTATATTTACTAAAGTGAGAGTTGTTGACCATAGCAACCAGATTCTAGTTAACATTCAATAAGCACCTTCTAGAAGATAATGGCTAGAATCTGATTGGTTGCTATGGGCAACATCTACACTTTTAAAAACTCTCACTTCAGTAAATTTACTCCTTGGGGTTAAATTATGATGATTATTATTATTATTTTGGTAATATTTGTAGATTTCATATATCTGCTGCACAGCATTAAAGTATGTTTTGTTTGCAAATGTGGTTTATTTGTATGTTGTAATGTTATGTAGAGATGATTTCCTTCCTAAATACCATGTCACCCTGTTTTATTTTCTAACTTATGAAGTGCGGTCTCACTCAGCTGACGTAGAATATAATATATTCATTGATTTTTCATATTACCCTGAAAAAAAATGCAGAATGCATATGTGGACATACAGCACAGTATATTTCATGTTAAAAAGGAACTTTTTTGAAATTTAAATAAATGTTGCAAAATATAAGTTTTGTGTGAATTCAACATATATATTCTCCTAATACAGTCATGACTGAAGTGATGGTCTGCACTGCATATGGTATTGCTTAGCATGCAGAATTTTAGTAATGATTTGTTTAATGTAGGAAGAATGACTTACAGTATTTCTGTATGTGATTACAGTGATGGGTTTAAGGAGATAATGCCCTACGACCATTTCCAGCCTCTCCCACGGTATGTAGCAATAAAAATAAAAAATAATGGTTCTTCTTGGCATAAATGATATCTTGATACACATAATTGGCTGAGTTTGGTTTATCCAGCAGTGACTTCTGAAGGACCCCAAGTCAGTGACGTGCGGTGAGGTCAATGGCTGGGGAGATACACACAGACATGGGTCTGAGTGCTGGGAACAAGTCTCCCGCCCTACTCACTGTAACTCTCCCCTCACTACACTAAGCTTCAGTGTCCATTGATTCTCCAATCTACATCACTGTGTCTTCTCGTGGTGCTGAGCTCCAATCTCTAAACACTGCAGTGCACTTCCTGGTCACATGGCACATCCATGGTGTCCATCAGTGCTAAAGGCACACCCCCCCCATACTCAGAGGCATGCCTCTATTAGCTCTCTTTCTGAGCAGCTTACTGCCCGTGGTGTGGCCCCGCCCTCAGCTCTGCAGGCAGATAGAGAAATGAGGCTGAGCGGTGGCTGCCTCATCTATTGTCTCCCTGCAGTCCCAGGGAGCTCCACAAAGCTGGTGAGCGTAAACTACTGTATAAAAGTGATTACAATAAACATAGAAGATGTTTATAAGTTATAAATATCTTCTTTTTATTATTCTGATAATTTTTATATCATATCTCAGGCGTATTACAGGGGAGGCCCCTGCCTGCACTTGATTATGTAACCTGCATACAGTGTCGCAGGGCGGGTTTGGAAAAGCACAATGCCGATGCAACTCTCCTGTACACAGGTAACTATAGGATGTAGTTATGAGACCGACATCCGAATCCTGACAAGGGATTTAAAATAGGCGTTGAAATACCAACGCCTATCTTAATCCCAACACCGGAACACCGAAGGACACCTGACCGAACAAGATAAGTCCGGGCGCCCTTAGGGGGGTGGGTTAGTTTTAGGGAGCATAGCGGGGTTAGGTTTTGGGGGGGAGGTTAGTGTTAGGCACCCCTAGGGGGGAGGGTTATGGTTTGGCACCCCCGGGGGAGGTTAGTGTTGGGCACCCCCTCGGGAGGGTTAGATTTAGGGTGTGGTAAGGGGGGGGCACCCTCGGGGCGAGGTTATGGTTTGGCACCACTAAGGGAGGGTTAGGGGGGGGAGAGGGGTAGGGATAGAGTACTTTCCTGCCCTGTCGGGATCTTCTCCCTTCGGGCTGCCGGCATCGGGATATGGACTTCATACCCATACCATAACTATAGCTATAGTGATCCATGCAACTGCACTGGGAATTGTCAGGTCAGGGGCCCAATACTAGAGTAACAATGATGCCTAAAATACAAATGTTATGGCTTTGTGATGAATATATCCATGCAGTAATACAATTTGACTATATTTAAATCAGACTAATGTGAGATTACTGCCAATGCAGTGATTGCTCTGCTCTTTTAGATACTGACTAGGGATGGAGCAGACATTGTGGTGGGTAAGGGTTTATGATACACAGATGTCTCCATCACAATTGTGCCTCTAGGTATGGGATCATAGGGACCAAAGGGCTCCATTTTCAGACCCATCTTCGTGCCTTTTACACAGTAAATAGGTTAGTACACATTTAGTAGCAGTGGCATTGAGGCCTTAAAGTGACCTGATAAGAATATTTTGGTGTGTAGCCTTATAATGAGATATTCTGTGAAGACTCCGTAAGATAACATGTGCTCTCTACTCATTTCTGTCTCCACTTTCTGCCCAGCTATGTCATTTGTATTAGAGTGGTCATCCTGACTCATCCACATTTCTCTGATCATCTTCATGTCACTATCAAATACTTTTCTCAGTGATATGTACACTTAGGCAAATGCTGGTATCCATTGTCAATAATAAATCAGTTAACATGAATGTATCTATCTGTATCCCTGAGTAGTTATACATGTGTTTCTCTTGACCTCCGTGTTCTAGGTGGGAACATAATCCATGGACGGCATGCTCTGTTTCCTGCGGCGGGGGCATTCAGAGACGTAGCATTGTGTGTGTAGAGGAAACGATGCATGGGGAGATATTGCAGGTGGATGAATGGAAATGCATGTATGCTCCCAAACCTGCCGTCATGCAGACATGTAACCTCTTTGACTGCCCCAAGTGGATGGCTATGGAATGGTCACAGGTAACATGTAAACATCATATCCGAGTGGATATTTGAAAATTACAATATTAATAATGCTTGAAAAAAAATGTTGGACATCGGAACTTCTTTACCTATAGAGCGAGATCTTTCTGTACCAGTATGATAGGACTACTCTGTACTAATAGGGAACACTGCTCCTCAGTGGCGTAACTAGGGTCTTTTGCGCCCAGGGCAAGCAGAAAAATGATGCCCCTCCCAACTGTGTGCACACACCAAAAAATGGTTGTGGCCACATGCCATAAAGGGCTTGCTTGGCCACTGAAAAATGGGGGCATGTCAACATGACACGCCACTGCTTCTCGTCAGTCTGGGAACATTCCTTTCCATTCCATATGTAACTTAATGTCCCCAGTAGTAGTGCTCCTTATGCAGTGACCCCAGTAGTAGTGCTCATTATACAATACCCCAGTAGTAGTGCCCCTTATACAGTGCCCTTAGTAGTAGTGTCCCTTATACAGTGCCCCCAGTAGTAGTGCCACTTATACAGTGGCCCCAGTAGTAGTGCCCCTTATACAGTGCCCCAATAGTAGTGCCCCTTATACAGTGCCCACAGTAATAGTGCCCCTTATACAGTGCCCCTAGTCAGGGCCGTAGCTAGGGTACTGCGGCCAGTGCCATGGCACAGGGCACCGCAAGGCACGGGGTGCTGTATGGGCCTGTCAATTTTCCTGTTTATTATCATTCTCACTTGTAGCTTCCTCTTCTTTTATCCCCAGCATCTCCTGGCTGCCTCTATCTCTTCCCTGGCCCTTCCCCGTGAGGCCATGCACCTTTTTCAGGTGCACGATCTTATGTCCCTATTTAAAAATTGGGGAGGGGGGTGCCAATGCTCTGGCACAGGGCACCAAAAAGTCCAGTTACGGCTCTGCCCCTGGCATGCAATCGGGAAGCCAACTGCCTAAATACCGGCAGCCGGCTTCCCGACTGTCATATCCCGGCAAGGGTGAAATGCCGGGCGTCTAGATGTAGATGCCCGCATTTCCCCGACGCCGGGAGACCGGCGTCCGACATCCCGATTGTAGTGATGCCGGGCGCCGCAAGCGGACAACCGCGGGGGGGGGAGGGTTAGGTTTAGGGCTCCCGGGGGGGACTTAGGGTTTGGCACCCCCCCCCCCGGGAGGGTTAGGCTAGGGGGAGGGAGGGTTAGGCACCCCCGGGGGGGACTTAGGGTTAGGCACCCCCCGGGGGACTTAGGTTTAGGCAGCGGGAAAAGGGGTGGTTAGGGTTAGGCACTTGGGGGGGGGGAGTTAGGGTTAGACACCCCTAAGGAGGGTTAGGGTTATAGGGTTAGGGGGGTTAGGTTAGTAGATGCTCACCTATCCACGATCAGGATTTCCAGCGCTGTCGGCCTTCCGCTGCTTCGAACTCTGCTCATGTCGGGCTGCCGCTGACGGGAATTTCATACCCATTCCCTGCCCCTAGTAGTAGTTTCCCTTATACAGTGCCCCCAGTAGTAGTTTCCCTTATACAGTGCCCCCATAGTAGTACCTTTTATACAGTGCCACAGTAGTATTGTCCCTTATACAGTGCCCCCAGTAGTAGTGCCCCTTATACAGTGCCCCCAGTAATAGTGCCCCTTATACAGTGCCCCCAGTAGTAGCGCCCCTTATACAGGGCCCCTTATGCAGTGTCCCTTATACAGTTCCCCAGTAGTAGTGTTCCTTATACAGTACCCCCAGTAGTACACATAAAGACACAGACACACAACACAATACTATAGTAACCTGAAGCCCTGCTCCTACGCCCGCTGCCGTCCGACTGCTCCATTCTCACACTGAGCAATATGGCGCCTCTCCCTTCACCCACTGCGGGAGCCGGAAGGCAGAGCTCATGAGAGAGCTCCAGCCTCCGGCTGCCACTGCAGGGAAGGAGCTGCCGGGCACCCGCTGGTAACAAAATCTCAGTGGGCTCCTGGCAGATGGAGTAGGCAACGGCGGCGCTTCTCCAGCCTGGTGCCGGCTCTGGGTGCAGCAGCCAATATGAATCTGCCTGACTCTTATTGGCTGCTGCTGGCTTCTCCTGGCCAGTGGCACTCCCCCCCTTCCCTACCGATGTGTCCGACACAGCGCCCAGGACACGTGCGCCACTCGACTCTTCCTGCCTTCATTCCCCTCCTCTCATCATAACAATAGCCAAGCAGGAGGTGGAGAATAAATGCAAGAAATGTTTTGAGTTGACCCTAGTTGAATACACATATGACGGGGTATTAATTAGCAGGGATGTGTGGCTGCACATATCACGCTAATTATAGTTCCCCAACATCACTCCTGCGCACCTCTGTGATGTGAGAAAAAATCTGTGATGTCGGTGATCACCAGGTGCAGTAGGAACGATCGGATCACACCTTACTGTCATTGCCAGGAATTGAATATCTCCCTATAAAATATAAATAGGACATTGCATTTCTAAAGAAAAAGTAAAGTTTCACTTTGCACCTGATTGGCTTCAGCTTTCTCTAACATGCCATGCTATCATTCTGTATTTATTCAGTGTACAGTGACATGTGGACGAGGCTTACGCTATAGAGTAGTATTATGCAATGACCATCGTGGACAACACACTGGAGGCTGCAATCCACAGCTAAAGCCACATATAAAGGAGGAATGCATTGTAACTGTGCCATGTTATAAACCCAGAGGTAATATATTCTACTTCCGCTGATAATAAACCAATTTGGCAGTTTTATTTGAGACTTTTTATAAATGACATGTTTTGTCGAGCAATGAGAGTTGTATTTATTTGTCTGCTAGAAAAGTTCCCTGTGGAAGCAAAACATCCGTGGCTGAAACAAGCCCAGGAACTAGAGGAGACTAGAACAGCATCAGATCAGCCAACGTAAGTAGAAATTCTTCTTATCGCCGTAATCTCAGCGGGATTAGAACATTCTGTAGATAATTTGCTGCTTCATACAATGACAATATACAGTGTGTTAACTCTAATGTAGAAATGTTTTAATACTTCTACACGTGCCTCACTGAAATGCAGACTGCATCCTGCGTCATTTATTTCATGCATTTTATTGGAAAATTCTGTGGAGCTGAAAAGGTAATATAAATATCTAAGTGTTTGATATTCATGTATATTGCTTCTTTTAGTCTCATGTCCATGATTTAACAACCCTAATTTGGTTATACCCCCTTCACATCGCATTTGGCGGGTTGCACCCGGGATTTGTGCACGCGGCTATCCCGGATGCGGCCTACCTGAGACCCCTTTTAGACTGGTGGCCCAACCCTGCAATAATACCAGGTTGATGACGTCACTGCCATCGCTGCTGAGCCGGTGCTTGGAGATTATCTAATCTCCAAGTGCCGGCTCTCCCTATGCAGTGAACGGGACCCGGGTCGCCTTGACCCGGGTTACCCGTTCACACCGCACACACTAAAATCAGAATTGAACATTAGTAAATATACCTCCTAGAGTCTATACTCCTGGGACGGAACTAGCGGCGGTGCAGCTGTGGTGTAGGGGCCCAAAGCCGCTGCTGCACCCGCAGCTAGTGTCCCCGCTGCTAGTGTAGGACAGACCGCAGTGAGAGCAGTCTGCACTACATAGTAGCAAACATACTCGTGTTCAACCCTGCTCGCTACCCGAGTTGAAATGCTAGTTCGCTCGACCCGGGTTATTTTAACTGCCCCTTTCACTTCGCAGTAACCCGGGTTATTTGATGGCAGTGTGAAAGGGGTATAACAGAAACTGAGCCAGAGCTGAATAATTCCCAATTCCTGATGAACTCACTCAGGGGGCCTATTCATGATGTTAATTATCGAAGTCCGAACAGATCCCGATAATTAACACACTGACTCGCAGCGGACGCCGGAACAATTCATCATTGCTCCAGCGCTGAGGCAGCTGATCCCAAAATCAGCTGTCCCAGCGAGCGGCTTCATTGCTCCTTTGGGAGCAGTAAATCTTTTCACTGCTCACAAGAGCAGTGCGCATGCATGCCCTACAGGTCACGCATGCGCACAAGAACCCCGATATCCGGCAGAAGGAGCCGGACAGGAGTGGAGGGATCCAAAAGTATCCCCCTTTGCGACCCGGGACTCCTTCCCATATTTCCGTTGTGCTACATCTACCACTTTTTACTTGTATAAAACAATTTCCTAGTACACTGTGAGAGGTGTTTTGCTGCGTCTGTATGCTACACCTCTTCTCTCACGCAGTATGGAGTATAGCAGAGTGGTGGGCCCTGGTGCAAAAATATGCTTTGGGCCCCCCTATGCAGTGCCCCTAGTAGTGGTCCTCCTATGCAGTGCCCACAGTAGTGCCCCATATACAGTGCCCCCAGTAGTGGTCCCCATATGCAGTGCCCCCAGTAGTGGTACCCCTATGCAGTGCCCAGAGTAGTGCCCCATATACAATGCCCCCAGTAGTGCCCCACATACAGTGCCCCCAGTAGTGGCCACCCAATTCAGTGCCCCCAGTAGTGCCCTTTAAACAGTGCCCCCAGTAGTAGTCCTCCCTATGCATTGCCCCCAGTAGTAGTCCCCCCTATGCAGTGCCCCCAGTAGTATTCCTCCCTATGCATTGCTCCCAGTAGTAGTCCCCCTTATGCATTGCCCCCAGTAGTAGTCCTCCCTATACAGTGCCCCCAGTAGTAGCCCCCCTATACATTGCCCCCAGTAGTAGTCCCCCCCCTATGCATTACCCTCAGTAGCGGCCCCCCTATACAGTGCCCCCAGTAACGGCCGCCCCATACAGTGCCCCCAGTAGCGGCCCCCTATACAGTGCCCCCTGTAGCACCCCCCAAGCAGTGCCAGTGCCCCTTACACACAAACACACACACAAAAAAAAACTTACCTGAATTCCCGCTACTGACGCGACCGCCGCTTTCCGCTCCATTTAACGGCCTGGTCTTCTCCTGCAACAAGGGTTAGACGTCATGACGTCTCTTCCATCACACGCTGTGGGGGGAGCCGGAAGGCAGAGCTCATGAGTGAGCTCCAGCCAGCTCCCTCCGTGGACATAGCAGCCGCTGGCGGCTGTGTGTTTGTTACTATGTAGTGCAGACCACTCTCACTGCGGTCTGCCCTACACTAGCAGCGGAGACACTAGCGGCGGGTGCAGCGGCAGCTTTGGGCCCCTGCACCACAGCAGGCCCCGGTGTAAGCCACCGGCTGCACCGCCGCTAATTCCGTCCCTGGAGTATACACTCTAGGAGGTATATTTACTAATGTTCAATTCTGATTTTAGTGTGATTTGTCATTCGATTTTGCATTTGTAGATTTACTAAAGGCAAAATCGAATGTCAAATCGAACATAAAACCGAATTTCACTCAAATCCCGAATTTCACTCAAATCAAAATCGAACATCGGAAAAACATTGGTACTTTCACATAGACCACATACAAATCCCACAGTTACTAAGATTTGATTTGAAAAGGAACAACAAATTAAACTTCAAATCCCCAAAATAACAGACCTGCTTCACGCTTTCGATTTTAGCATGAGCAGGTATGAAAGGCACAGATGCATGCATGCATCAGCGGGATCCATGCATGCATTTGTGTGTAAAATGCTTGTAAAGTGTTAAATTAAAAAAATGCCATGGGGTCCCCCCCTAAAAGCAGAGCCAGTCCTGGTTCTGAAAATACAGGGGACAAAAGACGTAAGGGTCCCCCTGTATTTTGCAAAACCAGCACTGGGCTCAACGATCCGGTCCTGGTTTTGGAAATACAGGGACAAATAGAGTAGGGGTCCCCCATATTTTCCATAACCACCACTGGACTCTTTCTAGTGGAGGTGTAATGCCACAGCCAGGGGAACCATTTCACTGGGTCCCCCGGCCAAAGCATTATGCTGGTCAGCCCAGGCTGGGGAACTCTGGGCAAGTGGGAACCACCCAAATAAAGGGGTCCCCCTCTCCAGGGCACCCCAGGCCTGGGATGATAGCCCGGGGCTATCACCGGCACCCCTGGGCGGTGGGTGCCGGCTTGATTATGTGGTGTAAAAATAGAAGTAATAACATTGTCTTTAACAGTAAAACTGCAGGTCCCAGCAAGCCTCCACTGCATGCTGGTACTTGGAGAACCACAAGTACCAACATGCGGGGCATTAAGGGCCCACTGGTACTTCTAGTTCATCTATTTTTGTCAGTCTAATGACCAGTGCACACTAGATGATATGTTGTCCGATCCGGCGGGATCGGACTACATGTTGGCAACATCTTCTAGTATGTACACTCAATGTACTCGGGAGCGGGCATCATCAGCGACATCGCCCATCGGACCTGCATTCAGATCCGACGGGCGAGATTGTCAGGGAGGGCCATGCTGCCGAATGCACCATGGCCCCCACTGTCACGATGTTGGTCCCATCATCAGAAAGTGTTTATGCACTTGCCGATGCCGGGACCCCCGGCTTAAGATCCAAAAATGTGTCCGTGGAAGTGCTACCTATTGCCCATTCCCAACCAATGAAAGTGCTAATTAACTGGGCACAGTTTGGAGCACTACATCTGTCAGACATTGAAGTAAATGGTCCTTATGCTGTGATTTCCAAGCACAGATTAAGGGCCCTACTCAATTAGGCTGCGAACAGCCGTTATCAGCGATACTTTATCGCCGATGACATCATTTTCGCAGGTTTGACTTATCCCCGTATTCAATTTTCCCGACTTTTCGCCGGAGCGAAAAGTCTATGCATTGGGACCAGCGAAAAAGTACCACCAATGAATAGGAGGCGAGAACAAGTGCAGAATTGGGGTTTTAGGGGTGCAGACTTCCAAAAACCACCCTGCACCCATTGGACAGGCCCCCAAAGGTATTCTGTGTCAAAAATGTTTTAAAAAGTACCACAGGACACCCCAAAAAAGGTACTTTCATTTTGGGGGCGATAAATAAAAATTGGGGTACAAACTTTTAAACTAGCAAAATAGAATCAGGGGGGCTCCCCAAGTATGCCCCAGGTGTTTTCTTGATTGCAGAATCTTGCAGCAGGTGGATTTTTCACAAATTTTACAAGTTCACTTTAGCCACTTAAAAATATGCTTGTACCCATTTCAGGTACCAAAATTTGATGGGACTACTTCTTTTCCCCCCCAAAAAGTGGTTAAATGCTATTCTTCACCACTGTCCCAAAGACGCTACATAGCACCTATTGAGACCATTCAAAGACCCCAAATACCTTTTGCAGGGCTATTTGGGGGTACCCACAGTGAACCCCGATGTCAGAGCATCTTTTTTGGGGGTGTCAGGCTTATTTCCCCAAAAATGACAGTACTTTTTGCTAATTTAGTTTTCGCCGGGTCCCGTTTTCACCGATTTGCAATTGAGTACAGGGATAAGCGGGGACGAGCGCGATAACTTATCAATGGCAAAACCTCCGATGACGGCGAAAAGTCCGGCAACTGATTTTTCGCTCCAATTTGAATATGCCCCTAAGTGTATATACCTAGAGCCGGTCTTGTTTTGTGACTATGAAAAGCAAAGGAATAAGTGCGGCTGTACTCCAAAGCATAGACCTGAGCATTGCCAAACCAGCCTCGTGCTAGATAAATACCTTGGCCTTTGCGGTCTACCACTGCTAGTGTCCTACATTTATATTACTGTACAACATTCAAAGATCTTTCAAAGATCTTTTTTCTTTTACTGGCAGAATATAATATGACTTGCTTGAAAATCAGAGCCAAGAACAATGTGAGCCTGACCTTTTTTTGTTTTTAGTTGTGGAATGTGATGACAGTTGAAACCCATCATGATTTTAAATGCTGCCCCCTGGGCCCTTTTGCCTACAGCATAGGTTTCAACAATGTTATGTATTATTCCATAATTATTTTTTATTCCTGTGCTACATGATGGAGAGATGTGTAAATGACGTTTGAGATCCCCAGGTGATCAGACTGGAACAGTGCTGATGAAAGTATTTGTGCATGGGGTCTGCTGATCTCAAATGGCATGGGGCTGAGGGCTGCAAACTTGTTTTCTATTGCATGCCTACAGCTTTGGACAATGCTTATGTCTGGGGCTTTACTAATTCAGGGATTGTTTAATGGAGTCCCAAAACCCTCACCAGGTATCTCATATAAGATGAAGCCCACATTCAGGGGTCGTAAGTTGAAGGTCCAATATTTTGTAAAAATGATGTCATCACTTTTCTGCTACAGACGTTGTGTTTCTTATGCCACTTGACAAGACCATTTCCTGGGAAAATTCTGTTGCTTGTAGGACTCAAAAAAGTAAACTCTAGGTTGCAGCAGTGGAGACTCTACACCAGGGGTGGCCAACCAGTCAGAGGCAAAGAGCCAAAAAGGCCACGCCCCATTTATGTGCGCACGCCTTTGGTATGACATTCGCAGGAGCATGACCTTGTGTCACACCCCCATTTTTAGTCACACTGGGGGCGAGCCCAGCACATTGAAAATACACAATTTACATAAAGTTCCCAATATAATTTTTTCACTTTTGAAGTGAAAGAAAAAGCCAGAGCAATATAGAAAACATTGAAATAGCCACGTTCACATAAAATACACAGAAACTAGCCAGATCCACATAAAATGCATTTAAAATACACATCCAAATAAAATACATATTGAAATCCAGAACCACATAAAATACATTGAGAAGTCAGTGCCCATTATGCTGTGCCCCCTGTAGTTGTGCCCCATATGCAGTGCCCCCTGTAGCTGTGCCCATTAAGCAATGCCCCCAGTAGTTTTCCCCTTTCTGCAATGCCCCCTGTAGCTGTGCCCATTATGCAGTGGCCCCAGTAGTTGTGCCCCTTCTGCAATGCCCCCTGTAGTTGTGCCCTTTAAGCAATGCCCCCAGTAGCTGTGGGCCTTATGCAATGCCCCCCTGTAGTTGTGCCCATTATGCAATGTCCCCCAGTAGTTGTGCCACTTCTGCAATACAGCCTGTAGTTGTGCCCATTAAGCAAGTCCCCCATTAGTTGTGCCCCTTTTGCAATACTCCCTGTAGTTGTGTCTTATAAGGTAGTGCCCACATACTCCTAAGAAGAAACTTACCTGTCTTCATGCTGGCACCTCTCCACGCCATCCGGGTGTCCCGAGTCCTGCCATCGCTGCTGCTGACGCTTCCGCTGCCTGCTGGATTTAACTGACGTCACCCACGCACTGCATTACTGGGAACGCTGGCCTCTGAAACGATCAGAGGCTTCTTTAGTCTCTGATCGCTTCAGAGACCAGCATTTTCAGTACTAGTGGGGGTCTGCCGAGCCGCGAGCCACACCAGAAACTCAAAAGAGCCACTGGTTGGCCACCCCTGCTTTATACTATGAGCCACAACACCTGTTAACAACCACAGTGCCCTATTTCATCTGTGTAGACCTGCATCAGAGAATGGCCCTAGTATCCTGCTGCTAGTAATTAGTTGCCAGAACATGAGGTTCTTTTCAGCCCTATATAAGATGATGTATGAGAACCACACATTGGCAATTTATTGAGAGAGGCGTTTTGAACCAGCTTCTCTGAACATGTGTCCTAATTACAGTTTATTGAATTATTACCTTTGTTTTGACATTTGGCTCTGTATGACTATCCTTCTGGCTTTGGGTTACCCTCCTGGCTTTTAATCTTTTAGCAGAAATGCTAAAAAGTATGCAATGGTTCTTGCCATGAATACTGGTTAAATTTATACACATTTTGCTGATTGTCCATTCTAAGGGGTATATTTACTAAGAATCGTGTCTGTCCGAGAATGCATTCCTGGGCGCGTTTCCCTTGATTTTCAAACAAAGAGATTTACTAAAGACAAACACAGGTGTAAAAACACGATTCTATCTGCAAACAACGGTAAAACACACAAATACAAGTCAATACACCATCAAAACAATTCGCAAGTACTTTCCATATTTTTACCGACATTCTTGGGCACCCCTTTCCGGTAGCAGCTGGAGGGGACCTGCTGCTCTCCTCTTCGGGAAAACCCCCACGAATCGCGGGTCTGTGAGGAGGGGTGGGGCTAAATGACACAATTTTTTTCATTTAGCCCTGACCCTTCCCTATGGACCCGAAAATTCAGTGTAAAATCTCCCCATCCTGCTCAGTTCACTAGGAAGTGGGCGGGATGTGGGTGATATGCTTACTCCTCCGGTGGTGTGGGGGGTTACCGGAGACTCCCGCAACTTCCCGGAGAGTAGGCATGTATGACTTTCCATAGACAGGAATACAACACAGGGAAGTACCAAGAATCATGTCTGAAGACACGATTGTAAATGGAGCAAACTCGGGTCAAAATAGAAGCTTAAAATGACTCAGCAGTGTGTTCAGCAGAAGCACTGTGATCTATGCAGTGCTTCTCTGCTATAGGTTAAAGAAAAGGTAAAACAAAACAGCATGGGGTCCCCCCCCCAAAAAAAGCATAGTCAGCCCTTGAGCATTCTGGTACTGGAAATACGGGTGGAAAACAGACGTGGGGTTCCCCCCTCTTTTCCTATAACAGGCACCGGGCTGAACCACCCGATGGGCTTACACTATAGCAGGGAGACACAGTGTGGGATCCCTCTGCCATAATGTAAACCAGCCCCAAATTGGTCAGCTCAGGGCTGGCAATCCTTGGAAAGTGGGGACCTCCCCAAATAAGGGGTCCCCCTTCTGAGGAGCAACCTGATCTTCCCTACACCCCTGGTGGCAGTGAGTGCAGGGGTAATGGGTTAAATTAAATATACTAATATTGTTCTTCACAGTGGAACTACAAGTCTCAACAAGCCTGCCCTGCGGAACTTGTAGAACCACAAGTGCCAGCAGGCTGCTGACACCTGTACCCCCACTGTGAAGAGAATATTAAAATAAAAAGACAGGACAAACACACAACATGTTTTAAAACTTTATCACTCACTCACTCACTCACACTACATACTAACCTACTCCCTGTGCTGGTCAGTCCTCTTGTCCATGTAGGATCCGGATTTCTTTAAAAACAAACAACGCGATTACACTGAAGGGCACCCACTGTCACCAGTGTTGCGGGGAAGAGCTTTCAGTCCAGGGCTGGTTGATCCTTGTTTTTTTTTTTTTTTGGGGGGGGGGGGTCCCTAGAGGCGTCACTGGGTCTGGTGACACCCGGTGCGCACTCTGATTATCTCTGTGTGCCGGCGTCCAAAAGGGGGGATTGGCCTAAAATAAAGGGGCGTGGCGTCATGGGGGATCTCGATGACTTCACTCCCGGGGCATCCCAGCATAGCCGGAGATGCTGGGCTGCCCCTGGAGACTTGGCGGTCAGCACGTTCGGCTCCTCTAGGCTCTTCTATGATAGGAGCCGGGTGCTGCAGGGGAATGTCACACTGCAGCACCCGGCTCCTGCCACTGCAGAGGAGCCGGCATTTGGGTGTCACCCCCTCCCAGGGTGACACCCTGGTGCGGCCTGCACCCCCTTCATGAAGCCACTGGGGGTCCCCACTTTCTGAGGATTGCCAGCCCTGGGTTTACTAGTTTGGGGTTGGTTTACATTATGGCAAGGGGATTACATGCTGCTATAGTGTAAGTCCCCTGGTGTTTAATATCGAACAGACACGATTCTTAGTAAATATATCCCTAATAATAACTTTGTACTATAGTAATATCTTTATACAATGAGTGTAAGTTCAAAGTGCATATATATTGTAGTTTCCACTATGATGTACCATAAATCATCCACACAGGTTTATCCCAGAAGCCTGGTCACCTTGTAGTGCTACTTGTGGTCGTGGTGTACAGGTGAGAGATGTCAAGTGCCGTATTCTGCTGACATTTACTCAGACTGAACTGGAATTGCCAGAAGAGGAATGTGAGGATGAAAAACCAGATGTGGAAAGATCTTGCTATCTCCTCCCGTGTCATGGTGATACAATGGACCAAGCATCAGTACTTCCACCACAAGAGGAGGATTCTGCTGAGATGTATGACTGGGAATATATTGGCTTCACATCCTGCTCCAGCACTTGTTCAGGAGGTACAGTCTATTGCTTTTATATATCTGAACAGTGAGTAGTAAATTATATTCTTATGCTGCCCATGTGCACACACAACAGTTTGGATTTGGTTTTGTGTGTTCTGAAAATGGCCAACCTGCCAGATGACTGTGATTATCAGGACGGGTCCATACCAGTTGAATCTTTCATTGACCGCACAGTAACTTCACCTCATGTGATCCGGTTGCTCTGATTGAGCTTTACACAGCACGATCTGTTCAGTTTGCTTGTGTATGCTGTCCAGATGGTCACAGATCTATTCATTGAAGACTCCGATTTAGGATTCCACCTGAGTGACTGGGTCTGCCTATATATGGGTAGCTTAATCCTACAATAGGCCTTATTCAGAGATGGACGCAATGCCAATGTCTTTGCAAATGGCCAATGTTTTTTCAACTGTGCATGTCTGAGCTGCACTGTGCATGTCCTGCAATGCTGCAAATGGTCTTGCGATGGCGGCCTCGGAGTTTATTCGCAAAGTGATTGGCAGTCAGGGGCCGTTTGTGGGCGGACTCAAACACATGCCTATTGCGACCCTTTCGGGGGCGTGTCACAGCCTGCAACTGCAATTCCGTACTCAGTTGTTAATGCTTCGGTGTCTTGGTTCCGTCAGCCATTCTTTGTGGCCATAGGGTTACTCAGAAGTCCGATGATTGACCAATGTGCATCCAATGGTTGCATCCTTATACGCAAGCAGCGGGCATGAGACACGGCTAGTGGGTGTCTTTTTACATATCCTAGCGACGGCATTTGCATCCATATTGCATTAAAGTCAAATGCTGTTGACCGCTACATAGATGGATTTGCTTATATAGTCAAGCCTTGAAGTTACATGATGGGAGCGCACATGGCATGACATACTGTAGTGGGTACACATTAGCCGATTTTGACGATATGTTGGCCCAATCCGTCTGACCTTATTTTAGTAAAACAGTAAGTATGATTACGTAATGCTCCGTTCTGCCCCCTACTCTAACACTTAGCCCATCGCTGTTCCTCTACAGTGCGCTAAGTCGTCTTGTCACCCTCATAGTGGGAACCGTTGGAGGGTGGCGTGCGCCTTGGCTTCCATGGCGCACATTGTAGGGATAGAATAGACCTTAGGTAATGATAAATGTATATACTGTAATCCATTTTTGGTGTGCTTTGAAACCTGGGAATTTATACATGGCCAAACAGTGTTCATTGTAGGTAACCAATAATAGAAAATTATTATTGTACATTGTAATCAATGCACGAATCTTGAGATAGCGATACCAATATGACTGTTTTGTTTATTTAATTTTAAATATAATTTTATTGATGATACAAACATACTGTACATGGAACATACAAGCAAGTCACTGACAAAAACAAAAGCTCAAGACAAAAAAAACAACTGAAGAGGCTATAAAACAACAATAAAAGACAGTGGTGTAATGAGCCCATGACACTGTAACGTAGCATTTCACATGCAGATACAGCCGCAGTCGCACATAGAATATATAATTTTAATCAGCATAAGCTTATGCGACTTATTCACATTAGTTTGCGAATAAGATGCATTTTAAGGGAAAAGTTGCACAAAAAAAGTTACCGAGTCACACGGTGCTCACACGTTATGTGTAATGTGACTTGTGGCGCATGGGGAGGATAGATGTAATGTGGACACATCTCTATCATGCCAAAAGGCTTGTCGTCTGGGGCAAACCCACCAAATGTAAAGGAACGAGCCTCAAAAGGAATTTAGTGCCTGATTCAGACTCGGTCACAAGTCTGCATTCGCAGGTAGACTGCCGTTGTTTGCAGTCTGCGCATGTTTACAAGAAGCAGTGCGAGTGCGCAAACTAGTCCATGTGATCTGGAAGCGCTCGCACCCTGTACACAGATACCTCGCTAGAATGAGTGACAGGATGTGCCGTTTGTGGGTGGTGACAGGGAGTGCTTGATGATAACGGGGGTGTGGTGATGCGAAAACAGGCGCATATCTGTGTCTGAACGCCGTTTCAGGGGCGTGCATAATTAAGACACATTGTCAGCATACACGTCACATGGCTGAATTACACACAGCAGCACTCACAGTGCTTGCGGTAGGGTATGGCCAGCCACAAGTGCTGCATATGGGTCCGATGTTACTCGATGTTACCGATTGTTTAATACACTTCCTGGAGATGACGTGTGTTACTAAGGGAAAGTGGGCGTCTTGTGTCAGGCTGGTGGGCGTCTAAATACATACCGCGATCGCAAGGCAAGACATAGTGGGCGTGCTAATGTCTTGTTAGCGATCGCAGGATTTGCATACTTTGGCTGCTGACGGCTGCATGCGAACGCAACCTTGCGGCCGGGTCTGAATCAGGTCCTTAGTACCAGTGATATAAAAGCTAAGAGCATTTTCTTTAACTCATAGCACAAATAGAACTGGAAGCCATGTTTGATCGAATTTCTTGACAGTACTGTACTCGTCCTCCAAAGACTTTCCGAGGTCCGACTTCCACACCAACTTGTGAGAATCTCTCAAAGAAGATACAGAAGGTTTGATCTCAGCATAAATTATGGAGATCAGGCCTCAAGTTGATGTCTGTCTCAAGCATAGGGATCCGAATATATATATATATATATATATATATATATAACGGACGAATGGTTAGTTGAGAGGTCATTCAGATATTTTATACTAGTTTGACTGCCATAGAGGGAAAGTAGGGAGCTTACATCCAGTGAAGAAATCAGGATAATTAAATAGAGGGAACAGAGGCTCAAGTATGGGGGCTGGGCAGAATTCCCTATTGGTTTAGTTCTATAGGGTCGGATGAGTAAACACTGACTTTTGGCGACGAGTGCCAGCAAGCCAACGGAGGGAGGAGGCAGATGCTGCCCTAACTAAGACTGCCACCTCAATTTATACTGTTTTTATTTTAAAAAAAATTATTTATTGTTAAAAGACCAGATTTATTTTTATAAAATGTAATTTTTTCAGTCAAATTTGATTCCTTGTACCTATAGATAAGATGGTGAATTCAGTTAAATTAGTAATTTAATTCCAGGAACAAATGGTTTTAATTACTCTTAAATTGAGTATAATATTTCCTATTCACTATTTGTGAACGATTGGACATATGCCTTTGTATTTATATCTTTCCTTCCTTATTTTTATGTTTCTTTAATCCAGGAAGACAAGAAGCCATAGCAGCCTGCCTTCACATGCAGACAAAGCGGGCTGCGAACAGCTCCCTGTGTGACAGCTCCATGCGTCCCCCTGCAATGACGAGAGTCTGCAATACCAAACTGTGCCCACCAAGGTATTGTCTGAAGGGACTTCGAGAACACAATATTAACTGTAAGAAAAATTGGTAAAGAGGGAATGTGTAAGTGGTGTAAAATAATTAAGAAATAAGACAACATTTATAAACATTTATAAAGTAAAATAATTGTGAACACTTTGCATGCGTTGTATGGAGCGAGAGATTCCCATGGCTGCTGCTTGCATCAGCACAGTCGCCCTGGCTTGTGCCCGGCCTTAGAACATTCTTTCTCACTGCAGAATTGGTTGGAAATCTCAATAATTCTGTATGTTATAAAGGACAGGGTCGTAGCTAGAGTAGTGCGGCAGGTGCCATCGCGCAGGGCACCACAGGTCAGGGGGTGCTGTTTGGGCCTGTCAAATTTATCTTTATTATCATTCTTGCTTGTAGATTTGTCTTATTTCATCCCCAGCATCTCCTGGCCTCCCCTATCTCTTCCCATGAAGCCATGACCCTTTTTTGGGTCCATTATGTCCCTTTGAAAAATGAGGGGGCGCCAATGCTCTTTCTGGCACAGGGCACCAAAAAGTCTAGCTACGGCTCGGATAAATGACACCTTATGTACCTTCCTGGCATACTATATATGGTGTAGGTGTGTCTCTGTCACTAGTAAAAAAAACATTTAAATGTGAGGGATCCGGTCAGGCGTAGAGCAGAAAATGGATGGAAACCAAAAGGTAGGGATTGATGAATAAAACAGCTAATTGCTTACCTAGAAAACGATTTTTATGGGGCTATGTGTTGGTGGCAATGGCAGTGTAATTGCTTGTGTGGCAAATAGTTGAGGCCCCCTTTATTTATTTTTTTTATAATTCTTTATTTTTAACGGTCAGTCAATAAAACAGAAAAATAAACATTAAAGCTGTGTTAATAATACAGTGGAAAAATAAATATAGCAAATATTAAATGTCACAGCGTGATCCAGCCCAAAATAGAAACAAAACACTAAAAATAACATAGGTAAATATTAGCAAAGGGCACAAATGCAAATAGAAAGTTAGGAAACAACACAGACTGTTATAAGGGGAATAAGTACAGGGCGGGCAAGGGAGAGGGCAAGGGTTACCATAGCGATAGATTCAATGAAAATGTACAGACAGACCAATCTGTAGGGAAATTGGTAATATTAGAGGCAGTAGTTTGAGATGAGGAAGACAGACTAAGCCACCCAAGGGTCTCCGCAGGTGTTCAGCTCTCAGGGGTAGAGAGAGATGAAGGTCTACGTTCAGCAGAGAGCCAGGGAGTTTTACTTGAGTAAAAACATGGCCCCTATCATGGACATAATAAGTTATCTTCTCCATAGCAGCCACATGCCAAATCTGGTATTTAAGCACAGAAAGAGTTGGTGGAGGAATAGTTTTCCAGTTAAGGGCTATCAAGGATTTAGCCGCTGACAGAATATGCATAAGTACTTTCTTTGAAAATGTATCAAGGTCTAGGGGTGGGTAGCATAACACAAATATCCAGGGGTCCTTTGCCACTGTGGATTTCAAAAGGGAGTTCAAGAGACCATGGACCGAATCCCAGAAGAGAATAATATTCTGGGTTGAGGCCCCTTTTTAATTTCTCATCTAGGGTGCCACAAAACCTCAGTTTGCAACTTTGAAGGTGAGATTCACATACATAGAATTATTTTTAAATAGATGAGAGTAAAGTTTATTATGATGATCAGGATGCAGAGATGGCACTACTATAGTTGCAGGTGTCCCTGGGGGGCCACGTCATAGGCGCCTATTCATCAACACTAAAATAACGGTTTTAAGGACATTTCCCTTAATTACCATTATTTTAGTATTCACTAACACACTTAACACAGGAGATATCACTGATATCTCCAGGTTTAATCTGCCTGCGTTAATTTCCCATACATTAGTATGGGGATGTAGAAATTAGACTATTCATCAAATTCTGAAAATTATGTATTTTCGGATTTTGAAGGTGTTACTAACTTACTATACGCCACTCTCAGGTGGTGTACAGCGGTTTTTATACTTACCTGCTGTGAGTGTGAGCAGGTCCTCCGGCTCGCTCTGTCACTCCCTCGTCCCGGCTCCGGCTGCTGCTCTGACTGTGTTCTCCTGGCAGAACACAGTAAAGTTAAAAAATAAATATATATATATATATATATATATATACACTGTGTGTATGTGTATATATATATATATATATATGTATATATGTATTTTAACTTTACGGTTTTCTCCTCTTCAGACGTGAGGTCTGGGTCCGCAGGTGCAGCGGCTAGGTAGGTGGGGGACAGAGAGGTGAGTGGAGGGTTTGGGGGGGCCACAGAATTATCGCAACTGTGGGCAGCTCTGCGCATGCGACGATTTTGTGAATGTAACGGCGCATGCGCAACATCGATTACAGCTTCGGTAAATTAGAGCAGAGAGGGAAAAGTATCTATTTCCTTAAAAGCTGTAATCGCAAAAAATGACAGATTTTCAAAATAGATAGTTATGGAGAGGAGGAATGATGAATTCCTCCGGTAATTAAGTAGAACTCCATGCGAGTTCTAAACCTAATAACCTCCATTGAATTTTTAGTTGTGATGAATAGGCCCCATAGTCTCATGCAGCAACACTGTGATTGTAGAATAATTATGCTGCTGTCATATTCACCAAAAGTAAGTGTGTGATTAGTTAACAGTAAAGGATGCTTCCTATTGGTTATTTCAGCAGCCCCAGGCAATCAGTAGAGAGAGTTCCAGTAAGCTGTATGAGGGGATAATTGTCTGCTCCATACACATAGGGGCACATGCACAATGTTGCTACATGGTTTACAAATGACTTATGTCCATGAATTCATGGGTATGCTTCCACTTTAGGTCATGCCCGTATTCTTTGTCTAGTAGTATAATATTGCATGTAGAAGAGCACACAGTACCACGTACAGAACCACACGCTATGCGCACCTTCTGTGGAGGGGACTCTTTTCAACATGTTCTTGATTAAAAGTCGTTTAAAAGTAAATTTACATTCCAAACAGGAACTAGTTGTAGACAAAGCAATAAAATGGAAAAGTCTGAGAGGTATAGGGCTGAAAGTGATATCAGACATCTCATTATAAACCTGCAGTTGAAGTACCGGGATGTTTGAACAGGGCCTCTATGCATGATGCACAGAAATATAAACAATGCTGTTGGTATGTGCATTTATTTGTGTCTGGGACAGCTGCACAGAGCTGCCTCTGCTATCCCCCATAGCCCAACCGCTTCCTGGATGTCTCTCTACCACACTCTCAGGTTGTCTAGCGAAGGTAACAAGGAAATTACCACCATACAATCCCTCATTTTTAAGTATCTTGTTTTCTATATGTCATGAGTTAAGATTCATTCAGAGGTAGTAGCAGGTGTCACAGTGGTTAGCATTATTGCCTTGCAGTGCTGGGCTCATAGGTTTGTAATATGTAGGCATTATATAAATAACGGTAATTGTAAAATCCAGCAAAAGATAATAATAGTTAAAATTATAATAATTATAGTAATAATAATAATAATAATAACATTATTAATAATAATAATATTGATAGTAATAATAGTAAAATGATTAATAATAATAATAATAATGATAGTAATAATAATAGTAAAATGAATAATAATAATAATGATAGTAATAATAGTAAAATGAATAATAATAATAATGATGATGATGATAATAAACTCCCAATGATAGTTTGATTTGTACAGTATATTGGCTGGGTTTATAAGTGTTTAAGTAATACTAATAAAACACAAGCTATAATTCATATTAGTTTTTATTAAATTGAGTGTAGACTTCTAAATGTTTATGTGTGATTTGTTTCCATTACTTATAGCACTAACTGGTATTAGAACAAAGTGTTATAGTATTAAGTAACTTGCAGATGGGGATGTGAGAAGGAATGGCTGTAACTGTTTAAGATTCATTGAAAAGAAGTGTGAGGTAGTCTGTAGTGGCTGCATAAACAATATTCCAAATAGTGTCCCAGTTTTCCTTGTCACCAAATTGATAGCTGCAGCCAATTTTATATTATCCTATGATGCTTCTTATGCCCTGTATCCATTGCTTTGTCCTGCAGTCCATCTAATACATTTCTTATACCCCTTTCATACATACGACCCGGGAAATTTCCTGCTCACACCCGGGAATTTCTCCTGTGCAAGTTACCGGGTGTTTGGTCAAGACCCCCCTTTCACACTACAGCGTCTACGTGGGAAATTCCTAGGTAGATCCCTTTCAGACATAAGCAGGGTCTTTTAGTTTTTAATATTACCTGCCTCTCCTCTGCCCTTCCTAGTTTATCCCCTCTCCGTCTGCCGCTGATGATGTCATCATCATGCAGCGGGCAGCCGTCCAATCACTACAGCCATTTTATTTTACTATTATTACATTATTTAAATGTGCCCTGGTGGTCCAGTGAGAGTAGCACCATTCAAACATAAGCAGGGTAATTTCCCGGGACGTAAGTCCCGGGAAATTCCCTGGTCGATTGAAGGGTCAGCTACTGAGGCAGGCCAAATTCCCGGGATTCTCGGCATGTCTGAAAGGGGTATGAGTGTCGCCTCAGAACCTACTGATCCCCTCTAAATACTTGCATGTATTTCCCTGGCACCCTAACTCTCTCATGAACAATATAAACATCTGTAAATTAAAGTAGACATAAACCTTCAGCCTCACAATGCCCCTACTTTGTTAAAATTATAACAAACTCTTCACAGGGATACCCCTCCATATTCCTCATTTCCTGACGCTTTAAAGTCTTTAATACCTTAACCCAAACAAAGACCCAGAACCACTGGCGTCTTATAGGGCTATTAGTTTATTAAATGGCAATTTCAAAATAATGGCCAAAATGATGGCAGCTAGATTACAAACAATATTTCCATCTCTCCTGACTGATCACCAACTGGGCTTTGTGCAGGGTTGTCATGCCGTGAATGGGATTTGTACAGCTATACCAGCGGTCGCAGCATCCTCTCAATGCCCGTATTGCGCGAGCATATAGTTGAGCTTAGATTCTCATAAAGCATTTGACATGGTTGTATGGGCTCATTTGTTCTGAGTGCTGGAGGTGGGGTAGTTAGAGAGTGATTTCAGACGTTTGATCCGATGTTTCCATAACAACACTTCAATTGGTCGGCTTCACTGACAACATCCTTCTTTATATCACAAGTGTTCTCTCCCACATATCCTGTAAAGGATTGATTTATTCGGTTCTATATCTGAATTCACTATCAATGTAGACAAGTCTGTGGCACTACAGCTCTATGACCCAAGCTTTCGTCCATCCTGTGGAAACTATCTCTCATTACAATGGGCTATGAATAACATTCCCTATTTAGACATTATATTACACAAACATCCTTCTGACTTGTATGCCATGTAGTCTCACGGGCCATTCAGAACCTTACTAACAACTTGAAGGGGTGGGACCATCTTCTCATTTCCTACTTAGGACGGGCAAAACTGATAAAAATGGTCCCGTCCCCCCCAGTTGCTGTATCTATTTCAATTGTTAACCATCTGTCCATAGAGATATGCAAGAAATACATTTTTTGTTTCGTAAATTTATTTAGAACAATGGCCGCCCGCACATCAGCTTGCATGAACTATATCAACCTACATCCTATGGAGGAATCAACTTTCCGGATGTTATTGCCTATAATCAGGCAGCATTGTTGTGCAATCTGCGTGACTGGCTTCATAATGAGGATACTTATGCCGATACCTCCTTGGAGCAAGGTTCCCTGGGACATATAGCACCCGCATGATCAGGAGATTTCAGACAAAATTAAAGATAATACATTGTTGTGGACAACTCGTAAAATTTTGCATATATTGCATCACCAATCAGGCCTTAACACATGTCATTCACTACATCTCCCCCTCATTCCTAACCCTGATTTTCTGGACGGCTTGGCTGCTCATCTTTTTGCTATTTGACAATTTGGTGGTATTTTCACTATATCTGGTTGACATTTCTATAAAACGTACCTTGAGATATTGTGAAACTTCTCTGAGATATGAATCTGTTAGGCTTTACCCTCTTGTATCTTTACAATCACAATTTTATGTTAGCCATGTTATCCACCACTTTTCAGTCGCTGATTGGCAGAATCTCTTAGATCAACTCCTGCTTCAACCATTCAACCACCCCCAAAAGCTATTTCCACTTGTTATGCTTTCCTTCAAGATATTCTCCACCATTCACTGTCTGCTAGTGGTATGACTAATGGCTCTCATATTGACCTTCATTGAACATACCTATACTAGAACAAGCTCTGTTGTTCTCTCACAAATCTCTTCTAACTGGCATCTACACTGAGTTGTTTCTTAATACATATCCCCCCAATGATGCTATCGACTTTCACCGACTCACACATGTCCGAAATGTAACCAACCACAGGCTGCTATAGTAGGCGGCCTTTGGATTTGCCCACTGATAAAATATTTTTGGCATCTGATTATGTGCTATGCTGAACATCATCTGCTTACTTATGTTGATTTTACTCTAGAGTGAGTAATTTTAGGTGTCTTTGATGTTCACCAGCATATAATGATGGAGGGCAAATGACTATTAATAGCACTTGAGGGCAGCCGGGGTAAAAAATCTATACTCCAGAGATGGGTACAGAGGGGATGTAGTCAGGATCCCGGCGGTCAGAATCCCGACTGTCACTATAACGTCTCTGGACTCCCGACGTTCATGACAATACCGGCTCTGGAATCCAAATGGTCAGAATCCTGGCGGTGAGTATTAGTGTTAGGGGTTAGGTTTAGGGTTAGGCACTAGCAGAAGGACTAAGGTTAGGCTGCGAGAGGGGACAGTTAGGGTTAGGCTGCCGAAGGGGACTGTTAAGGTTAGGCTGCCGAAGGGGACGGTTAGGGTTAGGCTGTGAGGGAAGGGTTAGGGGAAGGGTTAGGGTTAGAATACTCTCTAACATGCGCTGGGATTTTGACCGTAAGGATCCCAGAACCGGCATTATGACCACAGGAATTCTGACCTCCGGGATATTGTAGCTAACCGATACAGAGAACACACACCCCAATTACCCCAGTTATACTTTATATTTAGAATGGACTGGGTGGAGACTCTTTGGAATAAGAAAACACATACAGCATGCTTCTTTGGTGTATGGGAGACTTAAATTGATAAATAGCCTCTTGCCACGAAGACTCAAATTTATAGAGGTTTACACCAAACTACTTGATACCACCTGCGAGACCTAGCCCAGGATCCCCCCATTCAACTCTAGTGTCAATATTCCATAGTTGTAGATGGTCTGGTTCTCTCCCTGGATAGAATTTTGCATTGTATCTGTGTGTACATGTATTTATGTGTGTATATATATTTAAGTCCATCTTTGTATTAGATATTTGTGTTCTCCCCTTCTTGTTAGAGCTTCAACTCTATATCAAAATGACTCCACTGTCAAATTTCACCTAGGGGCTGCAGCCACCCAGTAACATCCACCACCCGCAGGGACTGCCTCGCAGTGGCAGTGGCTTGCCATTGGAAGCACCCCCTGCTAATCACAGCCGGACAGGCAGTCCCATGAGGAGGTGTTTTCTGCCCCTGGGACTTCCAGTATGGGCTACAATTAGCAGAGAGAGCACTTCCAACTGGAAGTCACTCAATTGCTATAACGATAGCCCTGTTTGGTGTCTGGGGACACGATGCAGTCCCAAGAAGCCTGGGGTGCTTGTCAATTTGTGCGCATGTGTGGGATCTTGATCCCGCGCTTACGCACAAGCCATCTGCACAGACCGGCTTACAGCGGACCCCCTAGAAGATAAATGTAAGAGTCGCCACTGTTTGCCTCTATTGCTGTACTTTCACTTTATGTGAATCTGTTGAATATATTTGTTTCTATTTGCATTATGAAGCCTCAATAAGATGTTATAAAAATAAATGTAGTCCTAAAAAAAAAAAAAAAATCCTTCATATGAAGTCAGGGTTTAAAGAGCAGAATTCTTTATTGAGCCTCTCTAGGTTACAAATTAATCAGCGTTCCTTACACTTACCACATCTGGCAGACACATAATGAACAGATTTTAGTATTCCAATATCAGGTGCCAAATGCAGGAAATCCTAGAACCGTTGTAAAATTGTGAAGTAACAGAGATAAAGTGTAAAAAATCCACTTCACAATGTTAATATTATATTGTGTATTTTTTTTATTTCTAATTAATTTATTTTTTTCAACACATTTTTATTGGTTAAGATACTGCAAAATTAAATGAAAATATATTGCAAACCTCTAAAATCTATACATCAAGAACATATAATACAACACCTAGTTTGTATACATGAGGCATATATTGTTTGCATTATCTTGACCCTTTAATTAGTAGTTTTACTGAACATGATTAATAATATGACTGGTATGGGTCACGAGATTATATGTCACAATGGTGAAACTTTTCCTCGCCCTACAGGTTGCAGTTTCTATGTGGTACGGCTATTTTAGAACTTACAATCTTGGATGTAAAATAATGGTCTGCAAAGTGTCCAAAGCTTGGGGCGAGCCTCTAACATACACTGGCAGCTAGCTCCTTTCTTCCTCCGCCAGAAGTCACAAAAGGTCTTTTTAATAATGATTCAGGAAATTGTTCCACATTGAAGCTGAAAGAAGATTTCATGTTGGTTTCATCATGATTTCTCAGTTTTAGCGGCAGACATTTCTCTTAAATATTCTCTTTGAAACTCGGTAATAAGCCTTGAACGTATTTATTTTCTTCCCTTTTTTTGGTTTCTATTCTACCAGAAATGTGCGGCAGTTTATGTGAGTGCTCTGATCTTTTCCTTTGCAATATCTTATTTTCATAGCAGAAAAATTAATAACTTGATTTTTTTCTATTTTAAATACTCCATGGATTATACTTTTACCTTGGGGATTTTACATTCTATCCACTAGATGCTAAAGTAGCTTTCGGGCACTTGACATCGATAAGTTAAATGTGGTAAGCAGGCCCGGCACTGGTAAGCCCACAGTTGAAACGAAAGGGAATGTAATATTTCACCAAACATTATGCTTCTTAGGGTTGTGTCACTTACACATTCACTTCACTCTCCAAATTTAAATCATTCAGATATATGAGTAATATTAAGAGGATGACACATGATCGCTTTAATTGCTCGAGTGGTCTGTAATGTGCTGAGAGCAGTGTTTTGGACACATGTCCATAGTGCTGTAGAAAATGCTAGCCAATTGAAATGCATTATATTTAAGAAGGCCTTGTTGTTGCAAAGAGCATTTTCAGGGCTGTATACAAACAGTAATATGTAAAAGAGCTGCACTATTCTACCCGCAATCACAATACTATCAAATGAGGCATAAGGGCTTCTGAAGCCACAAAAGCGTTAGTGTAGAAAGTACGTCTGTGCCACAACCTTTAGTGTTACAAAAATCAGGGCAAATAACAGTTTATTTTATAACTTTTGTATACAGTGGACACCAGAACAACAAATAACCAAGATAACTCCTATATCCCTATAGTTCATGCTGATCACTAACTATGGGCCTTATAAAGAGTACCCAGAGCTGGCTGTATCAGTTTATTTAAAGTGCGCATTGCTCCGGAGCCAGGAGTACGCAAGCATGGGGCGATCCTGAGTCGTATGCAACTTAGTTGCATCTCCACTTACTGCTGAAGGGGTGCAACTGGGTGGTAACACGGCATTCGCTCATAGGGTCAGTTTATCGAGGGCTTGTCAGCAGAATTGCACAGTTGTGTTTCCTGGATAGTACAACTATTTTGAAATGGATCTTTGGCACCAGGGATAAGCCTGGTACAAGTGTACACTTACTGTATAATGAGTGCACAGTCTGGCTGCAAATATGCGTACAACTCTGCTTACAGGTGACTATATTTACTCCTGTGAACACAATGCGGGTGCAATTACGGACGCCTTGTGTTCAACTCAGCTCCTATGTATCTATACTTGCCAAGAAATTATGATTCCGTATGCCAGTTAGTTATTGTTATTAGTCATTGTTAATGGAGAAATGGGGAGGTCAGGAGCCAGTGCTGGGACCCATACTCAGCTACGCTCCCAAAATGGCCGGAGACTCCCGAAAATTGGATGGCTGTCCTGGCCACCCAGAAAAATGGGTATATCTCCACTGGCATTGTACAGCAGGGGTCGGAGCTACGATGACACAATTGCGTTGCCACGCCCCAGGCACGCCCATGTTTGCCTCACAATGCACTCCGTGTTCCCAACAAGTGTGATATCAAGAGTTTTTGCATACATTTGGTAGGGATGGTAGAGGAGAAATGATAGTAAGAACTTCATCTGCAAAAAGAGATTTTTTGTAATCATCCAAATCGACTGAGACACTTGTGTTGTCTGGGGGAGCCTAATTCATGCTGCCAGTGATTTGACAACCTTTATATGGGTTATAAAGGGCCTTGTCTGCTTCCAACATCTTGGCAGAGGGTTTTGAGTATAGGGCTGAATGCCTTGGAGCAGTGGCGGAACTAGAGAGTGGTGGGCCAAGGTGCAAGAATATGATTTGGGTCCCCCTATGCAGTGCCCCCAGTAGTGGTCCCCCTATGCAGCGCCCCTTATACAGTGCCCCCAGAAGTAGTCCCCACTACACAGTGCCTCCAGTAGTAGTCCCCCCTATGCGTTGCCCCCCAGTAGTAGCCCCCCCTATGCAGTGCCCCCAGTAGTACCTCCTATGCATTGCCCCCAGTAGTAGTCCCCCGTCCCCCCTATACAGTACCCCCAGTAGAAGTCCCCCCCATGCAGTGCCCCCAGTAGTACTCCCCCCTATGCATTGCCCCCAGTAGTGTCCCCCCTATGCATTGCCCACAGTAGTAGTCCCCCCTACACAGTGCCCCCAGTAGTGCCCCCAGTAGTGGTCACCCCCCCATACAGTGCCCCCAGTAGTGGCCCCCCCTATACAGTGCCCCTAGTAGCAGCCACCCCACCTATGCAGTACCTCCAGTAGTGCCCCCCCCCTATGCTGTACCAGTGTCAGGTCCCATTCCCTCTTACACACACACACACACACACAAAAAAAACACAACTGTCCGCTCCACCCGGCCCGCTCTTCTGCCCGTGATGTCTCTCCCATCACCCACTGCGGGGGGAGCCGGAAGGTGGGGCTCATGAGTGAGCTGCAGCCGGCTCCCTCCATTTACGCAGCAGCCAATGAGAGTCTGTCTGACTCTCATTGGCTACTATGTGGCTATCTGTTTGTTACTGTGTAGTGCTGACCACTCTCACTTTGGGCTGCACTACACTTGTGTGGCCCGGGGGACACTAGCGGCGGGTGCAGCAGCGGCTATGGGCCCCTGCACCACAGCGGGCCCCGGTGCAAGCCACCGGCTGCACCGCCGCTAGTTCTGCCACTGCCTTGGAGGAATCCCCAAATCCAAATTTGTGGAGTTTCTGACATAAAGGGCCAACTTATTTTGTCTAAAGGCACACATCCACTAGACGATCAAATTGAGCGATTGAACGATAACGATATCGTTATCGGTTAATCATTCGATAATCGTTTAATCGTTTGCAGATTCTTTAAAAAAATGTCTAAGCAATGCATGCTCCCGCTGGTCGTTTAGACATCTATCATCGTACAAATATGTTGGACAACCTGATGATAACGTCAGGTTTAGCCTGTTTGCAGATGATTGATGTGCCTACACTGAACGACTGCTCATTCAGTGTAGGCACATCACAGACAGACAAACGACTGCACAATTACAATGTGGTAATCATGCAGTCTTTTGCCTGTCGTCTAGTGGATGTGTGCCTTAACTGCTGGCTGCACTTTATTATGGGGCTGTGACATTACTTTGACAACTTTGGATAGAAGTGTGTCTGCATGACAGAAGACCATAGAATCATTGACACTATCTCATATCTCCTTATTTGACCAAATAAGCACTAAATAATATATGACAGGACCTGGAGAAATAACAAAGGAATCTGAAATATTGCAAAGAACATAAACGCACAGGAATAAGTGAAAATAAAAATTGTGCCTCACAACTAACTAAAGCTGTAATGAGGGAATAGGCAGTATGGAATTGCAGTGTTTAATATATGTACATGATTTCAATAAACTAAAAATGCATATTTACAGTAGTTATTTGTAGTTGTATAGTCAGATAAATTGAAGATATGAGACTGTATAGAGATGGGATAACTAATGTTGTACCTATCAGGACAGTGTTGTTTGCACAGCCCTCCAAGGATTTACATTAGAACTGCTGTGTTTAATAAAATTGGCCTGTCTGCCAGTGTCTGATCAACCATTAGGCTAATTAGGCTGCAGCCTAGGGCTCCAGGACTTGGGGGGGTGCCATGCAGTTGGCAGCTGGGGAATAAAATGAAGGGCGCATTGTTTAATTAAAGAAACTTGTAAGTCATCTGGCCGGCCTGAGGTAGATTGGAGGGTAAAGTTCATAAAGTGACCCACAATGGCTGTGCAGATGTCACGATGTAACTTACTGCTCAAACTTTTATGCACTACAAGTGCATTATGGGGCCCATACATATGCGACTGATTGCCTCAATTCCCTGACTCCTGGGACTGGGCCCGGGAAACGATCGGGATCAGCAAATTGGGGAACTTTAACATGCAGAGTTTCCCCGATTCCCCGACGGATTGCGATCATTGACGTCCATGGATGGGTGGTTTTGATTGCCAATCGTTAGATTAAATTAGTGACAAGTGATCTGGTAACTGGTACGCTGATGTAGGGCATACAGAACTTTTAATCAGGACCTGCTGTCTGAATAGCTTTCTCAATTCCACTTACCTGAGCAAATCTGCTTCCCATCACATCAAGCAACACACCCACGGGGCAGAGGTACTAAGCTCTGGAAAGTAATAAATTGGAGAGTATTAAACTACCAACCATTCAGTTCCTAACTGTCATTTTTCAAACAGCCTGTAACTTGACATTTAGGAGTTGAGTTGCTGGTAATTTAGCACTCTCCAATTTATCACTTTCCAGAGCTTAGTACATCTCCCCCAAAGTGTGATATGTGCCTGTATTGATCCACTATAATTAGCAATCACATATGCCTTCCACATGGCACCACAAACAGAATTGTCCTGGCCCGGGAAACATATGCACATGGGCTTCCTTGCCAAGACACCAGAACCAAAAGCAGCTGCTAGGTTTTATGTAAATATGTGTTATCTTTTCTCTAATTGTATCAGAATTCCAGGCAAAATGTTTGTGTGAAGGATCCGTTTTACTTACGGTACTCGTTTTAATGCATAGTCATTTTATAAGATTATAACATTTCTTTAAACACAGCCTCAGTTATGAAAAATACAAATAATAAAATATAATTCAGAGTTAATGAAAAGTTTGGTAACTGACAAGCTGTCTTGATTAATTCTCAAGTAAGCAAAGCTGGAGTTCCTGGAACTCTTATTTTGATCATTTTGCAAATAACATTAAACTATCAATCAAACAAGTCAGTCGAAACTATTCATATCTACAATGGAAACACAGTATAATATTTATACTGCATTGGTAGTTGGACATCTTGTTTCCAGTGAATTTAATTGACATTACATATTTGATTTAAATTTAAGTTACAATATGACAAAATACTATGCGACCACAAAGTATATTTCAATGTTATTTGCTATGTAGTAAAACATGGGGCATGATTAGCTCAATGAAACATAGGGACGGAAGCAAGAGTTGAAATATGCTTAGATATTTTATAAAAGGTAATCTTGGACAGATGGTAATACAATTACAGAAGCTAGACATGCACAGATTCATTTAGCAGAAAGATGCACAGGTTCATTGGAAAGTTTACTAAGGCAATTTCAGAGGCCCCAGTGAGGTGCTTTTACTCAGAGTAGTGCTCGCGTGTTTATAATCATAGCAGAAGGTGATCTGAGAGAAAAAACAGGAAAATATTGAGGGAAAATCAGCTTCTAGATTAGGGGTGGGCAATAAGCGCCCCCCCCCAGCTGTTGTAGAACTACACATCCCAGCATGACCTGACACAGTTTTGCTATTTGGCCATGCTAAAACTGTTGCATGGCATGCTGGGATGTGTTGACAGCTGGAGGGCCGCTTATTGCCCACCCCCTGTAATCTAGAGCCTATTCATAGGCCTGAATGGACAGTTAGGTAACACATGGTTTTCAGCCTTTCTACCTACAATAGATTTTAAAATCAACGTGCAATTTGAATTGAGTTATGTAAAAGTAAGAACTGTAATATCACTGTTTACATCCATAGTCATGTGTATTAGATTGTATTTAATGGGATGTAGTAATGAGTCTCAATGCCGACAGCAGAATCCCTGCAAGGGCTGTAACATAGGCGTCGAAATACCAACGCCTATGTTAATCCCCACGCCGGAACGCAGAGGACGCCAGCCTGAAAGAAGGTAAGTCCAAGGCGCCCTAAGTGTTAACCATTGGGGGGGGAGGATTAGTATTAGGAAGTCTAGCGGGGTTAGCGTTAGGTTTGGGGGGGGAGAGATTAGGGTTAGGCACCCCTAGGAGGGAGGGTTAGGCACCACCGGGGGGAGGTTAGGTTTAGGCGCCTCCACGGGAGGGTTATGTTTAGGGTGCAGGGAGGGGGTGTTAGTTTTAGGCACCCTGGGGGGGAGGTTAGGGTTAGGCACTAAGGGGAGAGGTTAGGGTTAGGCACCACTAAGGGAGGGTTAGAGTTAGAGGGGGGACAGGGGAGGGTTAGTATACTTACCTACCCCAGTCGGGATCTCCTCATGTCGGGCATTCGCTGTAGGGATTTGAACCGGCGGCTAAACAGCCGCCGAAATTTATTTAATGGATACTTTGCAATTGCTTCACTTTAGCAAGTAGATGTGTTAGAGAACATTCCAAGCTGCAGTCCATGCAATATAGTAAGTTGGTCCAACAAGAGAATAGACCTCTGGTTAGTGCTATTCACATGGGTTCCACACCTGGGTTTCTGAAGCACGAGGCTCATGTGGCTGACACATAATCTCCACCTATACACAGAGATGTAAACGGCATCACCCACTAGTCTGTGTTTTACATTGTTTATTTGCATGTTGGCATACATGCCTACCCTATTAGAAGTCGCGGGAGACTCTCGATTTTTCGGGTAACCCCCCCCGCACCCCCGGAAGGCTAGGTACTTCTCCCACATTCAGCCTACTTCCTAGTGAAGTGGGCAGAATAGGAGAATTTTCTAGCGGATCGGCAGGTCCGCGAGTAGGGGCGTAACCTAATGATGCAGTTCTATGGGAATTGCGACATTTGGCCCTGTCCCCTTATTTAAATATGTGCCGTTCGCGGCAAATTTATGTGATGGGGTGGGGCTTAATGACACTTCCGGTCCTGCCCCCCACACCTCCCATCTGCTTCTCTTCCATGGGCTTCTCCGAGGTAGGAAAAAGCAAATGTCGGCAAGTATGATGTTTGGGCGGTAAAAGGCGGGTTAAATTCAGTGTAATCACATTTATAGAATGATCTGTGTCACATACTGGCGAGGCACAAGTTAATTTTAGGTGAGTTCCAAATTCCTTCAGTTAGATAAATATACTCAGGTTAATAGAGGAACAAATGGTAATAAGAGCTGTACTTACCACGTGGTGCATAGAGATGTGAATGTGATGCGTCTGAAGCTGAAATACTAAGGTTGATTATAAAATGCCAGAGAATGTTTTTGTGTTGTGACCTTAATGTATATAATACTATTTTTATATAACAGGTGGCAGACTGGGTCCTGGAGTCAGTGCTCTGCTACATGTGGGGTTGGAATACAGACAAGAGATGTGCATTGTTCCAGCCTGACTGAGTCTAATAACAATTCTGAGCATGAGTGCGATGGGGAAAAGCCTTCAGCATTGCAGCCTTGCAACCAGATTGATTGTTCTCCAGCTTGGCATGTAGAAGACTGGCAACAGGTATTCACATACACATTCTTTACAGTATTAGATATATTTTATACAGCAATCTGAACCTTCTAGCTCACTGCAGAATTTCTGTAATTTATATTCATCAACATTAAAGTTGCCCGATACACATGCGGAAACGCTAGTTCCTACATATTTAAGGTAATGGGCCATTTATTATCAGGGGTCCGATAGGACCACCTGATATTCAGCAAACTTCGAAAACTTAAAGAGAAAACACAATCTTCAGATGGAGCTTGTTCTCGTAGCCCCTCTCCTTCCTATGGGAAGGAGTTCCGGGGATGCGAAGAGGGATCTAAGCAGATACCTCCATCGCCTCCTCACTGACTCCCCGGTGGCTTTGCGCATTCGTGGCCTTAGGTCACGCATGTTGGAGAAGCCAGAGATGGGGACAGTAAGTAACGCTGCTACTTTTGTAGCAGTGCTACAAATCGTGGGGACAGCTGCTTTTTAGAGCAGCTACCCCCGCAATGGAGCAATGATGAATTGCTCCTGTGATAAGTATCCCCTGCGGTTATGATGAATAGGCCCTTTATTCTGTAAATGTACAGTGCCTGGCAAGCATAACATGCATAACATTGTTCCATGTGTTCTTATTCATGAGACCTCAGTGTTAGGACTGGGGAGAGGGAGAGATGTAAAGCTTTTAAAGAGTGGAAAAGTTGCCTATAGTAACCAATCTGCTACTTGCTAGCATTTGCTAAGTACATTCTATGAAATGATAGGTAGAAGCATACTTGCCAACTCTCCCTCATTGTCAGGGAGACTCCCTGAAATAGTAGCAATCTCCCTGTCTCCCTGAAGAGTCTAGAAATCTCCCTCATTTCATCCTTACCCCCATTATGAAGCTGTTATATATACATTCAAATGGGATCATTAGTGTCACTTCCTTGCATTGGTTATTATAAGGCACAATGATCCCTATGAATTTCTGAAAAGTATTAGTGTTTTCATCAACAAACAGATCTTACTAACTGCTTTTGGGCTGGTTACATTTTAGTGTAAGTCAGTATTAGGACACGCCTCTCAGATTTATCAGTACACGCCTACTGTAACACGCGCTCATAGGTGCTGCTTTCACAATCTCCCTGAAATGCTTCTTCAAAAGTAGGCAAGTATGGGTAGAAGCTGGTTGGTTGTTATGGGTAACTTCTCCGCTTCTCTACTTTTTAGTACTTTTTAGGACACTTAACTTCCTATTGTCTAATGTACCTATGACTACTGATATTACAGTGAATATTATCCCAACAAAGGTATAGACAGATTTCTAGTTGAGGCTTCGATGCTGACCTCCCACCACTTATCCCCTCACCCATCACAATGTTCTTCTGGGGAACAGCTAGACATCAGTGGAAATGTGTGATATGGAGTAATATTTGCACTTCTGCAAACTTACCTGGTTGTAAATATGCCCTTGGATTGCAGATTCAGAAGTCTAAAATATAATGTGACATATTATTAATATACCCTGAGCAAGAGCCAGTGATTCAGTCCATGAAAACATGAGGCCATTAGATAACACACTGGATGGATTTGGCGGCGTTGCACACTCTTCTGCTGAGATGTCTGGACAAGTGACACTGCTGTGTGTAAAGACACTCTTGTTCTGTACAGTATGCAGTCAGGAAGCTGATGGTCGAAATGCCGACTGCCGGCTTCCCGACTCTGTAATCCCGACAGAGGACTAATGATAGGCGTTGAAATCCTGACGCCTATCATCTCTACGCTGGGAGCCCGACGCCTGGCATACCGAATGAAGGTAGGCCAGGAGCGGACAGCCGCGGTGGGGGAAGGGTTAGGGGCTCCCGGGGGAGACTTAGGGTTAACTACCCCCCTGGGAGGGTTAGGGTTAGGCAAGGGGAAGGGGGGGTTAGGGATAGGCACCCCCCCCCCGGGAGGGTTAGGTTTAGGTACTTACAGGGGGGGGGGGTTGGGGACTAGGGGGGGGGGATTAGGGTTAGGAACCCCTTAGGGAGGGTTAGGGTTGGGGGGGAGAAGGTTAGGTATAGTTAGTTTACTTACCTGTCGGGATCTTCACTGCTGCCGGTCTTCCGGCGTCGGGATTGGTCATTCAAACCGATCCCGTTCTGTACAGCATAGGTGACTTGTGCCATGCTATACCCTGTGACTGGAGTGATACTGATAGCCTGAACAATGCCTTGTTTGTGTTCTTAGTGTTCCCGGATGTGTGGGGGAGGTGTCCAAAACCGCAAAGTGAGCTGCAAACAGTTGTTAGCAGATGGGAGCTTTATGAAGCTTTCAGAAGAAATGTGCCAGATACAAAAGCCGGCTAGTCAGAAACCTTGTGGTAAAGTTGATTGCCCCCTGCAGTTAACTACAGGAGAATGGTCCAAGGTTAGTGATATCCACAAATGGTGCCATGATAAATAGTACATGACAGTGTAATTTGTTGGTTCCTCAGGGGCTCAGCAATTAACTGGTAAAGGCGCGTCCACCTAATGTTGTTTTTTTATTATGATTGCTTTGATCAAGTATATGTTTAACTTTGCAGTCATTTGTACTGTATCCAGTCGCTGGCTCCTTTATTCTGTCTGTGACTGCTCTGAACTCTTACAGAACCACGTGGCTGAAGGATAAATTGATCAATGAGAGTTTAGCAGGTTTATTTGTTAATTAATTTGTTTGTTAATATGTGTCGTCTGCAGTTTTGCAGAGAGATAAAGGGCCTGATTCAGAGGTGGACGAAGTGGTGATGTCGGACGCAAGTGTCCGATGTTTTCAGTCTGTGCATGCATACATATAGCACTGGGCATGTGTCCCGGTGGTTACCACTGTGCGACCGCGTCTGCTTGGACCAATTTAGGAATGTGTATGCCTTTACCAAAATCACCGCCATAAATTCTGTGGCAAAGACTTCAAAAATCTTCACTCTGTAAAACCATCGATTGAGAAATAAAGCCCAGAATTCTGACATATTCTACCATATGGGTATAGCTATGGGTATACATATGGGTATAGGTATGGGTATACGTATAGGAATGGGTATGCAGATAGTTTAAAGCCTCACTTTATCATCAAATACATTTTAATTTCCAATGGCAACAGAGATTTCCTGACTGTGTGTGTGTTAATGTAGTGCTCTGTGAGATGCGGTGTTGGAGTCCAGAGGAGGACGCTGGTCTGTCAGAAGATAACATCTAAGGGACAAATCGTTATTGTGAATAAATCCCTATGTCATGGACTTCCTATCCCAGCACTTGTTAGAGCATGTCGTGTGGGGCCATGTCACAGTAAGTATGTTTTATGTGCTGGATACTTATACTAATAGTACTACATCATATATAGGGAATTCAGGCACAGTTAATTGAAAGATCACTACTAGGATGCGGAAGCTTTAAAGTGGACCTGTCACCACTATACAAAACTACATTGTTGTATCAAAAGGCAAACATTACCTTTACTTTATTATTTAGGTTAATATTTCTCTGTATGAACTCTTAAATAATTAAATATTGCAGACATGTGAGTTGTTTTACAGGTAAATGTTTTGGAGAACCTGATGGTAAATATATAATGAAGGCAAAGATAGTCGTAATACATGGAATAGGGATCTGTGTAGGGATCTTTTCCATCATCTACTAAAGCCCAGTGACAGGGGGCCATGTTTCTCCTCCCCCTCATTAGCCTTCTGGTACTACTGACATTAGGAAGCAAATATCAGCAGGGAAGGCAGGTTATAGGTTGATAGGAAGAGGAGAATACTTTGTGGCATATGGGGAAATGTACCATACCTTTTAAAGAGTGGAAAAGTTGCCCATAGCAACTAGCTTCTCCCTATCTTTATAGAATGTACATGATAAATTCTGGCTACTAACCAACTGGTTGCTATGGGCAACTTCTTCACTCTTTAGAAGCTTTGATACATCTCCCACATACATTGAGTGTGACGGAGCTCCCTAGAGTAATGTTATGTACAGTAAGGGCCGTATTCAGTTAGTTGCGAAAAGCCATTTTCGGCGAAAAAGTTTCGCCGGTGGCGTTATTTCACCTGCGGAAACTTATCTCCGTATTCAGTTGTGGAGACTTTTCGCCGGTGCGGAAACTCAATGCATTGAACCTGCCTATGAATAGCAGTCGAAAAAAACTGCAGAATTGCAGTTTTGGGGTGCAGAGGTGGGAAAACCACCCTGCACCCTTAGGACAGGTCCCCAAAGGTAAACTGCATCAAAAAAATCCTAAAAAAATGTAAGTACACCCCAAGAAATGACTTTGAAAAAGGTGGTGAAAAATTTCAAAGTTGGGGTACAAACTTAAAAACTAGCTAAATAGACGTTGGGGCTGTCTGGAAGTATGGGGTAGGTGTTTTTTGGATTGCAATTGCTTGCTGAAGGTGTTTTTCAAGTTTTTTAAACCCTCACTTTTGCGAATTTTAATCATGCTTGCACCCATTTTCATGTACCCCAATTTTGCTGGGACTAGTTATTTTCACCAGAAACAACTCCTAAATGCTATTCTTCACCACTTGTGCAAATACGTGAATTAGCAGCTAATGAGAGCATTTAAGTACCCCAAATAGCTTCAGCAGGGCTATTCGGGGCCATCTACCATGATCCCCAATGTTAGTGCATCATTTGGGGGGTGTCAGGCTGATTTCCCCAAATTTGACAGCACTTTTCGCCTGTTTGCGTTTCGCCGGGTGCAGTTTTCGACGATTTCTAATTGAATACAGGGATAAGCGGGGACACGTGCGAGACTTTTCCACATGGAAAACCAGCGCTGACGGTGAAAAGTCTGGCATGCAAAAGTACGGGACTTTTCGCACCTAAATGAATATGCCCGATAGAGCGAAAAGTTTGCAATGTGAAATCTGGGTTTCATATAGGAAAAGAGCACTTACTGTAATGTCATAAATGCTTTCATTGTGAGAAGTGAAAGGCCACACAATGTGTTAATTTAGTACCGTCTGTTTTGATGCCACTAGAAACAGATATCTGTTCATTTGATGAATAGTTTTTTGCTAAGCTCTTCATGTATTTGGGAAACCAGTCACTTCTTATCATTCAACAATAACTTCTTACAGATGTGCCCACATACATCTATCCTCCGTGCGCTTCAAGTCGCGCCACACATAACGTGGGAGCTCAGTGTGACTCGGTAGCGCAGAGTGTTTTTTCGTGCGTCTTTCTACCTTCAAATGCGTCTGATTCGCACAATGATGCGAATAGATAGCACTAACAGCTTCTGCTGATTAAAATGATATGCAGCATGCCTATGTTCTCTGAGTGAGTATGGGTGTATCTGCATGCGAAATGCTATGTTACAGTGTCAGTGGCTGTAACACTGTTACGTAGCATTTCGTATGCAGATACATCCACAGATGCACAGAGAACATAGACATACTACATAGCACAAGCAGCTTCTGCTGATTAAAATGATATCTATTTGCACCGTTATGCGAATAAGACACAGTTGAAGGTAAAAAGACGCACAAAAAGACGCTCTGCGCTACTGAGTAATGACACGGCATGGCGCGACTTGAAGGGCTGTTTAACGCGCCAGGAGGCTAGATGTATGTGGACCCATCTGTAGGTTACTTACCACACATTGCTTCTGTGCATGACTAGAAGGGTGTGTCTGAGGGGAGCACATGCTGTACAGCAACACTCTCCCTCATATGCGCTCCAGCACTCACATTCACCATGCATTCACCTGGAATGTGTTATACAGATGTGCAGCGTGTGGTAGTTGCTCAGCTATTGCGGCTGACATGATATGTTCTGAGAATCTGGTCCCTCAGCTGGGCCACACAATACAGACCAGTGTCAGATTGCATTGGCTCTATGAAAGCTTGTATCCGCACCTAATAACATCAGAGCTGTGGCGCAAACTAACCTTGGACTAGCTGATTAGTGGTGAGAAGACCTTTACATCCAATCATGGGTTCCTCACCTGTACACAGTATGATTGTACTGCGCTGGCACTAAGAACACAGGGCGGATGGGAAAACCTCTGATGGGAAAAGCTCTGGAGATTAGGATGTCTGTACGGCAAGTTCTATTACATGGACCAGCAGAGATGACTTGTTCTTTGCAAGTCTTTGTAATTGAAGAGCAAATATTTCATGTGAGTGCCACAAATCAGAAACAAAAAGCAACACTACATCCAGGGAATATGCCTTATATGAATAAAATTAACATGTTTATTTTTTAAACATGTGGGAATATTGTAGTATGAAAACAAAAATCACAATTCTTTCCATATAAGTGAAGTCACATACAGTAGAGAGTGGACTATCTACTAAGCAACGTTATGCAGACACCATGTGGCAAATTGAGTTGACTATTTTATAAGGTGGCTAATGGCTTAGCACTGCAAAGAGCTATAAATATGGCACACGGTGACCTGGGGGTCTTCGAAAACACTAAAACAAGCTACAGGTGCAATGAAATGTGGATTTAATGATTTGGGTATGAAAAGAATGTGCAAATGAAAGTGTCACAAGTTTTTTGCTTTTGATGTGAAAAGTTGACAAATTAACTATGCTTAAATCCCGGGCTTGACTGAGGACTGAATATTATGCCTTCATATGATTTTATAGTTAGAAAAAATAGTTCTAACAGCTCCCGCATAATAAGAGACTTTCTTCACTTGGGCTTTATTTCAGATTAAAATGCCAACCGGCTGGCTGAGATTGTAGCACATTTAAAACCCCAATGGAGTTCCAGGAATGTTCTTGGCATGAGGTTAAAAAAAGAGCTACATATCTTAGTTGGTGTAATTAATTGCAGAAAGCTGAGGCAATGACTTTGAAGTGTGTGGTAGATGGTGAAGAGTGATTTTCAAAAACATTGGCATCATTCACTCAATTTACATTAAGGTGGAAGTTAACAAACTTTCTGAGTCTTGCCACATTACAAATACGCTGAAGCAGCTCTGTAATTAACACATTGGGCTTAATTTACTAAGTGCACCTGCTTTTGCACTGTAGTGTCTCTATACTCCACCTGGAACACTTTAAGGTAGATATCTCCTCTCTCCTCACTGCAAACTAAAGTTCTCCTCTATGCGGAGAGAAGGAAAACTGTGTAAGAGCTGCACTGTGCCACTGGTTTCAAATCCTCAACCAGTTCCAAATTCTGAAGCTGTCACAAAGCTATTTAAGCCTGGGCCTGATGTCACTATAACAAGAAGCCCATGTTCCTCTGCCATAGTGATCAGCACAGGGCTGGTAAGCAACTGGAGTATTTGTAATTGCAATTGTTCCAGTGTAATAGTGTTCCAGTGTAATAGTGTCCCAGTGTAATAGTTTGGGGGGGTATTCAATTAGCCGCAGGGTTTACCCTGCGACTAATTGCCGGCCAAAAACCCTTCAGCGCGGGCAAAGGCTATTCAATTAAATAACGTTTTTCCCTCGACAAAAAATCTCTGACTTTACCTAGCACCTCCATAAGCTGCGAGGTTCAGTCCTACTGCAGGGACTGGCGAACGGTGTAATCCCCGCTAATTGAATAGCTACGACGCGGCAATTAGCCGCTGGATTTATTGAATACCCAACTTTGAGTTCCCTAGTTAATGAAAAAAAAATCACTTAAATGTGAGTTAAATATCAGCTTCCCCAAAAAAGCACATTTTCTTAAAAATACTGTATCATCAACATTTGTTTTCTCCTTCTTGAGCCCTTATTGTTCAAGTGGGAAAACACCCCACAAACCCCAAAATAGCCTATACAAATTACCTGCTATATGACCAAAGCAAAATAATCAAAGCAGGGATCCCCTGGGACTCACTCTCACTCCCTTCTCATTACAAGCCATTAGCCAGGTGGATTTTTAAGGTTTAGAATATTTTTCCCCATTTGGACTAAGATAGTATAGCACTGTAATGTCCAAATCAGTCAGATGGGTGTTACTACAAGGAGAGCCCCAAATCATGCATTCTCCCTTGTTATTGCATTCTCATTCTGTATTGTGGCGAGTGCTGAAAAGGCTAGATAGGTGAGATTAAAAGTTGAATTCAATAACAATGAACTGCAAAATCTACACAGAAGGGAGAAAATCAGTTTCTAAAGGGAGTTACCATATACTTTGTATATTATTAATAAACCTTCCAACTATTAGACTCCTCCAAATGAGATTTACAGTAATGTACTCAAGAGCAGTCCACAAATGGTGACATTGCCATGTCCCAATGGGAGCATAGCACATTCAAGGGCTAGGCTGCCCCTTACACTTTCCCTACAAAAATTTGCATACATTGCTGTGGGGGGATAAAGTTACAGTAAGTTACCGGTGTCCGGAATGGCGCCTCCCAGAATCCAGATGCGGAAAGCCCGATTTGGGATTAAAGATAGGTGTCTAAATCCCAACGCCTATCATTAGCCTGATGACGAAATCCCGACACCGAGGGTTAGGGTTAGGCTAGGGGAAGGGAGGAGGTTAGGGTTAGGCACCACTAAGGGAGGTTTAGGGGGGGGGGCAGGGGAGGGTTAGTGTATTTACCAGCGCCAGTCGGGATGTAAAGCGTTCAGGCTTCCGGCGTCGATATTTCTTCTGGCTAATCAGCCGCCGGCATTACATAGCGATTCCGCTGTAAACGTATGACTAGAGAACATAGGCTATGTAACAAAGTATGTTTTCTCTTTAGATAAATGACCTGTCCATAAAGGTACTGCAACGTTTACAATTGACATGCGTATTTTTGAATGACACGACCGTATTCAATTAGGTGTGATAAGTGACGAATTTGTTGTAAATTATCGCACCTGTAATTTTGCGGTTAACATTGCACAGGGCTGCTGCTGGTGTTTTTTTACTTTTAAAAACAGTTAAAAAAATACTTGCTGCAACCTTGTGCAATGTTTAAAACACCTGTCACATCCATATAGCCCCCCGAAATACCAGACCCAATACGTTAAAGCCATTTTCAATGATTTTTTTTCACCCAAAACTTGACCGATCGTTTATGGCCCAATTACGCAAATTACAGAAAACTTTTGGGGTAATTTATCATTAAGGGGGGGCGGGGGGTGTCCAAACGATTCTGAAAGAAATCCCCACATTTTTAGGCAAAAATAGGGATTTTGCAGTTTTTTTCACCTGGTCTGAGAGGGTGAAAACGTTTTACATTATCTGATTATCGCGGGTGTGTAAATTTACAGCGAAATCGGTGGGTGCGATAATATATTTACCGCAAAATTGGCACTTATCACACCTAATTGAATATGGCCCTAAGGGGTATATTTGCTGAAGGTCAATTATGATTGATTTAAAATCAATCAAAATCGATGTTGTGTTTCTGGGGCTAAGGGGTCTATTTACTAAGCTGTGTTAGGAGATAAAGTGAACGGTGATAAGGTATCAGCCAATCAGCTCCTAACTGCCATTTTTCAAACACAGCCAGTGACATGGCAGTTAGGAGCTGATTGGTTGGTACCTTATCACCGTTCACTTTATTTCCTAACACAGCTTAGTAAATAGACTCCTAAATCACATACTGTATTTACTAACATTTAGCCCCAGAAATATAACATCAATGTTGAGCGATTTTGATCAATTACAAATCAATCAAAATCGACCTTTAGTAAATATTCCCCTTAAAGTAGACTACAGTTTTAAGGAGCAGATTAGCAAGCATATCTAGCCTTACTGATTGAGGAGCTAACTCCTAATGCTCGCTCTGCTTAAAGTGAAAGTTCTCACACAGGCACCTTATAAGCCATTGACAATAGTACATAGTGCACTCAAGGTCATGTCATCTGTTTTCAGCAACAACCCTATAGACAGATTGTTAGTTTTTTCATATAAGGATCATGTATGTGTCCGAGGCTTATGATGTCAATCTGACTAGTCATCTATTTAACTATATACAGTAGAATTTACCCCCTTTAACCTTTTTTTACATTTTATTTTCTCATTAATAAGGATGGATTTATTTGGGAGTTTTTATTACTGATCAACCCAGAGTAATGACATGCATAAAATGCTCTAAGCCTTTTTTCTGAATTGACGACAAATAGAAACCAGACAGTAATTGATTGCATAAGTATTTGCTGCCATATTTTATTACTTTGTAGGATATTTTTAACTGCAGCTGAAGCTTTAATTCTATTTGGGTAAATTGCTACCAGCTTAGCACATCCGGACACTGGAATTTACGCTCATTCTTATTTGCAAAATTACTCAATATCCTTCAGGTTGATTGGGACTGTTGGTGAATAGCAGTTTACAAACTATTCCACAGTTTCCCAATAGAATTGATTGTTTGGGCTTTAACTGGGCCACTCAAGGACATTGATTGTGTTTTATATTTAAACTACTCCAATCTGACTATTACTGTTTTCTTTGGGTCATTCTCGTGCAGACTGCAGCAAGTTTTGATCCAGATTCATTTGGATCAATATGCTGCATTCATGTTTCCTTTTACTTTAAGTTTTTCTGTCCATGAATTAGCGAAGCATCCGTGTAGCATTTTCATGTCAACACCAGGCTTCATGGTAGGGATGTTATGTTGACAATGTGTATTGTTAGTTTTGTCCAGTTAGACCAAAAAAATAAATCTTGAACTCATCAGATCCTAGAGTATTGCTCCACTTGGCTGACAGGTGTATTACATGTTTTTTTGGCAATGTCTAGCTGAGATTTCATTGAGTGCCCTTCAACAATGGTTTCCATCTTGTCACTGCTCCATAAGGCGTAGTGAATTCCTGTGGTATTGTTGTCCCATAAACCATTTGCCATATCTCTGCCGTACATAGCTGTAACTCTGTCAGAGTTGCTATAGTCCTCTTGGTTCCCTCACCAACGTAAGTTCCCTTCGTGCACGCATGCTTAGTTTTGGAGGACAGCCTTTTCTATATAAACCCACAGTTTTGCATATTCTCTCTGTTTATTTGTAATAGACTTGACCATGTTCCATGTATCTTTGAAATCTTCTGATAACCTTCCCCTAATTGGTAGTTTTCTTGAATTTGCTTTGAATGTTCTTTGATTTTCATGATGAAGCAATTGTCACTGTTGGACATCTCACAGTTAAGGCCCCCATACATCAGAGATGGATTGCAGCAATCGTGCAATTTGCAATCGATTGTGTATAAAAATCTTTCCCTTTTTCAATCGATTGCAGATTGTAGAATTACCACAATCGATTGAAAAAGGGAAAGATTTGTATACACAATCGATTGCAAATTGCACGATTGCAGCAATCAATCTCTGATGTATGGGGGCCTTTAGATGTAAAGTCAATCAAGATAATATAATTGCGCACAGATGGACTCCAATTCATTATGTGACTTCTAGAGATAACTGCTTGCACCAGGGTTATTAAGGTGTATCTTATGCTGGGCATATGCTATCCAATTAACTGTCAGACATCTGTCCAATCTGCTTTGGTTGGGATGAAAACCTGGTAATGTATGGGAGCAATTGACATTCCACCATATAATCCCAAACACTGGAAAATTGACAAAAGCAATCGTTCAAATTGGTTAAATTAGTTTGATTTAACCAATTTGTCAGAATTACCATTTTTGTCTCATTTTTCTAGTGTTTGTGAGCAAATGGCCGATTGTCAATTACTCCCATACATTACCAGATTTTCATTCCAACTACACAGATGTCTGACAGATAATTGTATAGTGTATGCCCATCATTAGCAAAAGGGCTGAATACTGATTTAATCAATACATTTAAAAAAAAATACATTTATAATTTGCTTTTATTTGACATTACATATTATTTTGTTTTGATCAGTGGTAAGAATTCCTGAATAAACTAATTTTGATTCAATGTTGCAAGAAAATAAAATACGAAAATGCCAAAGAGGGTGAAAATATTTCACAGCTATTGCATGCAACAGGTTCATTGCATGTTCTCTGTCTTCCTTATACTATTCAGCTATTTCTTGCTCACATGACTATATACCAATATTATTTTCACTATATGCATTTCGATTTATATGCTCAAACATCTAATTTTAACTTTGTTTATCCAATTTTCCAAAAGAAAACAAACAGCATACGTCAAATAAAGAAGACCGTTTTGGTCCTCCAGAAATTCTCACCATCCATCGTGTTTACATTCAGACCAGACAAGAAAAACGCATTAATTTTACCATTGGAAGCAGAGCTTATTTACTTCCTAAAACATCTGTTATGATAAAATGCCCTGTACGTCGCTTCCAAAAGTCACTTATTAAATGGGAAAAAAACGGACAGCCTGTGAGACATTCCAAGAAACTTGGAGTAACAAAATCAGGTTCACTTAAGATTCATAACCTGGACGTGCAGGATATTGGAGTGTACAAGTGCATTGCAAACTCTGCTTCTGAAACCTTTGTTCTCAAGCTCATAGGCACTGATAATAGACTCCTGGAGCCACCAAGTTTTCAAAAAGATCCCAAAGAAGCACAACATTTTGGGGAAAAATGGCATACAATGAGCAAAATGTGGAAGTCGTGGAATAAAAACAATAATTTATATCTTGAAGACAGCCAGCCCCAGGATGTAATGGTCTTAAGAAACCTCGAAACTCTTGTGACAAACTCTGCGGAGATCTATGGTTCTCAAGAGTTTAGAGACAGGAGACTAGAGGCTGCAGTTCTACAAGGAGCTTACAGTATGGACAGTGTCCAGTTTGAAGTTTTGGTTAGGAACATGAGTGAACTTATTGAGGCTGGTGAAATTAGTGATGATTTTGCAAGTCAGATTATTTCCCATGTAGTGAATGAGTTGTCTAAACCTCAACCACCTGTGGAAAAGTGGAAGGGGCCCAATGAAGATAATTTATCAGACCATAAGTTGGTTGCAAAAGAACCAAATACTTCAATATTTTTTAGTAATAAAGCCACAGAAAAGGATAATCGAAAACGACTACTCATTCGCAAAAAGAAGAATGGCTATATATTGTCTTCTAATAAGACCCTGAACTTGGTCATTGGAAGTAATGGCTTTATCACTAATAACACCCAGATCATTACCATTCAGTGTGACGTTGATGGTGAAGTTAAAACTAAATTCACTTGGAGTAGGGATGGAGAAACTTTGAAGTTCTCTGACAGGTAGGTAGACTGTTATAGTGGTTACATTACCTTTTAATTTCTCTTTGCTCTGAGATGTAGTTCAGGATACACTGAGGGTTATGTATCATAGTTGCATGAAGGTGCAAATCTGCCCTAGAAATATACTGACCTATTAGATATTTGCTTTCATTTTTTTCAACTTGCAGTAGATCCATCAAAATTAATTACTGGTTGCTCCATTAGATTACCCTGGTTGACTCCTGGTATAACAATGCTTTTCTTGAACTGCTGTTGATGTGTGAACAAAAATGTTTTGCAATATGAGAATACTCAATATTAATGTATAAGGACATGTAAATGGCACATGAGAAAGCAGGCAGTAACACAATAGGTGATCATATGTACAGCAGATACACAAAGCTTTGCTATGAGTTTGTGTTTCTTCCGACTGCCCTATGTTTGGATGGAGATAGCACCTTGAAAGCAACTCAGAATAGGAATAGTATGTCTGATAGTTTTGCAATGGGATTTGTAGTTTCTCTTTTACTGCTTAGAGCAGTGGTTCCCAAACTGTGTGCCGTGGCACCCTGGGTGCCTCAGGTTGGTGGTCCAGTACCAAATAAACTAATATTTAGTCAGTGTGATAAGCAAAACCAGTGCTCATGGCTGCCAATCAAACAATATGTAGACAAAAAGAAGCGTAGCCTTGTCAACCACCACATAAATAAACCTAAAGGGTGAGATATAAGCACAATTTACTTAATTAAATTGTTGCTGAATTTCTCAATAAGAAACTTTTGCCCCAGGGGGTGCCGTGGAAAAAAATGCTGATATCTAGGCTGCTGTGATTCCAAAAAGTTTGGGAACCACTGGCTTAGAGTCTGAGCAGTAAAAGAATAACTACAAATCTCATGTCACTCCACTTCCTTCTCTGGCTGGCTGGGTGCATGGGCTGACAGCTGACTTCGCTCAGCTCCCGCCGCCTAACTGTGTATGGCCAGCATAGCCAGGTCCCGGCTGGTGCCAGCAGTTGACCCCAGCCTCTGCTCAGGGGTGTCTTAAGAGAGGAGTGGGCCCATATGCACTCCCCGTGCAGGGCCCCCTCTTCTCTCCCCGGTGGCCGGCAGCCTAATATAAGACAATAGCCCGATTCATCACTGACCATATGCCTACGTTGGTATTGGGAAATATATGCCCTGTTTAGCATTTTTAAATGGATGTCCTGTAGCATGGCAGTTTGTTAAAACTTCATGGGGGTGTCAAAATAATAGAATAAATCTTTGGGAGGGGTGGAATGGAGGAATATCCTTAGGCTAGCTTTGCAGCATAGCTTTCCATAGTGCGGGATCTACTAAAATAAGATCTTTATAAAGGTATCTAGTGCGATGTGGATAGTGAATCAGTGGTTTGGGGAGACAACATTACCGGGGGGAGGGACTGAATGTAATCACATAGTTGCAAGTACATGAAAAAAACCTTTATTTAGAAATACCATAAAGTAAGCTGAGATTTTGGAATAAGCAAATATGACCACCAGGATGAAATACATCCTTAATTGTCATGATGCCATTAACACTCCATAATGAGAATATTGATTGTATATAGCTGGTGTAAATAAGGGGTGGCCACAAAAGAGCATATAAATGGAAAAATCTCCATGTTCTACATAACTTCTTGTTTATAGAAATCCAGGCTAAGTACTGTAGGTGTTGTGAAATAAGGGAATTTAGAAAATAAAGGGTGGAATAAGAGCCCGAGGGGTATGCAGGAGTGCACCCATCCAATATGGGGCAAACATTGCTTTATATAAGGCAGAACAAGTATAGACAGAATGGTCTAAAAGCCAGTCAGCAACATACCAAAAACATATAGAATGGGAAAATGTTAGCAGGTTAGCACTCCTAAACCACCATCTTACCGAAGGAGGTATAACTTCAATCTTTGGCTTTTTATTGCACCATTCTTTCAAGATAAAGGTAAAATTTGCATGGTATAAGAAATCTTAGGAAAGCACTGCTATCCTACACAATAATGATAGAAAATTCCAGTTAGTAAGCAGCCTTGAAATGGATTTTATTAAAGAGGAAAAGTTACCTGAATAAAGGTCTCTTATTTTTGGAGTAATAACACCTAAGTACTGTATTTAAGCTTGGCACATGAGCACTGAAAAGAGGCGAGGGTTGGGATAGTTAAAAAAGTCACAGGAAGATCCTGGGGTAACTAAAATATCAGATTTAGAGGCCTATTCATCATACATAAAATATTGAGGGAGGTAATTAGGTTTAGAACTCGCATGGAGTTCTACCTAATTACCGCAGGAATTCATCATTCCTCCTCCCATTAACTATCAATTCCGAAAAGCTGTCATTTTTGCAATGACAGCTTTTCGGGAAATATATAGTTTTCCCTGAGGGCTCTAACTTACCGCAGCTGGAATCCGTGCTGCGCATACGCTGTTACAATCGTAAACCCAGCGCATGCGCAGCACTACTTACAGCTGCGGTAAGTTTGTGTGTGCCTCCCCCCTCCGCTCACCTCCCCCCTGTCCCGCACTTACCTGCCCGCTGCAGCGCCTCCGTCCTGCTGGTCTGTCATGTGTTCTCCCAGCAGCACACAGTGCAGTTTAGAAAAAAAACTTTTTTTTTTTCTAAACTTTATTGTGTTCTTCTGGTAGAACACAATGTCAGCATTGCAGACGGAGCTAGAGGACGCATCAGAGCGCCGGAGGGAGACATCGGGGGACCTGCACAGCTGGAAGCAGGTAAGTCTGTCCTGCTATTTGCCACCTCACAGTGGCGAATAGTAACTCCATCAAATTCCAAAAATACATAATTTTCGGAATTTCATGAATACCATAATCTCCATATCCCCATACTAATGAATGGGGAGTGTGGAAATTAACGCAGGGGAGCTTAGCAAGGAGATATCAGTGATATCTCCTGTGCTAAGTGGCTTCATGAATACTAAAATAACGTTATTTAAGGAAAATGTCCTTAAAAACGTTATTTTAGTGTTGATAAATAGGCCCCTTAGTGATATTGATGCAGTAACCCACAAAGGAGCCAAAATGTTTAATACTGTGGAGCACCATGGGGATCAAGCCGGCCGCATCTGAAACAAACAAAAGCATGTTGTCTGCAAACAGAGTAGCTTTGAGTTCATTTGAGCCGACCCGAATCCCACAGAATTCAAAAGATGCGCTTAGTGCTAAAGCGAGTGTCTCTATAGCCGGTGCGAATAGAAATGGGGATAATGAGCATCTCTGTCTGGTGTCCTGCTGAATCGGGGGAAAGACAGGAAAGATAGCTATTGCAGGAGATTTGGGAGGTGAAATTAGAATACAAAGTATGGAGAATAGCAATAAAATCCTCTCCAAAACCAAATTTTCGTAAAGATTCAAAGAGATGGAGCCAGGAGACCAAGTCAAATGCTTTCTCAGTGTCAAAGGAGAGTATAGTACTTAGACTTTGGTCATCTGGAGCTGATCCATTGGGCTGCTAAGAGAACCCGGAGAATGTTAACTGCAGAGTGTCTACCCCACATGAAACCCATCTGGTCCCCATCATTCAATGAAGGTAAGACTAGTTTCAATCTATCCGCCAGGATTTTTGTCAACAACTTATAGTCAGTATTAAGAGCAGTGATATAAATGTTTTGGTAGGTCTTTGATAATTGCTGAATTAAAATAGGTAGTAAGTAATTTGTTATCAAGTATATAACTGAAAGATGCTGTAATGCTGGGTACACACTGGCAGATATATTGGCCGATCAATTGATTGGCCAATATATTGGGTGCCCGTCAGCCTGTATGTACCAGCGATATGTCTGTGAATGACATCATTCACTGACATATCGCGTCTGCTGCACAGACGATGCCCAGTTTATCTGCAGATATATATATTGGGGCATTGTTCTGTGTGTACAGTACACTTGCTTCCACACCCACACCACCCTGGTCAGTGGGACCTGTGGCCAGAAAACAGATGATGGTTGTTCTGAACAACCATCATCTGTAGATCACTCGATCTACAGATATACAGTACGGTATCAGTACCATTGTGTACCCAGCTAGAGCCTATCAACAATCCTGGCAGATAGGAGTTTGTAGTAATCGCCATTAAATCCATCGATAACTGGGGCCTTGCCAGACTTCAAGCCTTTAATTGCATTCAGTACTTCTTTAGAAGTAATAGGGCCGAAAAGGGACTTAGGTAGTTCAGGAGATAGTTGGGGAAGGGAAAAAGTGGTCCAAAAGGATGATTTACTCTGAAGATCAGGAGGGGCCTGCACATGTAAATTTGCATAAAAAACACTGAATAACTCAGTGATTTGGGCACCTGAGGTGGTATATGTAGCATCATTTTGTCTTAGGCGTTTAATAATGACAGAAGAACTGGCGACTCTCAAGTGATTAGACAAAAGACGGCCAGTTTTGTTGACGAATTTGTGGAATCGGTAATCTTTGTGGAAAGAGTGTCTTCATCCTATGAAAGTTATAATTTCCTCAAAATGTGTTTTCTTATCTATATATAACTGTTTATTTATAAGGGTAGGGTGAATTTATACATATGAAAGGCATCAGTAAGGACCTCCTGAGAAGTTTTGAAATGATTTGCGGTTGTGGGTCACATAGGAGAAAATATCACCTCTTATAACTGCCCTTGGACATCTGCCAAAAAAGGAGGGGGGTTTCATGCTCCTGTGCCAAACAGAAGGGAGAGAAACAGAAAGGGGGAAAATGAAACAAAAAATAACATGTAAACAAGAATATTAAATAAAAAATAGAGCAGGTAAATAAAAAAACATTTGTGATATAGGTACAGATGATTGGTACCAAATCAGTATCACATTAATACATATCCTAACCTTTCCCAGCAACTAAAACTAGGAAACTAAAGGAACCATCAAGTTGTGAAAGTAGTGAGGAGCTCATAGAATAACAGAAATTGTAAAGGAGGAAGTAAAGCTGCCATAATAACTGTTGTTGAAAAGCAATGAAACCCAACATCCTAGAGAACAGTCTCAGTTTTTTCCCATACTAGCATCCATTCACACACAGAGGCATAAACGGAGAAATGGACATGAGTTCCAACTCTGTGGAAGACTGGCAACGCAGCAGGAATTCAGCGAGGTGGTGAAGGTGGGTCAGTCAGCCGTAGGATCAGCCACAGGAAATTCTGAGGAAAGACTGCTGTAGTTCTCGCATATAAGCAGAGGCGTCATACAATAAGGCAAATTCGCAGCCTCGGTTGATGAGTAATTGGCGTACTGAGGGCTCTCATTTCCTCAGCAGAGTAGTCTTGAAATGTAAACTGCATAAGGTCTTCCCAAGTCACAATGTTTTCTTCAGGTTGATCATATCGCTTTTGTATGAATGAAATTCAGGCAACAAAAGATTACCACTCTGGGTCTAGCACCAGTTATCTGGAGTCCTAAGTGGTGAGCTCTCTCCACTATCATGCCCTTGCATTTATCGCTAATATCCAAGAGCGCAAGCAGGGTGGTGCATAGAAATTGAGAGCGTGGGCCCTTTAAGGGATTAGGGCAGGCCAACAGCGCGTAGATTGTTTCACCTGGACTTGTTCTCAAGAACATCCACTGTTTTTAGATGTTGGAGATGAGATGTTTGAAGCTTATCATAGTCTGACTGCAGGGTTGCTAAATCTTGAAAGTTCTCAATGTGGTTTCAGTGGAAGAGACACACCGGGACAGCTGCTGAATCTGATTCCTAATATCAGTGAGAGCTTGTGTAAATTAATGTAGTAGCCTGCTCCTGAAGTAAGGGAATCATGGCTTCTTTTATTGCTTTCACATCCTACCAATATGTAATAAAAGAATCAGCAGTAGCTGGGGTGTGGACTACAGAAAGGGGGCCAGATCCGTTGAATCAGTAGCTTCCGTCGCTGTGCCCGTCATGTTGGATTGCATGCAGCATTTCTCAGCCAGGGCTCTCTGATGTTTACCAGGATGGGGAGAGCAATTTCTCCATGTAAGTGCACCCACTTCAGTGATGTGGGCAGCGCAGTGTGGAGGCCGGCAAACGGCTGTGAACAAGTAAGATGCCGGGATGGTGCGCAGCTGCAGTGACTTGACTTACTACATCGCCACCGAAATCAAAAGTCAGAGGGCGAGGAGTTTTAACTGTATTGTATGTGGATATGGAGCCAGTGAAACAGGGTCCCCCATGACCGCACATGCACAGTACATAATCCATGAAGCCCCCCACCGCAAAGGACAGCTTTTATCGGGGAGCATCCAAAATGTGATGCTTGATGCATCCTGCCCTAATAGAGAGCAGTAATGTCCTCATTTAGAGCCAAATCAGCAAAAACAGGGTAACTGATCTCTGTCATCAGGTAAGTGCTGTGGCTGGTTACTCCAGCTGCCCCCGAGGGAGTGACAGCGATTTAAATGCGCCAAAATTAAATTATATTTTGCCCCCCCAACCTAAAAACGTTGTGGCGCCCCTGGCAGAGTGCGATGTGTGAGCGGACTTGCTGGGTACAGTAGTCTTCCAGACATGCCAGGATACAATATACTTGACCAAGGTATATGTGATGAATATGTAGCACAGGGGTTGGTGCTGGTGGCGGTTAGTTTATACGTGATACAGCTTAACCAGTTCTTACATTTATTGAATCAGGTAGAACATGTAGCACAAGACACAGGGATGCAACAAGTATAACAGAGGTATGCAGATATATATGAGCAGTCTGGAGATTAGGGTGTTGCTGGGCATTGTAGTGTGCCAGGTGTGATAGCGGTAAGTACAGTACTATTCCCCCCAGTGCACGTCAGAGGTTGGGCCTGTGAGGCTGAGCTCCGGCTGGTCCTAGATATAGCCGAGTCAGCCTACCTTGTAGTGTACTGGATAGGAGGCAGCACAGGAGCACACTCCTTCCTACATCAATCCCAAAAAAGCAAAAGATATTTTGCATACTTATCTGTAATTTTGACACATACAACATTAGTCAATTTTGCTTATGGGTGTGGTGCACTCAAAAGTTACAAATGCATGTTTTTTACATGAAGCGACCGCATAACACACCTTTATTAAGTGTAATGCTTTTTGTAATCACAATCTGTGTTTAGAGATAACATTTTCCTACACCTACCTGAATCAGCATGTGACACCAATAACATGTCTCTAGCTAATTAAAAAGTTTCCATATTAACCAGGTTTATGGCTATTTTGTGGCATGTTGCGGTTACGTCTAATAGTTTATAACTTTCCTATAATTGTGTAAGTTGCCTTGTGCCGCTTGCTTAAGTCTAAACTATTGTGAAGCAAAAGAGGTCCATTGTCGTTGCTAGTTTATCATGTGACTCAGAATCTGTATTCAGTGGGTAACACTTTGATGATACAAGTGTTATGAAAAGTCACTGACTAAAAGCTACTTACAGGCTCCTGGTAGTCATGTGAGTTTAGGTGTGGGCTCTCTTATCAAACATTTTTTTTCACAAATGTTCAAACTGAAAAGAATCCTGGATATCCCCGAGATTTATATTATTGTGACAGGACATGGGGGAATTCTGATGTGTCATTGAGGTGATGTTGGAACGAATGATTTAAAGTCAAAGCTTTATTACCATGTAATAAAGCATTATGAAGCCGAAACTGCATTTTGTTAAGTATAAATAAAGCTTATAAAGGAAATCTATGAGAAGAAACCATTAAGCCCCTAACAATAATGAACACTGATAGGCTGCATACAAAATGGACCATTGCAGCGTTTGTGCAGTATGTGGGCTTTTCCAAGTTGGTACAGTAGGTGCCAACCAAGTCTGTTCTCACTGTTGTTCCAGTCAACATGTTTATGTCTTCTGTTGCCTGAGTCTGGAATTAGGAGGGAAATGTCAGCTGGTTTAATTCTTATTTAATCAGTGTATTGTAACCTATATCACGGGCGTACAAAGGAATACAAATCAACCAAGCCAGTAGCCAATATACTTTAAGTAGCAGTGGTCAATTTCTCATACCCAGCAGTGCCCAGAACACGTGCCATGGATATGGTGCCATACACACCAGCAGTGATCAGTATAGTGTCCCCAGCAGATTGATCAGTTTAAACTGATGTCATTTTTATATTCTACTTTGTGTAGAATATAAAAATGACATTTCAGCTGTAGCTGCCCTGTTACATGATTCCCATACTCTCTTCCATACAGCCATCTACCTGCTTTCGTGTTGGCTAGAAATTTTCACTGGACTTGGAAAGAGAAAGTCACAGAACAGATTGTTAACCATTAAAATTCACCCAGGACGTAGAGGATTATTGGGTCATAGATCAGACTCCGGAAACTAGGGACTATTGGCAGGTGTGTAGATACACTTTCCCAGACAAATCTGCTTGGACAATTGTCTGATCTCACACACAATGTTGGATTCTTGCACTGTGATCTTTCTAAATGTTGTTTTGTAAACATAAGACAGAAACCAAACCTGATCCCTAGGCTTGGCAGCAATTAGTCCCAAGCACTGGGCCAGTAGACTATGCCGCTGAAGGATTCCTTATGTACTTTATGCATGTTTCCCTTTATTATGTTCATCCTTCTTTTTCAGCCTTCCTTAGCTTGGAAGAATTCTCTGTTATGCATCCCCTGAGCCATGTGATTTAATGCAGAATACCAAAAAGTCTATAACAAATATTTTCATAAACGGATCTTAAAAATTAGGCAAGCCCTGTTGAGGCTTTGACTGCTGGCATTATATGCACATTTCTGTATTAGCGACACACAGGAGATTTAGCTAATTTCCCTCTTACTGTGCCACATGGTAGCTTTAAAATGACACAAAATATATATTCTCGGCCAGCATAGAGTCCTTCTTAAGTTCCCCGTTTGATGATGGTCGGCTGTTTTCTGTACTCTCCCTGTTCAATCGCAGAATTAAAAGATTAGGCTGTTTGGTTTTGGCAGCACACTGAACCCAGAAATACAGTGCTCTGTGGGGATATATTACACCTCATATACAAAGAGGTTGGGCCATTACACTGATAGACTGTTACACTTTCAGCCTTTAGACAAAACGATTTAAAACCATTCATTGGAGACAATTGTTCATAAATATGCTTGTAGTAAAGTGGCCCTGAATGGTGATGTTATACTATATACTGAACTTCTGTAGTAAAATATAAAGTATAAATAAACATCATCATTTGTCTACTGCCAGAGTATTACCCTAGACATATAAACTGTTTGTATAATAAACCCAAGAACAGCGGCTGAAAAGTAAATTTTCTAAATGATCATTTGTTATATTTAATCAGGTGCTAGCACCAGATTAAGAAAGGGGCTGCAGCTCCATGCCTCCACATGAAAATAGGCCCAGCTAGCCACATAGTTGGCCATCAATCATACGTATTAAAATTGTGTTTCTATTTTCCTCACAAAAAAACTAAAATTATTTTTTTTAAATGTTTATTTAGAGTGACATTGGGGCAGATGGTGTAGGACGGTTTACATGCTTATATGGCACTGGCTACACCCACACAGCGCTGGGCACAGTTCCTCCGCTTCTCATAATAGGCCCCATTTTCAGCCCCAGGCCCATGTATCCCATAATCCAACCCTGTCAGATGCACCAAAATATACTAAAGCCACTGAATAACTTCAACACCGGTAACCTCTTCCCTCCTTATTGTATCCCCTGTAACTTAATATTTCCATATTGCCTAATGCCGGGTACACACTAGACGATATGTTGTACTATTCGGCCGGATTGGACGACATATCAGGTACATCGTCTAGTGTGTACTCTCAATGTTGCTGATGATGCGTGCATCGTCAACGACATCACCCGTCGGACCTGCATTGTTGCCGCATCGTCGCTCCCGACATCAGCAAGTGTGTATGCATTTGCCAATGCCGGGAACCCAATGCCGGGTCTCGTTGCAGGATAGGTCGGCTGGGTACATATTGTTAAATGTGTACCCAGCTTAAGTGTGTATAAAAGGATTGAATGTAAAGAGATCAACACAGCTTTAATAATAATAATTTTATAGTTCATTAGCACATTAGTGAACCTAAGGCTTGCAATTATTAAGACGTTAGCTCTCTTTAAAGTCCGGAATCAGCAAAAGACATGTTTATTTTTACTTCTAGGATATTCCTGGAAAACAGCAAATCATTACATATATATGGTCCTACAGCACAAGACATGGGTGTGTATCAGTGTGAAGTTGATAACGAACGAGGATCTGATGTGGAAACTTCACACTTATATCTCGCAGGTAATCTTTGCATTATGTAGCAGTCTGATACAAGTCGCTCTGAATGCTACACTCTGGGAGTCTGTACAGTAGTGTGTAAGCAGCGGTGGTCTCTCTAGTTCAGTGATTTTCAACGTTTTTCAACTCGAGGCACACTACATAAGATTTTCAAATTGCCAGGGCACACTATCCGATGATACGGCGTGCGCGACCGATGAAAAAACATACATATTGGCTCCCACATAATAAAACACACTACATTGGCCTCCACAGGAATAAAACACACTACATTGGCCTCCACAGGAATAAAACACACTACATTGGCCTCCAGAGGAATAAAACACACTACATTGGCCTCCAGAGGAATAAAACACACTACATTGGCCTCCAGAGGAATAACACACACTACATTGGCCTCCACAGGAATAAAACACACTACATTGGCCTCCACAGGAATAAAACACACTACATTGGCCTCCAGAGGAATAACACACACTACATTGGCCTCCACAGGAATAAAACAAACTACATTGGCCTCCAGAGGAATAACACACACTACATTGGCCTCCACAGGAATAAAACACACTACATTGTCCTCCACAGGAATAAAACACACTACATTGTCCTCCACAGGAATAAAACACACTACATTGGCCTCCACAGGAATAAAACGCACTACATCTGTGTTATTGCCCCCCTTCTCCCAATGTTTGTGATTGTGCTCCCCCCTCCTCATATGTGTTAGTGTCCCCCATTCTTTCCATCTATGTTATTGTGCTACCCCCTTCCCCATCTGTGTTATTGTCCCCCCCTCCTCCCAATTTGTGGTGTTGTGCTCCCTTCCTCCTCCACCTCCACCTCCTATGTTATTGTGCACATCCCCTTCTCCCCATCTGTGTTATTTTGCTCCCCCCCTCCTCATCTGTGTTCTTGTGCTTCCCCCCTCCTCCCCATCTGTGTGTTACTATGCACTCTTCCCCCCTCCTCCGCATCTGTGTGTTACTATGCACTCTTCCCCCCCTCTTCCCCATCTGTGTGTTACTATGCACTCATCCCCCCCTCCTCCCCATCTGTGTGTTACTATGCACTCATCCCCCCCTCCTCCCCATTTGTGTGTTACTATGCACTCATCCCCCCCTCCTCCCCATCTCTGTGTTACTATGCACTCATCCCCCCTCCTCCCCTTCTGTGTGTTACTATGCACTCTTCCCACCTCCTCCCCATCTGTGTGTTACTATGCACTCACCCCCCCCTCCTCCCCATCTGTGTGTTACTATGCACACTTCCCCCCTCCTCCCCATCTGTGTGTTACTATGCACTCATCCCCCCTCCTCCCCTTCTGTGTGTTACTATGCACTCATCCCCCCTCCTCCCCATGTGTGTGTTACTATGCACTCTTCCCCCCTCCTCCCCATCTGTGTGTTACTATGCACTCTTCCCACCTCCTCCCCATCTGTGTGTTACTATGCACTCTTCCCCCCTCCTCCCCATCTGTGTGTTACTATGCACTCATCCCCCCCTCCTCCCCATCTGTGTGTTACTATGCACTCATCCCCCCTCCTCCCCATCTGTGTGTTACTATGCACTTTTCCCCCCTCCTCCCCATCTGTGTGTTACTATGCACTCTTCCCCCCTCCTCCCCATCTGTGTGTTACTATGCACTCTTCCCCCCTCCTCCCCATCTCTGTGTTACTATGCACTCATCCCCCCTCCTCCCCATCTGTGTGTTACTATGCACTCATCCCCCCTCCTCCCCATCTGTGTGTTACTATGCACTCTTCCCCACTCCTCCCCATCTGTGTGTTACTATGCACTCATCCCCCCTCCTCCCCATCTGTGTGTTACTATGCACTCTTCCCCCCTCCTCCCCATTTGTGTGTTACTATGCACTCATCCCCCCTCCTCCCCATCTGTGTGTTACTATGCACTCTTCCCCCCTCCTCCCCATCTCTGTGTTACTATGCACTCATCCCCCCTCCTCCCCATCTGTGTGTTACTATGCACTCATCCCCCCTCCTCCCCATCTGTGTGTTACTATGCACTCTTCCCCACTCCTCCCCATCTGTGTGTTACTATGCACTCATCCCCCCTCCTCCCCATCTGTGTGTTACTATGCACTCTTCCCCCCTCCTCCCCATCTGTGTGTTACTATGCACTCATCCCCCCTCCTCCCCATCTGTGTGTTACTATGCACTCATCCCCCCTCCTCCCCAACTGTGTGTTACTATGCACTCTTCCCCACTCCTCCCCATCTGTGTGTTACTATGCACTCATCCCCCCTCCTCCCCATCTGTGTGTTACTATGCACTCTTCCCCCCTCCTCCCCATCTGTGTGTTACTATGCACTCATCCCCCCTCCTCCCCATCTGTGTGTTACTATGCACTCTTCCCCACTCCTCCCCATCTGTGTGTTACTATGCACTCATCCCCCCCTCCTCCCCATCTGTGTGTTACTATGCACTCATCCCCCCTCCTCCCCATCTGTGTGTTACTATGCACTTTTCCCCCCTCCTCACCATCTGTGTGTTACTATGCACTCATCCCCCCTCCTCCCCATCTGTGTGTTACTATGCACTCATCCCCCCTCCTCCCCATCTGTGTGTTACTATGCACTCATCCCCCCTCCTCCCCATCTGTGTGTTACTATGCACTCTTCCCCCCTCCTCCCCATCTGTGTGTTACTATGCACTCATCCCCCCTCCTCCCCATCTGTGTGTTACTATGCACTCTTCCCCACTCCTCCCCATCTGTGTGTTACTATGCACTCTTCCCCACTCCTCCCCATCTGTGTGTTACTATGCACTCATCCCCCCTCCTCCCCATCTGTGTGTTACTATGCACTCTTCCCCCCTCCTCCCCATCTGTGTGTTACTATGCACTCATCCCCCCTCCTCCCCATCTGTGTGTTACTATGCACTCTTCCCCCCTCCTCCCCATCTCTGTGTTACTATGCACTCATCCCCCCTCCTCCCCATCTCTGTGTTACTATGCACTCATCCCCCCTCCTCCCCATCTGTGTGTTACTATGCACTCTTCCCCACTCCTCCCCATCTGTGTGTTACTATGCACTCATCCCCCCTCCTCCCCATCTGTGTGTTACTATGCACTCTTCCCCCCTCCTCCCCATCTGTGTGTTACTATGCACTCTTCCCACCTCCTCCCCATCTGTGTGTTACTATGCACTCATCCCCCCCTCCTCCCCATCTGTGTGTTACTATGCACTCTTCCCCACTCCTCCCCATCTGTGTGTTACTATGCACTCTTCCCCACTCCTCCCCATCTGTGTGTTACTATGCACTTCCCCCCCTCCTCCGCATCTGTGTGTTACTATGCACTCTTCCCCACTCCTCCCCATCTGTGTGTTACTATGCACTCTTCCCCACTCCTCCCCATCTGTGTGTTACTATGCACTCTTCCCCACTCCTCCCCATCTGTGTGTTACTATGCACTCTTCCCCCCTCCTCCCCATCGTGTGTTACTATGCACTCTTCCCCCCTCCTCCCCATCTGTGTGTTACTATGCACTCATCCCCCCTCCTCCCCATCTGTGTGTTACTATGCACTCATCCCCCCTCCTCCCCATCTGTGTGTTACTATGCACTCTTCCCCCCTCCTCCCCATCTGTGTGTTACTATGCACTCTTCCCCCCTCCTCCCCATCTGTGTCTGTTCTGCTCCCCCCCCCCGCCTACACTTACCAGCTTGTTCTCTCTTCACATGTTCCCCTGTCTTCTCAGCTCCTCCTCCACTGTCACAGCACTCAAAGGGCTGGGTGACGGGGCGGCCAGGCAACGCTTCGTGTGTGACCTGTGATGTCACGCCACCGCCTCTAGGCGCGGCCCGGGCGCATCTGAGCCTCCCAGAGGAGCTGCCCGGTCTTTTCTATAATGTGACCGGCGGCTCTTGCGCCCTGACACACTGCACAACCGCCCGCTGCACACTAGTTGAAAACCGCTGCTCTAGTTGCTAAACAAGATGGTACATAGTATATGTTGTGTGAGAAACTTTCCAAATCCTAGATTGAGTTTATTCCAACAATGTAGCATCTTCTGGTTTCCAACAAGTCTATTTCAGATTGCGTACTGGACTCTATGGCAACATAGTATTCTAATCAGCAAAGTGCCAAGAGCACAGTCCGTGATCTCCAGGGGTTAGAGCGGCTGCTCTACCCATATGCAGTACATTAGTAACCTAAATGCACATTTATTCTATGAATACATCAGTGAAGTTATTTGACTGCTATAGTGTTTACTCAATAATGCATATTTTGAATTCAATCTATAATTTCCTACATCCACCCACACACCAGAGGCAGAGCTCTCACCTACCCTACACATGCCTTCTTGTAACAGAGGTTAGACACCCTGTGAGCAGCACATTCTAGTTGTCAACTTATATATATTACTTCAGTGCGCAGGTTCTCATATACAGATTTGTCTTCATACACCTACTGTAGCCTAAATATGCCATGTGTCGCGAGATGTATGGCATGATTAAGCCATTAGGTCCCGCGCCACTCTGCTTGCACACAGCGTCTTTTTTGCATTTGTTTCTGACGAAAATGCTCCTTAGTTGGATCGCAACAGGAGACTGCGCTGATTAATTTGATATGCACCACTTGCATATCTGTGTGCGACTGAGTCTGTAAAAGAAGCACCATGGGAAAAAATGCGTCCGCTGCATCGCTACTGATTCTGTATACAGATTCACACTTAGTCGCACACAGATATACAAGTGTTGCATATCAGATTAATCACTGCCCTTTACTGGTGCATCTTAGTCACATTGCATTATGTCTAAAACGCATTTTTCAGTTGCAAAAGAGATGCTCAGAGCAAGTAACAGTGTATGAGGACACATCTGTACAATTATCAAACTATTGTAATGCTACAATTTTCCTGCATTAATTTGATAGAAGCCTGACCTCTATTTCGCTGTTCTGCAAAGAGCTCTGCCACGATCTATCCGCTTGTGACCTGCTGAATGCTTTCATTCCTCTCCTGACATCATGATATTACTGCCGTCACCTGCAGCACTGTCCTGCTTTACATAGCCATATGAGTGAACACTATATTTGCCTCACATTGCCTCATTACTGCCCATGTGCCGTTTTAGAGAAGAGGGGGCCGTGTGCTGACCACTTAATTCGGGCCCCCTACCCTCTGTGATGCAGTAGACTCTGGCATTGTGCCAGAGTCTACTGCACATGCACAGATCCACGATAACATGGCGCCCACGCCATGGTACTGGGGACACCTCTACTGCACATGCAAAGGTCTCTGGCAACATGGCGCCTGCTCCTTGTTGCCGAGGACACTTCTACCAGGCATGTGCAGATCACTGGGAAAATGCTCGCTGCCTCATATAATTCCGGTGATTAACGCTGCTACTGCAGCGCTGACACTGGTCTCCGGAAAGGTAAGTATTAAACATGGGTGCAGGGTGTGCGGTATAGACCCCCCTGGACTCAGGGACCCGTGTGCACCGCACATCCTGCACCCATTACAGACCCTCCAACATGACCCATTCCATTAGGTACAAAATCCTCTGCTCCTGGACTTCCTTCTTTATTTATGATTGAAGCCATCTGTGCTGAAACACCTTTCTCATCTATTACCTAGCTCAACACAGGTGACTGCAATCAGTAATTAGGTGGGAAGTCCAGGAGCAGAGCATTTTGTACCTAATGGGAGGGTAGGCCATTATTGATACGCCAATGTTACTGTCCCCTTATCCCCCATGCAATGCTGCAAATCTCAGAACTGCACCACAGAGACAGGGCCACAATGACGTGATTCACAGCAAATAATATCATCATTTGTGCTGACGCGAACAGTCAGATTATGTCATTGGTTACAGTTTTCTATCTATGGCCACTTCGTTCAAAACATACCTTAAAAGGTTTGGTTGGTTTATAGCTGTGCATCATTTATTAAAGCATCAATTCAGTTATGATGTTTCCTCAGCAAATGAGATTAGAGAAACATGATATGAGGTCTGTGTTTGTCAGCAGTGAGGATGGGGAAGTATAAAATCCTGGTTGATTTATTGAATAGGGTATGGTAGGAATATCGGGGAATGTGTGCCAGGGAAGGTTGTAGGTGTGTTAGAGTATAGCACTTTTCCAGCCAAAAACACAGCGCGCTCTCCAGCTCCTGTAATGACACACAGCTGTGAGGGTGAAGTCTCTGTCACACAGGAAGTGCTTCTGTGAGAATGCTGCACTGACATTTTCATGTCTGAAGCAAATTCCATGTGTTAGGGAGTTCAAGTTTTCCCTTAACTGCTGTGTGGTGTTATATGAATTTCCTAATGCTGTGGTTTTCTGGCTGGAAGACCACTGCTTTCTAAAGAGACATAAATAGATAGAGGTTCTTGGAGGCCGTATTGAATAATCTCACAATAGTAGTGCATGTAGAGTGAGCCCAACAGAATCAGACAACCTGTAGAAAATGATTTGCATAAATAAGGGATATATTTATATTTGGATGCAAGGGATACTTTTAAGCTTAAAATAAGCTTCTTTGTACTGTGCATGCACATGAGAAATGTACAAGCGGCTGTTCAAATCCGTCCATCTCAGACGCAAATGCAGAAGGAGGCGTCAGACCCGGTGCTAGTCACGTAAGACGCCAGGAATCTGCATTCATCAACACAGACCCTGGCCTCGTCACTTCCGGAAAATGACACACACCCTTTTCCGGGAACTGCGACCAGTCACGCCCCCTCTCCGCCCTCCAAAGGATCGCAGGACACGTTCTGCATATGCGCAGACGCAGACCCCTAACAATCAGAGATATACCTTTACCGTCAGATGAATATACATCTCTGAATCAGGCCCAAAGTAAGAAATTTAAATAAATCTATTTTATGATATTAAATGTTTCTGTCAGGAGGGTGATTGAAAAGGAACGAGCAACCTTTTACTCCATAAATTCTGCCCCAACATGCATCTCTAGCTGCCACATAACAATTTTCTTTCTTTAAAAGTAAACTTATTTTGGGGTCTATTTATGAAGCACTGAAAACCCACTTTTGCTGCATTTATCGTATGCAGAAGAAAAGGATGCTTCTCCTTATAAATCACAGATGTCTCTCTGTGCATTGCATTTCTGCCCCATCGCCGCTATGGCGACTGTTATGTGGAATTAATGTATAAAACTGTGATAATTTGATCATATTGCAGTTTGAGGAAAAAATATAACATCATCTCAGGATTGTTATGTACACTTGCCGGTGTCAGGACTCTGGAGGTTCTTTTGCGCATGCCCAAGCTTCTTACTCAATTAACATAGTACATCGGTGATCTGAAAGAATCTGCATATTTTAATGTGCTACATTTGTGTTTTTATTTTTTTTAGGAAAGCTTATATTAATTAAAATGAATTAATTAAAATTTATAAAGTTGCTGTAGTCATACTGAAATCCCGATGACGGGAAGAAACGCATTAGAGTCCATACTGAAGTCTCTTCACGACTGCAGCCTCAGGTGATAGAATTGCTCGTACATGGCACTGAGACACCGAACACACTCAATCCTTTACATTTCCATTGTAAAAACCAGGCAGAGAGATGTCGAGATGGCAAAAAATCAGGTTTACCCCAAATGGGAATAAATCTGGAGCTGGTATTGTCGCCACCCAATTTCCTATTGACCGCCAACCAAGCAGAATAAATATCTTTGAAAAGAGGTGGTTTTGTACAGTACATGCAAGGGGATGTATGCCCTGCGGAGATGAAGAAGTACAGCTGGGGTAAATGGATCAAAAAGGCCTTTATCTAATGAGAGGATGGAAACAGACAAAATCTCAGGTGCACAACTCCAAATTATTAATAATATATATAAATGCAATAAAATGTTGCAATCAATAGAGGTTTTTAGCATAATCATGGCCAAGGTTATGGGCCTACCCACCATATCCAGGTAACCTCTTTCGGGTAGGTCCCTAACATACTAAGGTTCAAATCCAGAGCGCAGGACCCCCCAAAACCGGCCCAGCTAAGCCGCCCCAGGGCACCACCATAGTAAGAAAAGTGCAGTGTAAAGAGATAGTTAGGAACACTGCAGCTGCATATAAAGAATGAAAATAAAAAAGTGAAGTACATATATATTAGACACACAGTGAATGGTTAAAATGTGTTATAAAGGAAAATGTGTTATAATGCAGTGCCCTGAGACAGACCAACCAACGCATTCCAAGGGGACCCACGCCCCAAAAATGAACCAAAATTGCACTACAGTATATAACTTGTAGGACTTACCTAGAATTGTGCCTAATACAGTGTGCATATACATTACTATACTCCATTCTTTTAAACCAATAAGGAAGGGTGCTAGTCCAGAATGAGGGCGTCTCCTTTCCCTCAGATGTGCAATAAAGCACATTAAATGGAGTATATGGAAAATATTTCTGGACTGCACAACCTGACTATATATAATGGGAGGTGCTACCTGATGAGACTAATTGCAGGCACAGAAACAGACAAAATCTCAGGTGCACAACTCCAAATTATTAATAATATATATAAATGCAATAAAATGTGGCAATCAATAGAGGTTTTTAGCATAATCATGGCCAAGGTTATGGGCCTACCCACCATATCCAGGTAACCTCTTTCGGGTAGGTCCCTAACATACTAAGGTTCAAATCCAGAGCGCAGGACCCCCAAAACCGGCCCAGCTAAGCCGCCCCAGGGCACCACCATAGTAAGAAAAGTGCAGTGTAAAGAGATAGTTAGGAGCAGCTGCAGCTGCATATAAAGAATGAAAATAAAAAAGTGAAGTACATATATATTAGACACACAGTGAAGGGTTAAAATGTGTTATAAAGGAAAATGTGTTATAATGCAGTGCCCTGAGACAGACCAACCAACGCAATCCAGGGGGACCCACACCCCAAAAATGAACCAAAATTGCACTACAGTATATAACTTGTAGGACTTACCTAGAATTGTGCCTAATACAGTGTGCATATACATTACCATACTCCATGCTTTTAAACCAATAAGGAAGGGTGCTAGTCCAGAATGAGGGCGTCTCCTTTCCCTCAGATGTGCAATAAAGCACATTAAATGGAGTATATGGAAAAGATTTCTGGACTGCACAACCTGACTATATATAATAACCTTGGCCATGATTATGCTAAAAACCTCTATTGATTGCAACATTTTATTGCATTTATATACATTATTAATAATTTGGAGTTGTGCACCTGAGATTTTGTCTGTTTCTGTGCCTGCAATTAGTCTCATCAGGTAGCATCTCCCATTATATATAGTCAGGTTGTGCAGTCCAGAAATCTTTTCCTAATGAGAGGATGGTAAGGTGTTCAGCCACATAGCGGGAAAAAAAGCCGCCTGTGAAAAGGCACAGATGTCAGTAAGACCCAAACCAGCTGATTTCCTTACTTGTATTAAACAAAGCCGGGAAATGTTTGCTTTTTTATAATGCCAGTTACATTTAGTGTAGGTTTTGGAGCATACTGTAATATCTGCCCTAGACATAGCTAATGGGAGCATTTGAATGGTTGTTTGTTGATCAAACAAATTATATATCGACAAGTGTGTACATAAAAAGTGCAAATTAGCAACAATATTTAAACACTAACTCCCGGGATTGGGAATCTTAGCAATAAAAAAGGAAATTAGTAGATAAACACACAATAAAAACAAATAATAAATTGCAGCATAAGCACTGAAGGTGCCATAATCAGTGCATCCTCTAGGTATATTTTTTTAAATAAAATATTTAAAAATAGTTTTAAAAATACTCTTTTAACTTAATTAAATAAATAAAAAAACACGACAATTTCTGTGCAGTTATTGATTAAAAAAATTAATCAGGTAGGTGGTTAACCCATCCATAGCTGGATGTAATAGAAACACGCCTGTTTGGAGATGTCTCTTTTGCACCTAGTGTAGGGCAGACTCATGTCCACACTGATGATAACTAATAGTAAACAAGCGCAAGCACAGATGCCTGAGTACAACTTTGCCTCACATTTATTTCTGTACATGCTTCTTTTCTTGTTTCCAAATCTGCACCACCAATGGTGTGCATTGTAGGTGGACTATGAATGGGGTGTGGTTTTTGTGACCATATATACGGTGGCACTGGACATACAGATGTGTCCACATCCTCCCTGCGCTACAAGTCTTGTTACACATAAAGTGTGAGCGCCATGTAACTCTGCAGCGCCGAGCGTCTTTTCGTACAACTTGTTACCTTCAAATGCGTCTTTGATGCAAACAGAATGTACAAGCAGCTTCTGCTGATTAAAATGATATGCGGCATGCCTATGTTCTGTGTGGTACTGCGGCTGTATCTGCATGCAAAACGCTACGTTACAGTGTCAGCGGCTGTGGCACCTAGCTACCGATTACAGCTGTCACAGTAGGTTCTGCTGCCTGCTAATATAAGATACAAAATGGTTAAGTGGAAACTAGTGCTCCAATAATGCTCTATTATTATTATTATTATTATTATTATCATCATTGCAGTACAAGTTGAACACAGCTTCAGGTCAGCTTCATGTGCTATCACACTTTCATCTTCAGGATGTGAATACACATTATGTTCTACTTAACATGTCCCACAGCCCCATAAGTTACATTTTGTTCCCCATTGTTAGAAGCTTACAAATTGTAGTGTATAGAGAGTGCACCACATCATTAATCTGTGGATGCAGAATTTGTACATGTATGTACTGTATGTATGTATGTCTTCTGTATTATGAAATTATAGACAAAGATTGAATTATAAGATCCACCTCAACAGAATATTTTTCCCTTAGCCACAGTGAATGTCCATGTGTGACATTAGTGAGCATTATATTTGAGATATAAGACTGACATGTCATAGAACTGTTTGAGCAGAAACTCATGTCTTATTTATCACTTTCAATTAAAGAAGCACCTATCATCCAATCCTCCAGAAGGAACATCACCAGCCTGGATGGCGGCAACATTTTGGCCATCGTGGGTGACAATTTGGTGACAAGAACAAGAGTGAATATTACACTGGATTGTCCTGTGAAAGGTAATACAAACTGGTTTATCTGTCCCGTATAAACAATGTGACTGTGCTGTGTCTCTGGGGAATCATGCTACTCTATGTCACCTATACATATGTTTTGCAATATGCATTTCTTTATCTTTTCACTATTGTCATATCACATTCTTTTGATAGATGATCAGGTCTGTAGAGTCCTCTCTTATTTAGGTGCTGTGCGTACTTGGGGGCAGATATTAGGGAGTGGAGAATTGGTTGCCAGTTCCATTTCTGGCCAAGCAACGCTTAGAGGAAAATTACTTCTGAAACCAAACAGGGTTTACTTCACTTATATTGTACAATGATTCCATGCTTGTTAGTAGGGCCTTATAGACCACAGCCACTGTACCATTTGCTCCAAGGTGATGGATGATTTATTGAGCGACATACAGAAGAAGCATGACTCCATGGCTTTATACCTCAAGAGATTATCATAGTTAAGGAATTTATTTTAAAATGTTGGCAACTATGCTTCTGGAAGCTATGCAGCAATACTGGAGAAGAAATTAGTCAGAGATAGGGTTACGACCCAATTTGGATTACCCCGGACAGTCCGGAAATCATTAGAACTGTCCGGAGTCTTTAGGGCTTTTATTCCCGAACGGGCAGTGCCTGGAAAGCTGATGGTGGTGGTGGCTGCACCGACAGTACTACCATCTCTGCCAGTGCTCCCATCCCGCAAACAACGTGAAGCTGCTCTAGTCAGATACTTTCACATCAGCCATCATGGATTCAAAGAGATGCTGTCTCTGTTCTGAGATGCGGAGAGTGTCAGCAGTAACCAGGGACCTGCAAAGCAGATCATTTCTGTGATCCATGGAGATGGGGAGCTTGTCACAAAATCGATGGGCTGTGGAGTGGGGGGGGGGAGTAGACAAAAGTAGACGAACAGAAGGAAGTGTCCAACTTTATCTTTCTCTGAATACTGAACCGATTATTGCCCAACTATTATGACTGTTCTCTGACATTTTCCAGCATGTTGGAGCAAACGGCCGATTATCGTTTGCTTCCACACACCTTCAAATTATCGTTCAAACCAGCCAACTAGTGTAACTAAAATTGGCCACACATCCAAAGATTATCTTTCCGACTAATCAACTAGTTGGCTGGTTGGAACGGAAATCTGGTAATATATGGGAGCAAATGACAGTTGACATTTGCTCCCAAACACTGGAAAACGGACAACACCAATCATTCAGACAAATTGGTTAAATCAAATATATAACCAATTTGTCTGAACAATCTTTTTGTGTGTTTTCCAGTGTTTGGGAGCAAAGGCTCAATTGTCATTTGCTCCCATACATTCATACCTTATTAAAAGATTTTTATTCCAATCAGCCAAATCTATGACCATCTTAAATCATTTAGTGTTTGGTCAGCCTCAACGAATTTGCAGATCAGATATCAGCCCAAGAGAATGAAAAATACAGGCAGTGACTGCGTGAAACGCATGTGGGTTTTTAGTGGTGCTAAACCTGAAAACATAAAAAAACCTAATTTAAGTGGAAACTATTTACACTGTATCCTTCTGATTGTAAGGATTGTAGAATGTGCTGTATATACTGCACAAAAAGAATTGTACCATGTTTTGATAATTTTTTTTAAATTTGTAAAATTATAAAAGTTAAGCAAATAAAATTTCCTTCAGCATAAGTTGCTGAATAATAGTTAAAGATATCAACTGTGAAAGTGTTCTGAGTTTTCACAGAAGTATGGCAGTGTGTCGAAGGCAATCTGATTATTGTCTCCGTTTTCAGAGGTATTCAGGCCTTTTAGGAAAGGTAGAACTGTACAATTTAATCTCCTCTGACTCCTCAGCAATATACCAAAATACATTTAAAATAGAATTTGAGGTTCTAGTTCCAATTTCATATGTTGCATTAGCAGATGTTAGTTTTCAGTATTCTGTTGCGTGCACACATCACATAAAAATATGCTTACATACCTAATGTTTTCAGATGTAAATTCACATCACCACACAGGAGCCTTGTTCAAAGTCTGGATTTACATTAAACATGTATACACTGCTCAGAGTCATTAGGTGGAAGAGAAACACTCGGTTCCCAGATGTGTGCAGCATTATGTAACTGGATTTATGCAACAGATGGATTGCTACAATGCAAGACATCAATCTGCGCTACATTGGAAGACTCAGAATGCGTGGGTAGAAATCCAAGCCCAAGTCAACTCGTATTGCCAAACTCCTATTATAGTTAACTACTTTACGTCTAAACAGGGTGTTAGGTTAAATCTATAGGAGGCCTCACATGCAACTGGGGTTAGAGAAGTGGAGATGTGACTTACAAACTTGCTATTTCATTAAAAGAAAATATTTTGTATACTCTTTATCTAATAAAATGTAAACAAGTAGGCATTGTATAGCTTATTACAACACAGAAGTATATTAGGAATAGAGGGTCTGATTCAGAGGTATACGCTAATGCATGAATGGCTGCAATTCAGATATTTTCGCAGTTGACCGATGTTTTATCTACTGCACATGTGCTGCAATGGTTTTGTGACAGCGCTTGCAATGTAGATAAGTACACAGAGGACCTCATTGAGAGGCGGTCGCTCGGGAGCGATCGGTAGCACCCAAAGTGATCGAGAATATGCAAAATGAGCGCTCAGTCGCAACGCACATCATAAGCGCGGAAACACCCACAACAATGAAAGCACACCTCCTATCTCTCCGGCCTAATTCAGAGTCGGTCGCAGGCGGCAACCTATGTCAGCACGATTAACACCTGTTACAGTGTTAATTGCCTACAAACATCGGTTGAGGCAGAAACCATCGCCTGCACTCGCAATGCTAAAGGTAGACCCTGGGCTACCTTTAGCACTACGAGCAGTAGCATCGTTATTGCAACGAGATGACGTGTGTGATGACTCGCTCAGTAATATATGCACGCCCTTTTTAAGGTCAACCACGCCTGCGTCCGCACCACCCCACCCCCGTTCACAAACACCTTCCCCTGTAACCACCCACAAACGTCAATGTCAGCTACGACCTCGTAATGATTAATGAGCAAGAGGATTGCTGTTGGAAAGACAGGCTTGCGCAAGTGCACTGCCATGTACACGCATGCGCAGTTGAAAAAAACATTGCTCGCTACGACCAGTCACTCTGTTCTACCGCCTCTGAATGAGGTCCAGAGTGACTGACAGACAGTGGCAGTTTTGTGGAAAGTAACGGGGGCTACAAAAACGCAGGCGTGTCACGACCGTTTCAGGGTCCTCATACGCAGCTGTACTGGCCCTGGCGGCTTAGTTGCGACGGACATCCTGAGCAACCGTAAGGTTGGTGCGATCGATGTTCATCCGATGGTGCGTCTTTGCACGCAGTTGGCGGATCTGAGAAGCCTGCGGTGACATTTGCATATCTGCTCAGATCCTCTACGTACGAAGATATAGCAGTGACGCGATTAGTGTCCACCTCTGCATCAAGCCCAGTGACTTAAACAGCGCACACACAAAGATCCACATATGGACGGGATCTAAATCCGAGATCTCCTCCATATACTGTCAAATAAAAAGGGATCTCCTCATTAAATGCAGTAGATTTCCTCTTTTTACAAATGGATAGGCCTTACTGTGCTGCAATATTATACCTACACATGGTTAGTATTTAATTGAGATGGTAGAAATAAGAAAGACAGAAAATGTACTGTACTGTATTATCATTTTCTAGTGTAGATTTTGTGTGCAAATATACACATAGAACCCTGCTGGTTTCAGTCTAGGAATGATGAATTAATACCGAAGCATGAACCAGAAAGTGTTTGTTTTTGGCGTTTAAAAAGATTTACTACAAAGTCTTCTGAAAAATTCAATATATACTTTGTATTGCCTCAGCACAGGGGTGAGAAAGCCCTCAGCATTGAAGGGGTTAATATACATAAATTTGTTATTCCAATCCATGTTAGACAGAGGTATAGACTAGCATGCAGTTCCAGCAATGTGTAGCAATAATGTGTCCTTTCCCATCTAGCCTCAATATGCTAAGCAGCGCGGTATGCTTGGCATGAGTGAGCCACCACCAGGTCCCGTGCAAACTCTGCCAGCATCGGGTGTCTTTGCGATTATCAATCAGACTGTGCTAATTAATTTGATAAGTTATACTTGTATATCTGTGTGCGACTAAGTCTGTAAATGGAACTTGGGGCCTGAGTCAGACCCGCTCACTAGATGCGACCGCTCGCTCCCAGCGTATGGAAATTCAGCTAAGTGACGTCAAGGCAGCGGTTTGCACGGCAAGGCATAAGCACACCCACTATGACTTGGCGAGCGATCACTTTGTGTTTATAGACTCCCACCAGCCTGTCCTTAGCCGGTCACTAGCGTACGTCATCTCCAGGAAGTATATACAACCATCGGTACATCGGGTCCCATCGGATCTGACTGCAGCGCTTGCGGTTGACTGTAACCTACCGCAAACACTGCGAGTACTTCAGTGTATTATTCAACCAGGTGACGTTTACCATGACACTGCCTGTCAATTATGCACGCTGCAGGAATGGCGTGAAAACTCTGGCACGCCTGCATCCGCAACTCCACTCCCCCATTACTACTGCCCTGCTCCTGTTACCACCCACAAACGGCCTCTCCTGTCACTCATTCCACTGGGCTGTCTCTGCAGGGCGACCGAGCACATTCTGATCGCTCGTACTAGTTTGCGCACGCGCACTGTGAACTACACGCATGCGCACACTAGCGAAACATCATCTGCAGCGAGTGGCCGCTTGCTAGAGAGCAGGTCTGAATCAGGTCCTTGGTGTGGAAAACAGCTGTGGCCGCTGCATGGTGGCACTTTGTATGCTGATTGAGAAACTCAGTGGCACACAGATATACAAGTGTCACCTATCAAACTAATCAGCACAGTCTCCTGGTGCATCTTATGCTAGGCATACACTGTACAATTATCTGTCAGGTGTCTGTCCAATCTGGCTGGTTGGATTGAAAACCTGGTAATGTATGGGAGCAAATTAGTTGCATCGTATTGGGACTTAGGCACATTTTCACAAAAAAAAAAAAAAGCCACACGAAGCTAGCAAATTCTCATTTGTATGCCTCTATAATAACTAACTTGTAAGCATTACTACTCATGTGCTTCCATAATAACGATTATGGGCCATATTCAATTAGTTTCGCATCGGCAAGAAATTCCTCCTTCATACAAGCACCTGCAATCCCAAAACACTTGGCCCATTCTTAGAGCACCCCCAGACGCTTATTTCACTAGTTTTTGAAGTTGTCCCCCCACTTTTTTAATTTTTGCCTCACATTTCAAAGGCATTTTTTAGGATGATCCTGGAATTTTTTATTTCTTTTTTTTGGGGTGAATTGTCCTTTTGGGGGGTTGTACCAAGAGTTCTGAGTGTTTTCCGAACATCTACACCCCAAATTATAGATTTTGCACTTCTTTTCTCCTGCTATTCTGGAGAAAAAGTTTTGCCTATTTCAGTGCATTGACTTTTCACATAGGCGAAAACGGACTGGAATTGACTATGAAGATAAATTTTCAGGTGAAATTTTCGCAAAAAAAATGGTCGAAAACAGCTATTTGCTCCGAATTGAATACGGCCCTATATTGGGAATACAAACAGAACATAAACAGATTTCTATGCTGCACCCAGAGGTGGTAATAGAACTACCAGTGTCAATAACAGCTACTAGGCCTAGGGGCACACACTATCTGCAAGTAGAGTTTGCATGTTATCCTTGTGTTTGGATTTTTCCCGGGTTGTCCGGTTTCATCCCACATTCCAAAAACCAGCTGAATTCTGACAAAATGAAACTTCCAAACTGTGGCTTTGCAAACCTCCACTTCATGGCGGGTTTGGCCTGGAAGTTTAGAGTACCAATAATATTAAATGCTTAACGACGCGTGTTTTGCATTAATATTGTTGCTGCTTTAAATTTCCAGGCCAAACAGACTAGCATTGGCTTGAAAGAGCTAACGCTCCCGAAATCTAGCTTCTAGTATGTATACGTGATAGGAAATATATTGTACACTCTACTGAATGACTAAGATTCTAAAAGATACTCTGTAAAGCACTGCATAATGTGTGTGCGCTGTATAAATCATTTTTCAAAATAATAATAATTTATAGAAAAGCTTTAGTGGAACATTGATTAAATCCCAGTGATCAATTCAATAATTGTGTGTTATCTAAGGCTCTATTTACTACAATCCGCATTGGTAATGCAGATTGTAGTGTGATATTACCAAGTGAATTCGCATTGCGAATCCAGGCAATATCACAGGGATTTACTACAAATCCCTTGCAGGGACAGAGCTTGCGATAAAGCTCTGTCCCTGCAAATCCCCTTCGGAGCCTTATCACGGTATTTTTGCAAAAAATACCGTGATTAAGTGCCCGCGCATGCGCCAACCGGTCACCGCTGCTATCCCCCCTCCGGTGCTTAGCCCCTCCCCTGACGCTAAGCCCCGCGATCGCGGACCCCCCGCGACCCCCCCCTCCCCCCCTGCGACCCGCCTCTCCCTTACTTACACTTACCTGCACGCTCCGGGCCTCCGGTGATGATCTCCATTCCTCCGGTCAGGTGATCTCCCATACTGCACTGGGGCCCGATCACCTGATGACCGGGCCGCAGTGCACTGTGGGAGACCAGCTGACCGGAGGGGAGACATCACCGGAGGCCCGATCGCCGGTCCCTGGAGTCAGGTAAGTAATTTTTTTTTTTACTTTTTTTGTTTTACTTTTTTTTTACAGTAATCAGCTTGCGGTCTGTTTAGACCACACAGCTGATTACAGGGACCGACTCCCGGCTCTGCTCTCCCCGTTAGAGCAGGGCAGGAGGCCGGTAACCGGGGGAGACCCTGGATAACGCCACCTCCAGGTGGCGTTATTATCACAAGGCTTTCCCCGGTATTTTTTTACAATTTATTTTTAGTAACTTTGGTCGGATCACATTTCCCATTACAATTATGGGAAATGTGATCTGCTTTACTAAAAATAAGTGTTACTTAGGGGTTGGAGTAGAATTTTATGAATTCTACTCCAATTGCCCTGTAATAACTATAGGTGATACTAAAATAATGTGAAAAGGGTGTGAAAACACCCTTTTTCACATTATTTTAGTAAAAACAATGTTGATAAATAGAGCCCTTAGAATGAAACGAGATGGTGAATACACAAAGTAATTTTGAATAGGTCTTTGTACTAAAACAGTAAAGTGTGTTTATTTATTGCTCGTCTTGCTGACTGGAACAAGAGTCATCCTGAGACATTCTCAGCTCAAAATGTACCGCTTAATAAATCTAAAACCTTTCATTTTCCCCAACATCTTAGCCACAGGGGGCTCTGTTGCATTGGTCCTGAGAAGAGAAATAATAAGGGTCATATACGGTGGCACTGTGTAAATATCCCACACGCAACGTCTGTTTATGAACTACAGAAAGAAATAAAATAACAGCGTTTAAACGACTGCGGTGGATCTTGTGTGTGCAGGTTGGATGCTGTCTTTTCACAGTTTCTAAAAAAAAAAAAAAAAGATTTTCAGAAGAATAAATTGAAATAGCTGCAGGGGTGACGATAGCACTTATATGATGTACGTTCTATGATGTACATGCTAATTTCAAGCAGTGCAGACACACACTTAGAGGCTAATGCTATGCTGCATGTGCAGACGTATCATACATGTTTTTGTACGGGGTCAAACAGGCGCATGTATAGGCAATGTACAATAATGTACAACTCAATTCCATCTCCACTCGCAGCTGATGGGGCATAACTGGGTGTTATCACGTAGGCTAAGTTGTCAGAGGGCGTGTAGACAGAAATGTGGGCTATGCAGTATTGTGCATATGCGTATTGTACCTGCTATCAGACATGTATTTTGCGCCAGGTATAGGCTGGTGCAAATGAGCCCTGATGATGATGACAGATATGAAACGTACAACTACGTCTGGTCTAACCACAGAGATGAGTGCAATGCTGCATACGGGCAATTATACACATTTTCTCTCCCTCATTCACTCCCAACTAAGGTTCTAATGACTAGTACGGGCCCTGTTCATCAAGGTGAGTGGGTCCATTATACATGTCGAAACATTTCTGTATATTTTAAGAAACGTACCCATTCACCATTGCTGCAGTGCAGGAGATATGACTGATAACTCCTGCACACAGCACAGGACGCACACTAGTATGGGAAGGTAAATTCTGTGGCCATTAGCCCACGAGCCTGTTCCTTCCTATAGGAAGGAGATCCGATATGCGAAGAGAGATCTATTCATATTGAGATCTCTCTGCACCCTTCAGTCCTTGTTGTGTGCACGTATGACCTAAGGCCACGTATGTGCAGTATAACACCGCCCAGCAGTGTAAGCTTTCACAGACAAAAGTGGACAACCCCAATAAAAAAGCGCAGATGCTCACTTATACAGTACGTGCACAGCACAATGTTAGTCTTGCTCTGCCTAAATGAACCTAATTGTGTTTATAATAACTTATGTCCATATATTGTGCTAAACATTTACAGAAATATAAAGGTGGAATACTCCCTACTGAGAGAGTATAAAAAACTGGTTTCACATGATTAATGTTTTCTCTTTAAACTTTATTAATAATACTTTAATCTCTCTTCCACTATGAGTTCTGCCATATTTAAGTCAAAAATAAAACTGTATACTCCCTTAGAGATTTTAATTTAAGTTAATGGAGATTCTAACTTCAAAGTAGTTTTTTTTTTGTCAGGAGAGAAATATGTGCAATGGAAAGTGATCACTGCCTAAGAATGTCTGTGATTGGTTTAACTGTGAATCTCGGGGATATTAACCCTCCTTGAGCCAGAATGTTCCCGTCCTGACATTTCTTATTTTAAGATTGATGAAAGGCAAATCTGTGAGCACTTCTAATGTTTATTCAATGAGGGCTCTGCATAAAATAGGATAACTGTTGGCCAAGAAAGCAGCTTTTCAGAACCATTACAATTAAAGCCACTATTTGACTTAATGTATCTGTACTGTATCTGTCAAGACCCACAATGTATGGACAGGGCCGGCCCGAGGACAATTTTTTAGGTAAGCGAATATTCTTTTTGGTGCCCTTAGGGGTACAGTTGCACGCGCCTTTGGGGCGCGGTCGAAATACATAAGGGTGTGGGAAAAGCCGTACACATACCTAAAGCATGTACATAAATATGCAACTACATATCTACACAAATGTCTTATATTGTTCTCCTCCCACTCTATATCTTATATTATCCTCTCCCCCTCCATGCATTGTATTGCTCCCCCCATGTCTAAATTGTCTTCTTCCCCACCATACTTTGTATTGTACCTCCCCATGCATATTATTGTTCTCTCCCTCTCTGTTTTATATTGTCCTCTACCCCCCTCCATGCCTTGTATTGTGTCCCCCCGTACCATGTATTGCTCTTGCCTCCCTCTGTCTCATATTGCCCTCTGTCCCCTTCATACTTTGTATTGTCCTTCCCTCTCTCCCTCACGCTAGATAAGTTACCAATGCCTTCAGACCCCTCGTGCTGCTCTGTCTCAACCGCCGCTCTTCAAGGCAATGCCACATACTACAGAGCCGCGGCAGCATCATGCCATGTGCTGCTGCCTGGGTAGTGTCTGACGGGGGCATATCTGTGCACTGTGGGAGTACCTGGAGAAGTAGGGGATCAGTCCCAGCCACGGCCCGCCGCCTAGCGCTTTCACACCTAACACTGGAATTCTCTTGGGTGCAATACATGGGTTCTAACTCTCTATCACCTCTGGCCTCTGTCAGTGAATCGGCAACATTTGTCCCTAAATATGTAGGTTTAATAACAGTAATGTACTTGGAGAGCAGATAAAGCAAGTGTGGTGGCGTGCAGACACTAGTTAAAAATAATAGGAACCAGGCCATCTCTCTTATTCTACATGAGATAGGACTTCACTTGTTTCTCCCAGCTTCATACTCCAGTTCAGTTCACTTAGTTACTTTTGGATACTTATATTTTAGTAGTTACAGTTGCTTGACACTAAAGCTGACCGTTGCGTGCAGTGGGACTGGCACAGTTCACTCACTTATTTGCCTATGAACAGTTATGTTCACCCTTAGGGCCTGATTCAGAGCCGCTCGCAAAAAGCGAGCGCTCGCTCTGAATCAGGGCAGCCGCATGTTTTTTTTTGTTCGGCATCCTGGCCGCTCGCTAAGCTGTGGGTGACCACCCACAGCTTTAGCGAGCGGCCAGATGATGGTCGCGATGGTTGCGACTATCGCTACCATCGGGCTTGCAACGAGACCCTTGTGGTAGGGTCTTGTCTGTCACAAGACCCAGTGAGTTCCGGCTATAATAGAGCCGGAAGCTCACCACTGACATCACTTCGGGAACGCCTCCGTTTGGCCAGTCACACCCCCCCCGACACGCCTACCAAGCGGGGCGAGCTGTCGATCAACATCGGCAGCCGCGCCTTTTGGATGCGAGTGCCGGAGCGAGTGATTTCTCGCTCGCTCCGGGGCTCACGCACGCTGCGCGTGCGCACTGCCCGGCCATCGACCCGCTTGCGAGCGGGTCTGAATCAGGCCCTTAGAGCTCACACTAAGTACCAATTCACCTTATTCCATTCTTTGGTTAACAACAAGTTCGGTCCAAGACCTCATTGGTGTCCCTCAGAGACTACACTTATGTTCATACTACTTGACTCACATCACAAAAATGTACAGTAACAACCCTGGTGCTAGTCTCGAGCTCATATGCCCCGCACTACTCTTACACTTTACATTCCAGAGACACTTTCTCAGAAGCAAATACACACTCTAGCCTTGGCAGCAACTTGGTACCATTCAAACAGGTTAAAGTCAACAGTGACACATGGATGGAACTGACATGACAAGAAACTTATCCCTTCACATTTTGACTGGGGTTGTTTGTTTCTGGTCACATGAATTACACTTTTAAACTCTTTCGTCCTGTGAATGCTCTTATTCATCCCTAGAGTTGAAGCACATACTCAGTTTTTATAAGGCGTGTGATATGAACGCACATATGGTACAGGTGGTGAATGTGAGTGAATGTCACTTGCAGGAATTCATTGTATACAATTCCTAGATGTTGTCCAAAGCCAAAAATCAGAATCCAAGTAAATAGTCAAAAATGCAAGGGAAAAAAATCAGTTTGAGAGAATCAAAATCAGACAGGGGTCAGAAGAATGAAGCTACCTTGGCATTTATAGCAGTGGTATAACTACAAATTTTGCTCCCCCCTGCCAAATCAAAGTTTCTGGCAAACCCCTCCCCACAAAATATCCAAACAAAAATAAAAAGATGTATTTCTGCACGCGCCACTCCAGAAAAAGATGTGTGGTTTTGTGATACAGTAATGCCCTTTACACACTATGCCACACTAAGTAATGGCCCTTATAACACATTACTCCACACCGTAATACCCATATAACATATGCCACACCGTAATACCCTTATAACATATTATGCCACACCATAATGCCCCTTACAACACATTATGGCATACTGTAATGCCCCTTACAACACATTATGCCACACAGTAATACTCCTTACATATTATGCCACATAACAATTCCCCTTATAACACATTATGCCACACAGTAATACTCTTTATAACACATTATGCCACACTAAATAATACCCCTTATAGCATATTGTGCCACACAGTAATGACCCTTACACATTATGACACACAGTAATGCCCATTACATCCCACCATGAAGATCTGCCTCACCAATCCTCCTCTCCGCTCCTGCCAGTCTATCACCTCAGCTCAATACAGGTGGCACAGTTTCTATGTCCGTGTAAAACCAGATTATTGGGAACATAGGTTATTATAACCTGTAAACTCTGTGTGTATTAGGTTAGTGCCCATTATGCAGTGCCCCTTGTATAGAGCCCCTAATGCAGTGCCCTTTGTAGTTGTGCCCAATATGCAGTACTTCCTGTAGTAGCACCCATTATGCAGTGCCCCCTGTGGTAGTGCCCCTGTAGTTGTGCCCCTTATGCAGTGCCCCTAAAGTAGTGCCCCTTATGCAATACCCCCAGTACTAGTGCCCCCTCCCAGTGCAGAACAGCCCCCAGTGGGCCCCGCACATACCTGTGCAGTACTTAAATTTCCATGCTGGGCACCGCTGGCTCCATGCCATCAGGGCTTTCCCTGCCGCTGGCTGGATCTAACTGGATTCATCAGGTGTGCAGGCTCCTCACATCACCCACACACTGCATAACTGGGAATGCTGGCCTCTGTAGCAATCAGAGGATTCTTTAGCCTCTGATCGCATCAGAGGCCAGTGTTCACAGTTGCTGTAGGCAAGTTGGTCGTGATCTACAGGCGGGAGCTCTGTGAGCTACCGGTGGATTGCGATCAACGTTTTGCAGCCACTGCCCCGCACACCCCCCCTTAATCCAACCCCCAAGCCACCCCGGGGTATTCGGGGGCTGTTGTTACACCACAGATTTATAGCATGGTCTTACATTAACTTACCTGCTCTATTGGTGTTGTCAGTCTTATTTTTTTCTAGTGGAAGTTAGAAAATAGATTGCCGGGGAAGGGGAAAATGGGAAAAAAACTTGAACACTAGGAGGGGTATTCAATATGAAAGGTTAACTTCCCTGGCGAAGTTAACATTTCATATCGGAGTTTTTTTCTGCGTAAAGGTATGGTGCGCGCTCCCACTTATCCCCGTATTCAATATCAAATTAACGAAAACGGGATACTCCGAAGTTGGATTTGCGTAAAGTTACAAATTTTTCCTTAAAATAATTGTAAGACCCCCCTAAAGTTGTAAAAACATGGGGGAACACTATGGGTACCCCCATTTTAGCCTTTAATTGAAAGTCGGGGCTTTAAATAGCCACACCAGGTCTTTTTTTCTCGACATTGAAGAAGTGATGCAGAAGAGCACTTAGGTTATTTTTTTCGTTTTTTTAAGTGGTCCCATCAAATTTGGGGTACATGAAAATGGGTACTAGCATATTTTGATGTCCCTAAAGTAAGTTTTTAAAAATTCTGCATTTGTGCACCTGCCGCTATAATTCTATTCTAGAAAACATCTGCCGCATACATGCAGAATAGCCCTGAACCTATTTACCTACTGTTTAACAATTTTTTCCCCTTTTTTTTTTTTTTTTGAAACCCAATTTTTAAATTAATTTTTTGGGGTGTCCCTATTTTTTTTAAAACTTTTTTTGACACAGTTCTTTTTTTAATATCAATCTTTTAAGCCTGCACCCCTAAACCCCAATTCTGCACTTTTTTTCGACACCTATTCAATGGTGAAAAGTTATCACCGTTTTTTATCAAAGACTTTTCAAAACTGCGATAAGTCTTTGAAATTGAATACGGTGTAAAACTAAAACAAGTGATATTAACGCAAAAACGTTAAAAAGTGCGATATCAACGAAAAAAACAATGTTATCGCACCCATATTTAATACCCCTATTGGTGATCAAAATAACACAGTAAAGGGCCTATTTAAGATGTTAATTATCAAGGTCCGAACGGACCCCGATAATTAACACACTGACTCGCTGCGGACGCCGAAGCAATTAATCAGCTGCCCCAACGAGCGGCTTCACTGCTCCTGTCGGAGCAGTGAATCTTTTCACTGCTCGCGATAGCAGTGTACGTGCCTGACCTACAGGTCACGCATGCGCATAAGAGCCCTGACATCCGGCAGAAGGAGCCAGACAGAGGCAGAGGGATCTGAAAGGATCCCTATTCGCGACCCAGGACCCTTCCCATAGGGAAGGAGCGGGTAGCGGTAGCAAATGCCATCTGAAGATGGCGAATGCTACCACAATCAAGCTCCGAAAAAATATTTTCGGAGCTTGATGAATTCTGTCCCCATACTAATGTATGGGGACAGCGGGCCATTCTGCAAGAGGAAGGTAAGCAGGAGATATCTGTGATATCTCCTGCTTTACCTTTGTGATGAATGGCCCGAACACTTAAGTTTTACAATTGCAGGTGAAAATGTGTATTTTCACCTGCTTTTGTAAAAATTAAGTGATGATGAATAGGCCCCTAAATAATATGTCCACGATATTAGCTTCAAATGAAATCCCAAATAAGGGAGATATAGGTGGAGGTGCTTCCCCAGAGAGTGAACGTATATAATTGCACAATATTTTTTAGAAAATGAAACTCTAATTTTGGGGGCACTCGGGTAAAGAAAATATTATTAAATAAAAAAATACTTTTATTAAATATACATCAAAAGTGAGAAATTTTTTATTTTACACATCAAATAAAGGTATTACAATAAAAGAATTTCAAATAAAAAAAAGCAAAATAAAGCTGGTAAAATATGTAAATACAAGAATCCACTAATAATGGTATAATAACCAATTATCATGTATAGCAGCCACAGTGATGCACAAACACCATTCCTTATTGGTTCAATCAATATATATTACTGTTCTCCAGAGGTATAATAAACATAAATCTCATGCCCCTGGAGGGTTTTATGTGTTCGATGTTCAGACACCATAAACAAAATATAGTTTCAGCATGCAGCGTGAACGGGTGTTTGAAAGTGATATGTGACTCTGCAGTGCCGCTGGTAACAGAGCCATTATCCACCACAACTGTCACTTGTGCAGCATAAACTATCTGTCTTCATATCACTGTACACAGTGTTCTACCGCTCACTAACCACCAATACCATTTGACATATGATTAGCAGCAGCACATCTTCTGACTAGTTCTGTGGGCATCACTTCCTTCTTCCCTTTTATACTAGTTTTCATAAATCTCTCCAAATTATCTTTATTAATGTCTTATCCTTTCACCTTTCGATAAATTGATGGAGGAAAAACATACTAAAAGTCACTGGGGGTCATTCAGACCTAGTCACAAGCGCTGAGCGCTCGCAACCGGGTCGATGTTCCCCCACTGGGCAGGCGCACGTAGGAGCCGGCTCTGACGTGCGCATACGCGAGACCCGACTAGCAACGGGCACTCCGTCGCTAGGGGTCTCGCACCAAAGGGGGCAAGCTGTCGATGGTGAGTGACAGCTCGCCCCATTTGGGAGGCTGGCAGGGGGCATGGCCGGCCAAACGGAGGCGTTCCCGAAGGACGGCTTGCCGTTTGGGGGCGGGCCCACTGACATCAGCAGTGATGTCAGTGGGGAGCTTCCTGCTCGATCAGAGCAGGAAGCTCCCTGGGGCTTGCAAGTGCCGAGACCCAACCTTAGGGTCTCGTCGCAAGCCCCGATGGTCGCAATGGTCTTGACCATCGCGACTATCACCCTGGTTGGTCGCTAGAGCTGTGGGTGGTAACCCACAGCTTAGCGATCGACCAAGAGGCGGCACTACAAGATGCAAGCGGACGCCCTCATTCAGAGCGACCGCTTGCATCTAACGACCGCCTCTGAATGAGGTCCACTGTCATTATAAGCTCCACTTCAGCATGTATGACACGTGGGTGAGATAGGGTTAATCAAAATAAAAATGCCAGGTCTATCTAAAAATGATCAAACTCACTCAAACTGATTGTTCACACTCATTATTACCTAGAGATGAGCGGTTCGGTCTTGACTCAGATCTTCCCACCAAGTTCTGATCTCATAAGGAGGCAAAACATCTCAAAATAGATGTCCATGAAAAATAATGTTTTGCTTCGTTATGAGATCCAAACTTGGTGGGAAGATCCAAGCCAAAGCTCATGTCAACTATTAACTACTTCTGCTACATCTAACATTGGCTTCAAAACTGACACTCTAATTACATCTTCAGTTGAAATCCCAATCTGATTTAATAAGATTTCATGTAATCTCCACAATTATTTGTCTTAAATGTAGCATTATATGAACCAAGTCTTACTGACTTGAAAATATTTAAGAACACATGGACAGAATGTTATTAAATGGATGTACTGTGATTTGTTGTATGATGAAAGATAACAAAATAAGATACAGAAAAACAATGCAAATGGTTCTCTTAAATAATCAGGAATAAAAACAAATAAAAAACTCACACTCACATACTTTTTCATGTAACCTCTACGTGGCTAGAAAATGGACAACACTTTAGTAGCAGACTGACATCCAAGGCCTAATCATTTTCCAGATTAGCTCCCTGATTTTCACACAGTCTCTCTTTCTCATCACACTTCTTTTCTTCTACCCCTCCATAAGAGAAGTATGTACTGATCAATTTTATAACCCTGTCTTTTGTTTTTCAAAATAAGTTGTGGTCAGAAAATCTATAATAACGTCATCGTTCATGGAGACTTGTAATTTCCCTATGTTCTCATACAGACTGTTAATTATAAATGCCATATGTCATATAGCTCATCCCACTGATTATAAATATGTACATAGGTCTTCTCAAATAAGCATTATGTAAAGCATTATTCTTATGTAAATGGTTTTCCTATAAAATATATATTGTCCTGGGTATGACTTCAAACAGTGTTCTTTGTTTTCACAGCATCTGGGCTACGCCATAAACCTTAAGTGACATGTTGATCTTACCTTGTGTCTGGGAGACACCAGGCCTCTCTGAATATTAACAATCCATCTATATGACAAGACGCAGACAATTTTGAAGTGACAACCTATATTCACCACTTTTTTATTTGCACACAGAGACTTCACTGGTACTAATATATTTAGGAGTAATCATGATCACATTTATATATTATTTTCCGAACACCTACATTTGCCATAATCACTTGTGCTTAAGCCCACTGTGGGTCAACTGGACAGTAGTGAATTGTCTTTGAAAGTATGTTTATTTTTTAATGCATTTTGCATGGTTCAAAAACACACGTGTACGCTGTTAAAACGCATTACAAATCCTCAATCTTACTGTAGCTCGTAGCTATCCAATAGCACGTGTCATGGGTAACCCAGATTCAGTGTGAATAATTTACCCAGCTTCAGTTTCTAACGCTAAACTCTCAGTGACCTTGGCAGTATTACAAGAACATTGGGGAATAATATTTTTACAAGGATAAACCACTCTTTAATAATTTACTCAATGTGTAAGGCACAAACAAGGCCTCTTTTTCACTGTGGATATCAAATTGTCTGTTCCATTAAAGAGTGTTTTTTTGATGGCACTGCATAAAAGACACTCTTTCAGATTAGCTCGAAACACCTCTGTTTATGCAAGAATCCTAGGAAAGACATGAACTTCTCCTAGGGAGCATTTAGCATTCATTATAGTCTTCTGATTTCATAAATTAGTTTTTGCAAGTTTGAAGAGGATCTCCCAAATGCCTCTGAAATATATTGCATGTGTTTATATTTTTTTTACTATATTTAGCTCCTTGTCATACAAACTTTAAAGATCAGGACTCAGCTCAGCATGTGTTACATATATTAGGAGTTATTTTTTCTGTAAATGCCACTTTGAACAAACATGACATTTGATTGATGAAGCATACAAAAAAAATATACACTTCCTCATAACTAAGTTAAATAAACCAACATGTTCTAATATTGTGGTTGCGCACAAGGCTCAGTGAAAATTCATTAAGTGCTTGCAATAAAATATTTTGTGCTCAAGTAGAAATAGTCTTAAATAATATCCCAATTGCAGTCAGCAGGGATCGGATGGAGGAACGTGCGCTCTGATAAATTAGATGCTTCTTATTTTTCTGTCACCCCACAGTATATGGTCATCTAACAACTATTAGTTTTTTTATTAATCATTTGTTGACTATTTATTTGAATAATTAAAGGATAACTACTAAAGTATTTTGGGGTGAGTACACTTAGGTACAGGGAAAAGAATTCCCAAAGTGCGGTTTTGCAAAACCACGTGTTTTCTAGCAGTTTTAAATGCAGTTTGTAAATCATACAGAAAGTTACTAAAGGCAAACGGCACTTCAAACTGCATTACTTGATTGCCCATTTTACTGACATACAGTATCACACACTCGGGTCAGCTATGCGGTTTCCTGGTTGCGTTGTTTGGCAGATTTTAAAATGATGCTTCTACCAAAATTATTGTATCTATTCCGCACCATCCCTTTTACTTTTCTAAGATGTTACCTTGATTTGCTTAAAAAAATTATATTTGTGTATATTTGGAAGATCAACCCGCACCCCTTCCTCCATTAAAGTTTATAAACATATGAGCCTCTCTAAGACATACTGGGGCCTTCTGTTTCCCAATTTGTTCATACTGTATATCAACATGCATGTTTCCTCTCTCAGTTATTTGATTGGTTTCTGCTCCCCATATCTAAACCCTAAGATGACCTAGTGGAATTTTTAATACCCAGATTCCCTCTTCAGCCTTATGTTCTGGCCCCTTGGCTGTGATTGATGCCCTCAAAACCTGTGATACCCAGATCCTGCCCTGTGTTGATTGGACGGTTCTCACCAAAAATCTCTCCCTTATGGCACTTGGTTGTCTTATACCTAATTTAGGACCTGATTAAGAAAGGATCGCAACTGAGATTACGCACGCAATCGGCGATTGTTGAGTTCTGCGCATGCGTATGCATCACTGTGCGCAAACACTCCACAGCGATCGGCACTGCAGTGACTACGCATACCCATCACAGAGTGTTTGACAGGAAGTACCGTTTGGTGATGGGAGGTGGTCGGTGAAACGCAGGCGTGCCAGTGCCTTTGCACGCCATTGCAGGGGACATGCATAAATTAGCCACTGCGATGCCATACGCAGCTTGCGCTTTCACTGCGTGCAATGAGGTTAGCAATTTCTGAGTAAGGTCTGACCTTGTGCAACTGTGCGTGAGGCTCCGATTGTACTTAATGTTACCGATGGTTTTGCAGACTTGCTTATTATTACGGATGTGTTTAAGGTAAGGTGGGCGTCCTTATGTTGTGCTGCAACAGCATAGCGATCGCAGAGTATTGGCATATCTTCGCAGCGAGACTGCGTGCATAATCACTATTGCAATCTTGATCCTTGCTGAATCAGGCCCTTAAACCTTTCACAATGACACTATGAGCTTTTGCCCAGCTTCAGAGTCAGTTGGGACTACCTCCATCTGAATACTATCAATATCTCTAGATTGCTCACTGAGTGTGGGAGATGAGTAGAAACTACAATGCCCTCCATCTGCTGCCAACTCCGATTTTATACATGCTGAACAACAAGGTATCTGAAGGTTCAATTACCTTTTATCCTGAATTGGTTGATAAAACTAAGGTAGCGAGACATTGGCAAGAGGATTCCATCGTACCTTTACACCTAAACAATTGGATTGTATTTGCCTCACTTCTTTCCATACCCCCAAATGCACAAAACCATGCTCCGATACATGTTAAACTCCTTTATAGACTAACTGAATTACACAAAATGTAGCCGCTGGGTGTGGGCTACATTCTCTACATATTTTGAGATTCACGATCATACAACCATTCTGGAAGGAGGTTTTTAGTCTTATTTTCAAAGTCCCCCATCTGCAGGACCTTTCCGACCCTGTATTGGCACTTTTACATTGGTACCCTCTATCACACAGGTTCTCAAACTCGGTCCTCAGGACACCAAACAGTGCATGTTTTCCAGGTCTCCTCACAGAATCACAAGTGACATAATTAGCTCCACCTGTGGATCTTTAAAAATGTGTCAGTGAGTAATGATTACACCTGTGCACCTGTTAGGTAACCTGCAAAATGTGCCCTTTGTGGGGGCCGAGGACCGAGTTTGAGAACCACTGCTCTATTGCTCTATCAGTTTTCAAATCCAATAGATATGTTTTAGGTAATATACGCCCACGACACCTTGTCCAACTTTGGAAATTACCCTCTGCTCATCTATTTCTAAAGTATTTTCAAAGACCCCAATTTAACTTTGAAATAGAAATCCCAGAAGGCCCATACTCTACCTCAGCATCGTCCATTTTAATCAGGTGGCTTCCTTGGCACTTATATATATTGAAAGGGGAAGGGGCACCTAAGTCCAAGCCCACTGACATTGAAATTGCTCCCCCTTTGGACCCTAATGAAGCTCATACTACAGACCTGGCTCTTGAAAGTCTATAACTGGTATTTCTTTATTTTTTAAATTCTGTTATTGCTATGTAAATGGAAAGACCAGTATCTCTCAACTTTGTATTTTTCCATGTATGCCTGCAATTTTATAAATTGATATACAATATGTATATGTGGCCTAGTGAGTTGGGTGGAGCTGCTGATTAATAGGTTTCCCAGCCCACAGAGCATAAAAATACAGATGACCTCAATCAAACTCTTATTTTGGTGTGTATAGGTAAAGACAATTCTGATACAGATCAGTATGAAATACTTTACCGGTACTTCAGCATAATACATGAAAAATAACTATGGAAACTATAGCATGAAAACAATAAATTACAGTGGAAGTCCACCACAAGGAACCAGCTGACCTCAATAACATCACTGCGGGATGAATCCTCGTCACCAGGTACCAAAACACCCAGCTAGAAGCCTTAGAAAAGGAGGACACAACCAGATAGGATCGATGCCCCACGGTGTGTCCTAAACAACCACCATTTGCAGGAGAACCCAACCAACACCCACACCACAGTCAATACTTCAGGAACTTTTGTGGTAAGACGACAAGAAACGGAGAAGCAGGACATTGCTCTCTGCTATACCCAATTTAACTTTGACATTCCCCCCCTGTAGTGCTCCCAGTAGTCCCCCCCCTTGTTGTGCCCCCAGTAGTAATCCGCCCCCCCGCAGTAGAGACATAATAAAAAAAAAACACTTACCTGACACCCGCTCCTGGTCCCGCCGCCGAGATCAGCTCCTCCGTCCGCCGCTTTGCATTATGGGAGTGACGCGTCATGGGAGTGATGCGTCACTCCCATTACCCACTGCGGGAGCCGGACTCTCATCAGCTGCTAAAGCAAACACACAGCTGCCGACTCCGGAGGCTGTGTGTTTGTGCTGTGTAGCGCTGACCGAACGTCGTCCGGTCAGCGCTACACACGCGGTGCAGCTGTGTCACAGAGACACAGTCTGCACCGCGGCCCGCATGGTACGCAGCTGAGGCACCCTTCACTGTGTGGCGCCTTACGCAGCTGCGTACCATGCGTAACGGGAGAACCGGCCCTGGGAGTGGTTGTGTCACCCCTGCGAGCTATGGCTCCTAGAGAGGTGATTTATCATTTACATAAAAGTTGTTTGTTAATGTATAATATAATACTTGGATATTATACTGGATTACAGTCTAATTTCCTTATAATAATAACAACCTTAATTCATATAGTTTTTTTAACAAACCTTTATGAGGTTGATAAATCTGCGGAAAGCTGCACACATATCACAACACATGTGCTATCCCTCCACCCTTACAGCCAGAAGCCCCCGATACCCCTGGGATATATTTTGTTTTGTTTTGACATTTGGTAATAACATTTGTGCAGCTCTCATTGGAAGTCATTGTCTTTTGGATCAACATTGCAGAGTCTGTGATATATGGATTTATTTACAACCTTTCAGCTCTGATTTGTATTTCATTTTCGCAGGCAAATGCTTTTCAGTCAACACATGTGGTATAAATATCTACAGCAATTCTGCTCCAAGTTGCTTTTGGATAAGCTTTACAGCATTCATAGTTTTTTTAATGTAAAATAAATACCTCAGAAACTCGTATCAAAGCTCTTAAAGACTGACATATAAAAGCAAATGTATATTAATTGCAGGTTGTATCATCCCGTCTATAAACATGCCTTGTAAATTAGTTAGTATTATTCCTAATCTGTTCACCTCATGCCACCTAATGGTAAACAAGGAAGAAAAATGTAACTGATATTTTATGAATTAATGAACTCTTACCTTTTATATTTTATTCTTTAAACTACACCTGTGGTCTTCAAAAGAATAGATTCTATCAGTTCACTAGGAATTAGTGACATCACTGAGGCATGAAGCTGACCATATGGCTGCCTCATCTGTGTGTACTGTAGTTCCGTGTTTCTCATCCTTCCTATATCATGTACAGCTTTATGATGTTGCATATTATCTGTAAAGTAGGGAGAGGTATCTGCACAGGTAAAGTAACCAGGATAGATATTAAATTAGTATTTGATATCACCACCCTAGGGGTGGCTATTTATCATTAAATATTTGTGGTATACATCTGTATTTTATCACAGTTGCTTTCCCTATTATCTCATAGTGGTATATGAGGTACTTTAGGTTTTTTTACTATAATTAAAAGTTATGCTTTAAAATAGTGGATGTACCGTAACAAGAGTGCCCACAGAGAGTGTTCCTTTTTTTTTTCCAATTGATGTTACATATTAGCCAGATACCCCATATTTTGGGAAAATGCATCCCAAGTACCCTATAAAGGGTGTACAGCTAGTGAAATTACATTGCAGTGTGTATAAATGTGTGTCAACAAACTGCTTGTGTCTTTGGTAGGAAATACTCATTTTAATTTGTTTGAATATGCTTTATTCATTCCTAATACATTAGGCTTGTATGTCTCACAATTGAGAGATATCCATGTATAATCAGCTTTTGCATAAAACCCACAGGGGCGTAGTTATTGAAGTAATAATTCCCCCCAAAATGGACATTTTTGGGGGATGCAGCAGCCATTGTAGCCTATAGGCTATACACCGCAAAAGTTACCATCCCTCCCTGGCAATGCACGCTCGCATATGCTTGGTCTGATGACGGTGCTTGCGCAGTGGCGCGGCTGGCCCCCAATCTAGCAAATAAAGTAATTGCATTAGCGATGTGGGTATATTTAGTAATGGGTGGTTTGTTAAAGCTGCCAATCATCAGCGTCTTTGACCGTTAGCTTTTAACAATGATAGACAAACCTGTTGATGCATTGATTCCTGTTGTCATTTTAATGATCAGTGCTTTGACAAACCACCTGTAATTTTGTAAAAGCTATCAGTCCAGTAACACGAATTAGGAAAGCCGTGAAGAAAATTTGCATCTCTAAGACCCTTAAAGGCCTATTCATAATCTGGGGCCGCATAATGATTAATTATCCACCTCGCAGCAGGGAGTACTTGTCACCGGAACAATTCATCATTGCTCCGGTACGGGGACAGCTGCTGTGAAAAGCCGCCCTGTCTGCGATTAGTAACACTGCTACAGAAGTAGCAACGTTACTTACCTGTCTCCGTGGCCAGCTTCTGCGCATGTGTGCCGCTGAGGAGGCAGCGGAGGGATCCATAGGAAGGAGCGGGGCTACGAGAACAAGCTCCATCTGAAGATGGCGATCGTTCTAGCAGGCAAACTCTGAAAGCTTAAAGTCTTCATAGTTTGCTGAATATCAGGTGGTCCTATCGGACCCCTGATGATGAATGGCCCGGTAACTTAAATATGCAGCAACTAGCTAGGCCATGCCTTCTGTCGCGAGGTTTGCCTCCATTTTGGACACACGCTCCTATAAGTTAGGATGTATATCTAGGTCCCAGGTACTTATTATTCATCAAAAATGTTCTTTTGTACATTGTTATAACTGTAGCTATTAGTACCTCAACTGTTGTTCAATGTGTTCTTCATTAGGTTTTCCTCATCCCAAGCTAACATGGCTGAAGAAAGACTTCCCCATGCCAAACAATTCATTTGTGCTTTCAAATGGATCTCTGCTGCTGACAAACATCACCGCTGAAGATGAAGGGATGTACATTTGTATTGCAACAAACGCTCTTGGAAAAACAGTAGCAATGTCTGTTTTGCACCTATCTGGTTAGTATCAAAATGTGCAGCTGCATTCTTCTGCTATGAGCTAGCCTGCGGTGACGTTCTATCAGTTTTTATGGCATTCCTGAGAAATAGTTATAGCAAGACGTTGTGCCTGTTTTCCAAATACCTCATTTTAACATAAAAAGGCAGTTTGGGATTATTTCCTACATAATAACTTGTAGTGGAGCGTGTGGTCTGTGCATGACGTTGTCTGGGGACTGTCTTCCAGAGCATTATGGTGGCATTGAACTATATTTTACACATGTAAACACATGATATTCTAATCAACCCTTTTAAAGTTTGCGAAATGTTTTCATATTCGATCTCTATAATCTTATACACAATTTTTAGCATAAGTTCTCTTTCTAAAGTGCTACTGTATATTTTTTCCAGAGATTAATGGTTCTTTATTTTACAGATATTACCAGAGTTACCTTAATGTATTAAGTGTTGCTAAAGACCAGCAGTCTATTGTGTAGCTATTCTGGATGCCTGAGCTCATCGGCTATTTGTGCTAACACCAAAGTGATATGATGAAATGGATAACAAAAGCTACTCTGATGACATAAATATGCAAACTTGGGGGGACATTTGCTAAATTAGACAAATTCAAAGATTTTCATTGTCCAATTGCAATATGATTTTTAATATAAAGGTTCAGGATTTGATGCCATTTTTATATAGACCAGCATGATGTTTCACATGAGTAGCCTCCAGGAGGAAAACATTGTTCATCATCAGAAAGGTGCTAATGAAATTGTAAACTTTGGCTATAAGATAAAAACCTCACATGCTATTCTAGCACCTCAGAATTTGTATTTGGGATTAGACTCTCTTCCATCTAATGGGAGGGCTGGTACTATCTGTACTGGGGAGCATGTGCAAGTGAGTGGCTTAATTAAATTAAAAGGGTGATCACTGTTCACCCAAGATTGGAGCAATTGGGCACTTGAAGTGCCTCTGTGCTGCTGTTAATGCATGTAAAGGCATTCCTGACATCTTGGAGAACCCTGACACTTTCCTAAAATACTCTCATGCATCATTGTGCACATGACACTGATCATCCGGCCAGTACGTTGTTGTAGAAGCCTGTGGCCCATCTGTTTCTAAGTATCTGGATATCGTTCTTTCAATCTCTTTTAAGGACATAGATCTTTCTCCATATACACTCCTTCTTTAATAAAATCCTCAATGGTTGGTATAGAAAAGAAGAAGACAAAACATGGTGCAATATAGCCAAAAATAATTTTTGGGAAAAGGTTTATTTATCAAATCACACTCACATTTGAAAATTTTTTAAATCACATATAACCACATAGGGTATAAGATGGGGTGTCAACTTGCTTCAACTTAGTACATCCCAGCCTAATTACCCTAAACTGCTGCTAAACTCCATGTCAGAGGAGCATGTGATGGGCTCCTCCAATCAGAGCTCATCACATGCTCCTCTGACCCCACCAGAGACTACTGGAATTTATTAGCTTTGTTGCTCCTCATAGAGCTCCTGCTCTGTGATTGATCACGTGTATCTGTAGTCTCAATTTCTGATATGCTTCCAGCTGTTTGCATATCCAGCATCACAAATCCATGTGGAGTTGTAATATCCAGCTTATCCATGTTGAAGCTGCCTCATGAAACTCTACGTATTTTGACTTTGTGAACTTTTGATTGACAATGTCCCACAATATGTATCCCTTGCTCTCTTGACAATATCCATGCATAATAAACAAGCCGAACTTGGAATAAAACTTGCTTCTCTTTTTTGTTAGGGATATGGGCAAATGCTTTATATACAAACACATGTAGATGATTGACACTTGGTTGTTTACTGGACTGCGTCTCCAATGGTTCTTTACTTTTAACTGCCATTGTAGATGCTCGATTCTTGAGGCACACTGCAGTTAGGACTGCTTCTGCTCAAAATCTCTTATCCAGACCCGCATCACTTAACATAATCGCCAACATTGTCAGACTTCAACATTTTATTTTCAGGCCTGTTTGAGTTTTCACTAGACTCTGCAATTTTGCAAGTTACTTAACTTTTTGCTTTCATGAAGTATACATGCGTCATCCTTGTAGCATCACCTATGAAAGTTATGAAGAAGTGGTTCCCACTCAATGACGTCACCTCCATCAGTCCACACACATCTGTGTACACTAGTTCCAACAATATAGACAAAGCAGTCCCAATGATGGAATACACTTGCATATCAGTATAGGCACAGGTACATGAATTTAAAACATAACTTTTATTAAATGTCATTAATAACTAAATTCCTAACATCAGTATATATCCAGACAACAAATTGATTGGAATTATAATAAGAGAGGGATGTATTGTATAGGTGTTTTGAATTAAAAGCTTTGGTGCATCCTATTTATTGTGTTTAGTTCCAATTGTAGTTTAGCTCTGGACGCTGACTTTGGAAAAGGGTAACGTGTTTGATTACCTTTCACACAACTTTTACATTCTGGTCTTTCTGAGTTGTTCACTAACATCCCCGTCATCATGACATCTAGAAGTTTCTGTCTGTTGTCATAGCCTAGAAAACCCAGTCTTCTATGCCATAGTTCTATAAACTGGTTGGAATCTGAAGCCGCCATTGCACAACACTCCTCGTTGTCTAAGATGTACAGTTGTTAGTGTCGGGTTGCCGTTGCAATTACAGTGCCTCTTTCATTGTACACAACACAATGTCCCTTTGTCCCCTTGTTTGGTTTCTTTTCCAGTACACTGATGACAATTAAATCGGTTCCTAGATCTGGCACGAATAATACTTCTATGTCTGTGACAGCTGTTTCACCCTTGACCCTCAAGTATACAGCAATTGTCCCAACTTTCGTTGTATTTAGCACTTGTATTTCCTATTCCCCTGACATTTACATGATCAAACGACTTCAGCATACCTCCCAATTTTTGAAGACAACAACACATGCCTGAAAATTGGGGGCATGGCCTATCAACAAGGGGCGTGGCCTCCCTGGAAATGCAGTACCCGTGAGCCACGTCCCCCACTTTCAGCATGCTGGGGGCTTGCCCAGCGCTCAACCCGGCACCCACCGGCCAGGGGTGGCAGGGATAGCCCCTAACTATCAACTCAGGCCTGGGGTGCCCTGGAGAGGGAGACCCCTTTATTGGGAAGGATCCCCACCTCCCCAGGGATCCCCGGCCTGGGCTGACTAGCGGTCAGGGGTAATGCTTTGCCTGGGGAACCCGGTGAAAGGGTTTCCCTGGCTGTGGCATTACCCCTCCCTGGCATTAATGCAGAGCCAGATAGTGATTGTAGCATACTTACCTAGATTGAAACATAAACTTTGGGACAAAATATTGTAGGCCACACCTCAGATATAGTTAGCTCACGCTAGTGACCCATCCAACTGCACCAATATTTATTATTTGCTAAACCCATAATCGTTAGGCTACGACCTATTTAGCCACTGGATATTTGGATTGGACCACAAAAATATAAAGCTGAGGGAGGAATATATATACGCACATGGTGAGTCGGTCACTGTGTCCTGCAGGTTTATTGTACCTTTGGTTGTTTCCGCTACTGACATCTTGTGGAGAAATTTGGTATATCATTGCTGATATGTTCTGCTGAATCCAAGAACTACGCATTCTATACACATTGGAGATACATTGTCACTAAAGGAATGTACACCTATCTCCCACTGTCAGCCCCAAGACTTGTACTTTTCCCCCACTTGCCTGCTGATTCATTCTGTCTTAAATCATCGTATGCACAATGCAGACTGTAATGGTATTTATATTAGAACTAGTGAAGGCAAACATACTTACATATGATGTCCACATCTTGCAGCAGATATGTATATATAGATGCTGTATATGATGAGTGAAATGTGACTTTATTGTCTTATTAGGTAAAAAAGCTCATAACTCTACGGAAGAACAGTCCCGAAAAGGCAAAAGGCGAGTTCTGATGGCGTCTTCATTAGGAACTAGTATTGTGGGTAAACTCGGGGACCTCTTACGTATTGGTAAATCCTGTTTTATTATATAAAACAATTTATTTACATGTAAATACAGAAAACAATATATATAGAAATCACTACGTGTTCAACACATGAATCCATATATAGAATTCATGTATTGAACACATTTTCAGTCATGGATTTTGTAAATTATCTAATGTAATTTTAGATCTATGAATCCATGTTTTGTGACTTTTGTGATAAATAGTGTGTGCCTGATGCTGAGTGTGTACTACACAAGTTGATGTAGCTAATCTTGCATGAAATCGTGCCCAGAAAAGTAACCAGATGTAGATTTGCATGATTCTGCCACTTATGCTTCTTGCACCTGGATAGATGGTTTGGGGACATGATATAGGCAAAGTACATCAAGGGCAAATATTTCCTGCTCTATATCTGTTTGAAATTGTGCAATGGCGCATATGCATCTGAGACATTTGTATTAGTAGCGTGAGGTCATTTTGCAATTAGTGGTCCCCAACACTAGCGATGCCTTTTTAACAACTATTTGCAAATGCTCTACCGATTGTTGATTTTTTCATCGCTTGGGGCAGGGGCGCCTTTAGAGAGGAGGAGGCCCGTGTGCATCACTCGTCACGGGCCCCCTCCGCTCACTCTGGTGGCAGAATCAATAGACTGGGCACTAGAGTGTGCCCAGAGCCTATTGCGCATGCGCAGATCGCCGGGGAACTGGCGAGGCTGCCATTTTCCTGGAGATCTCACAGCGTATGCACAAAATGGCCACGACGACCATTTTCCGCTGTTTGAACAGCGCTGGGAGACCCGACGCGGGATTTCGGAGAGGTAAGTATTACAAAGTATGGGTGCAGGATGTGCGGTGCAGGCCCCCCTGGATCTGGGGGCCCATGTGCACCGCACACCCTGCACCCATTATAGATACGCTCCTGGCTTGGGCATACGTTACGCTTCTGTGTGTGTTTAAGCAAACCTTTTTCCTTAAGTGCACAAGACATCCAGTTGCATTTGCTATTGTTGATGACTAGCATGCATCTTATGACTTTTACCACTTTGCATATGGTCACAATTGCAGATTATTTTAATGAACGCAAATTGCACCTACAATTTGAGGCGCAATTGTGGACTAACCAAGCATCAGCCCCCGTATAAAACAATTATATTATTTAACAAAAAAACATTGATACCATATAACACAATACTATCATATAAAAGGATGATGTTTAAAACAATTACACTATTTAAAAGAATTATGTTTTGTAAAACAATGCTGTTACATAAAAGAATACTGGTGCTGCTCTTATAGGTTGTCCAGTGCAAACGAGCCACCAGAACACAATTCACTGGTTTCTAAGGAAACAACCAATAGAAGACATCAAAGACTTCAGATACCGTGTTTTGGTGTCTGGACGGGTTCTGGAGATAAACAACTTATCTGAGCAGAGTGCTGGAGAGTACAGATGTTGGACTTCAAGTGATTCAAGGATATTGTCCGCCTGGGTGAATGTCTCTCTAGAAGGTGAGCCTTTTCACACATTCTCTGTACAAGTATGTGATCTATCAAGCGGGCACATTCGACCTCATTCAGAGCCGCTCGCTCTGAATGAGGGCGGCCGCTTTTTTTTTTTTAAAGGCGGCCTCCTGGCCACTCGCTAAGCTGTGGGTTACCACCCACAGCTTTAGCGAGTGACTAGGTGATGGTCGCGACCATCGGGGCTTGCAACGAGACCCTTGGGGTAGGGTCTCGTCTACCGCAAGCCCCAGGTAGCTTCCTGCTCTGTTAGATGTCAGTAGTGCCGCCTACAAATGCCGGGCGTTCCTTCAGGAACGCCTCCGTTTGTCCGGCCACCCCCCCACCCCACCTACAAAACGGGTCGAGCTGTCGATCAACATCAACAGCCGCCCCTTTTGTAGCGAGCCCCGGAGCGAGTGCATTTGTCACTCGTTCTGGGGCTTGCGTACGCACAGTGCGAGTGCTGCGCGTGCGCAGGCCCTCACCATCGACCCGCTTGTGAGCGGTTCTGAATGAGGTCCATTATCCAGAAAGTTCTGATGTTAAATATTCTGCTAACCTGATTGGGTGTTCCCCATAGCGGGATTACGGCTTTGAGGGGCCCGGGGCACTTAAGACTGGGGAGCCCTAGAGGGCAATATTTGGGAGTTGGGACACTGGGATCAAGTCCTTGTGTGCAAGCTTTGGGCACGCTAATGAAAATGGGGTATGGCCATATAGCACGTCCCCATTTCATTTCATGCTGGGCGAATGCACATAACTTTCATAGATGCTGGGCTGTCCTCCCTAACTTTCCTCCAGCCCACGGGTGGGATAGCACCCAAATAATAAAACCCAAATAATAAAACTGTCGCACCTCAATAATGATGGTTGGGGGGTATGCACACTGCATACTGTATGTACTGTTTTACACATAGCCACACATATACAGGCACATACATATACACTTACATACTGTACGTACCAAACATATACATATACATATGTAGACACATACACTTACATACGCACTGTTGTACACATAACCACACATACACATACATATAGTCACACATATATACACTTACATACGCACTGTTGTACACATAGCCACACTTATACACATACATATATAGTCATACACACATACGTACACTTACATACGCACTGTTGTACACATAACCACAGTTATATACATATATAGTCACACACATATACACTTACATATGCACATAGCCACACTTATACAAACACATATATAGTCACACACATATATGCTTACATACTGTTGTACACATAGCCACACTTATACACATACATATATAGTCACACATATATACACTTACATACGCACATAGCCACACTTCACATACATATATAGTTACACACATATACACTTACATACGCACTGTTGTACACATAGCCACACTTCTACACATACATATATAGTTACACACATATACACTTACATATGTACTGTTGTACACATAGCCGCACTTAGTCATACACATACATACTGTCATCACGTAGTCACACACACACATACAGTCACATATAAAAATACTGAGAGACAATATAGTGTCCTCCCACTTACCATAAACTCTTAACACTGGGACTGTCTGCAGCTGCTGCTCCTCCCATCATCTCTCCCATACATGTTGCTCCTGGCTCTGACTTCACACAGTGCTGTGTAGCCCCACCGCCTACTAGGACTCCGCCTCCACCATTCATCTCCATTTTTTCCGAAATGGGGATGAATAGCATGTCACCTTCTCATGCGGTTTACCACACAGCAGTACTGTCTAATGTACCTCGTTTCATGTATAGTGACCCTTTGGTGTGAGCCTCCTCTCCCCTGAGGGGCTTCTGTATCTACTACACACTCTAGCATGCGATCAAAGGCTGGGGGGAGGGGCTTCTGAGAGAAATGGGGGGCAGGGGCACTTGCCCCCTGTGCCCCCCCCTTAATCTGGCTCTGGTGTTCACTAACACAGATCTGACAAACCGGTGTAAAATTTGCAAATTAATAAATCATCCCCGTCAGAAAGACCTCACTTACTCCCTCACCTACCAATGTGAATAACAATCTTATAAAGCACTTATCTATCATTTATTAAGGACATAGCTGTAACCAAAACCTGCAAAGACCTGGATTTTTTGTTTAGCAGTAAGCTTCTTAAATATTCCACCTTACATATGTTTCTTGCTTAAATATTATCAACATAATTCTAGCAAATTATCGAACACCAAAATAACTTGGACTATTTAAGAAATACATTTGAAAGAAAACGTATGGTAAGGAAAATAGTGGAAAACAAAGAATTAAGAACTGCTGGATGGCTTGCAGTAATGAGTCTGTGGATACAGCTGGGAGCTATCATTTGTTGCTGGTTATTGCAGAAAATTCTGGCTGTTTCTGCAATCACGTATAAAATAAACTCTTTCATAGCAGTGCAGGACTTCATCTTCAACAAAGTGTCAAAAAAGGGATGGAAATACAGTATGCTTAAAGGAGGTTTAGCAACAACACACAAAGGCACCCCGGATTCTGTAGACATCTCCATGCACAAAATAAATTGATGACAAAATGATTTTTAAAGAGTTTTGTCTTTTCCTGCAATTTAGGTTGAGGTTTCTTAAGTTTTCGAACAGATGGGAAATGTGTGATCATATGAACCCAGTAAATTATCATATAAGGAGAATACAATACATGTAACCGTATACAGGAAACTTTAACAGCCTGATGACATCATGAGTAATGACATCATCATTAGTGACATAGTAGCATCTCTCCTTACTAATTCACATTATTGAAAAGGTACTTCTCTAATAATATCAGGATAGACACTTGTGTACACTCTGTGTTGAGCTATAGTCAAACAGAACACATAGCAGTCGTGCCAGCGTGTGTTCGAGTGTCTGCCTTCTGGGCCAAAGCCATAGGTGTAAAATGAAATATTGTAAGAGAAATGTAAGTGAAATCATCGCTAATAACCCCCTAATATGTAATATGTTCTGCCACAGACTACAGGCTGGAGTATGGTGAATGGACCCCTTGCACAGCAACATGTGGAAATATGGGTACTCAGGTTAGAACACAACATTGTCTGAACTCCGAGGGGCACCAAGTGAACAATTCACTATGTGAACATCTTGAACCATTAGTGGCAAAGTCTCAGCCTTGCAATATAAAAGACTGTCCAATAAGGTGACTCTTATACTCTATGGTATTAGATAGCTGAACTGTTAGACCATTAATGGGATATAATGCAATATGTTATCTTTCTAGATGGGCAAAAGGATCGTGGTCTTTGTGTTCTGCCTCTTGCGGCACAGGGTTCCAGCAGAGGCAAGTGGCTTGCCAGCAGATTATGGCAGTTGGTACCGTAAAAGAGCTGCCTTTACATTCCTGCGGATTCACTGAGCGCCCAGCAGCACAGAAGCCATGTTCTGTCGATACCTGTATGGACTGGATTCCTCAGCCTTGGGGACAGGTAAACTGCGTTCCATCAGGCTGCAGCCTCACGTCAGCCAATAACTTGGGGTCAAGTCAGAAACGTTTTGAATAGTTTGCAGGTTCCCAGAGCAATCATGGAGCCATTTATTCCTGGTTGTACCTAACCACACACAACATTATTCCATAATGCTTTTTATTCATTTCTGGATCAAATTAATACATTGCTGCTAGTTTTACTGCTGACATAAGTCCAGGCTGTGTTTCCCCAGTGCACAATCATTGTATATTAAATCCATCCTTTTTTTCTGTATGTTGCTCTAATCATAACAACCCAGTAATACTGCTTATTCACACCTTGTAGAAAGTGGCAGTTAGAGAATAACATATATCTGAACTTGAAGGTATGTAGACACTATGCAATTCGGGTTGTTGTGTGTGTGGAAATGTACACTATAAAAGTTTTATTCTAGAAACGTTTTATTATAGTCATTTTCTAGAAGGAGCTGACCCAAAGCAAACATCATCGTGTAACAGTGTTAAACCCCTTTGGCAATGACCGTGTAATGAGTCAGAGAGCTTGGCTCCTGTCATGTACCTTTTGTTGGTGGATGATCGTGCATAATTAAAAAACACAGCCCAGAGCTTAGAGCAGAAGCGACACTGATGTGTGTAGAAACCCAATAACAATTATTAAACTCCATAGAAACATTAGTCTTTCTGAGAGGTCTACAGAATATTAATCACTGGAATAAAAATTGTGTGTGTAGCCAAATTAAGGTAAGCAGCGTTTAACACATTCCTTGCCATAGACGGATTAATACATATATATTTATATATACACACACACTATATGGACAAAAGTATTTGACCACACCTGTTAATTATGGAATTGAGGTGTTTCAATCAGACCAGTTGCCGCAGGTGTTTAAAATCAAGCACCTATCCATACAGTCTCCATTTGCAAACATCTGTCATACAAAATGGGTCGTTCTGAAGAGCTCAGTGACTTCAAGCGTGGTACTGTGATAGGATGCCACCTTTGCAATAGTTTGTGAAATTTCATCCCTGCTGGATATTCCACGGTCAAGTGGAAGCGTTTAGGAACAACAGCAACTCAGCCTCGAAGCGGAAGACCACGTAAAATCACAGAGCAGGGTCAACGACTGCTAAGGCGCATGGTGCGTAAAAGTTGCCAACGCTCTGCTTATTCCATAGCTGAAGAGTTCCAAACGTCCACTGTCATTAATGTAAGCACAAAAACTGTGCAGCGAGAGCTTAATAGAATGGATGCAAGCCTCACATGTCCAATGCCAAGCGTCGGATGGAGTGGTGTAAAACACACCGACACTGGACTGTGGAGCACTGGAAACGTGTTCTGTGGCGTGACGAGTCATGCTTCTCTGTTTGGCAGTCAGATGGGTGAGTCTGGGTCTGCCTGACTGCATTGTGCCAAATGTGAAGTTTGGTGGAGGAGGGATAATGATATGGGGCTGTTTTTCAGGGTTTGGGCTAGGCCCCTTATCTCCAGTGATGTACAATCTTAATGCTTCAGCATACCAAGACATTTTGGACAATGCTATGCTTCCAACTTTGTGGCAACAGTTTGGGGAAGGCCTTTTTCTATTCCAACATGACTGTGCCCCAGTGCACAAAGCAAGAACTATAAAGACACTGATGAGTTTGGTGTGGAAGAACTTGACTGCACTGACCTCAACCCCATCAAACACATTTGGGATGAACTGGAACGGAGATTGCCAGCCAGGCCTTCTCGTCCAACATCAGCGCCTGACCTCATAAATGCTCTACAGAATGAACGGGCGCAAATTCCCATAGAAACACTCCAAAATCTTGTGGAAAGCCTTCCAAGAAGAGTGGAAGCTGTTATAGCTGCAAAAGGGTGACCAACTCCATATTAAAGTATATGTATTTGAATACAATGTCATTACAGTGACTGCTGGTGTAATGGTCAGGCGTCCGAATACATTTGTCCACATAGTATTTATTTATATATATAATATTATATATATATATATATATATATATGCTATAATTTTACTTGTAATCAAAATCATGTACTGTAAATAAACAGTAGTCTGCATATCACCACACAGAAAGCACAGGATTAGCCACACAGTCACCAGTAGTGCTACCCGGAGAACCAGCGTCCTGTGTCCACATTCAAAGCTGCCAGAATCACTCCTTGATATCACAGCATCCCACATAATCTGGCCACGCCCAGTGCATTTCGTCATTCCATTCTCTGATTGGTCTTCATCAGGGGACCAGTCCAGTCAACTGTGCGGCTAATCCTGTCCCTGTTAGGTGGTGATATGCTGACTACTGTTTACTTAGATGCACATGATTTTTATTACAAGTAAAATTATTGCTTTTTATACTACTCACGTGTCTGCACCCTATATCTTCTGATATTGATATATATATATATATATATATATATATATATATATATATATATATATATTAGGGATGTGCAGGCTCGGATTGGTTCGAGTTTGCACGTCAACTCGGATTTTTCCCTCCAAAAAAACGGAACTCAGAAAGAGGCAAAACGTCATCTTGCATGGACAAACATCATCATTCTTGGAAAGTCCAAGAATGATGATGTTTGTCCATGCAAGATGACGTTTTGCCTCTTTCTGAGTTCCGTTTTCTTGGAGGGAAAAATCCGAACTCGACGTGCAAACTCGAACCAATCCGAGCCTGCACATCCCTAATATAAATATATATATATATATATATATATATATATATATATATTGTGTATATATATATATATATATTGTGTGTATATATATATATATAAAGTGGAGGCAGTTCTGCAGGTGACTATGAGCAACACAAAATAGTAATACTGCATTTGTAGGACTCTCTGCTGTAACAAAAACCTAAATTTAAAATGCATACACATCAACTGACCCTGCTGGCCCGTCAGCAGCAGCGATGTGTATAGAGTACTTACTCAGCCATTATCTGGCCAATGATTAGGGTTTTGAAATAATATAATTTGTAACATATCATCAAGTAAGAGGGTGGGTACTAATCTGGACACACGGATTGGTTCTGAGTCACATGCTGCTGCGACCTCTTTAGTGTCTATCACCATAGTCGTGTTTGCTACTTTATGCTAAGTCTAGTGTCAGTGCTCCCTCTGGTTGTGCGTCTGAATGTGCAAGTGCTGGGACCCACACTTTGAGTGGCTGCAGGTGCAACCATCTGAAGCACCATCGGGACTTGCACTAGCCCCATGCTATTGCAGAATCTCTGTCAGAGTATGGCCTCCAATGTACAGTACACTATTAAGCGTCTGAGTCGGAAACAACTCCTGTGACACGCCCCTGACCGTCCCATAGCACATTAATTGGACTGAATATCTTGTGCGTCTGAATAACCACCTCCCAGTAACCACCCAGGAACAAATAACACATTCCAGGGTCAGTGTAGCTCAATCGGTTCCGCCACTCTGTGTGCATACAACATTGAAAGCATGCGCTGTCACAAAAAAAATCTCCAACTTACCTGACATTGGCATTGTGTTTGACTCAGAATTATGCCCACATTGTGTATCGTGTATCGCTGATATTGGGCTGCTGACATGATATCACAGTGTGTGTGACCCCAAAATGAACGTAGTGTTAGATAATGTCTGAGGATGACCTCTATCACTTGTATGTGTGCTCATCTTCTAAGAGGCTGCAGTGAGGATGGAAGTGAGATGGCATATTTGCCAGAACATTGCACAGCCAGATCTCATTGATATGGTCACCCACATGTATGGTCAAATTGAATGATAATCCAGTTAAATGACAGGATTTGCCTGAGTGGTGGCACATTTAAGATAAACAAAATTTTTTCTGATCATCTTGATCTTTACTATCCTTGATTTAAATAGCAATAACATTAATTATGACATGGGGCGTATTTAGAAAGGAGGGGGCCCGTGTTCACTCACCGTCCGGGACCCCCTCCTCCAGCAGGCGAGGCACGCTGATGGGTTCAGTAGACTCCGGGCACTAGTCTGTGCCCGGAGTCTACTGCCATAGCGCAGGACACCAGGAAAATGGTGCGGCAGCCATTTTCCCGATGATTTCCCTGCTGCGCATGTGCAGAATGCCAGAGAAATGGCCACTGCTGCCATTTTCCAGGCATTCTGCGTAGCGCCTCCTCAGCCAACGTGGGACTTTGGAGAGGTAAGTATTAGAAAGTATGGGTGTAGGGTGTGCCCGTGTGCACCGCACACCTTGCACCCATTATAGACACGCCCCTGATTGTTAGTTTAGTGATCCCACTCCCTTGGCTGAGAAGCAATCCCACATATGAATGGTCTCAGGATGCTTTACTGTTGGCATGACACAGGACAAAGACTTTTGGAGGATGGCCTGGTGTCAAGAAGGGCAGCAGAGAAGCCACTTTTCTGTAGGAAAAAAATCAGGGACAGACTAATATCCTGCAAAAGGTACAGGGATTGGACTGCTGAAGACTGGGGTAAAGTTATTTTCTCTGATGAATCCCCTTTCAGAGTGTTTTGGGCATCTGGAAAAGGCTTGTCCGGAGAAGGAAAGGTGAGCGCTTCCATCCGTCCTGTGTCATGCCAACAGTAAAGCATCCTGAGACCATTCATGTCTGAGGTTGCTTCTCAGCCAAGGGAGTGGCTCACTCACAATTTTGCCTAACAGCCATGAATAAAGAATGGTACCAAAACATCCTCCAGACCTTAATCCCATTGAGAACTTGTGGTCAATCCTCAAGAGGCGAGTGGACAAACAAACACCCACACATTCTGACAAACTCCAAGAACTGATTAGGTAAGAATGGGCGGCCATCAGTCAGTATGTGGCCCAGAAGTTGACTGACAGTATGACAGGGCGAATTGCAGAGGTCTTGAAAAAGAAGGGTCAACACTGTTAAATATTGATTCTTTGCATAAACTTAATGTAATTGTCAATAAAAGCCTTTGACACTTATGAAATGCTTGTAATGTTAATTCAGTATACCATAGTAACATCTGACAAAAAGGTCTGAAATCACTGAAGCATCAAACTTTGTGAAAACCAATACTTGTGTCATTCTCAAAACTTTTGGCCATGGCTGTACATATTTCACACAGATAGTGCCATGGATGAATTGAAGGCCCCAGTACTGTGAAGTGGTAATTTTAGCCTCCAAACAAACATGTGCTTACAATCATAGAAAGTTGCACTTCACACTACGGCAATTATCAAAAGAACATTTAAAATAATCTTTATTATGCCTCCCAATATTGTAGTATTTCCATGGTCAGGAAAATGCTGATGGAAAGACTCTCAGATACAGTATTTGTAGCTTTGTTCAAGTCACAGAAATGGTTTGCTTGGCTCACAATTGCCTTTCAAATATCTATCCAAATGTAAGATAAATGAATCCTGGTCAGAGGAGAGGACGTGAATCTGTGTTCCATCTAAAAAATGTATTTTCCTTCTAGTGTGTTAATCGTTGCACCGGACAAGGAATGGGCTTACAGCATCGGCACATACTGTGTCAGGACCGGAATGGAACCACTCTGCCAGACACTCTCTGTGACAGAAGGAAGAGGTATTTGAACGCGCCTGACGCTCACTATAAGAAGCCAGTAACAGATTACAGATGTAATGCTCTTTGGCATGCCAATTTTATAGTGGAAGAAAATAGTACATATCCAGAAATATGCATCCAGGAGTTTCGATGTTCTACTGAGATCATATAAAGCCCTTTGTAGCTCTTACCATTTATTAGATTCAGACACTAGTTGCTCAGATGAATGCTGGGCTGTTATGCAGAATATCACAACAGTGAAAGAGGTCAATCCAGTTAGTTGTGAGTTGGCTCGTGCGAGCCATTTTCACAGCAAATTCGCTCCGCAAATTGTATTAGCAAACCAATTCCAAACTCACATTTCAGTCTCCCTGCAAATTCCCATTTTCGTTGTGCACACTTTCCTGAGCAGATGAAAAGGTAGGAAAAATCTTTATTGTAAGGTAAAAATGTCAGGACACAGTGCAGAACCTCTGGTACACACCTCCCAATGAATAATCATGCAGTTGGACGGGTTTAAGTAGCATATTTTGTCAGTTTTCAGGTGAATTTCTCTAAAAATCTCAATAATGGACTAATGATATAGGATAAGTATTAGGAGGTGTAAATGATGTGGGACAGGTATGTGGAGGTGTAAATGATGTAGGACGGGTATGTGGAGGTGTAAATGATGTAGGACAGATATTTGGTGGAGTAAATGATGTAGGACAGGTATGTGGAGGTATAAATGATGTAGGACAGGTATTTGGAGGTGTAAATTATGTGGGACAGGTATGTGGAGGTGTAAATTATGTGGGACAGGTATGTGGAGGTGTAAATGATGTGGGACATGTATGTGGAGGTGTAAGTGATGTGGGACAGGTATGTGGATCTGTAATGTGGGACAGGTACGTGGATCTGTAAATTATGTGGAACAGGTATGTGGAGATGTAAATGATGTGGGACAGGTACGTGGATCTGTAAATGATGTGGAACAGGTACGTGGATCTGTAAATGATGTGGGACAGGTATGTGGAGATGTAAATGATGTGGGACAGGTACGTCTATCTGTAAATGATGTGGGACAGGTATGTGGAGGTGTAAATGATGTGGGACAGGTATGTGGAGGTGTAAATGATGTGGGACAGGTATGTGGAGGTGTAAATGATGTGGGACAGGTATGTGGAGGTGTAAATGATGTGGGACAGGTATGTGGAGGTGTAAATGATGTGGGACAGGTATGTGGAGGTGTAAATGATGTGGCACAGGTATTTGGAGGTGTAAATGATGTAGGACAGGTATTTGGAGGTGTAAATGATGTAGGACAGGTATTTGGAGGTGTAAATGATGTAGGACAGGTATTTGGAGGTGTAAATTATGTGGGACATGTATGTGGAGGTGTAAATGATGTAGGACAGGTATGTGGAGGTGTAAATGATGTAGGACATTTATTTGGAGGTGTAAATTATGTGGGACAGGTATGTGGAGGTGTAAATGATGTGGGACAGGTATGTGGAGGTGTAAATGATGTGGGACAGGTATGTGGAGGTGTAAATGATGTGGGACAGGTATGTGGAGATGTAAATGATGTGGGACAGGTATGTGGAGGTGTAAGTGATGTGGGACAGGTATGTGGATCTGTAATGTGGGACAGGTACGTGGATCTGTAAATGATGTGGAACAGGTATGTGGAGATGTAAATGATGTGGGACAGGTACGTCTATCTGTAAATTATGTGGGACAGGTATGTGGAGGTGTAAATGATGTGGGACAGGTATGTGGAGGTGTAAATTATGTGGGACAGGTACGTGGATCTGTAAATGATGTGGAACAGGTACGTGGATCTGTAAATGATGTGGGACAGGTACGTCTATCTGTAAATTATGTGGGACAGGTACGTCTATCTGTAAATGATGTGGGACAGGTACGTGGAGGCTGGGGCGTGACTACGTATTTGAAGGCCCCATAGCAAAAGTTTGTAAGGGCCTCTATGTACCACCCAATGGTGAAAAATGTGTAAAACACATGTAACTTTAACAATAGAAGATTTGACCCACTCAGCTCTGGCCCCATAGTAGCTGCACCCCTTGCACCTATGGTTACACCTATGTGTGAAAATGATGTGGGACAGGTATGTGGAGGTATTGTGTTGACGGGAGAGGGGTTTTAAAAGTACAAGTGCTTATTCCAACTTTTTACAAAAGTGTATAAAATCACTGAAAAACTACTATTCAGACATTTTTATGTTCCCCAAAATACTGTAAAGACTTTACTGAAATACACTTGCTTGCTGTAATTTTTACACCATTAATATTTTTTTTTTAAAGTCACGCATTTGACATTTAAAAAAAAACTCCAGTTCTTTCCTTATGGCCACTAACAGCCTTCTATGTGGTCCTGCTGCCTCCATTGCCACTTTTTTGGGTTCAGAATGATTTCCCCACTTTTCATGCCCTTGTCCGAGGTCGCATTTTGTTCAAAAGCCGCAATTCTAATTGGATCTTGCATATCTCTAGAGTTCACGCATTCGTGCAGTGTATGCAAATTTGATGATGCGAGTTCACTTTCACAAACACGCACCTAATTGATTGATTCCAAAAAGTTTAAATAAATCACTGACAATTCATCTATCATAAATTATTTTCACTTTGTGTAAGATCTGAGGTAAACATTTAGCAAATTTATCGTACTCGTATCATATTTAAAAAGAAAAGGGCAGTTTTGCTATACATAACATTAGTGTCTACATTCATGATCAGAAGTATCTGTAGTATATTACATGTGAGCAAAAAGTTTTCATACTTAGTAACTTAAAGGAGGTTTTACTAAATACAATACAGTTATGCTTCTCACATCCTGAAGGCCTTTATATCACTTAATGGGCGGGATACATGACACATCGCACTCGCGATGCGATGTATTCCGCCGGTCATCGCATGCATGCCGGTGTTGGTTATGCCGGTGTGCATGACGATCACCGCAAAGGACCGCTCTGTCGGTAAGAGCACTCCAGGGCTCAGTGCATATGAGAAATATGGTCAAAAACGCATTTTCGGGGTTTGACCACATTTTTCTCATTGATGCATCCTGCCCAATATGTCTAAATTCTCTAAATCAGTGTTAGTGGAGCATTACAAACCAGCCAATCACAAGTAGTTCACTAGTGCTGGTGTCTGTCATAATAATCATTATCATCCAGTATTTCACTTTGCCCTGTTTTTTTCAGGCTGATATTCACGTGTCCCGGGTCTAAACTGTGCACAATTGTGCAAACAAGTCCTTACTGTACTACACATACATTAGAACATATTTGCCTAGACCCGGAGGATCCCAAATCTCAGGTGGCACTCCCAACCCCCCTGAAGAGTGGGCAAGTCTCCTGAGAGTCATCTGAGTGAAGTGGGTGGTCTGGCCAACCGATGATGTGCTCTGCTCTGAATCATGGCATCCTAGCCCTGACATGGCTCCACAATGCCGGTAATCATGGCATTATATAGTGTGGGCGAAGCCACAATGATGCAATTGCATCATCATGCTCCCGGAACCACCCATTTACCCCCAACACGCTCCCCGTAGTGCCAACCTAGGTGACCCCTTCCAGAGAGGGCTGTCCAAAGGTCAGCAACTATGTATTAGAATGTCTCTTAGCTACCCGTGCAACTGTTTTTCTGGGCATGCACACACTGATTTCATGATGCAGCTTAATGCCCACATTACAGACCAATGACTAACATAACAACTTTGTGCCATGGCACACAGTTCTCTGCCCACCACAGCCTCATACTCATCATTTCTGCTATGTGAACAATGTAACATACTGATTACCAACCTTATGCCCCAAACAATTACATGCCCTTCAGAGCATTCTGTAATACATAATAGCCTCAGGCCCACCATTACATACCTTTTCCTTGGCTGCTAAAAGGAAACTTGTGACCCAATGAGGCAGCTTTTTGTGCACTCCCAACCTATGGATTCTTAAGCACGGCCTTGGGGGTGTGTGACCACTTGATCAATAAGAAGCTATTGGTCCATGCAGTCATCTGCCCCCATTTCCTTTGTGCGTGCAATCCAGCTCAGATGTCACCGGAGCCATGTGCCCCCTAGGTCAGGATGGATTTGCACCTTATCATTTGCCGTAACATGGCTCCCAAAAGTCCTGCGTGCTTTGATACAAATCCCCCCTCTTGACACTCCTGTTCATGCCTCAACAGTCCTGTGCACATTAAATGCAACCTACTGCCTAACATAGCAGTCCCATTCATATGACATATACCTCCTTGTAGCAGAATTAACAGGTTCATCTCTACCATAGAACCGTCCTGTCTCTTACAGTCCTGTGTTCAGCAGAGTTTAATGTCCACCAGTCTCACACCTATCCCATATGCCACAAATTGGACAGTCCTGGGCCAGGATAAAGTTGTACACCTGAGTAGGCGAGCACACTACAGTATTGTATGTAGTATTACAGATTGTAATACAGTTGAGAATTCCATTTGTAATATTATGTGATTGTCTAATCCCCAGGCCAGCTTCCAGAAGGAACTGTTCTTCAGAAATGTGCGATGTGTACTGGAAAACAGGGAACTGGAGACCGTGCACTGCTGCCTGTGGAAGTGGTTTTCAGTCTCGGAAAGTAGAATGTGTACATAGGAAGAACGGAAAGGTCTTGGCTGATCAATACTGCGTGTGGAAACGGAGGCCCTCAACTTGGCAGCACTGCAATATTACATCCTGTGGAAGTATGCAAATATTTGGCTATTACAATCATTGACAATGATATTAAAAATGAAATCTCTTTAACAGAAGAGTATAATTGCCAATTGTGTGTACTGCTTGTAACAAGACATTCATTCATTCATTCAAAAGTGTAGCTGTGACCCACACACAGTGGACCAGGCAACCATTTTGTAGACTGAACAAATACTATAACTGCCTAGGGCCTCGATGAAGTCACTGGTTCCTAGTGAATTGATAGGCTGCATTCTGCAGAATGTTGGTTTACCTCATAAAATGGCTGCCGCCAGTATAAGTAGGTGATAGGTACACTTTAATACAGTGTTCTGTTTTACAACTTGTACTTTTTTTTCCAGCTTTGGGTTTTAATTAGATCTTTTATTTTTACAGAAGGAGAATGCAAGGACTCAACTCACTACTGTACATTTGTAAAACAGCTTAAGCTGTGCTTAATAGATCTCTACAAGCAGAGGTGTTGTGAATCGTGTAATGGAGCATAACTTCTCCTGAAAACCGTACTCTGCGGTAAACTGAAGAGATGAGAAGGAGCCACCAAAAACTGTATAAAGTGTGTACATTTAGGTTTATTATTTAGATTTTAAGGTCTATTCAATGGAACATCCCTAACTGCTGCCAAAATAAAAAGAAGAAAAAAAATTAGCGGGAATTTCTTGTCAGTATGTACAGTTGAGCCTTACCCTGATGGCTTTTAATATAATTGAAGACCTAACATCTAGTGCATGCAATGAGCCATCATTTTGATTGGCTATGATGTTTGTCCCACAGATAGATAAGAAGAGACCTAAGCCTGTTCCAGCCTCGGGATGAAAGGAAACAAATTCAACGTGAATCTGTGAGACGTTCATGTTGCAGTAATTTTTCTGATTGGATGAACCAATAAAAGTCTCCATTTCTTGCTAGTATGGAATACTAGATTATTTGTCTGTTTGTTTTATGCAGAATGAGGGATTTCCATTGAATAGAGCTATGAGCAGAGGACAGAAGTTACTTGACGCTACATCAAAGGTTAATTTGATGGATAGAGAAATGTTATAGCAAGTTGATATGTCATCAGCTGGATACCCAGAGTTCAAAGGCTCTGTGAAGGTTCTTAGCAGTAAACATGCAGGTATTGGGTCCAGGGCTGAATCTACTGAGCGGTGTTTTTACATTGGCTTATGCCCTCTATGCAGCAATTCTGTAGCTGCAGCTCAGTACATATGAGCATGACCAGTGCAATTCACAAACATCATTTTTGTCTACTTGTACATTTTAGAAAAGACTATTTTGTAGAAAGAAAAAAAAAAGCATTGTTTACTATAATATAATGAGGTGTGTAAGAATGTCCAACTCTTCAAGGCTTTACACATGAAAACATTTTGCAAAGCTTTTAACAAATATGTAATACAAGTTGTTGTTTTTTGTTTGTTTTTTATTTGTAAAAATGATATAATTTTTGGCAGTGCGTATACAGCCCTGCCTCCCACTCAGCATCCTTTACTACCTGTATAGCGGAGTACAATAATTCATCATATGCAAGATATACCTATATGTTCAGTCTAGCACTACATTAAACTTACATGCTGTAGTGCAGTTTTACTTATGTGTGCAAATCTATCAGCAGCATTATTAGTGCTATCAATTGGTGCCATATCCTACAACCATGATCAGCTGAACAGCAGTGATAGTTGGAAATGTTCTATTGTTCTATATTTAATATAAACTCTTTATTTGCCAGAAGGACAGTGACTCTCATCCTTTTCCTTTAGACTTTAGTAAGCTAAAATAAACGGTAGACAGCAGATCCAAGTTAGCTGTGGCTGTATGAAGTCATTCAGTGCCAGTATGACTTTTTATTTTTATATACAGTATATATATATATATATATATTATATATATATGTATATATGTATATATATATTCAGACTATACAATCCATATTTACTATTAAAGGAGACTCTTTGCTAAGTTAAACATTTTTGAAGTGAGTTTCTTCCCCTGATGAGTAGAAAGTCCCTTTCTACATGTACAGTCACTAAATAAGTGAAAGGCGTCTTTCCATTTTCTTGTGTATGGTGAGATTTGGTGAGCAGCAAGTCATCTAAATATCATGTTACCGAAGGACAATTGCTCCCATTTGAGGTCGCACATAATGGGGGTCATATTGCAAGTAAAAACCAGTGATTTGTGACCCCAGCTAATATGCATAGTATTGTTTATGTTCCAGAGTGGTTTTACTAATTAATATATAGATTAGAAAATGCAGTTGCATGAATATATAGACCAGTACAAAGGTTGTCACCAGCTAATGGGTGGGTTGGGGGCATTCCTAGCTGATGTCTCCCACATAAATTATATATTGTATTATTATTAAAATTACATAAAAGGATAGCAAAGGCGAAAATACATGGCCATTCCCAGCTTTACCTTAGGGCAGACAGTCCCTTCATCCCTGCAGTAGGACTGGTGGGGGCTCATCTCTTACATTTAATGGGACATATATTGGCACTTTCTAGTTACGCTTCTGTGGGAAAAGCTCAAGTTTAGACACAATTTAATGTAATTAAAAGCTTCAAACACACAAAATTCATGCATAATAAATGCAGTCAGATAAAACCTGAAAAGCTTAATGTAATAAATAGGTGGCTTTAAATTTTTATTAGGTTTCAATGTTTCCACCAAGTGCATTGTCAGATAAACCCAAAGCAGAATGACTTTCCCGGAGTAGTTCCAGGACACAGAAGTGGATATGCACAATGAAACATGCAGACATGTAACATGATGCAGACATGTAGACACTTATTCACATATTGAAGCATTTTTTTCTGCTCCTTAAACATTATTTTTGTTTTAAAAATCTTACAGCTTATAAATGTAACAAAAGTCACCAGTGTGAACCAGACATTAAAGGGGATTGGATCCCCATGACTGAATTCATCACTAAATATAATTAATGAGGGGGCACGCCAGCTGTGGGGCATACCTGTCCAATAAGGGCATCACATGAGTGGATGATGGCTGACCCCATGATGTTTACATCCTCTCATGTACCTCTTTGGGCAGGTACTTCCGACTGCTCCAGAGCTTCCCAGCTGGAAGTGCCATAATCGATGCCAGGGTGGACATTGAGGTGACAAAACCTGTAGTGATTTAGTCTCTGTAAGACAATATTGTCTACAAGGTGCTGCTTGATGTAGGCCCAAATCCTGACCAAGAATTTCACAAGTTCGATGTGATCTTGATCAAGACTGGCAGAAACTTTGGTCTGAAGATACGGGTTGGGTATGAAAAGCCGACGCCGGAAGCCTGAAACACCAGAATCCCAATAGGGCAGGTAAGTATACTAACCCTAACCTTCTCCCCCTCCTAATCCTTATCCTCCCTTAGGGGTGCCTAACCCTAAAACTCCCGGGGTGGTGCCTAACCCTAAGTCCCCCCGGGGTGCCTAAACCCAACCCCCCCCATTCCCGCACTCTAAATTTAACCCATCCGGAAGGGATACTTATCCCTAACCTTCCTCCGGTGGTGCCTAACCCCCTCTTCCCCTAGCCTAACCCTAACCCTCCCTGGGGGGTGCCCAATCGCAAGTCCCCCCTGGGAGTGCCTAAACCTAACCTCCCCCGCAGCTAACGCTAACCCTGTCCCCAACTACCTTTGTTTGGGAAGACGTCTGTTGGGTTAAAGATAGGCGGCGATATTTAGACGCCTATCTTAAGTACTAAGTTGTGATTTAGACGCCGGGATTCCGTCAGACGGCTTCCCGTGCGTCGGTATACTAACTACATCCCGAAGATACACTATGACCTGTGTATGCAGTCATTGGGTGATAGCAATTGTTTGGGCCCATAGGATTTGTCTATTTGGTCCAGACATCAAACAGGATGCTATAGGCAGCGTGACCCTATGTTTGGGCACCTATAAAGACCCACTTTAATATGCTCAAGGTCAGGTCATTACAACAATTGTTATCAGAATGTGGTCATTTATACTTTTTCATCAATGCTCCGAAAATATTTCTCTCCATGGTCAGTGTCAAGGGGGTTGTTAGGGACAGAGGTGATATTCAAGATCAATGTGTATCATACAGCTGGGACATTTTGTACTAAAGGTCCACTATATCTACAGTGAAGTACAATTTCAAAACAGATGTTTTCTGTGTATTTTTCATGTAATAGAGCTATTTTCTATTATTGGCCAAATCGGCCTTAAATTGGTACCTCAAGTCTAACCGTCATGAAATCTGCTGTATACAAAAGAATATCTTTTCCACACAAATGGCTAATTACAGACATTGTCATTTTGTACTACGTCCTGAAACTTTTACTTATATCCTTGTAAATGTCACCAGCAATTCTGTTTGAGACCTACATTTTAGGTTTAATGGCCCATTAAAGTTCCTCAATCCTGTTATCCTTAATTTGGGATTCAGTTTAGAGCTTGTTAGTATAGTTATGAATATGCTCCTATTCCTGATCACAGAGTCACTTTTGTCTTTCCAACAATCACTGATTATTACTTGGCAATCAAACCACTTTTTTTTTTTTACATTTCCGGAAAACACAACTGCCTTTATATGTCTTGTATCACTGACTGCTAGACAAGAACTACTGTATACAAAATATTCCAGTACATTTGTCTGTTTAATCAATAATGGGTCTTGATTGTTATTAGAGATTTATAAATTAAGAATTAAAGTTTGTAAAATACTTTTTGTACATATTTATGGTCTGATTTCAAGTGCAATATTTTGTTCTGTACAGTGTTTAATAAATATGTTGGGACATATATTTTCTTATTACCAAATCATTTCATTTGTTTCCTCCTTTGTATTTAAAGTCAAAATATGACAACTTATAGCACTTTCCTTGTTTGCTGTGACAAATGTGTCTTTAGTTAAGCATGCATGCAATATGGAAGCACAATGCTATCATTTGTTGTTATTATTACAAATAATTTGACATTCCTGCAAAACCTGTTATCCTTATAAGAAGCAATGTCTTTGTCTCATGAACAGATTTACAGTATTTTGGCAATAAAAATATACTTGTTATTCTTACACTAATGATTTTTATTCTGACATTAATTATATGTGTCCTACTCTTCATACTTCAAGTATCAGATTTGTATATGTCTGGAAAAACATGTGCAAAATAAACTGTAGGTTAAAAAAAATCTGTTATGCTCAAAATATTGCTCTGCCATAAATTCGCCAGTGGCTATAAAAATAATTCATCTACATGGTGTTTTTACATTTACTTTACTTTACAGAAATCAAAATTAAAAATTTTTTTTTACCACTAATCAATATCAAATACTCAGTAATGTAAAAAAAACCAGCAACACTAATAATTAAATTACAAATAAAAATCAGACAAAATTTACTACATATGTACTGTATCCATCTGCTTAACACCTGGTAGAAGCCGCATTATCTTTTTTGAGTGAATGTTTTTCTCTTTCTTTATTTGCATTTTTTGGTTGGCTGCCATTTAATACAGCAGCTTGATTCACTCATTGTTATTCATTATCAAGTTAGATTTAAGTACACCTTTTTGGTACACTGATATTTCCATTACGGCGCCTTGGGTATATTTCTTGTTTAGCTCATTTCAAAACTCTTTTTTTCGGCACTATAGATGTGTCCTACTACATCTTTGCTCATAGCGTGCCATACAGGCTTCTAAGTCGCGGCATGAGAATAGCGCGGTATGGCGTAGTGAGACTTGACAATATCCACGGCATGCAATGCACAGCTCCCCTGCTGGGTGGTTAGTGCTCCACTGAATAAGTGGTGAATAATACAGCAGTGGATGGATACAGTATGGCACTACAGAATACAATAGAACTGTAAGCCCTGACAGGCAGACCAGTCACATTCTGTACAGTGTCTTTAATACAGTATACAGTACTGTAGTAATTCTGCATGTCAGGCTATTTTTGGCAGTGATATGCGGCACACACACAGTGATGGCTTACAAATTAGTAGTGGGGTTTTAGCAGCGTTGTATGAAATCATCAATGAACCACAAATCTCAGACCCGAAAGAGATGTCTTTAGGTTGTAAACTGATTGTGTGTTTAATGCCGCACACTTGCGGTAATATCGGTACTGCTGTGCCGCTTGGAATTTGTACAACATTTTGCTTACACATCAGTAAGTATCGGTCACTGCGTCACTGTAGAAAGTGGTCTGTAGCGCTCACACAATGATGACATGCCTTAGAAATTAGTAGTAGAACTTGAGCAGCGGTGTATGGAACCATGCTAGAACTACAAATCTCAGTCCAGAAAGAGTTTACAAACTGACTGTGTGTTTTATGCAGCACACTTGCAGCAATGTCGGCACTGCTGTGCCGCTAGGAGCTTGACGCTAATCGTTACACTGCAATACTGTAGAAAGTGGTATGTGATGCTCACACAGTGATGGCATACCTTAGAAACTAGTAGTGGGGTCTGAGTAGTGGTGGATAAAACCATCACTGAACTACAAGTCTCAGCCCAGAAAGAGGTGTCTCTGGATTACAAACTGACTGTGCAATTTATGCCACACGCTTGCAGCAATGTCAGCACTGCTGTGCCACTAGGAGTTTGTACAAATGTCGCCAATCGGTACACATCAGTAAGTGCCAGTCATGGTGGCACTGTAGAAAGTGGTGTGCGGCGCTCACACAGTGATGGCATGCCTATAAAATAGATAGAGATTTGAAGGGCAATCAATAAATCATCACAGAACTACAAGTCTCAGCGAAGATATACAGTAGGTGTCTTTAGATTACAAACTGAATGTGCATTTTCTGCAGCACACTTGCGGCAAGTGCCTGTGTTGTGACTTGTGCTACGGGTGAGACTACAGTATGCCACAATGATCAGTGTGTGCGCAGCTTGCTGTATAGTGTTTCATACGGTGAATACGTTTGTAAGGGTAGACATTAATAATAGAGTTTTTTCTTAATTTATCATTTAGTGCTGCTGTAGCTGCAAATTCTGACAGGAAACACACCAAAGTAAAAAAAAACCTCTATTTTATTATATAATAGTATTATTTAATAATGAATGGTGGTTGTTTTTAGAGGGTGCCGGCTACTGTACTGTTTGAAATCTTTGGAGTGGATGGTGTGGTCCTGAGCTACACCAGGAGGTAGGTGAATATAGATATTTTTTTGTAGGTGGAAATTCTACTGGACAAGGGGACCGATCACCTGGCAGAAGGTAAGTATGTGTGAGTGTTTTGTATGTAATAAAACTTTACTTTCTACAGTGTGTGTGTACTGTGATTATTTTACTATTTTTTTTACAGTGGGACTACAGGTGCCAGCGTGCCTGCCCTTTGGTACTTGTGGCCCTACAAGTGCTAAAGGGCAGGCACGTTGGCACCTGTAGTCCCACTGTAAAAAACACTATTGGACAAAAATCCCACTATTACCCCTGCACCCACTGGCCAGGGGTGCAGGGAAGAGCCCCTGGCTTCAGCCTAAGCTTGGGGTGCTCGGGAGAGGGGGGACCCCTTATTGGGGGGGTCCCCACCTCCCCTGAGATCCCTGGCTTAGGCTGACTAGCTTGTAGTGTTAATGCTTTGGCTGGGGTGACCCAGTGAAAGGGTCCCCTAGCTGTGGCATGTCCCCAGCTAGTTAGAGTCTGCTGGTTTTATAAATAGGGGGACCCCCACGCCATTCCCACCCCCTATTTTTAAAACCAGGACTGGCTCACAGCCCAGTGCTGGTTCATAAAATAGGGAAACCCTACACTTTTTTTCCCCCAAAATTTTTAGAACCAGGGCTGGCTCAGGAGCCCAGGGCTGCTTATGCTTTTGGGGGAGAGGGAACCCTACGTCAATTTTTTTTTTGTGCAAATGTCAGCACTGCTGTGTATGAAATCACGCAACTACAAGTGTCAGCCCAGCTTGCTCTATAGAGTATAATATGTATTATGGTGAATATGATTGCAAAGGGACACTTAATAATATGATAACATATAAGTACATAATATTAGAGGTTTATCAGTGCTAACTGCAAATACTGAAAGGTTACTGTATTAAGGGCTCTATTTATTAACATTATTTTTACTAAAATAAAGTGAAAAAGGGTGTTTTCACACCCATTTCACATTATTTTAGTACCACCGAAAGTTACTACAAGGCAATTGGAGTAGAATTTGTAAAATTCTAATCCAAGCCCTAATTATCACTTATTTTTAGTAAGCAGATCGCATTTCCCATAATTGTAATAGGAAGTATGATCTGGCCAAAGTCACTAAAAATAAATTGTGAAAAAATACCGGGGAAAGCCCTGTGATAATAACGCCACCTGGAGGTGGCGTTATCCAGGGTCTTCCACGGTTACCGGACTCCTGCTCTGCTCTAACGGGCAGAGCAAAATCCGGAGCCGGTCTCAGTGATCAGCTGTGTGGTCTAAACAGACCACACACTGATCTCTGCTAAAAAAAAAAAAAGAACATTACCTGAGTCCAGGGACTGGTGATCAGGGCTCCCGTAATGTCCTCCCTCCAGTCAGCTGGTCTCCCAGCCTGCACTGGTGCCTGGTTGTCACCTGACTGAGGCCCTGATTCAGAACCAGACGCTCTGACAGAGCGTTCGCTCTGAATCGGGGCCGTCCTTTTTTAGAGCGGCCTCCTGGCTGCTCGCATAGCTGTGGGTGACCATCCACAGCTATAGCGAGCGGCCAAAAAGATGGTCGCGATGGTCAAGACCATCGCGACCATCGGGCTTGCGACGAGACCCTTGTGGTAGGGTCTCGTGGCCGCAAGTCCTGGAGTGCTTTCGGCTCTATCAGAGCCGAGAGCACTCCCACTGACATCACTTGTGATGTCAGTGGGGCCGGCCCCAAACGGTAGGTGTTCCCATGGGAACGCCTCCGTCTGGGCAGCCATGCCCCCTGCACGCCCACCAAAGGGGGCGTGCTGTCACTCACCATCGACAGCACGCCCCCTTTGTAGCGAGACCCGGAGAGACGGCTTGCCCGTCGCTATCCGGGTCTCGCGCATGCGCATGACGGAGCCGCCTCCGTCGTGCGCATGCGCACTGCCCCAACATCGACCCGCTTGCGAGCGCTCAGTGTTCGCGAGCGGGTCTGAATTAGGCCCTGAGTCCCAGTGCAGTATGGGATGTCAGCTGACCGGAGCCACGGAGGACATCACCGGAGCACTGATGACTGCAGGTAAGTGTAATTAAGGGAGTGGGGTTTGTGGGGGGATCCGTGATCATGGGGGGCGGGGGTTAGCGACGGTCGGTCGGCGCATGTGTCTGCACTTGTCACAGTATTTTTTGCGAAAATACCGTGATAAGTGTGTGGAGGTGATTCGCAGGGACAGAGCTTGATCGCAAGCTCTATCCCTGCAAGGGATTTGTAGTAAATCCCTGTGATATTGCTTGAATTTGCAATGCGAATTCAGTCGGTAATATCACACTACAGTCTGCATTACAAATGCGGATTGTAGTAAATAGAGCCCTAAATCTTTTGAATGGGTGGTGTGCTCAAATTACAAACTTGGTGTGCCCTCTAGGTCCCTTCACCCAAAGCAAGCATGAGACTTTCATTAACATAATAAAAGACATGTTTTTATTAAATTACCCCCACCTCCATACCACCACATTAAGTTGGGCTTTTCTTTTGGGTTTGATTTTTGAATAGTTTTTTTTGCTCATCAGTTCCTTGTTTTCATTTCAGAGTTGGCAACACTGGTCCCCATAGGCGTCTGTTCTTTAATGTAACTCAGGAATGTTTAACATGGAAGCTTCTTTGATGATGTAGACAGCTCAGGGGAACTTGATTAAATCCACTTTGCAGAAATGCTCTTTTCCAGTGCGCCCTGCACTTTAGCTCGCACAGTGGGCCTGGTTCAAAGATGTACACATTGCCGACATTTACGCAGAATAGGCGTTTCGCACTGTGCAACATGCAGCAAACGGGGGTGGTTAGGCAAACGATGCCATACCTATGCTTGGTACAATCCTCGGACTGATCACCCAGGCCCACTATTGTATAGATGTCTATACACATGATTATTAGCCAATAAACAGCTTATACCACTCCTGCAACGGCCTGGATCGGGAAGTCGCGTCTTATGTGCTGTTTAATATTGATTGGCCCGACCTCTCCATCCCGTATAAGCTTGTACACACAGAGCTATCTCTAGCACAGTATGTACGGGGTTCACGGGGTCAAGCTGGGACATAGCACACGACTGACAACAATTGGGTAAGGCACCACCATTTTGTAGGAGATCTATAAAACAAACTGAAGATGGTACAAACATCTGCTCGACACAAAACAGATCATACTGTAAATAAAAAGTTACTTCACATTACTGGGAACCTTTAACTCTTTACTGACAAATGTCAGTAAAGTTGAAACTGTTCACACAAGTAACAAAAAAGACACCTCCAACTGCAAAAAAGTAATTAATTTTCTTCCTGTTTGACACACTCTTAATAAAATATAGCATTTGTGTTCTTTTATTATGGAGGGGTCACATGTAGTTTTTTTCTGGGCAGTGTTAAGGAAAAGCCAATGACAGTTATGTTATGTTTGGCTGAGATTAGAGGCTTTACATTGGGTTTGTTGCCTTTAGTTCCATATCCTTAATTTCCTAGTACATGATCCTGACACGGAGTAACAGCTCTCATAGCAAATCTAATAACATATGTCTGTGTCTCCAGCTCTATTCAGCCACACTTAATCCTAATTTTAGCTTTTCCCAAATTGGAACTATTGGTTTAATTCACTTTAAAATAGGAAATAAACAAGTGTTCAATTCAAAATTTCTGCATGAACATGACATAATTATGCAGTGCAAATATACACTGATTTGTTTGTTAGACATGAGAAATACATAGCATTTTTGTTTTGCTTTTATCAAATTAAATATTGAATTAAAATTTTCTGTCACTATCAAATTTTGTTTTACAGTTTCGTATTTTCCATATCATAATTGAAATATATTTAAAGTAACACTTTTTAGGGAAGAGAAAGCTATGATTTTATTTTTCCCTAAAAGATTAGAATTTCTACATATTCTAGGAAACTTAGACGAATCCTTGACATACAACATAGGAATTCTGGCTCTAAATATGCCTGTTCACATCTACTAGGTTCCAGGGGCAAATTCAATTTGCTATTAACAGCAAAGGCACACTACAACATGAAATGGCTAACAGTGACGTGCGGTGAGGTCAATGGCTTAGGAGGCACACATGTATAAAAACACAGTTTTTATATATCAAAACTCTGGAGCATGACAGGGAGTATGACGGGGAGGCTCTGCCTCCCCTGCCTATACTGACTGCACATCCCCGATGGCTAAATAAGTAATCTTATAAATAGGTTGGATGTGTTCCTACCTGGGTTTGCAGAGGGGTCTGATGTGCAAATGTGCACAATGATCGCCATCCCATGCATTCGCGCAAATCAATAAGCTGGCGTCTAGGGACTGCATTGGTTGCAGCCCATAGAAGCCACATAGAGCAGCCATTATAGCAGAGGAGTGGCCTCCCATTGCAAGCAATGCTGTCACAGTCAGGACTGGAATTCCAGGGGGAGAAAACACCACCCCCTGGGACTACCTGGATGTAATTAGTGGAAAGCATTTCCAATGGAAAGCCACTTAGAAGTTCTCACTGGGGGACTTCAGCTTTACAGCCGCTAGGTAAAATTCGCCACTGGACTTTACTCTAAATACTAGCTTCCTGCATGAACTTGGTGTTACCTCAGCTGTTTCACAATGACCAAGTTGGTTTTATACAATGAAGACAGGCCTGTGACATCAAGCACATTGTTAGCCTAACACATAGCAATAACTCAAACATGATCCCTGCTCTCTTACTTTCTCTGAATGTGGAGATAGCATTCTATAGGATCAGCTGGACCTTCATGCTTGATAAACTCCCCTAATTAGATTTTGGAGGTAGGCAGGGGCCGGATTGGGGTAGAAAACCAGCCCGGGAAAATTATTGAAGAAGCCATAATTGGGATGTGGTCTGATGAGGGGGCGGGTGTCTATTGATTCTGAGTTGGACGCAGTTGTGGCTTTTCTTGTGTCTTTTGCTGCAGTTGCGTCTGTGACTTTATGCTAATGCAGCAACAAAGCTCCTCCCTGGGGTACATCCATGCGTCCAAATGTGCAAGGAATGAGACGCCCGCTGTCAGTGGCTACAGATGCTGCAATCATGCTTTGTGCGTCTTTAGATGCCAATACCAGTCGCACCGTTTAAAACTTTCACCAGCCCTATGCTAGGTGCAGATGATCCATCTGAGTATGGCCTTTAATGTAAGCAATTCAGCGTATCTGTACGCAACCACTTCCAGTAACATGCTCCTGTCTCTAATAACACACCCGTACTATGTTACATCTGTGTCGATTAGCCAAAAACCTGTAACTGCCATTGAACGCCCAACACATTTCTGATTCACTTCTTTGTGTGTGAATATGAATAAGTTCTGTGAGATCTCCATTAGGATGTATGTGCAGTGCAAATCGATGAAAACATCGCTCCACTTCATCCAACATTGTCACAGTGTCTGACTCAGAATGAACCGCAGGCACAAGTTTTGCCTGGGGTGCCTAGAAGCCTTGCACCGGCCCTGCCCACAATGCTGTATACTACTGTGCCATAGTGGTGCTTGCTATATAACATAACTACAATAGGGCCATATATAATGTCACTGACCTTCTATCTGCTGATCTCACTAATTATAAAAACATTCAGAAGTGCAACAAAAAATAGCAATTAACAAAACATAAATAAATTAGTAAACACTCTGCCCGGCATTAATATGTTTAGTCAGCTGGTGCAACTTTATGGTGAACATCACACCAACATGCTGTATATTACAATATTAGTGTATTACCACTATTAGCATAAAATAAATTAAATCAGCATAACATTATACATAAATATATATATATATATACAGTCAGGTCCATAAATATTGGGACACTGACAGAATTTTCAGATTTTGGCCTCTATTCACCACCACAATGGTTTTGAAATTAAACAAACAAGATGTGCTTTAACTGCAGACTTTCAGATTTAATTTGAGGGTAATTACATCCAAATCGGGTGAACGGTGTAGGAATTACAACGGTTTCAATATGTGCCTCCCACTTTTTAAGGGGCCAAAAGTAATGGGACTATCAACTGAAAAGCTATTTCATGGACAGGTGTGGGCTATTCCCTCGTTATTTCATTATCAATTAAGCAGGTAAAAGGTCTGGAGTTGATTCTAGGTGTGACATTTGCATTTGGAATCAGTTGCTGTCGACTCTCAATATGAGATCCAAAGAGCTGTCACTATCAGTGAAGCAAGCCATCATTAGGCTGAAAAATCAAAACAAACATCAGAGAGATAGCAAAAACATTAGGTGTGGCCAAATCAACTGTTTGGAACATTCTTAAAAAGAAAGAACACACTGGAGAGCTCAGCAACACCAAAAGACCCGGAAGACCATGGAAAACAACTGTGGTGGATGACAGAAGAATTATTTATCTGGTGAAGAAAAACCCCTTCACAACAGTTGGCCAAATCAAGAACACTCTCCAGGAGGTAGATGTATATGTGTCAAAGTCAACAATGAAGAGAAGAGTTCACAAGAGTGAATATGGAGGGTTCACCACAAGATGCAAACCATTGGTGAGCCACAAAAACAGGAGGACCAGATTAGAGTTTGCCAAACAACATCTAAAAAAGCCATTACAGTTCTGGAACAACATCCTATGGACAGATGAGACAAAGATCAACTTGTACCAGAGTGATGGGAAGAGAAGAGAAGGAAAGGAACTGCTCATGATCCAAAACATACCACCTCATCAGTGAAGCATGGTGGTAGTAGTGTCATGGCGTGGGCATGTATTGCTGCCAATGGAACTTGTTCCCTTATATTTATTGATGATGTGACTGCTAACAAAAGTAGCAGAATGAATTCTGAAGTGTTTCGGGCAATATTATATGCTCATATTCAGTCAAATGCTTCAGAACTCATTGGACGGCGCTTCACAGTGCAGATGGACAATGACCCGAAGCATACTGCAAAAGCAACCAAAGAGTTTTTTAAGGCTAAAAAGTGGAATGTTATGCAATGGCCAAGTCAATCCCCTGACCTGAATCCGATTGAGCATGCATTTCACTTGATGAAGACAAAACTGAAGGGAAAATGCCACAAGAACAAGCAGGAACTGAAGACATTTGCAGTAGAGGCCTGGCAGAGCATCACCAGGGATGAAACCCAGCGTCTGGTGATGTCTATGCGTTCCAGACTTCAGGCTGTAATTGCCTGCAAAGGATTTGCAACAAAGTGAAAGTTAGATTTAGGATTGTTTAGTTTGTCCCATTACTTTTGGCCCCTTAAAAAGTGGGAGGCACATATATAGAAACAGTTGTAATTCCTACACCGTTCACCTGATTTGGATGTAATTACCCTCAAATGAAATCTGAAAGTCTGCAGTTAAAGCACATCTTGTTTGTTTCATTTCAAAGCCATTGTGGTGGTGAATAGAGGCCAAAATCTGAAAATTCTGTCAATGTCCCAATATTTATGGACCTGTCTGTATATGTACATATATATATATATATATATATATATATATATATATGCATGTGCACTGGCTCTACCCATTTGCTGCTCTCCAATGACATGTATTACCCCTAATGATATTATTATATATTGAACATCTCTATTGGCGCTCATGATGAAATGGTAGATTAACAAATGTGACCAATTGTATATTAAAGCAGATTCTTAGGAGGGGGCAGATCCTTTTGCTGATCAGTATATATATACACATATCAATATAAAGAAAAAACTTCCACCAGCAACTACACAACAAAATTGTCAGTATATAAAAGCACCAGTACCCACCAGGACTCATCAATTAGGCATATATACAGTAGTGAGTTCACTATATACTTGCAATCCCCAATTGGTATTGTTTCTCTAACAGAGGAATACTGTATCTTCCCAGCGCTGAGGTGAAGATTAGCAATGAGGTAGGACTCTACAGTCTCATAAGCAGCCGAAAAGAAGCCGCTGTTTACAGACCTACCATGGCAGTCAGGTACACTGTACGCCCACTAATCTACACCTCAGCATTGCAGAGAGACAGCCCCTTGTCCCACCACCTGCTGCTGGCATTTTCAAGGGAAATGATCCTTGCATACTGCTTTCTCCACAGCTACAGTCCTCTGGTACCCTGGTGTATATAACAGACAGGACAATGCAGCTTTCCCCCAGCATATCACGGGGTCGGCCTTATCCCCTGCCCAACGGTGACAGCCCCCAGCCGCACAGAAAATGCACACTCAACATAGATGGTCTCTGCAGCTGGAGGCCGTGCTGTGAGGTGTCACGTGCTCCGCAATGGCCCATGGGAGGAGCTGCTGTGGCTGGGTATCCGCAGCAGCCCTCTCGTGGCCATTTCACATGTTACTGCTGAATGAACTTCTGTGCATGGCGTCAGAGCTGGTGAGGTAGGTTTCTTAAAAGTGACTAAGGCTCAATCTCCTCAGACAGAATCCAATTTGTTCTCTATAACTAGTGTCACAAGAGAGGGGTGTCTGCTTTCACCCTTGATCTTTATACTCTATCAGCTAGAATATAGTTATCTACAGGCATCTGAGGGATCCAAGTCGGCCTAGAATACTTTAAAGTCTCCCAGTTTGACGACGATATCTTACTTTCCCTGATATCCCCCCATATGTTACTCCCAAAGTTGTACAATATCCTCACAAACTACAGATCCCTCTCTGGTTATAAAATGAAATATACCAAGACAGAAGCTCTTCCCTTTCATGTGTCACAGACCCAATTGGACCTTTTAATATCTAACTATAATTTTACCTTGAAACCATACAAGAATAAATATTTAGATATCTACCTTACCCACACTTATGGATCACTCTAAAAAAAAAAAAAAAAAAGATCCCAAGGTACTCTCAACTATAAAGGCAGACCTGTTCAGGTTGCAAAGCCAAAATATCGCTTGTCTAAGTAGAATATCAGCAATTATAATGAACCTTCTGCTAAGGTTTCTCCAGTTATTTCAAACTTTACGGTTTGTGTGCCTGACTCTGTTCTTTCTCAATGAACTTTCCAGATATTAAGCTTTATTACTTAGCTTCCAACCTCAGCCAAGTGGTTGTGTGGTTTGCTTCCTGCAGTACCCTGAGATGGCTGGAACTGGAGGCAGTCGCTACTTAACTGGCCTTCCTGTATTGTCTGTTGGGAATTATCTCTAAACAGTTAGCTCTGTTAGCTTCTAGCTATTATCTTCTAGAAGGTGCTAGTAAACTGTTAAGTAGAATCTGTTTGGTTGCTATGGGCAACATCTCTATTTCTAAAAATTTTCACTTTGGTAAATATACCCCAAAGGGTACAAATATGTTTCCCCAAAGAAAAATGACGTAATAGATACTATAGCATACATCATATGCAACTTCACAAACTGCAAAAAGGCAGGGGGAAGTTATTATATATACTGTACATGTCCCAAAATATATATCAGGATGACCAACAGACCACTTAAACATGTACTGGAGACAGGGCCAACAAGAGCCGCGCCGGGCACAGGTGACAGGGGGCGTGGCCTAATCACGGGAAGCATGGCAACATCCCCCTAGAAAAAAAAATATTACAGTGAGTTGGGGAGTGGGTGCTGTGTGCCCCTCAGCCCGATGCACAGCCAAGGGGGTGCATGATCAGCATGATCGCTCCCCCCATAGGCATAGGAGACTGTTTTGGCTGCTGCTTTAGCAGCCATGAGCAGTCTCCCAGTGCAATGTGCTGGGCTGCTGTGACTTAAGAGGGAGAAGGAGCGATGCCTGACCTGGGCCCCCACTGGGCCCCTGCCGCAGGCCCGGGCCCGGGTAATTTGTACCCCCGCCCTTAAGTACATGTGGTGTCAGACCATTGGTCAACATATCAGTGAGATTTCCATCACTACGAGTATTTACATATTGCACACTGCCTAAAGTGCTAACATCTCTCCTATAAAATAGTGTTTTATGGCGATATGCTTAGACCAACCATGATGTTTGCCTTTGTTGTCACATGCAATGCTGACAGCATCTATTGCACTAAGAAGGCACCTCTTTGGCTGTTTCTATGAGAGCCATATATTCTGCTTCAGTAGTGGACAAGGCAACTGTAGGCTGTTTCCTGCTAGCCCAGCTGATGGCTGCAGCCACCAAGCAAATATGTATCTATTGTGTTGTAGGAACATCTGTTGTCCACATCCGATCCACAATAAGCATTACAGCGGGCTTGTAAAGCCAAACTTCCATTTCCTACAAACCTTAATTTTGAGGCGCGTGCAATTCAATGCTCTCTCTTTCTGGATTGATTGCAAATTGGCTAACACAACTGACTGCATGTGTGATGTCTGGACGTGTGCCAACACTTGCATTCATTAAAGTTTTAATGGCATTTTGGTAAGGAACTATTTTCATTTCCTCTATCTCTACTTCTGTCATTGGACACATAACTCTTGTTATTTTTGTGCTTTTGCCAGTTGGTGTATGACTGGTTTGGCATCCATCATACCAAATTTGTTCTAGCATTGCTTCAATGTACTGTTGTTGGTCTATGGCAGTGTTTCCCAAAATGGGTGCCGTGGCACCCTGAGTTACTGCAGGACACTTGCAGGGGTTCCATCTGTTGGTAGTCCAGAACCAATTCAAAGTATTTATGGTTAATGTGATTGGCAAAACCAGTGCTGGTGGCTGCCAGTCATAAAATATGTGGACAAATAGAAGTGCAACCCTGTCCACCACCACATAACTGAACCTAAAGATGACAGGTAAGCACAATTTATTTAATTTAATACTTGTTTATGAATTTATCAATAGGAAAATTTTGGCCTAGAGGTGTCGTAAAAAAAATGCTGATACTCTTTAGTTGAAGCTTGTAAAACACCATGTTTTTGAATTTACAAGATTTTAGTTGCTAATGTCCCACAGTACTCTGTGATTCAAGAAAGCATGGAAACCACTGATAACATTGGTCTATGCTAACAGACCAGCATTTCAATTTTGCACAATACTCAATACAATACAAGACCCAGTAGTTGGTGTGCCAGTCCAAGGTCTTTTAGACTGAACCAATCACTTAGCATCAATTTACTTTGACTATCTGGCTTTCTTGACCTGTAAGCAATAGATACTCTACATACACAACTACAATGAATAAGCTTTTCTCTTTCCACTTATAGTACAACCAGTGAATAGTTTTAGAATACATAAAGTAAATTTCCAGCAATACATTGTCAATTTTGTTGTACCAGCAGCAGTCACTTTGTTTCAGTAGACATACTTTTACCTCTAGGAATGCATGAACACTGTAATTTTCTGGTGGCTCCCTGTAAATTTCTTCAGCTAGCTCATCATTTAAGAAGGCTGAATCAAAGTCTAGTTGGTACAGCAGTAAATCATACATAGCAGATATAGTAATGACCATACATAATGTTATGTTCTTGCAAAAGACAAGATCTCTGCATAGTCATTGCTAGATTTCTGGGTGTAGCCCTTGGCAACTAGTCAGGCTATATACCGAGCAAGACTTCCATCGGTATTTACTGTAGCTTGTTTCAGAAGACCCACTTTCTTTTACTATTTAGTGGTCTACATTGGTCCAGGTGTCAATGTTGTTCAAGGCTGTAAGCTCTTTGATTTCCACTCTTCCCAATAGCTGCTTGACTTTGCTTCTTGAATCATTTGTTTATAGCAGGCAAAGTTAGCAAAATCTTTATTGTATCGTTTAGGACGGTGGTTTACCTTTGTTACTCCTCATAGAGCTCCTGCTCTGTTATCTGTGGGCAGTTTCCAGTGTGCTTCCAGGTGTTGGCATAACTAGCATCACAACTTTTTGTTGAGTTACAATATCCAGCTTGTCTTTAGTTGAAGCTTGTAAAACACCATGTTTTTGAATTTACAAGATTTTAGTTGCTAATGTCCCACAATCTGTATACTTTACTTTCTTGACATTATCCAAGCATAATACAGGAGATGGACATGGAATCCAACTTGCAACTCTTTTCCTTAGGTATATGGAAATATGCTTTACACCCAAAGACACAGAGATGACTGACACTTGGCTTTTTTTTTCCTGGACCATGCCTCCAATGGTGTTTTAATTTTGACTACCACTGTAGGTGCCCAATTCTTGAGTTATATCACAGCTAGGACTACCCCTTCCCAGATTATCTTGTTCAGACCTGCATCACTTAGCAGTATGTGGTTTTTCAATGAATTTCTGTTTGCCCTTACACCCACACCATTCTGTTCTGGTATGTGATTAATCATTAATTGTTGTTGGATGCTCTTCTTCTTTAGAAAAGTAGCAAGATCTCTGATCTGATATTCTCCCTGCTTGTCAGCTCTCAGCACTTTTAATTTTAGACCTGTTTGAGTATCCATCAGATTCTTGTATTCTGCAATTTTACTGGTTACTTAACTTTTAGCTTACAGGAAGTATACATGTGTCATCCTTGAAGCATCATCTATAAGCATCATGAAGTAACAGTTACCACTAATTGACTTTACCTCCATTGGTTCAAACAGGTTTGAGTGCATTACAGTAGTTCCAATAATGCTCTAGCTCTGGATGCTGACAGGGGTAACGTGTTTGTTTACCTTTCATATTCTGTTTTTTCTGTCTCATTCGCTGACATCCCTGTCACCTTGACATCTAGAAGCTTCTGCACATTGTCGTACCCTAGGTGATCCAGTGTCCAATGCCATAGCTCCATAGACAGGTTGGAATTTGAATCTGCCATCACTCCTCAGTGTCTAGGACGTACAGTTGTTGGGACTGGCTGGTCATTGCAATTACAGTGCCTCTTTTATTGTGTACAACACACTGTCCATCTATGAACTAGACCTTGTATTGCTTCTTTTCTAGTACAATGATGGCAATCAGATTGGTTCCTAGATCTGGCACAAATAGTACATCTTCTATGTCTGTGACAACTATTTTACCTTTAATTCTCAAGTGCAAAGTAATTGTCCCATCTTTTGGGGCATTTAGGACTTTGGCCGGTATCCTATTAGCCGCAGTAACTTACCTCGCCCGGGGCTATCCAATTAACCCCAATGCCGGCACTTATCAGGGATTTTGTTTCACCTGCCTCAGGCAGGCAAAACCAAATCTGTGATAAGAAGCCATTTTTCCTACGATTGCGAAAGTGAAAATAGGTCCGCGACTTTTCGCAGATCCTATGTGTTTTCGTGAGAAAAATAGAAAGTTTTCGGGCATAAAAAATGGAGCTTAATTGGATACCACAAAAAAATTGCTGAAAAACACCCGTAAATCGGCATAAACAAACTTTTTTTTGTGTCAGAAAATTTTCCTCTGCTAATAGGATACCGGCCTCTATATTTTATTCCCTTGACATTTACAGAATCACATGACTTCAGTTACAACCAACTTTAATTACAGCTGAAGTGCTTCATTGCTCCTGAGTCTATGTACCAGCAATCTTTGTGATGACTGTCTGCTACATTTAATGCTGACTTTTTTTATCTTGCTTGCATGATGAAATACCACATTTTCACTTGCTCTGCATTCTGAAGCATCTTGTGACACTTGTGCTTTCTGGGTTTTATGCCTTTTGATAGAATAGAATTCTCAGCATTTGTCTCAACAGGTATGCACTCTTGAAACTTGTCATCTACTTGGACATCTACTTATGTCAACTACTGAGAGATAGACAGCATCCTATCTATATATTCATTGATATTCTTGCACGCACCTAGCTTAGTGCTGTACACAGGGCGCCTCAGTCTTCATAAGTTGTCTGCAAGGCCACCCACATTTCGTATGCTGTCACATTTCCATCAATTATGCAATATATGTGCTGCTCTACAGCTAAGCCTTTGGTCCCCATGGTTCTCTTCACATCTTCTGGGTTAGATGATCACTAGTGACCTTCCACAACTTTTCCTGCTTTAACTGCATCTGCATGGTGAATTTCCATGTAGTGTAGTTCTCTGAGACTGTTAATTTGGCAAAGCCTATACTAGCACTGGCACTGTACATTTCGCCCTTAGTATGAATAAATTACTTTTCTGGACTCCCAAAGATCCAAGACCTCTGATTTCTGATACAGTATTTTTTTCATGAGGAATTCTTAATACTTGGTGTGTAGAGTGGCTTATTAAAGACTCGAAGGATAGTCTTGAGTAATCCTTTAAATCCCTTTATATGTTCAACATAATTATTTGTGAAATACATTTAAATAGAACTTTCGGTCAGTTCCTTATTTGTATAATATGATATATATATATAGATACATTGTTTCCCCCGTCTTTGTGTAATATGGAACATGTATGCTCCTCACCGAGATCTTCCTCATTCAGTCCTATGAACGTGACCGAGGTAATGACATGTCATTTCACATAGCACTGTGCCCAGTGTACTGTACAGTGCTGTCCGTGGGGCTCTGGTTTGGGGTTTGTTATTTTTCCGAACACCATTGGATTAATACATGGACAGAAGCGGAGCCAATCCAAGAGCCCTGGGCATTCCTCGGGAGGGGGACTAATTTATTTAGGTCCAGGGCTGGGGCTGAGAGGTCCGGGGTTCGTTACTGATTTGATTGGGGACCCCACGCATGTTTTTCAACCCTTTCTTTTTGTTTTAACCTAATGAAGCTTGCACAAATCATACCTGATTTCCATCAGGTTTTGATCGGTTTTAAACCAACCTTTAGTAAATCTACAAATCCTATTCTTCTCTATGTAAAGTATTGATTGTAGATGCAATGTTCTATAGTGTTCCAAAGTCAGTGTTTTGGCTCATTTTCCTTCAGATTTGACTTTAGCAAATAGTTTATTTGTAAATTCTATGGAAAATAAACAAAAAACACCTAACTGTCCTTTAGTAACTCTACCCCCGTCTCTCCTCTAACATTCTATAGCCTGGGACTGTCTGCTTAGACAAGATTTTTTTTAATATATAAGGAAATATGATTCCATTAAAATCACCGGGACCCAGTTATACTTTTCCTGGGTTTTAAGGAGTGTGATTGTGTTCAACAGAATATTACGTATAAGACTCCTGCACATATAACTTACCTTACCTGTGCCAAACATACATATTTATCAGTGTTTTCTGCTAATATCTCATCCTCAGATCAGGGGAACGCAATATATATTGCAGTTTATACATCCACTCTGGGATATGGGAGGTGGACTCATTGAATATCATGAGACAAATTATCATATGTACATAATAAACCATAGGTTATGTACCATGTGCCTCACCCACATAAAAGAATGATGTAAATAATATTTCATGCATTAAACCTGTGCTTCCCATACTTCACTGAATATTGTGCGAGACTGTCAAGACAAAGTTCCACCCCAGCTTCGTGCAGCATCAGAAAGGAGCCGGGAGCAGCCACAGCAGTGCAGATATCTCAGCAACATGACATCTGTCATGGAGAGGAACCAGGAGCAGGCAGCTGCGTACTTAGTAGGATGGGAGACTGAACTACAATGAATGGTTAAAGAGAATGTGGTGTGTGTTTATGGGGGGTTGGTATGTAAAGAACTACTGGGAGTGGGTGCTTTGGGTACAATAAGGTTCTGCAGACCCCCCAGTAAAATCCGTACCGTAAGTAAGCCAGTTGCAGTTCGTGATTGCACTGGCTACACTCTGAATGGCAGTGACTTCCCATTGAAATCACTACCTGCCAGTCACACAGTGGACAGGCAGTCCCGGACGGAGGTGCTTTATCCCCCTGGGACTGCCAGTCTGGGCTGCGATTAGCAGAGAGTGTGTTTCTATTGGGAAGTTGATCCTCGGTCTCTGCCATACCTGGCTTCTAGGGTGTGCAGCCTATACAGTCCCTAGAAGTCTGTTGTTTGCGTATGTGCGGCACCATCGCCTCTTGCACGCATTTGCCGGTCCTGAAACCTGCCAGATCTTTTGTGCAGGCACGGGAACTCGGCCTGCCGGGACTGCAGTATCTCCCCCTCTCCTTCGGCAGCAGCAGCCCCCCTCATCCAAGAAGGTAGGAGCCACTGCTGATCCTATCCGACGATAAAGTGCATTAGATCCCCATCTGATTGTTATACTACATGTTTATGTCAACGGTTTTCCTGTGAATGTTTCACCAAAAGGGGAAAATAATATAGTGAAGGCAGCACCCCATCCTCATGTGTGGATTGGATTTATTAAATGACCAGGTGGACACATTAACCATTTTGCATGAATATATTTTTATTAATTGTATTTTGCATTCAAACTACACTATATTGTGATATCTGTTTTATTTTATGTGTACCTGTGGATTAAGTGCCTATGCGAGGAACTACCAACATCAAGAGAATTGTCTCTATACACACATATAGATGAGTAATTCTTCTTGTGTATTGTTTTGTTCATCCATATTGCAATGAATCTCCCCTGTATTTGCATAAGTCACCTAGAGCCACACTAGGGACGGCTTCTGCCTATAACAACAGCCCGTTAAAGCACAGGTTCTCAAACTCGGTCCTCAGGACCCCAAACAGTGCATGTTTTCCAGGTCTCCTCACAGAATTACAAGTAAACTAATTAGCTCCACCTGTGTAACTTTTAAAATGTATCAGTAAGTAATGACTACAACTGTGCACCTGAGGACCGAGTTTGAGAACTACTGCCATACAGCGCACTCACCGGTACTTAGGATGCTGCCAGGTCTTAACCTCTGGACAGTAGGGATTATACAAACAGCGGGAGTTCGCAAGGTAAATCTGGAGTAGTAGTACAAAGGTAATATTAACCACATAGCAAGCTGCAGCTGTGGACCCCAGCAAGACAGAATGCACACTAATGACAGGTAGCGTGAATATCAGCAATACTAAATAATAATATCGCTGGGGAATTACCACAGATCAGCGTGCACTGCTGACAATAACAGAATACGATTGCATATACATACAACTATATAAAATAGTGGCAATCTCAAACAACAGATATATTGCAAGATGGTATAGCAATAAACTCAGATACTCATGCAGCTGGCAGTATGGAATTGCAGCTTAACATATAATGCAGAATGGAATAGCAATATATTAACCAGCATGTGTTTTGCAGAGTATAATAGCAGCAAAAGATATGTACATAGACTTTTGTGTGGAATAGCAACAGTAAACAACACAAATGGCTTGCAAAGTAGATCTGCAACACAATTAATGTTCCATGTATACTTGCAAAAGGTACAGGTAATGCAAGGCAGAGCCAGGACAGGAACCAGGAATACTGTACCAAACAGCAGATACAGGAACAGGGACCGGATGGCACGACTTCCACAAAATGGACTTGCTGCCCTATAATAGAAGCCAGAAGCAATCCAGTATGCGTAAACAAGACTAGCCTATGGTAATTACCACTATGAGCAGCTGAATGCTGCATGTTTAAAGAGGCTTCCGAGCTCAGAGCAATCAGCCTGGACCAAACCTCACTGTGGGTGTCTTTGCCTGTTAACCCTCTCTGTGGCTGGAACCTGCAGCAGATATGAGCTGTCACGATGGCTCATAACATAGACTATATTCATGTGCCCAGATTGATAGGCCTCATTCATTAATTAGTTTTTTTTCTAAATACAAGTACAATCCGGTCTTTCTATTAGCGAAAAAAGACCCCAACTCCTTTGATATCTTAGATCAGTTTGTCTGTCATAATTTAATCAATTTAGTAATATTAAAATATTAATATGGATCATTCCTTGAAATAAAGGACACAATACATGAAAATTAAATTGTATCGCAGGAGATGCCAAGGCATTTTCAATTTCATTTCTTTATACTGATTAACTTAATGTAACTGTCACAATGAATTCAGATGATGTAGTGTTGGTGACTATGATGGAAACAGTTACTTAGTGAGTACAATGGAGCAAGCTGGCAGCAACTGGAAATGGCCATCATACCAGATGAAATATTTTATATATCTTCACAGTTGATCAGGAAGATAAGCAGGCCTACATTGATTCATTCATGTGGATTCTACAGGTTTGAGTAATTTGTATCAGAGCCCTTTGACTGGGGTCAGAAATGTAACGTGAGTCACATTCGTATGTAACATGTCAAAATTGATTTTAAGTAAGAAAGGAGAGTGATCAAAGTGCTTTGGTTATAGAGGTCAATGTCCATATAATCTGATCCTTGACGCATTTCTCCGCATACACCTACTCCCAGTTTGCCTTCTGAGTAATTAATTCAGATCATATGGACGTTGACCTCTATACCCACTGCACTTTGATATTCCGGTAACAGCCATAATATTGCTGATCCCAACACAGAGCCTTGATGCCCTGAACTTGCTGTCTCCTAGGCACTTACTAAACCCTCCTGGAATAGGGATGAGTTAAATCCCTTGAGATACTTTTATTTCTCTGCCGCTGCAACCAGTCCGGCACTGTCTCCATAGGATTGCACTGATTATGCTTAGCTATTAATTTGAAACAGGACTGTAAATAAAAATCTCTGGACCTCCGGTACATAACCTCTGCATGATAGCCACACCCGGCCCTGACACTGTATGCAAGGCAGCACACTGCTGGTGTGTTCCACAGTGATCAGTCAGGAGTATTAGCACTCCCCCTACCCAGCGGCTATGTATATCAGCTCTACTCAGCTCCCTTGAATAGGAGTTGCTGATTACATTGTATAACATTACTCCTAGGAATAGCAGCATCTACGGGTGAGTTCCTCTAATTACGGACTTGTCATTAATATATCGGGATAAGAACTTTGACAGTATATATTTGGATCTCCTCACAGAGTTTTTCTTCACATATATTACTCCCACAATGTACTGTGTTTTGGATAAATCGCTTTTAATGTGAATGCTTGGCTATATTTTTTCTATTAGATACTATTGATGCCATATTGAAGAACAATGTTGCAGTTTCTTGTGTATAAGAGTATAAGTAGTGTCTATGTATTATTAGTCCTGTGTTTTTTAGCATTAGATTTTATTTACTTCATTAATTGAAAAAGGTGTTTCATTGTATGTATGTAGATACATTTGTTCTTAACATATTCCTGTCTAGCAATACATTTTCTAAATTAAATTCTTAACAGCGCTCCACTCTCCTTTCTTCCGTAGTTGTAATTTTTAGTGGGCAGCAGAACCCACGGTGAGAGCTGCTGTCTACAATTTAGGGTGACCTCAACCAAACACCAGCGCTCCATCTATAATTCTCTTCTAATATTGATTTTAAGTATAGTTTGCTTAATATTCAGTTTTTTTGTTTGTGTGTCAATCATAAGTTTAGGGTCTTATAAGTGTAGAGTATAACAATCATATTGTAAAAATAATTAGGAGAGCAGGTTTAAATAAATATATAAGTCCCCTTATTTCCTATGTCCATTCTGTTGTATTAAGAGTCACGCCTATAAACAATAAAATGTAACTATTAAGTGTACATTTTTTTCTGCTTCAAAGCAATAATTATAACTCCCTACCCCATATATTATTGTCATATTTTTAAAATGTTGAATTTCAGCTTCATATTTCTGTGTGGTGCATTTAAACTTCTAAAAATTAACATGAAATGTAACGTGAGTCACATGGAATGACCCTTATGGTATTTTATTTATAAGACACTACAAAGTGTCCCAGTGGTATACATCATACTTGCCTACTCTCCTGGAACGGCCGGGAAGCTCCAGAAAATCGGGTGGCACTCCTGTCCACCTGGAAGAGTGGGCAAGTTTCCTGAGATGGCAACCATCTGCCCGAAACCCGGCCACTTTCCTGGCAAAAGTGGGCAGTCCAAGCACCTGATAGCATGATTCGTACTGAATTGCTTCATTGTGGCCCTGCCCCCGCTTCACTATGCCCGATAATCAAGGCATTGTGTAGCAGAGAGTGGAGCCACGATGACGCAATCATGCCCCATCGGCCCACCCACTTTCCCGCCACATGCCTCTTTGAAGAGCTGATGTGGTTTCCCCTTCCTGGAGGGGGCAGCAAGGAAGTTGTGAAGTATGGTGTACATGGTGTAAGCATACAAACATAAATTCTCTATATAGACTGTTATTACTACACATGATGGTCTGATTTCACAATGTACTGTGCTATGTGGAGCTACTCTTTCTCTTCATGATTTTTCTCTTTCTCTTTATGATTTAAGAATAAGATGGTTTATAGTAGTTTACTCTGACAAAAGCCTCTGGGATCTAACTAATCCTTTGCGTTGTATGAAGTGTGTGTCTTCATATCAAAGAAGCTTAATACTAAATGGAAACACAGGGCCTGATTAATGAGATGGACGCAATGCTGATATTTAGGCTGTTCAGTGATTATTGTGATCCGCGCAATTATCGAACTTCGCATGCATTGTTTCATTACCGTTGTCGCTCCCAGTGAGGATTTAATGTGATTGACAGTCAGGGACCACTTGTGGGCGGCAATGGGGGGATTGCAACTCAAACGCAGGCATGTCGCGACCATTATCTGGGCATGTCTCAGTCTGCTCCTGCAATCCTGTAAACAGTAACCATGGCTCTGGCTTCTCAGTTCCCGCGGCCATAGGGTTACTTATGAGGCCAATTATCGACTGACCTGTGACCAATGCTGCGTCTTTGTACACAGTTGCTTGGATTTGCGAAGCCGCCAGTGGGTGTCTCAATGCAAATCCCGGGGGGCTGTGATATTTGCATAATATCACACAGCCACTGCATACAAATTGGCAGCAGCGTTGGCATTAGTGTAAATCTATAAATCAGGCCCACATTCCGTTCTCAGGGCCTGATTCAGCTTCAGACGGAATTGCAGGCAGCTTTGCAAATTGCGATCCTTGCAGATATGCTAATGCACAGGAGGCATCACGTCTCCTGCTGCATTACGTATCCGAGCTGCGTTTTCAAGTACAGCATCGGATACTCTGCAGAACATCGGCTGGTTATGGTGAACAATGGGGCCCCGCAGCCAGCCGCCGCAGATGAGAGGAAGAAGCCAGGAAATCTCCGTCAGCCGACGGAGATCCTGGCTTCTTCCCTCCACCCCAATGACGGCGTCACGCCTCCGTTTCGGGAAATGGAGGCCATCGCCTCCCCCTCCCCGCCCACTGACAGTCTGCTGCCAGTCTCTGTGCAGGATTGCAGACCCGTTTTGCACATGCGTAGAGTGGGTCATGCGCTTGCGCAGATTCCCGATCATCGGCCCTCAGAGTGGAATTAATTGTCAAGTATATATAAAGACTGGATTCATATCAGTGTGTCATACTGTTGCATGGAATAAAATCTATTCACAATTTGGGGCACATTTACTAATTGTTTTATATAAGCGAATAATTGGTTTGATGACTAAATTTGTCACCTGTAACACATATGATTATCTAACATAGTGATTTAAGTATACTTTATATTACAGCTGATTTCCCGGAGGGATGAATTTTAAATAAATAACAATTACAATGCACGTGGTGTGAGCCTATTTATCATTTTTTTAAAATTAAAATAATGAAAAAACGGATTTTGTTTACACCCTTTTCACAATATTTTAGTATAAATTAATTGTATCAAAGGACTTTTGTATAAAAAAGTACTCCAAGGCCTTAAGTTTGCATTCTTACGGCTGCTTGGACCGCCCACTTTTGCCAGGAAAGTCTCATCAGAGGCGCAGGCGAGTATCTACAATAAGGTGCAGGAAAGGGAATTAGGAATCGCCATTTCAGATTACTTGAAGGCAGGCAAGCAATGCACCAAGACATTCAGGAAGGCAAGTCATATGCTTGGTTGTATAGGGAGAGGAATCAGTAACAGGAAAAAATAAGTAATAATGCCACTGTATAGGTCATTGGTACGGCCTCATCTAGAATACTGTGTTCAGTTCTGGAGGCCATACAGTAACTCCAGAAGGATATAAATACATTAGAGACTGTGCAAAGAAGGGCAACTAAAATGGTGCATGGCCTACAACACAGAACTTACCAGGAAAGACTAAAATATCGTAATATGTATAGTTTGGAGCAGAAAAGGGAAAGGGGGACATGATAGAAACTTCCAAATACATGAAGGGTGTTAACAAGAGACAGGAGGGAAACATTCTTCAAAGGAAGAGATGTACAAGAACAGGAGGACATGCACTGACACTGGAGGGAGGTTCAGAGGAATTTGAGGAAAAATGACTTCACAGAAAAGGTAGTGGCTAAGCGGATTAGCCTCCCATCAGATGTGGTTGAAGCTAAGACGGCGGAACAATTTAAACACGCTTTGGATAAGCATAAGAATATCCTTAAGAGAAACCAAAGGAGTAAATAGGGTTAAAGTTGCCAAAAGGATAAATGAAAAGGGGCAGACTAGATGGGCCAAGTGGTTCTTTTCTGACGTCAAATTCTATGTTTCTAAGTAGATTGCATTTTCTATACTAGTAATGGGAAATGTGATCTGTTTCAGATTTACTATAAGAAATTGTAAAAAAAGACTGTGACGGAGCCCTGCAATAATAACGCTATCTGGAGATGGCATTATGCAGGGTTCTCCCCTGTTTCCCCTACTCCAGCTCAGCCTTCCCTGCCTGCTGACAGGGAAAGCAGAGCCTAGAACAGGCTGATGCGATCAGTCATGTGTGTTTGATAGACCACAGACTGATTACAAAGAAAAGTTATAATAATTAAAACAAAACTTACACTTACTGTACCTGCACCAGGGGCTGGTGATCGGTGAGCTCCCCTGCAACCCGGTCATCTGCTCTGTGCTATGTACTAAGATGCAGTTAAGTCCTGTCCGGCATCTCAGTTTATTGCCAGACCAGGTCACCGAGGAGCTCACCGATCACCTGAACGGAGGTAAATGTAAGCTGAGGGGAATGGGGAGGAGAGGAGGGGGTAGAGTGTAGCCGGCTGCGCTTGTGCATGCACAGTCCAAGGGTATTATTTGCGAAAAATGCCCTGAAAGGTGCATGGAAGGAATTCACAGGGACAGAGGTTTCTCACAATCTCTGTCCCTGCGTATGCGTTTTAAAACATTCGTATAATGTTTCCTAAATTCACAATGCAAATTTAGGCGAATATATTACACCACAACCGCATTTTAAATGCAGATTGTGGTAAATAGGCCTGTCTCTCTGGAATTTAAAAACTACTTGTAAAGATACAATACCAGAAATTGGATTACACACGATCATTATTCTTTTAACACACTTTATTTTCTTCACTTTTAGAATGTTTTTTTTCTAATGATTTTGTTTTAACAATTGCCACAGTAACATTATTCCTTACAATACAAAATCATTAACAGTTATGTTAATTATCTTACTAGTGTGTCACCCAGACTAACTTCTGTATCTTCCTTCTTGGTGACCTGAATATTAAGACAGAATAACAGCACAATCTCCTTGATAATCAATAAGAAGAGTACTTCAATCCCTTAACACTTATACTAATAGGAGTAATTTTTTTAAATCAAAATTATAGTATTATTACAACTGGTGTGGTTGTTTTATTTTTGCAGTTAGAACCTGTGCTATAGTTTAAGAAAATATAATCATTTAATACTATATAATTGTACAATGTGTGGTTTTGAAGTGATTAAATGAACAGTATTTTTTCAAAAGAGGAAAGAATTGCAAGTACAACATAATATGTTTAAGCTTCGTATATTTTTTTAAAGTGTAACGTGAATTATGATATCACAGCAATTGCTTTCGCCAGGATGTTTTCGTTTGTGTTGGAAAACAAATTCATTTCCGGAGAAGGAATCTTCTGAAATATTTTGTGACCTCGGCTATTGATACTCTCAAAGACATAGCCGGGAGGAGATGGGTAATTTGCAGGACAGATTTCATTCTTCTTGGGTGTAAAATCTGAGCGGTATAATGTCCCGCTTTCAAACGGGGCAGAGTTGCGTGATGCTATGTTTGAAGGCTTATAGCTCTGAGTTGGATGTATTTCATGAGGAAGATAGTGGGATTTGAATGTAGTCAACCCATCAAATTTTCCAGCAGGCTTTGGAATCTGATGATCCTTCTTAATAATTTCTTGGCGCCTGCCCTCCCAGGCTCGAAAATCTTCTTTCATTGTAGAATTTCCTTTGAATGGCACATTGCTTCTTCTTCCATGGGAGACGGGACGAATTGGGGCAACATAATTCAGCTGGTGTGGTACATAATCTAGATGAGTTGTGGTGTCTACCTCCATGTGAGTAGTAGGTGGATTGTACTCTTGAGATTTTTGAACATGATGGGGAGAAACCTCCCATGGCTGAAAGCTATCACGGAATTCAGTGTTGCCTTCAAAGCGAGCATCGCTTCCAACTTTGCCATGTTCAGGTTTGAAGCTTTTTGTTTTTTCCCCGAGTGCACCTTTAAAATTGAGATGGTGGGTAGTGATACCATCAAATGGTTGGCTGCTGGGCTTATATTCTTGTTTCTGTCTTGCAAACCTTGGTTCTAAGTCATACGGGACGTAAGAAACACGATGGCTTGTTGTGCCATCAAAAGGGACACCAGTGCGTTTCGCTAAACTAGGGGGTTTGAAACTCTCTCTTGGCATAATTTCTTTTGGGAAAAAATCATCCTGGAATGTAGTTGAATTTCCAAACTTCACAGTTGGAGGTTGGTAATTATGCTCCTGTTTAGCAAGTTCTCTTTTATTGATGTCCCATGGTCTATAGTCATCTTGAAAAAAAAAAGATCAAACACAAAACGTTCCATAAATAAAATACTGTATAAGCCTGAGCTGAAAGATATAACTTAAATAACTGGAGTGTTTATACTTAACTAAAAATGTCCACCATTCTCTCTTTCCCCTCTACGCAGCATGCTACCATGTTACAGAGGCAGACTTTCTAATTAAACGGGTAAACTGAATGCTTTCACTGAGTGGTTTGGTGGTTGGTGGATTCATAGACAGGGGCAGAACCAATGATTTCACAGCAACTCAAATTATTGTAGTTTCAGCTATTTGACCTGATCATATCTCGTTAGGACTGTGGAAATAGACTCCAGGTGGTATATTTACTAAAGTGTGGGTTTCTAGAAGTTTATAGAAGTGGAGGTGTTGCCCATAGTAACCAATGCAATTCTAGCTATTATCTTCTAGAAGGTACCGATAAGTAGAATCTTATTGGTTGCCATGGGAAACATCTCCTCTTCTATAAACCTGCACTTTACTAAATATACCCCCAGCTGTCTATAACGGAGTTCAGAGGTAATACTTTGCTTTTCAATAGAGCTGATGACGGACAGCGTAATTTAAAATACATAACTGAATATGTACATTTTGTGTTTAACAGCACATTATTATGTATGTGGTTCTCTAATCAACTAAGTTTATTTACATCACTTCTCCAATGTCTTTGTTTACTGGCTGGGAGTTGTCATGAAAAAATATTTATATGGAACATTAATATGGTTTAATATATGTGATTCCTTTCTTAGGACAAATAATGTAATATTGGTAGCATATAATATTTTATTGGTCAGAACATATTATAATATATTGCCTTGGCAACCTTGTTTTAATTTGTTCTGGGAGATTAATTAATTAGTGAAGTTAGACTCTTTCAAAATATGTATTTCCTAAATTACCATAATCTAAAGACATAGCCAAGGAGAGATGGTTACAAGACAATGCTCGGGCAGCTGATGGATTGGTCTGAGAGGAACATAAAGCTCCTCATTAGGTTCTTGCTCTCATTGGGGCTGATCTCAGTGTATGGATGCAAATGGAGAGTGTTTGCATAGAGGCCATGTGCAGATGCAAATACGCATCTTCACTTATGTCAGTCCTATTCTGAACCAGGCGAAGCTTAGTAGGATCTGTCTTTCCTTGAAATTTGGCATTTCGGGAAAAGAACTGGGCAGCAACAATGTGATTGTACGGAACTGTTCTGAATAGAGGAAGTGTCATGGGCGTGTATCTAAAGCTACATGCGGTTCTGATCTTATGTACAAAGAAGAGAAGCCTGTGTCTGATGAACCTCTTGCACCTAGCATGGGGATGGTGCAATTGCTGATACTAATGATGGCGGTTGACGTTAAATCAATGGATGGCAGTGGTTTCTTGCTTGCCAGGGCTGGATTATAGGGGGCCGCCACCAAGGAGTCAGTGTGAACCTTCAATTGCCAAGAACAAGTGCCCAGAAGCACCTGTTACCGGTACCCTCATAACCGCCACCTGACACATCACGTCCACGAGGCTGATGAGGGGAGTCGCTCTGCCCTGTATGCACCGTGCACGCACTCATGCAGAACACAGAGCCAAAAGCATTCAGCATGAGCCAACCATGGGAGGTGAGTACTCAGGGGCATGGGGGGGGGGGGAAGCTGTGTATATCCTGCAGGGGGCATTGTAGGGCATATTGGTGGAGAGCATGGTGTGGCATATAAGGGGGCACAGGCATGATGAGGGGACACCATGTTGCAGGGGCACTGTGAGGCAGGGTTTAAATTTTATTGGAGGAAGCCCCCACAACTTAGTTGCCCCGGGGTACCCAAAAGCCTTAATCTGGCACATGGACTCCCCGCATTTGCTGAGCAGAATCTGGCAGCAGCATTAGGTAGTAAATCTGATTGCCATGGCTGCCCGCATATATAGCCACTTTGTGTGAGGCTCAGAATCAGCCCCATTAGGTTCTTGAAGACCAACTTAGACCTACAAAGAGGCTACATAACACCCACCCACACAGCTGGAACCACACACTGACAAGCGGCTATGACAAGTTACATAGAGCCTGTCATGTCACAATGCTCCAGGACTGTGTACTTACCTTTATATGTAGGATTTGTGTCAAACTTCCCCACATTCATCTGTCTCTTTTCCACTGGTCGTGCTGGTGCTACCAGTTCTATTTTATAAGGGTTAAAATCCTGATTATAGGTTGTTCCGAGGTCAATCTGACCGGGCTTCGGCTGATACTCTTGGTGAGGACGTACTGGGATGTTGGTTACCTCATACGGGATGTAATCTGACCTAAAACATATAAATATATAGTCACAGAAAAGCAAGTTGTAAATGGAGAAGCAAAACAATGCCTAATTATTGTCAATGTGATGCAAGAGTGGTTTATGATCACATTGGCCTTCCCTCCGGTAACCATTAACCCAATACCACTCTACCTGGTAACGTACGCTACACTAAAGCCTTTACATAAATATAAGTGACACTTTCAATAATATTAAGCATATATACATTTTATAGGCAAATGTTGCATAAATCTAAACTAGCAAGCAGAAGAAACATATATACCCACAACATGTATATCGAGTAATGTGTATTATATAGTGCATATAGAAAATATCTTGTAAACATATTGATAGTCAGATTCTTTTCATAAAGTAAAAAATATTATCATCTTTTATTTGTAAAGCGCCAACAAATTAGCACTGTACATTTTGGGGATAAAGAAAGTTCGATTTTGCATTCGATTTTATTTTCGATTTAGCTCACTTGAAATCAAATCAAATCGAATGTAGAAATCACTGTAAAAATCACACATTTACAAAAGTTTGATTTTGTAAGCCTTTTCTAAATCGAATTCGATGTGGTTCGATTTTGGATGCCCATGTCCAAATTGAACACAAAATCGAACACAAAATCGAACTTAAAATCCCCAAAATAATAGACCTGTTTCATGCTGACAATTTTAGCATGAGCAGGTACCAGTTGCACAGAAATGTTTCTCTGTGAACCTATAAAAAGTGTAAAATCCCCCCAAAAAAACTGACGTGGGGTCCACCCCCTAAATGCTCAACCAGCACAGGGCTTTTCTGAGCCGGTCCTGGTTGTGAACATACGGGGGGAAAAAGTTGTAGGGTTCCCCCTTATTTTCAACAACCAGTACCAGGCTCAGTGAGTCAGTCCTGGTTTTGGGAACAGAGGGGACAAAATGAGTAAGGGTCACCTATATTTTCCAAAACCAGCACCGTACTCTTTCTAGTGGGGGTGTAATGCCACAGCCGGGGTAGCCTTTCACCGGGTCCCCGGGTCAAAACATTATACCTGATCGCTAGTCAGCCCAGGAAGGGCGATCCCAAGGGAGGTGGGGACCCCCAATAAAAGGGTTCCCCCTCTCCAGGGCACCCCAGACCTAGGCTGATAGTCTGAGGCTATCCCCGGCACCCTTTGCCGGTGGGTGCCAGGTTGATTGTGTATAAAAATAGAATAAATAACATTGTCTAAAAGTGCAGCATCTTATACTGAAAGTCCACCCCCTCCCTACACACCAATTACTCACTTCCTAACACACACATACACACACACACACACCTACACCTTCCCTCCTACAACATGCATGACACACAGCCAGATACAGCTTACTTAAAATGTTACAGTTGCCTTACCTACAGATGTCCAGACCCGAGAGGAGTGCAGTGCAGTGATAATGAGTCACTGAGCACTGAAAGGCCCATGGAAGCTGCCTGGGAGGAGCTGCGCGCGCGTCGCAGCAGCACCCCTGGACGACTGAGCCATCTCACTGGCTACAAGGTTGTTCAGAGCTCCAGTGAGAACACACAAAAACAAAATTGTCAGTGAAGCTGGGCAATAGACAAGTGGGCACCACTGTAGTGAAGTGTGACTAATAGCCATGCTTCTCATCTCTGAAAGAAAGAAAGAGGAGCTAAGGGTATGAGTAAGCAGAACATGGGGGTGATTCAGCGCTGACAGGCAGCACGGGTGTATGCGGCGGGGAGAGGATACCAAGCTCTGGCATGACCAGTGCACTGCCGGTGGTGAGATGAGTGACAGCGGTGTCTAGCGCGCAAGGAGGCTAGATTTATGTGGACACATCTGTATGTCCCTGGGTCGGGCGGGTAGTGTATGTAACTGTGCTGGGGGGTTACTGTCTGTCTTGTTGTTCCAATCCGTCGGAAAACGAAAAATTGTTTTAAAGATTGTCTAGTGTGTACCCAGCTTAAGTTGCCACTGTCTGCAGGTAATAGACATGCTGTGAATTATCTGATCTCTTCTAGTGGAAAAATATGCATATATTGCAGTTGCTTCTACCTATCTACTGGTGTGCTGGATAGTGAAGTGATAGCAGCCTGGGATCTCACATCTCACTAGCTTCCCTATGCACACTTTAAAGCCCGGGAGACAACTCTTTATTTTTGGTTTTGTATTTTGTTGAAATGATGTTGAAGTTTTATGTAAGCTTTGTAATAGTTGGGCCGATGCTACCACTAGGAACAGGGGCGGATTGGGATGGAAAACCAACCTGGGAAATATGCGGAAGCAGCCCTAATGGGGGCAGGGTCTATCGAGGGGGATGGGATCGCAGTTGCGGCTTTCCTTGCGTCTTTTGCTGCAGTTGTGCCTGCGACTTTATGCTAATGCCGCTAAAATGCCCTTTCCTGGTGTACATTCGTGCATCTGTATTAGGGGTGTGCACCGGCCACTTTTCGTGTTTTGCTTTTGGATCTGGATCTTTCTTCGTGTTTTGGATCTGGATTGGTTTTGCCAAAACCACCCTTCCGTTTTTTGGGTTCTGGGTTTTGTGTTTTGGATCTGTATTATTTTTAAAAAAAGCATAAAAACATCTAAAATCATAGAATTTGTGGGTTTTTCTGCTCCTATGCTATTATTAACCTCAATGACCTTAATTTCCACTCATTTCCAGTCTATTCTGAACACCTCACACCTCACAATAGTGTTTTTATGTCCAAAAGGTTGCACCGAGGTAGCTGGATGACTATGCTTAAGCGACACAAGTGGGGAGCACAAACACGTGGCCCATCTAGGAGTGGCACTGCAGTGGCAGACAGGATGGCAGTTTGAAAAACTAGGCCCCAAACAGTACATAATGCAAATAAAAAAAAGAGGTGCAAGATGGAATTGTCCTTGGGCCCACCCACCCTTATGTTGTATAAACAGGACAAGCACACTTTAACAAACCAATCATTTCAGCGCCAGGGTCTGCCACACGACTGTGGCTGAAATGATTGGTTCGTTTGGGCCCCCACAAAACAAGCTGGCAATTAATCTGTCCCTGCACAAACTGGCTCTACGGAGGCAAGATGTCGTCCTCATACTCCTCATCCACCGATTCTTCACCCTCTTCAGTGTTGTGTACATCCTCATCCTCACAGAGTATTAATTCGTCCCCACTGGAATCCACCACCACAGGTCCCTCTGTACGTTCTGGAGGCTGGTCTCCCTGGAAGAGTTGATAATTCATTTTTATGAATATCACCTTCTCCACATTTTGTGGAAGCAACCTTTCGCTGACAAGGTTCCCAGCTGCACTAAACACTCTTTCGGAGTACACACTGGAGGGGGGGCAACTCAGGTAAATTAGAGCCAGTTTGTACAGGGGCCTCCAAATTGCCTCTTTTTCCTGCCAGTACAGGTACGGACTGTCTGACATTCCTACTTGGATGCTGTCACCAATGTAATCCTCCACCATTCTGTCAGTGGTGACAGTATCATATGCAGTGACAGTAGACATGTCAGAAATTGTTGGCACGTCTTTCAGTCTGGACCAGATGCCCAAACCGGCCCCTGACTTATGACGCAGGCGCACGCTTGGCGCTGCTGCTGTGTTGATGCACGTGCGGCTACTGCGCATACATTTCACACACAAACACAGAAAAAAAAGAATTGTTTATTTTTTGTGGAGCGCACTTTGGGGGTTACACCACCCTTTAACAGACTTATGGGACACAGGCGCACACTTGGCGCTGCTCCTCTGTTGATGCACGTACAGTGCACACAATTCACAAACACAGAAGAAAATGTTTTATTTTTGTTGGAGTGCACTTTTGGGGTTACACCACCCTTTAACAGACAGACGCATGCTTGGCGCTGCTGCTTTTAGGATGCACGTACAGTGCACACAATTCACAAACACAGAAGGAAATGTTTTATTTTTGTTGGGAGTGCACTTTGGTAGTTACACCACCCTTTAACAGACCGACGCACGCTTGTCGCTACTGCTTTGAGGATGCACGTACAGTGCACACAATTCACAAACACAGAAGAAAATGTTTTGTTTTTGTTGGAGTGCACTTTGGGGGTTACACTACCCTTTAACAGACAGACGCACGCTTGGCGCTGCTGCTTTGAGGATGCACAATTGTGTGAATTGTGTTCCAATTCACACAATTCACAAACACAGAAAAAAAAAATATTTTTTGGAGTGCACTTTGGGGATTACAGCACCCTTTAACGGATGAGCCAACCGGCCCTTTACTTATGACACAGGCGCACGCTTGGCGCTGCTCCTTTGTTGATGGACGTGCGGCTACAGCGCATACAATTCACAAACACAGAAAATAATTTTTTATTTTTGTTGGAGTGCACTTTGGGGGCTTACACCACCCTTTAAGAGATGAGCCAGCCGACCCTTTACTTATGGGACACTTGGCGCTGCTCCTTTGTTGATGCACGTGCAGCCACAGTGCACACAATTCACAAACACAAAAAATTTTTTTTTTTTTTTTTTTTTGGAGTCCACTTTGGGGGTTACAGCACCCTTTAACGGTCAAGCCAGCCGGCCCTTTACTTATAACACAGGCGCACGCTTGGTGCTACTTTGTCGCACACAATTCACAAACGCAGGAAAAAAAAAAATCATTTTTTTTGGAGTGCACTTTGGTGGAGCACCCCTGATGCAGAGATCACCCCCTGGACAACACTACAGCACCCCTCTAGGACTACAGCCTTTATGGGACACTGCACAACACAGTCCAGCCAGCCCCTACAGACTTTGGAGTGGACACAGCCCCTATGGACAACTGAGGGCACAACACAGCCCAGCCAGCCCCTACGACAGCAGCACAACACAGCCCAGCCAGCTCCTATGGACAACAGCAGCACAACACAGCCCAGCCATACCTAGCTCCCACCCTCCCTCTTCACTGTCCACAGCCGGAGTGAGAAATGGTGGGATGATGACGTTTTACCTCGATTTCCGAGACAGGCGGGAAAAGTCAAGCCTGACTCGGATATGACTCGGATCGGGGGGGGGGGGGGGGGGTCGGGAATTTCTGAAATCCGAACCCGCTCATCCCTAGTCTGTATGTGCTAGAACTGAGACATCCACTTTCAGTGTCTAATGACACGGCAATCATGCTTTGTGCATCTTTAGACGCCACTATCGGTCGCACCATTGAAACTTTCACCAGCCCTATGCTAGGTGCAGATCATCAGTCTGTGCATGACCTCTAATGTAAGCAATTCGGCATCTCTGTACGCAAACACTTTAATCGTCACGCCCAAGTCACTCCTATAACACGCCCATACTATGCTACATCTGCATCTGGTTAGCCAACCTCCAGTAACTGCCTAGGAACGCCCAACACATTTCTAATACACTACTCTATTTGGTGCGTGCATCTGAATCTGTACTGTGACTCTGTACAGACACCATTGGGACGCATGCGCAGATGAATAACATCGCACAATAAAAAAAGAAAAAACAATGGTCCCCACAAAAAGCAAATAAACACACTGGCTCCTACAGAAAACAATAAAACACATTAGCCCCTACAGAAAACAATAAAACATACATAATTGCCCCAGCCTTCCACAGTAGACTGACCTGTCTGCAGTACTTGCTGACATGCTTGGCTTCCCGTCCCTGAGAGCGTTGTGTGTTCGGCTATTTAGTGGTGCTCAGGCTGGCAACAGTACCAACACAGGTGCAGTAAGATGAATCGGGCCATACCCAATTGCCTTGCGTGCAACTGTCATAGAGAGGATATGGCGGGCTTTCGGGTGGCCCATAGAGGCATAGCGAGGAGCTGCAGATCCCCAAGCAGGCACATGCTATGGTGCCCCATCCTCAAGTACAGTAATGTGTCTGGGGACTGGGCATAGCCAGCATATGGGGCTAAGATTCAGCATGTGTACAGGAAGGGCAGCACTACTGTCTCAAGGCTCAGGGAATTGGGTGGGTGATTTATGTTGGGCTGTGGGAAGTGGCATAAGTAGGGTATTTGGAGCCCAGGGCAAGTTAAAAAAGGAGCCCCCCAAGTATGTGCACGTGCCTAAGGTGTGTGTCGAAGAGTGGGCATGGCCTCTTGCAATGCCCCCTGCAGTAGTACCACTTATGCAATGTCCACTTATGCAGTGCCCCAGTAGTGCCCCTTATACAGTGCTCGCAGTAGTGCCCCTTATTCAGTGCCCCTGTAGCGCCCCTTGTTCAGTGCTACCTGTAGTACCCCTAATACAGTGCCCCCAGTAGTACACCCATGTACAGTGCCCCCAGTATTTAACCCTTATACAGTGCCCCTTATGCAGTGCCCCCAGTAGTGCCACTTATACAATGCCCCCAGTAGTGCCATTTATACAGTGCCCCCAGTAGTGGTCCCCCATATGCAGTGCTCCCAGTAGTGCCCCTTATACAGTGCTCCCAGTAGTGGTCCCCCCTATGCAGTGCTCCTTATACAGTGCTCCCAGTAGTGGTCCCACTATGCAGTGCCCCCAGTAGTGCCCCTTATACAGTCTGTCTGACTCTCATTGGCTGCTAAAACAAACACACCGCCGGTATGTTTGTTACTGTGTAGTGCGGACCGCACGCACTACACTGAGTTGAAATCACTGTCCTGGACCACAGTTCCGATGGCGCCCAGGGCACATGCCTTGCTCAACCCCCCCTAGGTACACCATTAGCTGGGGGGGGGGCAGGTAGTGTATGTCCCTTGGGCTGGTGTAGGAAATGGGGGCTAGGGTGTGTTCCAAAGGCAGGGGGTTTAGAGTGGTTAGTGTATATCTTGGGTGTACTTTATGTCATGGGGACCATGGGGTAGGGAGGGTATTTATGTCACTGGGGTAGTGTGTGACTGCGGGTGTATCTGCATGTGAAATGCTACGTAACAGTGTCAGCGGCTTTGACACTGTAACGTAGCATTTCTCATGCAGATACACCTGCAGTTGCACGTAGAATATAGGCATGCTGCATATCATTTCAATCAGCAGAAGTTACTTGTGCATCCTATTCGCATCGCAATGTGAATAATGCATTTGAAGGGATAAAGACTCACGAAAAGACGCTTGGCGCTACCAAGTCACACAGCGCTCATGCACGGAGGATATGTACATGTATGTGGACACATCTGTACACTACCTACATCCCCCCTCTTGGCCCCATAGACCTAAACTACCGTATTTGAATGTAAAAAGTCACACAAAAAGACGCTCTGCACTACCGAGTCACACCACGGCATGGCAGATCTAGAAGGGCTGTCTAACGCGCAAGGAGGCTAGATGTATGTGGACACATCTGTATGTCCCTGGGGTCGGGCAGGTAGTGTATGTACCTGGGCTGGGGGGTTTACTGTCTGTCTTTGGGGCCAAGGGTAGGTTGTTGAGTGTATATCTCTGGGGCCAGGGGGTAGGTTGGGGAGTGTATGTCTCTTGGTGTGGGGGTTAGGGTGGGAAGTGTATGTCTCTGGAGCCAGAGGTAGTGTATGTCCCTGGGACCAGCATAGGGTGACAGCTGGGGTGGAAACGGTGCCGAGATAGTGTGACAGCTGGGGAGGGGAAATTGCTGATAGGGTGACAGTTGAGGAGGGGACAGTGCTGAGAATGCGTGGGAGCTAGGCAGGGCACAGTGCTGAGATGGGGTGACAGCTGGGGTGGAGACAGTGCTGATGTGGGGTAGGAGCTGGGGAGTGGACAGTGCAGTGATGGGTAATAGCTGGGGTGGGGACAGTGTTGATATGGGGTGAGAGGTGGGCAGAGGTCAGTGCGGTCTATCTACGCTGCTGCTCCCAGCTAACAGCACCAGGATATATGTAGTCTGGAAGGCGAGGCCAGGGCCTTAACTAGGGTAGTGCGACCAGTGCCATGGCACAGGGCACCGCAGGGCAGAGGGCGCTGTTTGGGCCTGTCAAATTTCTATTTATAATCATTCTGACTTGTAGCTTCCTCTTCTTTTATCCCCAGCAGCTTCTGGCTACCCCTATCTCTTCCATGGCCCTTCCCCATGAGGCCATGGCCCTTTTTCGTGTACACGTCGTATGTCCCAATTTGATTGGGGGGCCCCAATGCTCTTTCTGGCACAGGGCACCAAAAAGTCTAGTTACGGCTCTGGACGGGGCATCCTGTATCATTGACTGGAAGGGAGGGGGATGGGCGCCTCTGCCTGCTGAATGACGGGACAGACAAATAGACAGGCCTTGAGACTTTAGAGCAGGTGAAAGGATGGCATGCAGACACAGAGGCCGCACCTTACAAGATCTACAGCCGCCACAGGCAGTGTAAAAGCGTGTTCCCCGGCCCCGGCTAAGGGCACCCAAAAGTGCCTGGCAGCCACAGCAGACAGCTTCCGGTTTGTGTCCCAAAGCGGGAGTTGCTGTGGCCATGACCAGAAAGGAGGAAGGACTTTAAGATAGGGATGGCCAGGGGCGGTTTGGGCCGCCGGGACGCCGGGCTGGTTCCCGCTGGGCTGGTCTCTTTTTATATATTTTAAGGGCCGGCAGCTAACCTTCCCTTACCACCCAGTGCTGACCCAGCTGCCGCGACCGGGCAGCCAGGGCTGGACAATAGGCGTGACGGCAACTCCGAGGCCCCCACACCCTTTCCCCGAAGCTTACTATAAAAATCCGGAGGACAGCGTTTAGCTGTGTCAGCTCCGGTCCTTGGTCTCCTCCTCGGCGGCTCAGCTGTTATTACCTATTACCGCACCTTGTCACAGTCCCAGTCTCGCGAGAGGAGTCAAATCTCGCGAGACTGGTACTGTGACAGATCTTCAGCGGCCGCGGTAATAGGTAATAACAGCTGAGCCGCCGAGGAGGAGACCAAGGACCGAAGCTGACACAGCTAAACGCTGTCCTCCGGATTTTTATAGTAAGCGTCCGGGCAAGGTGTGGGGGCTTATATATATATATATATATACTGTGTGTATATATATATATATATATATACTGTGTGTATATATATATATATATATATATATATACTTACTGTGTGTATATATATATATATATACTGTGTATATATATATATATATATATATATATGTATATGTATATATATATATATATATATATTATACTGTCAAGGTGTAATTGCCTGAGATTTAAAAAAGAAAAAAAATAGCTACAGTATATATACACATGTATATATACTGCATGTGAGTATGTATATATATATATATATATATATATATATATAGCAAAAAAAATAATAATAAAAGAAATATATATATATATATATATATATAGGGGCCGCCACAAGTTTATTGCCCATAGACCTTCCCTCAGTCACCCCACTACCGACCCAGCTGCCGCGATCGGAGCTCAGTGTTAAGCCTACAGACCTACACAAAAATGGCCAATGGGGGAGCTGTTGCACATGCCCAGCCGCTGCAGCTCTCCCATAAGCCTTTGCGGAGCCTGCCAGTCACTACTGACGGCTCCACCTCCATTCTGTCTGTGGTCTGCCTCAGTGCCTCCAGGATCATCTCTGTACCATGCATGGCACACTGGCACTGTCTCCAACAACAAGCAGCTGGCATACAGAGTACACAGACGGCACAGCAGCAACCTGCACACCGACAGCCTGTGACTGTGACAGTCAGTAAGTAAACAATTTTTTTTATACCTAACCTAACATATGTCTGCCTGCCTGAATATATATATATATATATATATATATATATTGATATATATATATACACACAGCTAAAGTGCCACCCATTCACTTGCTATATACTATGTGTGTATATATATATATAATATCACTACGATGATAGGTGTATTATCGGAGTGATACAGGAGTGTTGCTGAAAGTAGGTGCGTTGAGAGATGCTGAATCACACACGTTGGAGGCCATACTTGATGGATAATCTGCACCTAGCAGATGACGCATCTGATGGTAATGTCTAAAGACCAAAGTGGGTGTCTCAGCCCTTGCACATTTGGATGCACGGCTGTGCACCATGCAAGGGGTTAGTAGTAGCTGCAACTGCATCCAATTTAGAATCAGGCCCTATAAGGAGGGCGTATTCTATTCCCTCAACAGACTCCGCCGCTTTAACAGAGCCCGCCCCCATCAGGGCTGCTTCCAAAAATTTCCCGGGCTGGTTTTCCATCCCAATCCGCCCCTGGGGATGGCCATCGAAGTGTTAACTGTAGATGGTCGATGTTTTTTAACCTTCGTTGTCAAGCATCTACAGTTACCAATCATTGATGGTTGATAGCCATCCCTACTTCAAGAGATCATTCACATCGGAAAATGTTCAGTGAATCCTCTTTTTAAAAAATAATTGGTACATTGTGATGTCAGAATACACCAATTATACAGATACTGATTAACTTGGTGAAGATTTACCATTGATGTGTGTATTACATAGATATATATGGCAAAATATCGGTACGTTTTAGGGTTGGCAAGTATTATAAGTGGAATGGTGTATTATATTATATATCTGCACTCTAAACAATATGACTTGAGATAGATATTTTTAAAGTGAATGATTGATTGCTGATTATTACATTGTGAACTGCAACTCAGTTCAAACTAATCTGTATTATGATTTATTAAGTGCTGGATATTAAAAACCATTATGAACTTATGGCTTGCACCAGTGGCAAGCGTGCACGGCACCCATTCACCCATGCTCAGTTTGGGAAGAGGAGTTAAGTGAGTAACGGCTGTAGGCGCGATATGTGTTCATCTTACACAGGGCTATTTTTTTTTATTAAAATAGGTTCAGGAACTGTGGGAGGAGCTATAGAAAAAGAATGAAAACATTGGTACATCGAGCACAATCAGATGTGCTTGCAGTGCTTGAGGTTGACTATACCTTGCCGCAAGCACTGCGATCACTTCAGTGTGAAATACAACCAGGTGACCTGTACAATGACGCTGCCTGTTAATTATGCACGACTCTGAAACGGCGTTGGGACACTCAGGCATGCCTGCGTTCGTACCTCCACTTTCCAGTGGCCTGCCCCTGTTACCAGCCACAAACGGCCTCTCCTGTCACTCATTCAGCTGGGCTGTCTATGCTGGGCGAGCGATCGCTTTCCGATCTTTCGCAGTGGTTCACGCACGCGCATTACGAATCGATGCATATGCATGCGCAGATTGCAAATATCGGCCAGCTACAAGCGATCGCATCCTAGGGAGCGGGTCTGAATCAGCTCCAGAGTTCCTGCTGAAAATTTGCCTTGGTCTATCTTACACATATGTAGCCAAACACACTTACTTAAAGGTTGTTATGCCTTCCATCTTCCCACGGTTCCCCTGGTACTCATGCTTTGGTTTCATGCTTTGTGGTGGCTGAATGTTATCATACTGAGGGTATTTCTCCACATATTCAGTCAGAGAACAAGGTTTCCAAGATTTTTCAAAAATTTTGGTAGGCATATGTGGGCAGTGGTGACGCCTGGGAAACAAATAAGCATATAAATGAGAATCACATGCACCTTCCACACAATTTTATTTTTTTAAAGGAAATACAAATATATTATAATACACACACATAAGATATGCAAATGGGTTGTTGAATGCAAAAATGCTACAAAAACTAATTAGAGCCAGTAAGGCGACAGCTAAAGGCCAGAAACGAAGCACTGCATAACATACACCGCTGGTGGTGAATGACATGAACAAAATAAATCAAGTTATAAATTCCTTACAGCCATAATCCTCACATACTGTTGTAACATAGCATTGACATGTATTAATTATAAGGTTACATTAATAATAAGGCTATTTCTAGAAGTCTTAAAATGATGACCTGTTGGAAGTACTTGAGACTTAAGGTGGGTACACACCTAAGCGATATAACTGCAGATGATGGTCGTTCATATACACTGAACAACCATCATCTGCATGCTGCAGCGGGTCCCAGCGGACGGGGGGCGGGGGCGTGTACCGGCGGGCGGAGGGGCGTGTTTCGTCCCCTTCCACGCGGCTGCCGCTGTGTGTACTGGTGGTCTGCAGATTGCCCATACACACCTGCGGATGGTCAGATATGTCTGCAGACATATCTGTCCATTGGCTGTGCAGCGACGCCGTTCACAGACATATCGCTGGTACACACTGGCCGACGGGCAGCAGATATATTGGCCGATCAATTGATCAACCAATATATCTGTCAGTGTGCACCCAACTTTAGAGTTGCAAACCACTAGTTGAAATAATAGTATTACAATTATTATAGTCTTATTTCAATACTTATGGTTACAATATATATATTAGGGGGTTATGGCCCTGATTCAGACCCACTCGCAAGTGGGCGTACGTACGTTCGGCGTACGTAAAAAAATATTTAAATTCAAGCACTCGCTCGTATTTTCGTACGCAGCTAAAAATCCGCCCCAAACTCAGGCGACCCCTCCTCTAACTAACGAGCGTGCCAAATAGCGAGCGTACATCCCCGAAATGGCTTGAAGGGAACGCACGCACAAGTACAAACCGGAAGTGGGCCTGTCAGATTCCGATTACCTGCTCGTATTTTCTGCCTACCTCCCTCAATCGTATCATGCCAATCAATGTATCAATTCGCTTAATTGTTTTTTTTTTTCAACACAATGCAATAAACTTTAATCTTGTCCGTGTTTGTGTTTACTCGCAGAATACGTACGGCTGAAACCTTCGCTTTTATTGTTCAAAAGACATGTTAGCCTCAATTAAACAATTGTTCTATTTGTTTGTATCCCCACAAATTTTCTGTGATTCATTTCTTTATTTAAATTTGCTTACGCATGTCACTGCATCAAGCCTATCATAACTCTCAAGAGATTTGTGGCCCTGTCGAACACATGACTCATACACTAACCAATAGAATTTGTCCTGTTAATTTCCCAAATACATTAGCCAATCAAATTTATTTTGGGTGCTTTATTAAAAATAATTTTCTAAAAATACACCATTGCCATCATGAGATCCGCCGCATTCACCAGGCGCGAACTGCTGGTGCTCACGGAGGTGATGGACAGGCGGATCACCAGTCAGCCTCCACCCATCTCAAATAGCCGAAAGCGTTCCGCATATGCGGAGGTACGTCGCCGCCTGCGCTCCTTTGGCTCACGCCGACATATTGGCCAGCTGGAGCGCAGGTGGTCGGACCTGCACCGGCGTACGCCCCGCTTGCTGGCATGCTTTCGCATGCAGATCGAGGAAAGTAAGTTTTATGGACTGTGGTTTTCAACTTTATCTTGTGGGCCCTAACTGCGTGTGCATGTTTTCATGTCTGTCCTATTTAGTCATTGTAGTCATATCTGCATGTGCATGTTTTCATGTCTGTCCTCTTTAGTCATTGTAGTCATATCTGCATGTGCATGTTTTCATGTCTGTCCTATTTAGTCACTGTAGTCATATCTGCATGTGCATGTTTTCATGTCTGTCCTATTTAGTCATTGTAGTCATATCTGCATGTCATGTTTTCATGTCTGTCCTATTTAGTCATTGTAGTCATATCTGCATGTGCATGTTTTCATGTCTGTCCTATTTAGTCATTGTAGTCATATCTGCATGTGCATGTTTTCATGTCTGTCCTATTTAGTCATTGTAGTCATATCTGCATGTGCATGTTTTCATGTCTGTCCTATTTAGTCATTGTAGTCATATCTGCATGTGCATGTTTTCATGTCTGTCCTATTTAGTCATTGTACATTTTTTTATTTTTTTATTTTGGATTCCTGTTGAAACTAACCACAATATTTTTTTCATCTTTTAGGGGCACAGCAAAGACTACGGCGTCATCGCCAGACAAGACGCCGGTCCCGGCCCCTCTCTCCAACCCCCAATTCCCCCCTCCTCCCCAGACCCTGTGGCCGAGATTTCTGGTCTACTTCCCCTCCAGCCCAATTCCCCCTCTCCTCCATCCGCCCCTCCTCCAAATACCCCCTCCCAGGATTCTTCAAACACCCTGCCCCTAGGTTTGGGGAATGTAGCCACCTCCGAGGTGGTCGAGGGAGTGGCTTCTCGCTGTGGCGTTTTGCCGAACAGTATGTTTTTTTTTTTTTTTTGGGGCACCACAAACTGATTGTATGTAATCATGTGTCGTCCCCATTTTTGTTGGCTTTCTGTCGCCTTAGGGTATTTTTGGGGGTTGTCTTTACCTGTTCCTGCTGATTTCACCATACACATATCACACCTGTGTGCATTTTTTTAGGGCCCTTGTATTTTTGGCCTAGGACATTTTGGGGTGCTGGGTTTTATCCGTGTAATGTTTTTTTTGGCCACAAGCTTTTAAGTTTTGGTTTGCTTGTTTTGTGTTTTTTTGGAATGTTGCTTCATTATTGATTTATTAATCCCCAAACTTTTGTCACCCACAGAGGAACAGAGGCGTCGGGCAGAAATCTGTGAGTGTGTGGCCTGTATGCGGGAGCAAGTCACCGGGCTTCTGCAGGGCCTTGACCATCTGGCGGTCCTCCTTAGGAATTAGTTTTTTAAATTTATTTTTTTCTAATTGTTTACAAATAAATCACTTTTAATTCACGCTCTGTCTCATGCGTTTTTAGTAAATCCAAGATTCTTTACACTGACATAAGTAGACTCTTCAAGCAGGGATTGCCAAAGAATCTCACTACAGATTGTGTGTTGTATTTTGAAGGCAAACAGGCACAAGAAACACCTCCCAGTACCAATGTCATTTTCCTTTTTTGGGGTGGACAACATGATAGTTTACAACATTTTACAGGTTCCTATTTGGTGGCCAATCTGCTTAGGACAATCTTACGAAGGCAACTGATTGTACAGGATTTCTTGGTGTGTTGGTTAGTACCCCGAAAACATATTACATTTTAGCTCCACTTGCTTCATTACTGGGTTACCCCTTAGGTAAAATTAACGTTTGGGAGTTTGTTTACACTTGCTTCTAACGTGCCCAAAAAGGAAACAAATTACACTCTCCAAAAATTTATTCACAACAGAAAACAAAAAACAAAGTGGTCACTCACAAACAAAACACACAGTGATAATCAGAAATACACCACATACCAAAAACAGGAAACAAACACACAACAAATCAAGAACTGGTTGACGAAGGTCCATGCCCACATGATTTCAAAAATATGGCGTTGCAATATGGGTGGCATAATATATTCCAGAAGTTTCCACATAAAGGTTTTTGAAGGGTAGCAGGAAGTAGTCATCGTGGGAGTGGCAAAGATTGTGCAAACAAACAGAAGATGGTGCAAGAATTAATATAAAAAAAGATGAACGGCAAAAAACAGTAACACATTGGGTATACACACTGTTGTTTGGTCAATAATTACCTAAAATATCGGGCCACCACATCATCGCGTATGGCCCCCCCACATACTGACCTCCGACCAACCTCGGGGGGGCCATCCTCAGGTAAGGCATCCTCTGGCTGCATTGGAACACCACTCCTTATGGCGATGTTGTGAAATATCCCACACAGGACCACAATTTTCGAAACCATATCCGGCAAATACATGAGCTCGCCACCAGAGCGGTGGAGGCATCTGAATCGGCCTTTTAAAAGGCCGATACAGCGCTCCACCACTTGCCTGGTGGCTGTAAGTGCGGTATTAAACTCACTTTGTGGGCCTGGTGTGGGAGCCAAATAAGGAGTGAGCAGCCAGGGCATGCAAGGGTATCCACTGTCTCCTGTGAAAAAGAATACACAACATCAGGATCACTGTGTATCAAGCTTAACATTGTTATGTACTAAAGGTCTCCACTTACCCAGAAGCCACGCATCACCAGCTTGTAGGTTGTTTAATTTGTGCCATATCCCTGATTGCCGGATGACGAAGGAGTCATGTGCACTTCCTGGTAATTTTGCATTCAGGGACAGGATCTGGAGGGAGGCATCACATACCACCATTACATTCAGGGAGTGATAGTGTTTACGGTTGCGAAATATTGCCTCCAGCCGTGCTGGAGGCTGAAGTGGTATGTGAGTACCATCCACAACCCCTATGATGTGTGGGAAGCCAGCTATTTGCTAAAAATTGGCCTTGGCCACACTAAGGGCACCCATATCCAAAGGCATTTTAATAAAATGATGGAGGTGCTTGAAAAGTGCCTCCATCACTGCCCTCAGGATCCTGGAAAAGGAGGATTGTGAGATGCCCGCCACTATTCCCACCGTTGTTTGAAACGATCCTGAGGCACAGAAATGTAACACCGCCATAAATTGCATAAGTGGTGGTATTGCTGTAGGACTGTCAATTTGCCGCTCAAGATCACTCTCTATTAATGAGAGAGTGTCTATGTTGATTTTGGGAGGAAGACGGTAGCGTCTTAAAACCTCATCATCGGGCATTCCAAAAAGGGTGACACGTGTTCGAAATATCTGGGGCCTTGCACGCCTACGATGCCTACGCCTGGGACGAGATTGAGGTTGGTCGGCTTCCGGGAGCATGGCCAGAACAATCCGCCCAAGATCAACCTGAAATGGCAAGATTTGAATGTAAGGCTTTGGACCCACCCCAAAAGAAAAATAAGAACAACTTAGCTTGATGATACCATCCATTGCTGCTTACATGCCGGGGTATTGTCATGATACGTCCAAACTGAAAATAATCCCAATATTAATTTGTAAAAGTTTAGTCTGTGCATTTATGTTTCTAAATTTGGTACTAGACAAAACATAAAATAGGCGAAACACACATTTGGGCAAAGAGCAAAACGACATTGCACACAGTACATCAAAATGGGGTGAAATGTAAGCCAAAAATGCTAAAGGACAACCACAAACAATTTTACAGGATTAATAAGCTTTTAAAAATGCACTAATTAGTTCGCCAATACAAGTTACTATACAAACAGAGAAAAATGCGCTAATTAGTTCGCAAATACAAGTCACTATACAAACAGAGAAAAATGCGCTAATTAGTTCGCAAATACAAGTCACTATACAAACAGAGAAAAATCCGCTAATTAGTTCGCAAATACAAGTCACTATACAAACAGAGAAAAATGCGCTAATTAGGTTGCAAATACAAGTCACTATACAAACAGAGAAAAATGCGCTAATTAGGTCGCAAATACAAGTCACTATACAAACAGAGAAAAATGCGCTAATTAGGTCGCAAATACAAGTCACTATACAAACAGAGAAAAATGCGCTAATTAGGTCGCAAATACAAGTTAAAAAATGGACTTACCAAGAGCAAATATATGAGATTCCCAATCAAAAGGTCTTTGGGTCCGAAATAAAAAAAAACCTAAAAGAGATGAAATTATGGATCAAAAAAATAAAAACAAGAAGAAACAAAATGAGACACCAATTGAACCAAAGTTAGACTTCCCAAAACTTACCAAATCAAGAAACGAGGCCAAAAATTTTTTTAAAAAAAAGAGAACGGAAAATAAAAACGCAAGTCTAGCAAACAAAATAAACTCCAAACGCCAACTCCTTAATCCGCAAACAAGAAACTCCAACCAAGGTAACCTCCAACAATCCAAAAACGCCACCTCGACTCGAGACACACCAAGCCATAAATAGTGTTTTGTTTCCCGCACAAATTAAGGAGGGATCATAGGAACGCACAATCAATGATGCGGCCGCAAAATAAAGACGCATGTATAAATACGTCACGAAAACACTTTTAAATTCTGGTGTATTTCTTGTTTGGACCTCAGACATGGCTACAGACCAGGGAAACAATGGACAAGAGTCAGGCGGTAAGTCTTTCATGCATTTTGTCTCAATGATTACTTTGAAACATAAGATTGGGCAAGTTGTGAATTAGAGAAATCTGCATATTTACACAAATAGGTGAGGAGGATGACATGGAAGAGGCTGCTGGGCCCAGTATTCCGGCCAAAGCTGCCAAAAAGAAAAGGCAGCCACATTTCACAAGAAAGGAGATGGAGGTTTTGATTCAGAAGTGTGTGGACATCCTGCCACAGGCAGACAGGAATATGAGTACAAGCCAGAAGTGGAGAATGTGGGAAGAGGTAGCCGTTGCTGTCAATAGGGTGGGTGAGTATGTCCGTCTAGCCCGGGATGTCAAACGGCGGTAAGTAAACACGTGCCCCCCCTAAAAACAAACCCCATTTTAAACAAAAGGATAATGGTTCCCATTTTATTCCACAGATGGGGCGACTTCAAATATCGCCTAAAGCAAAAACTCGCGGACAGGGCTAGGCATGCAAGGGGGACAGGTGGGGGTCCCACCCGTGTCATTGGAGTTGACGGATTTAGAAGAGCTGGCACAGGGGTGTGTGCAGCCTGTGGAGGTGTTTGGCGTGTCCAACATGGATACGGACATGCCAGACTTTGCGGCTCCTCATGTTGTCCCAGGTAAATCTTGTGATGTCACCAACTCTGAAATGTTAGTGGGCCAATATGTAGATTCTAATGTGAGTCTTTTCTCATTTTTCCGAACAGAGACACAGGCGGATGAGTCTGCTCCAGAGGGGAGCCTTGGCTGCCGAATTTCTGCTGGCTCTGCAGGGGAGGAACCAGTATATCCGGCTGAGGACCCTGCTGAAGCCAGTCCAGGGCAATCCCCCTCGCAGGCAGTGGCCCTCCTCACAGAACTCAATTTCAAATCGGATTTCCATACGGAGATTCTGCAGAGGGTGGACGCCAGTCTGCTACGGGTGGCTGAGGCCCTGGAGCAAAATGCTGCGGCCAATGTGACCATTGGTCAGGCCCTGGCGGAAAATACCAGGGCCAACATCCGCATCGCCAATGCCCTGGAGCAGCTCGTTTGCCAGCACATAGTGGAGCCGACCTCCCTTCCTGCCGGAACATCAGGATCCTCCACCTCTGGCACAACATCAGCCAATCCTCCAAATGTGCCTAGCCCTGTGCCTAGTCCAGAGGCCACAACATCTGCCTCTGGACAGGCCAGCCCGATGACATCCCGGCCCCGGTCTGGCGCCCTCCCTCCCCCAGCCAAACGGGTGAAAAAACGGTGACAGCGATGGCGACTTTTCCCACACTCCTTCTGTGCTTGGCTCATATTCCTTTCTGGTCAAAACTTCCCTCTCCTTTCTTGTGAATTGTTTTTAATTTTGTGTTCTACATTTCAGAAATCTTTTATGTTGGCCCAATTATTGTAACTTTGGGAATGAACCCTGCAAAAAAACTTTGCCACAAATTGTTTTTTTTTTTAGTTTTTGTTTGAGCAATAAAAAAAAAGTAAAAAACTGACATTGTATTCTCACATTATTGTCAAAATGGTTTACATTTAATCCTGGGCCAAAAGGCACAAACTGGCAAAAACCACATTTTACATGCCCCCCAAAAAAAGGGCTCTTTAAGGAACGTTTCAAATTTAACATAACGATGCAAATTCAACAGGCCAAAAGAAAAAGGTAAAAACCAAAAAAACATGATGACATTATTGTTACAATAGGCCCTAACCAACAAATTGAGCCCAAAAGAAACTACCACAAATGTACGTAAATTGATTGTGTAATCATCACATTAGCAGCTATGATTTCCACCTGCGTACGCTTTTGTGCTAACACAAAAAACTGCTTTCAAAACACATACCAAGCCGGTTTTCAATCCACCACTAATTGCTGTTCAGACCATCCGCGATTAATCGCAGCAACATCGTGGAGTGCCGGGATGGAGGAGAAGGCCATCGCCAATGTGGTCGAGTAATCCAGACCCTAAGCTGTGCGAGCATTTTGAAGGGAAAGAGGATCATCCAGTGACGTATGAGTCGGTCCGTACACATTTTACGCTCGCATCTGCTAATGTATGTACGCCCCAAAAACGCCTCGCCACGCCTGCGTTTTTCCATCTCCACCCCCGTCAACACCCAAAAACGCCCTGTTCTGTCAATCACATTTGACATGTCGCTTCCTGTACGCTATTTGACGAACGAGACCAAAAAAACTTGCAATCTGCCGTACGCACATGGGCAGTGTTACACCGACGCAAGCGCGGTTAGTCAACATCGGAACGCAACGAGCGTACTGCTGTTTGCGTATGGCTCTGAATGAGGGCCTATGTCTCAACGTTAATTTTCTGTAACCACATCACAAATATACACACACATCATATGCACTAATTTTCTCAATGTTATGTCTGAATGGATTCTAACCATTTTGCCTGCCTTAGTAATTATTATTATAATCATTATTATTATTATCATCATCATAATCATTATTGTCGTATTTTTAAGGTACCCTAATCGTTCATGTTTTCCAGACAATCTATGGTTCTTTAAAATGTGTTTGGACTCAGTAAAAGGAATTGTGTGCCAGCTAGGTGGTTTGGATAACCTGAATTGTTAAGGTGGGTACACATTAGACGATATGTCGCTCGATCCGGTGGATCGGGCCAACATATCGTTGGCATCGGCCAGTGTGTAGGCACTATGTTGGCCTATGTGTGCTCCCACAGGGTCGTTCCTCGCATTGACAGATCTGCCACATTATGCTGCTCATCTGACAATGTGATGAACGACGCCAGGGAGGTGAATGGAGTCAGTGCCTGACAGATTGGGCGGTCAGGCAACGGATTGTGTAATGTGTGCTGCTCGATATGTCGGCCCATCGGATGTTGCATTGCTGGGTACACACATCGATAAGTGTGTACCCAGCTTAAAGCTGGCAATACACTGAAAGATTTAGGAAACAGTTCAAACAACGGGGTACTGTATGACCGGCTACGTGATTTTAACAATTTTGCAGTGCCTCCATACACTGAACGATGTATCATGATGACGTATAGTACACAGAATAAAATCGGCAGAACGATGGTCTGACAGGTCGATCATGATTGAAAATGAAAGCCAACTTTTGTTTAGCGTCCGACATTCATTGTTCATACATACATTGAACGACAAATGTTCAGAACTATCATATATCAACCAAATTGGCTGTAAAATTCTTCAGTGTATGGCCAGTTTTATAGTTTAACAATGATTGTTACAAAAAATGTATGTTCCTTCCTGAGTAGGTTGTTAATTTCTCTAGGAAAAAAGTTTCATAAACTGGGAAACCAGTTATATAAATAGACTAGATGTTGTCCCTGTCTTCCTCTTTCCTCTTCTCTCTCTTCAGCACCCCCCCCTCTTTTTTCATCTGTCTCTTCCCCTTAATCTGTCTATCTTATCAGCAATTGATTTTATTATGTTGATTATCCTTACCATGCATTTTTTTCTTTTCATCTTAACTACTGTATGTTTATGAGACCTTTTCTCCTCTACAGTGTTTTTACTTTCTGTATGTGGCCTGTTCATCCCTGTGTGTCTGTTTCATTTTTTCTATACTAAATTTTTTGTGGTGGTTAATGTTATAATGTTGTTGCTGGGTGATTATCATGAGTGTCTGTGGTTTCATCACGAGCAGGGTGGGGCCCGCACCGCACACCTTGCACCCATATTATATTTACCTCTCCGGAGTCCCACGTCGGTGCCGGGGTCAGCACTGTAAAAATGCCTGGAAAATGGCTGCCACGCCCATTTTCCCGTAGTTTTGCGCAGTACAGCGAAGATGGCCGCCGCGTCCATTTTCCCGGTGAACTGCGCATGCGCTATAGACTCTGGGCACACTCTAGTGCCCTATCAGTGTGGAGCAGCGCTCAGTGCCCTGCTGGCCGCCGGACTGAGAGGAGGGGTCCTGTGACGGAGACTGCACACGGGCCCTCTCCTCTCATGAAATGCCCCTGATCACGAGGGGATGTAGTTAAAACACCGACGGCCGGACGCCGACTGTTGAAATCCCGGTGACGGAATCCCGACCTGGGAGTTAACTTAGACGGCTAAATCCCGACGCCAGCCCATAGACCGACACTGGAATCCCAACAGGCGTCATCCTGACAGACGGCATCCCGATCGAAGGTAAGCCGGGATGCCCTTAGCTGTTAGCTGTGGGGGTGAGAGTTGGCTTAAGGCATCACGGGGGGTTTAGGGTTAGGCTTTGGGGGGGAGGTTAGGGTTAGGCACCACTGGCGGGGGGGTTAGGCACTAAGGGGGAAGGGTTAGGTTTAGGCACCAAGGGGGGAGGGTTAGGTTTAGGCACTAATGGGGAGGGTGAGGGTGCTGGTGGGGAGGGTTAGGATTAGGGTGCAAGAAGGGAGGGTTAGGGGTAGGGGGAGAAGGAGAGAGGGTTAACATACTTACCCGACCCCTGTCGGGATTCCCAGCATTGGAATGCCGCTGTTGGCATTTTGACAGCAGGCAACTCGACTGCCGGGATTTCATAACCAAACCGTAATGAGTAAGTATGGGAAACTGTATGTGTGTTATGCCAGGACTCTCTGGGAGTGACATCACTGGACACTGGTGTGAGGGCACAAAAAAAGACAGATCACAGGTGCACAACTCCAAATTACTAATTATATATAAATACATCTTGCAATGAAATTTTGCAATAAATAGAGTTTTTTAGCATAATCATGGCCAAGGTTATAGGCCTACCCACCCATGTCCCAAAAATCAACCCAAAGCTGCACTACAGTATATAATTTGAAGGACTTACCTATATTGTGCCTTGTACTAGTTACATAACATTGCATAACAATGCCAGACTCCATGCTTTATACCAATGGGGCAGGGGTGCTAGTCCAGGCTGAAGGTGTCTCATGTCTTCAGGTGTGCAAAGAAGCACACTGATTAGAGTATATGGGAAAAAGTCCTAGACTGCATACCCTGAATATATATAATAGGAGGTGTTACCAGTTGAGACTATTAATGCAGACACAAAAAAAGACAGATCACAGGTGCACAACTCCAAATTACTAATTATATATAAATACATTTTGCAATGGAATTTTGCAATAAATAGAGGTTTTTAGCATAATCATGGCCAAGGTTATGGACCTACCCACCATATCCAGGTAACTTCTGTAGGGAAGGTCCCTAACATACTGGGGTTCAAATCCAGGGCGCAGGACACCCCCAAACCAGCTCAGCCAAGCTTTTTTACACATTTTAAACAGTTTTACCGGTCTGAGGGGGTCAGAGTTCAAACCATTACATGCTAACGTGATGACATCATTTTTATCACTGTTCAGCTTTATATAAAGGGGCTGATTCTGAATAGCACGCAAGTCGCAAAGTCCGCGGATATTATGGATTTCAGAATAACATGCGCCAAATGAAAAGAAATCAACTTCTGCGCATGTGGTTTAGTTATCGCACACAGGGGGAGATTGCTAGTGCATACAGATTGAGAAGTCATTTGACAGACCACACTATACGTGAAATGGGCATTTCTGGGAGGTACCTTGGTGGCAACCATCTGATCACACGGAAATGTTCCGTTTAGTGGGAATGTCCTGGGCGTGTACGCTGATTTCATTGCTCGTTTGTGGTATTTGGACGGAGATGGGACGTCTGTTGAAAATGGATCTTTTTCATTCAGCATGTGGCTGGTGGATGTAAAAACAGTGACCGGGACAGGCTTCAACGTGGAGTCGCATGGATTTCTTTTGTACACGGTCGGATTTGCACTTTACCATAATGTAGTAAGCAGCAGCCGTGGGCAGAAGGAAAAGCGACGGCATGCGATCAGCCCAACATTGTACTAAGATGGGCAAAGCGACACCAGCAGCCTTATGTCATTGCTGATTAGACCCATAGAGGATTTTGCTTTACACAACTTATTATATTAATAGTAGTTGGCACAGAAACATTTTTATTTACTATTTAAACATAATTTGTCTACATCTGTTTAATACGAGAGTGAAATATAGCACAAGGGCTTATCACCTGTCACTACAAATATCACGGAAAAGTCAATGCTGAGCTGTGTTTTTTGTTTAGTTTGCTAGACTAAATGCATTAACATTATTCACTTGTATTGGGTAGTTTTAATTTAACAGAGCAACATGCAGCTATGCTGTAGAAGCCACAGTGTATGGTGACCTCTGCTGGACAATTTTAGTATAATATTTATACTACAAATTAATTTTTACTTTCATATATACTGAAAGAGAGTGTTTGAAATTCAAAAAAGTCCAGTATAACGAAGCCCAATAAATATTATATTATTGGGAACTACAGTAATCCAGGGACTGAACTCTCTATGGAAGTACAAACTACTCTAGAATATCACTGTATGTCATACTTGTAATAGTAGCAATCTCCCTACTCCCTGAAGAGTCTAGGGGGTAAATTTACTAAGGTGAGAGTTTGCAAACTCCGGAGAGTTTGGGCATTTTTTCCCACTCTCAAATTTACTAATGTCAAACTCGGGAGAGAGATCTCCTTTACTATGTAAAAATACTGGAGAGTTAGCAAACTCTCTTCAATACACCATCGGCAAAACTCGAGAACCTTTTCACTAGTGAAGATAGGATTTGGGAATTTACCAAGCAGAGAGTTTCTAAACTCTCATTAGATGGGAAAACTCTCCTGTAAAAACTCGTGAAATAAATACACCTGCCTGTGATCTGAGAGTTTGGCAGAAACATACACAGATCACTGTGATTCATGTATGTTTCTGCCTGTAAATATATAAAAAAAAATTATAAATATCAGAAAAAAATTACATAGGGTCCCCCCCCAAAAGCCTAACCAGTCCCGGAATTGCCAGCCAGTCCTGCTTTCTAAACTTATAGGGAACAAAATGTGTAGGGTTCCACCGTAATTTAGAAACCAACACCAGACTGCAGGGCCAGTCCTGGTTTTAAATATAGGGGGAAAAAATTTACGTACGGTACCCCTATATATAAAACCAGCACTGGACCCAAAACGACCAAGCTCTAATGCCACAGCCCGGAGACCCTTTCAAGCATTATCAGCCCAAGCCGGTCAGGCCAAGCCGGGGATCTCACGGGAGGTGGCGACCCCCTCAAGAAGGGGTGTCCTCCCCCCGAAATCCCAGGCTTGGACTGAAGCCCGGGGCTCTTCCCACCACCCCTGGAGCGTTGGGTACGGGGGTAATAATATAAAGAATAGAATTAAACTATTGTATTTTACAGTGGGACTACAAGTGCCAGCATGCCTGCCCTTTGGCACTTGTGGAACTACAAGTGCCAGCAGACGGGCGGCACCTGTACCCCCACTGTAAAATAAATAGTTAAATAAAGACAAAACACACACACACCGTGACAAGTAAAAGTGTATTGCATACACCTAACCACTCACACATACTTACCTATACCAGCTTGTCTGTCCATTTGTCCCATGTAGAATCCTTAATGACTGACCCTGCAAAAAAGATTGCATACTCACCTATATCCTGGCGCTGGTCTCTGTAGCATCCCCGGGGCTTAGCAAAAAAAAAAAAAAAAAAAAAAAAACGAGTCACGAACCAGACGGACCCAGGATCTGTATGTGTGTTTCCACACATACAGATACCTCGCGTATGCCAGCTGACGGGACTGCACAGGGTTTGCACGTCCTGCCAGGCAATCAGCGACCGCTAACTGTAGAGCGGTTGCTGATTGGCTCCGGCTACTGCCAGTTCCCACTGCTGGTTTTAAATATAGGGGGTACCCTAAGCAATTTTTTCCCCCTCTATTTAAAACCAGGACTGGCCCTGCAACCTGGTGTTGGTTTCTAAATTACGGTGGAACCCTACTCATTTTGTTCCCCTGTAATTTTAGAAACCAGGACTGGCTGGCAAGTCTGGGGCTGGTTAAGCTTTAGGGGGGGGGGGGAAATGTTTTTTTTTTTTTACTTTCAACCCGTTTTTTTACAGGCTAGAACACAAGCAGCCTTCACATATCTCACTGATATGTGCAGGCTGCTTGCTAGGGAGAGTTTTGCAGAGAGAAGACACTGCAATCTCATGTGAGTCATCTCCTGCAAAACTTGCTACTCTTGGTAGAAATCTCATTCTGCTTCACCATCGGACATCTCACTCTCAGCTAAACTCACTTCTTGGTAAATTTGAGAGTCTCAGGAGCCTCAAATCACCAGAGTTTCAGCGTAGCTAATCGAGTTGAAAAAAAAAACAAACCTCTCCCAGACTCGATTCTTAGTAAGTTTACCCCTAGGAATCTCCCTGATTGCACCTTATCCCCATATTTGGGAAAAAAAAAAAAAAAGATATACATACCTCCCAACATTTTAGTTTTGTAGGGAGGGACAGGTTGCGCGTGCGTCCGAAAAGGGGGCATGGCTAAACACATAAGGGGCGGAACATCAGGGACCTCACGGAACCCCCTGTTTACATCTCTGTGGGGGCGTGCCCAATCTCTCCCTACAGTAGAGAACAGATACTGTGCGCACGGCATCTATTCTGCTTGTATGCTTCTCCCAACTTCCCCCCCACCACGGGACAGCCCGCGGGCAGGACTATCCCGCTGAATATGGGACAGCTGGGAGGTATGGATATATATATATATATATATTAGGGTTGAGCGGGTTCGGATTTCTGAAATCCGAACCCCCCCGAGCCCCCCCGATCCGAGTCCGATCCGAATCAGGCTCGACTTTTCCCACCTGACTCGGATCTGAAATCGAGGCAAAACGTCATCATCCCGCCTTCCGAGTCTCGCGGGTTTTGGATCCTATATAAGGTACCCACGTCGGCGCCATTTTCTCACTCGGCTGTGGACAGTGAAGAGGGAGGGTGGGAGTTAGGGCTGTGTAGTGTAGTGTAGTGCTGCTGTTGTCCACTACTTCAAAGTCCATAGGGGCTGGCTGTGTTGTGCTGTGCTGCTGTTGTTAATAGGGGCTGTGTCCACTACTTCAAAGTCCATAGGGGCTGGCTGGACTGTGTTGTGCAGTCAGTTCTCCATAGGGGCTGTGTCCACTCCAAAGTCCTGTGCAGTGTCCCAGTCCTAAAGGAGTGCTGCAGTGTTTTCCAGGGGGTGCTCTGTCCATCAGGGGTGCTCCCCCCAAGTGCTAAAAAAATAATATATTTTCTGTGTTTGTGAATTGTGTGCGCAGTAGCCGCACATGCATCAACAAAGTAGTGCCAAGCGTGCGCCTGTGTCATAAGTAAAGGGCCGGCTGGCTTGACCGTTAAGGGTGCTGTAACCCCCGAAAGTACACTCCAGTCCAAACCAAAAAAAAAATTATTTTCTGTGTTTGTGAATTGTGTGCGCAGTAGCCGCACGTGCATCAACAAAGTAGTGCCAAGCGTGCGCCTGTGTCATAAGTAAAGGGCCGGCTGGCTTGACCGTTAAGGGTGCTGTAACCCCCGAAAGTACACTCCAGTCCAAACCAAAAAAAAAATTATTTTCTGTGTTTGTGAATTGTGTGCGCAGTAGCCGCACGTGCATCAACAAAGTAGTGCCAAGCGTGCGCCTGTGTCATAAGTAAAGGGCCGGCTGGCTTGACCGTTAAGGGTGCTGTAACCCCCGAAAGTACACTCCAGTCCAAACCAAAAAAAAAATTATTTTCTGTGTTTGTGAATTGTGTGCGCAGTAGCCGCACGTGCATCAACAAAGTAGTGCCAAGCGTGCGCCTGTGTCATAAGTAAAGGGCCGGCTGGCTTGACCGTTAAGGGTGCTGTAACCCCCGAAAGTACACTCCAGTCCAAACCAAAAAAAAAATTATTTTCTGTGTTTGTGAATTGTGTGCGCAGTAGCCGCACGTGCATCAACAAAGTAGTGCCAAGCGTGCGCCTGTGTCATAAGTAAAGGGCCGGCTGGCTTGACCGTTAAGGGTGCTGTAACCCCCGAAAGTACACTCCAGTCCAAACCAAAAAAAAAATTATTTTCTGTGTTTGTGAATTGTGTGCGCAGTAGCCGCACGTGCATCAACAAAGTAGTGCCAAGCGTGCGCCTGTGTCATAAGTAAAGGGCCGGCTGGCTTGACCGTTAAGGGTGCTGTAACCCCCGAAAGTACACTCCAGTCCAAACCAAAAAAAAAATTATTTTCTGTGTTTGTGAATTGTGTGCGCAGTAGCCGCACGTGCATCAACAAAGTAGTGCCAAGCGTGCGCCTGTGTCATAAGTAAAGGGCCGGCTGGCTTGACCGTTAAGGGTGCTGTAACCCCCGAAAGTACACTCCAGTCCAAACCAAAAAAAAAATTATTTTCTGTGTTTGTGAATTGTGTGCGCAGTAGCCGCACGTGCATCAACAAAGTAGTGCCAAGCGTGCGCCTGTGTCATAAGTAAAGGGCCGGCTGGCTTGACCGTTAAGGGTGCTGTAACCCCCGAAAGTACACTCCAGTCCAAACCAAAAAAAAAATTATTTTCTGTGTTTGTGAATTGTGTGCGCAGTAGCCGCACGTGCATCAACAAAGTAGTGCCAAGCGTGCGCCTGTGTCATAAGTAAAGGGCCGGCTGGCTTGACCGTTAAGGGTGCTGTAACCCCCGAAAGTACACTCCAGTCCAAACCAAAAAAAAAATTATTTTCTGTGTTTGTGAATTGTGTGCGCAGTAGCCGCACGTGCATCAACAAAGTAGTGCCAAGCGTGCGCCTGTGTCATAAGTAAAGGGCCGGCTGGCTTGACCGTTAAGGGTGCTGTAACCCCCGAAAGTACACTCCAGTCCAAACCAAAAAAAAAATTATTTTCTGTGTTTGTGAATTGTGTGCGCAGTAGCCGCACGTGCATCAACAAAGTAGTGCCAAGCGTGCGCCTGTGTCATAAGTAAAGGGCCGGCTGGCTTGACCGTTAAGGGTGCTGTAACCCCCGAAAGTACACTCCAGTCCAAACCAAAAAAAATATTATTTTCTGTGTTTGTGAATTGTGTGCGCAGTAGCCGCACGTGCATCAACAAAGTAGTGCCAAGCGTGCGCCTGTGTCATAAGTAAAGGGCCGGCTGGCTTGACCGTTAAGGGTGCTGTAACCCCCGAAAGTACACTCCAGTCCAAGCCAAAAAAAAAATTATTTTCTGTGTTTGTGAATTGTGTGCGCAGTAGCCGCACGTGCATCAACAAAGTAGTGCCAAGCGTGCGCCTGTGTCATAAGTAAAGGGCCGGCTGGCTTGACCGTTAAGGGTGCTGTAACCCCCGAAAGTACACTCCAGTCCAAACCAAAAAAAAAATAATTTTCTGTGTTTGTGAATTGTGTGCACTGTGGCTGCACGTGCATCAACAAAGGAGCAGCGCCAAGCGTGCGCCTGTGTCCCATAAGTAAAGAGCCGGCTGGCTCATTTCTTAAAGGGTGGTGTAACCCACAAAGTGCACTACTCTCCAGCAAAAATAAAATAATATTTTCTGTGTTTGTGTGCGCTTTAGCCGCACGTATATATATCAATATAACATAAATGGAGGACCAAACTTTCTCCGATAAAAATAAAATAGGGAAAGATCAAGAACCACTTCCTCCTAGTGCTGTTGCTGCTGCTGGGAGTTGTTCATCATCCCAGAGAGGAAGTAGGAACATCACTACTTTTACTAAACAATTGACCCTCCAACAGTCCCTAGCGATGAGGATGAAGTACGACAGCAGTCATCCTGAAGCAAAACGTATAACTGAGGCCTTGACTGCTATGTTGGTGTTAGACGTGCGTCCGGTATCCGACATTAGTGCAGTGGGATTTAGACAATTGATGGAGGTAGTGTGTCCTCGGTTCCAAATCCCGTCTAGATTCCACCTGCATCCTCAAAGCAGCAGCGACAAGCGTGCGTCTGTCTGTTAAAGGGTGGTGACACCCTCAAAGTGTGCTACACAAACAATTAAAATATTGTTCTTTTTTTTTCTGTCTTTGTGAATTGTGTGGGCTGTAGCCGCACCTGCATCCTTAAAGCAGCAGCGACAAGCGTGCGTCTGTCTGTTAAAGGGTGGTGACACCCTCAAAATGTGCTACACAAACAATTAAAATATTGTTCTTTTTTTTTCTGTCTTTGTGAATTGTGTGGGCTGTAGCCGCACCTGCATCCTTAAAGCAGCAGCGACAAGCGTGCGTCTGTCTGTTAAAGGGTGGTGACACCCTCAAAGTGTGCTACACAAACAATTAAAATATTGTTCTTTTTTTTTTGGTCTTTGTGAAATGTGTGGGCTGTAGCCGCACCTGCATCCTTAAAGCAGCAGCGACAAGCGTGCGTCTGTCTGTTAAAGGGTGGTGACACCCTCAAAGTGTGCTACACAAACAATTAAAATATTGTTCTTTTTTTTTTGGTCTTTGTGAAATGTGTGGGCTGTAGCCGCACCTGCATCCTTAAAGCAGCAGCGACAAGCGTGCGTCTGTCTGTTAAAGGGTGGTGACACCCTCAAAGTGTTCTACACAAACAATTAAAATATTGTTCTTTTTTTTTCGGTCTTTGTGAAATGTGTGGGCTGTAGCCGCACCTGCATCCTTAAAGCAGCAGCGACAAGCGTGCGTCTGTCTGTTAAAGGGTGGTGACACCCTCAAAGTGTTCTACACAAACAATTAAAATATTGTTCTTTTTTTTTCGGTCTTTGTGAAATGTGTGGGCTGTAGCCGCACCTGCATCCTTAAAGCAGCAGCGACAAGCGTGCGTCTGTCTGTTAAAGGGTGGTGTAACTCTCAAAGTGCTCCAAAAAATAAAAAACTATTTTTTTAATGTGTTTGTGACTTGTGTGCGATGTAGCCGCACCTGCATCCTTAAAGCAGCAGCGACAAGCGTGCGTCTGTCTGTTAAAGGGTGGTGACACCCTCAAAGTGTGCTACACAAACAATAAAAATATTCTTCTTTTTACTGTCTATGTGAATTGTGTGGGCTGTAGCCGCACCTGCATCCTTAAAGCAGCAGCGACAAGCGTGCGTCTGTCTGTTAAAGGGTGGTGACACCCTCAAAGTGTTCTACACAAACAATTAAAATATTGTTCTTTTTTTTTCGGTCTTTGTGAAATGTGTGGGCTGTAGCCGCACCTGCATCCTTAAAGCAGCAGCGACAAGCGTGCGTCTGTCTGTTAAAGGGTGGTGTAACTCTCAAAGTGTTCCAAAAAATAAAAAACTATTTTTTTAATGTGTTTGTGACTTGTATGCGATGTAGCCACACTTGCATCCTCAAAGCAGCAGCGACAAGCGTGCGTCTGTCTGTTAAAGGGTGGTGACACCCTCAAAGTGTGCTACACAAACAATTAAAATATTGTTCTTTTTTTTTCTGTCTATGTGAATTGTGTGGGCTGTAGCCGCACCTGCATCCTTAAAGCAGCAGCGACAAGCGTGCGTCTGTCTGTTAAAGGGTGGTGACACCTCAAAGTGTTCTACACAAACAATTAAAATATTGTTCTTTTTTTTTTGGTCTTTGTGAAATGTGTGGGCTGTAGCCGCACCTGCATCCTTAAAGCAGCAGCGACAAGCGTGCGTCTGTCTGTTAAAGGGTGGTGACACCTCAAAGTGTTCTACACAAACAATTAAAATATTCTTCTTCTTTTTTCTGTCTTTGTGAATTGTGTGGGCTGTAGCCACACTTGCATCCTCAAAGCAGCAGCGACAAGCGTGCGTCTGTCTGTTAAAGGGTGGTGTAACCCTCAAAGTGTGCTCCACAAACAATAAAAATATTCTTTTTTTTTTCTGTCTTTGTGAATTGTGTGGGCTGTAGCCGCACTTGAATCCTCAAAGCAGCAGCGACAAGCGTGCGTCTGTCTGTTAAAGGATTACATCGGTGACAGCATCCAAGTAGGCATGTCAGACAGTCCGTTCCTGTACTGGCAGGAAAAAGAAGCAATTTGGAGGTCCCTGTACAAACTGGCTCTATTTTACCTGAGTTGCCCCCCCTCCAGTGTGTACTCCGAAAGAGTGTTTAGTGCAGCCGGGAACCTTGTCAGCGAAAGGCGTAGGAGGTTGCTTCCACAAAATGTGGAGAAGATGATGTTCATAAAATGAATTATCAACTCTTCCAGGGAGACCAGCCTCCAGAACGTACAGAGGGACCTGTGGTTCCAGCAGGGACAAATTAATACTCTGTGAGGATGAGGATGTACACACTGAAGAGGGTGAGGAATCGGTGGATGAGGAGGATGAGGATGACATCTTGCCTCCGTAGAGCCAGTTTGTGCAGGGACAGATAAATTGCCAGCTTGTTTTGTGGGGGCCCAAACGAACCAATCATTTCAGCCACAGTTGTGTGGCAGACCCTGGCGCTGAAATGATTGGTTTGTTAAAGTGTGCATGTCCTGTTTATACAACATAAGGGTGGGTGGGAGGGCCCAAGGACAATTCCATCTTGCACCTCTTTTTTTTCTTTGCATTATGTACAGTTTGGGGCCTAGTTTTTCAATGCCATCCTGTCTGCCACTGCAGTTTCACGCCTAGATGGGTCACGTGTTTGTGCCGCCCACTTGTGTCGCTTAGCATAGTCATCCAGCTACCTCGGTGCAACCTTTTGGACATAAAAACACTATTGTGAGGTGTGAGGTATTCAGAATAGACTGGAAATGAGTGGAAATTAAGGTTATTGAGGTTAATAATAGCATAGGAGCAGAAAAACCTACAAATTCTGTGATTTTAGCTGTTTTTATGCTTTTTTTCAAAAAAATACAGATCCAAAACACAAAACCCAGAACCCAAAACACGCAAGGGTGGTTTTGGCAAAACCAATCCAGATCCAAAACACGAAGAAAGATCCAGATCCAAAACCAAAACACGAAAAGTGGCCGGTGCACACCCCTAATATATATATATATATATTCAAATGGGATCATCAGTGCCATTTCCCTGCATTGATTATAAGGCACAAGGAAGTATCAGTGTGATTTCATCAACAAGTACATCTTACTGAGCAACAACTGTTGTTTGGGGTTCATTTACATTTGGCTGTAAGTACATTTTATGGCACGCCTGTCAGGCGGAACAGTACACGTCCACTTTACCACCGCTCTCATAGGTGTAGCTTTCACAATCTCCATGAAATGCTTTTTCAAAGCAAAGGTAGGCAAGTATGCTGTATGGTATAACTTTAAGATTTATCTTTACTGCAACTAAAGGGCCCAGTCCATGCCATGGAAAACAGCCCTAGACCATTATTTCACTTCCACCCAACTGTACTGGTGGCAGTACGTCTGTGGCTATAAGTGTTCTCCTGGCACCTATCAAACCCATATTCATCCATCAGTCTGCTCGGTGGTGAAGGCGAATCATCAATCCAGAGAATATGTTTCCATTGCTCCAGGGTTCGAGATTGAGCTGTTGTTGCACTTTACATTAATAGCACATATAGCTGACCAAAGCACCAATAGCAGTGCAGGAATCTGACAAGCTGACTTGTTGAGAAGGTGGAATCCTAGAACAGGGCCAGGATGAAAGTCACTTGGCTCCTCAGTATGACCCGTTCTACTGCTAGTATTTGATTGTGGAGATTGTATGGCTGCACCTGTTAGCAATGGCTGTGGCTGAGATGGCTAAGCACACTAATTAGAAGGGGTATCCACATACTTTTGGCCATGTAACAGTGGCGTGTGCGGGACACACGGGCCCCCGGGTCCAGGGGGGCCCCGCACCGCACACACTGTACCCATATTTTTTTTAAACTTACCTGTCCGAGGTCGTGCGTCGGGTGTCACATCTGCTTAGAACACCGGAAAAAAGGCCCCCGCGGCCATTTTCCGGTGTTCTGCGCATGCGCAGTACACTCCGGGCACTAGAGTGTACCCGGAGTCTACTAATGCTCCAGTGGCTGGCCAGCCGCGTCAGTCGGCTGCCAGCCACCAGGGAGAGAGGAGGGGGCCCGCACGAGGAGTGCACACGGGCCCCCTCCTCTCTTAAAATGCCCCTGCCATGTAATGTACTGTAACGTTTTGGCAACTATGAATTCAGTTGAAAAAAAATAAGAGAGAGAACTGGATGAATATGATGAGTAAACTGACTGTCTCAATCGATATTGCGACTTTGTGCGCGCACCAATGGAGAGCACGCACCAATGGAGAGCACGCAACCAATGGAGAGCATGCACCATGCAAGTTTTTTAGGGATTTTTGCATAGCAGCAAAAAAATGCCAATTTATGTGAACATCTGCATGGCGTGCGACTCAAAATCAGGCCCTATATCTCACTTATTTACTAAGAGGGTACAATAGAAGATACGGGAGAAATGTGTTGTGATCCCTCAGTTATCGATCACAAAAGTAGTCCCCATATATCCCCAAATCCCAATTATACCTAGCTCCAAAAAATGAAGCAGCTAATAACATGTTAGATGGCCTATATCACATTCTTTTTATGTAACTAGCATTTGTACATGCGTGACCCAAAGTCTCACGTGTGCACTAACTAAGCCAGGGCCGAATCTGGAAGTTAATGGATAGTGTAAGCTACCACTTTACTTCTGGGCCTTTGCCAGCACCCCAATAATAGGCTCAGAATATCATATCGATTCTAAGAGGAATGCTAATAAGAGGAATGCTAATAAGAGGAATGCTAAGTTACAGGGACTATGCACAGTATTCTTTTTGGAAATAGGCCTCTCAGTGGTCACCTGCTTGATTAAATGTTACAGCAGTATTTAATCCTAATGGTACTTTGGTAAGATGTAATGAGAACTGCTGTCAGTCATCGTATGACATTACAACACAGTCTCTGTGTATATGTTTTCCTTAGTAACACTTAGTAATATGTACAGAACATCAGACACACCCAAGTTACACTCCTAGGCAACTACCCAATATACATGGACCATCCTAGAGCTATTGATGTCACATAGTATGTATAAGCTGCCTGAGAGATGTGCAGTACATTACAATGAGCCACACTGGACACAAGAGGAACATATCACTGTAGGACTGGAGTATTAATATCTAGGAGAGCTTGTTGTGACTTTCTCTCTGGAGCATTTTTCTTATTTGCCAGAGAGCCAGTGCTGTCAGTCCAGTCTCTCACATTCCTCATTATGTTTGGATGAACTAGTTTTCAGTTGTTACAGCTGAGAACATGATATGGACACATTGCCAGTTAGGTGTGATGCCTGACCTCAGTTTATGATATTTGAATCACAGTAACTAGAAGCCATGGTATTATGTCTGGAAAGGTTAGGAATAAAAGATAAAGGCATACTTGCTGATATTTTAATTCTCCTATCAGGGAGAAGCCGGAGCGGAGATGCAGATGACTATTTAGGGGCGGAGCCGGCTCTTTACATTGCATCACTGTAGCCCTGCCCCCTCCGTATGGACTTGCTATACTCAGTAATTATGTCCCCATCCTGCCCACTTAACTAGGAAGTGGGTGGGACACGGGAGATCCACCCACTCTTCTGGGGGTGCTACATAAAAAAATCAGGGGTCACCCGCAACTTCCAGAAGAGTAGGTAAGTATGGATAAAGGTTTGTCTATGGTTTACTTCTTCATTCTTCATGATGCATAACACACTTGTCTACTCTCCCAAAATGGCCAAGAGGCTCCCGATTCTTGCTTGATGTCCCCGGCCACTCAGAAGGGCATTTAAGTCTCCCGGAGGTTGCAGTGTGCACTGCTGCGTCCACCATTCCAACACCCTAAACCTAATCCTCCCAGGGGGCGCCTAACTCTAAATTCCCCCCGAGGGTCCCTAAACCTAACCCCATGGTTTAAACGGATGTAGTTAATATGCTGGTAGACGGGCTGCCAGCTGCCGATATACCAACGCTGGAATCCCGCAGCCCGGCAAAATGCAGACGCCGCTATCCGAAAGGGATCAGGATACCAGCGTTGGCATCTTGCCGGCATATTAAGTACATCCCGTTTAAACCATTGCAGCTAAGCAGCCACACACTACATACAGCCACAAACATAGATCTGCTTCACTGCAATGCTTATCTCATAGGCGTCACTTAGGGGTGTCACGCTTCCAGGGGGTGACACCAAAATGCCAGCTCCTCTGCAGTGACAGGGAGCCGAGTGCTGCACTGTGACATTATCCTGCAGCACCCAGCTCCTGTCACTGGTGAGGAGAAGGCAGTGCAGACACAGTCTCGGGGGGCATCCCAGCATCTCTGGGAAGGCTGGGCATGATCCGGATTAATGTAAATGGAGACTTGCCACATGGCCACACCCTGGCATTGAAAGAGTCACTGCCTTCCCATGAGGCCACACCCCCTCCCTGCAAGGCCACACCCCTCTCATGGGTGTCACTAACCCTGGTGCCGTCACTGGCTTAGATGCAGTGGTTTAAACTGACAATTACAGTTAGCATCATATAGTTAGACTCACTTAGCCTTCCAATGCAACATCAAATATCATACAGTCTCCTGTATGGTATGCTGAAAATTAAAAATGTCTGTTTTAAATACAGGGGGATTTAACTGAAGGTGTACACAGTGGCATCACTGGGGTCAGTGTCACCCAGTGCACCAAACAGAGTCCAGTGAGTGCCCGTAAAGGTGTAGAGTTCTCAGTGACTGGGAGCTGGGCGCTGCACATTTACATGAGAGTGCAGCCCCCGGTTCCCAGTCACTAAAGAGGAAGGGGCATTTTAGTGTCACCCCCTCGGATGATGACACCCGATGTACTCCACTCCTCCCTAGTGACGCTACTGGGTGTATATATCTTCTGTACACATGGGAGCCAATCAAACTAACCTGCCTGCCCCTCCCCCAGTACATTAGTAGAACATTGGAAATAAGCTTGTGATGGTGAGCAAACAGTGGGGACCTGATTCTGAGTTGCACGCTATGTCGATGTTAGACATAGTTGAGGGTTTATTTGCTGCACATGCATCTTAGTCGCACCGCGCATGTGCTCCAATTGTGTTGGTACAGAGCTGCAGTAACAATTTCAGGCGCACGCAGAAATGATTTGAAAATATATTGGACATTCCTTGGTGGTGACTGGGAGGTGGCTATCTAGGCGGATGAAGCTGGTCGATCTTTTGGGTGTCTTATGAAAGTGTTGCGGTTGTGTTGCTGAAGTGTTTGCTTAATCACAAATGCTTAATGGCTCATATTGGAGGACATACAGTACTCAGACGGAGAATCTGCACCTAGCATTGGACTGATGCATGTTTCCAAGGCGCGGCGGTGGTTTCTAAAGACGCACCAAGCATGATTGTAGTGTCTGGGGACACCCAAGTGGGCATCTCAGTCCTTACACAGATGTACACAAGGGAAGGGCTTGTAGCAGTATTAGCATAACGTCGCTGATGTGCGACCCGCAAAAGACGCACACATGGACGCCTCTGCGTCCGTCTGAGAATCAGGCCCCAGATCCTCACCATTGCAGGGTTAGCCATCGTAAAGATGGAGACTTTGGGGTAGATTTACTAAATGTTGGTTCTTCAAAGTGGCTTTGGCTAATAGTTTTAAAACTGCAACAGGAACCAATCTAAACTAGGCTGGTTTAGCATTGATTCCTGTTGTCAGTGGCTTTGAAAAACCAACATTTAGTAAATCTAGCCCAAAGTCTCCATCTCAGAAAACAGATCGGTAAATCAGGGACTGTATTAACAATTATTATTTGTTTTTATCTATCTGATAGTTAGGGCTCGCAGATTGTTTCCTATGCTAGGCCCCTCTCCAGGCAGTACTAAAAGCCTCTTACCAGGCCGTATCGTACATCTCATAACACAGAACTGTAACTAGACTTTTTGGTGCCCTGTGCCAGAAAGAGCATTGGCGCCCCCCTCATTTTTCAAAGGGACATAATGCACCCAAAAAAGGGCCATGGCTTCATGGGGAAGGGCCAGGGAAGAGATAGGAGAGGCCAGGAAATGCTGGGGATGAAATAAGAGGAAGCTACAAGTGAGAATGATTATTATCATTCTCACTTGTAGAAATTTGACAGGCCCAAACAGCGCCCCCTGACCTGTGGTGCCCTGTGCGATGGCACCGGCCGCACTACCCTAGCTACGGCCCTGTCATAACACAACATACTGACTAAGGGCCTGATTCAGAGATGGAAACAGTGGTGATGTTTACGTAGTTGAGCGATGTTTTTCTACTGCGCATGCGCAAAAAGTCCAGAAAGCCCTTATTCTGCATGCGTGAAAGCAAATGTCCTATGACGTTCGCAATTGACGTTTGTTACAATATCAGTGTCACTTGAGAAGTAATGTGTCATCCCTGGGAATTTCAGGGTGGAGACTGGGAGGGGACCTAAAGTGATCGCAAAAAGGGGCCATTTCATGGGCTTATGGGAGCGTCACGGGTGTGTCTGGGAATGCTGCTGCTTTCCAAATCGCAAATCCAATGCTTCAGCGGCCACGTTTAGTTGGATTTGAGGAGAGTTGCTAGATTAGACCCTAGGTTACCGCAAATGTCGGTGGTGCGACCAATGTTGCGCTGATGGTGGAGTGTTTACAATTTCCATGCACAAACCACACAGCCTGAAAGTGGGCGTCTCAATGCTCGTACAATCTATTGCACTATCGAGCACAAAGGAAGACTGAGATTAGTATTTGCATATTCCCGCAACCGCTAATGCGAGAGTCTGGGAACGTGGCTGTATTACCAACCATCTCTGAATCAGGCCCTAAGTCCATTGTGGAAAAAAGTACAAAGTGATGACTTAAGACAAGTAATAAACACAGCACTATCACCACTTTTAACTATAATAGACATTCTTTACACTGTACAGATGTGTCCTCTTACATCTAGCTTCAATACGCGACGCAGCGCGACTGGCCTGGCATAAGTGAGCCGCCAGGTCCCGTGAGACTCTGCTAGCGCCGGGCGTTTTTTTTTGCAGACGTTGGGGTAAATTTACTAAGATGGGAGTTCTATTAAGAAGTGATGTTGCCCATAGCAACCAATCAGATTCCAGGTATTATCTTCTAGAAGGTGCTAGATAAATGATAAGTAGAATCTGATTGGTTGCTAAGGGCAACATCACTTCGTAATAGAACTCCCATCTTAGTAAATTTACCCCATTGTGTCTAAAGTCCCCCATACATCAAAGATTGATTGCAGCAATCGTGCAATTTGCAATCGATTGTGTATAAAAATCTTTCCCTTTTTCAATCGATTGCAGATTGCAGAATTGCCACAATCGATTGAAAAAGGGAAAGATTTTTATACACAATCGATTGCAAATTGCACGATTGCTGCAATCATTCTGTGATGTATGGGGGCCTTCAGTCGCAATATGATGTGACTAGGATGCACCAGCAGACTGTGCTGATTAATTTGATATGCAACACTTGTGTATCTGTGTGCACATGGGTCTATGGGGGGGGTATTCAATTTGGATGCGAAAAGTCGGAATCGGTGTTAAATTATCGCCGATGACGTCATTTTCGCATGTTTCAGTTATCCCCGTATTCAATTTCAAAGACTTTTCGCAGGTTCGAAAAGGCTTTGAAAAAAAACGTGGATAACTTTTCACCGTGTTTTACATGGCTAAAAAAGTGCAGAATTGGGGTTTAGGGGTGCAGGCTTTACAAAAATAGCCTGCACCCCTGGGAATGTCATTTAAAAATAAACTTTGTCAAAAAAAGTAAAATAAAAAAAAATTAGGGACACCCCTAAAAAATGAATTTAAAATTTGGGGTGAAAAAAAAAAAAGGGGAAATAGTGTTAAAAAATAGGGAAATAGGTTCAGGGCTATTCTGCAAGTATGCGGCAGGTGTTTTCTAGAATAGGCTATTAGCGGCAGGTGCATATGCTAGCATCCATTTTCATGTACCCCAAATTTGATGGGACCACTTAAAAAAAATGGAAAAAAAAACCTAAGTGCTCTTCTGCATCACTTCTTCAATGTCGGGAAAAAACACCGGCCGCGGCTATTTAAAAACCAGACTTTCTTTTGCAGGCAAAAACGGGGGTACCCATAGTGATCCCCCATATATGGATATCTTTAGAGGGGTCCTACAATTATTTCCTGAAAATTCCTGTTTTTTTCGTAGATCCCAATTCGCCGGGTCTCGTTTCGCTCATTTTAAAATGAATACGGGGATAGAGCGGCCACGTGCCTGATAAGTTATCCCGAGAAAAGCTCCGATGCAGGACTTTTCGCTCCCGAATTGAATACGAACCTAAATGTGAAGCACAATGGAACTTGAAATGAAAAAAGTTACTACATTGTAGCACTTCGTATACAGACTCAGAGGGGGCGATTCAAATGTTCTGCCAGCTGCTTTTTTTTTTAAGACGCCCGACAGAGCAATTCAATTGTTGCTCTGTCAGGGCGCGATAGCCGCCGGCGCCGGCATTTCTGCAAGCACTCAGGAGTGCGAGAGCATAAATGTGTCTGAAACACCCTGGTTAGGGTGTGCTAACTAACCAGGAATTAAGACAGGTTTAGCTGTTTTAGATGGCTAAACCTCGTCTTTTAGTCGTCGAAGACGGCGATAATTAATGAGCGCCCAGAACAATTGAATATCAAACTGGGCGCTCATTAATTATCACGCCCCAAAAAACATTTGACTCGCCCCCAGAGACTCAGTCACACATAGGTATACAATTGTTGCATATTAAATTAATCAGCACAGTTTGAAGATGCATCCTAGTTGCATCGCCTTGCGTCCTAGACACATTTTCGAGGAAAAAGACGCCAGACGTGAGCAGAGTCTCACGGAACCTGACGCACCAAGTGGGGCTTCTTGGTGTGACTGCAGAAAAAATGTGTAAGGATACATCTGTATATATACATACTGTACATAATATATACACTGTAGTGTTTTATAGAAAATTAAGTTAGAATAGATGCATAGTTATACTGTGATATACAATTATATGCATGTATTTACAGTATACAAGTAGTATAAAAATCCTATACACAAATAACATGTAATTCCTATACACAAACAGGCTCAGCATGTAATTCCTATACACACATAGTATGTACACTACGAGCTATATTTACGAAGCGGCAGCTTTTATAAACTGACACTTCTCGGCGGGTTTCAGGTAAAAATTTGAAAGCGGCACTCAATTAAGTGTAAATCTTGCCAAGCGATAAACTGTTAAAGGTTAAAAATAATTATAAAAAGTTTAGGTTAGCAAAAATGTAAAATATAATGTACCTTTGAGAGTGATATAAAAAAGGTTGTTTTTTTTCAGGGAATAAGTAATATGTTAAAAACTTACATTCTGTAGCAATAAAAATATGCTTGTGTGGGACATGAAGCACCACCAATGTACTACTGAAGACTGGGAGAAGGTCTTACGGACTGATGAATCAAAATTTTAAATCATCACGCAGGGTTCTTGTACCCCTTTGAGTAGGTGAAAAAATGATTCCTCAGTGTGTGGGGTTTATTTACTAAGCCCCCTGCTTCCTGGTATGTTTAAGCCCAAAATGTAAAAGGGCAATGCTTTTAATAGCAAAATAGCCCCAAAGTAATCTACAAGTGCAACACATTTGTGGGAACAATGTTGGGAAGAACTCCCTGATCATTATTTGATTTCCATTGTAGAAAGAACGCCAAAAGGGCGCTTGGCGGTTATCTCTGCAAAAGGCGGCTACTTTGATGAGCTAAACATTCAGTTTAAATTTTGTTAAAGTTACTCTCTGACTTCTTATTTATTTATTTTTGGTCTCCAATTGTTTATTTGTTCTTTGCATTAGCTTCATAGTACACTGAGGGCCTGATTCAGAGCCGCTCGTTCGCTCCGAGCGATGTTTGCCCAACTGCGCATGCGTACGGATCGTAATATGCATGCGCGAACCAGTCAGTGCGGCCGAAAATCGTGTGCTCGCAAAATAGCGAATGCCTGCTATTTTGAGTGACAGAATGAGGCGTATGTGGGTGGTAACAAGGGAAGGTGCTTGAAAACGGGGAGTGGAGATCCGAACGCAGGCGTGCTTAAAGGTCAAAACGGGCATTTTAAGGGTGTGCATAATTAATACAGCAGCGTCATTGACCACGTCACTGGGTTATTTTATAGCCAGAACTGCTCGCAAAATTGTGGTAGCAAAAACCAACCACAAGAATAGCGAGCAGTTCATACGCTGGTCGATGTACTCGATTAATCTAATAAATAGCGGATATGACGTAGGATGCGAGCGGCCAGGGGGCGTATTTTTTTAAAAAACGACCGCAAGTTTTGTTCGCTCGTTCAGACATAGAGGCGTGAACAGACCGCAAAGAGCGAATGGTTCATTTGAATAGCCACCCCTATTTTCTGGACGAGCGAGTGCTAATTGCGTCCGGCTCTGAATCAGGCCCTGAGACAGTAAACGGTGCAAATTTCAATAACGACTGGAAAAATGGGGGTGTTTTAAAACTTTTCACCAGTAGTGTAACTGTAACTCCTATACAGAAACAGCATGGAATTCCTACAGACATATATAATAATAACAGTATGATAATACATAGTATTCCTGTCCTAGCTATACCAGACTGGGCTGCCTGTGTCTGTCTGTCACTTGAGCTGCAAGTTTGGAACTTGTAGTCCCTCAGGCTGGAGAGAAGCCCCCCTGCTGCTCTCTATGCCCCTATGCCCGGGTGCAGCCCCCCTTGCCCCCTAGCGTGGCTGATGTCATTGTCATACCCGCAGGTGCAGATCTCGCAGATACACTTGCGCTTCATGTCTCCCGGTGCTTGGACGGCGATCACTGAAAGATGCTGCACGATGCACCGTAGTTGGTAACTATGCAAGCGGGCCGTCGCCTAGCAACAACTGCGCGTCCAGTCAACAGGGCGGAGCTGCGCCGTGACGTCACAGAGAAGGACGTGATGCGCTCGCTAGGTTCCGGGTTTGGGCAGCTGCACATGTTGTTGGAGGAGCGGCGGTGCTGTCAGTGTGTGTGTGGTGTCCGAGAGACTGGTGAGTGCCGGCGCTTCCTCTCAGTACTGTAACTACCAGTGTTCTTGTAGAGGAGCCCCGCTTTTCTATATACCGCGCTGGGCGCCTATTTCTTCCTTCCCTGTTCTGGTACAAAATTGGGCCAGCTTCTCTGCAGCTGGTGGTTGGTTTAAGGATTTTAAAAAGTAATTGTTACTGATAACATTATACAAATGTAATAAACGATGTTATTCTTGCTGTCACCATGCTGGGGTATATAGCTTTAATGTATAGCGTTTTCTAATAAGCATGACTGTTAATTTAACCATTAATGGTTGATAACCATGGATGGTCAATGGCCATCCCTATATTGCGTTGGTAGGCATGCGTTCATGTTGGACGTTGCATGAATAGTTTGGCACCTTCCGATGTCACTGGTCACCTGCCAAATATATGGCACACGCTGGGACAGATGTGCACCCACCTGGCCGATGGCAATCCACTGGTGACTGGATGGAGGCAGCGGCGGCAGCTGAAGATGATAGGCACGTGCAGGGCTGCCATCAGAAATTGTGGGGCCCGGGACTAACAAAATAGGCAGGACCCCCCCCCCCCCACAATATGAAAACCTATGGCCGCATTCCCCGGCTTACGGCTCTATAAATCGGCATGCAACTGCATCTGCAGCATTTATTCCTGGTACACACACACAAGTGTGTGTGTGTGTGTGTGTATGTGTAATATATATATATATATATATATCAGACCATAGAAAATCGCACACTTAGGGGCATATTCAATTACCCGCGGGACTTCTCCCGCGAGCAATTGAGGCTCGAATGTCCCGCGGCGCGGGGTTAAGCTATTCAATAAAATAGCTTTTTCCCCGCGCCAGTAAATGAGCCCTCGCTCGCGAGAACACACTGTTTCCACTTTCCGCGAGAAGTGCGAAAACTTTGTTTTTATGACGCGCGCAAGGCCGACTTCGTGCAGCTGTTACCTCGCACCTACATGAGGTGCGAGGTAAAGCCCGTCAGCGGGGATTCGTGCGCGGGGTCTCGTGGACACCCGCACATGGAATCCCCGCTTATTGAATCACCACCAGCGTGACAATTAGCCGCAGGGTTTACTTGAATATGCCCGATAATGTCATGAAACGGGTGCGAGGTAAATAATCATCCAAAAACAATGCTTGAACTGCATCCAAAGAGAAAGACAGCACAAACCAGCACACCAGCTTTGTAGCAAAAAAACCCAGTACATTTATTTCAATAGGAAAAAGGCATTTGGCTGCATTCCATAAAGTTCAATATGATATTGATACTTATCATGCTAGTTTAGATACAGGCATACTGATAGCTCCCAGCCCGACAGCTGTTTCGGTCTTGCCACCTTCCTCAAGGGTCAGCTAGCTATAGCTATAACTGTTGATATACCAAGAATAAAATATTCAGGTATAAGAATTATGTGCTACCATAGGGCTTTTATTTTATGAATAATATCCAAAACATAAACTTATGGTGATTTGAAGACTAACTAGAAGGTTGTGTTTGACCAACAGCTAACATTGCAATAAATCCTCCTAAGTGGTGGAAATTTCTTCTATTCAATTAATACTCAAAGTTGTAGCGCACCAAAGGTACCTTATATAATATATATCTCTATATACATATACATACAGGCCCGGCACAGTGTTCTTGCAGCCCCCTTCTCCCCCAGCCAGAGAGCATATAAATCTTACCCTTTTGCTCCAGGGTCAGGCTGGTGATTATGCGGCTCCTCTTCTTCATTAGCGCGCGGTGACAATGACATCACGGTCGCCGGATAAGGAGCCCACCGCCCGCCATCAACGGGTGGCCTGTCCAGCGTCCACTCCTGCCTATGTACAATAAAGTTACATTGCCAGAAGGAGCGGACAGCAGGCACCTCATTCGCGGCGGGCTCCTTTCACATTGGGGACAAGGAAGCAAAGGTGGGGTTAGGGGGCGGACTCTCATTCGTCCACAGTAGCGGCGGGCGGGTGGTAGTAGTGGTCCGGGCCCCCCTTTTCTGTCAGAGTGTCCGGGCTTGGGAGAGTAGTCCCGACAGTCCCCCCCCCCCTGATGGCGGCCCTGGGCACGTGTAGGACTGGAGGTATTGGTAGGTGGAATAGAAACAGAGGGGGTAGAAAGACACTGAGGCCTGTATTCAGTTTGAGGCGAAAAGTCCAGACTTTTTGCCTGCTGGACTTTTCGCCTCCTTCGCCTGTTTTCCAGGCGGAAAAGTATCACGTGCTTTCCCGCTATTCCCCGTTTTCAATTCCAAAGTAGGCAAAATCGGGAACAGGCGAAACTTGGATCACCAAAAAACGGGAATTTTCGGGAAATAATTGTAGGACCCTTCTAAAGATTTCCAGACCTCGGGGATCACTATGGGTAACCCCCTTTTTTACCTGCAGAAGAAAGTCAGCTTTTTAAATAGATGCGGCAGGTGGTTATTTTTCCCGACATGGAAGAAGTGATGCAGAAGAGCACTTAGGTTTTTTTTTTTTAGTTTTTATAAATGGTCCCATCAAATTTGGGGTACATGAAAATGGGTGCAAGCATATTTTTAAGTCTCTAAAATATTTTTTTTAAATTCTGCAAAAATGCACCTGCTGCTGTCACCGGCATTGAAGAAAACACCTGACGCATATTTCTGACCCCCTCTGGAATCTATTTAACTATTTTAGAAGTGGTTTTTCCTATTTTTTTTTTCCACCAAATTTACAATTTTTATTTGGGGTGTCCTAATTTTTTATTTTTTTTTGACACAGATCATTTTAAGGGGTCCTACCCAAGGGTGCAGGCTAATTTTTTTAAGCCTAAACCCCAATTCTGCATTTTTTTTCGCCTGCTAAAGGCAGGTGAATATTTATCCCCGTTTTTACATTGACTTTACGCAGGGGCGAAAAGTCAATGTAATTGAATATGGGGATAATGAAAATAGGCGTAAATGACGTCATCGGCGATAAATTTTCGCCGATTCCGACATTTCGCCTCAAATTAAATACGGGCCTGAGTCTGAGACCAAAAGAATCTTGGGGGCAAGGCAACAAGAGGTAGGAGAGAAAAAGTCTGAGGGGTAACAAAGGCAGGAGAGAAAGACTGAGAGGACAGAGCATGGCAGGGAAAATGGAACACGAGGGAATAGACTAAAACAAACTAACCCAAGCAACGCTGAGGACAACTGCTAGTTATAGTAAATAGACCAGCAATGACGTTGAACAATTCACCCTGATGCAGCATTACCATTAGTGTGGTCCTTTCCCATGCAGTACTGTATTCTACTTTTATGAAGGTGTCACTTTTTTACTCCTCTTTTGGTTTGAAAGTGGATTTAACTATGTTCTGAGCACCTTGTTACAGATGTGTCCACATGCACCTATCCACAAACCACGCCAAATAGCCTTGTTTGGCACGCCACAAATTTGCAATTTGGCCATGTGGAGACGTATTCACAAATGATGTCTTATTCGCACCCCTAATGCAACAAAAGTACAATGCATGGGAACCCTGAATAGTGACACTGGCATTTCATGTAGTTGCTGTGTGCAATTTGTTTGCTAAACTGGATGAAAAGGCAGGAGACAGTGGTTTGATACAAATGATATCTGTTATGCTTTGCTCCACACATAGTTATGCTTAATCTGCAACGTTATGTCAATTTCTTTGTTGCAAAAATACTAATCCTAAATCATAGGACACTATAAGCGAATGCGTGCGGCTACACACATTTTCCAGACTAAATTCAGGAAAATGTTTTGAGGACACATCTGTATATTCAAATTAAGATGTCTGTTCATCCATTGTTACAGTACATGAAAGGTGGCATTCAGGGCATCTACCCTGCACGCGTCCTCCCAATGCGACTTCTCGGGAATCTTTTAAGAAATTAGTAAAGACCTACATAGCCTTAGGCAAGGATTGTGAAAACAACAATTATACTGGAATATTCTATTAATCTCTACCAATCAGATTATTACACAGAGAGGATTGGGAAACAGTGGTGTACTGTACCAACATGGGAAGGAGGAGGGGGGGGGGGTGATGCAAGGGAAGTCCCACATCTAACACTGTCTGCATGCAATTGTTTTGTTGCCTTTCCTTTTAAAATGGTAGGCTCAGATTATTATCTTTTATATATTGGCAACATGTGATGCAGTGGTGTACAGATAATATTTACCACTCGCATCAGTCCCTGTCCCATTGGAATCTAAGGGGAATACATATCAAACTTTCTAAGGAAGACAAGTGAATAATTTGCCCATATCAACCAGTAAGCTTCTAGTTCTCATTCATCAAATACATTCTATAATGTGATTGCTAGAAGCTGATTAGTTGCCAGTCCTAACCACTGTGATGCCATGCTGCCCATATTGTGAAAGCAGAATTGTTATATTCCATCCAATATGTATGCCACAATCTACTGAGGAACAAGTAGTGTTGGAGATTTCCAATTGGTGGTTATCTGGCAGGTGGCTGTGGAAGCCATATGCCTAATTAAGGTGTTCTGTAATTGAGAAGCTGACAGAACCATGGCTGGGGCGCTTACCTGCATATCATGGTAAAAATTAGATCTTTGATTTCTTTCCAAAATGTTGAAGCTGTTGTACATTCCTCAATATCAAAAAGGACAAAGAGCAGCATCTGTGTGAAATAGTATGTGTGGGGGGAGGAGTTAGGAGGCGGTTGGGTTGTATTTGATGTCAGGTGGGTTTTTTAAGGGGTTTGGTGAATAGTCTTATTGGACGTGTGAACGAGTTCCATTGGTGTGGGAGTGTAAATTGTAGGTGTGGACTTTGAACTAGAACATTTTTAGAATGTAAGCTCTTACGAGCAGGGCCTGCTACCATCTTGTGCTTTTCCCTACTTTTGTCTGCTTCTTACTCCCCACTAGGACACCTAACACTTGGTTGCTTATGCTCAGCTGTTTATGTGAGTGTTATGGTCACTAATGTAGTAATTTATATTATCCGTGTCTTTGTCCTGCATTGTATTGTACTGTTAGTCACTGGGGGTTGGGTACGAAATCCCGGCTGCCTGGATGCTGCTGGTCAGAATACTGACAGGCATCCCGACATCCAGAATCCCGACACCCATAGGGAAGGCAGTTAAGTGTTTTTCTAACCCCTACCCTAACCTTTCCCCCTTAGTGCCTAAACCTAACCACCCCCTCCCCGCACCCTAATCCTAACACTCCCTATCCAGTGCCTAACCCTCTCCCTAATGCCTAACCCCGCTACCTAACCCTAACCTCCCCCTAATACCCCAATACTTACCTTCAGGATGCCGGCGGTCGAGATACTGGTGCTGGGATTCCGACCTGTCGGATTTTGGCTCCAGTATTCAGACCATCGGCATCCCGCATGCCGGGATGCCAACTACATCCTGTCACTGGTCACCTATTTGTTTATGTACTTTCTAAGGCACTGCGGAGCCATATAAATAAATGATGATGATAATACTGAAGCAAGCTGGAGTCAGTGTAGCTTTAGCAGAGTTGGGAGACATGCAGAGCGGGATAGAGAAAAATCAACAGCAGCCCTGAGGTTGAATTGAAATGGGGAAAAGGCAATGAGAAGAGATCAGATTGGAGAAGGTTGCTGTAAGTGAGAAATAATGAGAGAATACATTTTTGGTAGCGTCAAGGATGGGAAAGTGTCTAATCCTGGCGATGTAGTGGATTTGCAAGTGGCGGCTTTGGGAGGGGGAGTGAAGAATAAGCAAGAAGTTGAAAATGACACCCAGGCCGCGGACAAATGAGCCCATTAGTTCACCAAGGGAGGTGGTCTGAAAAGGGGAGAGGACAGATACATCTGGGACCCCAATATATATAGTTAGCGAATGGGAGGAAAATGCAGAGGTAGAGAGAGGACAGTTGGAAAGATAGGAGAACAGTAGAGTACAGTGTCATGAAGGTCTGGTTTAGTGAAGGGTGTACAGGAGGGAGAGTCTGTCAAAAGCTTCATAGCAGTCCAGAAGGATGAGCAAGGAAAAGTGATCATTAGTGGATGACTTTAGTATGGGCCCCTTTGTGGGGTTGACAGAAGCCAGACTGGAGTGGGTTAAGCAGTGTTCTCCCCAGGCTGTTTTTGGCAGGTGCACCACGCGGTAAGAAACAGCCTACCACCCGGCACTTTGGAAGCCTCCAAGTGGGGACAGTATCTGGGAGCTGTATAAAAAGGGCCAGATCCTACAGACTTTGCAGCTTTTTCATAATCAGACGACTGGACTTCTAATAAGAAGAGGAGAATTAATATATAATATGTTATTTCAAATCTTTATAAGGTCAAGTTTTAAAACATTTAATTATTGCGAAAGCCCCACCCGGCTACTTCTTGATGCCACCCGGCTGGAAAAATTTTCTGTGGAGAACACTGGTTAAAGAATGTGTGTGAATGAATGAATGCATACCGAGATAAAACAGTTAAGTTTATATAAAAAAAAAAATAATCTTTTAAGGATGGGTAATGCTGGGTACACGCTAAGCGATATATTGGACAATATATCATTCCGAAGCGGATTGGAACAATATATATCGCCCATATCACTCAGTGTGTACGGGTGATTACGCACTCCCATGCGCCGTTCGTCGAATCTGCTGTGTGTAAATTTTGCGAATTAAGATAATTTATCTTGCTTTTTCTGCCATTTGAAAGGCAAGTTTTTCCAAGTGAGTTTTTATGGCTGTTGGACTATGAAAGTCTTACACTTCTATTTTGTAGGATTATTTCTGTAATCTGTAAAAGAATTAGGATGGATGTTTGAATGTTGATAAGAGGACGTTATCCATGTACAGGGAATTTTGTTTTGAGTGTATACATGGCTGCACAGTTTTAAAGATTATTATTTTTTTTTTATATCTAGGGGGCGCATATTTAATGTGAATATTAATGCTAGGAGATGGCATTGATTATGGTATAAAGCGTCAATTCCTTTGGAATGCCCTTTGAAGATAAATGGCCTGTTTCTGACGGCACAGCTTCGCAGACAGGCACGCCTATTGGCAGTCTGTCTGCGACTTTATGCAAATGCTTCTACAGAGTCCCTTGTGTGAATCCATATGCCCGAATGTGCAAGGACTGAGATGCCCACTCCCAGCTTCTGAAGTAATACCGATTGGTGCGTTCTGAGATGCCGCCACTGATCGCACCATCAAAACTCGTACCAGCTTTATGGTAGGTGCAGTTTCTCCTTTCGTGTTTTGGCTTCGTATATGAGCGGTTGCTCGTCTGTGTATGCAACCACTTCCAATGACACGCCTGTGATAACGTTGCTCTATGTTACATTATCACTGGTTACTAATCTTAAATGGTGCTCCAACCAGTCAGCTTCTAACTGTCATGTGTTTGAATAATGACAGGAGCTGATTGGTTGGAGCACCATTTAAGAATAGTAACGAGTAATGACAGGAATATCACTTTTTGATAAATCTTGGCCTAAAGCTGGGTACACATTGGGCGATATATATCAGGCATTCATTGGAATGGCCGATGTACCGCAAGTGTCTTTTCCATTTGACTTTTTACCTTCAAATATGTCTTATTCGCACAGTGATGCAAATAGTAAGCACAAGCAGCTTCTGCTTATTAAAATGATATGCAGCATGCCTATGTTCTGTGTGCGTGTGTATCTGCATACAGAACGCTCCGTTAGTGTTACAGCCGCTGACTCTGTAATGTAGCATTTCACATGCAGATACACTTGCAATCTCACACAGAACATAGACATGCTGCATATAATTTTAATCAGCAGAAGCTGCTTGTGCTACATTTTCACATCCACTGTGTGAATAAGATGCATTTGAAAGTAAAAAGTCGCCGGAAAAGACACTTGGAGCTACTGAGTCACGCAACGGCATGGCGCGACTAGAAGGGATGTTTAGCGCGCAAGGAGGCTAGATATGCGGACCCATCTGTAGCTTACCTGATCGCCCGCTGTGTTGACTGATCCATCGGCACAGTGTGTACTAACAATACTGGCTTAGAACCTCTATACACTCCTTCCTATACCTTCTAATATCCTGCCTATACCTTCTAATATCCTGCCTATACCTTCTAAGGATGACGCTAATTTGCGTACGCAGTCATACAGTAAATAAAGACTTCTGACCTGGAATCTGTGGTTCCAAAGCACAAGTATTATTCAAGTTAAAGTACAGTCAGTTACACGCTATTGATCCAGACACAATTCGGCGCAAAGGAATTATACAGACCCGAGTACAGTATACATACGCAGTGCTTCCGGACCAGATGTTAGGCATCAGCAAGAAACCCCTTTGTCAATCAGCATTCAGCAGGAAGACTAAGACACCCAGTGTTGGAGCGCACACATTTATACCTCCCAGGAATAGACAAAACAATAGAGAAGTTTGTTGCTGATGCCATTGGTTCCCAAGGGGGATACATCTGTTACAGAGCGTTTAACAGGCTTATTCAAATAGACCCAACCCAGCCTCTAACAACTGGGGGTCTCTGGGTTCCCGTCTCATGTAACATCCTAACAGTTGTTCATATTATATATATTTTGTTGCTTGAAGTCTCTGCGGTCCATAAGTTGAGAGTGCATGATGCGATCTCCACACCGATAATACCGGAATTCTGTTGAAAGAGTACGCATCAGTACAAAACCAAACACTGCTTACTTATCATGTATAAAACCTTAGTTACCAAGTAATCTTTATTTCACAGCATTTATACTAAGTGAACAAACTTAAATCTTATACCTTAAAGCTTATGGAACCTTGTATGTAGATATGTATGCGGGGTTTGATATAAGGACGCTAGTTAACTTGGGACAGATGCGTGCGCATTTAGCTAAAAAACAGCGTTTTCATATAGGATATTATGCATTCGCTAATATGCGACTAGTTAACAGTGCAATTGTGCGTATTAATGTGTATATGAGAAATGGTGAAAGATGCAATCGCATGGTGCTAATAGTAATATCGCCATATGTACTTAAATGTGAATTTATCTAAAATGGCGCTTGGGTGGCCATTTGCAAAATGGCGTCTTGCGATCTCATTTCCAAGATGGCGTCTTGTGGCCAGTCGCAAGATGGCGTTGCTGCGATTCAATTTTAAACTGATCTTGTCTCAGCCAATAATCCAGCTTCGACAGTCCACCCTTTGATAGCAAACAACATGCTATCACAATCTGGTTTTAAAATATAATTTAGGCTTATATTTACATATACTATTTAGTGTTATTATGGGATGGCACAAGGTGGTTCTTAATCCATCAATAATGTGTCTCTGGGTGGGGACATAAAACTACTATTATACGCACACCGCAGATCTTGGAAGATCATGTGAAAAGTGTGGGGATGCACCAGTCTTATAAAGGCAGTCTTGAAGGGGAATTGAGACTTTACATTATCTGAGGTGTTTTAAAAATAACATTTCAATAATACATTCTATGCACGTCTAAATATAATACATTAAATGATGGTATTTCCTAGTTCAGGGTTGTAATGCAGTTCTATATTTACCTTGGTATTCATATTGTCATTACTGACCACCATCATAGTTTCGTTCTTGAATTTTACTCTATTTTTACATTTTCCACACTGCAACACAATAGGAACACACCGGATACATATGCCAATTATGATGACAATCAGTATGAGGATCAAGAATTTGCCTATACTGGCGATCACTTCCTGGACCCATTCCCCTAGACCTGAGAACCATTTCACTGGGTTCAGCCATGAAACCCATCCTTCTATCTTCTTCCCTACTTCAGCCACTGAAGCATTATAGTTCTTAGGAAACTCCCATTTTAGCTGCATGATTTCATCCATCTTTCGGTCTATCACCTCCTTGGGGTCGCTGGTATCATTGGTGACATAGGTGCAACATTTTACTCCAAATTGGATGGCCAATGTTACGCAATACCCTCCAGTAACAGCAGTTAAATAATTTAACACTAGCCTGTGTTGCAGCAGTTCTTTCTTGTACGCTTGCAATTCTCTCCCTGTATACCTGAATGTGTCATCGTACATCTCGGTGATATTATCTATCAATTTAGCAAGTTCCTGAATATACCTAAAATTTAATGTACCCCGAGCAATCCTGGTGGGATCCAGTGCGACTAAAACTTGAAAGCCAGTTGTCTCACTAATTAACTGAGTGGCTTTATGCACGTCACCAGGTATCATATTTCTTTTGCCTCTGTGTTCATATTGTGTGTGAAGATATGGTGATGGTGTATTTTTATGTATACCAAGCATTTCAACATGTGTGAGGGTCATAACTTCTGGGACTACTCTTCCCAGGTAACACAAACCTTCGGAACTCGGGGAGAGCCACATATACACTTTTCTTCCACATATAAAATATACATTATCGGGGAGAACATAAGGAATGGTATGCATCATTATCATTAAGCACATTTCTCTTGCAAATAATCCTATTTCTGGGTCTTCCATCTGGTATATGCAAGTTTCTGGCTGTATTATTTTAGCACAATAACCATCTGGCACCTTACCAATAATTTATTTGGTGGAACTCAATGTATACCGGTACCTAAAATGTTTCCCACTAGATTTAATTGAGCGTAGTAGATCATGGTTTATGGACTCATTATCAGCTCTTTGTGAGAAGGTCATCGTCTGATTATTCCCCGTCACTTCCCAACTCCCGGGTTTATTGGGGTTGGTTATGTTTAAACACAAAAGTGATCTATCTACTTGGAATTGATAGAGTTTGAAATGAGATGGTTTGGATGAGAGGAATTTTCCATCCAATGTTTTCCCTTTTTTGTAATTCTAAAATTTACGTGATATTCAGCGGAAATGGCACCAACCCTACGTTATGCTGCCTCTGTGGCACATGTGAGCACACCCAGCAATCAGTTTGATTTAATACTTTGCTACCATGCTATGATAATCCTCTAAAGGATACCCACCCCAGTACGGGTTATATTTAGGTTGGCACCTTTGGATACAGTTCTCATGAACTAGGGACCCACAAAGCTCACAAATACAGGAATCTTCAGACGATAAACCTCCACACCGTCCCCGAGTATCCGGAATGACAGCTCTCTTAACAATAACAGTACTAAGATTGGTCAGACACTCCCCTGATTGGCATCGCACTCCTCCTGACTCCACTCCATCAGCACTGCCATCAGCTCCCATTTCATCAATCGGTCTCCCATCACAAAAACTGGATATTCCCGAACCGACCAGGATGGTGAACACACTAAAGGAGAATATGAAAATGAACACAGCAGGCCCGTCCATTGTCACAACAAGACCTGCAAATTTCTCTTAGTTCAGGTATCTCACTACGACCTTTTCAATCCTCCCGGAACAAGCTCGCGAGCGACATGTCCACGCTATCAGCCTTGTCTCCGACTTGTTTCTCCACCGGTTGATTGACCTTTTTGCAGTGAGTGGAATGGACCCAAGTATCTCTCTCACCCACCTTCAAAGATGTAGTACTTGTCAGCAGCACCTGGTTCGGACCTTCCCACCGATCAGTCAAACAACCTGAACGCAAGAAATTTCTGATCATAACATATTCTCCTGGTTCAACATCATGACAGTTAGTTTCAGGCATATCATGGGACAACAATTTCAGTTTCTGCTGCTGTTGCTTTAACTGCTTACTCATTGATATAAGATACTTTACAGTTACCTCGTTGTTACCCTTCAAGTCTTCCTGTGGACTTATAATCAAATGAGGTTGTCTACCAAACAGTATTTCAAATGGGGACAGATTTAGAGGGGGTCTAGGAGTGGTCCTTATGCTATGTAGGACCAAAGGTAACGCTTCTGGCCATCCTAGTCCAGTCTCTGCCATGATTTTACTTAACTTATTTTTAATAGTCCCGTTCATCCTCTCTACCTTGGCACTGGCTTGCGGTCGGTAGGGGAGCTATTAATACCCATCAGCTTACACATATTTTGAAAAACATCACCTGTGAAATGAGTACCCCTGTCACTCTCGATGATTTTAGGGATACCGTACCAGCATACAGTATTAGTGGCCGCTGGGTAGGCCTCAATCCACTTAGAAAATACGTATGTGCACACTAATACATACTTAAGGTTCCTGCAGGGTGGTAATTTGATGAAATCAATTTGTATCACCTGGAAAGGTCCATCAGTCAGTGGAATGTGGGACGGTTCAGTAGGGATCGCTTTCCCTATGTTCTTCCTCAAGCAGGTCAGACAGGACATTGCTATCTTTTCTGCTTGTGACGAAAAACCTGGTGCACACCAGTATGCTCTCACCAACTTGCACATACGTTGTTTTCCCAGATGAGTCAGGAGGACTCTTGCCCACATCCCTTGGACTTCCAAATGGATTTTTCCTGAATTGAACACAAATTGTGCATCTCAATTAATTTCAGCATATCAGTTGTTTGGAAAGACATAATTTTTTCAGTTGGAGAAAACATTTTTAACCCTACTGCCCATTTTGCAGCTTCATCGGCTCTGTTGTTGCCCAGTGACACCGGATCATCCTCACATGTGTGGGCTTTACATTTAATTACTGCCATCGCCTTGGGCACTTGGTTTGCTTCTAAAAGATGTTTTATATGTCGGGAATGTGCAACTGGTGTGCCTGCTGCTGTCATAAAATTTCTCAGACGCCTTAGAGCCCCAAAATCGTGCACCACCCTGAACGCGTACCTCAAGTCAGTGTAAATGTTAGCAGATTTGCCTGCTGCCAGTTCACACGCTCTAGTTAGTGCTACTAACTCTGCCATCTGGGCTGAGTGAGGAGGACCAAGAGGTTTAGCTTCTATGATGTCTGTCATTTACGACAGCATAACCTGTACATAATTCACCTGTGTCTGTTTGTCTATGACAACTCCCATCCGTATAAAAAGTCACATCCACATTCTCTAAAGGTGTGTCATGTATGTCAGGTCTAGAAGTAAATGTCTGATTCAGATATCTCATACAATCATGCGTATCATTATGTCCGCTGAACTCACCTCCCGCCAACAACTCGCCTCCTTCCACCCTTTGTACATCATGTTGTACATATGGTAAATACGTAGCTGGATTCAGCGTGCTGCAACGTTTAACAGTGATGTTTGTGGGTGCGATTAGAGCTAGTTCTCTTTTGGTATACCTAGCCGAAGAGACGTGTCTGGTTTGAGCTGAGGGCCTGATTCAGAGCCGAACGCTCTGACCAGAGCGCTCGCTCTGAATCAGTGCCCTCCTCCCTGAAAATGGAGCGGCCTCCTGGCCGCTCGCATAGCTGTGGGTGACCACCTACAGCATATGCGAGCGGCCAAAAAGATGGTCAAGACGGTCAAGACCATCTTGACCATCGGGCTTGTGACGAGACCCTTGTGGTAGGGTCTTGTTACTGCAAGCCCTGGAGTGATTTTGGCTCTATCAGAGCCAAAATCACTCCCACTGACATCACTAGTGATGTCAGTGGGGTCGGACTCAGACGGTAGGCGTTTCCATCGGAACGCCTCCGTCTGGCAACCACGCCCTCGGCACGCCAACTAAAGGGGCGTGCTGTCAGTCACCATCGACAGCACGCCCCCTTTAGTGCGAGACCCATAACGACTGTTTGGCCGTCGTTATTCGGGTCTCGCGCATGCGCACGACGGAGCTCCCTCCGTCGTGCGCATGCGCATAGGGGGAACATCGACCCGCTTGCGAGCGTCCTGCACTTGCGAGCGGGTCTGAATGACCCCCTGAGTTCAACAGAGCAGATACAGCATGGGGAGTGTAGACAATCATATCATGACCCAGTACTACGTCCTCACTTTTACTCACCAATAGAGCGGTAGCTGCTACACTTCTCAAACAAGTTGGGAGTGATCTTGCTACAGTGTCCAATTGGGCACTGTAGTATGCTACGGGCCTACTGGCATCACCATGATTTTGTGTAAGGACACCTGCAGCACAACCATCGGCTTCCGTACAATACAAATCAAAAGGTTTTTCATAATCAGGTATTCCCAATGCAGGAGCCTTTGTCAGACTATCCTTAAGATTAAGGAAAGCCTGCTCTGATTCCTCTGGATGTATGACACGATCGGGCTTTGAGGAAGAGACTAATTCCTGTAAAGGCAAGGCCATAATAGAAAAACCTGGGATCCACATTCTACAGTATCCACACATTCCCAAGTAGGTACGAATTTGCTGTTGATTCTGCGGCAGTGTCATGTTCTGTATGGCCTGGATTCTATCATTTGTAAGATGTCGTAACCCCTGGGTTAGGCAGTTTCCCAAATATTTTACTCTGGATTGGCACGGCTGTAGTTTGTCCTTAGCCACCTTGTGTCTTGTATGCGAGAGATGAAGTAACAAAAGTTTAGTATCATTCAAACATGACATAAACGAGTCAGAACATAGCAATAAATCGTCCACATATTGAATTAGAACAGATCCATTGGCAGGTTGAAAAGATTGTAAACAGTCGTGCAATGCCTGGGAGAAGATACTGGGGCTGTCTATGAAATCTTGGGGTAACCGTGTCCATGTATATTGTACACCTCTGTATGTAAATGCGAATAGATACTGACAGTCAGGGTGGAGAGGCACAGAGAAGAAAGCAGAACAGAGGTCAATGACAGTGAAATGGGTTGCATTTGGTGGGATCTGCATCAGGATGACAGCTGGGTTTGGCACTACAGGAAATTGGCTCTCTACCACCTTATTAACACCTCTAAGGTCTTGTACCAGCCTATAACCCCTCCCACCACTCTTCTTCACTGGAAAAATGGGACTGTTGGCTACACTAGCTGTACGAACTAAAATTCCCTGTTGCAATAATCGCTCAATTATTGGAAAAAACCCTAACTCTACCTCCTGTTTTAGTGGGTACTGGGGAATTTTTGGAGCTTGCCTTCCGCTTTTTAAATTTACCATTACAGGGCTTACGTTTGCCATTAATCCAGTGTCCTGTCCATCCTTAGTCCAAAGAGAATCTGGAATTTGGGACAACATTTCATCTACCTGAGATGGATTTTCATTTAAACTTGTAGAGTGATACATTATCCTTTGGGGAGTGTCCAACATATCCCGCACCTCGTGTGCAACTCTCTCTGGGATGTCTAAAAATACACCATCAGGGGTGCAATATATAACACATCCCATTTTACATAACAGGTCTCTACCCAGCAGGTTAGTAGGAGCCGCAGCAGCCAGAAGGAAAGAATGCCTGGTATGCAGCGGCCCAATAGTAACCTATGTGGACTTTGTTAAAGGATAATGTTCCACTTTACCTGTTATACCCATTGTTGGTACTGTCTCGTTGGTCACCTGTAAATTAGCGGGAGATATTATCACTGACCTGGTCGCCCCTGTGTCTAAAAGAAAAGGATATTCAGTACCAGCTACATCAACCATCATGACCGGTTCTTCCCTAGTACTTCCCGTTAACCTGACCATCTGTAGACTACAGGTATGACCTGACCCCTAGCATTGGCTACCGTTCTCCAATAAAGCATTTACGGCCACAATTGGAACTGGTGCCTGCTGGACATTTGATGGTCTCTGTGCATATCCCTTATGGGGATATCCAGGTCTTCCCTGATTTGGGTTTCCTATTCTTTTTACTGCACAGTTTCTACTTAAATGTCCTGTTTGTTTACACTTAAAACATGTTCGTGGATCGGGTGAAGGCATGTGTGGTTGTGAGGTTTGAGCAGAGGGTAAAGGTGGTGGATATGGGTAAGGCTAGGGAGGGTAAGGGTATTGTGGGGGATATGAAGTTTGTGAGTAGTATGGGACCTGTGATTGTATTGGGTTAGTGGAATAGAGCTGTGATTGTTGTTGCGTGGGGTTAGTGAGGGCATATATCTGTTCAGATGTAAGTGTGTGTGCAGTTGCGAGTGTGTCTGTTGGCTGTGATGTTACTGTCATTCCCTCCAGAGCTTGGATACTGACAGCCATTAGTTTTTCGCTCTGGATCTCTCTCTTCTTTGAGATGTTTTTATCGTGTTCTATGGCAGATTCTATGAGGGTATCTATTGTGATTCCCCTCCAGCCAGGCTGTGAGGTCTGAACCCGAGTCTTTAAATTCTCTTTCAGACCGTCCACGAGTACCGTGACTATCATTCACCTGTGGTGAGTGCTATCTTTAATATCTTCTATCCCAGTGTACTGGGTGATAGCCTGCAGAGCCCGGTCACAATAATCTTCTGCAGATTCACTCTCCTTTTGCTTAATGGTGAAAATTTTGTTCCAGTTAACTACTACTGAAAAATATATACCCAATTGAGTTACAATGTGGGAAATGTTACCTTGGTTTACTTGGTCTGTTAAGGGAACGTCACCATCCAATACACAATCCGTTATTATTTTGTCACGTCGGTATTGCGTGGTAGACAGGCCCTTAACACCACACGCCAATCTTTGTTAGTTGGCTCGTGTGAACTACCCAAATTTCTCAAAAATCTTTGACATTTGGCTAGTTCCTTTTTGGGATCGGGGAAATCATTTATGATCAAATTTAGTTCTGCTCTTGTCCAAGGACAATGCATTACCACTTCCCTCGTGGGCACTACACCGTTCGCATCTGCGTTTCCATTCGGAACGGTTATTGTCCGAATGGGATGCAGACCGGCAGCGCTGCTACCTTTGACCTTGTTACCTGGCTGGGGGTTTAATCTGTTGTTGCTACGTATGGTATTAACAACTTCCTCTACGGGTGCAGAGGGTGTTAACACTTCCCTTACTGTTACCGATGGAGATGGCGGCACCACTCGTGATTATGGTGATGCAGCATCTATCATCTGCACAGCATGGGAAATGGCAGACATTACAATAGGCTCATCATCCACATCATAAACATTTTCTTTATGGTTGCTTAAGAGAGGGTACAAATTGCTTGTTACATTTTTATGGGTATTTTTGGTAACTGTACTTGCACCTCCATCCACATATGGTGGGGGAGGTGAGCGTAACTGCTGTGAATACTCTCCACAACGCTACTTTGCAGCACATGCGCGCCATTTTGCAGCTCGCCCGTATTACAATTTAGCGTCACGGATGCATTCTCTGGCAATCCACTCGCGACGCTAGTTTGCGTCGCTTGCGCATTTTTAAGCCACGCATCCCCTTCATGCTGCCACAATTTTAAACATTCATAATATTCAACTTTTTTCTCTCGGGAGCGCATCAGACTGATGTGATCGGGACATTATCTAGTACATTTTTATCAAAACTACCAATTCTGGGAAACGGTCTAACACTCTTCATCGTCATTTTAAACCATACATCACAATACCTTATCGCATAAGTACTGTACTTAGTATGTATAATACGACGGGCCGATCCAATCGGTGCTTCCATTAGCAGCACATCATTGTCTAACATCTCTACTGTTTGCGCTGCTCCCATTCTGGGACAAATCCTACGCTTTTCAATAAAGATTTAAACTGGTGAAAGACAATCAAGATACTTTCACTTACCTGTGGACGATTTAAATCAGCAGCGCCCACACACCTGGATAAGATTTGAAAAAGGCAACTTCCACACCCGGATAAGATTTAGTAAGGCAACTTCCACACCTATGGAAGTTTGTATGTCGGCTACTTCCACGCACTTCTCTACAACAAAGACAACATGTACACCTGCTACTGTGTATAGAACGGTGAGCTGCTTACCGAGCGACTAGCACTTAGCCCTTAAAGGTCATACGGTACCTTTAACTCTAGGGAACAAGTTACCCCTACCAACAAATACTCACTGTTACACACTTTCTCCTGTGCAGAAAAACACACGTTAACCCAGATATTGATAACAATTGAAAAATTTAAACCTCAACGGCTTTGTATAAACACGTGGTAGCACAACCGGAAGTACGTATACGCTATTGTGCGACCAGACGCATACACAATAATGCGACTACCACACAACCGTATGACAACTTTTTAGCTGCATACGCAAAAGTGCGTCTTTGCTGTGTGCAAAACTGCGACTCAGCCGCGTACTCAATACTGCGGCACCCCTTTAAACATTTGGTTCTATCAATAAAGGAAAACAAACTTTTTCCTCTCTTGTCCCTGGATTCTTGTCAGCTTCCTTGGCTCACACGGAAACGGATAACGATCTTTCAGCACAAAATGGTTGCAGGTAAACCCTGCATGTGGCCACTCCACCCTTTGCTGAAATATCGATAACCGTATGTACCGTGGGAGTAGGTAAGTGACTTCATTACGAGCCCCCAACTAACGATACTGGCTTAGAACCTCTATACACTCCTTCCTATACCTTCTAATATCCTGCCTATACCTTCTAATATCCTGCCTATACCTTCTAAGGATGACGCTAATTTGCGTACGCAATCATACAGTAAATAAAGACTTCAGACCTGGAATCTGTGGTTCCAAAGCACAAGTATTATTCAAGTTAAAGTACAGTCAATTACACGCTATTGATCCAGACACAATTCGGCGCAAAGGAATTATACAGACCCGAGTACAGTATACATACGCAGTGCTTCCGGACCAGATGTTAGGCATCAGCAAGAAACCCCTTTGTCAATCAGCATTCAGCAGGAAGACTAAGACCCAATGTTGGAGCGCACACATTTATACCCCCCAGGAATAGACAAAACAATAGAGAAGTTTGTTGCTGATGCCATTGTTCCCAAGGGGGATACATCTGTTACAGAGCGTTTAACAGGCTGATTCAAATAGACCCAACCCAGCCTCTAACAACTGGGGGTCTCTGGGTTCCCGCCACTTGCAACATCCTAACTGTTGCTCATATTATATACATTTTGTTGCTTGAAGTCTCTGCGGTCCATAAGTTGAGAATGCATGATGCGATCTCCCCACCGATGATACCGGAATACTGTGGAAAGAGTACGCATCAGTACAAAACCAAACACAGCTTACTTATCATGTATAAAACCTTATAATAAATAATCTTTATTTCACAGCATTTATACTAAGTGAACAAACTTAAATCTTATACCTTAAAGCTTATGGAACCTTGTATGTAGATATGTAATGTGTGAGTATGCGGGGTTTGATATAAGGACGCTAGTTAACTTGGGACAGATGCGTGCGCATTTAGCTAATAAACAGCGTTTTCATATAGGATCTTATGCATTCGCTAATATGCGACTAGTTAACAGCGCAATTGTGCGTATTAATGTGTATATGAGAAATGGTGAAAGATGCAATCGCATGGTGCTAATAGTAATATCGCCATATGTACTTAAATGTGAATTTATCTAAAATGGCGCTTGGGCGGCCATTCGCAAAACTGCGTCTTGTTATCTCATTTCCAAGATGGCGTCTTGCGGCCAGTCGCAAGATGGCATTGCTGCGATTCAATTTTAAACTGATCTGGTCTCAGCCAATAATCCAGCTTCGACAGTACCCAGCTTTAGAGAGCTTGATGACAGGAAGCAATAAAGTGAAATGATCACCAACTAATAACAATCAAGAGCTAAAGGGATAATCACTGGAAGTCATAGGTTGTCCAGAGTGATCACGTTTATAGAGGCTCGAAACAGCCACATATAATTTCTCAATCCACAATCCGGTACAAAACTTGAAAACTTTGATCTTAATGTTATGACTTATGTGAATGCTTCAGTCATTATTATTACTTTATTTTTTATAATGGTTCTGCGTACTACGTATAGCTTTACAGTTGTGAACATACACAATGGTAAAAGAATACTACAGTGAGACGAGTGCCCAGCTCACCTCCTTCGGAGCCACATCCCTGGGTGATGTGGGAGGACAATCACCAGGGAAGCATGGTGAGGCAGTGACAGTTATAGCCAGTAGGTGGCAGTGAGGAGCAGCATACTGATGGAGGGGAGGATGTTTCCATTCCCAGGAAGGTGGACAGCAATAAGTCATGGTTATTAACCCTGGCTAAGGAAAGGTAAAGAATCATGTAAATATTGGGGTTTTCCTGTTATCTGCCTGCAACTATTCTTGAGCAACATACTTTTACAACCTGTGTAAGAAATACATGAAAAACTAATTTTTACAGTATCGGAAAAGCAAATGCCAACAAATTAAGGGGGCAATTTCACTTTGGGGGCCAATACAGTAAGATCTTTTCAAAAATTTTTAGAAATGGGTCATCATCACTGTCATCATGGCATCCTCGTTCAGAACATCTCCGTCTCTCTCTCCCTGTTAATCCCAATGTCCTCTCATGACCTGTGGAGCATGTAAAATTGCAGGAAACGTATGGCCGTTTCCCGGTCTTTAACCGTTGTCGATAAATCAAGGAGATTAATTACAGACTTGTGTTATAGGAGCAAACGACTGGCTCTATGTTGAAACTGTCTCTGAGGTAAAAAGCTATCGCAGGACCCCTCAGCAGTGCAGGTTCACTCTGGCTATCAAGGAACCTTAAGCTGGGTACACACTAGACCATGAATGTACCCAGCGACAGCACAATATATCGGGTGGTCTGTACACACTGCACAATCTGGTGTACATTCCCCACCGCATCCAGAGGCCTATTGTCGGCATGCAGTAGATCAGAAGATGCGATGCATGGGAGCACTCCATAGTGCGTACACACTGGACAATGTGGATGATTTGTCGTTTCAATTTGCATCAAAATTACAAATCGTCCAATATATTGTCTAGTTTGTACCCAGCTTTAGGCTCTCTGCCCTGACCAACTGCCAGTCGCTTCCAGCTGCCACTGCCCTCACCACCTGCTACTGCTCATGTGACCTGCTCAGGAATAGTGGTGGGCAGATAACAGGAGAGATCTAAATATTGCAACTCACATACTGTGCTGGAGTGGAAGCCAAGAAAATGTACTGTAAATAAATCTCCATTGTTTGTGAATAAAAAATGGTCTGCTGACCATTTGGCCTGCACCATCACCCAGGGACGTCGAGAGTTCAGACGGGACCGGGTACTGGGGGATTGGGGGTGGCCAAATACATGACGAGTGGCAACGCTTCTCCCCAAAAATATGTAGTATAGCGCCACACACTTAGCACAGGGGGACAGCTACAGGGGAGGGGGTGACGATCAGTGTGATTTCTCACACCTGTAACACTTCTTCTCGCTGCCCACTTCCGCTGGCCGCACCTGTACAGTACCGCAGCGGCAAATTGGGCAGTGAGTGGAGACTGAATCGGTATGATATGCCGACTGCCGCATGGCTGGGAGTTCGAATCCCGGCAGCGGCAGCCCGACAAAACAGCAGAGCCCGGCAGCGGAAGCCCGACAGCTCTGGAAATCCTGACCGTGGTGAGGTAAGTATGAACTAATCTAACCTAACCCTCCTTAGGGGTGCCTAACCCTAACCTCCCCCCTGTGCCTAACCCTAATCCCCCCCCTCTAAGTGCCTTAACCCCCTTCCCCGCTGCCTGGCCCTAAGTCCCCCCCCGGGGGTGCCTAACCCTCCCGAGGGGGTGCCTGGCCCTAAGTCCCCCCCCCCCGGGTGCCCTAAACCTAACCCCCCCCCCGCGGCTGTCCACTCGCGGCGCCCGGCATACGCTCGATCGGGATGCCGGGCGCCTCTCTCCCGGCGTCGGGGAAATGAGCAGCGTCTAGATATAGACGCCGGTCATTTATCCCGCGGTGGGATAAAGCAGTCGGGAAGCCGGCTGCCGGGATTGTATACCGTGGACACTGCTGCAGTCTCTGCTCTCCTTGGCAGTCTCAACTCTCTCACTGCCCAATGTGCCACTGTGGCTGCACTGCTATATAGAAGTGGCCTGCGGTAGTGGCCAGAGCAGTGAGGGCTGCGCTGATGTGGGCCCCTCCAACCGGCACAGGCAGGTAGTCTTCACTGCTCTCGGTGAGAGCACAAATGAGAAGGTTCATCACCAACTTATCCACCCATTATTACCACAGACATTGACAGAAGGATTTAGCACTCGCATACATTACGAAATGTTTGTCATTGTTGCCTTCAGTATAAATACTGTAAGGAAGCTACAGAACTCAAACCAGTGGCACAGACTGCAGATTTACAGCTTTTGACAGCCTGTTTTATTGCCCTGAATGATGGCGCTACCTTTCAGAGAGAGTATGAATGTATGTATTTTTTTCTCTGTTGGTATTATTGGTTGTTTGGTGATGACCGTGTCATTTCCGATTGTTTTGTTTACAGATGTGTCCACATACATCAAGCCTCAATACTCCATGCAGTATGACATGCCTGGCGTGAGTGAGTTGCCAGGTCCTGTGCTAATCTGCTAGCGTACACCAGCAGACTGTGCTGATTAGTTTGATATGCAACACTTGTGTATCTATGTGCACCTGAGTCTTATATGAACCAAAACGGAACTTGGAATGAAAACAAATATGCGGCCGCTACATTCTAGCACTTAGTATACAGATTCAGCATAATTCGCAAACAGATATAGAAATGTCACATATCAAATTAATCAGCAGAGTGTGTGCGTGCGTCCTAGTCTCATCACATTGCGAATTAGACACATTTTCAGTGAAAAAAGACGCAAAACAGCGCCCAGCGCAAGCAGAGTCTCACGAGAGCTGGTGCGTCGAGAGGGGCTTTTTAGCGTTACTGCAGCAAAGATGCATACACATCTGTATATAGCTTGTATTTGCTGACCTCTTACGTGTTTGCGTTTTTTGCTAATGGTCCGCCACTTCCTGCTGCTCCATGTTTTAGATATGGTGTGTCACAGGTGAGGGGATTTCTTTGGCAATTCATGCTTGGCAGGGCTGCCATCAGAGATTGTGGGGCCCGGTACTGAGAAAATAGGCAGGGCCCCCTCCCCGGGGTAAGGGACAGAGGGGGGCGGAATTGTGGATGTGGGTGGAGCTACTTCAGCGGTGAGGGACAGGGAGGGCTGGAGCTATTGGGAGCACAGGGATTAGACATGGTGGGGGGGCGGTGGCACAGGGGGCATGGAAGGCTGGACAAGGGGGGTACTGGGCTGGGAAGGGTGGCACAGGGCAGGGAAGGCTGTGGGGGCAAAGGCAGGGAAGGCAGGCTGGCTGGAAGGGGGGCGCAGGGAAGGCTGGTATATTATTGTTAATATTATATCATCAATTCATTTTTTTTTGTCATATTCGAGATTTAGACTATTGCGAAAAAAAATACCTTTAAGCACCTTATAAATTTTGGTAGACACAGGCAGCCTGGGCGAAAGAGCATCGGCTGCATTTCCGGAGATAGAGGGGACCCAGGTAGCAGAGCTGCAGAGGTGTGGAATGCAGTGATATGCGGTACCACACGTCATCACTGGTGGAATGCACCCGGCAGCCAGAGAAGAAATGAAGAGTGTCGGTGGCATTTAAAACATAGAGCTGGCCACGAGCCAATCACAGCTCGCGGAACGGCAGCCAGCCAATCAGCAGCGGCCGCTGCTGATTGGCTGCTGTTCCACAAGCTATGATTGGCTCGCAGAACTGCAGCCAATCAGCAGCGGCTGCTGCTGATTGGCTGGCTGCTGTTCCACAAGCTGTGATTGGCTCGCGGAACTGCAGCCAATAAGCAGCGTTCGCCGCCGGCAGACTGCTTTTTTCTCTAGCTTCCAATGCATTCCACCACACCTCTGCTACCAGGGCCCCCTCTCTCTCCGGGCCCGAGACTCGAGTCCCCGCAGTCCCCCCCTGATGGCGGCCCTGATGCTTGGCCCCAGTTTTCTTGTATAATCTGGATGTTTATATTGTTAGTAGCCCTTGGTGAAGCTGCATTATTATTGCGAGTGAAAAGCACAGTTTTCTACGAACGTGATGCAGAAGCTGTAGACTATGTACTATGGTGATAAAATTCTCTTTTGAAGATTTATAATGCTGTGCAAATAAAAATAATTTGTCTGTTTATATCTACTTATCTTCCTCTCCAAACGCTCCACATCTGCCTCCCCTCTCCTACAAGCCCTCCTCTAGCTCCCCTTCCCTTTCAGAACCCAATAAGGTTCTCACGCTCGCTTACAAAACCCTCACCCAATCTTCTCCTATATACATCTCTGATCTCATCTCCCTTCACTCTCCTCTCCTCTCTCTTCATTCAACTAATGCACGCTTTTCATGCCAGCTGATTACTTCCTCCCACTCCCGCCTCCAAGATTTTGTCCACACTGCTCCCCACCTCTGGAACTCTCTCCCACTCCCCATCAGATTCTCCACCTCTTTGCAATCCTTCAAACGGGCTCTCAAGACCCACTACTTCATCAAAGCATTCAAGCTATCATTCTAACTTCCTGCTACATGCTCCTTCCTCCCCAACCACCCCATCTGTATCACCTCTGTTTGTCTCCCCCTCCCTTTTAGAATGTAAGCTCTTACGAGCAGGGCCCTCTACCTTCTTGTGCCTCTCCCTGCCTTCGTTTCATCTACTTTTTACTCACCACTAGGGCACCTAACACTTGGTTGCTTATGCTCTGTTGCTTATCTGGATGTTATGGTCGCTAATGTAGCAATATATATTATCCATGTCCTGGTCCTGTATTGTATTGTTCTGTAAGTCGTTTGTCAACAACTTGTTTATGTACTTTGTAAGGCGCTGCGGAACACTTGTGGCGCCATATAAATAAATGATAATAATCATGATAATAATATGTTTACTTGGAATGTTAGTTAAACAATAACAGACTGCAATATGTATCTAGCTGTATACTACATAACTTTACCAAGCTAATAAATCCATATAATTAAAACAATGCTTTGGGCCCTATTTACTACAATCCGCATTTGAAATGCAGATTGTAGTGTGATATTTTTGCCTAAATCCGCATTGCGAATTTAGGCAATATCACAGGGATGTATCAAAAATCCCTTGGAGGGACAGAGCTCGCGATAAAGCTCTGCCCCTGCGAATTCCATTCGCAGCCTTATCACTGTATTTTTTGCAAAACATACAGGGGCAGATGTATGAAGCTCTGGGAAGTGATAAAGTGGAGAGTGATGAACGACCAGCCACTCAGCTCCCAACTGTCATTTTACAGGCTGTTTGAAAAATGACAGTTGGGAGCTGATTGGTTGGTAGTTTATCACTCTCCACTTTATCACTTCCCAGAGCTTCATACATCTGCCCCACAGTGAGAAGGTGCTTGCGCATGTGCTGACTGGCTCACCATACAACCCCCCCTGTGACCGCGCCCCCCCGAGATTGCCATAGCCCCCCTGCACTTTCACTTCCCACCGGTCATTGGTGCTCGGTGATGTACTCCTAGGCCCCAGTCACTGGTCCCTTGGCTCCTGTACTGTGACCCCGGTCAGCTGTTCTATGCACCAGTTGACCAGGGTCACAGTGCAGCAGCTGGGAGACCAGCTGACTGGAGCCCGGAGGACATCACCAGTCACCGAGCACCCTGGATGCAGATGTTTTTTTTTTTTTTTTTGCAGGGATCAGCTTGTTGTTTGTTTTGACCACACAGTTGATCACTGGGGCTGGCTTTCGGCTCTGCTCTGCCTGTTAGAGCAGTGCAGGAGTCGGGGAACCTGGGAAAACCTTGGATAACGCCATCTCCAGGTGGCGTTATTATCACAGGACTTCGCCTGGTATTTTTTCACAATATATTTTTAGTAACTTTGGCCAGATCACATTTCCCATTACAATTATGGGGAATGTGACCTGCTTACTAAAAATATGCTTGGAGTAGAATTTTACGAATTCTACTCTAATTTCCCTTTAGTAAATTTATGTCAAACTAAAAAATGTGAAAAGGTCGTGAAAACACACTTCTTCGCTTTATTTTAGTAAAAATAATGTTAATAAATAGGCCCCTTAGTCTTTATATTATAGGATGATTTTGAAAACTAGTTGTCTTTTATACTAAAAGACCTGACCATGCACATGTGGGGAATGACATCCTAACTTGAGGGAGCTGTCCAATAAGATTGACCTGAAAATACCATATACTACTACAGCAGTTGCTGTATATTCTGTTTATCCAAAGATGTTTCTGTGTCAGCAGCAAGGCACACAATTACAGATATTGGAAAGCTTAGCAATTTAGGACTCGTCAAAAATGCATGAAAAATGTGAATGTATGTCCAACCTGTGGCATTGCACGTCATTTTGGACATGTGCTCGGTGCGGACAGGCAGGCATGTGCTTAATCTGACACTCATGTCTGATTAATGGGTGATTGGAGCAATTACGTTTGCATCAGTTGCTATGTAGGCCGTTAGGTGGCCATACGGTTTCACAAAGTATGTCTGAAAACTGCCTCCTGGATGTTCTCCATCTTACCACTGACTCTGTAGATTGGTGCTAATGAAAGGAGTAATTAAAAAAGCAAAACGCTGTTGCTAAGTAACAGCTACATTACAGTTACTGACAGTTGATCTGACCTCTGACCCCTCCTGCCAGTGTTAGTGATGTCATCACCTGAGCTTACTCCCACACGTACTGAGCATGTGCGCCTCATGACACACCACTCTGCCTTATTATATAGACCAGAGGATTCGGAGATTCCGCCATTACAGTCCAGGTTTGAAGGATATCCATGATCAAATCAAATTGGCTGAGGTACTAATTATTATGTCACCTGTGCTCAAGCATGGGTATTTTTGAAACCTGGACTGTCATGGCAGAGTTTGAGAACCTCTGATGTAGACTATTAAAATGGACCCGGCATGACTAGGGGACAGGGAAGATAAAGTGTCTCTCTATGCCGATGACCACCTACTTTTGTTGTCAGATTGATTTACATCTATGCCTATTGTCCTCCAAATTTGCTACTTTTTCTGGCCTCGCTACGAACTGGGAGAAGTCCCATATCCTTCCTCTCCGTGGGTCCTGACCTGATTCCCCATTGATAACCCTCCCCCTTCACTGGTTGGACAAATTTAAATACTTAGGGATTAGATTAGTAACTCCTCATCAGATTATGTTAAAACCACAGCTGGTATATTTAAAGGCCAAAACCTGCTCATGGAGCAAATTGCCTCTCGCTCTTACCAGGAGAGCAAATCTGGTTAAGAAGATAGTCCAACCTAAACTTTATTTTTTTCACCATTCACCTATTTATCTCCCTATAGGTACATACACATGTAACGATTTTGTAAACAACGATTATCTGTCAGATTTTCCCTTGAAGAGTGACCGATTTTTTTGAAGTGTAATGAACGATTTTTACAACGATGAACGAAAAATGTTCCTTCCCTTAATGAAAATCGTTCTGTTGGACAGTCTGAAATGAACTACAAACTACAAACGGGAGCGCGCTTGAACGATTTTCGTTCATCGGTATAACTCAGAAACTGTACGATTTTTTGAACGATAACGACGTCGTTATAGTTAAATCGTTCAAAAAAAATCGTTACGTGTGTACGCACCTTATGTCATTCCGTAAAGTGGAGAATCTGGTCTCTTCTCTGGTCTGGGTGGACCACCGGGCTCGTATTCATTACAGTACTCTTACTAGAGCCAAAACGGATGGAGCTTTAGCACTACCTCATTTTCGCTTTTATTATTATGCTGCACAATTATTGCATTTGAGGCTCTGGTTAGAGGACGCCTCGGTCTTCACACGCTATTCGTAACTCAGGCCATGCCAGGCCTTATACCTTTACAAGCCCTGCTTGCTGCCAAGAAATTCCGATTGGGTCCTCATTTGATCACTCAGGCTGTGGGCGTCTGTTCATAAACTCCTAAGGTTCAAGGATATTGGCCCTGACACTCCTTTATGGGTGCTAGGGCATTGTCAGAATTATCCTCTCTTCAGGCTAGAGTGTTCTGAGGTGGCAGAGGTATAGTCACGCTGGGGCATATCTTTGAGGGCAATGTGTTGAAATCATTCTCCCAGCTATGTACTGAGTATTTGCTCCCCGCTACGATATTATATGGTTATTTACAGCTCAGACACGCTCGAACGGCTCAATTTTCAGGGACGTCACCCAATATACAGGACTCCTCACTTAAATAATTTTTGTTATCTATTACTTCCAAAAGGACTCTCTCCTCTTTATATTCCTATAGAATGGCGGCTCATCACTCTTCTAATTTACCACGCCTTAAATTATGGTGGGAGGAAGATGTGGGGCCAATGTGTAATGATTATTGGTCTATGGCCTTGGGAAGTCCAGGAGAATCCACAACTTCTATTAGATTCCAACAGATCCAACTGTTTATTGTACACAGAACTGATCTCACACCTGAACGTCTTCGTAAGTTTGTGGGTCGTACTGATGCCAGGTGTCCAAAGTGTGTGAGTGTATTCTGAGCACACTTTTAGTATCTCCTTTGGACATGCCCACAGGTTCAGATTTCTGGGGACAGGTGATTAGAGTGCTTGTCTCTACCAGTGCTTCTCCATCTGTTCTCACACCGGCAGTTTGTACACTTTGTACTCTGGCCAAGGATGCTATTGACTGTTATACCAGACAATACATTCATAATTTGTGCTCTTTGGCCAAGGTTTGTATTGCATGTACGTGGATGGCTACTACAGGTCCCGAGTTCCAGGAATGGGTCTCTTTGGTCAGTGTCATGGTGGCCCATGAACGATATGTACAGTATATATTGCCCGCAAGGCTGAATCTAAATTTGATCATATTTGGCAGAGTCCAGGTTTGCTAAAGTGCTGGACGATAGGTCTGACATCCCCACATTTATCAGTTTGATTTATAGGTTAGGACATTATTTCTAGTAATTTGTTTATTTACCCCTAGTGGAGGTGCTAGGGTTATTCAATGCTATGTTTTGGTGCTTCTATTCTACCAGTTTTTTGTTTATTTTTATATGTATGTTTACACTGCAATTTTGTGTTATTGTCCCAATGATGTAATTTGATGTTACCACATCTCTGTATGATGTGCTGTTTTCTCTGCTCAATTGTATTACCCTGATGTTTTAATTTTGTTTTATTTTATTATAAGTAGTGTATTTTTGTTTTTATATTTGTTTCTGAAAATTAATAAATACTACTCCAATTTAAAAAAAATAAAATAAAATGGACCTTGGATATGCTGAGTCACTTCAGCCCACCCCCGTACCCTCCCCGTTATATTTACTGGTCATCCTGTCCTCTTCTGCAGGATTGCTGTCCTTTTGCCGACAGTGGGAGCTGTTGTGGATGTCGGGCCATAACAGCCATCTGGCATCATTGTATAGGTTTTTGACCTGTATGTCAGTTGTAATTTCACTTGTTGATGATCTGGTGGACTTAATGTGTGCAGTTTTATGTTCTTGTATTTATTGTTACATCAAAGTAAAGCAAGTTATTTTCATTTTTTTTTCAGATAAAACACAATGAGGCTCATAAGCTTGGAAAAAATAGTTGCTCTGCAAAAGAAGCCGGCTAACATTCGGAATATCTGTATATTGGCTCATGTTGATCATGGTAAGTGGGCTTTTGTATGTGATAGGCTATAGCCAATTCTATTCTTAAAGCACTTGAGCCGAGTTTTGCTGATAGCTCATCTTTCCTTACTATGCATGAAAGGCTAGTGCTCACATTGGGAGGTTATAAGGAGCCTATGCCTTTTACTGATATTGTGCTGTTCCTGCCCTAGCACTCAGGGCCTGATTCAGAGATGGTCGCAACGCCAATGTTTTTGCAAATGGATGTTTTTTTTTCTACTGCTCATGCGTATAGGTCACATTGCAAATATGTTGCGATGGTCCTGCCACGGTTGCAGTGAGGATTTATTGACAAGGCAGTGACAGGCAGGCACCGTTTGTAGGCGGCAACAGGGGATGGGGGGGTGTGTGTGCGTGTGTGTGGTGTTGACTCAAAGCAGGCCTGTCATGACCATTTTCTGGGCGTATCTTAGCCTGCAACTGCGATCCCATACAAAGGTTCTGATGTCTTCGTTCCAGAGGCCATTCCGAGTAACCATATCGCAGAAGTTTGATACTCAACCGATGTGCGAATGATGGTTGCGTCCATGTACGCAAGCGGCGAATCTGAGACGCCAGAGGTGAAAGTCTCATTACAAGTCCTGGCAGCTGTGATATTTGCATATTTCCGCACATCTGCTGTGACAGCATTTGCAACATTCTCTGAATCGGGCCCTCAGTGCGAATTCATTTGTTTGTATCTTTATATAAGTATATTAGTTTCTTCTAGTCACTTACTAATCATTGATAAAAGGTTTATTCAGTACTATGGTTTTTTTTCCTCAAAACTGCTGGTACTGTATTTTTAATTGTTCCCTTTAATTTTTTTTTATTTTATTTAAATTTAATCTATGTTGTGCTCTTTAGGGAAAACTACATTAGCAGACTGCCTCATATCAAGCAATGGGATCATCTCTAACAGACTAGCGGGGAAGGTATTGTTTTAATTTCTGAGTTATTGCTTGGGAGTATACGCTGGTCTTCACTGCCAGATTGTAACCTTTATGATTATCATTGCAGTTACGTTATTTGGATAGTCGTGAAGATGAGCAGATTCGAGGAATCACCATGAAATCCAGTGCAATATCACTTCAGTACAAATCTGGTATATTTCCAATCTATAGCATTTTATACTATTTATAAACCTTTCTTGTCTGTTTTACCTACAATAAAGGGTGATAATAATAAAGCATCACAAAACATAGGCAATTTCACCCAAGAAATGTTTGAGACTTCTCATCTGTTAAATTAGAATTCACCCTGTAATACAGTTGTGCTAGGGAATAGGAAAATATAACCAGAAACATGATTTAATCCCTACTTCAACCCCTCCCTTTATCCATCAATTCAGGAGACCACATTGGCCTTTGTTGCCTTATGAAACCCTGGTTACATGCTGTCTGGGAGGGGGGTGGTGTGAGATGCCTGCATTGTAATGTCGACATTGACCATATCGACATTCATTATGTAGACACGAATGAGATGTCAACATGTTAGAATGTCGACATATTGTTTCTGACGACAGCATTGGCTCTTATTGCGGCTTCCTTGCAGTCATACGAGAGTCGCTTCCTGGCTGGACCTCCGATGCTGCAGCGTTACAATGAGTATTTCTCCCCTATACCTAACCCTAATCCCTATTCTTAACCCTAGCCATCCCTTTAGTCCCTAACCCCATCCCCCCGCCCCGCCGCAGCCTAACCCTACTGTCGACAGTCTGACAATGTCAACATTTCACATGTCGATAAATATTGGGACATTGACAGAATTTTCATATTTTGACCTCTATTCACCACCACAATGGCTTTGAAATGAAACAAACAAGTTGTGCTTTAACTGCAGACTTTCAGATTTCATTTGAGGGTAATTACATCCAAATCAGGTGAACGGTGTAGGAATTACAACGGTTTCTATATGTGCCTCCCACTTTTTAAGGGGCCAAAAGTAATGGGACTATCAACTCAAACGCTATTTCATGGACAGGTGTGGGCTATTACCTCGTTATTTCATTAACAATTAAGCAGGTAAAAGGTCTGGAGTTGATTCTAGGTGTGACATTTGCATTTGGAATCAGTTGCTGTCGACTCTCAATATGAGATCCAAAGAGCTGTCACTATCAGTGAAGCAAGCCATCATTAGGCTGAAAAATCAAAACAAACCCATCAGAGAGATAGCAAAAACATTAGGTGTGGCCAAATCAACTGTTTGGAACATTCTTAAAAAGAAAGAACGCACCGGAGAGCTCTGCAACACCAAAAGACCCGGAAGACCACGGCAAAAAACTGTGCTGGATGACAGAAGAATTATTTCCCTAGTGAAAAAACCCCTTCACAACAGTTGGCCAAATCAAGAACACTCTCCAAGAGGTAGGTGTATATGTGTCCAAGTCAACAATCAAGAGAAGACTTCACAAGAGTGAATATAGAGGGTTCACCACAAGATGTAAACCATTGGTGAGCCACAAAAGCAGGAAGACCAGATTAGAGTTTGCCAAACAACATCTAAAAAAGCCATTACAGTTCTGGAACAACATCCTATGGACAGATGAGACAAAGATCAACTTGTACCAGAGTGATGGGAAGAGAAGAGTATGGAGAAGGAAAGGAACTGCTCATGATCCAAAACATACCACCTCATCAGTGAAGCATGGTGGTGGTAGTGTCATGGCATGGGCATGTATGGCTGCCAATGGAACTGGTTCCCTTGTATTTATTGATGATGTGACTGCTGACAAAAGCAGCAGAATGAATTCTGAAGTGTTTCGGGCAATATTATATGCTCATATTCAGTCATATGCTTCAGAACTCATTGGACGGCGCTTCACAGTGCAGATGGACATTGAGCCGAAGCATACTGCAAAAGCAACCAAAGAGTTTTTTAAGGCTAAAAAGTGGAATGTTATGCAACGGCCAAGTCAATCCCCTTACCTGAATCCGATTGAGCATGCATTTCACTTGATGAAGACAAAACTAAAGGGATAAGGCCCAAGAACAAGCAGGAACTGAAGACATTTGCAGTAGAGGCCTGGCAGAGCATCACCAGGGATGAAACCCAGCGTCTGGTGATGTCTATGCGTTCCAGACTTCAGGCTGTAATTGCCTGCAAAGGATTTACAACAAAGTATTAAAAAGTGAAAGTTAGATTTAGGATTGTTTAGTTTGTCCCATTACTTTTGGCCCCTTAAAAAGTGGGAGGCACATATAGAGACCATTGTAATTCCTACACCGTTCACCTGATTTGGATGTAATTACCCTCAAATTAAATCTGAAAGTCTGCAGTTAAAGTACATCTTGTTTGTTTCATTTCAAAGCCATTGTGGTGGTGAATAGAGGCCAAAATATGAAAATTCTGTCAATGTCCCAATATTTATGCACCTGACTGTATATATCTAGAATTGTCGCATATACATGTAAACTGTGGAAGAAAAGCCCCATTCGCTTTCCACAGGGGTGGGTAGTGCGCCCCCCCAAAATAAATGACCTTGTCCCCACCGGTCCAGGAGACCGGTAGGGACTCCCTGTTGTCACCGGTGCCAATCCTGCCCTGCACTTCAGAAAACAGGCTTTTCTATATAATTTTGGGAGGGCACTTGCGTCCATAATTACACTTGTAAATGTGGTGTCACATATTTGAGAGGGGTCCCCTCTTTCAAATTATGTGATCCACTTAGGGCACACGTGGTCACTAGACAATAGCTTCTATCTCCCCCATGTTATGTTGGAATGTGGAAAAATGACCTCAGCACAAGGATGAGAAAACCTTAATCAGCAAATTGTTCTCCAGAGTAAGCAAATCTACTTTCTCTTTTTTCCTATGGGATACAATGGAGGAAATATTAATATAGCTTGTGGTGCGAGTAGGCTGGGCACTTTCATAATAACCGCTTTAACTTGCACTACTACCTCTCTATACTGTACCCTGATTGGCTGGTAAACGTTTCAGTTTTTATTACTTGATGGAGCTGAGGACCTGAATCAGACCCGGACGCTAAAAAGTGTTAGCTCATAGCTGGCTGATGTTCGCATTGTGCGCATGCATCGCAGTGCGCGTACGCGAACCACTGCGAACGCTCTGGAAGCATTCGCTCGCTGCGCATAGCCTGCTCAGCAGAGTGAGTGACAGGAGAAGCCGTTTATGGGTGGTGACAGGGCCGGCCACTAGAAACGGGGGAGGGGAGATGCGAACAAGGGCGGGCCTGAGTGTCGCAACGCTGTTTTGGAGGTGTGCACGTCACCTGGCTGTTTTTTGCATAAGTGATCGCAGTGCTTGAGGGTATAGTCTACCTCAAGCGCTGCGTTCGCTTTCGATGCTACCTGATGTTCCAATGCTTGCATACACTTCCTGGAGAACACGTTCGCTAGTGGGCGTCTTAAGACAGGCTGCTGTGCGTCTGCATATACAAAGTGATCGCACGCCAAGACAAAGTGGCCGTGCTTTTGCCTTGCTGTGCGATAGCTTGCTGTGCCGTCACTTTGCAGAGTTTGCATACGCTGGGTTCGAAAGAACGCATGTAGCGAGCGGGTCTGAATGAGCTCCTGAGTGCTCTATTTTGGAGCAGCCTGTACTTTTCGGTTTACTTATTTGGTTTGCAGTACATTGGCAGCCTGTATCTCGGAGTAGGAGCTTTCAGAGGGACCCGGCATTAGTCCTTTTTCATCTCCGCTTTCCTTTATATCTGCCATCTTAATGTTGAGTTTGACATGTTTCTGTAATCTTTCTGTAGCAAGTTACTATTGCACTCTGTTAATTGTCTATCTCCAAACACAGACACCTTACTTTGTTGGCCATCTACAAGGTTTTAATAAAGAGACTAAAAAGAGCAGTGCCTGATACTATTCCCTATAACTAATGTGATTATGTTCCCTTTATAACCTATGCTTCAACCAGTTCACTGCCCATCTACATGCTTCTTACTAGACTGTAATTTGTACTGATCTGCCACCTTCCAGGCACTGACATGTCCCCCACCAAGACTTGAACTACAAGTACTGGTTTTTGTTTGCTTGTTTTATTTAATCCTCAATATTTGGTCTCTCGATATTTAATTTTTTTTTTTTTGCTTAGTTATTGATAAACCATTGATTTGAATACCCATAATCCTAATCGTCGTTATCATTTTTTAGGTGAAGAAGAATATCTCATCAACCTCATAGACTCCCCGGGACATGTTGATTTCTCATCCGAGGTCTCCACGGCAGTCCGTCTCTGTGATGGCTGTATTATTGTAGTTGATGCTGTAGAAGGTGTCTGTCCACAGGTAATGCAACAATCTGTTTCTTATCAATACAGGTGTAGACCTGTAACATAGACAAAACAACATGCATGGCATCAATTAATAGCTAATGCATGTATTGTATTTGTGTAATCTATTATGTTGCTCACTAAAGGCTGAAGTGATTGGTACAATCTGTGAGCTGGGGTATAAATGAATATATCTTCATCAGTGACTGCTCCAGAGGTGGGGCTGCAATAGGGGAACCACACCAGCTGCCAGTGAGTCCCAGTTGGTGTAGCTCCACTATTTGAATCTTGGACTGGAGCCTCTGTCTGTCTATCTGTCTGTTTTAGGTGTATAGACTGTCAAAAGCTTTAAGAAATTTGCTTCAAATGTTACATTTTCTTAAAAGATATAAAATTTTAATGACACTAAATATCTGTAAGCGATGTGTAATATTAATATGGGTAATTATGGAACACCCTTCTGGGTGTTTTCTTATAGTGTTGCACAGTGTGTAGTAATTCTTGGTTTTTAACAAAACCTGTTTTTATTGCCTCTGTAAGTGGAAAATACAGTGATGGGCACCAGTAGAGGGGAGACCCGTCTTGGACTGACTTGTGTGCACACAGATACTGCAGTCAGATGAGCAGCCCCAGAAGAGAACGCCCGCCATGACTTTAGTATCGTCTAGCGATGGCATTTATTTTTACCTGAAAACTATGGTGGGGGACTCAAAAAAGCAAAGACTAGGTCCCACAGACATGCTCCTCCCAATCATACTGAGCTGTCCTCTATCAATCACTGCTTCTTGGGGCTGCCAATTAGATGATCGTAATGCAGGCTGACCAATCAGGGGAGGAGGATAGTGCTCTCCCATCCTCTCAATCTTCTGTTCCATGGAATTCAGTTGGCTCCTGCAACTTTCAGCCTGCATTGCAGCACCTATGATATGTGATTGAGTACATTGCAGCCGGACAGTGGCGTAACTACTGCCCCCGCAGCCCCCGCGGTGGCTTGGAGGCGTCGGGTAGCTTGGGGGTGACGGGGGCAGTGGTTACACCACTGCAACTGTGAGCGCTGGCCTCTGAAATGATCGGAGGCTAAGGAAGCCTCCGATCACTTCAGAGGCCAGCGTTCCCAGTAATGCAGTGCGCGGGTCATGACGTCACCTGCGACCTGGGGAACCTGCGCGGCCGCGTCTGCTGGGTCTATTTAGATCCAGTCAGCGCGACAGCGGGAGAGACAACGCGGATGACAGCGCGCAAAGTCAGGTAAGTGAGGGGGGGGGGGAGGGGAGGGAGAGAGGTTTGGGGAGGCCACAACTACAGGAGAGGCCACAACTACAGTGGGCACTTCTAGAAGGGGCACAACTACAGGGGGCACTACTTTAATGGGCACAACTACAGGGGGCCCTGCGTAACTGGCACTATTACAGGGGGCCCTGCGTAACTGGCACTATTACAGGGGGCCCTGCGTAACTGGCACTATTACAGGGGGCCCTGCGTAATTGGCACTATTACAGGGGGCATTGCATAATGGGCACTATTACAGGGGGCATTGCATAAGGGGCACTTGCTACAGGGGGAATTGCATATGGGGCACAACTACAGGTGGCACTACTTTAATGGGCACAACTACAGGGGGCCCTGCATAATGGGCACTATTACAGGGGGCATTGCATTAGGGGCACTATTACAGGGGGGCATTGCATAAGGGGCACTAGTATAGGGGGCACTAACTTGATACACGCAGTTTACAGGTTATAAACTATGTTCCCAATAATCTGGTTCTACACGGACATAAAATCTGTGCAACCTGTCTTGAGCTGAGGTGGCAGACTGGCAGGAGCAGAGAGGAGGGTTGGTGAAGTAGATCTGTCAGGGTGGGATGTAATGGGCATTACTGTTTGGTATAATGTGTATTTGGCAATACTGTGTGCACAATGTGCTATTAGGGGCATTACTGTGTGTCATAATGTGTTGTATGTGGCATTACAGTGTGGCATAATGTGAAATAGGGGCATTACAGCGTGGCATAAATTTGTTATAAGGGCATTACTGTATGTCATTATGTGTTATACGTGGCATTGTGTGGCATGTGTAAGGGGCATTGCTGTGTGGCATAATGTGTTGTAAGGGGCATTCCGGTGTGGCATACTGTGTTATAAGTGGCATTACTTAGTGTGTCATAATGTGTAAGGCGCATTACTGTATCATGTAACCACACACCTTAAATGTCGTCTTTGGGTGTGTTTGATCTTTGGGCGGGGAAGGGGGGGGGGGGGGGGGCGCCTGAAACTTTTTTGGCATGGGGGAGCAAAATTTATAGTTACGCCACTGCAGCCGGATGTATAGTTGCGCTCACAAACAAGGAAGAGTTGTACAAAGTATATGCAAAAGTGTTTTTCCAATCTCACTGATAATGTTTCTCATTCTCCCATCTCTGCACCAGCAGCTGTGCATATGGGACTCTGATCTGTTTTCGCGTTAATAAACAGGAATGGGCTTTTGATCTCTGCTCATCACATGACTATGCATAATATTATAAGCTTTCTTTTTAAATAATTTGGCTTGCATTCTATATTACTGTATGTTTGCATATGTTCCCCTTTTAGTTATATTTCATACATGTGGATCTTTGCTAATAATTGTCCATGTGTAGCTTTTAGAATGTTTTCTTGCTGTGTATAATTACGTTTTATGTTTGAGCTATTTTCAAGACTAGGGATATTTAATTCTGTATTCTTTAATTTTGTGATTGAGTCACCCTGTGTTGCTGTGCAGGTAATCTTCCAGTTCCAGTGTGTCCTGCGCTGGGATGTTATAAAGGTCCATGGTTCGTTGAATGATACAAATGTGTCTGTGTGGAGCTTTCCTCAGGGATAGTACCAATTACACTGCACAAGGCATGTGGAGGATGTTTGATGCGATATAAGGGATGTGTGGGGGGCCTAATTGGCATTTAAAGGGGCACGTGGGAAGATCTGGGGAGCAATCGGGGGGTGTGGTGGTCTATACAAGTTGTCATATGTTTTGGTTGGAGGCGATGGCCTGACTCTAAAACTTTTAAGCTGGCTCCTAGATTCTCGAAAAATTTGTCAAGCCCTGCAGTATGTCTTGTGCACATGCGGATTGGTGACTGTGACTGTCTCCATACTCACTCCACCATTCTGTGATGCTGTGTGATTCAACACTGCGTCACCCATTTCACATGGAAAATGATCTGTGCAGTTTTGGGCTGCTGTCTGAGAAGTCTCTTATGGATTTGATAAGTTCCCATGTTCCTTTAGGGAAACAAATTTTGACCAATCCTGTCAATACTGTTGCAGTAACATAAACTAAAAATACAATAGTAGTGCGCTCTGGGGTTATCCTAATAGGTGGTGTGCACTCTTTTATGTGTCCTTCGATATTTATGATCAATTATTGTCCTGTATCCTTAACAGCAAATCCCGATTTATTATTCTGTAGGTAGGTTGTTCTTAAATAATCTTAATGTGCTGTGTCCCTGTCCCTGAACGGGAAATGTCTCTAAATCTGTCCACAATTGTAAACAAACTTGTGGAGAAGGGATCATGGATAGTCCCAGCAAAGTGTTCTCATAATAGCTGTAGGATGGGTGTTCTGATGTAAAGGTTATGACTCTTCGTTCTCCTCTCCACCTCAAATATAATACAGTAGCATAGTATCAGGGACTTGGTAAACACAATAATGCAGGATAGGTAAGTAATGGCTTGTACTTACCAAATGATGTGGTTCGTTCCTGCTGGTTCTCCTTGTACCGGTGCTTGCAGAGGTTGTGGTGAGGAGTGACATAAGGGTGATATTACTAATGCTATATATACTTACGCATAATTGCATGTGGTTCCAGGAGGATTTCTATTTACAACGTCACGGTACTGCGATGGGGACCAATTTTGCACCAAGCTAAGCAAACCTGTTCATGAGTCTCTGGGAGCTCAGGAACATTTGGGGAAGGCATGAGCTTGGTGCAAACTTGGTCCTATGGAGACGCTTTATCGACGATGTACTATTTACATTATATGGCAGGGAGACAAGGAATCACTGAGGGAGTTTACACAACACATCAATTTAAACAGTCAGAATTTGAGATTTACTACTACATACGGTAAGGAGAGGGTGGAATTCCTCGACCTAGATGTTTACATCAGAAATTCCAACATACAGACTAGGACACACTATAAAAAAGTAGACGTGAATAGCTATATTCTTGCAGAGAGTGATCATCACCCCAGTTGGATTCGCAGTATTCCACAGAGTTAATTCACATGTATATGCAGGAATTGTACTAATATTGAGGACTATGAGTTACAGGGACAGAATTTAATAAACCAATTTAAAGAAAAACGCTATGATGATTCACAAGTAGAAGAAGCTTCTGAAAAAATAAAAAAAAAGACCTAGAGAACAACTATTGACATATAAAGAAAAAAAGAAACCGGGCGATAGGGAAAACAGTAAAATATATTTCATTACCAATTACACTAATTCAGCTCTTAAAGTAAAAAACATTGTAAAAAAAATTGGTCTATTCTACATCTGGACAGCAAATTAACAACCATTTTACCCGACACACCTGATGTACTATATAGGAAAGCACCAGATCTGAAACAAAAACTGGTCAGGAATCATTTGAGGAACAATAAATTTGTCAAACAGACTACATTAGATGGGAAGACCACTAGGACAGGCTTTTACTATTGCGGCCGCTGTCAACCATGTAAAAACCAGGGTTGTAGAAACACTACTCCGACAGAGTATTATCAGTCAACCAACTCAACAGGAATATAAAATACGCCACACACTGAGCTGTGACAGCAAGAATGTGATCTACGTACTGGAATATCCATGCCATTTACAGTATGTAGGACGCACCACTAGAAGTCTAAAAACAAGAATAGCAGAACACATTCGCAGTATTAAGATTGGTTTCAAACAGCATTGTGTGCCAGAACACTTTAAGAAAGAACATAATAATAACCCCAAGGGATTGAAATTCTCAGCAATAGACCAGGTTGTACCCAATTGGAGGAGAGGAGACCACAACGTCAGGATAGACTAGATAGAAAGCAGATGGATTTTTAATCTACACACCCTCATCACAGAAGGATTAAATATAGATCCATAGGTCCACGCTGAGCTTATTTAAAATATCGATTTAAATAACATTTCAATTCAAAATCCTTGTTCAACAGAAGTTACCTGTAACCACATTGACTAATAATTGGAATCCGATTAGGTCACAATAAAAATCAATACATAACTTCTTTGGAAGTGAGATTATGATTACTGAATAGAAATAGCAATGATCACTCAAAGCAGCTATTGATCTGGATATTAACATGCTATCTCATTGGAATTATCCATATCATCTACCAATAGATGAATGGCACCACACAGCCCAATACAAATAACTCTAGACATACTTACTAGAATGAAGTAAGCAGGCTAGATTAATTTATATATAGTGGGCATATAGGAGAAATCAACATAGATGGTATAACCAACAAAATGGCCGTGACCACTGAGAGACACAATCCCACAGACACTCTAAGTCCAATGATTAAAACTAACCAAAAAGATTGCCGCCGCAGAACATCTAACATCATACAACCAGATAAATCACTACCAAAATGGCCGCCGAGGACGGCGCATGTGCAAAGCACTAATGGACACTTCAGTGCACACTCTAGTGCATGCAACTTGGACAGTACTAGCCAGTGATGACACAACACCACCCGGAAATGCGGGGAGCGCGAACACCGGCATCGAGGAGACAACCGAATACACAGCCTATTTAAGGAAGGAACAGAGAAAGGTAGGCACCTTGAAAAAGTCCATAAATTGTGGACGAAACTCGTTGGGCCACGTCCCTTTTATACAGGACCACTTTAATAGACTATGTATGCATACTGCACCTTGGAACTTTTATACCATTATTAGGATATTTTAAAAGGATGTTTAGACTCTGAAGAGTCACACTGTTTGATTTTGAGAATAAATATATTGTATCAGACTGGAGTCCTCAGTCTCACTTATATTATATAGCATTAGTAATATCACCCTTATATCACTCCTCACCACAACTTCTGCAAGCACCGGGACGAGGAGAACCAGCAGGAACGAACCACATCAATTGGTAAGTACAAGCCATTAGTCACCTATCCTGCATTATTGTGTTCACCAAGTCCTTGATACTGTGCTACTGTATTATATTTGAGGTGGAGAGGAGAACGAAGAGTCCTAACCTTTATATCAGAATACCCATCCTACAGCTATTACGAGAACACTTTGCTGGGACTATCCATGATCCCTTCTCCACAAGAGTTTATTTACAATTGTGGACACATTTAGAGACATTTCCCGTTCAGGGACAGGGATACAGCACATTAAGGCCCTCATTCAGAGCCGCTCGCTATTTGCGGTCGTTCGTTCTAAAACAAGGGGTGGCTATTCAAATCAACCGTTCGCTAATTTCGGTCTGTTCACGCCTCTAAGTCTGAACGAGTGAGCAAAACTTGCGGTTGTAATTTTGAAAAATACGCCCCCTTGCCGCTCGCACCATACGTCATGTCCGCTATTTATTAGATTAATCGAGTACATCGAACAGCGTATGAACTGCTCGCTATTCTTGTGGCTGGTTTTTTCAACCGTCACCAAGTGACGTCGTCAATGACACTGCTGTATTAATTATGCACTCCCTTAAAACGCCCGTTTTGACCTTTAAGCACGCCTGCGTTCGAATTCCACACCCCCGTTTTCAAGCACCTTCCCCTGTTACCACCCACATACGCCTCCTTCTGTCACTCAAAATAGCAGGCATTCGCTATATAGCGAACAAACGATTTTCGGCAGCACTGACTGGTTTGCGCATGCGTATTAAAATCCGTACGCATGCGCAGATGTGCGAACATCGGTCAGAACGAACGAGCGGCCGCTTACGAGCGGCTCTGAATTAGGGCCTAAGACTTTATGGTTACTATTTAAGAACACCTTACCTACAGAATAATAATCGGGATTTGCTGTTAAGGATACAGGATAATAATTGATCATAAATATCAAAGGACACATACAAGAGTGCACACCACCTATTAGGATAACCCCAGAGCGCACCACTATTGTATTTTTAGTTTATGTTTCTGTAAGAGGTTGGGATATCTCTACAAGTGGAGCAGCTAGGGAGTTTCCAACAAATGATCTAGAGCGCTGTAATTCCCATCTCTTAATACTGTTGCAGTGGCTGAGTGAGCGAAAGGAATGAGGCAGTTTTTAGTTGTCCAGGATAAATCCTATTGTGCAGCTCCCGTATTGGCTTCTCTGGGTATTGTAGAGTATATGGCGAAATTTACCATATGGCATACTCGTTCAACACGGTTTGTTCTTTAAGTTGTATATTATAAATATTCTAGCACTCAGAATGGCAAGAGTTGCTTCTACACATAGCTGAGGAAAAAATTCTAACATAATAAATGTCATAACCTCAAAAAAAGAAAAACTTGATATGCGATAGCTCTGCTTGCAGCGTGTTTTCTAATCCTGGAACTCAAACGCTTTTCCCACTGTTGTTTATAATAACATTATAGTGGTACTTCAGTGTTAACTGACTCAAGGCCGTATTCAATTAGAGGCGAAAAGTGCCGTTAGGCGATAAGTTTCCACGGATTTGGACCTTCCGCCTGTTTTCAAAGTATCTCAATATTCAATTCCAGGACTGTTTTGCGTAAGCGGAAAGCCAATGCATTGCAATAGGCGGAAAAATATCTCCTATGAATAGCAGGAGGAAAAAAATGCAAAATCATTATTTTGGGGTGCAAATGTGGGGAAATGACTCAGAACCCCTGTGACAGCCCCCCAAAGGACAAATCAACAAAAAAATATAAAAAATGACCTCAGAACACCCCAAATATGTACTCTGTGTTCTGTAAAAAGTGAGGGGACAACTATGAAAAGTAGTGAAATAGACTTCTTGGGGTGCTGTAAGGAGGGGCCAAGTGTTTTTGGTATTGCAGGTGCATGTATGAGGGTGGTTTTTCACTTTTTGTAAAAGCCTGTTCCGCATTCGCCGCTTTCCATTTTTTGCAATTGAATAGGACGAAAAGCGGGGACGTGCATGGAAATTTTTCACCTCAAACGGGCGAAGGAGGCGGAAAGTCGGACAGGCAAAACTTCTCCGACTTTTCGCCTCTAATTGAATACTGGCCTTGGTCTTAGATCCTTAGTCAAGTAAGGTGGCTTCTGCTCTGGTCATACTTGTTACTGTTTCATTGGATATACGAGTATGGATGGCTATGGAGATATCTAGAACTGTAACTCAGGAGGAGGTGTCCATCTTGGCTCCTACAAAAGTATCATCTGACCTTGGCTTGTTTCCTGCTGATAATCTTCTCCTTTCTTGTTCTTCAGACGCAAGCGGTATTACGACAGGCCTGGCTGGAGAACATACGGCCTGTTCTAGTGATTAATAAGATTGACAGGTTGATAGTAGAATTGAAATTCTCCTCCCAGGAAGCATATACACATCTCCAAAAATTATTGGAGCAGGTAACCACTACTCCACAATGTGAATTAATCAAAACTGCCTTGACAGACATGAACCTTGACCAGCCTCTGCTTTATTTTCCAGGTTAATGCTGTGACAGGAGCCCTTTTCACCTCAAAGGTCTTGAAAGAGAGAGCAGAGAAAGACACTTCTACAGAGACATTGGAGGGGGAGCAGGTTTATGACTGGAGTGCAGGCTTGGAAGAGACAGATGATTCTCTCTTGTATTTCTCCCCAGAACAAGGCAATGTGGTGTTTGCCAGTGCCATAGATGGCTGGGGGTTTACGTAAGCAAATTTTGTGAACTTTGTTTTACTCTTAACTTTAAAATCAAGTTTTGCCTTTGTGAAAACTCACACTTCGATAATTATTCAAGGACTTGATCATCTATCATTATTTGTTTACACCCAGTGGCCATGTTGTTAGGTACACTTTTCTAGTACTAGGTAGGACACCCTTTTGCCCCCAGAAAAGCCTGAATTCCTAGCTGTTGCTATTGTCATTTACAACCCAAAGGGGTTTTAGTGGATTGATGTCTGGTGACTGTGGAGGCCATTTGAGTAAACAGTACTCCTTGCCCTGTTTGTGGAACTTCCTTGACATGACATGTTCTTTGTGACTTGGGGCCCTATTTGCTACAGCCGCATTTAAAATGCGGTTGTAGTGTGATATTTTTGTCTGAATTCGCATTGCGAATTTAGGAACTATCACAGGGATTTATCAAAAATCCCTTAAAGCTCTGTCCCTGCAAATCCCGTACGCAATCTTCTCACTGTACTTTTTTGCAAAATGCGCGGATTGGCACATCATACCGCCCCCCCCTCCCTTGTCTGCTACCCCCCCTCCCCCTCAGTTTCACTTACCTTCTGTGATCGGTGGTCCGGTGATGTGCTCTGGTCAGCTGGTCTCCCGGCCAGCACTCTAACTCTTGTCTGCTGTTCTGTGCAGCAGCTGACCTGGGGTCACAGTGCAGAAGCCGGGAGACTAGCTGACCGGAGCACCGATCACCCTGGATGCAGTTTTTTTTTGTCTGCAGTAATCAGCTTGTAGTTTATTTAGACCATGCATCAATAATGTAACAAGAAAAAAGGGTGCCTTCCAAGTTCTCGGCTGAAAAGTGTCAGGCAGCTATCCTAGGGGTACACTGCCACCCATAAATCAAGAGGAAATTTTGTATCAAATTGATAGTGCCAAGTGTCTAACCCGGACCAAAGAGATACAGTTTATTGTAGTAATAAAATATATTAAATTCTACAAATGTCCTAAACATGTGACATAAAGTGCATTAGCATAATAAAAAGAGAGACAGTTTGCAATATATTCTGCAAATAATACCACTGAATTAAGTACACCTGCAGCCACCTCCTGAATTATGGGTGAGTTAATGGATAGAATAATCAAAACCTCCTAAAACAACAAAAAATTAAATAAATAAAAAAAAAAAAATCCCAAAAATGACAATAACACAAGACAAAAATGTGTAAAAAGATAAATGCTAGAGACATATAGAAAATAAACAAAAAATGGAAATCAACATACACAAAGTATCAATATGAAAATAAATGTGAGTAACTTAATGGCAGATCTAGTTCCACATAACTTTTGTATAAGCAGTATTAAAAGTAGCAACAAAATGATGTGAGAGTCTCTGATGGGTATTTCATAACTACATCCCGTTCCCACTGCATTACACCACCATCAATCTCAGCCATTGACACAAGGCTGGGTGGATCAATGGATTTTTTTGTGTGCCCAAATACAATGGACGTCTGACGGAGCAATTCAATAGTTGCTCTGTTCTGGTGCCGCGTGTGTGCGCCCCAAAATCACGAGGTTTAGCTGTATATAGCAGCTAACCCTGTCTAATGTCCTGCTTTGTGCACCCAAACAGCCAACTTATTTCTGCTGTTTCTGCTCGCCACCCGAGCATACCAAATTCTGACCCTGCCTTGTGAATTGCGCTGCAGATATTGAGGGTCGTTAGATCAGATAGCGTTTTTCTAACCTTTTACAGTTTTGGGGAACCTGGACTATTGTGGCCACAGTTTTCTGTTCTAAGCTGACAGAAGTGGAACCTGGAGTCATGTTCTGCTGCTGTAGCCCATCATCTCCACATGCTGTGCATTCAGAAATGCTCTTTTGCCTGTCACTGTTTGTAATACATGGCTATGTGCGATTTGTGTGGCTTTCACTTTCTTGTCATCTCGAACCAGTTTGTGTTTTAGCCCACAGACCTGACACTCTGTGGATGATTTTGTGTATTTGTTTTGTGGACCTTTCTCTGTAAACTCTAGAGACTGTGGTCCATGAAAATCCAGGAGTTTCTGTGATGCTCATCTTGCACCAACAATCTCACCTAAACTGGCCACACATCTAAAGATTATTTTTCAAAGCAGCCAACTAGTTGGTTGGAACAAAAATCTGGTTATTCATGTGTCTCAGAAATGGCTGATCTCCTCAGATTTTCATGGACCATAGTCTCCATAGAGTTTACAGAGAATAGTTCACAAAACAAAAAGTTGACTGGTTGGAAAGATAATATTCTTGATGTGTGGGCAGCTTTAGATCATATTTCTTCCCCATTCTGGCATTAGGTCTGAACATTATGCATTAAATTGTTGCCACTTGATTGGCTGATCAGGTATTTGCATTAACAATCAGGTGTTCATAATAAAGTGATAATTAAGTAGTCTGCACATACACATCTACATTATTCAACCAGCCAACTAGTTGGCTGGTTGGAATGATAATCATCTAGTGTGTGGGCGCAAACGATAATCATTTGCTTGTTCCACATGCTGAAAACGCCAAAAAATGGTCTGTCCAACTATTTGGGAAAATCAAACATGTTAGATTTTACCCAACTAATTGTTCTAGTGTAGGGGGAAAGTTGGAAAGTTTCCCCCCAATTGAAAGATAAGTAGACGGACACTAAATGCTTTTGTCAGTCCTTTAGTACTGACTGGTAGCAGCAGGTCACCTTCTCGTCAGTGCCGGCAGCGGGTCTCCCCCTCAGTAAAAGCGGAACTGCACCTGCGGACTCCCTGCCCCCCCCCCCCACCCCTTCCCCCTCCACCGTACAAGCTGCACTGACCCCAGATCCCCCTACCTCAGTAAAAGTGGCACTGCACCTATGGAATCCCCCCCCCCCCCTCCCCAGTACAAGCGGCACAGCACTTGTGGACTTTTCAACCCCCACCCGTACAAGCGGCACTGAACCCAGATCCCCCTGCCCAGTACAAGCGGCACTGCACCCAGGGACTCCTCCCCACCCCACCAGTACAAGCGACACTGATCCCCGACTATTGCCCCAGTACAAGCGGCACTGCATCTACGGACTATTCCAACCCCACAGCCCACTTCCCCAAGCGGCATCCACCACCTCGATCGATGTGCCCCAGCCTCACACACCTCCCCTCCTGCTGGTACCTATTGTAGATAATGGATGAGTAAGGCCTCTTCTATTTGTTTGTATAGAGGTAACACAGCTGGCATATAAGTCTCGTGGCAAGAGTGCAGGTATGTTGATGCAAGGGTCCAGGGTTCAAACCCAGGTATTTAAATATTTATATTTTTAGATTTATATAAATATTTATATTTCTAGAATTATTTTTTTCTTCTTCAGGGTTCATAGGGATCCACAGGGATACCATGGCGATATTATGGTTGGAGACCAGGCACCAAATTCCATATATAACCCACCCCTAGCCATAGGACGGCAGATGCACCTTTGTAACAGGGGACTGCTCTGGCAGTCCTAAGCTTTTTATTTTAGATTTTATGTTATTTATGTTTTTGGGTTGGCATTACTAAGCATCTGAATTAAGAAGCATATACTGCGACTCCATCTACCTCCACCGGGCCGCAACACCAGTAACTGAGCTGGTGATTTCAGCGGGTTGAGGCTAAGCTTGCTAGCCGTAATGCTGAGACCTGGACTACAACTGGACGCACGGAGATGTCAAGTAAGGCGATTACTCGCTTACGGGAAATGGCGCGTGGCAGTCCTTGCTGCTGGTGTCAGAGACGCACCAGAAGCCAACATTTCTGGGCTGCGGCTTTGCAGCAGAAGCCGCGGCCCTGGATTGTCCGCGTTCTCACTACACCACCGGGGTCTTGTAGTCTGATGGTGGGGATCATCAGCAGATGCTTCTGCTGCCTCAAAGCCAGCGTACCTGGCTGGTTAACGCAGCTTAGGGGAGGTAGGCTCTCCCCCGGCAGTCCCTCCCCTGACCCAGATGCCACCTAACCAGTGTACATGTTCCTGGACAAGAGCCTTCTTGGGTAGCCTCTTTTTCCCAGGTAATGAATCAGTTTGTGGATCGTATGGCTGCTCCCACTATGCCTCCTTTGATGGGGTGTCCACAGCATGCTATGTTTGCACCTCCTATGCATTTTTCCTGGAAAGATGTTGATGTCCATTCTAGTCAGACTATGGCACCATCTAATGTTGATAGCAGGCCGGTAATTACTAAGGCACCTAAGCGCAAGTTAGCTTTTTATCAGTCAGCTCAACATATGGATTCAGACGCATCATCAGATGATGCAAATGATGCGCATACTTCCTCTCCATGGTCTAGCTCGGGGGAGGAGGACCATCTGTCCACAGTGGAAGTTCCTTCTTTGGAGAAGGCGGTTAAATCAATCCTAGAAATTCAGGATGATGAGCTAGCTCATAGTAAGAAGGCTCCAGTGTTTAAACACCACCGGAAGGTGGTCAAAACTGAGTTCCCTGTATCAGAACAGCTCACTGCGCTTATGGATGAGGCCTGGGGTAACCCTGTGGTTTTATGTGAATAAGAGAATAACATCGTTGTATCCTTTCCCGGCTTCTGTATGTCCTAAGCGGGAGGTACCTCCTACTGTGGATGCTCATTTAAAGCATTTAATAAAAAATGCTACATTGCCTATTCCGTCAGCAACTTCTCCATGGATAAAAAGATTGAGGCGTGTCTTAAAATGATTTTTTCTTCATCTGGAGCTGTTACTTGTCCAGCTATGGCTGAAACCTGGGTAGGAAAAGCGGCTGAAGAATGGATGGGAGCATTGGAAAATTCTTTACCAAATGCTACCAGAGAACAGATTATGTACAATATATCTCTCATATACGGGAAGCGGTTTCCTATCTGGGTGAAGCTGCTGTAGATACTGGAATTTTAGCTTCTAAAGCATCAGCAGATTCAGTAGTGGCACACAGGGCCCTTTGGTCAAGATCCTGGAAAGCTCATACAGGATCAAAGAGGGTGCTAGAGATTTTACCTTTCTATGGAAAAGTACTTTTTAGAGCAGAGTTGGATAAAATAATAGCTACTCTGGCAGCTTCAAAGTATGCAGGTCTACCATCTACGGCGACTAAGTCTAGACAGGTTTCTTTTTCAGTCCTTCAGTTCTCAGGGACGAGCAAGGGAACAGTCTTCCTTTAAGGCGTCTAGTTTTCGCGAAATATCAAGGCGACAAACTAAGAGGTCAGGGCCGTCAAGACGTCCAGCTTCTAAGCCGGATAACAACCTTCTGCCTGATGGGACGGGCCTCCTCCTGGGGGATCCCAGGGTGGGAGGCCGACATCTTTAGTTTGCGGATTGTTGGCATCAAACAACTGATGCCTGGGTCCGAGATGTGGTCTCTCAGGGGTATGCCCTCACTTTCAAGAGGCATCCTCCCCAGAAGTTTTTTTTTCCACAGATCCCCCATCAGATGTGGTCAAGGCCTTGGCCTTTCAGGATGCCATTCACTCCCTGCTGCAGGCTGGGGTAATAATCCCGGTTCCTGTGTTGCAAAAGGGAAGAGGTGGTTATTCAAATCTATTTCTGGTTTGGAAACCGAATGGGGTTTATCGCCCTATACTAAATCTAATGACCTTCAACAGGTTTATCCATGTACCCAAGTTTCTTATGGAAACTCTCCGATCAATTATTTTGGCAATGGAGCGGGGGATTACATGGTTTCCCTGGACATTCAGGATGCATGTCTGCATGTTCCTATTATATCATCCCACCAGCAATTTTTACGGTTTGCTGTCCTTCAGCAGCATTACCAATTTCAGGCTCTACCCTTTGGCCTTTCTATGGCTTCCCGGGTTTTTAACAAAATAATGGCAGTCATGACAGCCTATCTCAGGCGTCAGGGAGTCAGAATTCTGTCATATTTGGACGACCTTCTGATAATGGCACAGACTCCTGTTGTTTTACAAACCCATCTTCTACTGACCATAGCCTGCCTACAAAAGCACGGCTGGGTCATCAATTGGAAGAAATCATCACTTTTTCCAACACACGAGATGGTACATCAGGGAGCTCTTCTGGATTCTCGGGCACAGACGGTGTTTCTACCAGAGGACAAGATTGTGGCCCTATCATTGCCAATACGAAATCTGCTTAGAAAGCGAAGGGCATCCATTCTGTTAGCAATGCGGATACTAGGATCAATCGTATCCACCTTCGACATAGGCAAGTAGATCGGACAGTATCATTGAATAAAGTCCCAAAGGATCCTTCTTACTCCAGAGGTTCGTCACTCCCTGTGGTGGTTGAGAAAGGTTCATCTGAACAAAGGGCGCCAATTCTGGATTCCAAATTTGGTACTGCTCCACACAGACGCCAGTCTTTGCAGATGGAGAGCAGTGACAGGTCATCACACCTTTCAGGGAAGATGGACAAATCAGGAAAGTCATCTGCCAATAAACATTCTAGAACTGCGAGCAGTATACAAAGCACTTATCAGGGCACAAGTCCTGCTTCAGGGCAAGCCGGTCCAGATCCAGTCCGACAATGCGACAGTGGCCTACCTCTATCATCAGGGAGGCACAAGAAGTTACGCAGCCATGAAATAGGTGACAAGGGTTCTAATTTCGGCAGAACGTCATCTTCCGGCCATCTCGGCAATATTCATACCAGGAGTACTCAATTGGGAAGCAGACTTGCTAAGTCGCCAGGCCATACACGCTGGAGAGTGGTCTCTCCATCCAGGAGTGTTTCAGCTTCCGGTAAACAAATGGGGTCTAACAGAAATAGATCTCATGGTGTCACGTCACAGCCACAAAGTCCCCAGGGCACTCATTTTGTCTAAAAGTGTTTCTGGTGTACGATTGATCTTCCTTCTCTTTCCTTCTCCTGCCTTGAGGCTTGTTAACTAAACTTAAGTCCTATGGCTAGGGGCGCGGTATATATGGAGGAGGACCCTGAGGCATCCTGGAAGCTGAAGCTTTAACTGTTTTGTGCCTGGTCCCCAACCATAATATCCCCCTGGTATCCCTGTGGACCCTATGGACCTTGAAGAAAAGGAGTTATCTAGGTAAGTCTACCATAACTCTAATTTATTTTTTTATAGTTTAAATAATACACCAGGGAGGTTAAGACTGAGGTCAGAGATGGGGAATGAGCTGATTACCTGGTGTCCCCTCCATACTGCCTGTCACCCTGTGCACCTGTGTAATGCCTGACACCTTCTTCCTGACATGCTGTGCACCCATATAGTACCAGACCCCTCTCCCCTATCACCCTGTGCGTCCACATAGTACTTGACCCCCCTTCCCCTATTCACCCATACAGTACCTGATTCCTGTCACCCTGTGTGCCCATATAGTACCTGACACCGCCTCATGCCACCTGGGCACACATGACACCCTCTCTCTCATGTTAATCTGTGTGACCATAGGGTCTGATCAGAGATTGACACAAATTCGATTTTTATGCAGTTCAAGTGATTATTTGCTAATGCGCATGCACGAACACCACACTGCATACGCACAGAGGACCCACTTGCAAAGTGAGTGACAAGTAGTCAGCTTTTGGGGGTGGTAACGGGGGGGGATGGTAGTTAGAAAACGCGGGCGTGTCTGGCTGTTTAATTGCTGTTGCATGGGCGTGCATAAATTAGCCACTGTGTTCATCTTGCCAGCATATTAACACTCAGCATGTCAGGAGAGCGGCTTGTCAGACTTGACTTGCATACTGCGTTACTGCCTTCTGTGCATTCTTGGTACTGCTTTTACCCATCTTCGTACAGATATGAGAAGGCAGCAGTGGGCATCCCTATGCTCTGGTAAGTGTGAAAGTATGCAGTTGCATTTGTAATACTGTTCGTCTCTGAATCAGACCCATATAGCGCCTTACATCCTGTGAGCCCATATAGTGTATGATACTCTCTGTTTATTTATTGCCCCATGCCTCTCCCTTGTCGACCTTGGTTTTATACAGTTAAAACATTTTTATGATGTATCTATTAGTGTGTAGATATAGATATATAGATGTAGATCTAGATATCTCTCTATTTCACCGTAGTTTTTTTTTAAATTGTATAAAACTATTGTTTCCAAAAAGTTCCACAAAATTATCGATTTCTTTAAATGATCAAACTGCAGATTTGTTAGTAAAATGTTACTGAATTTAGTCCATATAGCAACTATTTACATATAATAAACAATATTGATAATTTTGAGGGCATTTTTAGTTTAAAAGTAATAATAATGACGTTCAATTTTTCAAACAAACATTCAAACAAATATTTATTTTCAATTTATTTAAAACATGCAGTAGCTGGCAGACCCTGTCCACCTACTTCTGTGAAATCACAAGTTGGACAGAAGTTGGCTGGTCTTATGAAAAAGTTGGTTAGGTGAACCGTTTTAGTTGGAGGAAAGTTGGTTTGATGTATGGCCAGCATTAACATCTCTGAAACACCATGAGGAAGTTGTCTGTGTTAACCTTTAATCCTGAATGCAGTAGCATAGTCTCTTGACTGTGTGTGATTTTATATTTCTATTTTATTTATGTTTTTAAACTGAAAATTTTGGCATTATAGATCCTTTTTTTAGTATAACTTTTTTTTTTATGATCCAGAATATGCTTTTTTAAATTAATGGCATCACCTTGCCAGGAAATTTTTTTTTTTGCTCTGCAAATATTCATTTTCGGTCACTAGATGGCGCTGTGGCTTTGTTTTGATCACCGTCATAAGTTCATTTTAGGTGATTCCTTTAAATTGATTCAGTGTACCCTTTACTGATTTTGAGTAGCCTACACTTTTTCGTGCATTTTTTTTTCTTTCTTTTTTCAAGTTCTATTAGACCTTTTATTTATTTTTTTTTGTTTAATCAGAGAGTTGGTAGAACATTTGAAATAAGATTTGTCTTCGTTGGGGCAGAATTTCATTTAATTGCTATGTTAATACTTGATTTTGACCTATTTGTAGTCAGGTATAATTTTTTAACTTATAAGTATTCAGGGAGACACTGCATTCATGGGAGATCATATCATTGAAAGGTAGTTTCTGTTTTTTTTTTTTTTTTCTTTTAAATAGCACTATTGCAATTGCAGAGGACACTCGCATATTAAAAATGGTAAATATTAAAAACTCACCCCTGCAGTTGTGCCCATGTTTTGCATTGCTTCAGGCTTACCATAAAATTAGGGTAGACTGTTCTGTGGCAGCAGAGAGAGCTGCCATGATCCTGCAGACCATTTGGTGCGCTGCAGTATTAGAATGACAACCATGTACATTGCTATACACTGTCAGGATTGTTGCTATGAGTTATCTGGGCTTTCCTGGCCTGACTTCTCATTAAAATCCAACACAGTAGTGAGGTAGAGGACAGGGGTAGGTAAGTTAAATAAAGGAGCAGATTAAAAATAAATAAATAAATATATATATATATATATATATATATATATATATATATTCAATATTAGTGGTCCTTATCAGTGAACTCCAGGCATGGAATGATTGTCACTGACAGCTGACATAGTCTATTCGGATCCTTTACCTACTGCAGATTACTTTCACACTTATCTTAGACTGTTCAAATTGAAATGATGGTGAGAATATGTATCTACCAAATTGTATGCCAGTCCGAATAGAATACACACACCTACCTAGTACATACCTACAGATGTCACACACCTGTACTGTTCTCACCACCTGTCTTACACACACCTCACATACCTGTTACTGTTATCAGATAAAAACAAATAGAATTATCCTAGAGCACTTTCTGGTTTTAGTATTTGATCTATTCCTTACCAATTAGTGATTCAGTGATTATGGAATAGTGGAATACTGTGCAATCATTAGTTCTGATATTTGCAATAAAGGTCAAAATTCCACGTACTGTTTTATAAATGTATAATCTCAGAAAAGCAAACAAATGGGAAGTGCCAGATATTTTTCTTTCTTCTAATATCTATTAAGAGCAAAGTTTCTGGCTGTGGTCTCCACCAATAGTGTACCTAAGCTTCCTGATTACACGAGTATTAGAAAGCAGGTTCAGTAAATGATAGTAATATCTGGACAATCTCTTTTAAGAATTAAGAAGCTCCATATTAAGAAGCTCATTTTCACTTTAGATACATGATTGAGAACTTGGTTTGTGCTTTGGGCATAATTTATTATTTATTTTTGCAGGATTGATTACTTTGCCCAGCTGTATGGCCAGAAGATTGGCATTAAGTCAGCTGTGCTGCTGAAGACACTCTGGGGAGACTACTATCTGAGTACCAAAGCCAAGAAGATCATGAAGGGAGCTCAGGTAAGAGCCAGTACATCACAGGTGTTCTACAAATCGTAAATATGTTGCCTTGTCTCATAACGTTCCTCTTCAGGAGGGTAGAATTCTGGCTATGTATTTTTTCATGACAATCCCTTGAATTCTATTACTCACTGGATTTTCATAGCATTATGCAGGCTAGTGTCAAGACAAATGTTCTAACTTCAGACTGTTCAGCCAGGCTAGGACAAATTGGTTCCATGGAGGATTTACCAAACCTCATATAAACCATCAGGACAGTTAGGGGAATTTAAAGAATATCCCACCTGATGGTGGTATTGCTGCATTCCCCCTCCCCCTCCCCCTTCTCCAACATGGAGCCTCATTTATGTTGCACATTATAATGGTGTGTGTTAAGAGGAGGGCTGGGGGTTGAGCAAGGACAATCACGAGCCAGAATCTCTTTGTAATAGTCAAGCTTTAAAAATATCCACATCTCGTATTGTGTTAGTGAGGCCATAATGCAGCTCTTGGCATTCTGTTATTATGACACCATCTATTTTCATTTGATTGAGATTATATTTCAAAACCTCAAAGATTTTTATTTTTATACTGTGCCATTATTTCTTTTCAGTACTATTAGCTTACAGTCTAATGTTACACTCTTTATATGTTTGTGGTTTATTTTGTCATTTGCTTTTTGCCTTCGTTATTTTTAAATGATTGATGGCCTCATGGTTTGACTTCTTAACATCATTTCCTTTTAAATGTCATTGAAAAGTTGTATTTAGGGCTCCTTTTTCTTTTTTTTCTACCTCTTCTAATGGTTCCTTTGATTACAAACTAGTGTTAATAAAAGCAGCAAGCTAAATATGTGGTGATTGATGACGCTTGTATATGGCCTTTGTCACTGTACTGGTAAAAATAGCAAAGCTAATGTCTTGTTTTGAGACTTCTCCTTTATGTTGCCTGCAGCTTGTTTCTAGTTTTTTGCAGAGCAAATGGCAATGATAAAGAGATGGTACACTAGAATGCCGTGCTTTTATCTAGTGGTATGGGAAGGATTCCACTTATTGTCTAGTGTATACATACCTCACAGATAGCATTTGTTTCATAATGATACTAGAACCTATTATTGGGGTGGGGGTGGACCCTTAGGCTTTTAAATTGAATTATGATCTTTATGCATTATAGATCCTGTTGTGTATTGTTCTGTATTATTTTTTAAATGTACTACCGTGTTTCCCCGATAATAAGACCTACCCCGAAAATAAGCCCTACCCTTACTTTTGGAAAACGTTCCAAAATAAGCCCTACCCTGTAAATAAGACCTAACAAAATCCCCATTTTGTCCGGTACCTGCCTGCGCTACACTAAAATGCCCCCAGCTCCGCCCCCCGCATGAAATGGATGCCGTTGTTAAAGATGTAACAGTGGCATCCAATCACAGCTGCAGCGTCTCACTCTCTCAGTGAGCGTGCGGCAGCTGGCGTGCGTGGCAGGGTCATTTACAGCAGTGCCGCGGAGGAGAGGATAGAAAAAGAGGAAAAAAAAAAGTAAGTTAAGAATTGTATTGAATTATTGAAATTGCTTTCAATGTTAATTAAAATAAGCCCTACCCCGAAAATAAGCCCTACCCCGAAAATAAGCCCTATGGAGTTTTTTGGACAAAAAAAAAAGACAGTGTCTTATTGGGGAAACACGGTAGTTTATTCGATAACTAATGGTCTGATCTGTCAGACAAATGAACTACGAATGATAAACGACAAACGATTTGAACGATTTTACCAACGATTTCATGAGCTACGAATGATTTTTGACAGTATTAAAATGAATGAAAATCGACCAAATCTGACTGCAAATACATCAGATGTCAGATATCGTTATCTGATAAACGGGAACGTGCATCGTTCATCGTTGCAGGGACACATGGCAGATTTTCTTTTCCGATATGAACGATTTTATTGTACAAATCTGACAGAAAATCTGATCTTGTGTATGCACCATAACACACACTGACAACATAGACGTAATGACATATAGTACAGTATATTAATCTATACATAGTAAGATAACTTCATAACATGGGCATTACATAGCTTATACTGGTACATACATTATTAATTTTAGTTATGTAGTGCACTGTATTACACCGCACTGTACAGATCACCTATATCAGTGCCTGCACTATAGATCTGTGCTTTCTTTAGGAAAGGGATTGAAATGTCGGTCGCTGTTTAGCCGCCGGTTCAAATCTCTACTGCGGCTGCCCGACAGGATGAAGATCCCGACAGAGGCAGGTAAGTACCCCAACCTCCCCCCCCCCCCCCTTAACCCTAACCCTCCCCTAGTGGCGCCCCAGCCCTAACCTCCCCCCGGGGGGACCTAACCCTCCTGGGGGGGAGGGGGGGGCTAGCCCTAACCCCCCCCAAAACCTAACTCTAACCCCGCTAACTACCCTAAACCTAACCCTGCCCCCCACCTGCGGGGGGAGGGTTAGACACGCAGCCTGTACTTGCCTCGTTCGGGCACACGTCCTCCTGGATTCTGGTGTTAGAATTATGATCGGCGTCGGTATTTCAACGTCCATCATGAATCCTTTGCCGGCATTCAGCAGTCGGGATTGTGACCCCACATAACTACATCCCCTTTCTTTATTACCCTGCTCTGGAAAATAGTCTGTTTTTTTTTTATTTCTTTTTTTTGCAGCAGTCTTCCTTACCATTAGCATCTCCGATCAGGAAATTCATGTCCCTGTTATGCCTGATGTCTCTGTAAGGCCTCCTTTGGATTTATCAGTATGCATTGCATGTTATGAAGCGCGAGCAGCCATCTGTTCTGTCACTTTAAATGGCTGCAGTTTATCTGTCAGTTAAGTCGGTATAGTCAGTAATGATATCCTATTTGTAACTATGCTCCTTTTTACTATACAGGGCAAAGGGAAGAAACCATTATTTGTGCAACTGATCTTGGACAATGTGTGGAGTCTGTACGATGCAGTTATGAAAAGGTCAGTCTTTAGCCATAGAACTGTGTGCGTGAAATAATACTTCTTGCACAGATTGTTCCACAGTATTTTTATTGTGAAGGAGTATGCTGGTTTTTAAACTCCTAATATATTATTTGTCAGCAGATTTAAAAATAAATAAAAAATGAGAAACTGCTGCTTGGTTAAGTATTCAATCGGTGTGCTGTGAAAGCTCCAAGTTTACAAAATGGAATATATTGCTCTAGCAATTGGCATTCAGTTTGGTGTTCTACAATACAGGTCGTAAAATGTATCCTCCTCATGAGACCTCCATCTTGATACGCTTTAATTGCATTTCCATAGCAAACTTCCAGGTTGTATAATTTTCTGCACCTTTTGCTTGATAAACCAAATTATGGTTGTAGCTCCTGTATTTCTGCTTCTTACAGACATGACTGTGCAGCTTATGTACTAAAATCTGTTTCACTGCTGCTATACTGCGCTGGAAACCCTGTGCTCTCTTCACACTGTGCTCCTATGTAGTCTGCACTAAGATGTGCCTAAGATGGTATCTGTATGCCGCTCTGGGCGTCCCTAATAGCTTGTATGTATGGGTGTCTGGGTACTCTACACCTGTGTGCCAGGGCCCGTAACCTGTTGGAAATTGTGTGTGTGCAGGTGTTGATACTGCAGAGTTATATAGGCACAAACCAGTTACTTAACCAGTGGTGGTGGTGGTTTATTGATGGGTAGCAGGTACAGCCGTATACTCACTGTTACATGTACACTGGTAATGGAGAGAAGCTTTAGCGGCGTTATATGTTACTCAGACAAAGTACTAACATGGCTGCAGTCACATGTGCAGGAGCGCACATCTAAGAATTAAACATTTTTTGGTGCTAAAATGTAAATTCTTAGATTACAAAGGAAGGTCATGAGATCAGAATCCACCACAGAGTCAGAAGACAACATTTACAGGCTTCTAGTCCTTGCTTAGTTACAGTACAAGTATAGAAAGATTAGACATCAGTTGTCAGCCAATAATAATTGGATTTTATTAAAATTGCCCAATTGCATGAAGTACAGTAGTAGTAGTATCCTTTAGGTAGGATGGGAATGATGTATTTTTCAAATGCAAATCAACAAATTTGGAGGCATGAGGTGTTACTGAATCTGTGCCCGCAGTTATGAGCCTACCCAGTGGATTCATAAATGATTTGTTGATTTTTAGTAAATTGTGGGATAGAGTGCTAAATAATTAATTTCATTTTTCACAATCAATTTCTTTTTAAGACTTTCCTCTATGAAAACCTAAAATCGCCAGCAAATACATCTGTTGGATCTTCTGTTAATTTAGTGTAAGATGTGGTGTCCTCAAGAAACCTATTTGCCTCCTGTATTTTTATTTAGTTTCAGGTCATTAAGAACCTATAAAATCAAGAATCTAATTCTCTCAGTTTGTTATAGTCTGCTTCATATAAATTAATGAGCTCATAGTAAACATCAAGATTTAGACTCAAGCTGATAAAAGTGGGAATTAGCTCTAACACCAGATCTATTAAGTTGTGGCATATTGATTGTGTAGTTCATAATAGAACTATTTGGGTCAGTGCTTCGCAGGATGGCATTAGCCTTCATAATTATACTATTGGGGTCAGCACTTCATAGGATGGCATTAGCCTTTTTTGATGGTTTAAAGTTAACTTTTGGACAAAATTTATTTAAAACCGCAGAGAGCTGGAGTAAGACGTGAGTCTTAAATCTCTTCAGTCTAATTATCCTGTTTATCCATCCTGTGGCTACCCTGAGGCTCCTTCTTACCTTTTGCATTGCTGGATATCTTCGTGCTGCCCTGGGGGTGCTTCTGCTCAGCTCCAAGTCTCCGTGTCGCTCTCCTGTGCCATGCTGTGTTGGGGCCTGCATTATCTCCAGACGCCTGTCTACCATTGTAGTGACCTTCTGCCTGCTGCACCGCTGTCTTGTGGGACTCCTCTCAGTGGCCTCTAGCTCTGGATTGTACCCTGGTGTCACTCCGGATCCTGCTGTCCTCTGGAGTCTTTTACTGCGTGAGCCCCTGGGGCGCTGTATCCCCCACTGTCCTTCCCGGCCTGCCGCCATTTTAGTTTTCTGAGGGTCCAGATTGCTGGTGGATCCTGTTGAAGCTGCTGGGGTCGCTTATTGCCCCTGAGTTCCGCGGCGCTGGACTCCCGCTGCGCTCTTCTGCCCTTGGTGCACTGGTGTCTGTTCCTGTCTGCCTCCTATGGTTGCAACTGCAGCTGAAATTGCTGTTTTGCCTAGCTGCTACTGAGGTGATGGATTTCCTACAATGCCCTGGGCTCACTGTGACTGAGGTACCCTTGCCTTTCTCCTTGTTTGCTGCTCCAGTTTTTCTACTCTGATGGTCAGTGCTACCCTGTGAGATTGTATTGCTCACTTACACCTGCTTCATTCTGCTCTGCTGACCTGCTCCAATATAAGATCCTGTTTCAGCTGTTGCATCCGCTCCCTTTTTCCCTAGTCTCCTATTCAGTGATACCATCTGGACTGTTGTTCGGTTACTGATACTTAACTACTGTTACAGTCCTCTCCTGCTGTGACAGTTTGTGTGCACCACGAAGAGACTCCTTCAGCTCGTTACCGAGTCAGACAGGAGGGTGGCAGCTCAGGAGCAGAACTGCATGCTGAATTCTCTCTTTTACGTCAAGTTCTGTCACATCTTGGCATCTCTGAGGGTGTAGTACCTATAGGAAATTGTCTGTCATTGAAATATTTTTTTCTTTAGTTTTATCCTATATACATATTTCTTCTTCATTCGTATTTAATTGCTTCCAAGGTTATGTTATCCTTATTTAGTTTTACTGCTTAATCTTTCTTTGTTTTAGTTTTTTTTTTTTTGGGTAGGTTAATGTATTTCTTATTTTTGGCAGTCTTTTGTTGTCCCTTAGAGCCTGTGCTGAATACACCTTAATTTTACGGTACACGGGAATAGCTGCCCCCATGTCTTTATAATGTAGTGCAGTTGGGGAAGAGTTGTTTATTAGGGGGTCCAGGTATGCCGTAAATTGGAGGTATGGTCATACAGGGTGGGGGGACATGGGGGAATGGTTGATAATTGTATTCGGATGTATGTTTGGTGATGATGGCTAGTATATACATCGTAAGTTTCTCTGTATTGATTTGATATTTGCTTGCTTCACGGCAGCCTTCTGTACATAGGTCCACATTAGAATGGCTTGGTTTGATGTTAGGTGCTGGGGTCTAGATTTATTGCCCTTATCCCTTTTATAAGGCTGGCTTTATATTTGTCACACTACGTGTTGCGTGGGCCTGGATGGCGCCTTCAGGTTGGCTATGGTATACCGACTGCTTAAACGCCGCCGGTTCTAATCCCGACCCTGGAAGCCCGACAGATCAAAATCCTGACACCGGCTGGTAAGTATATTTAATCCTCCCCTCCCTTGGGGGTGGTGCCTAACCCTAAGTGCCCACCGTGGTGCCTAAACCTAACCCTCCCAGGGTGGTACCTAACCCTAAGTCCCCCCTTTTCCTAGCCTAAACCTAACCCTCCCCCAGCGGCTAACTGCTCACAACGCCCGGCTTAACTACGTTCGGTATGCCGAGCGTTGGGATTTCGGCATGGGGATAATGATAGGTGTCGGCATTTAGATGCCTATCTTTAGTCCCATGCCGGGATTCTGTAGATCAGCATTACGATCACCGGCATCCTGACTAAGTCCCGGCGCCTTCAGGTACCGGTTTCACCACTATTATCCTGTATGGGGTTTTAATATCTCTGTTTTGTGTAATACCTACAAGCTATGCTTTGTTTTAAGTTACTAAATATCATTGAGTTGCTCTTTTTTTATGCTTTATTTAATGTCTTGCTTCTATCTGGCCTATCCTCTATTTGTCCTTATCTTTCAGAGAGCTCAGAGTTCATCTTTAAAAAAAATATCTATCTGCCTATCATCTGTCTATCTAATGTCCTGACTGACTGATCAACGCCCAGCCCAAACCCCTAGAAACATGAAATTGGGGAGTACATTCCTTCCATGACGTAGGTGGCCACTAAGAAGGGAGTTTTTGAAATTCGACTCCAAAGGGGGTCAAAAAGGCTAAAATGTTTCCTGCCTGACTGAATCATCGTGGCTGCAGCACAGTTCATATTCAAACACCAACTGTCATCCCTAGTGTTGCCAAACATCACTGGCAGTTGGTGTGGCTCCCCTATTTGAATAGTGAGGGAGAGGAATAAGTTACTACAGGTGTGAGTGAGGGTAATGTGTTACTACAGGTGTGAGGGAAGAATTGTATTTCTACACAGGTGAGGGAGGGCAATGTGTTACTACAGAGGTGAGGGAGTGGAAAGTGTTGGTACACAGGTGAGGGAAGGTAATCTCTCATAGCAGTGATACATTACTATCGAGGTGAAGGATTAATGTGTTATTTGAGTGTGAGCTGGAAATAGATAGATAGGATATAAACTATACAGTATCTATCTACCTACAAAAGGAAGTCTGTGCACTCACGGTTATGAATCCAGCAGCAGGGGTGCTCTTCTCAGCTAGACCCAAAGTCCATCGTTTGCAAGTGTAGCCACAAATAATCATGTATAGGGAGGCACTTGCCACACTTCTCATTAGCAGTGTTTAATAAAGCATAGCGTTAATATCACAAATCTATATTGTACTTTGATATCTTGCACACCTAATGGTAATGCACAGTGTCTGGCTCTGGTGCCTTTTTTTAGGGTGAAAGCACCCCCAATGTAGAAAAAGCAGCACTCAGAGACTTCAGTCAGCAGTAAAGTGCAGGTGCTTTAATCAACGTTCCTGGGACATCCACTCCCTCCTCAGGATACACACAAAGTGATAAAAACATAAATCTTACCTTAAATACCCCATTACATAAGCATTCCTCAAGTGTAAGACGTGAATGCCAGAAACTAATCCGGTCGGCAACTTTTTGGTGCCATGCTAGACTCCAAGGTTTGCACAACGGAAGGGATTTCGGTCAGAGGGTGACCAAACGCCCGCTGTGAACTTGTCAACAAAAAATAGTTTGTGAAGTAACCATGGAAACTGCCTGATAAGAAAAGCGGCATCCACACAAACATCAACCGGGCTGAATATACAATAACCAGACTTGCAAGTATACACATCATAACTACACATTTCTAATGCTTTGAAAATATGGTGAATACAAATAAACTATTATCATGTAAAATAAGTTAAAAATGCACACAGCTGCCATGTTCTTACATAAACACCTAAAAATGCACTGTGTTATATGTTACAAATGACTGTAGCTTGGCAGCAAGAATGATTTAAGAATCCTAAAAATAAAGCACAGTAATTACATGAATATTTATGGGGAAAAAAAGGGCTGTACACATAGTGACCAACAGTCTAACTCACACCTTGGAGTCTAGTCCGTCACCCGGAATGGCATCCGGTCTGTTTTTTTTTTATCACTTTGTGTGTATAATGAGGTAGGGGCGAATGTCCCCAAATCGTTGATTAAGGTACCTGCACTTTACCGCTGATTGAAGTCTGAGTGCTGCTTTTTCTATAATTGAGATATATATCTCTCGTTGGTATGCACCAAAATGGAAAGGACAGCTCTTCCGGCAAGAGCTGTTTTTTGCGATACAGAGACTTCCGGGTTTATGACACAGACGTTACTCTGGCGCCCTTCTGCACCAGGACAGCCGCGCTGTGGGGGAGCTGCGAGGGATCTGATTGGACCTCTGGGTGTTCCGAAAAGAAGCCCATAGGCTTCTATTGGGTAACACCATCTAAAAATGGCGTTACCAACTGGGACGAAGTGATACATTCCTGTGCTTAATACATACATAAATACATAAATGCATACATAAATACATAAATACATACATAAATACATACATACATACTACTGCATTTCTGCCCTTAGTAAATTCCGCCCACACAATTAAAAAATGAAAAAACAGAGCTCAAACTTATTGTTTACTTGTTTTAGAATTTACTAAAATGTATTATTTATACAGTGCTTGCTGATCCCACAGTGCTTTAAATTTGTAAGCAAATAGAATACTAAAACAAGGCGCTTATTGCATGTTGGTCCAACCAGATTGCAGTAGGAAAAATTGGAACGTGGATGTGAATATGATTGAGGCACATAGCAATGGTGGTTTGCAGGTCAGATGGTTAAGAATAAATTTAGGTATTGAACTGTATAGAGAAGGGGAAGAAGATAGAACAGGTTAAATAATGTGTCTGAAGGGGTGAGGTTTTAGACATACAGTATATGGTGCCTATGATAAAAGTTGTTTTTCTTCTGTTTTTTCCTAGGGAGAAGGAGAAAATTGACAAAATTGTCTCTTCTTTGGGACTGAAAACCAGTCCTCGTGAATCCCGCCACTCTGACCCAAAGGTCCATGTGAATGCGATTTGCAGTCAGTGGCTTCCAGTATCAGAGGCTGTTCTCAGTATCCTCTTTTTGAGCTACAATGCAGTGGGTAATCCATGCTAGATTCTGTGCCTGGGATAAGTGACAGTACCATTTTGTCTTTTATAAAAAATATATCCCAGCTCCTAGTGCAGGCTGGGTTATGGTGCAAAAGAAGCTTGAAAGCCTCTGATGTTGACATGTGGTAGCAATTGGCCATATGCAAAATTGCCATCAAGTTGCACTTTTATTTTTCAACTGTAGGTACCGTTAGTTACTCTGCTAGATTGTGTATCTTAACATCTAGGCTAAGTCTATTTGGTTTAGCTATTATTAAATAAACTAAGTTGCCATTTCCTTTAAAGAAGTCCTCACACTATATTTTATTTGTTTAAGTTGTCATCTGTCCATTACACTTGTTAAAGTAGCTGTCTGTTCAGCTGTGGTTACCCCTGCATTGAGTGCTGGGGGTCATTGGGCTATTTCATGTGAGGGGAGGGCAAGTATCTCAGAAACTGTGGCCAATCTGGGAATGTCAGAGCTCTGTTAATTGGATGAAAAGGGTAATCCTATGGAAAATTTATCCTTGTGGATACATCTGCGACTTACACAGGTTGTGACTTATGACACATTCTTGACCAATTATCTTCTATTTGGTTCCACAAGGGGTTTTGCTACACCTACACCATAAGGGGATGAACATACAGCATCATTACAAAGACAAGTTGACAAAGTCTGTAATATGTAATTGAAACCTGCAAATGACATAGTTACTGACCTCAAAAGGAGAAAGTGCCCTGTTGTAGAGAAACTGGGTGGACACAAATATGGAGAGTTGGCACAGATTAGTATTTGGACATTTAAGGGGAGCATGGTCAGCTTCTATGAAGATTTGTTGTGAGAGCACAGTGCATGGCAGGGTACTCTAGAGGTATGGAGCCGTGCGGTTGAAATCCTGGAGGTGGGTGAAAAAAGAAGTGGATCTGGGAAGCTGTGAGGAGTCTGTTGGCAAAGGAGAGTGTGAGTAGGAAATGTAAGTGGGTAGTCGTTGAGAGCTTTGTAGGTGAGAGGAGTTTGCACTACATTCTGAGTGAGATAGTGAGCCAGTTTAGTGACAGCCATAGGAAAATTGGCAGGCAGAAGAGTTCAGGATAGACTTGGGGGGTGGGAGTTGGGGGCATTGATAGGCTAGTGAGTAGTTTACAGTAGTCTAGGCGAGAAAAAAAAGGCTTTAATAAGGGTTTCAGTGGCTTCCAGATTGAGATCGGGTCCAATCCTGGAAATATTTATGGAGGTGGAAATGACAGGATATGGAGAGGGACTGAATGTAGGTGAGAATCGCTGATGACACCAAAACAGAGGTTTGGGGTACAGAGGAATGAGAGATATTGTCGACGAGGGGAAGAGAAGGGAACCTTGGTGGGAGGAAAGATGGTTATTAAAGTTCCTGAGAGGTTCATTCTTAAAAAGTGATGGATTATTTAAGAGGGGATGTTCAACAGGCAGGTGGCGACATGTGAGTGATCGTGAGAACAGATGTAAATTTGAGTGGTGTCGTCAGGCTGAATTTTTTGAGATATAGGGATATATTTACTAGAGTGTGGGTATTTAGAGTTCCTGCACTTTAGTAAATATACCCCTATTTCTCAAAAAATTCAGCTTGACTCCTTCCTGGGAAATTTTCGGGAAATGTGCCTGGGACCCCCCTAAAGATGTCAAGCCATGGGGGATCACTTATGCGTACCCCCATTTTTGCCTGCTGAAGGAAGTCGGGTTTGTAATAGCCGCAGCAGGTGCATATTTGCGGCTATGAAGAGGTGGTGAAGAATAGCACTTAGGAATAGTTACATATTTATTTTTTTAAATCTATCAAATTTGGGGTATAAGAAAATGGGGGTAAGCATATTTTTAAGTTCCTAAAGTGCATTTTGAAAATTCTTCAAAAATGCACCTGCCACTACCACCCAAATACTTTTAAACACCTGCTGCATACTTCGGAACCCCCCTGAATTAATTTATTTATTTAAAAGCTTGTTCCCCATTTTTTTTATATATTTTTTTTAAACCCCAAAATGTACATTTTTTTTTGGGTGTCCCTATTTTATGTTTAAACTTTTTTTTGACACAGTTCATTCTTAGGGGCTATTTCCAGGGTGCAGGCTATTTTTTTTATTTTTTTAAGCCTGCACCCCTAAACCCCAATTCTGCACTTTTTTTCGCCATGTAAAACATGGTGAAAACTTATCCCTGTTTTTTTTTTCAAAGACTTTTTTCGCACCGGCGAAAAGTCTTTGAAATTGAATACGGGGATAATTAAAACAGGTGAAAATTACATCATCTGTGATAAATTATCGCCGATTCCGACATTTCGCTTCAATTTGAATATGACCCTGTGAGTTATAAAGTTGAATCAGAGCAAGGTGCAGAACGGGATCTCCTGTTTGAAGATTGTCCTAGAAAAGGCAGGGTGTTTCCAGTTCATAAAGTCATGAAATATATGGGGGGTGGATCCAATTTGCCACGGGGTAACCCATTGATTTAGTGGTTTACATGTTAATCCCCTTTTGATCGTGTGAAGAAAATGCAATTTCACTAAATAATGTTTCCCTGCGAGGCATGGGTAATTCCCCCATGGTGTTAAAAGAATGGCAGAATCTGGACAAATGTCAGAGTAATTTGTCTAGGATGGAACCAGTGGCGTCACAATGGGGGTGTGGACTGCGCCAGGTATCGCCCTCCGAGGGGGTGACACCAAAATGCCGGCTCCTCGGTGTCAGGGAGTCTGGCACTGCACACTAAAATCACAGTGCAGCTCCCGGCTCCTGGTCACTGTGGAGGAGCCAGCACTGCAGGGGAGAGTCTCTGAGGGCAGCCCGGCTTCTCCGGGGAGTACTGGGCAATCCCCCAGAGTGATGAAACCGGGGTGTATACCGTGAGGACACCCCCCCCCACAGTGAGGACACACCCCTTTTGGATGGGGTTTTACTAGACGCACTGGATGTCACCAACCCCAGTGCTACCACTGAATATAACTTATGTACCCTGTTATAGGTGAGGAATTCAGAGCCACCATCCCATTGGAAGATGGAGCCTCCTTTAAAGATCCTTGGATAAGAAAATGGAGGGTTATCTCAAGAGTTTACATACATCTACAGTAACCACGCTAAGTTCAGGCATAGCAGTAACATCCATCTCATGCAGAAGGCGGTTGAATATCTGTGTGAATTATCATTAGATGTATCATTCTCTGCAAGATCTGTGGATCAGTGGTGGCTAGAAGAGCGCTTTGGTTATGCCCATGGTTGGCGGATGTACATTCTAATCTAGTTTGGCTATACTTCCTTTTGAAGGTTCTCTTGTTTGGCGACAAATTAGAATCCATGATTCAAAAGTTGACTGGTGGGAGATCAAGTAGATTACCACAGGACAAGAAGATTAAATATCCACCTCCCTTTTCAGCAAGACAACAATAGAAGGAAAATAAATGGGACAAATTAATGCTGGATGTTGTCGTGCACGGCTACAAAATAGAGTTCAATAAAGTCCGTTAAAAGAATGTAATGGTCATGTCAAAAACACCACAACAAATCTGTGAGACTGTTCTCTACAGCCTTATGTAAAGTTCCAAGTGATTACAAGTGTGCCCCCATGCACAGAGGAGCAGGTTTTTATTCACGCCTATTTCTGATAAGTATTCAGGTGTGTTAAGTATTAGATCTAAGGCATCTAAGCAAGTATGTCCAGGTAAAGCATTTTCAGATGGAGACAAGTCACTCCTGAACGAAATAAAGGCAAATTCTTGATTTCTATAGACCTCCAAGATGCCTTTTTCTGTATTCCCGTTGGCAGACAGCATCAAGCTTCTCTCAGGTTCTGTATCCTGGGCAACCATTATCACTTTACTTGCCTCCCGTTTGATCTGTCGACCTCACCGAGAACTTTTGAACAATTAAGAAATCAGAAATGATCAATACCTTGATGATCTCCTGGTCGGAGGAGAACCAAATCAGATCGTTAAGACCAGAGTAAAGCAAGTAATTCTATATCTTCAAGGCAATGGGTGTCTAATAAATTGGAGAAGAGACAGTTAATTCCATCACAGCACATCAAGTTTCTGTGGGTACAGATAGACACCATGCATGATTCAGTGGCACTCTCAGAAATAAGGTGCATTAAGATCCAGGCGTTGTCAGCTCATACAGTCACAACGTAGAATCCAGATACGCACAGCGCTTGGGTTACTAGGAATGTTTTCCTCAACCCTGGATACTGTGCCATGGGCAAAATTGTTTACAGATGTGTCCTTACACTCTGGCTTCAGTTGTGCCAAACAGCCCCTCTCGGCGTGCAAGGTCCTGTGTAAATTGGCCGTGCCAAGTGTCTTTCACTCAAAATGTGTGTCTTACACAAATAAAACAACTGGAAGAGGCAAAACAACTTTGCTTGTTTGCACTGATCAATTGGATGTACAACATTTGTACATGTGTGTGCGATGGAGTCTGAATCTGTATACGCAGTGCTACAATGCAGCAGCTTTTTCTCACGTCAAGTTACGCAAAATTGAAAGATGAAGACGGTGTGCTAACACTTCTCACAGAGGCTTAGTTGTGCTGGACAGCTCACAACGTATGGTGTATGAGGACACATCTGTAGGTATGCTTGCTGCTGTTAATTTGACATCATTTATGTGCTTTCCATTAATGTATTGCAGCAGCTCCCTGTAGTTCTAATGTTAATATTGGGGTTTCTGTTTGTTGTGCTGGCATTAATAACTGCAGTGATTTTCCAGTTCAGGGCTCATTAAATAGGTTTACACTTTACTCTAGCTCTATTTTATGTGTTTATCCATAACCTCTATGGTGCAGACTAGTGTGAGCCAGCTAAAAGTAAGTACCTAATTTGAACTGGAATATCTTGGCTGCTGCATCGGCCAACAAAGGTTAGACACGTTTTCTCACTATATTTGGCAGAGTGTTTTTTCTGCACTTATCTAGAGAATGAATGATAGAAGTCTGTGTTAACAGCTGGTGTTATTAAAATATAAATTCACTGCCACTAAATCCTAGCACGATGCCAATCCACAGTCTGGATATACTGCAGCTACTGCCAGACCATTTCCGTAATTAAACTGTTACTTTAGCTTTTTTTCTTCCATGTACTACCCCATTTTTGTCTATTATTACTATTAATATTAAGGCCCTGATTCAGACCCACTCGCAAGCGGCTGTCCGCTCGCAAGTGGGTCGATGGTCTGCACTGAGCATGCGCACGACGGAGGGAGCTCCGTCGTGCGCATGTGCCAGACGCGACGAGCGAAGGAAAGTCCTTCGCTCGTTGTGTCTGATCAAAGGGGGCGTGCTGTCGATGTTGATTGACAGCACGCCCCCTTTGGTGGGCGTGCCGGGGGCGTGCCTCCCTGACGGGGGCGTTCCCAAGGGAACGCCTCCCGTCAGAAGCCGGCCCACTGACATCACTAGTGATGTCAGTGGGAGTGATTTTGGCTCTGATAGAGCCAAAATCACTCCTGGCCTTGCGGTTGAAAACCTCAACCGCAGGCTCCGGCTCGCAGTTTCGATGGTCGCGATGGTCACGACCATCGCGGCCATCAAACTGCACGCTCGTATAGGCTGTGGGTGGTGACCCACAGCTATACGAGCGTCCAGGGGGACGCTCCATAGTTATGGAGGACTGCCCTCATTCAGAGCGTGCGCTCTGCTCAGAGCGTACGGCTCTGAATGAGGGCCTAAGTTTTTAATTTATTTTAGCTAGTGTGTTCCTATGAATGCCACCACACTTGTATACGAATACAGGTATAATCTATGGCACTTCCATATAGTAAAATAGAATATCTAATGCAATCTGTGTTCTATTGTAGGATATGTAAGTGCCATAGATAATATCAAAACATTTTTACTGTTTGTTATAGTCTATTTTGGAATCAATCGATATAAGTCGATAGATACCTGGGATTGGGAATCTAGACAAATGTTATGCAGCCTTGTAGTAATGGCAGACGTGGCTTGCTGTATGAATCCTTTACCACTACTGTTAGACATGGTGTGCAGGAAGCTTCCCAGCCCCCTGGATAACTCCGCGGAGAGAGTGGAAAAGCTGCTATGTGCTGGCTCCCGGCGCTTTGATTCCTTGCCCCCACAGACACAACAGCTCAAAGACTGTGAGTAATAATATTGTATGATGTTCTCTTCCATATTATATCAGGCTTTAACTTTTTCCATTTGAATGCTGAATATAATTTATACGTATTGGTTTTTCAGTACAGAATGCCTTTGACCTATTAACACTTTGTGGCTGCTAGACGCGTAGTTTGATTAATGATGTAAGGTGAAATATCTGCATATGGCTCCCGCTGGCTGTGACCCACTTGGCCAGTTTGCTATGCTACATTATTTCACTTCCAATGCATTTTACTATTCTGTTTGTTTTATGTATCTGCTATGTTTTTTGTAGACAACACAAAAGTAAATGTTGTTTGTAACCTAGGGCCTGATTCAGAGAGGTATGCTATAGCACAGCCTTTGTAGGCAGCGGCTGTGCTAATATATGCAAAAGCCGCAAGAGGCTCCTTAGTTAAATAATAAGCCGCCCAGTGCCGGCTTCTTTCATCCGCTGCATCGGATCAACAGCGTGAACATCGGCCGTCTGAGTAACCCTTATGTTACTCTTGATGTCCGGAAATATCACGCTGCCGGGGCCAGTGAAGATGTGTTCAAGGACGCAGCCACTGGCTTCAGCAAACCCAGAAAATGGGGCTGACACCCCCCCCCTGTTTTCTGGAATGCTCCTTTTGCCAGCACTGTGTCAATGATGCTGCAGCTTAGGGGCAACAGATCTGCACACGCACAGTGCAGCTCATGCACATGCGCAGATCATTTAACATTGGAGACTTATGTAAAAAGCAGCTTTACGGAAATCTCTAAATTAGGCCCATAGTTCTTAACATACTTTAAATAAAATAAATAAATATATATATATATATATATATATATATATATATATATATATATATATATATATATATATATATAATATATAAATATTTTTTTATTTCATTATTTTTTTGCCACTAGCTGTTTTTGAAGCATAGAGCTTAGGTCTCATGAAGGGAAATCAAATCTATTATTGGTAAGGTTTGTCCTAGTGATGTCACTGATTATCAGATTGAAGCACTGCTTTCTCACAAATACTGGCACAGCCTCTGCTGTGTGTAGGAAACTAGTTCACTAAAAGGGAACATACACATTGACATCAGGGCTGTGGTTTTGCTCTACCTGTGGAGAACGCATCTTGGACTGATGTAGCCATATTGGTGCATTGATCATTAAGGTAGATGTTACGTCCCTAGCACTTCCAGCACCTAACCCTAACCCTCCCTTCCCCTAGCCTGACCCTAACCCTCCCAGGGGGGTGCCTAACCCTAAGTCCCCCCCGGGGACCCTAAATCTAACCCTCCCAAGCCCAGCATCACTTCGATCGGGTTGCCGGGCGTCGGTTTTCCGCTGTCGGTTTTAATGACAGGCGTCTAGATTTAGACGCCTGTCAGTACCACACCGGGATTATAACGTCTGGAAGCCGGCGGTCGGGATTTAGACCGTTGGCTTCCAAACTACATCCCCTGTTGATACTGCATAACCTCCCCTGCTAGCTGTTTTCTCAATGCATCCTGATTTTCTGCCTGTATTGACTTATACTGGGACATATAGTCAAACATGATGCTGATGACCTACTGATTTGATTACACTATCTTTTTATTTGTGTATGATGCACCATTTGAGCTTGTAACCTGCTTCTATCCCGTATATATGGAAGTACGGCTGGAACGTCAGACCAGCAATGTACTAGCAATTCTTTTATATCTTCTTTTGGCTCCTGCAACTTTAAAGTTTATTTTGAACAAATTATATGGCACTCTTTGCTGTGATGGCCTTGTATTCATTTTATTTGGAAGGCTACATTGGCATTATATTTTTTTTGTGTGTTTTCCCATCTTATTATGGGGCAATTCCACAAAATTATGGACATATAGCCTAAAACATAAGTCAACACAGGTACAAGATGTTGGCATTATAATCAGTTAAAGTGATCTATTTTACTAATAGAGGAAAATAATGTTGATTTGTGATCTAGTACCTAATATTAGAGCTCTTTAAACTATGTGTTCACAGAATGAAAACCATATTGATCAAGCTTTCATTCATTTGCAAATATGAATATGCATATCCTGAAAATATGTGTTTGATTATCACGTATATCAATGTCGGGGTTAATATAATACAATAAGGCAATTTTACAGCCATAAATAAATCTCTCTTGTTGATATGGTTACAACAGTAAAGGTGATTCAGTAAACTAAAAAGTTTGATTATTCAAATTTTTAGATATTACCTCAAAATTTAGATTTATATTAGTTTCTAAATACAAACTCCTATTTAAAAGGAGATGGTCCTAACATTTTATTTTTTTCCAGGCTGTAATTTGAGGCAACAGAAGCACTTTACAGTGTTCACACTAGATCTGGCGCCAGACCTAGAAAGGGTTACTTCTGAGCACGCCCGAAAAGGGGATGTGGCCACGAGAAAAGAGGTTGTGTCTTTAAGATGCGTCCACTTTTCATCACTCTTGGGGGCGCACCCAGCACTTACGGACATGCCGGGCTGCCCCCAAGTTCTCCCCTAAAAGAGCATGTGCCCGGCACCTATTCACCAGTAGTGATTGCTGCTCCTCTATTTTTTCCACCCGTGGGACACTGCGGCCCGCGGGTGGGAACGGCATCCGATAGGTTGCTTTAGCAGGGCATCGCCAAAAAGGTAGGGTGCATTCTGCCCTCTTGAAATCGGGCATGGCTTGGCGCCCTGCTAAAACAGCCTAGTGGGAACGCTAGCTTTATTTTTGGTAACAGAATCGCACTAGGTTGCCTCTTTAATCAGTAAGTAGATCTAAAGAGGAAGTGCCACCATTTATACAGCTGATCTTGGTCATTGATAGCGCAGGCTACAATTAACCATGTGCTGAGTAATTGTTTACATAATCCTGAACAAGAGTGTTGGATATTATTCTAAATGTCTTTGAAGTTTTGAACATATTTCTGGTGAGTGTAAAGCGGGGCTCAACAAAACCCGGGGGCCAGGTCGCCATGGCGACCAGATTTGGTTGCCTGGCGACCAGGTTTTCAGCAACCCCCGGGTCCTGTAGTGCAATCCGCGAGCGCGGTCCACACTACAGAGTAACAAACATACAGCCGTCAGCGACTGCCAAGACTCATTGGCTGCGGCATCGTCCACGGAGTGAGCCGGCTTGGAGCTCACTCATGAGCTCCACCTTCCGGCTCACCCCGCAGCAGGTTGGGAGAGACGTCATTACGTCTCTCCCATAGTGCAGAGCGGCCAGGAGGAGCGGACAGCGGCGGTCGTCGGCAGGAGCGGGGATCAGGTAAGTTGCGTTTTTTCTTTTAAGGGGCACTGCATAGGGGGGATGGCCGCTACTGTAGGGACACTGCATAGGTGGGGGTGGCTGCTACTGTAGGGACACTGCATAGGTGGGGGTGGCTGCTACTGTAGGGACACTGCATAGGTGGGGGTGGCCGCTACTGTAGGGACACTGCATATTGGGGGTGGCCATTACTGGGGACACTATGGGGGGGGTCACTGCATAGGGGGGACTACTACTCTGGGCAATGCATATGGGGGGGCACTGATTAAAGGGGCACTACATAAGGGAACCACTACTGGGGGCACTGCAGAGGGGGAATTACTACTGGGGGTACTGCAGAGGGGGGATTACTACTGGGGACACTGCAGAGGGGGGATTACTACTGGGGCACCCCGTTAGTGGTGTGGCCATGGGGGTTGGTTGTCAGGGGCGTAGGTGCTCAGTAATGCTTCCCGGGGGGTAAGGGGGGGGTCTGGCTCCTACACTTTCATCCTGGCTCCTAAATTTTAGAAAAATTTGTCAAGCCTTGGTATAAAGCATATAATTTTACCTCTACCTACTATTTCACTTTATAAAGAGGCATAATTAGCAGTTCAGAAGTTAAAGTTGTTGCAGCACCACAATATCGATAACAGGGGACATTGTTTGTTTTTCTGTTCTAGATGCTTAGTAAAGGCTACATTTCATGAATGTACTACTTGGTTAGTCTTGATTTGTTTTGTATGGACCTAGTTGTAGCATACTTTGCCTCCTCTCCCGAAAGGTGCGGGAGTCTCATGATTTTTTTTTTTCTTTTTGGGTATTCCCCTGCACTCCTGGAAAAGTGGGCGTATCTCCAGCATCTTGCTCTCCACTATGAAGTGGGCCCGGGTAGGGAGATAATTGACTGCGATCGCAGGTCCGTATGGAGGGGTCGGGGCCAAATTGCAGTGAATCGCGTAGTTTTAGCTCCGTCCCCTCCCCACGGACCCAGGATTTGCACCATTTTGTCATAATGGGGGCGGAGCATAATATCTTGAGCGCCTGGCCCTGCTCCCTGAAGTGATCAGTTGAGTCTCCTCTATGGGCTTTTTTGCGGAGAGGAGAAACCAAAAGTAGACGAGTATGATTTGTAGTTGATATTTTTGATTTGCTCTTCTATGTATCTGAATCTAGGTTTGAATGTTTATGTCCACTTTTAAAAAAAAAAAAAAGTATTCCACCATGTTGATGCGTTCTAAATTGTGTAATTTTGTCCTTAGATATTTAGTTCAGTGAACCTCTTTCAGTGCTGCTCAGCACCCGGCGACTTAAAGGTCTGAACGCTAGTCGTTCAGACCTTCAAGTCTATAAATGGATAGGCCCCTTTAAGCTATTTGGATAATATTTTATATGGGGTTTATTGTGCGCTGCTGGGTTATGATGATTTGGTCACATTAGTGGTGGCAGTTGTATAATGAATAGAGTTTATATCGATGTAAAAAGGTGATTCCGTTAACGATGGAATTACCCTAGGGCAAAAATAGTTAACTGTCAGCTGACCTTAATCTGCTGAGGTTTTCCCACACTACAGCACCTGGTGTCTCTGCATCTTTACTACATCTGTAAAGCAAGTTACGGATAAAATTGGCGAATTATAAGTTGATCTATCAGTGATTGCGCTGAGTGACAAAATATGTGGGTCCCAGGGACCCTCCATTTAAGAAAAATGGGGTCCTATCTGACCATTTCTGGTTCCCATCATAATTTATGCTTTAGAGGTCCCCATATGTCCCTCAGACCTCTCCACATGCCACCACACATCCCCACATACCCTTAGAATGCCCATTTGATACCGCCAACAGCATCAGACCTCACATGCCCCTTAAATGCATGTTTAATGCCTCCATGATCCTACACATATGACTTGTATGTACACCAAACCCATAGTGAATAAGGCATTAGATAATAAATTAATGTGTGGTATATCCCAGAAAACTGTTTTTGGAGGTGGTATGGAAATATTAAGAACTACCAGGATACATGTTCAAAAGACCACAGCATATATTCATGATATCTGCTGCAATCCCCTAGTCTTCATGTTAGGGCAGGCAGGGGCCCTTTCAGAAAGGGACACTTCAGCGCGCACCCAAGAAGGGGCATGCTCACCAGAAAAGAGGGCGTGTCGTTGAGTGCCCCCTTTTCATCACTGTTGGGGGCGTGCCCAGCACTCACTGAGATGCTGGGCTGCCCCAAAGCTATCCCTGCAGTGTGAATAGATGCCATGCCAGACACTGCGGCTCTTGAGTGGAGACGGACGTTTTAGTGTTTCACAATATAGTGTCCCGTATTCACGTTACACCACCACAGTATTGCCCCTTATAAACACATTATGCCACGCAGTAATGCCCAGCCTTTACACATTATGCCACGCAGTAATACCCAGCCACTACACATTATGCGATGCAGTAATGCCCTTTACACATTATACCATGCAGTAATACCCAGCCTTTACACATTATGCCATGCAGTAATGCCCTTTACACTAGATTCCAGCACATAAAAAAAACTCCATATAATTGCAAGAGTGACTCCAGGATCAAAGGGCACAATTGATTGCATGCAAAAAGTCCCTATGCAGAATAATTTTGCATGCATGAAATCCCCAGCAGCCAGTAATAGTATAAGCAGTATCTATTAGGTGTCAAGCAGCTAGCTGATCTGGATAGTCAGCAGTGGCGGAACTAGAGTGTGGTGGGCCCAGGTGCAAGAATATGCGTTGGGCCCCCCTATGCAGTGCCCCCAGTAGCAATCCTCCCCCCATGCAGTGCCCTGTCGAAGTCAGAAAATATTTTAATACACTACAAAATAACTCATATCCCAGACATTAACATTAACTGGCATATTCTCATGGCATATTTCAAAAAGCCATAACCTGTGTGTATTTCTGTGATCTATACACATATACCACTTTCTTTTAAAGAACCTTATTCCATTCTATTGAAGTAACAAGTTCCAAGGTTTCGTAAACAATAAGGCTTGTTGTTCCCCCCCAGCAGACAGGGTGTCATAAAAGGTGATATTTATTCATCAGTTATCCTCCTTTGGTTATGTTTGATGTGTAAATAGGTATGGCATGCCTGAGGTCTTAAAACCAATATATATATATATATATATATATATATATATATATATATTAGGGGTGAGCGGGTTCGGATTTCTGAAATCCGAACCCCCCCGAGCCCCCCCGATCCGAGTCCGATCCGAGTCAGGCTCGACTTTTCCCGCCTGACTCGGATTCTGAAATCGAGGCAAAACGTCATCTTCCCGCCTTCCGAGTCTCGCGGGTTTTGGATCCTATATAAGGTACCCACGTCGGCGCCATTTTCTCACTCGGCTGTGGACAGTGAAGAGGGAGGGTGGGAGTTAGGGCTGTGTAGTGTAGTGTAGTGTAGTGCTGCTGTTGTCCACTACTTCAAAGTCCATAGGGGCTGGCTGTGTTGTGCTGTGCTGCTGTTGTTAATAGGGGCTGTGTCCACTACTTCAAAGTCCATAGGGGCTGGCTGGACTGTGTTGTGCAGTCAGTTCTCCATAGGGGCTGTGTCCACTCCAAAGTCCTGTGCAGTGTCCCAGTCCTAAAGAGGTGCTGTAGTGTTGTCCAGGGGGTGCTCTGTCCATCAGGGGTGCTCCCCCCAAGTGCTAAAAATATAATATATTTTCTGTGTTTGTGAATTGTGTGCGCAGTAGCCGCACGTGCATCAACAAAGTAGTGCCAAGCGTGCGCCTGTGTCATAAGTAAAGGGCCGGCTGGCTTGACCGTTAAAGGGTGCTGTAACCCCCGAAAGTACACTCCAGTCCAAACCAAAAAAAAATTATTTTCTGTGTTTGTGAATTGTGTGCGCAGTAGCCGCACGTGCATCAACAAAGTAGTGCCAAGCGTGCGCCTGTGTCATAAGTAAAGGGCCGGCTGGCTTGACCGTTAAGGGTGCTGTAACCCCCGAAAGTACACTCCAGTCCAAACCAAAAAAAAAATTATTTTCTGTGTTTGTGAATTGTGTGCGCAGTAGCCGCACGTGCATCAACAAAGTAGTGCCAAGCGTGCGCCTGTGTCATAAGTAAAGGGCCGGCTGGCTTGACCGTTAAGGGTGCTGTAACCCCCGAAAGTACACTCCAGTCCAAACCAAAAAAAAATTATTTTCTGTGTTTGTGAATTGTGTGCGCAGTAGCCGCACGTGCATCAACAAAGTAGTGCCAAGCGTGCGCCTGTGTCATAAGTAAAGGGCCGGCTGGCTTGACCGTTAAGGGTGCTGTAACCCCCGAAAGTACACTCCAGTCCAAACCAAAAAAAAAATTATTTTCTGTGTTTGTGAATTGTGTGCGCAGTAGCCGCACGTGCATCAACAAAGTAGTGCCAAGCGTGCACCTGTGTCATAAGTAAAGGGCCGGCTGGCTTGACCGTTAAGGGTGCTGTAACCCCCGAAAGTACACTCCAGTCCAAACCAAAAAAAAATTATTTTCTGTGTTTGTGAATTGTGTGCGCAGTAGCCGCACGTGCATCAACAAAGTAGTGCCAAGCGTGCGCCTGTGTCATAAGTAAAGGGCCGGCTGGCTTGACCGTTAAAGGGTGCTGTAACCCACAAAGTACACTCCAGTCCAAACCCAAAAAAATATTATTTTCTGTGTTTAGCCGCACGTATATATCAAATCGATATAACATAAATGGAGGACCAAACTTTCTCCGATAAAAATAAAATAGAGAAAGATCAAGAACCACTTCCTCCTAGTGCTGAAGCTGCTGCCACTAGTCATGACATAGACGATAACATGCCATCAACGTCGTCTGCCAAGGCCGATGCCCAATGTCATAGTAGAGGGCACATACAATCCCAAATGGCAAAGTTCAGGAAAATGACCTTGAAAAAGACATTTAAATCAGCTGAAGAGAAACGTAAACTTGCCAATATGCCATTTACGACACGGAGTGGCAAGGAACGGCTAAGGTCGATCCCTAGTATGTTCATGACTAGTGGTTCAGCTTCACATGACGATGGAAGCCCTCCTCCCACTAAAAAAATCAAAAGAGTTAAGCTGGCAAAAGCACAGCGAAGAACTGTGCTTTCTAAGAAGATATCACAAATCCCCAAGGAGAGTCCAAGTGTGGTGGTGGTTGCGATGCCTGACCTTCCCAGCACTGGACGGGAAGAGGTGGCTCTTTCCACCATTTGCACGCCCCCTGCAAGTGCTGAAAGGAGCACCCACAGTCCACTTGCTGATATGCAAATTGAAGATGTCACTGTTGAAGTACAACAGGATGAGGATACTGGTGTAGCTGGCGCTGAGGAGGAAGTTGGCGAGGAGGATTCTGATGGTGATGTGGTTTGTTTAAATCAGGCTCCGGGGGAGACAGTTGTTGTCCGTGGGATGAAAAAGCCCATCACGGTCATGCCTGGGCAGAAGACCAAACATTCCACCTCTTTGGTCTGGCAATATTTCTATCCAAATCCGGACAACAACTGTCTTGCCATATGTACCATATGTAAAGGTGAAATAAGTAGGGGTAGGGACGTCAACCACCTAGGAACATCCTCCCTTATACGGCACCTGCAGCGCGTTCATAAAAAGTTACTGTCAAGTTCAGAAACTTTGGCTAAGACCGTAAGCAGTCCAGGGACACCTAAATCCCGTTGTCCTGTTGTATCCAAGCGCCTGCAAACCACACCGTCAACTCCCTCCTCGTCAATTTCCTCCTTAGTTAGGATCGGAAGTAGTCCTGCAGGCCATGTCACTGGCATGACTGACTCTCCTATCCGGGATTCCTCCGGAGGATCCTGCATTGCTACGCCTACTGCTGCCGCTGCTGCTGTTGCTGCTGCTGGGAGTCGTTCATCATCCCAGAGAGGAAGTAGGAACACCACTACTTTTACTAAACAATTGACCCTCCAACAGTCCTTAGCGAGGAGGATGAAGTACGACAGCAGTCATCCTGAAGCAAAACGTATAACTGAGGCCTTGACTGCTATGTTGGTGTTAGACGTGCGTCCGGTATCCGCCATTAGTGCAGTGGGATTTAGACAATTGATGGAGGTAGTGTGTCCCCGGTTCCAAATCCTGTCTAGATTCCACTTCACTAGGCAGGCGATACCGAGACTGTACAGAAACGTCAGAAAAAGTGTCCTCAGTGTCCTGAAAAATGCCGTTGTACACAATGTCCACTTAACCACGGACATGTGGACAAGTGGAACAGGGCAGACTAAGGACTATATGACTGTGACAGCCCACTGGGTAGATGTATCACCTTACGCAGCAACAGCAGCAGCGTCACCAGTAGCAGCATCTCAGAAATGCCAGCTCGTTACAAGGCAGGCTACGCTGTGTATCACCGGTTTCAGTAAGAGGCACACCGCCGACAACCTCTTAGAGAAACTGAGGGAAATCATCGCCCAGTGGCTTACCCCACTTAGACTCTCCTGGGGATTTGTGATATCTGACAACGCCACCAATATTGTGCGGGCATTACATCTGGGCAAATTCCAGCACGTCCCATGTTTTGCTCACACAATAAACTTGGTGGTGCAGAATTTTCTGAAAAGCGACAGGGGCGTGCAGGAGACGCTTTGGGTGGCCCGAAAAATTTCTGGCCACTTTCGCCATTCAGCGACTGCGTGCCGAAGACTGGAGCGCCAGCAAACACTCTTGAACCTGCCCCGCCATCACCTGAAGCAAGAGGTTGTGACGCGGTGGAACTCAACCCTCTATATGCTTCAGAGGATGGAGGAGCAGCAAAAGGCCACATCCACCTATGACATAGGCAAAGGAGGGGGTATGCACCTGACTCAAGCGCAGTGGAGAATGATTTCCGTGTTGTGCAAGGTTCTCCAGCCCTTCGAACTTGCCACACGTGAAGTCAGTTCAGACACTGCCAGCTTGAGTCAGGTCATTCCCCTCATCAGGCTTTTGCAGAAGCAGCTGGAGAAAGTGAAGGAGGAGCTAAGACGGAGCGATTCCGCTCGGCATGTGGGACTTGTGGATGAAGCCCTTCATTCGCTTTGCCAGGATTCCAGGGTGGTCAATCTGTTGAAATCAGACCACTACGTTTTGGCCACCGTGCTCGATCCTAGGTTTAAAGCCTATGTGGTGTCTCTCTTTCCGGCCGACACAAGCCTGCAGAGGTGCAAAGACCTGCTGGTGAACACACTGTCAGCTGAAGCGGAACGTGACACGTCAACGGCTCCTTCTTCATTTTCTCCTGCAACTGGGGCTGCCAGGAAAAAACTTAGGTATCCTAAGCAACCCGCTGGCGGTGATGCAGGGCAGGCAGGACCAAGTTTGGACATCTGGTCCGGACTGAAGGACCTGGCAACAATTTCTGACATGTCTACTGTCACTGCATATGATACTGTCACCATTGACAGAATGGTGGAGGATTACATCGGTGACAGCATCCAAGTAGGCATGGCAGACAGTCCATACCTGTACTGGCAGGAAAAAGAGGCAATTTGGAGGCCCCTGTACAAACTGGCTCTATTTTACCTGAGTTGCCCCCCCTCCAGTGTGTACTCCGAAAGAGTGTTTAGTGCAGCCGGGAACCTTGTCAGCGAAAGGCGTAGGAGGTTGCTTCCACAGAATGTGGAGAAGATGATGTTCATCAAAATGAATTATCAGCTCTTCCAGGGAGACCAGCCTCCAGAAGGTACAGAGGGACCTGTGGTGGTGGATTCAAGTGGGGACGAGTTAATACTTTGTGAGGATGAGGATGTACACACTGAAGAGGGTGAGGAATCGGTGGATGAGGAGGATGAGGATGACATCTTGCCTCCATAGAGCCAGTTTGTGCAGGGACACATTAATTGCCAGCTTGTTTTGTGGGGGCCCAAACGAACCAATCATTTCAGCCACAGTTGTGTGGCAGACCCTGGCGCTGAAATGATTGGTTTGTTAAAGTGTGCATGTCCTGTTTATACAACATAAGGGTGGGTGGGAGGGCCCAAGGACAATTCCATCTTGCACCTCTTTTTTTTCTTTGCATTATGTACAGTTTGGGGCCTAGTTTTTCAAACTGCCATCCTGTCTGCCACTGCAGTTTCACGCCTAGATGGGTCACGTGTTTGTGCCGCCCACTCGTGTCGCTTAGCATAGTCATCCAGCTACCTCGGTGCAACGTTTTGGACATAAAAACACTATTGTGAGGTGTGAGGTGTTCAGAATAGACTGGAAATGAGTGGAAATTAAGGTTATTGAGGTTAATAATAGCATAGGAGCAGAAAAACCTACAAATTCTGTGATTTTAGCTGTTTTTATGCTTTTTTTAAAAAAAATACAGATCCAAAACACAAAACCCAGAACCCAAAACACGGAAGGGTGGTTTTGGCAAAACCAATCCAGATCCAAAACCAAAACACAAAACACGAAAAGTGGCCGGTGCACACCCCTAATATATATATATATATATATATATATATATATATATATATATACGACCTCTTGTCTGTTGTTGTCATGGCTCCTCTTTTGACCCATACTGGACAATGGACATGTCCGTTTATGACTGCCAAGGGTACAATACTTTGATCCTGATTAGAATGGCAGGCACACACCTATGCATACCACTATCTGTGTGCATTTTAAATGATCTAAGCAGTAAAAACCTGTTTCTTATAACAATGACCCATAGTCTCAGTGTAAAATAAATACCTCTACATGCATGCTACTAAACATTTATAAAGTCAAACCTATTTAATCTATTTCTCACTTTAAAAAATATATGTGCAGTGTATCTAAAGTAACAATTAATGATGTTTTCAATTTAGGCAATGTCTCATCCTCATATTACTAAGGTATATTTTATTTTACAATTGATGACCATTTTTAGGCATTTCTTGTAACCAAACTCTCCTTTCATAATCACTATTTTACTATAACCATTATACCACTGTAATGGTTGCATATTTCTTCTAAGATATCCAAAATAACAATATATATATATATATAGAACAAATTGGACATTTAAATTACATGTCCAATGTATTATATATATATATCCCAGCTTTCGTGGCTCACACAATACATATAGTCCAGGGATTAGCATAAATCCGGTGATTGCGAATAGATTGTTGCACATTGCGGCAAGCAGATATTAGCAATGCCAGATTTATGTTTAATAATGGCATATAACAATGGTTGATTTGAGCTAGTTTTTTGGAGGGAACCCAGAGGTGAAGTCCTGTAACAGCATTCTGAGCCTAGGCATCACCCACTGTTTGAACCAACCAATGACCCCCAGTGAACTGGAAACGTCCCGCCCCTGGGCCAATGGAAGATGACACAGCCTGCTATTATACACACCCATAACGTGTAACTAATGTTATATATACTTTCAATACAATATTTACTTTAGTGCGTTGGACCACAGAAATTGGTGTGTGTGTGTGTTCACTTGCTTTCACAAATAAGGTTAGTATACTAAGATATATATATATTGCACTGTAATTCACACTGTATTTTGATATGATGAGAGCAACTATTATGCATACTGTTGGTGTTACCATAAGGGAAGGTATTGCCTATGCATCACACGTTGCGTACACTGTGCATTCACATTTGCGTATCGCCATACGCAAGGTGTGTCCACATGGCGTCAACAGCCATAGTGAGAGAGATTTAAAGTAGGATTTCACAGCCCCCAGTAGTTGACCCCCTATGCATTGCCCCTAGTAGTAGTCGTCCTATGCATTGCCCCTAGTAGTAGTCCTACTATGCATTGCCCTTAGCAGTCCCCCTATGCAGTGCCCCCAGTAGTTGACCCATATGCATTGCCCCCAGTAGTGGCCCATCTATTTGGCCTTTAGGGACCTTGGCCTAATGCCCAGGTCACTCACACCTATTTGGGGGACAGATGCCTTCAATTGGGCCTAATGCCACCTATATAGCCCCGTGCCATGTGCCCGCCTATATACCCACAGGCCTATTGCCTGAATTTATCACATGGGCCTAGTGCCCGACAAACCTGGTGGTCTAGGGAGGGGTTAAATACCGGTGGCCCAAGGCCGCGTACCGGTGCGGTGGAAGAGGCTGCGGGGGGGGGAGCTTCGTTAGCTCTGTTTCTTTCCACTCCTGCATTCCTCTCCAGTCCTCAGCTTCGTTCTTCTGCTGCTGGCCCGTCCTGGCCAGCGGCGCCGCCTCTTCCTTTCTTCCTCCTTGATCACGCCATCTTCTGGCCTCTTGCGTTGCCGCCGTAACTGTTGACGCGGCGCTCTTCTCTTCGGGAGGTCTTCACTCCTCACCCTCCACCATCGGACTGAACTTTCCCGCTCAGTGGTGTCTAATACAAGACGTCGCGAGTGGGCAGGGCTATGACGCGGCGAGCCGCGATTGGCTCGTCGCGTCTGCCTTCTATTGGCTGCTGCCACAAGCCGTGTTTGGCTCGCGGCCAGTGCCAAACAACCGCCGCTTCTTGGCTTCCAGGCGGCGAGCTCCGCTTAGCTTGCACCCGGAGCCAAGCTTCTCTCACCGCTACTTTACCGCTGATGCTGGTGGAAGGGACCAGTCAGTCCCTTCATCAGATACCCGCCGCGGCTGCTTACCTGGCGCTGGGAACAAACACACTGTCCCAGCGCTGGGCACGGATGTGTCTCGCAGGGGACACATCTATTCTGCCTGCCCCTGCTGCTGCGACGATGTTGGGATCAGACACTTAAACCCAGCACGGCTTTCCATAGCAGCAGCCAATGAGAGTCTGTCTGACTCTCATTGGCTGCTATAACAAACAGCATTGTGCTTGTTACACGCTGTGCTGCAGCCAGCTGTCAGGGACTGGCCACAGCACATCGTCTACTTTTTAACAGTGAGTCACCAGTGCTCAATCCCGGGTAAAATACGCGCTATAGCGTGTATTTGCGAACACTGATCTATGCCTATTGTGACAGGATATGCAAAAAGTTAGGGAGTGACTTGATGAGGTGGAAAGACGTATATCTATGCTGGAAGATTCCACAGCTCCACTCCAGAATCAACTTGCAAACATGGAAACACAAATGATGGTAGACAGACAATAGGTTGACATGTACAAAAGGTCGACACACACATGATCGAGACACAAATGGCCAAAACATTTCTTTTGTATTTTAAGCCTAATTTTCACCCTAAACCTTACCCTCCCCCTAGTCCCTAACACTAACCGGCAGGAGCGTATCTACCCATTGGTCAGGATGGCACTCGCCAGGGGCGCTGACCAAAGGGGTGGGGGGCGCTTTCCGGCAGTGCCACCAGCAGCCAAGGGGTGGACTAGCTAGTTCCCCGGCCCCACAAGTGTAGGGCAGACCGCAGTGAGAGCGGTCACACAGTTTACAAACACACAGCCGTCAGCGGCAGCTGTGTGTTTGTTATAGCAGCCAGCCAATGAGAGTCAGACAGACTCTCATGGGCTGCTGTGTCGTCCACGGAGGGAGCCGTCTGGAGCTCACTCTTGAGCTCCTACTTCCGGCTCCCCCCCGCAGCGGGTGATGGGAGAGACGGTCAGCCGTGATCGCGTCAGGAGCGGGGATCAGGTAAGTTGTAAATTTTTTTTTGTGTGTGTGTAAGCCTGGCACAGCAGGGGGGGGGCACTGTGTAGGGGGTGGCCGCTACTGGGGGCACTGTATAGAGGGGACTACTACTGGGGGCACTGTATAGGGGGGGCTACTACTGGGGCAATGCAGCATAGGGGACTACTACTGGGGGCATTGTATAGGGGGGGCTACTACTGGGGGCACTATATAGGGGGGGCTACTACTGGGGGCACTATATAGGGGGGACTACTACTGGGAGCACTGCAACATAGGAGAGACTACTACTGGGGGGCAATGCAGCATAGGGGGGACTATTGGGGGCACTGTATAGGGGGGACTACTACTGGTTGCAATGCAGCATAGGAGGGACTACCACTGGAGGCACTGTATAGGGGGGACTACTACTGGGGGCAATGCAGCATAGGGGGGAGATTACTACTGGGGGCACTGCATAGGGGAGGGGCGCCAGTCCATTACATTGCCCTGCTAACCGGCCCCTCCGGCAAGTGCCTAACCCTGACCCTCATCCTAAGCTTAAAAATATTGAGGAAGCATGTCGACAATTTTTGTGTTGACCATTTGTCCGTCGACCTATTGAGTGTCTATCTTTAAACCGGATACCGGTTTTTTTTTTCTGTACTTAAATATGTGCGGTAATGCTGGGTGCTGGCAAGATATATACGGCATGAAGTATATGGATTGGATGACATTTCTCTTTTGCAAATTTAAATTAATTCCTATAGCTCAAGGTTATACTGCCCCTGAAGACCTTTGCCTATTCTCATGGAATGTTTGCAGCTTAAATAATGCATTTAAACTTTCCCTGGTATTGAAGTATGTAAAATAATACAACCCTAATGTGGTATGTATAATAGAGACACTTTTAAGAAGGAAAACTCCTTGCTGTTAAAAAAAAAAAAAAATTGGGCATGCCATGTAACCTACCACTCTAATTGTAGACCTGTCTCTGCTTTAGGGTCATATTCAATTGCCGGCAAAAAGAAGTTATCTGCGATACTTATTCGCCAATGACGTCATTTTCACTGCTTTCCAGTTATCCCCGTATTCAATTGTTCTGACTTTTCACCGGTGTGAAAAGTCAAAGCATCGGGACCTGCGAAAAAGTATCACCTGTGAATAGGTGGCGAGAAAGTGCAGAATTGGGGTTTTGGGGTGAAAACTTCAAAAAACCACCTTGCACCCCTTGGACAGTCCCCCAAAGGTATTGGGTGTCTAAAAAATTGTAAAAAGTACCACGGGACACCCCAAAAACAACTTTCGTTTTGGAGGCGAAAAAAACAAAAGTTGGGGGACAAACTTCTAAACTAGCGAAATAGACTCAGGAGCAGTCCCCAAGTATGCGCCAGGTGTGTTTTAGTTTGCAGGTGGATTTTTCAAGTTTTTTAAAAGTTCACCTTACCCACTTTAAAATTTGCTTGCACCCATTTTCAGGCACCCCAAATTTGGTGGGACTACTTATTTTTCCCCAAAAAACTTGCTAAATAATAATCTTCGCCACTTTTCCAAAGATGCAAAATAGCAGCTATTCAGACCATTTAAACACCCCAAATACCTGCAGCAGGGCTATTCGGGGGTACCCATAGTGAACCCCCATGTCAGAGCATCTTTTGGGGGGGGTGCTGGCCTGATTTCCCCAAAAATGACTACTTTGTGCTCATTTCAGTTTCGCTGGCTCCTGTTTTCGCTGATTTGGAATTGAATACGCAGGGACAAGCGTGATACATTTTCACTCTGAAAAGCCCTTTCGTGCTTTATATGGTATATGGAAAAGGACCCTAGACTGCACACCCTGAATATATATAATGGAAAGTGCTACCTGTTGAGATTGTAATTGCAGACACAAAAAGACAAAGTACAAGTGCACAACTCCAAATTACTAATTTATATATAGTACATTTTTAAATAAAATTTTTGCAATAAATAGAGGTTTTTAGCATAATCATGGCCAAGGTTATGGGCCTACCCACCACTTAACGGTAATCTTAGGGCTGGTCCCTAACACACTAAGGTTCAAATTCAGAGCGCAGGACACCCCCAAACCAACCCAGCTGAGCCATCCCAGGGCATCACCAATAAGAAAAGTGAAGTGTAAAATTGGATAGATAAGAGCAGCTACTGCTGCATATATAAGAATAGAGATGTGAAAATACATATTTCTACTTCAGGGTCCATAGGGGGTCCACAGGGTTGACCTTGGGGATATAGCTGGATCAGGATCCATGGGCCCCACACAGTTAAGCTTTTAGCTCCCAGGATGCACTTGGGTCCTCCTCTATACCCCGCCCCCGAGCCACAGGCACCTCAGTGTAAGTTGGTGCCCGGCCGGAGTCGGTCACCGCGCAGGGGGGGCTGCAGGAGCAGCCCCCAGAAGCTTTTTTAGTTTAACATAGATTTTATTTATTTAATCTTTCTTTTTACTACAGACGGCAGCGAAGGGCTGTCTATTCAGACGCCCACGCTGCCGCTCTGATCCCCGACTGGCGCTGCGACGCCAGTACTGATCTGGGGATCGCGGCGGGAGGACAGAGTGCTGCCGGAGTCGCTGGGGATTCAGGTAAGCTGGCTAGCGGCGGCGCGCGGAATGCCTTAAAATGCAGTCCTTTAGCCTCCGGTCCTGGGGACAGACCGGAGGCTGCTGGCAGTGGCGGCGGGCCCCCCATAACCCGTGGGACCACTAGACCACCAGGGTTAACAGGCATGCGGGAAGCCAGCATCCCTGGGGTTATGGCCAGCCAGGGGAGGAAGCCTTCCCTGTCAGCGGCTCCTCCCCTCAGCTCAGCGCGCCTTTCAACACGCAGTCTGGCGTCGCTGAGCTGCAGACTCTACGGCCACTCCTCCTCTGAGGTCTCTGGGGGCCATTTTCTATGTGGCAGCGCAGATCTCAGGGAGCACGCGGACCGGTCCCCCTGTGTACCTCTCCCCTGATTTAAGGACAGTGTACACAGCACTATAGCCCTCCCAGACACTGAATCTGGGTAGGTTGATTGTAGTGAAAAGGTGCAGTGAGTATAACTTCTCTGCATGGTATGTGACTTTTGCTAGTGCTGCCTGTCTGTGCTTATTTTCCGCTTACTTTCAGCTTATACCTGTCCCTTTCCTTCTCCTACAAGCCCTACAGGTGTGTGGGGGAGGGGCGTTTCTACTGACCTCACTTATATAGATCACGTATTTGTGAGGTCCGTCACATACAGTTGTGTGTTACACAGTGCCATATTATGGGCAGTTGTTCAGCACACCGGTGAGTGCGTTTACTTCTGCCCTGTTGCCAGATATATTTTTTTGACTATATAATATATTCTGTCATGTCAGACGAGGAGGTTGAGCGCTCAGTGGCTCCGGTGTTGGCCTCCTGCGGACGCTGTTCTGCAGGAGTGGATAGGGAGGATTTGTCACAGGATGGCCTGTGTAGTCGATGCCAGGTGGCTCCTGACCCATCCAGACCTTCTCTGACGCAGGAACCACCGTGGGCGATGTTTTCTCAAGTGCTGGTGTCTATTGCGGACCGTCTGTCGGTCCCGACTGCTCTCCCTACTAGGGCATTACCCCAGCCGACCATTCCTCATTCCCCGGGTGTCCCGCAGTTATTGCGGAGTCCTCCTGGGTCTCAGTCAGTGGGTCCCTATGCGGGGTTGCCTATGTATATACAGGCTTCCCCTGTGCCGCAGCAGCCTGTGGTACCTTTTCAGGCCCCTATGGCGGCTCCTCCACCCTGGGTGGATGTGCTCTCCAACTCCGTGCAAAATTTGGCGGCCGCTTCCTCGGCTTTTCAGTCAATGTTGCAGACTGACATGCCTTCTAGGATTTCAAAACGCCCACTCATGACACAGGCTGCTCAGGTATCGGACTCAGAGGGTTCCTCAGATGATGGGGAGGTCCCTGATGACACTGACTCGGACGCCTCGGTCCAGGAAATGAATACCAAGTCGTCCATTAATGTGCGAGCACTAGTTAGGGCGGTGCGAGCTATTCTTCTTATAGAGGATGAGGCACCGGTTCCTAAGTCGAAGTTTCCTAGTTTAAAAAAAACTAAGGTGGCTTCTGCGGTGTTTCCCCTGTCGGATCAGTTGACGGATCATATGGCGGTAGCTTGGCAGGCGCCCAGTAAGAGATTCCTTCCTCAGAAGCGGTTGGCTTCTAATTATCCCTTCCCTGAGGCACATTGTAAAAAATGGGAAACTCCACCGGCGGTGGATTCCCATGTCACCCGTTTAACTCGGGGCGCTACCTTACCTTTACTGTCGATATCCTCGTTGAAGGATCCCACGGACAGGAAAGTTGAGACTTGCTTAAAGTCTATTTACTCCCTCTCCGGGGCGGTGGCCCGACCGTCTATGGCCATCTCCTGGGTGGCCAAGGCCATTGAGGGGTGGGCCAATGCATTGGAAGATACCTTCCCGGACGACGCTCCGGATGTCCAGCCGGCGTTGTTGGGACAAATGAGGGACGCTGCTTCTTACATTGGAGAAGCTTCTTTAGATGCTAGTCTGCTGACCTCGCGGGTATCGGCTGCAGCGGTGTCTGCCCGCCGATCCTTATGGTTGCGGTCCTGGAGAGCGGACTCTGATTCAAAGAAAGGTCTGGAGGCCTTACCTTTCAATGGGGAATTACTATTTGGTCCGGACTTGGACAAAATAGTGGATGCCCTGGCTAAATCCAAGTCGGCCTTCCTCCCTTCGGCGGCACTGCCTGCTAAGGTTCGGAGTTCGGGTTTTCGTTCCTTTCGGGTTCAGGGTAAGGCGAAAGGTCAGTCCTTCCCGAGACAGTCTGCGAGTAAGACTGCCTCTAAACCCAAGAAGCAAGCCTGGAGTGCTCAGCGCCCTTCTTCCAAGCAGGAAGATAAACCTGCGGCCTGATGGGACGGGCCTCCCTCTGGGGGACCTCAGAGTGGGAGGCCGACTTCTTCTATTTGCCCTGTGCTGGCACAATACCACCACGGATACCTGGGTTCGAGAAGTGGTCTCCCAGGGGTACGCCCTGTCTTTTCGGCACAAACCACCCCACCAGTTTTTCTGCACGAGTCCTTCTCAGGACAAGACCAAGGCGTTACAGGTTCAGGAGGCTATAGAGTCCTTGCTGAAAGCAGGGGTCATTGTTCCCATTCCTCAATCACAACGAGGGACGGGGTATTATTCGTCTCTGTTTCTGGTGCAGAAACCCAATGGTTCTCATCGCCCTATCCTCAACTTGAAGTCTCTGAACAAATTCCTCAGAGTTCCCAAGTTCAGGATGGAAACGTTACGTTCCATCATTCTGGCGATGGAACCGGGGGATTACATGGTGTCCCTGGGCATCCAGGACGCCTACCTCCATGTTCCGATAGCATCTTCGCACCAGCGGTATCTGAGGTTCGCTATCCTTCAACACCACTATCAGTTCCGGGCGCTACCCTTTGGTCTCTCCACGGCACCGAGGGTGTTCACGAAGATTATGGCGGTCATGGCCGCACATCTTCGGAGCCAGAATGTACGGCTGCTGCCGTATCTGGACGACCTCCTGTTGCTGGCGAGCTCCCCGGAGGTACTGCTTCAACATCTCCACCTGACGATCGATTGCTTGCAAGCACACGGGTGGTTGATAAATTGGAAAAAGTCCTCCCTGATTCCATCACAGCGGATGGTTCATTTGGGAGCCCTGCTGGATTCGCGTCAGCAAAGGATCTTCCTAACTCCTGAGAAGGTCGCCTCCCTACAGCTGCGGATACGCAGTTGCCTGAGCAGTTGCCGCCTGTCGGTCCATTCAGCTATGAGAGTTCTGGGGTCCATGGTGTCGACATTCGACATGGTGGAATTTGCCCAGTTCCATTCCCGGCCCCTGCAGGGGTTGATTCTATCGGAATGGAACGGGTTACCTCACCGGATCCGCTCTCAGGTGCTGGTGTTGTCTCCGGACGTTCGGAAATCTTTGTCTTGGTGGCTTCAGACAGCTCATCTCGTCGAGGGGCGCCCCTTTTGGATCCCGGACTGGGTCCTGCTCACGACGGATGCCAGTCTCCGGGGTTGGGGGGCAGTGACCGGCTCATTGTCTCTCCAGGGTCGTTGGTCTGCGGAAGAAGCACTTCTTCCCATCAACATCCTGGAACTGCGGGCAGTATACAGGGCCCTGCAGTCGTCCGGCCCCGCTCTTCACGGAAGGGCGGTACAGGTGCAGTCCGACAACGCCACCACGGTGGCGTATATCAACCACCAAGGCTGAACTCGCAGTCGGGCAGCGATGTCGGAGGTGTCTCGCATCCTGACGTGGGCGGAGGGTCACATTCCAGCGATCTCGGCGGTCTTCATCCCCGGAGTCCTCAATTGGGAAGCGGACTTCCTCAGCCGTCACGACGTGCATCCCGGGGAATGGTCGCTTCACCCAGAGGTGTTTCAGCTACTCGTGGACAGATGGGGACTGCCGGAGCTGGACTTGATGGCCTCCCGTCACAATCACAAGTTGCCCGTTTACGGGTCAAGGACAAGAGACGCAGGCGCAAGTCTGGTGGACGCGCTGTCGGTGAAATGGTCTTTTCACCTGGCGTATCTGTTTCCTCCGATATCCCTACTTCCTCGGGTTCTGCGGAAATTCAAGCAGGACGGCGGCACGCTCGTGCTGGTGGCTCCGGCGTGGCCCAGACGGCCTTGGTACTCCGATCTCAGGAGCCTCTCCATCGACTCGCCGTACCTTCTTCCTCAGCGTCGGGACCTGTTGTCTCAGGGGCCCTGCCTTTACCCGGATCTGGGTCAGCTGTCTTTGACGGCGTGGCTCTTGAGACAGCCGTGTTGAGGTCTCGGGGCTTCTCCAGTTCGATTATTGGTACCATGCTCAGGGCACGCAAGCCTGCTTCAGCACGGATTTATCACAGAGTGTGGCACACTTACTTTCAATGGTGTGAGTCTACACATTATGATCCTCAGGTGTTCCGAGTTTCTAGGATCTTGGAATTTCTTCAATCAGGATTGGACCTCGGCTTACGCCTTGCATCTCTGAAGGTTCATGTGTCCGCCTTGTCCGTGTGGTTTCAACGGCGGATTGCAATACTGCCAGACGTTCACACCTTTTTCCAAGGTGTTCTCAGGATCCAGCCTCCCTTTGTGCCTCCTGTGGCTCCTTGGGACTTGGCAGTGGTGCTACGGGTCCTGCTGGGTCCTCCGTTTGAGCCTCTTGAGTCAGTGGAGCTCAAGTGGCTGACATTTAAGACGGTTTTTCTCCTGGCAATTGCTTCAGCCAGGAGGGTGTCTGAATTGGGGGCGCTTTCCTGTTGCCCTCCTTTCCTGATTTTTCACCGGGACAGAGCGGTGCTCCGCACTCGTCCTGAGTTTTTGCCCAAAGTGGTCTCGAAGTTCCACATTAATCAGGAACTACTTGTGCCAGCTTTTCAGTCTCCTGATCTTTCAGCTGGTGAGACTTCCTTAGATGTGGTCCGGGCGCTTAGAATTTATGTAGACCGGACGGCTTCGGTTAGGAAGTCTGATTTCTTGTTTATCCTCTTTGGTTTTCACAAGAGGGGTTGGCCTGCCAACAAACAAACGTTAGCCCGTTGGCTTTGTTCCGTTATTTGTGAGGCTTATGCACAGGAGGGTTTACCTGTGCCAGCCTCTGTTAAGGCTCATTCCACTCGTTCTGTGGGTCCCTCTTGGGCTGCTAGACGTGGCGCTTCTGCTGTTCAGCTGTGTAAGGCGGCCACTTGGTCTTCAATTCAACGATTTTGAGGTTCTATGCGTTTGACACCTTCGCCTCTCAGGATGCATCCTTTGGGCGCCGGGTGCTCCTTTCAGCACAGGAGCGTCCCCGCCCTTAGTTGAACTGCTTTGGGACATCCCCAAGGTCAACCCTGTGGACCCCCTATGGACCCTGAAGTAGAAAACAAGAGATATGGTAAGAACTTACCTTTGTTATCTCTGTTTCTACGAAGTCCATAGGGTCCACAGGGCGCCCGCCTGACGCACCTGGCTTCAAATGGGCTGTGTGGCTGGTCACCGGTTTTCCGTCTCCCATTTCTGTGAGTATGGTTTCTTGTGTGTTCCAGTCTTCCTTCTCTCTGTTCCATATTCTCCTCCGGCCTAGGCTGCTTACCAACTGAGGTGCCTGTGGCTCGGGGGCGGGGTATAGAGGAGGACCCAAGTGCATCCTGGGAGCTAAAAGCTTAACTGTGTGGTGCCCATGGATCCTGATCCAGCTATATCCCCAAGGTCAACCCTGTGGACCCTATGGACTTCGTAGAAACAGAGATAACAAAGGTAAGTTCTTACCATATCTCTTGTTATAATAAGCAGACAATAAAAGTGCAAAAAAGGAAAAATGTGTTTTATAATGTGATGTCCTGAAGCAGCCCAACCAAAGCAATCCAGGGGACCTACGCCCCAAAAATCAACCCAAAGCTGCACACAGTATATAAATTTGTAGGACTTACCTAAATTGTGCCTTTTACTACTGTGCAGTCACAATGCCAGACTACTTGCTTTATACCAATGGGGGAGAGGTGCTAGTCCAGGCTGAAGGTGTCTCATGCTTTCAGGTGTGCAAAGGAGCACACTGAATACAGTATATCGAAAAGGAGTTGTGCACTTGTAATTTGTCTTTTTGTGCTTTATATGGTGCGTCTTCATCAGTGGGATAGATATGTCTTCGCTATCATATGGATAGGGCAAGTTAATGGTAGCTTTAGTGAAGTATTGAGGAGATGCTGTGAATTTATAGCACTTTAGCACATAGAATTTATGGCACAATATTCAGATATCCAAAATACCTCTGGTCCCAAGCATTTTGGATATGGGAGACTCAACCTGTATTAATTGAGGGATTTCGGATCACCCTCCTCTCCTCCTTACTATGTGTTAATTTTAGTATTGGTTGGGGTAAGGCTATGGGATAGCTTTTTTACCGTAAATGAGTGATCGGCAGCACTATTCTAATCAATAGTTTGACATCCCTAAAGAAATAATCTTCTAAACATGAATGTGAGTTGAAGAAGAAATGTGTTGATTTAGGTTCTGCATATATTAGTTCCCCATCTGAGGCTTCTAGGCGTTCTTGGCTTGCTGCACAAAAAATCCTGGGCTGATTACTTTCTAGATACATCAAGGTGTAAATTACTCTTCTGTAAACACACCCTATATGAGCAAAACAAATAAGAAATTGATTAGTTGCCAAGAATATTTTAACAAATTTATGGTTTTTTGTGGTTGCTGAATTTAAAAATTAAAGTATTTTTTTCGAATTGGCTCCAGTTCTTGGGATAATAGATTCTCCCATGTAATTGGGAACTTCGCCGTAACGCGTGCATATGGCAATGTATCGGAACATTCTAGAACAGGGGTCTTCAACCTTTAAGACAGTGTTGGCCAAATTAAAAAATTCAACAAAGCCCAAGGTCCATTAAACTATACTGCAGTGTTTAGACTCTGCCCCCTCCTCACACAATTATGTCCCTTAACAGCCCCCTCCTACAATTATAATTAGGTCCCAGAACAGCCCCCTCCTCCCACAATTATAATTATGCCCCATAACTGTCCCTCCTCCTCCATTAATTGTCAGTTGCCCCCATCCTTAATTATGTCCCATAACTGCCCCCTTATACAGTGACTCCAGAAGTGGTCCCCCTTATGCAGTGCCCCCAGTAGTAGTCTGCCCTATGCAGTGCCCCTTACATTTATAGGACAGATTAAAAAAAAAAAAAAACACTTACCTGAATCCCCGCACCTGCCTCTGTCCGCTCCTCCGTCCTCCCGGCCCGCTCTGCACTATGGGAGATATGTCATGACGTGTCTCTCCCATCACCCACTGTGGGAGCCGGAAGGTGGAGCTCATGAGTGAGCTTCCAGACCGGCTGCTAAAACAGACACATCGCCATCGGGTAGTAAGAGTGTACTACCCGGCGCTGACGGCTGTGTTTGTTTTTGTGTAGTGCGGGCTGCACTCGCTGCGGTCCGCACTACACTAACCATCTGCGAGCCACGGGGAACAGCTCAACGGGCCACGGTTTGAAGACCCCCTGTTCTAGAAGGTCAGACACGCAAATATTTTAGGTGTTCACTCCGCGATCATTCTAGAATATTTCCTCTCTGTAAATAAGTGATTAGCCACCCAACCAGCAATCAGTTGTCAGTTGCTTATAGTGTTTTTTTTTTTGTTTCTAGTCTGTGTATCTTAAAAATTAGAGCCAATCTAGCAAAACCGATGTCCTATTCAGAATCAGCCCCACAAAGTTAGCCCAAGATCTCTCTAATATGATTGGTAATGAAAAGCGTGTTGATCAGTGAAATTAATGGATGATATGTAGGTCTATGTAGGTTTGTGTACCTGTCCTCTCGCAGGCCAGTAGAGAGAATTTAGATTTCCCCTTTACCTTGAAAGAGGTGGACGATGCTATTTCAGTCCCAAATAGGAAGTCTACTGAGATATATGAATTTCCAATTGAGCTCTATCAGAAATATAGCACTCTCTTTACTTCTAAACTGCTGGACATTTTT